>OX578149.1:136895315-138352815 GCA_951213105.1 Amaurobius ferox
TTGTCACTGCATTTCACAAAGAGTGTGACCAGCTAATATACAATGGTAGCATCTGTCTGATAGAATAAATTGACATTATAACGTTGTGAAATATACCTTTGTGAGGGAAATTTACGGCTTCCTAAAATGAAGAGGCAATGTCTGACTGAGGGGTGAAAGAAAATTACAGAGTTTTCTATGTATAATAAAATTGCTGTTTTCAGCCTTCCAACCAATCAGCATGAAGCAAAGCAGCGACTTTGCTTGTGCGTACAAAGAGCATGAGCATTAGTAGGATTAATCCCCTTCTCAAGACACGATTCGGAATACCCACGTGAAATAGGTATATTTACTTATGTGTGAAGATGCGGATGCATGCATGAAGGGTGGTTAATATCCAAAGTTCGTAGAATACTAATCTCTACCCTTTGTGGCATAAGTGTGGGCAAGAATTTCAACCGCTTATGCCAAAAACGGTTTTAGAGACTTCAAATTGTAAAAGAAGCAACATTCAGAGACACTTTAAAAATACAGACAAATAATGAAAATGGACTTGCTCATTCATACTGTTATCTTCTTTGAATCATAGCCTATGCATTTTAATTATCTTTTCATACTATTGTATAGAGGAAGTACTATTTTCCTGAATATATTTGATTTCGAGATGTTGCTGAATAAACACGTTTTAAGGCTTCCGAAATTCATTGCAAGTCTTCTTTTACATGGGTCATCAGACAAATCAACCTGTTTCACTGAATATATATATACACTGTGATTATTACAGGACGCACTCTCCGATCAAAATATTTTGAGGCCGTGATTGCTGAATAGAATCTTGGGGCGAAGCTAGAGCCGAACAATAGCAAGCAGTGGGCGGTAGCGCCGTAGTACAAGATAATGATGTTTTGCAACAGAATCTGCGCGTAATGTGTCTAAATAATGGAATCAAAATTTACAACAAGCATTTCACAAAAAGGTAGTCAACTGAAAAATATAGAGTATGCTAATAAATTAAAGAAAATATATGTTGTTATATTTTTAACCTTAAAGTACTTATTTCATACTCCTGAAAATGTTTTGTATGCTATACAAACCAACTAAACAAGTCTTCTTGATTTTTACACGAACTTTGCATTGATTTTTCATCTCTTAAATCAGGTGATCATCCATCCCTTCACGCAGTACAGAGTGATAACTGCTATTACTGTAGAAGTGTCGTTTTCAGCTCTTGGAGAATAGTTGAATGTGTTAGATGGACAGAGACAGCTCTTCCAAGGACATCAGATTTTTGATGTGATTTAGGGCCCGAGAATATGCTGGCGACAGCATAAAAACAATTTGCTTTGAAGGTACTTATCCGCCAACTCTGCTCTGTGTTGACGAGCGTTATCATCCATCAAAGGAAACTCTGGACTCTACTGAAGTGTAGGTGCAAAGGAAGGGTTCAAGGACTTGATACGGATACCTTTTCGCAGTCATAGTACCCTCTGTGAACGAACACGTGCAAGTTTGTGTGATACCCTAAAGAAAACTTAGACCATACCGTCACACTACCGCGACTGAACGCAGGACGTTCAATGGAGCTATTATGTTTGTTGCAGATTCGTCGCTCTCTCCAGACTCTTACACGCTTTTTATCTGCATCTTATACAGATCGGAACTCATATGTGAAGTGTACACTAGACCATCGCTCTTCTGTCCATGTTACCTACTGAGGACACTACTTTAATCATGTTTCCCTGGGCTTAGCATTCAACGGGACATAAAATGGTGGCACCTAGGAATCGAGTACTTTGATGAGTAGCCTTCACCTAACAGGAATGGCGGATGTATCGATTTCCAATAGTTGTGGTAATCATTTTAGCTAAGCCAAGACGCTTCATTTCGGGCTACCTTGGGACCGAAGGTCCCTTACGCCCACATCGAAAATAAGAATGTCCACTGTGAGTGATTTGTGATGATGGAAAATAGCAATATGCACTCAGCATTAGATGGGTGCTTTGAAGAGTCCAGTGGCGACTGATGTTAGTTGTCGCCTGCATCTTGGACTGGCTGTATACGTACTGAGCTGCAGTGGCTGCAAGAGAAAAAGGGGGGCGGGGCCAAGGGCTGGTGACCAATAGAAATGCACGATGAAGTAAAGCATAAGTTTTTACAATTTAAGTTATAGTGCAGTAAAAATATATTTAAAGTTATTCTTAATCAAGTCAAAGTAAGAATTAATTTAGTAATAAATATATTATAAAAGATTTGCAGTAGCGAAGGGTTGTTTTAAGTACAGTTATAAGGTATTTACAGTTGAGTTTGAGTTTTTATTTACAAGTTCCGTCTCTCAAGTTGTGAAAAAAGAAGGCCATTATCAGGCACACATTACATTAAATTTACAGTTTAGAATATAAAATATTAAATATTAAGAAAGTACAATTAAGATTATCTACAAAGTCTAACCTAAGTTAGTATATCTATCTCAAAAGAGACCGGGCTGGCATCAAAGGCGCGGGCAAAGCAAATCAAGGGGATTGTGAGTACGCCGGGGAGGACGAATCAGAACGCTCCATTTCACTCCGGGTCTGCCGAGGCAGCTCCGGAGTGAAATAGTGCGACTTCAACGTCGGCCGGCGATCGAGGTTAGGAAACGGTTGCCTGGGGCGCTTCCACGGAGGCACCGCAGGCCCGGTGAGAAGGTGTCTAGGCCTTCTTTTCCCAAGATAGGAAGTCGTGGAAGTGTCGTAGCTACTATCGACACCACTCAGGCAGGGTTTGCTAGCATTCTTCCTGAAAAAATTTTGAGAAGTTTTCCGAATGTGCCCAGCAACGTGTGGGACTTTAAGGTCATGATGAATCACCTCGTTCTGGACAAACCAGGGCCCATTTACAATACAGCGCAAGACTTTATTTTGAAACAATTGCAGTTTCTCGATGTGCGTTTTTGCAGCCGAGCCCCAGACAGGACAAGCATACAAAAACGCAGGTGCAATGATTTGTTTGTAGATGAGCAGTTTATTATAAAGGGACAAGTGAGACTTTCTACCGAGAAGTGGGAGGAGGGCTACAAAGGTTTTATTAGCAGATGCAATTTTATTAGTGATATGCTCAGCGAAAATTAATTTGGAGTCAATTGTGACGCCCAAATATTTTGCAGACTGTGAAAAGGGGATCGGATCATTGAAAATTTTAAGGGAGAAGTTACTGAGTCTAAGTTCTCGGTAGTTCGGTCGAAAAATGACAACTGCATTCTTGGTCGGATTAATTTTGATTCTCCAGGTCACGAGCCAGTGCTCAAGACTATTCTTTATGTAGCTTTGGAGTGTATTAATAGCGAATTTAGGTGACATGCTTCTAGAAATCAGGGCTGTGTCATCTGCAAAGATGGCCAGCTGCACTTGAGGGATCTTGGGTATATCGTTGATATATAAATTAAATAGAAGTGGGCTGAGATTTCCGCCCTGTGGGACCCCGGCTCTGATTGGCCGAAGAGAAGAGTAGGAATGTTCAACTCGTACGCGGAAAGAACGATTAGCAAGATACGAGTTGATGAGAGCCAAAAGTTGTGTCGAAATGCCAAGTCGGACCAGCTTGGTTAACAGACCAGGGATAAATGCTTTATCAAAAGCTTTACTGATATCAAAAAATACTATGCTGGTATACTGCTTGTTGGTAGAGTTTTTGTGAATAGTTTCCACTACACGCATGAGTTGGGAATGCGTGGAAAAATCAGATCGAAAGCCGTGCTGTTCAGGAATTAAAATGTCTTTCGATCTGCAGAAACTAGTCAAACGTCTAAGCAACACTAACTCAAAAATTTTGGAAAGGCTAGATAGGAGGCTGATAGGTCTGTAGCTATCAGCAGAATTAGGATTTTGACCATTTTTGAAGAGAGGGATGACGTCAGCAGTCTTCCAACTCTGGGGAAAGTAACGAAGTTCCAACATATGATTAAGGAGCACGGTGAGCCAGCACTCATAAAAAACAGGGAGATTCTTCAGCATTATGTTGCTGATCTTATCAGAGCCAGGTGATTTCTTTGCTTTGAAGCTGTGTATGATGTTGTGAACTTCAGCCAAGTGTATGGACTCGAGGTCGTTTGGTGCTTGTACGTTTAGAGCATTCTGATTGGTCTGTTGGAAATCGTGTAAAGTGCTTGTGTAAGTATGGCTGAAGTTTGGGTCTTCGTGTGGAGTGAATTGGAGTTCCAAGCTATCTGCAATAGCATTAGCTTTTTCCTCCGCAGTCTGGGCGAGAGAATGTAAGCCATTAATGGCCGGAATTGAAGTTTTCGTGGTTCTCATGTTCTTAGCTGTTCGCCAGAGACTGTGATTCGTGGGTGTAAGTCCCTCAAGGTGAGTACACCAGCGTTGCTGGGTGTGAGTTCGAATCATAGACTTGACCTCGCTATGAAGGTGGCGGAGCTGCGCTTGCAAAGGGGGGTACCTACTGCGCTGCCAATTTCTCCGCACACGGTTACGCTGCCTAATTTTGGCTTTGATATCACTCGGGAGCGAGTGATAGTTCACACGTGAACGATTTGGTTTCGAGGCAGCAGCATATGCCTCTAGCAGTAAGTGATTAAAATCTTGGACGCTATTATCAATATCGTCCGTGCTGGTAATTTTGAGAGGGGGGACAGTACTTTTAGTATTAAGAAGGTGACGAAAATCGTCCCAATTTGTATATAGCTCCACCGGGTGGTCTAAAGAGATATTATCAATATTAAGGGTAAGTATTACAGGAAGGTGATCAGACATCAATTTATTATCGACTCTGATCGTATGACTGAATGGAATATTTCTAAAAAGAGCCAAATCAATTATGGATGGGTTCCTTCCCGTAAGGAAGTGAGTGGGAGTGGGTGGAGCTATGATCCTGAAGTTGGCGCACTGAGCCAATCGTTTTAGATCTCTGCCTTTTCCATTCGAAGCTATGTCCCAGGAAACATGGCGAGAATTTAGGTCACCAGCGATGATAATATTACTGCTAAGTCCTAAAAGTGCTTCAAGTTCCGAAGAAGGTAATCTAGTATTATTATCAGGAGGGATATACACTGAAGCAACTGCAATCGGGACCAAATTTGTATTAGTGACTTGGATAGCTGTGGCCTCAAGCTTCGTGAAGGCCGGGACACTTAACCTATGATGAGGAATGTTGTTTTTAACATAGAGTGTAGTGCCGCCGTTGACACCCCTCACCACCGCCCCAGCTCTCGTTCTATACGAGAAATAACCTGTATAATTACAGATTCCAGGGGAGGTGGGGGGGTGAGGTGGGTCTCATTCACCATAAAAATATCGAAGTTTTCATCTACAACATAATCACGCATCTCGTCGAGCTTGGAACGCACTCCATTGGCGTTCCAGAAGCCGACTTTGAGAGACTGCAAGGTATGGGATGCCGAAAGAGAGAACATGGCGACAGCCAGGAAGAACGGTAGAGGGGGGGAGCTTATCTAGCCAGAGCGTTGTAGCTCTGGTAGATAGTCCAAACTAAGTCAATTTGCGTGGTCGCCTCACGCAGCGCAGGAAGAGCTCGCTCGAAAGCGGCAAGTAATAAATCCTTGTCATGAGTGCTTCTCATGGCAAGGGGGGTTAAAAGGAAGTCGGTGTAGTTGATAGGATTGCTATCAACTGGAGTTTTAGAATTTTGGTTGGCGACTACTGGGACCGACTGAGCCTCAGCAATTTGTCCGATATTTTTGGTAGGGGGGGTAGTTAAATCCTGTGAAGTTCCAGAAGCGACGGCAGAGAAGCTAACGTTGGGCTTGATGCCAGCGGGTCGGTAAGGACGGTTAAAATTCCCAGGGTTTGTTCCTGGGGGGAGGGGGCGAAAGTTATTATTAGTTATATTCTGGGGGGCCCTATTGCCCTTGGTCAGGGACGAGTTGCCCGGATTTTTCGGGCAACCGCGCCAATTGGCTGCATGCTGTCCGCTGCAGTTGCAGCAGTACAGAAAATCAGCCTTGCAGTCACTGGCGGCATGTGGGCCGGCGCACTTGACGCACCGCTTCGGCAAGTTACAGGCTAAACTGCTATGGAAAAATCCATTGCAGGAATAGCACTGGCTTGCGAAGCCTTTGCGCCCAGCGTACGGCTCCAGTCTCACTTCCGTGCCCAAGAGCATGTTGATTTCAAAGAGTTCTTCCGGGTTAGTCCCGGGTGCTAACTGGAGGTAATAGAGAGGGAGGGGCTGTCTGCTCCCTCTCTTAGTTAATCTATAATTATTAAGAATCGTGAAGCCCATTGCTTCCATAGCTTTTGTAATTAAGTTTATGTCCGTCACCACGGGAAGCCCTCGGATGACGACCTTAATAGGCAGGTCTTCTTTAAGAGAGTAGGACTTAAACTGAACACCAGTTTTCTTTAAGTAATTGGTGCAGTTCCTAAACTCGTCATCGCTTTTGACATGCACCTTAAAAAATTGTCGGTCAAGGACCGGAACAATTTTTGGTGCAAACCTTTTCAGGTTAAATAAAATCGATGGCCACTCTGGCTGAGAAGCACTGATCAAAAGCGGAGGCGTGGTGGGAAGCGTGGTGGGAGGCGCGGGAGTCGGCAAATTTGCCGAGGGGCCGTTCTTACCGAGGCCGGTCGATGAAGCATTTCTATTGGTCGGCTCTGAATCTGCTGAAATGGCAGTATTCCTCGAGGACTTAGAAATTTTGTGAACGAATCCTTCGTCATCTACGAAAGTTCTGGGAGAATAATTAATATTAGTGGCTTTACGTTTAGCATTACTAGTTGAGTCAGAGTTATTATTATTATTTCTAGAAGTACTAGCAGCATTTAGATTTAAATTGCCAATTTGCTTAGCGGCCTCGTGGGCGGCTAGATCAAAGTTACTTTTGGATAAGTTATTAGAATTAGTCTGGGTTGATAACCCTGCAGAATGATTAGAATTAGGTTGACTAACATTATTGACATGGTTAGAATTAGCATTACTTAAATCAGCGGCTCTAGGAGCCAAATCCTCAACAGTGGGGGGAGGGGGGGAGGGTATAGATAAATTATATTTACCACCGCAGCCCAGCTCGTCAGCCATCTCTATCAGCTCCGCTTCGAGTCTTTCCAGCCTTGACTTGAATTTGGCGAAGTCGACTTTGTCAGTAGTGGACTTCTTGGCTTGCTGCCGGCAGATGAGATCATTCTCCAGGTCGGTGACGACTTGCTTGAGTTTCAGCAGTTCCGCTGTCGTATGCTTTCTAGTCGGTGGGATATCAGTAATATCACTCTGTGAAATGTCCATTACGGCTTCGCATTCAACATTCGAATTCACAACACTATCGATGCCAACATGCCCAGGCGTTACCTGGGCTTCACTGTTTGTCGCGGGAGCGCTCATTACGTGCGTCCTACCACCTCGGAGTCTAAGCTCCGAAAAACGTAATCATTTTAGAAGAACTGGTGCAGTCGGTCGGCGATTGCGTTTGGCCAATATTCCAATGTACTGGTCATCAGAAAATGTTACAGTCCTAGGACGACCTGGAACATTTTCCGGATAACTATTCCACTTGCCTGGAATTGTTTACGTAAATGAGAAAACAAGTCTACAGAAAGGAAATTGGGGAGTTCCTTAAGGGACTGCTCTGCCTCAGACTTTTCCACATCAGACCAGCATTGTGAATCTTCCAAACATATTCGTTGTATTATGACAGAACTAATCTAATATAAAATCAACCCCAACAGTGTTCGAAAATTTTTGAGCACTGAAACAATTAGACACAAAAGCATCACAGTCGTTTTAACAGCACGCTTAATTTTTATATTGTAACGCTTGATAATAACGCTTGCTGACATCGAGCAAATCGGATTGATGAATTTCTTCAAAACGATGGCATTGGGTGAATAAACTGGACAGCCAAATCTCCTAATTTGAACCCGATTGAAATCTTATGGGATGCCTTGGAAGAGCTGTTGTATGGCGAAATTCTCCTTCTAGAGAAGGCAATGCTTTGAAGACCGTATTGCTGGCGGAGTGGAACTTACTGCCCCAAATTCTAATTAACCACCTTTGGGTAGGATGAAGTCACGTTGTGATATATGTGTATGAGTAAGGGGAGATCACATTCCCCATTAATATTAAAAGTTTGCACATTTGTTTCCATGTTATTCAATTTTTTTTCTAAGTTCTGCCTGTCACGCATTATTTCAATTTTAATTGTTTCATAATGAGTTTTGCATTTTATGCACTCATCTTCGAATTTTCAGTTTGTATTTATGTGTTACTACAAATTTTTTTCGGTGTTGCCCTTGCTTTAAAATGAAAATTGATAAATACTACACCGGATCTAACAGGATCATTTAAACGTTGTTGAGATATCAATGTTTTGGGGCATGTAAAGCTAAAATTGGGCACTAGTATAAATGTAGGTAAATTAACCTAATTAATAAATTTAGATTAATTGTCTGGCATGAGAGAATTAATCACCCTTAGACTAATTATTGAATATATTATGTTATAATTATTAATGTGAATAATGAAAGCGTTAAATATAAATTTACTTATTTATTGACTTCCCCACTAATTAAATCATTTTACAGCAGATCTGGCTATATTAACGCGCTTTATGTAGCAGCAAAATAAAAGACAATAACAGGAATGATGATTTATATTTTAGCATTTAATTTAATTTATAAACTACTCATTGAATAAAACTAGTTAACATAATTTTCCATTTGCAGATATATTAAGTAAAGTGACGAATGAATATAGTACTGGGAGATTCTCTTTAACTTTTTTCTGGAAAACAGGAAATTTTACTGGTTGAGCAAAATTGAATAAAGTATCCGGCTAGCATACGGATTTCCTTACAAATTAAGAAATTCGGTTATCGTTGAAAATTAAAACACAAGTTAGAGCATACTTATAGCTAGATCGCAGTGAAAATCTACAGTGTCTTGTATCCTATACGTATCTTTATACACCTATAGACAGTATATTCTATAGGTCTCTTTGTCTATATGTTGGCTAATGAGTGATAAAAGTATACGAAAATCTATGATTTTTCAAGCGTATTCGGAATTTTCCACTCTCTGTGGTAAGTAAAATTTCGAACATCTGAGGATGGATATTCATAACTACTAAGCAATGTTATCCCTTTATGTCTGGTTAAAACCACTTTACCGATAACAGATGATAATATTAATTTGATAATAGGGAATACGTTTATTTATTAGTTATTTTTTCGCTTTTAGTTCGAAAACTTGCACTATATCAAGAAATATGGGTATTATCATTTTGCAAATTAGATCCTTTTCTTCTAACTACAAAATTGTGTATTAAAGAGTTATTTATACCACAATTTTCAACATATAATTTTTTTTTAATGTTTTCTTTCAATTTTCGAAAAAATATAACAAAATGTTGAAGAGCTTTCTCTCATCCGAGCTTTATGAATATCAATCAGTCTCCGATATTCATCCATTGGAAAAAATCGTAGCTCGCCTCATTCAATTTACTTAATTTGTTACAGAGATATGGCCCTATATATAGAAGAGTCAAATTTTCAATACCTAGAGAAATATAACTTTTAAACAATGATCTTCACTAATTCCTGACCGGAAAATGTTACCGCCGTTGTCCAGTTTTTAATGGAGGGATTTATTGCATTCAGTCAATTAATTTTTAAAAATGCGTAATCGGCTGCGGAGAGGATTCACATGAGTTCTTTATAAATTGTCTGTGGATAGAATGCATTGCATTCAAAGTTTGCTTGAAAGAAAATTCTGCGATTTATTCTATGGTGTTAAGATGGAAACACTGTAACAATATTTTCGAACACTAAAGAACTGATTTACGTGAAAATTGATCAAAATCATACTTAAAAAAAAAATCTAAAAACTGACCCAAACTTTTAAGCAGTCTTTCTGAGTTATATTGTTCGTTTGCCTCAAATACCTCTGTATCCAAATTTTGTCGCTGTTCGAAACTTTTTTGCTACAGACGATGTAGGACAGATACACAAAAAGACAAACGCCCTATGTAAGGTAATAAGCAGTTACAAATATATATATATATATATATATATATATATATATATATATATTAGACAAATATAATAATAAAAATAATTAATTCAAGTAATCGTGAAAAATTAATATCATCATAGAAGCAAAACCACGACCATAATGCCGATAATAGAAAAGAACAGCACCGGCCCAAATTCGAAGATTAATCAGAATTAAATTCATCTTCAGGTCTGAGTATTTAATTCTAATTAACCCAAACAAATACCTGTTTCAGATTGAGCAAAAGTACATTCCTATAAATACAAAAATTTAGACTACAGGCACCAAAAGATGAAAAATCGAAGAAACATAAGGAAAATTTGTATTACCATGAGGCAGGAATCCTTCCTTCACCCCGTGTATATGCGATCAACTTCAACAGTATGAAAAATATCTAGAAGCACTGGAATGAACATGACGAAATACAATCTAGGAGACAGAACAAACGTTCACAGCGACCCTCCCAGACCCGTCCAGTGTGCCAGAGCTGGATACAGGACAATTACCCATATAAGTAAGACACAATATGATCATGAAGATGAATATATATATATATATATATATATATATATATATATATGTGTGTATATATATATATATATATACAAGGTTAAATAAAAAAATTCGGAGACTGTGCTGATATCTTCAACCCTGATTGGAGGAGAGGGGAATTATTTTACCGTGGCGCAGAGGAACATGCGACGGGAGATGTGAAAAGGAAGAAGCAGGAAGAACCGCAGTGCAAGGTTTTCCCAGACAATGCGCGTCAGTGAACTGTAGTCGTTCGTGTTCATCGAAAACGGAAATGGCTTTTACAGAACAACGTGCGAATATTAAATTCTGCTAGCATATGGGGAAATCGCCGACAGAAACATTGCATTTGTTGCAGCAGGTGTACGGTGAGAGAGCAATGTGTCGGGCGAAGGTTTTTTTCATGGCACTCCCGATTCACGGACGGCCGTGAATCCGTAGAAGCAATCCACGGACTGGGCGACCGTCAACATCAATTACGGAGGACAACATTCGAAAGTTGGCGGCGGAATTTGTGCGTACGGATCGATATCACACCATCAACGTCTTTGCTGAAAAAGCAGGAATTTCGTACGGGAGCTGTTAAGCTATCTTGGTGGACAAACTGAAAGTTCATCGTGTGTGTCAACACATTCTACCAAAAATGCTAACCGAAGACCAGTGTGATGAGCGCATGCGGATCTGTGGAGAATTGATGGACGTTGCTGACAAAGATCCGACATTCCTTTCAAAAATTATCACCGGTGATGAGACGTGGGGTTTCTTATTCGACCCACAAACGGAACGACAGTCCTCACAGTGGAAGTCACCATCGTCACCGAAGTCGAAAAAGTTCCATTTGGACTGTTCAAAGGGGATCGCAATAGGTAATGCAGGAGGTACCTTTCGACCAGAGGACTGCATTATTATTTCATACCGAAAGGGGCAACAGTGAATAGGGAGAGGTTCACACAGATCCTGGCTCGTCTTCGTGATGCATTCTATCAGCTGGAAACGCCTAGAACTCTGGAAAAGCAAGGAATAGATGCTGCAATATGACAATGCCCCACTCATCGATCTTTCATGGTGCAGTCTGCACTGGCAAAACATGGAACGTCAAACCTTCCACACCCGATCTTGCCCCATGTGATTTTTACCTGTTCTCCCGTCTCAAAAACGGATTCAAAGGACGCCGTTACAAAAGTGCATCTGAAGTTGGGGAAAGTCCGATGGCCGCACCGAAGATCATCTCGTCCAAAGACTTCCAGGTATATTTTCAGCAACTGCACTCGAGCTACATAGCAGCAGAGGGGGAGTATTTTGAAGGTGGTGTGTGTAACACTAATACATGATATCAATAAATCATATCAGTCAAGTATGCTAGTCTCCGGAGTTTTCTATTCTACCTTTTATATATATATATATATATATATATATATATATATATATATATATACACACACACACACATATATATATATATATAATGAAAGATTTTAATCGTAAATTATGCATATATATATATATATATACATACACACACACACACATATATATATATATATATATATATATATTAATTATTTCTACATATGGAAAGTGTGTATTATCCGAAAATAACACGTTATTGCTATATAAATCATTCATTCGATTTTAGATAAAAAAGTTACATTTTCCCAATAATATTAATAATATTTAAGATATTTATTTTGTTATAATTTTCTTTGAAATTAGACAAAAATTTGAAAAATTTAGAGCCTTCCCTACCCTGAAAATCAAAAGGTCTGCCATGTTAATTGATTGTAACAATTGTGCCAGATTTAATTTAATTACCACGATTTTTTTGCAAAATATCATCTCGATAGACTTACAATTACATGTACACAGACAAATAGACACATAAACATAATTGTAAAGTGGTTTACTCGTATTCGCGGATGTTCCAAACGTGTCGATTCGTCAAAATCACAGAGTTAAATTTTTGACCTTAGTATAGTGCTTTCCCTTTACGTAAACTATGTATTATAGGAAAAGTAAAAGCATTATTTCTTAAAAGAGAAATATAAATTGTAATATATTACATACACTGCATACTAAAAAACAGTCAATTTACAAAAATCTAGCTAGTTTAATAAAGGAAAGACCTAATTAAGCCAATGTATATGTCCTTTTATTACAGAGAACGCAAGACTTTCCCGGAATTGAGATCGTAAAAGCAAATATGTGGCACTGCTATATGCAAACATTATGCATAAGGAGTGTTTTAAGAAAAATATGAACAACACGTTTATAACACGTTTCAAGATTTTCATTCCATGCCTAGAATTCTTCTCTAAGTATACTTTGGACCTTTATATAACTGGCGAATGCATAAAATATTGTGAGATATTCTTTAATCTAGAAAGGAGAATTATATGATTTGATAAAATTTAAGTACACAGTTCGAACGTGGACTATGCGTTTCTTAAATATTGCGAAGAGCTTATTACTTTCGCTACAAACATAGTAATGCATAGGGAAAGTATTGTGATGGGGTTCAAAATTCGAATTCGAGTTTTAGACGGAAGAGCACGTTTCCAGATTCCCAAAATTCGAATTAAAAGTTTTTAAGCCGATGTCGGTGCTTCTCTCTCTCTCTTTGTCTGTGTTTCCGTGAATCTGTGGATATGATATATCACGAAAGAATGAAATGTAATTCGGTACAATTATTACGATTTCTGAATACTAGAATCCTATTGATTTTAAACGCGGTCGAACGTTCGAAAAACACCAAATATTTTAACGATATTTTGAAAAATTCATACAAAATCAACACATTTAGTAACGTTAAATAAATAATCATTGTATACGTAATTTTTTTATTCTAAAACAAATGGCACACATTTTAGAACTCTAGCTTGAATGGCTCTTGAGATATTGCTCGTTTTAAAATAACTTTATTTAAAAAATTACATGAGCAGCAATAAATATGTAACTCTTACCAATTTATTGAGACTAATTTTTCAGAATATCGCCATGTTGGCAAATTTTTAATATGGGACTAAATTGGCATAAATAACGTTAAAGTTATAAAAAGTACTCCAAATGAATGAACTGAGATTTAACACACTTTAATATAATGGAGTATATTGTTCAGCAGATGAGATCGTCAAGTTATATTTGCGTGAAATATAAGTGGTACTTCAAAATAACTTTGGATGCTGCCATTCAGAAAAACGCCAAATGCCAGTATGCTTTTCAACGTTAAAATAAATCATTGTTTCGTGCATTTTGTACTTCATTATTTGGCATCGAAAGAGGTAAAGTCATTGCATTATGTTGAGAAAATCATGTGCTGCTCACGTTAAATTATTTTCTAATGCATTTAGGAAACAAATAATTTGTACTACAAAAGAAATACGTCGGTAATTAACGAAATATGTCGGCATAAGAGGTTGATTATAAGTATCATTGTATGCTTTTGAACTAAAGAAGTACACTGTGAATTATATGCATCCGCTAGGAATAAAGAATGCGGGAAGGTACAATAAAGAAGTTTTTTTTTCTTATTACACAAGGAATTTAACAGGAAAAAAATTATTTTATTTATATTTTCAGCTCTGGGATTCGATTAGATTGAATAATGTTGAAGTTTTGTTGTTCTTTATGTGCACATCACAACTACATTGATTAGAACCAGATTTAGAGTAACCGAATATTTACGCGCATGATTGAATGTACATAGTTATCCACCTATATGCAAAATTCAAACCAAGTTCCTATGGATTTTGAAACTAGGCAGTGACCTCTGCCGCCACATGAAAGCGTTGTTCTTGCTAAATTCCCCTGTATGTAGATTATCTCAGTTTGCGATGTTAAGAAATAGCTTGTTAAGAATTTTCATGATACAGACATCGCTGCGTTTCCGAAAAAAAAACCGAATGACATTTCGAACATTTCTTTATCAATACAGAAATCACAATAAAATGTTCTATAGTGCACAGCGAGCAAAATGTTATTGACATCAATATGGCACGTTATTGATGCCATGCATGACTTGATATTGGCACCTTGTAAATTGAAATGAACTCCTTATGAAAATTTCAAGTACTGATAATTGTACGAGACATTAATGCCTATCGAATGATATTTTTCTTTTTGTTTTGCAATATAAATTGTACAATTGCGATCGGGTACTCCTTTTCCCCTACGACTGTACATCATTTTATCGCTGTGAAAAAATAAACTCATTGGATTATATAGGGAAACAATATGCTGCTCACAATACTTTTTTTTAGTAACTGCTTAATTTCCTTCAGTAGAATAATATTATTATACGACTAATTCAAATGGTCTTAAAACCACTACCTGAAAAACACATTAAAATATTTTCCCCCTAAACCACATTTGTTCATTGCAAATGAATGTTTTTTTTGTATACAATACAGCTATATGATAGTTTTTCGTAAAAAAATGGCAATACTTTAAATTTTAACTGCACTATGTGAAATTCACTAATTTAATACTCGTATAAGATTCTTTTCTAATGTCTCTCATGTTTTAGAAAGGCTACAATTTTATGTTTTATTTGTTCATAATTAAAATTCTCGACACTCATAAAATTTTATTCATTGCATTAAGTTCTTGCATTGCGTATGGCTAATATATTTTGGAGAGCGAATTGACAAAAGAATTCCAATTAACGAAAATGGTTTGCTTGTGTCAAAGACATTTAGGAATTTATGTATGCAAATTGAGAGACGTGGAATTGTGCTTAAATTTCATTATAACCATATTAAGTGTAATTGGCTGTAGATAGAATTTATTCTATATTACTATGCATAAATGTCAAATTGGTTATTCTTAAAATAAATGTTATTTAATTGCATAAATTACACAGCAGAAAATACTGTATATGACAAAATAATATTTCTTTTCAAAAGATGAATTCTAATTGTACATTTATTCTCGTGATATTCTATTCCAAGATAGTTAAATTTTGAGCATGTGTCAGTCTAAAGATTTGAACCTCTCTGGGACCGCTGTATAAGAATATTGTATGCATTGGTGTTTCCTATTTATCTTCCAGTGCCAGATAAAGCGTATGCGGTAGCTTACGGAGTAAAAAAAATTAACGTTTCTTTTGATATTACAACTGAAGTTGGGCTACATAAAAGTAAAGTATATTAAATTTATGAAATTATGTATCATCTATAAATCGTTCAAAGGTGTCAATAGACGTCAAAGGTGTCAAGAGCTTCCCATATGCTACGAAACTACCACAAAACCTGCCTCCACAGAACAATCTGTCCATGGATTAGATGAAAGACCGGTGTTAAAGAAGTGGACGGTGGACAGCCAGTTATAACTCTAGTAGCATTTAATATTGGTTCAATATTGAACCAATATTGTATATATTGGTATTCCATTGGACATATTTCTAATGTAATCCCAATATTGTGCAAATATTGGGGTTACATTGGCCTCCAATATTGGCTAAATATTTTCTTTACAATATTACACCAATACTGGTGTCACATTGGACATATTTCCAATGAAACGATAATATTGGCGTAATATTGTCCTAATATTTTAAGCCAATATCCGGCCAGTTCCGTCAAAAGATCCACTTTTTCATATTTGTTCAATATTTCCAATATCAACTGAAAATATCGGAATGTTACTAGAAAAGTAATCAGACGTAAAGGCTGAATTACAGATAACATGTTGTAGCAATGCTTTTTGACGCCGTTTGCAGCGCTACAAGATGTTCATGTTGCAGACCAAAAGAAAAAGATGTATTAGAAAGATTTCTTAAGATTACAGCGCTGATATCGAAAGTGTTTGATATTTTCTGATTGAACTTTCTGCTTTCCACGTGGAGCGTAATCATGTAAATACCGTGGAGAAAGGAATCTCTCTATGATAATCGCTTTCTGCTTTTCCAGCTTCCCAAATGTTCTACAGCGCATGCATGCGTTCGGAACAAACTGAGGAACCAGTAAACATTTTCTTAATAGTTTCATGTCAATAACGATTTTTTATACTGTTCCCAGGCGTGTGTTTTTATTTTCTAGTATTTATTTCTTACATTTCGCTACATTATGACCGACATATGAGACTACAGCAAACAGTTTTGAAATCACCAGCATCTAATTCTGGCCAGATAGTCACAGATTGTGATAGTGTGCCCCGTTTTTCCACTAAATGTTACATAACCACACACATTTTTTTCTGCGTTTTTCAGTGCTATGAGATTCCAAACTTTAGAAAAACCCATACAATAGAAGCAAATCTCCATTCTCTAATTCATATTCTCTTGACCCGAAATGAGCCAAAATAAGCATGTGTGAATGATAAAATCTCTCCTCTTCCACTGCTAGACGATGATTTTTCGGAAAGCAGCGTTTGGTTGTAAGTACCTCAGATATGGCAGCTCATGGAGCTGCAAAACGACGTCAGAAAGCTGTGCTGCAACCTGCTTCGTATAATACTTCCTTTAGGCTGTGATAAGGTAAATTTTGGCAAGTTTTGGGCTACGTCGTCGGGCCAAGATGCTATCACAACCAGCTGTGAGTGGCGGATTCATGTCTCTAGTGAGAGAACCGTTGTTGTTGGCTAATTGCTTTATGTAGCAATATTTTTGTGTGCTGGCTTAGGCGGGATGTAAGGGTGCAAATTATGTCAGAAGATATTATTGTCTTATTTTGCTTGTGTTTATAATCTGGAACCACTTTTGACTGCATCTGGAATTAAAGTCGGTGTTAAGTAGCCAAACATTGGTAGTAGAAGAACATTATCGTGTTCAGTTAAAAACATCTAAAACTTAAGGTATTAAATATTGAATTAAGTAAATAACTGGAAAATGACCTAAACCTTAGACTTAAAACCTTAGTCTAAACTATAGACTCAAAAAACTTACGTTGAATTGAATGTTACTCTCAAAGTCAATTCTGTTTTTCAGCAAAATTTTAAAGTTTCCTTGACAATTACTCTGTTAAGGCTTCAAGTTTCATAACATCCTTTAGCTAAATCAACTTTAATGTTTTCTCGTTATTTTATATTTAATAATTTCTAATTATTTATTTATCTATTTCTTCACGAAAACAAAAGTTCACGCAAATGGGGATTGACAGCCGTAAAAATAGACTTATTTCTTGTGATAGAAGAGGAAAACTCCCACATAGATTGCTCAAAGGGTGACCACACCCGAACATAGCTCACACGTAAAATGCTCACGATATTTTCAATTAATGAAAGAATGACTGGTGCAAATGGAGAAATAACAATTTTTATATGTTGTTAATTTCAGATAAATTAATTATATCATAGGGAGTTTTCATCATTTTTAATAATAAAAATAATTTGCTTCCCTTCTTACATTACACACAAAAAATGCAAGGAATATAATATTTTGGGATCAAAAATCCAAATTTGATGGATGTACATGTTTAAAAAAATATCTGAATATGGAACAACAATGTTGAATTGCTAATTTTATTATTAGTATTGATTTTCAGCGGGATTGTGCGAGGAGAAACCTTTCAAAATTTCTGACATCTTTGGAAAATAGATTAAAATCTTAAACAATAATCGTAATTTAAAAATTCAAATATATAATTATAATATATAAAGTAATAGTGCAATTTTTATATTAAATCGAATAACGTCATTTATAAAACTCCAACATGTGTTTTATTCGAAATATTACAAAGATTTGATCTAAAGTAGAAAAAATCATGAAAAACAAGAAATTTGTGAAGGAGTAACTCATATGGTGGAAAATAGTGCTCATACTTCATTTTTGGCGGTAGTATTATGTATTTTTATACTCTTTTGCATGCTTATTTGTTATACTTTTTTGCATACTTATTTTTGCAGTCATATGAATTTTCAGAAAAATCGGAAGTGGTATCTTCAGAACAGGAAGTAAAAATCCTTAGTGAGATCCAGACTTCTCTGAATTTCGATGCTCTATCAGTCATCATCTAGGCTTTATCTCTAGCCAATCCTGAGAAACAGATGTTGCAAGGAAATGTTTGAACCAAAGGTAAAAAAAACAGAAGTAGACATATGTTTAGTTGAAACCCAGACCGTCCGACCTACCAGACAGGTGTAAGGTAACTGTTTGGACGGCCGGGAAATGCCACCCAATTTTGACCGGAACCCAGTTGGGGAGGCATCCACAGGGACCGTACCCTCCTTCCCCTACCACCAACCTCTCGGAGACATATATTTAGTGAAACACCTTTCCCTTCCAAGAAGTAATTGCTAAATACATATGCCATAATCTAAGCTGTATCTATAGCCAATTTAGAAAAATAGATGCTTTGAGAAAACTTTTGAACTGGGAGTAAAAAAAAGAGCATCGAAAGTGAAAATTCTTAATAAATCACTCTACTTCCTTGATAATTTGATGCTAAATTCATATCAATTATGAGCTAAGCTATATCTAGAGCCAATCTTGAGAAAGATGTGTTTCAAGTAAATTTTAAAATGTCGAAGCAGATTCGGAAAAAAGTGAAACATTTTAGTAAACCCCATCACCTTCTCCGGAATTTGATGATAAGTCTGCCTCAGTCATAATCTAATCTTGCTCTATAGTAGATTTTGAGAAAGAGATACTCGAAATAAAATATTTTTTAAGCAATAGTATGGCAACAATAAATATATTCTTTATTAAAAAATCAGTATATGGTTCTTAAGTGCTTTTGACCAGCAAGTTATAAATACTCTTATAAGTTATCTCGTGTCGTTCTCGACTTATTAGACATTAAGTTTTCCATAAAGGGAAATGAAACTTTTTCACAGGGGATTAAGCTTATTTTATTTTATTTGCTTATTTTAATTCATTGCATAAATTATCCTACTCATTTCATCGCGTGGCACGTGTTGACAAGTTGCAATGGATTCGAAATAAAGATCCACGGGTGGTGAAGAACTACTCAGATGAGAACTTTCTTACGTGTACGTTGCGTTGCACCTTGCTGTAGAGCAAAAATCGCTGCACTGGCATAATAAAACATACATAGTGTCTTGGGAAATCTGTATCATTGGAAATTTCTCTAGAACGAAGAGAGTTATACATATTTTTTATGCAGCTGCAAAGGTAAATCCTATGCCGCTACAGGATAAGACTACGTTGGGGAGACTGACCCACTTAATATGGGTGAGGGGCTAGTACTAACTTGTCCCTTTTAGAGATAGAGAAAAAGTCAATTAGCATTGCCAAGTTAATATAAAAATATGTTTGTCCGATAGAAAAACCTGAAAAATAAACCACTAAAAACTGAGTCCTCTCCATATAAAACATTAACGTATTTTGACGATTGGGATACCTTGCTTTGGGAAACATTATGCGTATTATCGATCGGTTGCTTTAGCATTCCGGTTACATTTTGCTAAAATAAAAACCCTTTCTTATTATTTTTCATTAGTAAACATAGTCAACATGGCTTAATTTTTGCTAGCAATTAAACGTTTTATGAAGAAATGGTGGCAACAATATGACATTTAAGCAAGAAGTAAATTCTTCCATGGTCACTATACCAGCCGATAATCAGTGTTGCATAACGTCAATTACATATCTTATGACGATTCTGCTACATATGTTGCAATTGGCCAGCTAATTCAGTGGTATTATGAGAAGGCTGCAATTGCCGTTCCAGCATGTCCCAGAGGTGTTCTATTAGTGATAAATTTATAAACCTGGATGACCATGGGAGGGTATTAAATTCTTAAAGACATCGTGTAGAAGGTAATGCGTTATGAGGTCGAGCGTTGTCTTTTTGGTATACGGAACTTGAGCGGCTTGATAACATAAGCAGAACAATCGGCTGCAGAATATCGTCGATGCGAGCTCTCAGACTGAAGAGTAGCACAACTAGAAGATAGCGGCTGTCCCACGAGATAGCTCCCCAGACTATCGCACCACATGTGATGTATGCATTTCGCTCGACTACAAATACGGACACGGAGCGCTGGTCAGTCCACCCCGGCCGTCCAAATAGTTGCTCAAGTCCTCAGGATGAGTCGGACGGTCTGGGTCTTCAACACGTATGCGGCGGTCATGAGCACTGACAGATAAGCCGAATTCGTCGCTAAAGACAACATGCCTGCAATCGGAAAATGCTTCCCAACTGGCCGAGCTCGGCACTAATCCAGACGGCTCTGCCTATGTTGAGGTATCTTCAGTGGCAGATGCCTTCATAGATGCTGACACCTAATCCCATTTTCTGCCAGTCATCTTTGAAAAGTATCCCTTGATGCATGATATATAGTAGACGATGCCTTCGAATGTCTGACAATGACTCCATTATTGTGGACATGGATACTCTCCTGATTACGATCATCTCGGGCAGTTACCTATCTGAGGTGTCCTGGAGTTTGCGACGGTTATATGTGCCTTCTGTGATATACTATTGCCAATACTGACCAACTATCATATCGCTTCGACTAAGATTTCAATTGATACGTCTGTTGGACCAACCAGCTTTCGTTAGGCCTATGATGCGACCTCTCTCTAAATCCATCGATTGTTCGTAATGTTGTTGAGTATATCCCAAAGGCTTCTGTTTACGCAATTTACAGTATCAATGCAGAAATTTCAGTTCCAAATGCCCTTGAGTGAGAACACCGGTCATTTTAAATGCTACACAATGCGTCACCGTCATGCGCATTGAATGAGCTCCATAACAGCATTGTCGCTGACAGTTTTTTTATTTACTTTACTCTTGAAAGGATATTTGCATGCCAAGTTTCACGGATATAGCTCAACTTCTTATAAGTGCATATATTTTTTTGCAACAGAGTGTATAAATATATATAAAATTGAAAAATGTTTGTTTGTTTGTACCGTATACAAATTTACAGTTTTTAACGTATTTGTTTGTGTGGGGCAAATAAATAAATGGAATGGTAACGCGAACCAAAATGTGCAGAAAGTACAGCTACGAGAAGTACAGCTGCGTTGCGAAATCGTGGGTATAGTGATATTTACGCACGCTGCGATGTTTACCATGAATAACCCTCTAAATTTAACTTTATAGTGAGAGTCAACTTACTTAATCCAAAAAGTAAACTTTTGGTCATTGACTGCACTATTTAGCTTTTTAAATTGTAATATTTATTTAGGTAACTTTCAAAGCTTTATAAAATAATATTTACAAATAACATTTAAAAAAATATTTTAAGCTTTTATGGGAGGGACTTAGGGGAACATGTTTTGAAGCCAAAGCAGTTAATTACCGAAACGACATTTGTTTAAATATAGCGATGTTACGTACCTTGTGTGCATCTTAAATGCATTATAGAGCACATGATCTGGCTCTTGACTTGTGACACTTCTGTTTCTTTCACATGTCTGCACATATCGATTATCTTATTTATTCTACTTCTTTCACAAGTCTGCCCATAACGAATAGCTTTTACTCGTCTGTTTCTTTAACAAGTCTGCACATCTCGAATATCTTTTATTCTTCTGTTAGTCCTATTTCTGGTTAAGTAATCTTAATTTTCACCTTGCTTTTGAGAAGAACGCCTTCATTGTGGTCACTATTTTGATTGGCTTTGCTTCGAGCCCATGTTGTTTAGAGCCGGTTCTGATTGGATTCCCCTTTTCTTGACTCCGGACTCTTCTAATTTTTTCACAAGTCTACACATATCCATTTACTCTTTTTGCTCTATTTCTTTCACAAGACTGCACATATCGAATGCTTATATTACACTGCTACTTCAACAACTTTGTATATCTCGAACAACTTTTACTCTTCTGCTAGTCTTGTATCTGGTTAAGTAATCTCAAATTTTACCTTGCTTCGAGGAAACACGCCTTCCTTCCGACCCCTAACTTGATTGGTCTTGTTTCTCGTCATGTTGGCTTAAGGCCGGTCCTGATTGGAGTCGTCCCTTTTCGAAGTAGATTGCTCGATCAGGGTCGAATCGTGGGTTACGCTCATCTAGACTTTGTGATTCTTCAACTTGTTGATTTCATCCCAAATTGGTGCATTTATAGATAATAAACATTGTCCAAGTATAAAGTAAAACCTGGTTCCTATTCGGTTGAACCTTTGTTTAGTTTGTTTCGCACCATGGCGTATTACTTCAGAAAAAAAATATTGCTTTATTTGATCTCCCAGTTTACTAATTTCAAATTTGGTATGATTATTCTTTACTTCTTTTCTTCCTGTCCACGTTTTGAGCTTCTAGAACTAAGTGTTTTCGAAATGTCAATAAAATCACACAGTTAAGCCTTCTATAGAAGTAGCATTGTTCTGACTATGTATTGTTTTCCAAAAGTTATTTGCAGAATATTCAATCATGGTACTTTTCTTTCATTTTTTTATTATCCAGACCGGCCGGCTCACACAAAGGGTGTCGAGCAGTTAATGATAATAATAATAATAATAACAATAATAATAATTTAAAAAAAATTGTACTGGAGCATAGACAATGGAATTTAACCACATGTGTTTTTATGATACACGATTTTTAATTACAATATACGATTTCAATGATAAAGGAATAGGTAGAAAAAACGTCTTATTCAATGAAAGAAATATCCCAATTTTGATTGGGTTATTTACGGCTTTGGGATATAAAATTATGGGAATGAATGATATTTTCGATTTCTTACGTTATCTGCTTAATTTTGGAAAATAACAAAGAAATTTGTGTATTATCTATTGTATTCAACCGATTGTTAATACAAGATAAAACTCGTACGGGTATATCTTTTCCTACCATTTTAGTGTCTTAATTTAGGCTTATGTTCACCAAATTTCCGATTTGTTGTAAATTTGTTTACAAACGGGACCAGGATGTTTGTTCATCAGATTTGTCTGATTAACAAACTGTTTGCATAGCGAGCAACTTGTCTGATGAACAAAATAATTTTGTATAGCGAGCAATTTGAAGGACAAATAATTTTGTATAGCAAGAACAGAAATCGTAATGCTCTATGTAGCTTGAGCTTGCAAATTAACTTAAATATTCGAATAGAATCTTTTGAAAACAATATAATTTAGAATAGCACTAGAATTAATTTTCACATTTTATATCGAGTATAACCCCTTGTATTCTGTTTTACATATATATATATATATATATGGTGACACTATATATATATATATATATGGTGACACTATATATATATATATATATGGTGACACTATATATATATATATAGTGTCACGCGTCCTTAGTCCATATATATATATATATATATGGACTAAGGACGGGTGACACTATCACCCATAGCAACCACAAAATGAAAGGAAGCAAAATGTGGAAATTAGAATAAGTGCGGAATACCATAAGAAGAGGTGTGTGTATGCAAAGTTTTCATTTACATGCCTGTTCGTCACGTGGTAGCACTGTTAAGAAATATAAAGGATTTGAAGAGTGTGGGCAGTTGTTCCAAGTGGAAGTCTTACGGGAAAGATTTAATTACTGAACTTGAAAATTTCGGTATGTCTTCTCGATATCACTTAGATGATTTTACGCATGGCCGTATTAATGGAAAGATCGAAGAAGGGCGAAAAATTAACAGATGTTGCCAGGGAGTACGACGACGCCCACAGCGTTGCTTCACGGCTGTGGCTAGCATTTAAAACAACTGGAATGTGTAGCAAGCGTCACTGGGGAGGTCGTGTTAGTACGACGCTTGCAGGAGACAGGTATTTGTCCTATCGGCAAAAAGGGACCGGCGCACCACAGCTCAGCAGGTGGCAACTGACAAATCAGTTTCTGGCTACCAGAGGACAGTGGATCTCTCGTAAAAATGTAACCAGACGTTTGGGAGAGGGAGGACTATTCTCCCACAGACCTGTTGTGTGCGTCCCATTGTACAGACTGCACCGTACCGCCAGTTTGCAATGGTGTCGTGAGCATCGCAATTGGACCGAACAGGACTGGACTTGCGTACTATCCTCAGATGAGAGTAAGTTCAGTCTGTCATCGAATTGTAGACGCCAACTGACCTGGCGTGAGAGTGGTACTGCTTATAGTCCAGAAAATATCCAGGAATGTGACCGATATCCGACATGCAGTATCATAGTACGGGCAGGCACCATGATAAATGGCCGCACGCCCCTACATGTAGTTGCAACTGGGACTATGACCGGCCAACGATACATTAATGAAATTCTACTGCCTCATGTTTGCCTTTTCCGTGGTGCTGTCGGTGATAAATTTGTTTTCATGGACGAGAGACAACGCACTATGTCATCGAACACTCGCTGTTCAGGATTATTTAGTCAGCGAGGGTATTCACTGACTCGTAGTGCCAGCACGTTCTCCAGATCTAAACCCCATTGAAAATGTTTGGGTTGCTTTAGGGAGGCGATTTGCTGGTCGAAAATATCCTGCAACAAACAAGAACACTCTCATCCGTGCACTGACAGAGAAGTGGGATAACTTGGCTTACCAGCTGCTGGATAATGTTGCGCAAAGTATTACATGACGTGTGGAATGTTGCATCGCACTCCACGGTGAACATATCCCGACTGACACCTTCTCAAAGGTGCCTGCTGTAGTTCATATGCATTTTTCCATTTCTCGGTTCACAGCATCAAATGAACACTTTTTTCCTTTCAGATGTTTCAAAACCTTTTGTATTTTCCAGAACATTAAATTATATTTATTCTAATGTCCGAACAGTGCGGCAACAATATTTTATCCTTCTGAGCCTCCACTCCCGGTTAATGTTGTGCTACATTGCAATTTGTGATCCGTGTTTAGCAATTGTCCAAAGGTGTAAATAAATATATATATATATATATATATATATATATATATATATATAAATATATATATAAATATATATATATATATATCACTTTGTTCAACAATATTTTATCCTTCTGAGCCTCCACCACCGGTTAATGTTGTGCTACATTGCAATTTGTGATCCGTCTTTAGCAATTGTCCAAAGGTGTAAATATATATATATATATATATATATATATATATATATATATCACTTTGTTCAACACTTAAAGATCACACAAAAAACATGTAAATTAACAGTCCATAAATCCATTTTTGAATTTACCCATAACCTTTATTCACATTAAAAGGGTTGTCTTAAGTTTAATCCAGATAATATTAAACTGAAATAAAAAATAGAGACACAGGAATTATTATTATATCTAATATTCTCATATAAAAATTACCTATTGGATATTAAATTTAACATATATATAACACATCCCAAGCTATTATATTTTCCTAATAAATTGAAATGGTGTCACCATCTATTACAGTATTGTGGCAATTAATTGAAAAATGCAGTTTTTTTTATAAAATTCAGTTTTATTCAAGTTTTCTATGGATACATTTAAAACTAATAAGTGATATGACCTCCCGGAGTCTTTATAACATCACAGACACGTTTCGGCATGGAATGTACTAGACTAGCACATGTAGTTTTAATTTCAACGTCTCTGAACCATATGTCAATAACGGCCGAAATTAGCTTTTCCATCGTCGTACAGTCAAATTTGTGAAGCCGTTTTTTGACAATAGCCCACAAATTTTCTATGGGATTCAAGTCTGGTGAATTCCCGGGCCAATCCAGTACGGTAATATTTTTTTTTGAGCAGAAATTTCTGATTCGCTTCGAAGTGTGACATGGCCCGCTGTCTTGTTGGAAAACGCAATCTCCGTTCGGCCACAGTTTAGCCATGGTTGGAAGCACTTTTCGGGTCAATATGACTTCGTAACTGGCACTGTTCATCATTCCCTCTACGGGAACAAGAGATTCTGTCCCCAAAACGCTGAAACAACCCCATAACATTTTTTGGGCGGATGCTTGGGTGCTTGATTGATGTGGTGCTGATTGAGAGGTTCTCCTTGGCTCCGTCTCACGAACATAGATCTAAATCCCTGAACCACAAAATGTATTTCGTCAGAAAAGATAACTTTCTCCCAGTCCTTCTCAGTCCATGTTTTTTATTTCCGTGCCCATTCCAACCTTTTTTCCTTCATGCGAAGCGCCAGAAGCTGCTTCTTGTACGGTCGACGTGCTCTCCGTCCGCGTTCTAACAGCCTGTATCGCACTGTTGAAGGTGCAATATCAACACCAGCTGCCACCATGGACTTAGACAGGTCAAAACTGGTTAATCGAGGATTTTTAACACTCATTCGATGTAAAGTTTTGTCGTCACGAGTCGAAGTTGATCTTTTTCGGCCGCATCTTCCAGAGCGGTTGGTTCCAGCATTTCCTGTTTCCTGAAACCGCTTCCAGATCCTCCCGACACTTGCTTACTCACTAAACATATTTTACCTATTTCCTCGAACGTCTTAGAAGTGTGTTCTCTAAGCGCAATCACTTTAGCACGTGTTTCCGGGCTGATATCCATGACGCTAATGAGCCCCTCAACAACTGAGAAACTACCACTGCGGAACACCTGCCACCCGACGGAGGAATTTGAACACCTGCTACTTACCAGGTGCATACGAACACCTGCTACTTTGATAATAACTGCAATTTGAACTCTGAGCTAATTTGGAGTGCTTCTTCCTAAGCTTACGTGTGATAAAACGAAAAAAATGACATTTCTCAATTAATTGCCACAATACTGTATCAACATAAGAAATTTAATTAGATGCAACTGAAGGAAAGTAGTGTCGCCATCCCTTAGCAACTATTAAAATTATCTCAAAGATAATTTAGTTTAAAATCTAATTGTATATCCACTATAAGCCATAAGTACCCTAAATTAAATATTAGTAAATATTTGACAGTATTAAATTTATATATATAGTAATTAGTTGATTTTCTCAATATATATTTTATTGTTTCAATTTTATTAACTTTCTTTGATAACCTTTTACATAAATGTTTTTAGATTTGAATACTTTAAAAATGTAATATATTTTCTAAACATTTCCTATTTATCGTTTTCTTAATTACTTACTTAAGCAAGAAAATAAAAGTCCATGCATATGAAATGTATATATACTGGTATGATTATGATGTGCATATGCTGATTATATTATGTGTATGGTAATAAGCAGTAATAAAATACTCCCTCCTTGCAATAAAAGGGAAAAACACCCTCAAAGCTTCAAGGGAAATTGATGCTCAAAGGAAATCGACGACGCCCAATCGAGATTTGCGTGAACTTTCAAAACATATTGATAAAAGGAAAATGACTGTCATGAATTAAATATCAAAAATCATATTTTACTAATTCTAGATAAATAATATTCGTCGGATGCTCTTATCACTGAATAAAAAGTCGTTTTCATGGGACTTATCTTTGGAGAACATTGTAAATGATTGTGTTGAACAAATTAATTTCACCAAAGAATTTATACATTTCAATATTATGGTCAAATGAAATCATACAAGTTAAAGTTTTTTTTATCTCTATGATATGCACTGAACTGAGTGCGGAGTTGATCAAAATTATCGAGCACTTCCACTTCAACTAGCATATATGTTTTGGTATTCATCTCCGCCTCAACTTCGAGACAGAAGAATAAAGCAAAATGTTAAAAATTCAAATTAGGTGTGACGGTGCAAGGAAATCACAATTTAATAATAACAAGAAAGATCAATCATGCTTAAAGCATTGATTATGAAACACTTTCCAACTTCAATTCAATTTTATTTAAACATGTCTAAAATGCAATACATTCCTCGGTAATATTTTAAAACTTATCACAATACTACATTAATTTATTATATTTGAAACCTTAAACCTTCATCGAAAAAAATTAACTTCATTCAAATGACGGCATTAAAATATAAATTGCCTGGTTTAAACATCTCTAAAATGTGATACATTCCTCGGTAATAATTTTAGAATTATCATAATACTACGATAATTTATTATATTTGAAAACTTCATCGAAAACAACTGAAATCCATTCAAATAACGTCATAGAAAAAATAACACGCCTGGCTCTCTCTATAAAAGCAACATTTCATTCATAAATAATTCCCCCATTCATGTCATTCATCACAATACTATAATAATTTATATTATTTAAAAATTAAGACCATGGAGCTACAAGTAAGTAACTCTATGCTTAAAACTTCATCCAAAATTATCGTCCTTCTCTTTCTAAAATCAATGAATATTTCATTCATATCAGCCATGCAGACTCCATGGACTGAATGATTTTGTGTTAAAGAATTACAGCGATTCTAATACAACTCATTCTACATATTTTGCTGTTTACATTTAGGCCAAAATAAAGTAGTTTTAGGATGGATACAACACTCAATATGAATTGGAAAGAACTTTAAAAATCACGATTTTGAGACAAGATGGATGCCATATATCATTTTGAAGTGGGTCATGTGATCGTTTCATATCATGGACAAGTGATCGCTTCATATAAGAGGTGTTATTATTATTTTAATTTTTATTTAAAAAACTACTGAATATATTTCGCTGAATTTTTTTTTATATATTTTATGGAACAATTTGAATATTGCCTAAAATTTTCGAAGCAATTTGTGAATTTTAAATCCGCTTAAAAAATGCTTGAAAAATTAGGTCCCATAGGGCTCAATGTATTCCATTTTTTCAACCCGGGTTAAATCCAAAACTAATTGGGTGATATTATTCATTTATATTCCCATAGGTTCTATAGACCGTCTGAACAACATACTAAAATTTCATTTTGATTAAGTCATTTTTACGGCAGTTATCGTGCTAACGGACAGACAGACAGACAGACAGACAGAATGAACAAAGTCATAAACACTTTTCAACTTTGTTGTAAAGTGTTAATAAAACTCACAACCACTTTGTTTAATTATCGGTCAATTTCACTCTAACTCTAACCTGAGTTTCGGTCTCAATAAATTCGTCTTAGCTTCCCCATCAAGGGAAAATTTTAATATTTTTACTACTAACGACACATTCAGTGACCTTGTGATGAATTTGGTAAATTGTCGCAAACGTGACAATTTATGTCGGGTTCTAGAAAATTCTTGAATTTTGTGGATTGACTTAACACACTACGAGTTACGTGCTTTTTTTCAGAACGTTCACCAGAAGATTTGGTATGTAGACTAGCCATTGTTCAGTTTGGTTGTTGACGTGATATGAGTAAAAGTATCTGCCGAACTCAATACAGAACACAATGCAAAAATTTCCTTCTAATTCTTTCCTTCTAATCTATGGATTTGATCCGATGGTCCTCTGAAAATTGATGGTCCTCTGAGGTTTAATAATTTTTCTTTCTGTCGATCCAGACCGTCTGATCTACCAAAAGGTGTAAGGTATCTGTCTGGACGGCCAGGGCAGTACCACTCAATTTAGACAGGAACCCAATGGGAGTACCGTCTGGGAGTTACACCAATGGGAGTAACCCACAAGGACAGTACCCTCTTTCCCCTCTTCTTCGACCCAGACCGTCCTACCTACCTGAAATTGTAAGGTATATGTTTGGACTGCCAGGTCGGGCCAACCAATTTAGCACGGAACCCAGTGGGGTCGGTAGCCATAAGGACCATACTTTCCTTTCCCTACCACCAACTTCTCGAAAGGTACTTACGGATCCATTTCGGGTGAACATGGAGAAGTTTGGGCAAAACCGGAAATTGAACTCGGGTCGTCCTAGTGCAATACCCGCACGTTAACCACTGGGCTGTCCTGCTCCACACCTATATTGCTTTATTTACGAGATAGACATTTAAATTTGCCACTAGAGGCACTTCAGACTTTCTCCATCGATAGCCCGTCATAGTCGCTTTCCTATCAATAAACCCCTCTAAAACTAGTATCAAAACTAGTAGAAATGTTAACTTTAGAAAGGGGTATATAAGGACTTATGAGGTGAACCCTGTAATAAAAATCATGTATTAAATATACTACTAAAGTTCTATTTGTCGTAAAAAAGCATCCTCGTCAAATAAAGCAACCTTGTGTTCAAATAAACCTAAAACAGGTCTTATTTTACTTTCCTTACAATTAGTAATATATGCAAATTCAAACAAATGTTATAAGTTCAAAATCCGGCACTCAGATTTTGATGGATTTACCCCTTTGAATATAACATGAATCCAATCAAACAGTTCTCGAGAACCAACAAGAACGATCAATCATGCATAAGCATTGATTATGAAACACTTTCCAACTGAAATGTAATTTCATTTAAAAATTTCTAAAATGTGATTCATTCAGTGGTAATATCTTTTACATTATCACAGTACTACAGTAATTTATTATACTTAAATATTTAAAACTGTATCGAAATATAAATCATCTGATTCTTTATGCAAAATCAATGAATATTTCATTCATATAACTTGTATTCCAGACTCCAGAGCTAAATAATTTTGTGTGAAAAAAATTCAGCAATTCTTATGTAATTCATCTTACAATCTCTTGAGATATTTGCATTCTGCATATGTTAAAATTAGGCTTCCTTGAAGAAATAATAAAAGTTTAGGGATCATTTAAAATCTCAACTATTGTAATTGCATAGGCACGGAATTTAGATACACAGATAATACACAGATAATATATATGTGTATGTGTATGTACTCAAAGTATTGGAATCGTGCCGAAGATCGGAACTCGAATTTTCAAAGGATCTACACGTTTTGGGACTTCTAGAACACGAAAAAACTACTTTTAGGAAGACGTCTGTGTGTGTAAGGGTGTATCTGTGTATGTTTCTGTGTGTCTGTGTGGATATTACATCCACTCTAATTGAAAAACTAATGGACCGAATTTCATACAATTTGGTAGGTATGTTTTTTGTGGGAAATCCTGATGTTCATTAGATTATAGTACGATTCGTAATAAAAGAATCTGCCTCCTTTGCGAAATGGCCGCAGAAATTGCCTTTATCCACTCTAGCTAAAAACTAATGAACCAAATTTAACAAAATTTGGAGTATAATATTTCAATAACCTACAAGTGATTTATATACCAAATTTAACAAAATTTTGTATATAAATCATTTGTAGGTTATTCTACTACGATTCGGGAAAAAGGAACGGGCAATTTTTGCGAAATGGCCAGCAAAAATCGTTATATATAAAAATAAAAGACTACGTGTGCTCAATTATATCAATTAAATTCCTATTTTATATGTGATTTTTGACAACAAAAAGAATAAGACTAACCCCATTACTCTAGGACTAGCCGTTCTTGAGATATTCTAGTTTTTTCGCGTTTTCGCTACGCCACCTTTGACAATAAGTCCAGCTATCAAATGAGAACCAAATTTAAGTTTAACGTGTAAATTCAATGTCATTTAAAATACTTATGTTGTGCAGATAAACTCAAATTATCATTGAATAAATAAAGAGAACGAATATGAGTCTGCAGGGAAAGACATGTGCTGTCCACATCAGAATTTTTAACAATATTACACCAATGATTTATAGAAGTGAACGGGCATTATTTTCAGGCCATTTCGAAGAAAAAAATGTATGATCTATATATAAAGATCCATCAAATTTTTGTCGAATAAAATGTTCAACAAATTTAAGCTGTGTACCAAATTTTAACTCTCTAGGACAGTGGCTCCCAAACTTTCCGGTCCGCGGACCCCCTCAGAGAAAAAAAAAAATTCGCGGACCCCTTAAAACCATATTGCAAGGGCGTGTTTCTATTGGATATGTACAACAAGCATAATTTAGTGTAAACAGTGAGGGAGAGGCGGGAGATGTTCGCTACGCCCCCCCCCCTCTATTCAAAGCTGACATCATCCGGTCTCTAGTAGTATTAATGCTCGAAGTTACAAGTGCTTTGACGTCTGAGCTACATCAGAGTATCGTCACCGTTAATCATCGCATTGTGCCAAAACGAAACCTACTCCCAAACAATTTTATTCTGTTTGAAGATATAACCCATGAGTTTGAAATTAATTTCATGAATGTATTTAATTCAAAGTTATTTAGAAAAAAAGTTCATTATTATTTTATTTAAAAAAATAAAATAAAAAAAAGAGTGGAGAAAAATAATGAATTTCATTTTTTTAAAGCTAACTATTTATTAGTTAAATATTGCGTGTTGTTCGCGGACCCCCTAAAATCTCGTCGCGGACCCCCAGGGGTCCGGGGACCCCAGTTTGGGAAACACTGCTCTAGGACGTAGGAAAGTGCATTTAAAATGCCATCAATTAAATTTATCATGAAGAGTTATATAAAATTTAAAAAAAATGAAAAATTGTTATCTACCAAATTTATTTTAAAATATGAAGCCACTCCCATATGCAAAACGTTTAAACAAATGGAGAGATATTTATTATATAATATCTCTCTCTTTTCTTTCTGGAAGATATCCCAAAGTCAGAATTTAATTGAATTTGTTTTTTTCCCTATATTAAATAATTTTTTTAATTAAAAAACTACTTAACATATTTTACTGAATTTTTTTTTATATATTCTATGGGATAATGTGAATATTTCCTAAAAATTTCGAAGCAATTCGTGAATTTTAAATTTACTTAAAAAATGTTTGAAAAATTAGGTCCCATAGGGTTCAATGTATTTCATTTTTTCAACCCGGGTTCAATAAAAAACTAATTGGGTGATATTATTTATTTATATTCCCATAGGTCCTACAGACCGTCTGAACAACATACTAAAATTTCATTTTGATAAACTCATTTTTACGGCAGTTATCGTGCTAACGGACAGACAGACAGACAGACAGACAGACAGACAGACAGAATGAACAAAGTCATAAACACTTTTCAACTTTGTTGTAAAGTGTTAATAAATGTGACAAAATTGCATATATTGATAGTCAAATTTCCCAAGTCAAAAATTGAATAAAAGCATCCAATTACAACATTCACACAACAGAAGTGAAATATAAATAACAGTTTTTTAGAAGACAAAAAATGGAATTAAAATATAAATTAACGGAACTAGATATCTAAAAACTCAACTCTCAGAAAGACTAGAACGAGACGTCAAGCAAAACTGAGGCTTTGAATAAGGTCCAAGTTACATATAGAGTCATGATAAATGCAAATAAATGGGGATTCGAAAAGTAAAATATTGCGAGGATTATTACAATTAGTTTATAAACATTACAAATATTTAGTACATAGTTTAGAGTTTACATAGTTTAGAGATACATAGTTTAAAGTTACATAGTTTATTTACATAGTTTAGTACATAGTTTAGTTACATAGTTAGTTACAAATGTTTTATAAAAAATCAGGGCAAATTTATCATTAATAACAATTTGCGAAAGAGCGGTGAATTTTTTTTTTAATTTCCCTCGTGTGTTTGGATAATCTGATGCCAACAGTATATTCAGTGCTGTTTTTAATGAAATTTATAACTATTATCAAGGGATAAGACTGAAGCGATATACAATCCAGTCTAATTTAAGATGTTATTTTTACTATTAAATTTGTCGGTACGAATACGATTTAATAAAGGAATAACTGTAAAATGGCTTAAATATAAATTCGCAACAAAATTGAATCATGGGACGGAAAATCGCAGGATGGAAGGAAAGACTCGATTTGTAAGGCAAACAGTCGGAGAACTGGGCAAAATTAGTTTTAGGTTAAATAAATTTAGAACGGATAGAGGAGAAAATTCGATAAATAACACAAAATAATAAATGGTCTGATATTCTGGCTTAAAGATAAATATAATTTCGTTATGTAAATTATCAAAACAGGAACATACATTAAAGGCACAAATAAAATTGTCAATAGAAAATGTTTCTCAGAAAAAACGGGGATTAGTGTGAAGGCAAGGATTAGCAAAAGTAGGTTTGTGAAAGACAGAGGTACAGAAGACATTAATACACATCATGGAATTTTCTTGATGTTCTGGTTTCCCATGATATTAACGGTTTTAAACCTAGTTATTCAGTTCTGAACATTTTAAGCCTGCCCTACAATGGTAATTGGGAACAAACCCATCTCTATCCAACTATTTTTTATAACTGATAAGCACTACTTTAATATGAAAATAAACTCAAATCATATATGTTTTTAAAAAAAGGGCTTGGCCTTGTTATGGGCGTGGCCTAATTGTAACTATCGTAAACTTTTCTTTGCATCAATGTTTTATCTTTCTAAACTAAGCAATGTTTCTTAAAACTTTCTTCTTAAACAAAGAAATGTAAGACTATGGTAAAGTGCAATATTCCAGTAATGCCAGATAATGAAAATTATTTTTATTATAATAAAGACACTTTATATTTTTCAAAAGTCAAAAGATGTCAAATCTTATTATAATCTTAAAATGGCAAATAAATCAGTCATAACTTACATTTTAAATGCTAACCAAAACCAGATGCAGTTTGAAATATTAAATATCCCAACTATTAAGAATTATTATACCCTTTGCGAGTTGAAAGGGATATTATAGAAACATTTTAAGTATAATTAAATCCTAGTAGAATCCTTCGACCCTTTATCAAGATGTATAAATGTATATTGCGGTACTATATATACCTTCAAAGAGTTTATTCTTTTTGCATCATTAAAATTAAAAATATTATTGCCATTTTATTGCATATTTTCCAAAAAAAATTTCAGTATTTATCGAAATGAAAAAATAATAATTAGTCGTTCATTTCATTAATCTTTATTTATTTACTTTTATTTTTTTTCTGGTTTGCGTTAAATAATGAACATTATCGACTTTGACTCAATGACTAGAAAATGGCTATTTCGCAAATATAGCTATACTTATATATGAATGGATAGACATTAATTTCTATAGCTATATTTCTCACAAAATGTCTAGATTTATAGGAAAGTTAGGAACCATAATTATTGAGAGTGTTAACATATCTACTGTTTAGAGTGGCTAAAAATTTTACCAGATTTCTAATAACCTTTTGAAAATATATTTTATGCAATCAATGATTTTGCTTAATATCTGAATGCCATGAAGCAGTTGCCATCACTTTTTGTTGGTGCGACCCACTTACGTATTATTTTATTTAGAAGTTACCTTGTAAATAAAAAATCTGATGTAGGCAACAAATGACTTTCCTTATATAATGCAATGAATTTATTCCCTTTACTTCAAAAAATGATGTATAAGATCCACGGTACTCTATTTTTAATTTTGAATTGTACATTTGGCTACTTGCCAGATGAACACGTAATACTATTTCCACCCAAATAACTAATAAGTACCCAAATAACTTATATTTCACATAATTCTAAATTTGAAATTATCAAAATTGATAGCTTCCTCAATAAGCGATATAGTCCATATATTAAACTAGTTTAATAATTAATTCATCAATTAGGCATTATTTTCATTAATTTAACGTCATTTTTGCAATTCTGATGAAATTTTCGTCAATCTGGGGCAAAATATTGCCAAGTTGGCGATACTTTGCTAGAGTATTCGCGAAGTTTAAGAAATACATCAGCAAGTGTTACAGACGAACGGAGAAAAGGTCATTCCTTATATCCTAGAATGTATGCCCGTCATATGACGGAAATCAGAGTTTGCGAAACATCTCATTTGGCGTCATTTTTATCAATGTGGCGAAATTTTTGTCACTTTGGCAACATTTAAAATGTCGGCTATTTGACGACGTCCCGCTAAACTTCTCGTCACGCGATACGGATGGACAGAGAAATATGTTATTCTTATAGTCTATTCTTATGTTCTTTCCAAGATATTGAACTTTCATCAATTAGTCATAATTTCATTGATTCAGCGTCAGATTCATCAATTTGACGAACTTTTATGTGTGACATTTTCATCAATTTATCAACATTTAAAAATTCACTAAATTGAAGATATTCCGAAAAATTCATTACCAATATTTTATCCAATTATTACGGATGAAAAAATAGGTTATACTTATTATAGTACTGTTATACTTATTTTGTCGCTATATCTGGTCTATATATGAACGATTCAATTTTATTTCCGTGTAGCCATTGATAAAGAGCGTATTTATGCTCGAAAGCGCTCTGGTCTTTTTTTAAACTTTTGTACGTCTTATAGGAAGTAAAATAAATACCTTCTGATGTGGATGTGTGCTTAATTTTTGCTGTTGTGAAATATGTTCACTTTTCATATGTAATATAATGCGATAAATTTTGTGACATCATTCTCGTGGATCTAGCTCGTTCCATTCATGAGAAAAGATAGTCTGGGTAATACTTCTGCAGATGGACGCCAATAGTCATCTATATGCTATAAGAATAACTTGTTTCTCGGTCCATAACGCTTGGCGAGATTTTAGCGACGAATTTTGCAGAATGTTGGCAACTTGGCGACTTTTTTAATATTGTCAAATTCATGAAAATATTGTCAAATTGATAAAAATGGCGCTAAATCAATGACGACTAATTGACGAAAATTCAATATCTTGGAAAGAATATAAGATCTGCGAGTACTATAATAAGTATAACCTATTTTTTCATCTGTAATGTTTGGGTAAAATATTGGTAACGAATTTTTCAGAATATCTTCAATTTGGTGAAGTTTTAAAAGATGATAAATTGACGAAAATGTTACACATAAAAGTTCGTCAAATTGATGAATCTGACGCTGAATCAATGAAATTATGACTAATTGATGAAAGTTCAATATCTTGGAAAGAACATAAGAATAGACTATAACATTTTTCTCTGTCCGTCCGTATCGCTTGACGAGAAGTTTAGCGGGACGTCGTCAAATTGGCGACATTTTAAATATTGCCTAAGTGATAAAAATTTCGCCAAATTGATAAAAATGACGCCAAATGAGATGTTTCGCAAACTCTGATTTCCGTCATATGACGGGCATACATTCTAGTATATAAGAAATGACCTTCTCTCTGTTCGCCTGTAACACTTGCTGATGTATTTCTTTCTCTTGCTGATGTATTTCTTTCTCTTGCTGATGTGTTTCTTGCTTAATGTATCTCTTGGCTTTCAAGAATTCTATATGTTCCTGTGCAGTTTGAGTCATAGTCCTGAATCCTAAATCCCGGGCAACGGCGGGTATATATACAATTAGAGATCGGCTCTGTTTCCTTCAATGACATTTAATTGATAAAATGCATTTCGCCAAAGTGATATTTTTTCACTCTCATATTTGTGAAAAGCTTCCTAGAAATTGAACAATAATTGAAAACCGGTGAAATCTGTTTTAAATGTTTAGAAATTTAAATAAATTTTTGTTCTATAAATATTACAAAAAGTTTCCCGGCAAAGGTTTCCGGGGAGGAAGTATCTCCTTTACGGAGTTCTACACTAAGAACACAAAGACATTGGAGATCAATTTCACCACATGCTAATTGGAAGGACTGGGGCTTTGAAACCTTTTCTGTGATTTTGTAGTATTCCGGCTCTATTCTTTTGTTTACTAAAGCAAAGTTGTTTAACTAAAATATGATAAAAATAGGAATAAATAAATAATAAAACTGAAATGTGGTAAAAAAATAGGTCAAATTTTATAAAAAATAAAAATAAATCAATAAACAATTTCTAACAATTTAAATAAAGATATAGTTGTACATATGTTGATTTTTTTTTCTAAATGAAAAATTGATTCGTATTTCTAAAATGATTGGTAAGCATATGAATTAAGGCTGTTCATTTAAAATTTTAATTTAAAATACTTAATCCATACACGGAATAGAAGATTATGAAATTTTCATTTTTCTTTTTGCCTTGCTTTTATTTTCGACTACACGTAGCCCTTCTTGATATATTGCACAGTTGAGGAGGAAAAATAGCTCCAACCTTTGTTATTACAGCATCGTTCATCGTAGAACAAATTTAAAAATACCATTGAATTAGAAATAATGATCTCTATAATTTCAGTGCTTAGAATTTGCATAAGGGACTGTCTTCATATCTATACATGCGCGCATGCCCTACTTTTGCTGTGGGAATATAGCACAGGTGGTTTTAATGTTTTGGCTCGTCAGTGTATATCAGTTAACGTAAAAATGCAAATTTCGATGTAAATTTTGAAAAACATTAAAAATGAAAATGAAGATATTGCCTACTGGATTTAGTTCAAACATCGTTGAAAAGAACGTTCTTTGAAATTTCCGATACCGCCAAGATTCAATAGTACTTTAACGTTGTATGAATTATTATAAAAGTATTAAAATGTCTTGTTTTTTATGCGAAATTTTACTGAGATATTAAAATCAGTATATGCTAATGTGTCTCGGTATATGCTAATTTGAATTTTCAAGTCATATTTTACGATAAAAATTTTGGTTACATAACAATTTGAGGTAATACTTTTGATCGTTAACGATTCGATTTGTGTGAAAATGCTAAAACATGAAATAAGTAAAAAATTCGAATTAGAAAATAACACCGAGGTGCACCTTCTCTGGCACTGAAGTACCTGTGTACCGAATTTCATGGTGGTACAATGCTTAGAGTTCTCACAATCGACATCACAGACACACAGGCAGACAAACATATGTCTTTATTATGTAAAACAAATATGTTTCTTGTGAGAATATAACTTTTAAAGTAATATTTCTCTAGAAAATCCTATAAAAGTGTCATTGTACAGTTTAAGCAACGTAGTTTCTATTACAGACAGTTCATCCTGAGTTAAATGGGAAGATCTTCCTGTTCTCGCTTTATCTGTAACTGATCTTATTTCTCGAAAACGCTTTAATAACTAAGTAATTGTTGAATTATTTGGGGTTTTAGAAAATGGGTATTTTTAAAAAAAAACTCTTCAACAACACTCTAATAAGAATGGTTAGAGAAATATTGCTGTAAAATAGAAATTATTTCACTCTTAAAAAACACCATGTTCTCGATTAATAAAAAGGGTCCGTAATAATCATATGGCGTATGTAGATGACAGTAGATAATATTTTTGAGGATATATTAGTGCCACATTAAGAAAGTTCTACTATTTCAATATTTTAGTTCTTCACATGATTTTAAAATTTCATGTGAACTTTTGGATCATCCATTACTTCTTTTGATAAATTTCTAATTTTCATCTTTCATGCATGACTCAAAATATGGCTTAAAAATTCAAATGAGCATATGCCGAGACACGCTCTGATTTTAATATCTCAGTAAAATTTCGAATGAAGAACAAGACATCTCAACATTTAATTCATACAACGTTAAAGTACTAAAACTAAACCAGTGAAGTTTTATAACTCCTGTATTGGTTTACGACCCAAACTGCTGTTTTTAGAACACTGAAGATAATTGTTTATTTTATGAATATGGGCTCTCGAGAATCATAAATTTAAGAGGCTCAAAGCGAATGAATGCATTTAATCTCGATTTTACGAGATATTTGCTGAAGATGCAAAAATATAATCCTTAGAAATATTTTTATCTGCTGCATATATTTGAAAGTAGCTACTTGAATAATGATTTAATGATTTTGAAATGAGAAATTATATATACGGAATAGCATATATATACGGATATATACAGAACATGAATACAAATTTTCCTTTGTCTTGTATGCCTTGTAGGATAATAATTTCAATAAAAATTAAGTGATATTTTTAAGTTGGATGTATAGTGTAAAATAATGCATAAATAATATCCACATCGGAAAAACTTATATGGGCAGCACATGATCTTAGCTACATAACGCAAGTACCTCACTTCAGTCCATGCGAAATAATGAAGGAAAAGATCCAATGCGCAATGTTGTTTTGACCGTTGAAAAATGTACTAACATTGAGCTCTTTTCTGGATTAGAAAATGCAAAAATACTATCCAAGTACCCGATTTACTTGTATTTTGCGCAAATATAACTTGATAATTGGGAATATTGCTAATATCTGATATGGAATATGTTCAATTGTATTAAAATACGTTAATTATTCATTCATAAATTTGGCGCTATTTTCGTAATTTTAGCATTAATTTTGTCAATTGGCACCATAATGAACTATTTTCTTATGATTAAAAAAAAAATCAATCGCGAAATTCTTTCAAACGGTCTATCGCATTTAAAATCAACAGGGTTCAGGTGTTCATGAATCAAATTTAGCGTACCAAATTACTTTCACAAATCTCTCCATTCGATCGTCAGACATCGCGTTCACAGATTCACTGACACACAGAAACACATACATAAACAGACACACTTTCACACATACACACATATGTCACCTCAAAAACGTTCGATTTTAGTTCAAGTATTCTTGAAACGTGATCTTTCTTGGAAAACGCGATTTAAAATGTCGATCACATCACAATAATTTCTCTATACATTACTGTATATGTAGAGAGGTAAAAAAAATTGTAAATGCTACACCTTCATGTACATTTACCCGTTAAATGCGACTGTTATGTATACTGCTATTATGCTGTTGCTATGCTGCTATTATGCTGCTGTTAATGCTGCTGTTATGCTACTACACATTAAATATTATGCTACTGTACGTTAACTGTTATGCTTCTTTGTACATTATCAGCAATAGCTGTTGCTGTTAATGCTGCTACTTATATACATTTACGTAATGTTTTATTTACTTAATTATGTTTATGTAATTTTTAGTTGATTTTTAATTTAACATTGTGCAGGTTAAAGTCCGTTTGTGAAAATATATAATTAGAATTCTGCGATTCGTGAGGCAAAAACCGCTGCATAGATCAATCTCCTGAGATAACTCCTTAGTATTGCAACTTTGTTTATGAAGTTTATAGCTAGGATATATTTTAATGTATATTATGCGAAGGAAAACAGCGGCAAATATCTTTTTCATCGTAGTACTGAGAAAGTACTGATTTCACGAAAATTTTCGATTTCGAGATTTTGACGCCAATATATGTTTTAAGACCTTCTGAACACGTTTTGTCTATTTTTGGAGTGATGTCCATCTGTCTATATGTCTGCGGTCGACACGATAGTGGTGACAAATATTAATGGATTTTCACGAAACTTTATATCCGGATTTGTTATCAAATAATCTAAGACAAGATAGAATATTTTTTATTCGAATTAAATGTTTAACATTTATTTGAAATTTTATATTTTTTAACATGGCATCATAAAGCAAAATTTCACATAATTATGCTTAAGAGGGTTTATTTATTACTCTATGATCACGAGTAACTTACGAGTACTTTATAGTTTCAATCACTGTTGTGAGAAATAGCTGGGATACAATTTTTTTGTCCGTGACGTCATTAGACTCCTTCGGGAGTACATTGTTAAGTACGGTTTCAATCGAATATTGTTTTCAAGCCCTTTAAAGTAATGTTTCTTTAGGAAGAAGGGAGGGGTCTTTTTTTTCTTTTCTTATGTCGCTTCTTCTTCAAGCCCTTTAAAGTAATGTTTTCAAGATCTTTAAAGTAATAGAACTCTATAATTGTAATTATTTGGACCCATGCTACCAATTTTTCAAAAATTTTCTTGTAAAATTTGAAATATTGTAAATTCTTGTAAAATTATATCCGATGATACCTCTTGTTAATTAAACGCAAACTTTTTCTTACATAATAAAGGAAAAAGTTTATGTGTATGTGTGTGTGTGTGTGCAGTTTGTAGCGAAATTCTAAGCATTATATGGACATAAAATTTGGTACCTAAGTACTTTTCAACGATTGCAGCAGCAAATCGAAGTTATTTTTTTGAAATTTGAATTAGTTTTTTAATTATTTTATGTTTTAGCATGATTTTGAGCAATATTCACGATTTTCAGGCAAATTGTCGATCGAAACAATTATCACAGAGTTTCTATCTTGACTTCGTCGGAAAGATAAAACAACGTTCTTTTCAACGATATTTGAACCATGTCTGTAGAATAAAATCCTCATATTTATTTATTTTATTTAAATAATCGAAATTTTCAATTTCTAGGTAATCGGATTTCTATTTCGTCGCATCCGAAATAGTAAAATTACCACAATTTTATAGTGTTGCTAAAAGTACTGCATAAATCTTCGCATTCTAACATTTTTTTCATATGTAATTTATTTTCTGCCAATTTCAGGAGAGAGCGAATCTGTAAGATTTTCTATATTCCTCAATGAAGCCCGTACATTTTGTGACCTGCCGACGGCAGAAGCTTATCCGACACTGGGATGTAAGCCACTCCTATACAAGAGGGAATCCTTTTGAAGGATTTTTTTTTTTCAGCTTTTGTGAAACTGTGTCCTTTGCGCTTAAACTAAGGATTTCGCATTTTGTGGTGATTTGGATTAAAACCGATTTGTCAATTTGGAAATTATTGAGTGGTACTATTTAAGTATCGGTCGCGTATTTAGGACTCTGGAAACGCCAAGTATTCGCTACAGTTTCTAATACTTGCAGATTTGTTGTAGATAAATTGGATTTTTCAGCAATATTGTGCAGCCATCCATCATACTTCAAACTCAACGGAAATCTGGTTCCAAATTCAACATTTATGGGTTTTCTGCTAGCTAGTTCTGAGCCATCAGAATCTCATGTGGCATTGTGAGTCGCAGACTGTATACGAATGGATATCAGTATTTATCGAAAAAATATTACTCTATGACAGGGTTCTTCAACCTGGGTTCCGGGAAATTTCTGTAGGGTTCCGCGAAAAATCACCATTGAACTGTAAAATGATGTTTAAGAAATGATGTCCGTAGTCTAGCGGGGTGCACGGATTAAGACGCATGTGTCCGGATGTAGCAAAATTTAATGCAAAAATACACTAATCCAATCACCACTTAATTTCGAATTCAATAGAATTTTAGCGAATCTTTTGGAATGGATTATAATCAAGAGGTTTATAAAAATACACCTCTTTATTTTAGTCCATTTAAAAAGATGCCCTGAACTTCTCTAGTCCACTAGTCTGGTATTAGTAACAGAAGCAGTAGTAGTAGCAAGAGCAGTAGTAATAGCAAGAGGATTATTATTAGTAGTAGGTTATATACCTATATATATATATATATATATATATATATATATGTATATATAACCTATATAAATATATCACCTATATATATATATATATATATATAGGTATCATAAATTCACCCGCCCCACCCGAAGGTATACGGAAAAGTGATAAACTGCCATCGCGACCGCAATCCTGCCGCTCTCAGCACATGCCCGCCGGTCCAGCAACCACGGGCGGAACCGTATATAGGTATATATAACCATATATATAGATATATATATAGGTATATATAACCTATATAACTATATAACCTATATACGAGAAGAAATTGCTTATTTAGGGTAAAACATAATTTTGAACTTAAACAAAGTGAAATTATAACAAAAGGTTATATAGATCTCTCAACATCACTTTTAGTGATTGTGGTTACTACACTTTTTTGGCAAACACTATCTCGTGTCTGAAATTCTGATATGTCTAGTATATGGAATTACCTACAAGCTAGCAAATTTTGGTATTATGAGAAAACAATAAAATAAATTACAGCTTTATTATATAATTGGATTTATTTTATAGACAATATACTTTTGATTGTTACTGAATAAAGTAAGAATACCCAATTTTATTTTGCTTGATTTGAGACGAATCTTTGAAAGAAATTTTAATTCACTTGATTATTTCGAGAGATATTTCACTTCGTGTGGAAATTGCAATTTTGTATGTATCGATAACGGCCAAAGGTAATGAGTAACAGTTTGTGTCCATTTACTTCTGGTTGAAATTCCACATATAAATCATTTACTCATTTAATACTATACATGTAATTTCTTACTGTACATTTTAATTTATTGTAATTTTTTTTTATTTAGATTATAAACATGTAATAACTGGAGAACGTAGAACGATATCGTCATTTGCTTATAAATTATAAATTACCTATAGAATAGCAATTGTTGCCCAAAATATTAAGAAAATGTTTCATATATATTTTGTTTCCGAGTTTTGAGAAAGAATATTAGAAAAATTAAAGATGTTCTCATAGTTTGTGCTCTTCGAAATTTCACAAACCTCTGATGTTGTATCAAGTGAAATAATCAAAGCAAACTTTATACGATTACTTCAATTGTTTCTAGAGAAACAGTTCTCCATGCGGCAAAAAAAAATAAATTAAAATAAAATTTCCAAAATCTCTAGTACGGCTTGTGATATCAAAACAATGGGGTCAATTAATTTTAGGGTAAAAGTACTTAATTTCATTATTTTATAATAGAGAAAATAATATTTTTTCATGTTTTATCTGCTCAGGTTGTTAAAAACGTAAAATATTACGAAAAAAGCCTGTGTTAGCATATTATAAATTATGTAATTCGGTTTAAAATAAAAATGTGTTGAAATGAATATAAACATTAAGTTAGTTTACTTTTAAATAAAATAAATAAATCTTCGGATTGAATTATTATTATTAATTGAAGTGATCGTGAATCAAATAGTTCCTATATTTGCAACGTGGCCACAATAACCCATCATTACTTCTTTGCACGAATTCCTAAATTATATTCATTAATTAAAACACTCCACTTTAAATTCCACATTTTTAACTTTTAAAATAAATATTATTTATTCACACATATTATTGTTAACATTAAAATTACATTAATTTTGATAAACGCTTAAGGAGGAGTAAATGCACGTCTGAGACTAGGCCTTATAATATTATTCCAAAATCAACCTCTGTTTATCGGTCTGTTGCTCATAATGCTTGGAATATTGGTCGTTTCTTTTTTCGACATTTTGAGGTCAGCTTTCTCTTTTCTAACACACTTTCAAATTTCAACATAACCACCACACTGTTTGAAAACGCGACTCTGCACTTTTGGATAATCATAATTTGCTATAAACAGCACCGCTGCTGCACCAACATTGCTTGTGAAACGCACTCTTAGACATCCATTGCCTGAATATCCCCGCTTCAGAACAGTCATTCGTGTTGACTATTTCTCCTTGTTTCTGGACTCCAATTACCTATATATAATATCAGATTCTGGTCTTCTTGCCCCATCATTTCGCCTGAGGTCTGGATACGTCCTCATATTTCTCATTGGTTGCTCCTCAATACGATGTAGCAACACTTCTTCCTTGGCTATTTGATTTTCCAACGATGCTTGGTTTAAGCCTTGGCCCCTAGGAGATTTTTGTCCCAACCATACTTATAATTTCCATGAAGTGAATTTATTGGGGTTACGACCCTCCGGGCCAAAACTGTAGTAAAACTGCGACTACAAGTCTACGCCTTGCTTTGTTGTAAATATACGTAAATATTAAAACTGTCTAATTGCCTCATGGTCTCACAAAAAAGTTACATGTAAAATATCTGATTTTGTAACCTTTTAAAACTCTATTATGTTTTGACATTTCTTTTTAATTTTTGAGGGAGAAATATCGAAACATTTAAGACCTCCTCTGGGTCTGTTAATCACGAAAGTCAGTAACCTTCTGATCTTCATTGATTGAAATAATCTAGCCATATTGCATATGATGTGATCAATTTGTTCGAGAGATATGCTACCCATGGATAGGCACACAGGCACGCATACACGTAGACAAAAAAACAATGGTTTATTCGTATTCAGAGATGCTCAAAATATGTTGATTCATTTACATTCGAATTTCTGATCTCCTTACAATACTTTCTGCAACATATACATAATGTGCCTTGTTGAGAAAATAAAAATATAGAGATTTCGTTAAAAAGAAATAACAATTTCTCCTCATACTCAATTTTTGTATAGGAAAATAAAAAAGAAATGGTTAATGCTTTATTATCTATTATTTAGAAAATATAGCAAGCTTACGCCAGAGATACGAATGCTTTGTGATTTACATTAATACGTGTATCAATTTTACCTAAAGTCAACAATATACTATGCATGACAAAAATGTAATTTCATAAAATAGCAACAGAAGTACACAATTTCTATAGCATCATAACTCTGCAGCAGCACTCAATTATTTTTTTAAGTGACATCTGTAATTATTTTTTCTTATTTGCCTCTTAAATTCATTGTTGCTTGATTTTCTATTTGGTATTTTTACAGTATAAAAGCTTTGGGAAAATCAATTGGGTATTATTTATTGCATATCCTCTAACGTCAAATTATACAACATACTCTACATTTTAATTATTTTTTATTATTTGCCTCTCAAATTCATTTTTGCTTGATTTTCTATTTGGTATTTTCACCGCATAAAAGCGTTGGGAAAACCAATTGGGTATTATTTATTGAATATCCTCTAACGTCAAATTATACTACTTATTGCTATGAATATATTTAAAATTTCATTCTTGACATCACAGAGAGATTGACAAATTTAGTTTAATTGTGAAAGAGCTAATTTCAACTTAAATACACTTCTACTTCCACTTTCATTTCTTTGCTAATATTTTATTGTTATTTTCAAACATCTTCCAGGAACTTTCTTAAATAATTAAAATGCAGTCTTATAACACTTGTCAGAGGGAAGTGACATTTTGAAATGAATTTATGACATGAATAACTTACTCTGAGTGTGGTTGTCGCAATGCACATTTCGTGAGATTTCCCACCTTTTTTATGCGAAATTGAATTTTCCAACACTTTTATACTGTAAAAATAGCAATCGAATATAGCATTGAGATCCTTTTAAACACAATAATTGAAAAAAAAATTCGTATTCTAAATAGTGCGTAAAATATTTTAGTATATCATAAATGAAATTTTAAATATATTCAAACCAATAAGCAGTATAATTTGACGTTAGAGGATATATCATAAATAATATCAATTTGATTTTTTCAGAGCTTTTATACGGTAAATAAGAAAAATAAGAAAAAATAATTAAAATGCAGAGTATATTAACTCAACGCTCAGAAAAGAGGGAAACACATAAACAAAACTTAGATATGGTCATGTCATACATCACAGAGAGATTAACTCATTGAAAAAATCATTAACCAGATTACTGGAATTTTTATCTATTTGAAAAGCTTCAAGGAAATACAAAACGAAAACTGAAATGCACTTTTGAATGTTGGAGGCAGAAGATAAATCAAATCGGTGAGTAATCCTCCAACAATGATAAGAGATTGAATATTTATTAATTGCTTGGTTTTTGACATAACTTGAATGCCTTTCAAGCGGTATTTTAAGGCTAGTTCAGTTTGATCAATATACAATAGTTCCAATTGACAAGATATCTGATAAATTCCCCAATTATTGTCATTTGCAATAGCGTCTGCAAGAGAAGAGAAATTTTTTTTCTTGATAGGGTAGTATATCCTTATGAGGCCAAACTTATTCTAGTAATTTTATGACTAATTTCTCATAGAAAGGAAGACAAAATATATACCTAAATGTTTTTATTGACTTTTTTTAAGACGGTTTGAGAACTTGAAAAAGCACGATAAACGTATTTGGGTGAGAATCTATGATCTAAATAAACAGCTTCTTAATAATTCAGCTCAGATTTTAATAAATCGGACGTAGGGCATAATTTAATAGCCTGCTATTTGCCGCAGATTTATCAACCTCCATGGATACCTACTAATTGAGTTCTGCAGGTTTCATCTTTCTTCAAAATCTATCTTAAACTTCACGAGGTTACCACTACGAGGTTCGTACTCTATATTAAGGACCTCCCATATTAAGAACCTTCCTAAAAGTAAGGTTCTTAATATGGGTGACGCCCCCAATTGGGACGTCATGACCACCATTGTAGGTATTGACTATACCATGTTGCAGAGCTAATAAAAATGGCAAAACCGGTTCAGTAATAATCGGCAATAGGATCATAATCCAACTATATCTGATGTTAAAAGCTATTTTCACATGTTTTCTATATATGTGATAAGTTTATTTCATCTCTGGACGAAGCTCGCTAATGCATTTTACTGAAGCGGTTGTTTCATTTTAGTTTGTTATGTGTATGTTTCATATTTTAGCTTTGTATATCTGTAGTAATTTTCTACAAGTAATTTCGACGACTTTTTAACCCATTTCTGTCGTACCATGACTTTTTGGAATAATTTCCAGTAATTCTTATTTTATTTTACTAGATTGGTTTCGACACTTTTCCTTTTGAATCATGTGATGAAACTCACTGTTCACGAAAGCTATCCTGCTGTTGCTGGCTTTGCTGCTTTATATACCTTAAAAAGGCTTCATTTTGCCCCAAAACTATTTGATAATATAATGGTTTGTTTTATACTGTCTACTGATGGTGATATTTATCTATTAATATTTTAGCTTGTCAAAGACAAGGAAACTAACACACATTAAAAACTTCGCAAAATTTATTTAATAACTTTTATTTTTTTAATAGAGAGTAGTGCTTAGCGTCAAAAATAGTCATCTTAATCGAAAATTAGCTGGGTTAGATCCTATCTCACTGTCGTACTGTACATGTGCAAATTTTCAGCCTTCCAGGTTAGAAGTGCAACAGCCCAGCCCGAAATTACCGGCTCTGCCAAAACTGTCGCCATGTTTATGCGGAGTACGGACACGTTAAATATGTGGATCCGTAAGTCCTTCCGAAAAGCTGGTGGTAGGGGAAGGAGGGTGCGGTCCCTTTGTATGCCTCCATCACTTGGTTTGGGTCTAAATTGGATGGCATTTCCCGGCCGTCCAAACAGATACCTTACACCTTCGAGTAGGTCGTATAGTCTGAGAGAGTCTGGAGTCTAGAAAAGCTTTTATTCACTTCCGTCTAGTTACGCCATTCCCAGGAAGAAATCAAACTGCTTAGCTTCTGCCCCGTATTTCATACTAAAAGTATGCAAAGATTCAGCCTTCGAAGTTACCGAGAGGGTGTAATTTTGAAGCTTATGGGAATAATTGTCGAACACCCCATTTTTCCTCTCCCGAAAGGGATGGAATCTAAAATCCGGTTCTGTTTGGTTCTGTTCCGTGCATGATACTTTTATTGTGGAAATGTTTATCATTCTAGGTAATCAGAAGTGTTTCTGAGGGTCTGGAAGGATAATTCAAAAGCCATCATTCTCTCCACCCCCGGGAAGTAATGGAAAATCCATCTCTGTTAAGTATTATTCCGTGTGTGGTACTATAAGTGAGTCAAGGTTAAGCCTTTTAGGTCACCAGTAGAATTGTGAGGTTTTTAAAAAACACAGACACATTAGCAAATTATTATATTGACATTTCAATATTTCAGCAACGCACTGTTTACATATCGACTACTCAAGGAAATAGTGGGAAAACGTACATGACTGCAAAAACGTATAATCAAAATTAACGTCGGTGGATAAGCGTGTCTGGCAACCAATTGAGAAAAACGTATAAATGATAAAATCGTATAAATTTTATGCATATAAACGGCGCTTTTATGTATTTGATGTACAGTACTGACATTTTATAAAATAATAAATGTTTCCGTCTTCCTTTTTATTAAAAATAAATTATAAATTGTTTTTTACCAAAACAGTGAAAAATCCGTATAAAAACAAATTACAGTAGACACGTAAGAATTATTATTTTCATTTAAAACACCTGTCTTCATGTTTAATACGAAATATGCTAAATAAAAAGATATATGATGAATGCTTACTTTCATACTTAATCTCTTTAAAAACAAAATACAGTGAGGAAAGAGTATTTATTCAAATTCGCGATGAATTATTCATGAGGTTTAACGGTAAACATTTTATTTTAAAAGGAAAAAAGTATAAAGATTGAGACTAAATTAAATACTGGTTTAAAAACCATATTTCCACAGCGGTTGTTTTGAATTCAACAACAGAATGTGAAAGCTGAGACAAATTGAATTTCAACATTTTTTTCAGTTATTTTAATAAATCTTTAAAGGATTTGTTTCTGAAATATTGACATTTGATGTTAAATAAATAATGGTATACAAAGTTCTATTTTTTGCTTAGTTCTTTTTCTAGATTTTATAAAACACTTAGTTTATTGTATTGGTTAATAAACCGCATTTCATCAGCGGTATAAATTCCTAATTCCATTTAATTTTCTGTTTCTTTAATAGTATTTCCTTATTTATTCATTTCCATTAAATTTATTTATCTGCCTTTCATATTCTAATACCTTCTATTTATAACTAAATGCATATTCTCCTTTTAACAATGTTTGTTTCATTTTTGTCAATGGCATAGCTTTTGGAACTCTAATGTATCGTTTTGACTTGTTTTCATCTTGTTGAGACTTGTTTTATCTTGTTCGGATTTACCTTTCTTTTTAGGGCATTTCTGTTGTGCTTTAGAGCACTCCAATCTTATGTCTTAGTTATTTATTTTAGATTGGCTGGGATATTTATTATTATGATGTCTGGTTGAGTCTCGCAGGTGGATTTTTTATCAACCACTTGGATATGTATATCCCTCTGACTCTTTCATTTATTCTTATGTAGTCGACATATAAAATGGCAGCGAGAAAACTTGTTCTGTGCTACAATTTTCGAACTTCTATGCCGTAGAGGCTCGAAATTGGAATACCATAGAGATTATGGGATACCAATAAATTCAGTCTTATATATAACCAGCTTTAATTTTTTTAAAGATGGCGCTCAGGTTGCAATGGATAGGATCATGCTTACCAATTATGAACTTGAACTGAGTCATCATCTTAGTACAATCTGTCGTTATATGTTTTAGGGATTTTGACTTATATATGTAAACTTTGCATTCTTCTGGAAAAGGAATAATCGCACAAATGCATTGAGCGGTCTCTTACCCACATATTTAATATGTATTTAAAAAGGGTTCTTCTTCAATAGGTCTGAAAATTGGGGAAAATAAGGATAATTTACGAAATATAGTTTAGTTTTTACTTTTCCTGCAATATATGGTAATGTATAGGGGAAGTATTGGAATCATGCCGAAAATCAAAACTCCAGTTTTCGATGGATCTACACGTTTCGGGACCTCTGGAACACGAAAAATCTATTTTTAGCGTAACGTCTATGTGTGTGTATGTCTGTTTGTCTAGGTGTCTGTCTGTGCAATGTATGTATCCACTCTAACGGGCCTAACTAATGGACCGAATTTCATAAAATTTGGTAGGTAAGTCACTTGTGTACGATTCTGATGCTGATTAGTTTTTGGTACGATTCGGGAAAAAACAACCCGCCATTTTCGCAAAAATTGCCTGTATTCCCTCTAGCTGTAAAACTAAAGGACCGAATTTCACAAAATTTGGTAGATAAGTAGCTTGTGAGTCACCCTGGTGCTGATTAGATTTTGGTATGATTCGGAAAAAAGTAATCTGCCGTAAGTAAAAGTAATCGTCAAAATATAAAACAAAATACTACGTATGCTCAAATATATCAATAAAATGCTTGTTTTATACATAATTTGTAACAATAAAAATAATAAGACCAACCCCATTACACTAGGGCTAGTCGCACTCGAGATATTTTAGTTTTTTTGCATTTACGCTGTGCCACCGTTGAAAAATAGTTCAGTTACCAACTGAGAAAGAAAATTGAATTAAAAGTGCCAATTCAGTTTCATTTTAAATTATTCTAGGCGTTATTTTGTGCAATTAAACTCAATGTAGTGAATTATTGAAGAAATAGAGAACGTGAATAAGAGATTGCAGGGAAAGCCATGTGCTGCCCACATCAGAATTTTAAAGAAATTATATTTATTATATATCTGATAACTCTTTGAAAATATAATTACAAAATTTGAAAGTAATTTACCAGCTGATTTCTTCATACTCACGCAATAATTCGTGTTTAAATAAAACATGGTATTTTGATAAAATTATAAAATTACTAAAGTGTGATGACATATGATGATCAACCGAATATAAAATTTAAATCTGGAAACTGTGCTTTATAATATTGTCACAGAGGCTTGTAAAATAGGCTCATATAGACCTGAAATACATATTTAAGAAAAGTGCCAGATACCTTCATTACTGCACATTTCACTTTTTGAGCTGGTTTGGAAAAAAATTATTTTTGCCACTTAATACACTGCTTTACATAGGATAATTTGTTAACGAACACTTAGAATTTCAAATAACAACAGCTTTATTAATAAGTAAAATACACTTTGTGCAAAGGATAAGGAAACTTGAGCAACGTAAATAAGCACAAATAACAAAATAATAATTTGCCGGTCTTTACAGATATTCGCAAAATTGTGGTACATATGCAGTTTTTTTACTGGCATTGCAGACTTTGAGTGTTTCCTTACTGACGAGTGCATAAAAAATACATTGCATTGGTATTTTTTATCCGAAACGGGAGTGAAATTCTAGAAATATTTTTTTATTTTAAAACACTTGACTTTAATTTCATTCCAATATTTCTGACGTTACATTTTAATACGAAAATGCATGATAAAAAATCTGCTGTCTGTTTATCTTTCCGCTTAATATCAGTACAAAGCGAATTTAGTGAAGAAAAAAGTATTTATTCAAATACGAGATGAATTATTCATCAAGTTCAGAGTTTAGACTTTAACGTTTTCTTTTGAACGAGAAAAAAATGTATAATTTGAGATACCATTTAAAACGTATTTTTCCAAGCAATTTATTTATAAATCAATAATGAAAATATGAAAATTGAGAACGATTGAATTCCATGTATTTCCTCTGGTATTTGAATAAATCTTTGTAATCTTTGTTTTGCAAATACTTTTATTTAACACACGTTTAATGGTAGTAAACAAAGTTGGGACGTATTTTATTATCGCAATTTATTTTTTATTTTTTAAATGTTTTTTTAAAAATTACGGATTTTTTTATAACACATGGCGTATAGATTTACGCTCCTATTGTAAATAACAGTATTGGTGATCAGGCGCGCATCAGAATGAAATTGCAAATACAAGAAGTAATTAACAGTAGTACTCATTATATTTTATATTAAGATATAAAAAATTAAATGAACTTGAGTAAATAATTTTGAGCTTTTTTATTACTTAGCAGTTATTTATATTATATCAATCAGTTTAATAATGTAAAAAAATATATCAAAGTTACTTTTTTAAATATCTGTAAATGGTAATTTACATGAAAGACGGATTTGTTTGCAATAAAACCAAACAGAAGCCAAGTAAATGCGATCCAAAAGACAATGAGAATGAGGCCTAAAATTCAAAAGTTAGAGTAATTGGCGGATTTAAGGTAAATTAAGAAATATGTAAGAAAATTGTTCTACACACGACCTTTATTTTATAATCTTAAATATTGAGACGAACCCTAAATGATTTTTATCATGTATCTTCTGTAATTGCAGGTGTACACCATGGTAACCAACCTTTTTGAAAGGAAAAATTAGTTATGTACTAAAATCAACTACTGTGATAAATACGAGCATTTTAGATTACTTATTATACATTTATTTGAACACACAACACTACAATACAGCTTTCAATTTACGGTAAGTGCAAAGGTTTTCTTGTAGAGCAAGGTAAATGTGAGAAAATGGTTGCAGTGAAGACATTGCGCGCAGAAGGAAAAAAGAGTAATTTAAATTGTGTGATTACTGGAAATGTTATAAACTTTTAAATGATACTGACGATTCAGATAAATGTCATGACTATATCACAGACATCAACCCGTCTTTAAATTCCGAAAAAGACAGCAAAAGTAAGGCGAGTTAAAAATCCATATGCAAATCTTTCTAAATAATGTAAACTATGGTAACTACTTTACATACCATACTTTACATGACTTTCGTCTTGTTTTATAAGAATTTTTTAATAGCTCTTAAAAATTGTGTTAAAGCTTTAAGCAATGAAAGAAAAAAGTGCATTTAGACTGATTTTAACTAATTTGGTGTTGTTTACATGTTACTAAAAGTATTATAAACATTTACTACGTTATTTGATGCAGATACCACTGTTTTCTTGAAAGTGCATATATATTTTAAGGTATGTGTTTCTATTTTGTAAGAAAATCTTAGTGGATAATATTCCTCAGGTAGAGGATCTGATGAGATTGGAAGTTATCTCCTAAAACACTTTGAACTTCGTGATATTAAAGAGAAAAACTAATAGTCTTATGTAACAACTGCTCTGATCAGAATAATAATTCGATCATAGTCAGACTATGGCTTCGATTATTGTCACTTAATAGATTTAAAAAGGTGGTACAAATTTTTTATTAGGTTAGACACACAATTCTACTATCAGATAGAGGTTCTTCCTTTTTGGAAAAACACATCCAGGCACATTACAAATATATATTTCTCACCGTAATGTGTTTACTTTGTTTTTTTTACTGAAAAGGTAAAAGTCAGCATATTATTTTCAAGACATGCAAGTCTTTCTATGATGACGAAATGGAAATAAACAGATATATTGTAAGGGATACAAAAAGCGTTATCTTGCTGTAGCCGTTCTAAAAATCAGTTATAAAAATCAGATGTTCTAAACAATAACAGTAAAATAACCCAGACTAACGCCAGAGTTGGCATTTTAATTTTAAGTTGAACAATTTATGAAAGGGCAGATACTTTCTTCGAAAAATTATCCATCTTAGTCGTCTGATAACAAAAGCAATTCCCAACCAATGAGAAAACTATATGTGACTGAATACGTTATTGTACGTGCGAATCTAGTAGACAATGTCTTGATACAAGCAAATAATTAAGGCGCTTCTTTAACCTTCCTACAGTGTTCGGGTCTTTTTTGACCCATATCAAATTTATTTAGTATAGATCTATTATATTTTTGGGAATTTTTCAAAAATATTTTGTGACTTTGTTTTCATAGTCATAGTAAATATTCAGTTATGTGTAATTTTTTTTTCAAATGGCAGTTTTTTTTACAGTAAAAATTGTAACACATAAGTGGTTCGGGTCAATTTTGACCTGTGTTGAATTTTTAGTGCATAGGAAAAATAAAATATATAAAATCCAATATATTATTCAATTATTATTGCTGTGACCGTATCCCTTTTAATTATTATTGCTGTGACAATTGTATAACCCTGAAATGTACTTTACTGTGGATGAACAACTGGTAGCTTTCCGAGAAAGGTGCTCATTCCGCCAGTACATGCCCATGAAGCAAGCCATGAGCGGCATAAAATTTTGGGTACTTTGTGACAATGCTACCAATTATGTCTGGAATATACAGCCCTACCTTGGAAAGAAGCCTGGTTCTGCACCAGAACGATACCTAGATCTCAGGGTTGCCAACGATCTCGTTTAGGGTTTGAATAGACATAATGTAACATGTGATAACTTTTCACGTCGTATGAACTTGAACAGCTTCTTCTGAAAAAAAAATTGACAGTGATTGGAACAATGAGAAAGAACCAACAATAAATGAATAAGCCAACAATTCCTCTACAGTGGCTTGCAAAAGGGACCCCAAACTACACATCGAGATTTGCATTCACGAAGGATACAAATCTTGTATCGTGCATCCCGAAGAGGGGCAAGTGTGTGGTTCTCCAGAGCACTCTTCACCATGAGAGTAAAATAGTAGACACAGACACAAAGAAACCTCAAATCATTTTGGACTATAACATCACCAAAAGAGGGGTAGACACGTTAGATAAACTGGTCTCCCACTATTCCTGTCGGAGGAAGACAAACAGATGGCCCATTGTAGTTTTCTCCAACATCCTGGACATTTCCGAATATAATGCATTCCTATTGTTTATCAAGATTAAATCAGCATGGAAGATGAGGTTATTTCGCAAAAGGAGAATCTTCATTGAGAAGCTTGGCATGATTTTAGTAACCCGCCACATTGACGGAAGAAAACAACTGCCAAGAGCAAGGGTAGCCCGAGAATTGGCGCTGAATATTCTAAACTCAGGACAACCTGAATCCCGACCTGAAGCATCCGGAAGTGTAGCAACTGCTGGCAAAAGGGGAAGATGTCACTTGTGCCCACAGACTGACAACACAAGTTATGTAAAGTGTTTCAAATGTGAACAGTTCACTTGTAAGAAACATTTCATTCAAGTGTGTAACAATTGTATATAAACGGACAACTTCCAGAATTGTATTGTTGGCGGTAAGCTAAATATTTCACAAATATTTAGTCTGTGCTGTGTAATTTTGCTTTCATCAAACGAACGTTCTAAAATAAAAAAATATCTACTATATAAAAATAAATCTATATAAATAAAAATGAAAATCTGTCTGTCTGTCTGTCTGTCTGTCTGTCTCTCTGTCTGTCTGTCTGTCTGTCTGTCTGTCTGTCTGTTTGTCACACCATCACGGGAGAACGGCTGAACCGAATTTGATGAAATTTTGTGGGTAGCCCAGAAATAGCCCCACTTAAAATTATATCCGTGTTTGGAGTTTCTACGACCAGTGGTTCTCGAGATATTAGTAAAAAACGAAATTTTCGTTTGTCTCATCGTCCCGGAAAAACGGCTGAACCGAATTTAATGAAATTTGGTGAATAGCCTTGAAATATCCCCCCATAAATTTTGTCCAAGTTTCGAGTTTCTAAGACCTGGGGTTGTCGAGATATTAATGAAAAACGGAACTTTTTCCTAGGAGTTCTACTCCCTAACTCCGTGGTTTATCCAAACGAAAAGCTTGAAAATCGTTTGAAAGTAAATTAAAATTTAATCTCTGAGTTTGATGGGAGGTTTTTTGCGTTAATTAGTCACTTTCTGAAAACATGAATTGTTTGAAACATGATTTAAAGGGGAAATCTATCTCCATGGTTCATGGTTTATTTAAAACAAGCTTTTACGGAACAATGAGAAGTATAGAGAAATCAAAATCGTTATTTAATTTCGCAGTTTATGTTATAAGACATGACATATTTACCATGTTATAAGATTCTATCTTATGTTACTCAGAAACGCAATTAAATAAAATCTGTCTGTTAATTTTAATAATTATTTTTTCGATTTGAATAATAAATAAATGGATATAAAAATATATTTTAGAAAAGAACGATTTGATTTTTCTTATAGCATTTTTGACTGGATAATATCAATTACGGTCTTCAGGTTTAAAAATTATTATTATTTATATTTTCGGGGATTATTGATTCAAGGATTATTGATATTTTCAAGTTATTATGCAGTTATTTTATTATGACAAAAATTGTTTAAACTCATATATTGTATGTTGTACGAATCTTCTACAAATACACGTGTATATCTTTTAATCTACGAGAATATAAGTAGTACAGGTATATTGACATATGTTTTGATATATATTGGCATATATTGGAATCAATTATGACCTTCTTGTATAAAGAGGACGGATATTATTGATGTTTTCAATTTATTACGTCATCTCTTTCATTTTGGCAAATATTTTTGAGACGCATATTGTAATACGGGTAATCTTCTACTAACACATTGGCATATTTTCTGATCTGCGACAATATAATTAGTACGGGGTTGCATATATTCATTCAATTCCTATTTTTTCTTCTGTAAATTTGCTTACAAAAGGGGGCAGGATGTTTTATTCTTCAGATCTGATAGTGAAGATAATTTTGCATAGTGAGAACATATATTCTTAAACTTCTCTTTAGGAGCAATAAATTTAATATTTTAGCAGAATTTGCACATGATTGCGAACTTTAAATTTCTTTAAATTATACACTCCGTACGAATAACGGGTGTGCTGTTAGTGATTAATAAATTTTAACATTTTAGGAGGATATATCATGTTGCTCGGCATCGCAATTAAATTAAATGTGTTTGTTAATGTTTTTATTATTTTTTTTCGATTTAAATAATAAATAAATGGATAAATGGATATAAAAGTATATCTTATGAATGGACGGTTTGATTTTTCTTTTAATTATATTAATTGCTGACTGCGTACATCAATTTCATTTATTTTGGCAAAGAGTTTTCAAGCTTATATCTTATTTAGCTGCTAAACTCATATATTGTGTTTAGCCAATAAATTCATATAGCCGATTGTTGAAACAGGAAAAGAGTAGAGCGGGTATATCTTCTAATACAATTGTAGTGTTTTCATTTAGTATATTGAAACGGGATAAGAATGTTTCATTCAGATCTGCAAATTCAAAGCTACGAATTTGGAGGGATATCGCTAATTTGACAACTTTTCTTAAACTTTGCCAAATTGACGGAAATGTCGCCAAATTGATATAAACGACACACAAACAGCTGCAATAAACCTTCGGGTTGGTCGTGTGGCTTGGGTCTTCTACATATCAATGAAATTTTTTTTTGTTTTGTTAGAAGAGAGTACTGAAATGATGTTTGGTTAGCATTTATCTGGCAGACCAACCATCCTACTTAGTAATACATTTAGCGAATTTTTAAAATGTCACCAAGTTGATAAAAATGTTTTCAAATCTATAAAAATATCTTGAAATTGATAAAATTGCGCTACATAAATGATATTAATTGTTTTTTGTTAGGAGATAGTATTGTGATGATATTTCGTCAATTTGTCGCAAAGTGGAACTGTCAGTTCTACAGTCCCACTTGGCGATAAATTTGGCGATTTTTTAAAATGTCGCTAATTTGACGAAACTGTCGCCAAATGTTCCATGGAAATATAACTATTTAGACGATATTTTTTCTACCAATTTATTTGAAGCAAATGATATCATGTCGCTTAGCAACGGATTTAAATCCAATGTGTTTATGCGGCAGACGATTTTTATTAAATCCTTTCCGATTTGAATAATGAAGATATGTATATAAAATAAATTTCATTGCCATTTCATTTTGGACTGGATAATATCAATTATACTCTTCAGGTTTAAACATTATTATTATTGATATTTTCCGGAATTATTGATTCAGGGATTATTGATACTTTTAAGTTATTACGCCATTGTTTTATTACGGCAAAAATTGCTGACACACGCATATTGTACGTTGTACGAGTAATATTCTAGGAATGCACGGGTATATCTTCTAACCTACGAGAATATAAGTAGTACAGGTATATTGGCATATATTTTGACATATATTGGCATATATATTGGAATCAAGTACAGTCTTCTGGTATGAAGATTAAGGGGATTAATTATATATTCAATTTATTACGTCGTCTGTTGTATTTTACAAAAAAAATTTGTGACTCATATTGCAAAACGGGTAATCTTCTACTAATAATCGGACATTATAAGTAGTACGTGTATATCTTCCCATATAATTTCAGCACTTTAATTTTGACATATATTGGAATAAATGACTGTCTTCAGATTTAAAGATTACGGGTTTATTGGTATTTTCAATTTATACATGTAATCTACTAATACAGGTTATATTTTCTAATATTCGCGTATATAATTAGTACGGGTCCCATACAATTTTAACCCTTTTATTTTGCATATATTGATTCAATTCCATATTTTTTTTTATATTTGCTTACATAAGGGGTCCAAGATGTTTTATTCTTCAGATATGTCCATGAAGATAATTTTATATAGCGAGAACAGAGATTCTTAAACTTCTTTTTAGGAGCATTATATTAAATATTTTAACAGAATATTTTGATTAAACATGTCATTTAGTATACTATAAGAATTTGGGCATGATTATGAATTTCAAGTTTCTTAAATTATATACTCCGTACGAAGAACGGGTATGCTGCTAGTATATGTAATAAATACAGGAAAAATACTTCATTGTATTGTATTTGAATGTTTACTGTGATTTGCAGGAATGAATGATTGAATTACATTATATATTTATATACTGCATTAAATTTACATCTATATAAATAAAAATGAAAATCTGTCTGTCTGTCTGTCTGTCTGTCTGTTTGTCACACCATCACGGGAGAACGGCTGAACCGAATTTGATGAAATTTTGTGGGTAGCCCAAAAATAGCCCCACTTAAAATTATATCCGTGTTTTGAGTTTCTACGACCAGTGGTTCTCGAGATATTAGTAAAAAACGAAATTTTCGTTTGTCTCATCATCACGGAAAAACGGCTGAACCGAATTTAATGAAATTTGGTGAATAGCCTTGAAATATCCCCCCATAACTTTTGTCCAAGTTTCGAGTTTCTAAGACTTGGGGTTGTCGAGATATTAATGAAAAACGGAACTTTTTCCTAGGAGTTCTACTCCCTAACTCCGTGGTTTATCCAAACGAAAAGCTTGAAAATCGTTTGAAAGTGAATTAAAATTTAGTCTCTGAGTTTGATGGGAGATTTTTTGCGTTAATTAGTCACTTTCTGAAAACATGAATTGTTTGAAACATGATTTAAAGGGGAAATCTATCTCCATGGTTCATGGTTTATTTAAAACAAGCTTTTACGGAACAATGAGAAGTATAGAGAAATCAAAATCGTTATTTAATTTCGCAGTTTATGTTATAAGACATGACATATTTAACATGTTATAAGATTCTATCTTATATCATGTTACTCAGAAACGCAATGAAATTAAATCTGTCTGTTAATTTTAATAATTATTTTTTCGATTTGAATAATAAATAAATGGATATAAAATATATTTTAGAAAAGAACGATTTGATTTTTCTTATAGCATTTTTGACTGGATAATATCAATTACGGTCTTCAGGTTTAAAAATTATTATTATTTATATTTTCGGGGATTATTGATTCAAGGATTATTGATATTTTCAAGTTATTATGCAATTATTTTATTATGACAAAAATTGTTTAAACTCATATATTGTATGTTGTACGAATCTTCTACAAATACACGTGTATATCTTTTAATCTACGAGAATATAAGTAGTACAGGTATATTGACATATGTTTTGATATATATTGGCATATATTGGAATCAATTACGACCTTCTGGTATAAAGAGTACGGATATTATTGATGTTTTCAATTTATTACGTCATCTCTTTTATTTTGGCAAATATTTTTGAGACGCATATTGTAATACGGGTAATCTTCTACTAACACATTGGCATATTTTCTGATCTGCGACAATATAATTACTACGGGGTTGCATATATTCATTCAATTCCTATTTTTTCTTCTGTAAATTTGCTTACAAAAGGGGGCAATATGTTTTATTCTTCAGATCTGATCGTGAAGATAATTTTGCAAAGTGAGAACATATATTCTTAAACTTCTCTTTAGGAGCAATAAATTTAATATTTTAACAGAATTTGCACATGATTGCGAACTTTAAGTTTCTTTAAATTATACACTCCGTACGAATAACGGGTGTGCTGTTAGTGGTTAATAAATTTTAACATTTTAGGAGGATATATCATGTTGCTCGGCGTCGCAATTAAATTAAATGTGTTTGTTAATGTTTTTATTATTTTTTTTCGATTTAAATAATAAATAAATGGATAAATGGATATAAAAGTATATCTTATGAATGGACGGTTTGATTTTTCTTTTAATTATATTAATTGCTGACTGCGTACATCAATTTCATTTATTTTGGCAAAGAGTTTTCAAGCTTATATTGTATTTAGCTACTAAACTCATATATTGTGTTTAGCCAATAAATTCATATAGCCGATTGTTGAAACAGAAAAAGAGTAGAGCGGGTATATCTTCTAATACAATTGTAGTGTTTTCATTTAGTATATTGAAACGGGATAAGAATGTTTCATTCAGATCTGCAAATTCAAAGCTACGAATTTGGAGGGATATCGCTAATTTGACAACTTTTCTTGAACTTTGCCAAATTGACGGAAATGTCGCCAAATTGATATAAACGACACACAAACAGCTGCCATAAACCTTCGGGTTGGTCGTGTGGCTTGGGTCTTCTACATATCAATGAAATTTTTTTTTGTTTTGTTAGAAGAGAGTACTGAAATAATGTTTGGTTAGCATTTATCTGTCAGACCAACCATCCTACTTAGTAATACATTTAGCGAATTTTTAAAATGTCACCAAATTGATAGAAATGTTTTCAAATCTATAAAAATATCTTGAAATTGATAAAATTGCGCTACATAAATGATATTAATTGTTTTTTGTTAGGGGATAGTATTGTGATGATATTTCGTCAATTTGTCGCAAAGTGGAACTGTCAGTTCTACAGTCCCACTTGGCGATAAATTTGGCGATTTTTTAAAATGTCGCTAATTTGACGAAACTGTCGCCAAATGTTCCATAGAAATATAACTATTTAGACGATATTTTTTCTACCAATTTATTTGAAGCAAATGATATCATGTCGCTTAGCAACGGATTTAAATCCAATGTGTTTATGCGGCAGACGATTTTTATTAAATCCTTTCCGATTTGAATAATGAAGATATGTATATAAAATAAATTTCATTGCCATTTCATTTTGGACTGGATAATATCAATTATACTCTTCAGGTTTAAACATTATTATTATTGATATTTTCCGGAATTATTGATTCAGGGATTATTGATATTTTTAAGTTATTACGCCATTGTTTTATTGCGGCAAAAATTGCTGACACACGCATATTGTACGTTGTACGAGTAATCTTCTAGGAATACACGGGTATATCTTCTAACCTACGAGAATATAAGTAGTACAGGTATATTGGCATATATTTTGACATATATTGGCATATATATTGGAATCAAGTACAGTCTTCTGGTATGAAGATTAAGGGGATTAATTATATATTCAATTTATTACGTCGTCTGTTGTATTTTACCAAAAAACATTTGTGACTCATATTGCAAAACGGGTAATCTTCTACTAATAATCGGACATTATAAGTAGTACGTGTATATCTTCCCATATAATTTTAGCACTTTAATTTTGACATATATTGGAATAAATGACTGTCTTCAGATTTAAAGATTACGGGTTTATTGGTATTTTCAATTTATACATGTAATCTACTAATACAGGTTATATTTTCTAATATTCGCGTATATAATTAGTGCGGGTCCCATAGAATTTTAACGCTTTTATTTTGCATATATTGATTCAATTCCATATTTTTTTTTATATTTGCTTACATAAGGGGTCCAAGATGTTTTATTCTTCAGATATGTCCATTAAGATAATTTTATATAGCGAGAACATAGATTCTTAAACTTCTTTTTAGGAGCATTATATTAAATATTTTAACAGAATATTTTGATTAAACATGTCATTTAGTATACTATAAGAATTTGGGCATGATTATGAATTTCAAGTTTCTTTATATTATATACTCCGTACGAAGAACGGGTATGCTGCTAGTATATTATATATTTACATTACATATATTACATATTTACATTACTAGTATTTATAAAATGTGACTTCAGTTCAATAATATTTCAAATTACACCATGGGTCATTTTTGACCCGAACACCTTAGATGTATACTAAACTTGAACAACGTATGAAGGTTAATCAGCATATATGGGTGGAGCCCAAGAAGTTTCAGAGTTATGTTGCGAACGCGCAATTTTCAATTTGGCGCCTCATCTTTCGTCTGTCTCGAAGGCCAGGCCAGGTGTCTAGAAGTTTCTTCTAGGCACTGTAGCCAGGCGAAGAAAACATAGTCTATGACGTCAGCATGACGTAAGGATGACGTGTGACCAGGTTTGCCAGGATTTCTCTGTTAAAAGAATGATTGCCAGATTTTGCTTTTTATCGTCAATTTGGCGACATTTCGCGACTTCCGAAATGTTCCAGAAACTTCTCAATAGAATGATTATATTCTTTGAGATATAGAGATTTTCAAATGTTTCAATGGAGAGACCATAAATAGAACTCATCACTCCGTTGGGTCACTCCAGTTCAAGGTTATTGTTCAGTTGACAAGTTGATAATATATGAGCTACAGTGGACTGTGACTTTTGTCAATGCTTTAAGAATAGTAGCGGTTGCTTTGCAAAATTATTTTGGACAGTATTTTGAGAATATTATCGTTTATATTGTGTAATTAGTGGAGCATGTAAGTGCTGTTTGATTGTATATTGTCCAGGTTTACTTTTTGCTTGCGAATAAATGTAGGTTATACAGAAACTAGCACTCATTCTTGTATCTTGCTTATACACCCACGATCTCGTAATAGCTATATCAGACATTGTCTTGCAACACTGACAAATTAATGGAAGTTCAATAACTACAGAAGGTTAATTATCTAATGATATATTTTTAATTATTTTATTTAATTATTAGATTATGTGATTGTGTGTCTTGTTAATTACTCATAAGAAAATTATTATATTTTTACTTATATCTACTTTTTCATATTAATAGTTAACAATTGAGGAGGATGTGATTGTGTATATAACAAGAAAGATCAATCATGTATAAAGCATTGATTATGAAGCACTTTCCAGCTAAAATGCAATTTTATTTAAACATAATGCGATACATTCAGTGGTGATTTTTTAAAAATTCTTACAATACTACAATAATATTTTATATCTGAAAACTTCATCGAAAACAGATGAATTTATTCAAATAAAATCATCGAAATATAAATCGCCTGGCTCTCTATATAAAAGCAGTGAATATTTCATTCGTAAACTTTTTCCATTCCCTTCATTCAGCGTCGATATTTTTAAAATTATCACACTACTGCAATAATTTACTTTACTTAAAATCTTAGAACCATGGAGATAAAAATATCTTCTAACTCCATGCTTAAAACTTCATCGGAAAAGCAATACTATGGAATCCTCTGTTTCTCTATGTAAAAATAATGAATGTTTCATTCATATCAGCTATATTTCCGTCTCCAGAGCCAAATAATTTTGCGTTAAAGAAATTAAGTAATTCTTATGCAATTCATCTTACAGCTTGCTGTGTTTATATCCTCCATACGTGAAAATTAGGTTTCGTAGTTGAAATAATCGAAGTTTGATGATAATTTAAACTAAAAAATATTCTAATTGCGTTGGCGTAGTATATAGATGCACAGAAAAAAAATAAAGCGGTTTTAGGATGGATGCAACACTAAATATAAATGAAAAATAACCTTTAAAATGACGATTTTAACACAAGGTGGGTGCCATATTTTACTTTGAAGTGGGTCAAGTGATCTCTTCATGTAATATGGATGCAATTACTATTTTAATTTTTATATAAAAAACTACCGAACATATTTTTCTGGCATTTTCTTTTATACATTTTATGGGATAATTTGGATATTTCCTAAAATGTTCGAAGCAATTTGTGAATTTTAACTTCGCTTAAAAAAATGTTTGAAAAATTAGGTCCCATAGAGTTCAATGTATTTCACTTTTTCAAACCAGGTTCAATTCAAAACTAATTGGACGATATAATTCAATTACATTCCTGTATGTTCCACAGACCGTCTCAACAACATGCTAAAATTTCATTTCAATAAAGTCATTTTTACGGCAGTTATCGTGCGAACGGACAGACAGACAGACAGAATAAAGAAAGTCATAAACACTTTTCAGCTATGTTGTAAAATGTTAATAAAATGTAATAATCTATGTACACCTGACTTCACTAATCTTTAAATCTATTTGATTCAATTTTAATTATAATAATATCGACCTCAATATATACAGGGTTGATAAAATAAAACTGGTCCGGAAATGTCTTCTAATGATCTCCTTGCTGTTTAGTTTACGTTTTCACGAAATTCCGAAAAAACTTTTCTGGGCCAGTTTTATTTTGTCAACCCTGTATGTATAAACAGCAAGGAGATCATTAGAAGACTTTTCCGAGGCAGTTTTATTTTGGCAACCATGTAGTATTATGTTATGGAACTTTACCTTCGGTCTTGTAGAAATGCTTGGTTAACAAAGCATTATCTATGAAAAGAGGTAGTGGACCTTAACGTCTACCATTTTACAAATAAATTGTTTAACTTTGTCTTAGATTTCATCAGTCATTTAAGTACTCAGACAACTTATAACTTGCTCTTGTTATAAAAACATCTCTAATATTTTACTGGCCTTGATTTTCTAATTAAGTTTTAACTCCGATTCTCGTAGGGGTCACCTAATGCACTTGGAGTCCACGTATATATAGTGCTAGGAGAAACACTTTTATTAACACTTTATAACACAGTTTAAAAGTGTTTATGACTTTGGTCATTTTATCTGTCTGTCCGTTCGCACGATAACTGCCTTAAAAATGGCTTTATCAAAATGAACTTTTAGTATGTTGTTGAAACGGTATGTGGGAGATATGGGAATGAGAATGAATAATATCACCGAATTAGTTTTGGGTTGAACCCGGGTTGAAAAAATGAAATACATTGAACCCTATAGGACCTTATTTTTCCAAAAATTTTGAAACGAATTTGAAATTCACAAATTGCTTCAAAATTTTTAGGACATATTTAAATTATCCAGTAAAATATATAAAAAAATTTCAGAAAAATATGTTTGGTAGTTTTTACCTAAAAATTAAAATAATAATTATACCTATATAATATGAAGAGATCACGTGACCCACTTCATAATGAAAGACGGCATTCATCGTTTTTTCCCAGATTAAAATCGTGATTTTTAAAGTTCTTTTAAATTTATATTTAGTGTTTAGTTCGTCCTAAAACCGTTTAATTTTTTGCTTATTTTCTGTGCATCTATATTTTGCGCCAACGCAATTATAATATTATTGAGTTTAAATGATCAAACTTTGATTATTTCTACAACGAAGCCTAATTTTAATGATGTAAAATGTAAACAAGTGATTGTAAGATGAGCTGTACAAGAATTGCTGAATTACTTTCATGAAAAATTATTTAACTCTGGAGTCTGGAATAAAAATGTATGAATGAAATATTTATTGCTTTTACATAAAGAGCCAGACGACTTGTATTTCGATGACGTCATTTGAATAATGTTTATTTTTTCGATGAAGTTTTAAGTTTTCAAGTAAAATAAATTATTGCAGTTCTCTGATAATTAAAACAAGAAAGATCAATCATGCATAAAGCATTGATTATAAAACGCTTTCCAACTGTAATGCAATTTAATTTAATCATCTCTAAAATGTCATACAATCAGTGGTGATTTTTTTTTAAATTATCACAGTTCTACATTAATTTATTTTACTTGGAAATGTAAAACCATGGTGGTGAAAGTACATTTTAATTCCATGCTTGAAACTTCATCGAAAAGCAATACTATACAATTGTTTGCTTCTCTACGTGAAATCAATGAATGTTTCATTCATATCAGCTATATTCCAGACTCCAGAACTAAATAATTTTGCGTTACAAAAATTTAGCAATTCTTATACAACTCATGTTACAGCTTGATTTGTTTATATTCTGTATACGTTAAAATTAGGCTTCGTTGTAGAAATATTCAAAGTTTGATAATCATTTAAACTCAAAAATATTATGATTGAATTGGCGCAGAATATAGATTCACAGAAAAAACTCAAAAATAAAGCGGTTTTAAGAAGGATACAACATTAAATATAAATTTAAAGGATCTTTAAAAATCACGATTTTTACATTGGGAAAAAAATGGATGCCATACTTTATTTTAAAGTGGGTCACGTGATCTCTTCATATAATATGGGTGAAATTATTATTTTAATTTTTCTTTAAATATCTACGCAACATATTTTGCTCAAATTTTTTTATATATTTAATGGGATAATTTGAATACTTCCTAAAATTTTCAATGCAATTTGTGAATTTTAAATTCATTTAAATGTTCAAAAAAATAGGTCCTATAGGGTTCAATGTATGTCACTTTTTCAACCGGGATTCAATCTGAAACTAATTGGGTGATATTATTCATTTACATTCTCATATGTCCCACAGTTCGTTTCAACAACAACTAAAATGTCATTTTGATAATATCGTTTTTACGGTAGTTATCGTGCGAACGGCCGGACAGACAGACAGAATTCTGGATATAAGTGAAGAACCAGGTGCATGTATAGAAGCTCGGAGTGATTCTAAAACCACATTAAATTGTAGTTATCGATCTTAGTATCTCTTTTGTGCATAGAGAGAAATATGCCAAAAAAATACAAGAACTGCAAGCATACACAGAAAAAATATTTTTTTTTAAAATATGCATTTAACAAAGTAAACGTCATGTTAAATTGTATTTTCCTAGAAGGAAGGAAGTTTCCTTCATCCTACAGGATAATTGAGTAGTCATTTTTAAAGTGGCGCATGTATATATGAATATACATATGAATATAAATATACATATGAATATAAATATACATATGAATATAAATATGAATATTACCAGTAATTACAAAAATAATATCACTATCATGGATAATTCTATAATTTTTCTAGATGTGAAACGGACAAGTAATTGTTTCATTGGTTCTCGTCTTGCATTCTTAAAACTACAAAGTAAAACTTCAAAAGTTGTATTTAAACTGAGTTTTAATTCCGATCGAAGTTTCTTTTCCGCTTGAAACAAAACGTTAACCCCCAAACACCCATTTCATGAATAATTCAATTCCTACTTGAATAAAAATCGCTTTCTTTCTGAAACATTTCTTGCATTGCGAGTGGGTGGAGGGGCAAATATTTTTAAAGCACTTCTACTATACTGAGAAAAATGTCAAACCACAATATTAGAATTTAAAAAATATATAATTGAAATTATCATACCTTTATACAAGGTTACAATAAAGGTCCTTCCTCAGACCAATATCTCACAAACAATGGCAGCTAGCTATGTACAGTGCCCCCCAAAAATAAGTGAACAAAATAATCAAACAAAATATTCATACTAATTTCGTATTATCTTGGCGTTTATTATCTCTACTTATCATCTTGGCGTTATTTTTTCTAATGTATCATCTTGGTGTTAATTTTGATTAATGTATCATTTTGGCAATAATTTTATATCATCTTGGTAATATCCCTTAACTCAGTGTTTCCCAAACTGTGCGCCGCGGCGCACTGGTGCGCCGCGAAGTATAGTTGGGTGCGCCGCAAAAGAATTAAAATTATATTAAAAATGAGTAAAGTATGAAGTAAAACTCTTAATATAAATCATTAATATTAAAATAATATAAAATCTTGCATATTGGTTGTGTAGTGCTTGGTTCCGTACGAATGTTAGTTTATTTTAAAAAATTATATACCGTATATATAATATGTATATATATATATGTATATATATATGTATATATATATATATGTGTATACATATATAATAAGTGCGCCGCAAAATTTTCATTTTTTGTAAAGTGCGCCGCGAGTTAAAAAAGTTTGGAAAACACTGCCTTAACTGATTAAGTAATTTTTTATGGAGACACGATAGTTTGATTGTGTTTTTGAGAGACTGTATATTTTGTGCCGTTGTGTAGGAAACCCCCTATAGCCCACACAATAAGACCAAGAAGGACGGCTTTGTCCCTGTTCCGCGGAGGTTAGAGGACCCGTCTTGACCCTTTCTGCAGATATGGTAAGAAAGTCAATTAGAAAGTAATAGAGCGAGTCAAATTTAGTACAAAACTGTTTTAATGCCATAACAAAAGATGGAAAATGGCGCTCCAAATGCGAGAAAAAGCGGTTAACTGTCTACACTCACTGTGTCCAGAGTATATTCACATAAAGTTGAAATATCGTGCTTTATACTGATTCTTCAGAATACACAAATGACATGCGACGGAGGTTTGCCAACATTTCGTGAAACAGTAGCGGAAATCGAACGCTTTGCTACTTATACAAGTCCATTACATTTGCATACAAGTTACCTATCCGATGACTAACCGATCTTCAGCATGACGATATATTGCCCCAGATTGTCAGAAATAACATCAAAATTTCAAAAATAACCCTAAATTTTCAAAAAACGCCAAATTGAAAAATTAATTAATATATTTTAATGTATGTATTATACTGTTTATTGCAGATGCTATCAATATTGATAATTTTCAAGTTAGACTAGCACGAAATATAAGTTAATTGTGTACTTCCAAACAATTACACATATTGTCATCAGGAATAGCGCCAAATGTGATATTGAATGTTAAAACATGATAATCAATGTTAAAATATCATACATCAGTTTTCACTATGAAGAAAGTAAATTCATTTCATTATATACGGAAAGTCATGTGCTGTCCACATCAGATTTTTCGGACTAACTATTAATTTTATAAGATCAAATTCAGTTTTATAACGGAACATAAAAAATAGTAGAAAAATCGTAAATAATACGTAAACACTTTTCACATGACATTTTTCTTTCATTAATTGTAAAGCCTTAAAAATACGAAGATTTAAAGGATTTTAAATAGAATAGAAATTTATGAATCAGTGTAATTTAAAACATGAGGTTTACGACACAGAGAAGAAAATCATAAACTGCTATTTGTGCGATAAAACCGGAAAATAATGCCTATCATATTTCAAACAATATGTATCATATAAACACAGTGTGTTTAAAAAGAAATTAACTAAGATTTTGAAACAAACACCACGGACATTGAAGTCATGTAATATATGAGAACTTTTTTTTCTGCCGAAAAATTGACCCATTATTATTTTCCCTACTTACATATTATACAGTAAATGGAAATTATTATGACGGGATACAAACTTCGCATTCGAGTTTTTGACGCAAGATCACGTTTTAGCATCCCTGAACTCGATTTGAACATTAATGCAGTGATGTGCGTGTGTGTGTGTGAGTTTGAGTGTACGTATGTTAGAGAGTGTTTTTAAATGAAATGTTGCATAATACTTGCAATCAGTAAATACTAGAATCTAACTGATTTCAAAGCTCAGAATTGCGTATTTTATAATAATAAATTAAATAATTTTATCAATGCTCAGAAAACTTGACCCCAATTTTTAAATAAATTTAAAAAATCATTAAAAAATAAAACCTTTCATAGGTGATAAGTAAATAATCATTTCAGACGTAACTTTTAATTAAAACATGAATTGCATAAATTTTAGATCTCTAGCGTAAGCGATTTTCGAGATATTGTATGATTTTTGAATAAATTTTTCAAAATATAATTAAGAATCAGACCATCAGCATTGTTAAATGAATAATCATTCCATACGTAATTTTTCATCAGAAAACGAATGACACAAATTTTAGAATTGTAGCACGAATCGATCTCGAGATATTACGTGTTTCTCAATTATTTTTTTTTTTACAAAGATAAAAAAATTTCATAAACTGAAAAAGTTCAAAGTATTATTCCATAGGTTTACTTTCAATACGAAATATTATACAAGGAGTCTATTAACATCCTTCTTGTGGATCTAGTTCATTACATTCACGAGATAAGTTATTTTTTGTAATAGTTTCGTATTTTGACGCCAAAAAATTCGTCAATAGTTCCTTGTCTCACTAGATATAAATACTATAAATAGTTTTGTACCAATTTCACTTTACGTTCAGTTACTTTAGTGCCAAAAGCATTGTGCTACAGTGCATTATTTCGCATTGACAGAAGTAAAATCATTGCATTATGTAGCAAAAGTCATATGCTGCCCACATCAGATTATTTTTGTGTTAATACCAAAGTAAGGAACTCATGTGCCGAACACGGACTTCGAACCACGACTTTTATCGAGTCATATGACGAATTATCTACTGAGGTACGAAGTTGAATTTTTTTTTTCCATAGTTGAAATGAAACCCCACATCTGTGTAAATTAAATACTTCTTCTCCATTAATGTTTGATGAAACAGTGCAATGCATATGTGTATTGTGAATAAATTACTAGCAAAAAATCTGATGTGGGCATCACATGACTTTTCTTATATAATGCAATGAATTTACTACTTTCACAGTAAAAAAAATAGATTATTTTTATAGTAGTTATTTATATTCTTTCCAAGATATTGAATTTTCGTCAATGAGTCGTCATTTTCCAAGTCGACATCATCAATGAGTCGTCATTGATTTAGCATCATTTTTATCCATTGGTAAATCCATTTTTTTATCCATTAGTTTTTCGCTAATTTAGCAACATTTAAAAAAGTCGCCAAGTTGGCATTCCACCAAATTCGTCGCCAAAATATCGCCAAGCGTTATGGACAAAGAAATAAGTTATTCTTACAGCAGATAAATGATTATTGGCGTTTAAATACAAAAGTATTACTCAAAGTACCTTTTTTCATGAATGAAACGAGCTCTATCCACGAGAATGATGTCACCAAATTTATCGCATGGTATTACATATGAAAAGTGAACATGTTTCTCAATAGGAAATATTTTTTTTATTTTATATGACTTTTTGATAATTTTATTTGAAAAATGTACAATATCTTGAGAACTGTTCATGTCAGCGTTCTAAAATTTATCTCAATCGTTTTCCAATGAAATATTACATAAGAAATGTCTATTTGCGTAACTTTATTAGCGGTTTTGACTTTTTGACGATTTTTTCAAAATTTTAGTCGAAAATTTTGGGGGTTCTGAACATTCGATTGCGTATAAAACACTAGGCTTTCAGTGTTTACGAATAGTGATTTTTGTACCAAATTTCGTTCGAATCGGTCCATTCGTTCGTCACTTATTGTCTCCACAAGCTCACTGACTCACACACACACACACAGACATCACTTCAACTGACTCTCACACACACACACACACACAGACATAACTTCAAAAATGTTTGATTCGTGATCAGGCATGCTTGAAACGTACTCTCTCGTCGAAAACTCGAATTCGAATTTTCGACCCCGTCGTAATACTCTCCTTATACATTACGTATATATGGAAAGTAATAGGGGATATGTAACAAAATGTAGGAAACAAAATGCTGTTAAATGGGTTAACTTTATATAAAACGTCAGAAAACATTCATTGAAATAATTGTGAAAATGTCAATTTTATGAAACACAACAAAAAATTAAAAAATCTGATGTGGACGGCACATGACTTTACCTGTTTACTCATATTCAAGTTATCTTTATTTCTTTAATAGTCATTAATAATAATAAACTTTAATAATCATTAATAATCTTTAATAATCATTCTTTAATAATCATAATAAGCTAATAGCACAAAGTAAAACCCATAATTATTTTAAATTACACAGAAACTGCGCCTTCAGTTCAATTTTCGTTTTCATTTGGTAATTGAACTTCGTTTCAAGGGTGACGTAGCGAAAATGTGAGACACTAAAATATCTCAACAACGGCTTGCCCTAGAGTAACGGGGTTGGTTTTATTATTTTCAATGTCCAAATTTACGTATAAAATAAGCATTTTATTGATATTGAGCAAATGCAGTCTTTTAATTTTTGATTTTGAAGATTTTTGCGGGCCATTTCGCTAAAAAAGGCAGATTCTTTTTTTCCGAATCGTACCAAAATCTAATCTGCACCAGGGTAACCCACAAATGACTTATCTACCAAATCTTGTGAAATTTTGTCTATTATGTATTCAGAGACAATTTTTGAAGGGCCATTTTGCAAAAAAAGGCATTTTTTTTACCCAGAATCGTTCCAGAATCTAATCTACATCAGGCTCACTCACAAGGGACATATAAAATTTTATGAAATTAGGTCAATTAGTTTTTCAGTTAGTGTGGATATATACATTGCACAGACAGACAGAGACACTGACACACACTCAGACGTCCAGTTACCTGACACCTTTCTGGTAGGTCGGACGGTCTGGGTCTCAACAACAACAACAACACCAACACACCCAGACGGCAGGCTAAAAACAGTTATTTCGTGTTCTAGAGATCCCAAAACGTGTAGATCCATCGAAGACTCGAGTTGCGATTTTTGGCATGATTCCAATACTTTCCCTATACATTACCACGCATTGCAGGAAAAGTAAAATAAGCAAAACTTTAGGTTTTGGAATTACACATTACTTACATCAACTAAATCCAAATAACATGTCAGCTGCATTAAAAATACAAATTATTGAAAGACTACAGATTTAAAAGGAAAACTAATGAAGAAAAGCAACTGTAGTGGTAGCTATGTAGACTAACTTATCCAATATTAAATCTAAATAACATTCGATAAAACTACTTTTTTAAAAGTACCATTGAATAAGTGACTGCAGAATTGAAAATATAATAAAAACTGAAAAAGAACAAATGCTTTAGTGAAGTTCGATGAGATAATCATAAGAATAAGATATCTTGTATACGCAGATCATGACTTACCCTGCTTTAAGAGTATTAATTCCTCCGAAGCGACAGAGATCTCTGTCGCTTTTGAGGAATTAATATGATTATTCATATTCAAACAAATTGAAGATCATTCTCAAAGATATTGGACTTCCTTCAATGTGGCACTATTTTCATTAAGTAAACTTTGATTTTGCTCATTTAGCGACATTCTAAATAGGTGCCAAGTTGGAGATATTTCACAAAGTTTATCGCCAAATTGCAGAGAAATCTGTCGCTAAACTCTACATATAGACAAGCAAATGGATAGAAGGACTTTTCTTATACAGTATTAACCGATGGTTTGAATTCTAATCAATCCATGTTTTTTTCCCATGCGCAGAACGAGCTAGTTCCGAGAGAATAAAATAAGTAAATTTGTTTCATATTATTTCATATGAAATTTCAACCTATTTAATAGTAGTTGCTTCTTTTTCTAATTTTATATATTTATTAAAAATTATTTATATATTTATGATACATTTTAATTAATAATTTATTGTAAATTTATTTGCAAACGTGCAATATCTCGAGGACAGTTTATACTGGAGTTCTCAAAAGTTTGATTGTCTGGTCTAAGGCATCCTGAGCCCCTGCGCCGAGCTACAACCAAATCGTTAAAACTATCAAATCGCGATTGGCAAAGGCATGTTTAGGCGTTAATTTAAGGCGTATTGCATCTCGTTTAGTAGACAAGGCGTAGGAACGCGTTTCTATGCAGTCAGCGAGTACTCCTATTGAAAAACCAAATGCATTATTTCATTATTAATCAAGGCTTTAAATTCCAAGCAACGCCGGGTACATTTTCTAACGTTGTCATAAAACATACTTTTGGTTAAAATTTCAATCCTGAAAATTTTAAGAAAAATAATACTTTTTCTATGCAATAGTGGGAGAAAATATATATAATTGATTAAGTGCGCATTTCATTCAAACAACTTACGGCATATTGCCTAGTTAAACGCTCTTCGAAGTAAGAGTGGTGCTCTTTTAGTTTTAAAATAATTAAGTAATCCAGATATCCAGGCTTTTTATGACAGCGTAATATATCCGTGGTAGCTTTATATACGATTTCTGTTGGCAACTACTACATGAAAACTTTCTATATTTCTTGCTGACTATATCTTTGTAGTGTATGCGTTCATTCTATAATTCTAGGAGGTAACCATTGCACGACTGCATTTTCATAATCCCTACTGGCAACATCTTCTCGAAAGGAGAAGGATTTTTCACACATGGGATAACATTTTATGCATTTTGTCTTGGCTGTATTTTATAATTGCAGTAAAGCGGATTTTTGCCCTATAACGAGACGTTGCATTAAACCAAGAAAGTGATCAACGTATCAAAATACGTAAACCACCATTTTGCGGTCATTGTTGTTGGTCTGACTCTCTAAGATGATAAATAAGCACGAATCTCGGTAAAACGAGGATTTTAGATTTTCTTAAATTGTCTACATTTTTTATTGCAACGAACTATTAAATGTCAATAGTCGCTTTTATGTAATCCTGAGCACTTAAAATTTTTCTAAAAGTGGTCGGACAAAAATAATACCCAAACATGTAGGGTATTGCTATGGGGTACATTTTAAGGTAAATGGGGTACCCTACAATGTGGAATTTCAGCCAGTGGCAAAGTAGAACGTTACACAATTATTGTCTATAAATACATACATCTAATCGAAAAATGCTGAAATTATTGCTATTAGTTTTTTGCTCACAGGTCAGTTCATCCTCATCTTATTATTATGAAACATTCATAAAATAAAATTTAATATAAATGTAATTCAAGATATGGGCCACATGACATGGGGCATGTACATAAGAAAATGCGTAAACTCCTATTATTTCATCCATAGAAATGCTACTATTTAACCATTTTCAAAATGGGATTTCTATTTCTCTTGTGATATATCCTAAAACGAATAATCCAAACTATGGTGTTAAGACACAAAACACAGTGTTCTGACTTAAGATTTAAGATTGTAGATATTTATATCTTTGATAAAATAATATTAAATTGAAAATCAAATTCATTGAAGATCCGACCATTAAAGTTAGAAAGGAACATTATGACATTTTGATACCTTAAGAGTTGCATTCTTTGATATTATGTCCCGTCATACGTTGAAAGAAACAACATTTTTCTTAGGCATAAAGATATTTTGTAGTTCCATTAAAGGACTTCACACGCCGGATCTCCCTTACGACGTTATCGAAGAAGTATTTTCGACACACATAAGTGGCTTTTACGATACGGGTGTGAAATATTAATAAATAAACCTATGAGGATCCATTAAAAAAATTCCAGATGAATAAGCACAGATAGAAGTAAAAAAATATTATATGATGCGTGTATAATTTCAGAACTTTAATACAAAAATTATATTACTTATCAGATAAATCATTTATAATTGAAATTTTATATTGATAATGAGGGAATTTTGTTTTTCACTAGGTTAGTTATATTAAATCAAGGATTTGGTATCTTTTAATATTTTGGATTATATTGGCTGTTACAACTTTTTATTGTTTGTTATCATTACGTTAGCTTAATTAAATAGGCATTCGAAAACTTCTAACATTAGAAAGTATATTGATTGTTAGAACTTTATATTGTCTGTTATCATTACGTTAGCTTAATTAAACAGGGATTCGAAGCATTTTAATATTAGAAAGTACATTGACTGTTACAACTTTATACTGTCTGTTACAACGAGCCTCTTCCATTGTCAATATATTAGTTAATTAGCTAGGGATTTAATACCTTTTAGTATTAGGGAGTATATTGACTGTTACTACTTTATATTATCTTGCGAGAATGATTCTGTTATCATTAGGTAAATTACATTAATTCAAGAATTCAGGATCGTCTTAATAAAGGAAGATGTCTATGTGTGTGCCTGTCTGTGTGTGCAGTCTGTAGCCCGAAATCTAAGCTTGGTATGATCATGAAACTTGGTACATATTTACTTTTCGAAGTGCACAAGTGCACTTTGGCATTATTTTCTTTGAAATTTTTAACTAGGCCAGATTCACAAGAATTTTGGCTGATATTCAAACAATCGATTCCTTAGCGACCTTAAATAGTATCACAAAGGCTCCGTCCTAGCACCATTGAAAAGTTCGAAAAATTATCTTGAAACTTTGAATAGAGTTCATAGGATGAATGAACACATTTAAAATCATTTTTAAAAAATATAAGCTTTTCGTCTGTTTTAAACCTCTCCGACTTTTGTATTATGCTATATTTAATTCAAGGTACTATCCGACGTTCATTTTTTTTTCAACAGCTTAAAATATTACATACCACTCCAGAAAGCAAAATAATTTCATATGCCCATCCTTTGATTAATTATAATTTTTTTATCAGATGCATGTTTTTGACTTTTTTAACAGATTCAGCAGTCTTCGGGCCCAAGTCTTGGTCGAAGGTCGAAACATACGGGAAAATGAACCAGACTTATTTTGTTCAGAGGAGTGGATATTTTAGGATTGGGAGAGAGGATCTGCGTATTTTCCGTCGATGCGTTGAATATGGTCAATTGTGATTTTCACATTCATTCTTTTTACAAAGAGCGCGTGAGTTTTGAAGCCTGCAATTTTCTGATTGAAGACATTTTAAATTGTGTTCAAATATATTATTCATGAAAAGGGCGCTTATTTAGTTACTGATACGTAGTGGATACTTATATTTCGCGCTATTAAAATTGTATAGTGCGATTAGGTGCTTATTTAGGGCTCGCATGTGCTCGCATGTGTTTTGTAATTTAAGCGTATACTCGCCCAACAGGTAAATAAACGTTTCGAAAATTTTAATGAATTACATTAATCTTATTACTGGATATTAACGAAAAATCTAGAACTTGATTAAAGTTATTTAAATGCAAGCGAAAAATTCGAAACTTATTAGAAATTTTATATTTTTTTGTAATGGCAGAATAGGATGAAATTTGACATAATTAAGCATAAAAGCAATATTATGATATATTGATCACGAAATTTTATTAATTTTTATCAATGTAGTAAAATATAGCCCAGATATAAGTTACATAAATTACTTTATATATTTTAGTATAACAAAATTGAGTTCAGCTACACTCCAGTTAATTGACTTTGCTTTTAAGGGACAGTACAAATGCTTTTATAAATTTTCCAGAACCTCCAGAGACCTTTGGTGACTTAGAAGGCTGATGATTTTTTGCACAATTACGATATAAAAAAACTGTAAAACATAACGGAGTCGGATTTTTGATTTCACCCCCGGAGGCAGACATTAAATCAGCGGAATGAAAAGTATATATAAACCTCTAGAAATCATCGGTGACCAAAAAGCCTGGGACTTTGCACACTTATTGTATTTAGTACAAAACATAAACTAACTGAACAAATATTCGATTAAAACGACTAATTTCCACTTTAAGCGCCATATATATTTAAACAAATTAAAACGTATATAAAACATTGAAACTTAATTTTTTAAGAGTGTTGTTTTTCACGTCCTTAACAGGCTTAATTACTAGTATAATATATATTTTAAAATGAACAAGCTATCATTCCATTGCATTGTGACATATAAAGTTGTGATTTTACTAATAATAAAATATTTTCAGGTATTTATAGTTTTGACAAAATAACGCTAAATGGGTGAAACAAAACTTAGATAAATAAGAACAACCTATTAAAGTAAAAATAGAACATTTAAAGCTAGTGAAATATTATAGGTTTCATTTTGTATTTTTTCTGTCATTCTTTAGAAAAAGATCATTTATCCTTGGCATAAAGAGTTTGTAAATTTCCATGAAAAGTCCTTCCGCACAGCACATTCCCCCAGCCATGCCAGGAGTAAGTGCTTTTCATATACAAACATAAGTAGTTTTTATAGAACGTGAATAACACGTTTCTTGATAAATCCTGGTGAAAACTCATTTAGAGAAGAAATTCCAGTTTAAAAAGTATAGGAAAAGACTAACGCCAAAAAATATTATATCGCATTTATTCTTTTAAGAACTTTCAGAAATATATTTATTTTTAACTTAGTTAATTGGTAACTAATATTTATATAGTTGAATTAGTTAAAATTTAGTATCTGGTATTTTAATTCTATTAAGCAATTAATTGTAAGTTTAAACTAAAAGTTTCTAATAGCAACTGAAAAGTGCGGGAGGAATATCCAACAGAGTCACAGAACTGAAATTTCCATTCCGAAAGAAAATAAACTGAAGCACTGAAACTCAGAAGCTCTAGTTATTTTAATTATATTAATTTAGCTATTTTATTTCTAGTAATTGATTAATTGTAAGTAGAGTCTAAAAGTTTCTAAAAGTGACCTAAGAGTGCGGGGGGAGGGGGACCAGTAGAGTCACAAAACTGAAATTTCGATACAGAATAAAAATAAACTGAAATCCAAAAACGCAAAAAAATTTTACCTTCACCATCAGTAAAAATATTTTAAATAATTTTTTAATGATTACTGTTTTCAATAGAAACTAAAATAGCATTAGGTTTTAATTTATTTTGGTAATTGCTTATGCAATTATTCTCCTGTGTAATTTGAACTCTGTCAATTTTATGCATCTATCGGTTTCTTGCATATTCAATAACATCTCATTCAGTAGGTTGTTCCCCTTCAGGAGTTGCAGTATTTAAATTACCTATATGTAAATAATGCCATTGTAATAACCATTATAATCTTATTTAACTCCATTGGTTTATCCCCTGAACCATTCAAATATTAGTTGTATGATAATGTAAATCTAATGATTCCTTGCCAGTTTAATGCAGAAGATGGTAATAGCAGAAGTTGACAAGTTTGTCCTCAATTCAGCAGATTCAGGTTCAAACATAGTCTCTAACGCTATTTTACCTTTCTCATATGTAGTATGGAGGAAGTATTGTTTTCACTAAATTTTTCTATTCCGAGATTTTGATGTCATTACATGTTTAAAGACCTTCTAAACACGATTTGGCTATTTTTGGAGTGATAGCTTTCTGCATATCTGTGGTTTTTTTTTCTTGTGTACACAATGGTGGCCACAAATACTAATGGACTTTTACGAAACTTTATATCCGGCTTTGTTATCAAAAAATCTAGAACTAGATGGAATTTTTTTATTCGAAAGAAAACTTCAAAATTTATTTTAAATTTTATACTTTTTTAGCAGAGCAGCAAAGGGCAGAATTCTGACATATTTATGCATAAAAGTGTTTATTTATGGCTTAATTATCACAAGATTTTATAGGTTTAATCTTTGTTGTGAAAAGTAGCCGCTATAAAAAAATTGCTCGTGACGTCATTAGCCCCTTCGGGGGGAGGAGGGGGAGGGGGGGTAAGTTACTCACCTCCCGGAGGTACATTGCCAAGAATGGTATCAATCGAAAGATTCTTACAAGCCCTTTAAAGTGAAGGGTCACACGCTGTAACTGTAATCATTTGCCCATGGTACCGATTTTTCAAAATTGTTCTTGTAAAATTTGAAAAAAATAAACTACCAAAAATGGATTTTGGTGTGATAAAGTCGATTTGAGTCACACTGTAGTTGCTTATTTATATTAATATTGCTTTTATATTAATATTATTTTATCATCCTAAAAGTTACCTGCCGAACACAAACATTGTGTGATACGTCCTTCTGGTCCGTTTGATGTCTTACTGTATGTACATCTAAGGGTGCAAATTCTAAAAGTGATTTTGTGATTTTGTCTTTCGTCAGGTATACGTAGGATATTTGGATATCCTCATGCTCAATACTATTTTAAAGTAAGCAATCAAAAGAACATCAGTGATGTTTTAAAATATTTATTTATAGCAGGGGCTGTACTGTGGATTATTTTCTAAACGCAATTATCCAATCGATCATGCCTTGATGAAATCATGGCACCTTGATCCAGGTATTATGAAGGAATGGCCAAATGAATACTTTTTATGATGAAAAGATCTTTGTTGCAACATGCAAATGCGTGACCATCACATGCCAGCGCGTTACCTCACATTAAAAATTACTCGTCGAAAACAAACATTGTGTGATATCAGCTTGTGGTGCGTCTGATTTCTTACTGTATATGCATCTAAGGGTGCAAATTCAAATACTGATTTTGTTATTTTGTCTTTCGTTAGGTATAAGTAGGATATTGGGTATCCTTATGCTCACAATACCCTTTTATAGTAAGCAATCAAGAACATCAGCGATGTTTTAAAATATTTACTTATATCAGGGGCAGTACAGTGGATCATTTTCTAAACGGAATTATCTAATTGATCATGCCTTGATGAAATCATGGCACCATGGTCCAGGTATTATAAAGGAATGACCAAATGAACACTTTCTATATTGTGATGAAATGAGCTTTGTTGCAACATGTCAGTGCGTTACCTTCAGGATAATTTATTACCCTATTTCTTTGCAGTGCATTATAGAATTTAATTTCATCAATAACACAAGTGGATAATTTTGAATGAAATGAAATCTACTGTACAATTTTTACTTTCCCTACAAAACATAGCATATCTAAAGGGAAATTGTGCTGGGGTCAATAATTCAACTCTCGGATTTTAACATTTTTATCATGCCTGAACGCGAATCAAAGATTTTGCAGTAATATATGTGTACTGTGTATCTCTGGGCAAGATGAAATGCGCATGCGATTGTTTCAGTCGGTAAACATCAGAGGCCTATTGATTTTAGGAGAAAATGGATATGGAAAAAAAATCGAATCTAAATCTTTGGAACATTTATTTTCTAAAATCGAAGTAAACTTATAAAAAGTTGATTACGATAAAAATGTTTTGTTATTTAAAAGCGAATAGCCTGATTTATAGAATGCCCAGCGTTTTTGAGATATTGCAAATTTTAGATTAAAAATAAAACATTATCGTTTAAAAGGAAAATAAAGGGTTTCCAAGAAAATTCTTAAGTACCCCAATGAGTTTGCATGAAAAGGTTCTTGACTATATACATAAGGTCTGTCTAATGTAAAGTGACGATTTAAAACACACACTCATTGCAGATACCAGAATACATTGATCGGTTTTGCGCGTATTATGCGCTTATCAGTATGGAATAACCGATATCTGAAACGACAACAGGAAACTTGTTATAAGCTACAGTTTTGCGATGTTCTATAAAGGAACTGATAAATTCAGTTTTTCACCTTGGCCGACATAAAAATAATTTACAATATAGCAATTAGGCACGCTTGTCTATGTAGTCATCGACTACTCCTGTTGAAAAATCAAATAGTCAATGCATTAACTAATCATGGTTTTAAATGCTGAGAAACGCAGGGTACATTTTCTAGCGTTGTCATAAAACATACTTTTTGTTAAAATTTGAATCTCGAAAATAATAATTTTCTATGCAATAGTGTGAGAAAATATATATAATTGATTACCTTACATTTTATTCACACAACATACGAAAAACTGCCTAGTTAAACTCTCTTCGAAGTAAGAGTGATGTTCTTTTAATTTTAAAATAATTAAATAATCCATATACCCCGACTTTTCATGATAGCGTATTATCTCTATTGCAGCTTTATACGATTCCTGTTGGCAACTACTAGGTGAAAACTTTCCCTATTTCTTGCTGACTATCAATCTGTAATGTATGCGTACAAACTCCTTCATTTCCTAATTCCAGAAGGTAACTATTCTACATCAGCATTTTCATAATTCCTACTGATACCATCTTCTTTCTCTAAAGGACAAGGATTTTTCGCACATGGGATAGAATTTTATGCATTTTGTCTAGGCTGTATTTTATAATTAGAGTGTAGCAGATTTCTGCGCCATAACGGGACTTGTATAAAAGCAAAAAAGTGATCACCGGATCAACATATGTAAACCACTATTTCGCGGTCATTGCTTGTAGTCTGACATAGACCGAATTGTGAGAAGAAAAGTAAGCATAAATCTCGTTAAAACAAGGATTTTAGATTTTAGAATATATCTGATAGAAATATTTAATTATAAGCCAGTAAAAGTGAAAGGCATTATACTTAATTAAACAACCGTTATCAAACTTCTAATCTGTTGAGCACTTTCTTAAGTTGAGTACATTTTTTCTTGCAACGACCTGTTTAAGGCATAGTGTGTAAGGCAAGATTGATTACATTAAGGTATAGTCGCTTTAATTTAATCAATCTTGAGCGTTTAGAATTTTTTAAAAGTAGTCGAGACAAAAATAATACCCAAAAATATGGGGTATTGCTCTATGGGGTACCCTATAATTTAGAGTTTTAACCAGTTAGCAAGTAGAGCACACACCATTATTGGCTATCAGTAAATAATTCTGACAGACAAACGTTGAAATTATTGCTTTAAGTAGTTTTGTGTTCACTGGCCAATTCATCCTCATCTTATTATTATACAATATACAAATATCTTACCAAACTAAAAAATAGAAACATTCATAAAATAAAATTTAATATTAATGTAATTTAAGCTATGAGGCACATGATACAAAGAAAATGCGTAAACTCTTATTATTGCATCCATAGAAATGCTACCGTAGTCTATTGGATTATTTTCAAAATGCGATTCCTATTTCTATTGTAATATATTCTAGAGCGAATATCCCAAATTATGGTGTTAAGACATAAAATTCTGTGCTCTGACTTATGATGAAAGATTATAGATATTTATATCTTTGATAAAATAATATTAAATAGAAAATCGAATCCATTGAATATCCGGCCATTTAAGTTAGAAAGGAACATTTTGACACTATGATACTTTAAGAGTTGCATTTTTTGGTATTATCTCCTGTCATACGTTGAAAGAAACAACATTTTTCTTTGGCATAAAGAGATTTTGTAGTTCCATTAAAGGTCTTTACACACGGGATCTCCCTTACGACGTTATCGAACAAGTATTTTCGACATACATAAGTGGTTTTTATGATGCAAGTGTTGTTGTTGTTGAAACCCAGACCGTCCGACCTACCAGAAAGGTGTATGATGCAAGTGTGAAATATTTCTAAATAAACCAATGGCAATCTATTAAGAAACAAAATCCAGATGAAAAAGCACAGATAGAAGTGAAAAAATTATTATATGATACATGTATAATTTCAGAACTTTAATAAAAATATTATATTACTTCTCAGATGAATTAAATATATTTAACATTTATAAATGAAATTTTATATTGATAATGAGGGAATTTTTTTTGTCATTAGGTTAGTTATACTAAATTAAGGATTTGGTATCTTTTAATACTGTGGATATTGGCTGTTACAACTTTATATTGTCTGTTATCATTACGTTAGTTTAATAAAATAGACATTCGAAACATTTTACAATTTGAAAGTATATTGGCTGTTACAACTTTATATTGTCTGTTATCATTACATTAGATTAATTAAATAGGCAATCGAAATCTTTTAATATTAGAAAGTATATGACTGTTACAACTTTATATTGTCGGTTATCATTAAGTTAGCTTAAATCAATAGGCAATCGAAATCTTAATATTAGAAAGTATATTGAATGTTACAATTTTATATTTGTAGTTATCATTGCGTTAGCTTAATAAAACAGGCATTCGAAATATTTTAATAAAGTATATTGACTGTTACAACTTTATATTGTCTGTTATGATTACGTTAGCTTAATTAAATAGGCATTCTAAACCTTTTAAAATTAGAAAGTATATTGACTGTTACAACTTTATATTGCCTGTTATTAATATGTTAGCTTAATTAAATAGGCATTCGAAACCTTTTAATATTAGAAAGTACATTGACTGTTACAACTTTATAGTGTATGTTACAACGACTCGATACCATTCCCATTATATTAGTTTATTAGCTAGGGATTTAATATCTTTTAGTATTAGGGAGTATATTGACTGTTACCACTTTATATTATCTTACTATAATGATTCTGTTATCATTAGGTAAATTATATTAATTCAAAGATTCGGGATATTCTTAATAAAGAAAGATGTGTCTGTATGTGTGCCTGTCTGTGTCTGTCTGTCTGTGTATGCAGTCTGTAGCGCGAAATCTTAACGTGGTACCATCATGAAACTTGGTGCACAGATACTTCTCGAAGTGCACAGAAAAATCCTGGCTTTCTTTTTAATTTTATACTAGTTTTTTAGTTATTTTATGTTTTAGCCCGATTTACAACGATTTTAGTCGATATTCATATAAATTAATTTTTAGCGACCTAAAATATTATCACAGAGGCTCCATCCGGACACCATCGAAAAGTTCGAAAAATTGTCAAACAAACTTTGAATAGAGCACATACGATGAATAGACACATTTAAGTGATTTTTTAAAAATATATGATTTTCGTCAGTTTCAAACCTCTTCGTCTTTTATATTACGATATATTAAAATTAAGGCAGTATTCAACGTTTATTTTTTCAACAGCTGCTTAAAGTATTACAGGCCACTCCTGAAAAAAATAATTTCATATACCGATCCTTTAATTAATTACAATTTTTTTATTAAGGCATGTTTTTAATTTTTTGAACGGATTCAGCAGTCTTCGGATCCAACTCTATGTCGAAGGTCGAAATGTAGGGAAAGTAGATAAGACTTACTTTGTTTAGGGGAGTGGATAGTTTGGGATTGAGCGAGAGGATCTGCGTATTTTCCGTATGTGTGTTGTATATACGGTCAATTGTGATTCTAACATTCTTTGCTGTGACATTTGAAGCGTTTAATTTTCGGATTGAAGTCATTTTAAATTGTGTTCAAATCTATTATTCAAGCAGAGGGCGCTTATTTATTTACTTATACGCAGTGGACACTTAGATTTCACGCTATTAAAAACGTATAGTGCGATTAGGTGCTTATTGAGGACGAGCATGTGCTCTCATGTGTTTTGTAATTTAAGTGCATGCTAGCGAGACCAGTAAATAAGCATTTCCAAAAATTAAATAAATTAAGCTAATCTCCTCTATTAATCCCGGACAACGCAGAGTTCAGTTTCCAATACATTATAAAGGAAGATGCCTGTGCGTCTGTGTCTGCAATATGTAGGGGAAAGTCTAATCGTCATATTACAATAAAATTTAGCACACAGTTACTCCAGGACTCAAATAGGTACACATCGGTGTTTTTCTTTTAAATTTCCGTATTGGTTCTTTAGTTATTTTATGTTTTATCCTGATTTAAGTCAATATTTACATTAATGGATTTCTTAGCGGCCTAAAATATTATCCCCAGTTTCCATATTAGCACCATCAGAAATATCGAAAAATTCTCTACCGGTGTCCATAAACGATAAATTTTAATGAAGCTTTAAAAATATATTTTTTTTTCGTACGTTTTAAACCTCTCCGATTTTTATATTACGATATATTAAAATTGACGTACCAGTCAACGTTCATACCGTAACTGCAGCCTCTAAATATATCACATACTACTCCAGAAAGAATAATAATTTCATAAACCCATCCGCTGATTGAAAAATCTTAACCCAGCCATGTCCTTGATTTTTTTAATGAATCTAGCATTTAGCGGTCCCCTCACCCCATCGAGGCGAGATATATGGGGTCGAAATTTCTAGCACCTCCAAGTACGGCGAAAGGAACAGACTCATTTTATTGAGTGAGGACTGTTAACCTTCTCCCTTCCAGAGATATCGTATTTGAGATTCTTTGAGGTTTTGAGTTTCTTATTTTTTCTGTTTTCTGGAGAACATTTTTTTCGAGATTTGTAGTATGATGTTATCTGTATCTGTATTATTAAATACCGGGCATTTATTTTGCAGTTGCCAATATATAAATTGTGCTGACATTATCGAAATTAATATTCAAATTGTGGGATGCAATTTTCACTATTTTTTGCACGAATAAAATTTATTTATTTTGTGTTTTTATATAACTACACTGCTTTAACTTCCGGACAACGCTGGGTACATTTTCTAGTCTGATGTTGGAGAGTATAATGATTGTTAAAACTTTTTATTGTCTATTAGAATGAGCCAGTTCAAGTATCAATTAGCTAGTTTTATTACTTAGGGATTTGAGCTCTTTTTATATTGAGGAGAAAATTTACTGTTAATACTTTAAATTGCCTGTTACAGTGAGGCGATTCTCTTATCATTACGTTATTTTATTAACTAGTAAATCTATACCTTTTAATATTAGGGAGTATATTCACTGTTATTAATTTAGAGATATTCTATTAATTCTGGGATTCGAGATCTATTAATTAGATAGTGTATTGAATGTTACAACTTCATATCGTTTGTTATAATACGACAGTTCTGCTACCCCTGTGTTATAACTAGGGATTCAATCTATTTTAATATTGGGGGGTTTATTTACTGCTACTATTTTATATTGTTTGTTACAATGAGATGAATACGTTACCATTAAGTCATTTTTATTAATTCAGAAATTCGAGCCCTCTTTAAATTAAAGTGTATAATTTCTGTTATAATTTCCTGCTCTGTTTTCTGATTCAATGTTTTTATATTGTTTTTATATCGTTACGACTCAATGAATAAGAAACATTACAGTTTTAATCATTGTACCGTTTATTCATTGTGTATTTGCCGAGATTTAATTTTTGTGTTTTTGATGTCATCAGCTCCCTGGGGGGGGGGGGGGGCAAGTCCCTCCGGAGGTGAACATTGTCAAACGTGGTATCAATTGAAAAAAAATCACAAGCTATTTGAAAATGAATTTTAGTGTAAGAAAACCGAGTACAGCTACACTATAGTTAATTAATTTTTTTTTCGGGGGGGGGGGATGTAATGTTTTTATAAATGTTCCAGAACCTCCAGAGGCTTTCGGTGACTTAGAAAGCTGAATCTTTGAGCACTTATAATATCCAACACGCAGTAAAGCATAACGGAGCCGAATTTTGGATTTCATCCTTCGGGGCAGACTATAAATGAGCGGAGCGAAAAGCTTTTGCAAACAATGTAGAAGACCTTGGTGACTTAGAAGTCTTAAACCTTGCCCACTTATAGTATTCAGTCCAGGGCATAAACTAACTGAGCCAATGTTCAATTAAGACGACAAATTTCCACTCTAAGCGCCATGCATTATTAAACAAAATAAAACGTATATAAAACATTGAAACTTAATTTTTTAAGAGTGTTGGTTTTCACGTCATTAACAGGCTTAATTACTAGTAGAATATATATTTTAAAATGAACAAGCCATCCTTTGTAGCGTTTCTTGAGTGGGGTTTATTCAGATATGAAGAGACATCCTTAACAACATAAATATTTATTAACAAATTAAAACACTTATCTTAGGCTACATAATGATGTAAAAATACCTATCTTAGGTTGCATAATAACGTAAAAACACCTATCTTAGGTTACATAATAACGTAAAAACACCTATCTTAGGTTACATAATAACGTAAAAGCAACTATCTTAGGTTACATGATAACGTAAAAACACCTATCTTAGGTTACATAATAACGCAAAAACACCTATCGTAGGTTACATAATAACGTAAAAACATCTATCTTAGGTTATATAATAACTTAAAAACACCTATCTTAGGTTGCATAATAAAGTAAAAACACCTATCTTAGGTTACATAATAACGTAAAAAACCTATCTTATGTTACATAATAACGTAAAAAACCTACATTAGGTTACGTAATAACGTAAAAACACCTATCGTAGGTTACATAATAACGTAAAAACACCTATCTTAGGTTACATAATAACTTAAAAACATCTATCATAGGTTGCATAATAACGTAAAAACACCTACCTTACGTTACATAATAACTTAAAAACACCTATCTTAGGTTGCATAATAAAGTAAAAACACCTATCTTAGGTTACATAATAACGTAAAAAACCTATCTTATGTTACATAATAACGTAAAAAACCTATCTTAGGTTACATAATAACGCAAAAACACCTATCTTAGGTTACATAATAACGTAAAAACACCTACCTTAGGTTACATAATACCGTAAAAATACCTATCTTAGGATACATAATAACATAAAAACCATGTCCTGCGACAATAACATTCGATAGTATGTATCCCCTCTGCTATTTTCCCTCTGCTTTCTCTGCAGTAACCATTCATCTCATCCACTTTTATACTTGACATTTCCGTTAGTTACGGTTCACAGTTACAGTTGTACCTTAAGGTTAATTTGCAGTTAGCTTAAGTAAAATCATTTCCCATCATCTTTCCATTGCATTGTAATACATAAAGTTGTGATCTAACTAATAATAAAACATTTTCAGGTATTTATAGTTTTGACAAAATAACGCTAAATAGGTAAAACAAAACTTATAAGAACAACCTATTAAAGTAAAAATAGAACATTTAGCGCTAGTGATACTTTATAGGTTTCATTTTATACTTTCTTCTGTCATACTTTAAAAAATGATCATTTATCCTTGGCGTAAGGAGATTGTATATTTCAATGAAAAGTCATTCCGCACAGCACATTCCCCCAGCCATGCTAGGAGCAAGTGCTTTTCATACACAGATATAAGTGGCTTTTATAGAAAGAGAATGACATATTTCTTGATAAATCCTGGTGAAAACCCGTTCAAAAAAGAAATTCCAGCTGAAAAAAGTACGAGAAAATGCTGGAGCAAGAAAATATTATATCTCATTTGTTCTATTAAGAACTTTAACAAATACATTTATTTTTAACTTGGTATATGATATTTATACAGTTGGTTAATTTGTATATGATATTTCTATAATTAAATTATTTAAAATGAGTAAATTATATCTAGTTATTTTGATTCTATTAATCAATTAATTGTAAGTTTAAACTAAAAGTTTCTAAAAGCAACTGAAGAGTGCGGGGGAAAATCTAACAGAGTCACAAAACTGAAATTTCCATTCAGAAAAAAACTAAACTGAAACACTAAAACTCAGAAACTCCAGTTATTTTAATTCTATTAATCTAGCTATTTTATTTCTATTAATTGATTTATTGTATTAATTGTAAGTAGAGACTTAAAGTTTCTAAAAATAACCTAAGAGTACGGGGGAGGAAGACCAATAAAGTCACAAAACTGAAATTTCGATATAGAAAGAAAATAAACTGAAACACTAAAACTAAGAAACTCCTGCTATTTTAATTCTATTAATCTAGCTATTTTATTTCTATTAATTGATTAATTGCAAGTAGAGAATAAAAGTTTCTAAAGGTAACCTGAAGGAGTGCGGGGGGGGGGGGAGACCAATAAAATCACAAAACTGATATATCGATACAGAAAGAAAATAAACTGAAGCACTAAAACGCAAAAACTTTTTTTACTTCCCCATCAGTGAAAATATTTTAAGCGATTCTTTTATGCTTACTGTTTTCTATAGAAACTACAATACTATTATGTTTTTATTTATTTAAGCAATTGTTTATGCAATTATTCCCCTGTTTTAGTTGGATTCTGTCAATTTTATACATGTATCGGTTTATTACATTTTCAATAGCATCTTATTCAGTAGGTTGTCCCCCTTCAGGAGTTGCAGTATTTAAATTACCTATATGTAAATAATGCCATTGTAATAACAATTATAATCTTATTTAAATATATTGGTGTATCCCCTGAACCCTACAAATATTAGATGTACGATAATGTAAATCTAATGATTCCTTGCAGGTTTAATGCAGAAGATGGTAATGCAGAGGGTGGCTAGTTTGGGCGTAATTCAGGAGACTCAGGTTCAAACAGAGTCTGTAACGCTATTTTAACTTTCTCATATGTAGTACGGAGGAAGCATTGTTTTTATGAAAATTTTCTATTCCGAGATTTTGATGTCAATATATGTTTAAAAACCTCCTGAACACAATATGACTATTTTTGGTGTGATGTCTGTCTGCATGTCTGTGGTTTTTTTCTTTTGTACACAATGTAGGCCACAAAAACTAATGGATTTTCACGAAATTTTATACCCGGCTTTTTTACCAAAATATCTAGAATTAGATAGAATTTTTTTTTATATTCGAGTGAAAACGTCGAGATTTATTTGAAATTTTATATTTTTTAACATGGCAGCGTAGGATAAGATTTTGACTTAACAATGCTTAAAAATGTTTATTTATAGCTTAATGATCACGAGACGTTATAGTTCCAATTATTGTGAAAAATAGTTGCAATAACATTTTTTTGTTCGCGACGTCATTAAACCCTTCGGGAGGGAATTACCCGCTCCCCGTAGACAAATCGTCAAGTATTGTATCAACTGAAATATTTTCAAGCCCTTTAAAGTGAAGGGTAACATGTTATAATTGTAATTATATGAACTCATAATACCGATTTTTCAAATTTGTTCTTGTAAAATTTGAAAAAAAAGCTACTAAAAATGAATTCTGGTACAAGAATGTCAGAGTGTTTGCAGCGCCTTTAGCAGAGAATTAAAAATCTAGGGATAATGAATTCAACCACAAAGCGAGATAGACGAGATTAATTAGAAAACTGTCAATCATTGTCAAAGTAAGAATAGAATCAACAATAAATCTGTTGCATAAGGTATTTATTTCCCACAATGTAATTACTTACGTATGACTGTCCTATTCAGAAATATTAATATAAACAATACTTACATGTACAATAATCTGTTATACAGCTTATTAAAAATGTCCCTCGTTTGCAACAATGCCTATTTAAATTTGAGAAATATATTACAGTGTACTTTGACAACCATAGCAGGTGCCATTGTGTTACAATTCCTGCTGATACGACTTTTACGCAGGTATTTATTGATTTTCATATATGTGTTTCGTGCATTTCTGATATCAATTACTACTAGTTAGATAATCTTTTAAAGCTTTGTATTTGACATGTATCATTTATCTCGCGTTGTTTGTTCGTTTAACAACTTTTAAATTTTCCGGTAGGAAGCTAAGCACCCTTTTATATGATAGGACATTAATATCAAAAAAATTAATTATTAAACAATAAATTAATAGCTTTGAAAATACTTTTAATTAGAAATCAATTATACTCATCTTATTATAAGTCAATATTAGCAATTATAAGGATATTTTCTTAGCATTCTTATGATATTAGAAATTTACTTTCCCAACTGAGAGTTTGATAAATATATTTTGTATGTTTAATTTAGTTGATAACATTTATAAGTCCATTGATTTTTATATAGAGTTATAAAGAAACTTTTAAATGTATGTATATAAAAATTTGTTCGTTGAGTCAGTCATGTGTTGAACACATTGAATTTTCTTACGTGTTTTCATCACATCTTAGTTATTTGCTACCAAATTACAAAGATCTCGCAAATTAAATGAATGAAGAAAACCCTCAACAATGTCCATTCCTGTCTGAAAATAAATGTCTGCTTTTTATAATACTGTGTTCCGACATGCTAATATTTTCCTCGCTTAGAATGCTAATAAGATTTTTCCACAAGATAAACTAACGATGCAGCACATAAATAATATTTATGCATTCGTTGGGTGAGAAAAGATATTCTCTGTTATTTTAGTTTTAGAAAATTGTTTTCTGGATAGAAAATGTTTTACATTTAATATTTTTATTTGCTTACTACAGTTTACTCATACTTACATGATAACTAGACGTTCTAGTATATTTATTCGTAATTATTGATTCAGTGTATATATCGCAACTGAATAGTAAGTACATATTTCGCATTTTGATATCGGCAGTTTAAATGTCTGAAACCTGATTTAAAAATATGCTGATATTTTATAATAAAGAATATAATAAAGAATATACATATAATTAAAGAATGTTTCTTTGCAAGACTCTATGTGAGCACGGTTTCTTTGGAATGCATGCTTTAGGTATCATTTTATTTCAAATTATTCACAAAATACCATATGAGTGTTTCTTTCTCAATTTTCTTTAGCGAAATGGACGAAGAGATTATTTTCTTAATGCTATTCCTATGAGAAGTCAAAATAGCAGGAAGTGGCCGCGTATCATTAAAACTTAAAAGAAAATTATTTATTCATATTTCTACATTAGTCGGATATTATAGAAGTTCTTAGCTGATAAACGAGATTTATACAATTGAAACTAGATTTAAAAACTAAAAAAAAAACTAAAACTAAACTAAAAAACTTAAAAAAAAACTAATTTTTTTGTCTGATAAAAATCCTCAAAAATCGTAAGTGCACAAAACATGATACTATTAAGAGTGTCGTGGTTAAAAATTTACCATTAAATATTATATTCTATATAACAGCTCTAATAAACCAAATTCTAAAATAAGACTATTTCCTCAAGGAAAGGAAATGTGCTATAAAATATCCCATTCGCAACTCAGGTGAGGATACCACAATACCAGCGAATTACGAACCAATACGTTTCCTTCCCATACTTTGTAAAATTACTGAGAAAAATTATTCTCAATAGATTAAACTATACCTGATAGAAAATGGCAACATTATCCAGGAGACATTAGGATTCAATCTCTACACTCTACCACACACAACTTACTGAGAGTGTTTGAATATATTTCTTCAGGACTACAAGATAAGACCACCTACTGCCACCACTTATCTTGGTATTAAAATGGCCTTTGATAAGATACGGCACTGTGGATTGATTTGCAAACTGATTAAATTAAAGTCCCTGATGCAATTATCAAACAACACGCATCAAACTTTTCTCATTCGAAGTATTCAGAAAGAGTAGTATTTCACATCAATTCATAACGGGTAACAGAGTTACTCACTATTAATTTATATTTACATATTTACATTCATCTTTGTGCTATATAAGCTAGTTCAGATGATTTACTAATTCAATACCGTTTTATAATTGTCGTTCGATAAATGCAGTTAGTAAATAGATGCATTTTATAAAACTTATATCGTATTCTAAAACGAAAACAGCGGTGAAACTTCTTTTGCAGTCCATAAACTCATAAATCTTATTTATGTGTTTCACTGCAACTTTATCTCCTGGAAAAACCTTATTAGCATTCTAAGCGAGAAAAATATTAGCATCTCGTAGCACAGTATTATCATAAAAACAGACATTTATTTCCAAAGACTGATATGAAGTTTGCGGAATTTTTCTTCGTCCATTTAATTTACGTGTTAAATTATTTGATCATTCTTTTGGGAAGTACATAACGGATGAAATATATAAAACGTGAAAAACAGCTACAAAATAATGTGATGGCATTATTGAATGTTCTCTTGTTTAAGAGATACAATTTGGATAATTAGTTTCGATGAAAATTTTTCTGTAAAATAGAACTAAAATACTAATTAAATACTAAATTGTTTTATTTTAACGATTTTTTAACGCGTGTCAGTAACACATAGACGCTAGTTGAATATATATAAATCGAACATATACACAGCTAGCAAATATTACACAGCTGGCTAATATATTACTTTCCTTATATACATCATGTATAAGGAAAGTGCTGTGACGGGATCAAAAATTCGAATTCGTGTTTTCGGCGGGAGAACACGTTTCAAGCATCCCTGATCACGAATCGAACATTTTTGAGGTGAGGTGATGTGTGTGTGTGTGTGTGTGTGAAAGTATGTGCATGTGTGTGTGTGTATGTGTGTGTGTATGTATGTGTGTGTGTGTGTGTGTATGTGTGTGTGTGTGAGTATGTGGAGACGATATCTCTCGAACGAATAAAGCGATTTGAATAAAATTTGGTACAAAAATCACAATCCGTGAATACTGGAAGACTATTGTTTTTAAATGTAATCTTGAGAGATTTGAGATTTCTCCATTCATAATGCTCATCACCATTTTTCAATTTCAGTTATCAGGGAAATCTCCTGTAAAAAATATATAAATTCACCTCAAATCCTTTGGTAGAGGAACATATGGGTAAAGAATGGTTTGCAAATTTCAGTTTAAATGATGTGAAAAGGAGACTGGATTTGGGTAAACAATTGGAAAATTACTTTATTGAAACTGATCCTTCAACAGTGCGAAGGACAAAGTTTAAAAGAGAATTACAAAATTGCTTAGCTCCTTATAGAGATATTTTGGTAGAGTTGCAAAATCAAGCTGCATTTGAAAATGAAAATGAAGATATGCGAAATGAAGAGGGCATTAAAAGAAAAATAACTAGTCCACTAATATTTGACAGCGATGATCAATGTTAAAAGGATTTTTGTTGGAAAAAACTTATTAAGTTGTTAATTCACATTGTTTTTTTAAATTTCTTATATGAAGTCTTAATAAAAATAATTTGAAATATGTAAACACATATTTATTGCCTTTTGTATCTATAAACTTATATTTCATAACCATATTCATCATAACATGGTGCTCTAAAAATGCAGTTTTATATAACGTAGAACGAATCAGCTGGATTCATACACTTTGAGCTTCACTTAATGCAGTTTTCATATAACGTGGTACGAATTTTTCTGTTTTGTACTACTTCTGAGTTTCTTATAACGCGATTTAAATACATTACAGTATGAGGTTTCCATATAATACGGTACGAATTAATCTAATATGCACTAATCTGAGTTTCTTATAACGCGGTACGAATTAATCGCGTTATAGGAGGGTTGACTGTATTAAATTTCATTTCTTTGATCATCTCTATCGCTTGTGGTGATTACAAATTATATATGCTTGATTCAAAATATAACGAGGGACAGGAACGATTTGTTGGTGGTAGAGGTTTATAGCTCATTGTAATTTGTTGGGAGTGGTATAATAATTAATGAAATTGAAGGACCCCAAGGTGTGTTCAGAGATTTCAGAGCACAGGTGGTGAGGGATTGCGAATTTGAAGTAATATTCTACATAATTTACGGGTTTAACATTTAGTTTCTAAATAATTAACATTATATGGAGTACCTTGCAGTTCCAACTTCAAGTTACTAAGACATATTCTCAGTTTATTTATGTATAGATAAATTTCAGTATCACAACTTTTCGTTTTTACACATAACATATTTTCGACAATGTGATTGCAAAATACAATTTGTAATTAAACTCATAATTGATTAATAACCGTATTGTTGAATTATGATAATATCGGGAGACTTGTTTATTAACACTTTACAACAAAGTTGAAAAGTGTTTATGACTTTGTTCATTCTGTCTGTCTGTCTGTCCGTTAGCACGATAACTGCCTTAAAAAATACTTAATCAAAATGAAATTTTTGTATGTTGTTCAGACGATCTGGAGAACCTATGGGAATATAAATGAATAATATCACCCAATTAGTTTTGGATTGAACCCGGGTCGAAAAAATGAAATACATTGAGCCCTATGGGACCTAATTTTTCAAAAAAATTTTAAGCGGATTTAAAATTCACAAATTGCTTGGAAAATTTTAGGTAATATTCAAATTGTTCCATAAAATATATATAAAAAAATTCAGCGAATTATATTCAGTAGTTTTTTAAATAAAAATTAAAATAATAATTACACCTCTTATATGAAACGATCATGTGGCCATGATATGAAACGATCACATGACCCACTTCAAAATGATATATGGCATCCATCTTGTTTCAAAATCGTGATTTTTTAAGTTCTTTTTAATTTATATTGAGTGTTGTATCCGTCCTAAAACTACTTTATTAAATATTAGGAGGATTAATATTATATTTTAAGATATTATACACACTGATATAGATTTTTCATTGAAGTCAACCTGATATTAAATGTAAGCGAGATTCTACTGAGAAAATGTAAACGAGATTCTACTGAGAAAATGTAAGCGAGATTCTACTGAGAAAATGTAAGCGAGATTCTATTGAGAAAATGTAAGCGAGATTCTACTGAGAAAATGTAAGCGAGATTCTACTGAGAAAATGTAAGCGAGATTCTACTGAGAAAATGTAAGCGAGATTCTACTGAGAAAATGTAAGCGAGATTCTACTGAGAAAATGTAAGCGAGATTCTACTGAGAAAATGTAAGCGAGATTCTACTGAGAAAATGGAAGCGAGATTCTACTGAGAAAATGGAAGCGAGATTCTACTGAGAAAATGGAAGCGAGATTCTACTGAGAAAATGGAAGCGAGATTCTATTGAGAAAATGTAAGCGAGATTCTACTGAGAAAATGTAAACGAGATTCTACTGAGAAAATGTAAACGAGATTCTACTGAGAAAATGTAAGCGAGATTCTACTGAGAAAATGTAAGCGAGATTCACCGAGCCGTATTCTACTGGTTTATTTCAATTAAAAAATACTTAATTAATACTTCTTTTACTATACTCGAATCATTATTTTACACAAGCGATGATATATATCACTTCAATGGCACTGAAGTTGATCTAGTTTGAATCATGTTTATAATACAGAAAACAGTATCGATGGACCGGTTTCCCTCTTGTTAGCTCTCATCGACACCGAAATGCTGTTAACTGTACATTTAGCCAGAAAACTAGCTATAAATCAGAATCGATTATAGTTACGGTGACCAAACTTTCTGGAAGAAAATAAAAGATAAATTTTGGTGTATGTTCCGACACATTTCCAAGTGAATTTGTGACTGAGGGGGGTTGGGGAGGCAGACCTAAAATGACGACTTAAAGTATGCCCCAACTAGCGACCTAAAGTACTCACTGAGTACATAAATATGTTTTGCACTAACCCGATAACTTCATCTTTAGTCTTAAAAGTACTTTTTTTTGCAGCTTCATGCTTCTGGGGTGGAGTGGGGAATGCAATCCTGTAGCACCTCCCCAGCCCAGGGTGTGCATCTGCATGGTTTAAATCAGAAATAGGTTCCAAATAATGCTACAAAGATTAGAAAATATAATAAATAAAAAATAAAACAAATTATATAAGCAGTAAAGATATATTTTTAATTATAGTGAATAATGACAATGGATTGACATTAAAATAATAAAGTATACTTTTAATATTTTTCAGTTGATTTGATTTTTGTTTAAGAGAATGTGATCAAATTTCGCTTGGAGCATTTGATCAATCCTTCATGAAAATAAAGGACAAGTTTTGAAAATATAAATAAATAAAAAGACCAACTTTTTAAAATAAAGGACGTAAGGTCACCGTTATAGTTCAGAGAAAGCTTCCCTGTCCTCAGTCTATTAACTCCTAAGCGGTGCTTATGCGCTCCTTTCTTTAGAGAGATACCGGTTTACTGATGCTTGTTGCTGCGATGGGAGCGTGATTCATGCTTTATATTTATTTATTTGATGCTTCTCTATATACTATAATTATAGTTTAAGCATATTTTATCTCGTATTACATATAAAACTGGTTGAAATATAAACATTTGTAAAACAAGAAAAAGGATCCCAAGACAAAAATTGCTAGGAAATATTTTTCTTCCTACTGTGGAGGTATAAATCAAGTTTATACTTTTTCAGCTGTACTTTATCTTCTGGAGAAACCTTATTAGCATTCTAAGCGTAGAAAATATTAGCATCGCGTTGAGAAGTATTATAATAAAAATAGGCATTTATTCCTGGTATGTTCCTTAATATGTCGTGAAAGTCTGTACTATTTATTATATCTAGTAATACAAATTATATGAAGCTGCCGCTTTCCAAACAGGACGTAATGGCATCTTACATACGTAGATAATGATATATTTATTTTCTAATGTAATCATTTTATTGGAAAATAGCAAGATATTGTACAAATTCTCGAGATATTGTGTTTTTTTAAATAAATGCATCTAAAAATTACATAAAACTAAACAGTAGTAAGTATATAGCATACAAATTTCAATTGAAGAAAACGAACTGCAATATGGCAGTACATTGTTCGCGATTGTTAAGAATTACTACTGTTCTTTGGGTCTGAAGAAGGTGGCTTATAACGCTTTTTATCTTCACCTAACTGACATATGTCTTCTTCAAGGGAGTTCTGTATGCATTTTCTTACACGCAGCAGTTTTATTTATTGTAGTAGCAAGTATCATCAAATATGTAACAGTTGGTGATAAATTCGCTGACTTTGGTGACTAATTGTGCGAAATATCATCAACTTGGCAACTTTTTTACTGTACTGTCAAATTGACAGAAATGTCGCCAAATTAGCAAAATAGACGTTAAAGTTACGAAAATAACGCCAAATTACTGAATTAATTAATAATTAACATGTATTAATACAATAGAGTCTATTGCTTAGCAGATATTAGTGATCATTCAAATTGTCATGTTATATTTCCGCAAAATATAATCTAATTTGGCTATATATAATCTATATGCTTTGGCTATATATAATCTATATGCTTTGGCTATATATAATCTTGGCTATATATAATCCGCTAAATATAATCTAATTTATTAATAATTTTGCATGCTGTCATGCAGAAAAACACCCAATGTCTGTGAACTTTTGAAAGTTAAAATAACTGTGGTATCCATCCTTATTTCGCAATGAAAGTACTTGCATTATGTAGTGAAAGTTAAGTGCTACTCACATCAGATTTTTTATGCAATTCATTAAATATTGTAACTAGCTAAAATTATAGATCTACATCATTGCTATTAACTACTTTATCGTCAAGAATTAATTTTAAAGTCATCATCACACACGAAATATTTTGAAGAATATATTTTTCTTTGAAATGAATACACAAAACGCTCAAATTTTAAAACAGGTTGAAAAGAAAAAGGTATATTATTTAGCTTACCTTACATAATAATAAATGTCTGTCTGAGAGTACCGCCCGTAGTGGAAAAGTTAAACTTTGGATAGCCGCCAAATTTGGTACAAAGTTAACTCCCGGTACGACAGACTTCACCGAGTCTGTCTTTTTAATTCGAATTAGATTAAAATTTAAGAGCTTTTAAAGCCAAAAATCGGGCATTTTATTGCCATTTCATTACATCAAATCTATTCATTCATTGACGTTTTAGACGATGTTCGAGAGCAGGTGATTTGCTAAAATGGCAGACATTTTGTCTCGACGAAAAATGTTTGTTTATTTACTGAAGTGTATTTATTTTACTTATCGGTTAACTAGCTTTGAGAATTTAAAATATTTCGTTCTATTTTTTTAATTTGATATTATTATATCATTTTGAGTCCTGTGTTACATTTTGACTTACAATAGATGAAAACTTGCTAAGATAGCAATATTTTTTTATTTTACTTTTGAGTTGAAGGAACTTTTTCCTTTTTAGCGATTTCAAGTGTTTATAACGAACAACGATCGAGAGTTTAGTTAGGACGTATCAAAGAAGCTGACTTAGGGCGCATCAAAAGAGCTCATTCAGGGTCTATCAAAGGAACTTATTTAAGGCGTATTAAGCCCGTTTTGTACAATTTACATGGTTGAGAAAGGTAAAATGGAGTGCGAGAATGATTTTAGTTCAGGCGATTTGGAATTTGAGTGGTGTTATCTGAAACCGTATTATTTGAGTTGGGGGGCTTATTTAGTACTCAAGCTAGGCCGCGTAATTTATTTTGGTATTCTGTAAGAGTTGTTTGAAAAAGTTTGCACGACCTAATATATCTTAAACTATTGGCCAGAGTCAGGTTCCACTTCAAGTAATGCTTTAAATAAAGTAAACTTTCGGACTACAACATATTTAGGCACATGACATGTTTTATTGAAATAAAATGGATACGGAAACTTCTTCAAAAGAAGACTTATTGACAAATTATTCCTTATACATTTAAATACTTTAAAATAGACCTGTTCTGTAATTTACAAAATCGGCCGTGAGGAAGTGTTCAAATTTATAGGACTTCAACCACTTTCACTCTATAATAAAGAAACGGGGAAAACATTGATTTCAGGAGTCGTACAGAAATTGAATGTCGTTTGATAAAATTTCCTTTCGAAAACATACTTGAGTTCCTGTCTTTTACAACAGTTTAATACAATACCCAAATTATCCATCAAAATTTTTTATGAATAATATCTCGAGTTATTTTGTTCATATGATAATACAACTTTCCTATTTTACTAATTATGCTATGGAAAATATTTTTATAATTGAGAATTTTTGTTTTCTATCAAACCCATATGAAAAGCTACAATTTGTATGATTTTTACTATCTCATACTATAGAATATAGTATTGAGAAATTATTGTTTTCCCGAAAATTTCCGATTTCAAAATTTTGATGCCAATGTATATTTTAAAACCTTCTGAACACGTTTTGACTATTTGTGGGGAGATATCTGTTTATCTGTGTGTCTAATGTCTGTGGTCTATATCTTGTGTACACAATAGCAACTACAAATATTAATGGTTTATCACGAAACTTTATATTCGGCTTTATATATTGTTATCCGTAACTTTATACGTTGTTATAAAACAATCTAGAAGTAGATAGAATTCTTTTAATGTCGAGCGCAAATTTTGAATTTTAATCTAAACTTTATTTTTTCATAACATAGCGGTATAAGACAAAATTTTACATAATTATGCATAAAAGGGTTTATCTGTGGCTCAATAATCACGATACTTAATAATTTCAATCATTGTTGTGCAAAATAGCCGCGATACAAATTTTTATTATTGTTCGTGATGTCATAGCCGCCCCCTCAGGGGGGGGGGGGGGGGCTAGTTCTCTCCTCCCGGGGCACAATGTCAAGTATGGTATTAGTCGGAATATTTTTTCAGGATCTTTAAAGTGAAGGGTAACACATTACAATTGTAATCATTTGGATCCTCGACACCGAATTTTCAAAATTTTTTTTGTAAAATTTCAAAAGTGAATTCTTGTATGAGAAAGTAGATTAAAGTCACACTTCAGTTATTACTTTCCTTATATACATAATAAGGAAATATGCTTTCCTTATATCCTATAAGGAAAGTATTGTGACGGGGTCGAAATTTCAAATTCGAGTTTTCGACAGGACAGCATGTTTCAAGCATCCCTGATCACGAATCGAATTTTTTTGAAGTGATGTCTCTCTCTGTGTGTGTGTGTGTGAAAGCATGTGTGTACGTGTGTGTGTGTGTGTGTGTGAAAGTATGTGTGTGTGTGTGTGTGTGTCAATGAGTCTGTGGAGAAGATATCTCACGAATGAATGGAATGATTCAAATGAAATTCGGAACAAAAATCACAATCCATGAATACTGGAAGCCTATTGTTTTAAAATACAGTCGAATGTTCAGAACCCTCCTAAATTTTTGAGTGAAATTTTGAAAAAATTCATCAAAAAAATCAAAACCTTAAATAAAGTTACGCAAATAGACATTTCTTATGTAATTTATCCTTTGAAAACGATTGGCATGAATTTTAGAACACTAGAATAAACCGTTCTCGAGATATTGCACATTTTTCAAATAAATGTATCAAAAAGTCCCATAAATTAAAAAAAATTAACTGTTAAGAAACATGTTTACTTTTCATATGTAATATCAGGCGATAAATTTGGTGACATAATTCTCGTGGATCTAACTCGTTCCATTCACGAGAAAATATATTTTGAGCAATACTTCTGTATTTGAACGCCAATAGTCATTTATCAGCTGTAAGAATAACTTATTTCTCCGTCCATAACGCTTGGCGAGATTTTGGCGACAAATTTAACGAAATGTCGCCAACTTGGCAACATTTTTAAATGTTGCCAAATTAACGAAAATCTCGCCAAATGGATAAAAATGACACTAAATTAATGAAAATGACGAATAATTCAAGAAAATTCAATAACTTTTAAAGAATATAAGTATCTACTATAAGAATAACAATTTTTTTAATTGTAAATGTAGAAAAATTAGTTCATTATATAAGGAAAGTCATGTGTTGCCCATATCAGATTTTATTTTTATTAAAATGGGCCACTTAATCAAAATTTACATACGATAATCTTCTGCATTATTTAAAGCATTTCTTAAATTGGAATTCTACGGCCAATCATTTAAGATACATTTAGTCGTGCAATATTTTTGAAATATCTTGTATAACCAATCAAGTTCTTTAAAAAATACCATCTAAAACTACATTTTGCTCATCCACAAATGTTTCAACCTGAATAGTAATAATGACCCTATAAATAAAATTATTAATAGTTCAAACTCACAATAACTTTAACAGACCGAGTAATAAACTGCCTACTTTCACTATCAGAACTAATAATAAAATTGCAAAATAAAATTCGTGACAAATTGAGACTCTAAGAAACTGAATAAAAATTATGAACAATAGGTTTTTTTCTTCATCCACATAGTTTAAAATAAAACCAGCAAAGAAGCTGCCCAAATATGAATATTTCATGCAAAATCCCCATTACCATATACAGTATAAAGTATATTCATGAATTTATTTCCTGTAACATAAGCTCTATTCTCGCATAGTCTTTATAGGTGTCTTCCTAGTTAACTTCAGTGAGAATTTTATGTTTCCATAAAATATTTAAATATCACTTTTATATACTACTAGCAGCATACCCGTTCTTCGTACGGAGTATATAATATAAAGAAACTTATAATTCGCAACCATGTGCAAATTCTGTTAAAATATTAAATTTATTGCTCATAAAGAGAAGTTTAAGAATATCTGTTCTCACTATGCAGAATTATCTTCACGGGCAGATCTGAAGAATAAAACATCCTTACCCCTTTTGTAAGCAAATTTACAAAAAAAAAAGGAATTGAATCATTATATTCAACCCCATACTACTTATATTGTCGTAGATTAGAAAATATGCCAGTGTGTTAGTAGAAGATTACCCGTATTGCAATATAAGTCTCAAAAATATTTGCCAGAATAAAGGAGATGACGTAATAAATTGAAAATATCAATAATCCGCGTAATCTTTTACCAGAAGGTCGTAATTGATTCCAATATATGCCACTATATATCTAAATATATGCCAATATACCTGTACTACTTATATTCTCGTAGATTAGAAGATATAATGCATTTGTAGAAGATTACGTACAACGTACTATATATGAGTTTCAACAATTTTCGTCAAAATAAAAGAATGTCATAATAACTTGAAAATATCAATAATCCCTGAATCAAAAGTCCCCGAAAATATCAATAATAATAATGTTTAAACATGAAGACCGTAATTGATATTATCCAGTCAAAATGCAATGTCAATGAAATTTATTTTATATACATATCTTTATTTTACAAATCGGAAAAGATTTAATATAATATCGTATGCCGCATAACACATTGGATCCGTTGCTAAGCGACATGATATCATTTGCTTCAAATAAATTGATGAAAATCATATCATCTGAATAATGCGACCTCCATGGAAGATTTGGCGACATTTTAGTCAATTTAGCGATAACTTAAAAAATCCCCAAATTTGTCGCCAAGTGGGACTGTAGAACAAACAGATAGTCCCATTTTGCGACAAATTGACGAAACATCATCACAATACTATCCCCTAACAAAACACAATTATTTTCATTTATTAAGCGCGATTTTATCAATTCTATGATATTTTTATGGACTCACAAATATTTTTATCAATTTGGTGATATTAAAAAAATTCGTTAAATGTGTTACTAAGTAGGATGGATGGACTGTCCGACAAATGCTACCGAAACATCATTTCAGTACTCTATTCTAAAAAAACAAATCATTGATTTGCGTCATTTTTATAAATTTGGAAACATTTCCGCTAATTTGGTAAAGTTTAAGAAAAGTTACCAAGTTATTTAGAGATATTCCGCTAAACTCGTAGCTCTAAATTTGCAAATCTGAAGAATAAAATATTCTGACCCCGTTTGTATATACTAAATGAAAACACTAAAATTGTATTATAAGATACAGCCGTTCTACTCTTTTTCTGCTTCAACAATCGGCTAAATGAATTTATTGGGTAAACACAATATATGAGTTTATTAGCTAAACACAATATATGAGCTGGAAACCTCTTTGCTAAAATAAATGAAAATGATGTACGCAGTTCGCAATTTATATAATTAAAAGAACAACCAAACCTTTCATTTAAAAATATATTTTTACATCCAGTTATTTATTATTCAAATAGAAAAAATAATAATAAATATTAACAACACATTTAATTTCATTCCGTTGCCGAGCAACATGATATAAGATAGAATCTTTCTCATAAAATGCGAAATTAAATGACAATTTTGATTTCTGTATACTTTTCATGGTTGAGTAAAAGCTTGAAATAAACCATGGAGGTAGATTTTTCCATTTAAATTCATGTTTCAAACAATTCGTGTTTTCCGATAGTGACTAATTAATGCAAAAATCCAGCACCAAACTCGGAAATAAAGTTTTATTTCATTTCGCCGTTTTAAACAAACGATTTTCATCCTTTCCGTTTGAATTAACCACGAAGTTGGAGAGTATAACTCATAGGAAAAAGTTCCGTTTTTCATTAATATCTCGACAACCCCTGGTCTTAGAAACTCAAAACTTAGAATAAATTTATGGGGGGCTATTTCAAGGTTATCCACAAAATTTCATTAAATTCGGTTCAGCCGTTTTTCCGTGATGATGAGACAAACGAAAATTTCGTTTTTTACTAATATCTCGAAAACCACTGGTCGTAGAAACTCAAAACACGGACTAAATTTTAAGTGGGGCTATTTCTAGGCTACCTACAAAATTTCATCAAATTCGGTTCAGCCGTTCTCCCGTGATGATGGGACAAACAGGCAGACAGACAGACAGATTTTCAATTTTATTTATATAGACTTAGAATGCATAGAAATGCTAGAATAAAATTTAAAAATTTTAATTTTATTTCTTTCTGTCCATCTCTATCCTTCCTGGTACGTGGAAAACCACACGTCCAGTAAGGACGCTAAGAAGGCCGATTTCGTAAAGGAAAGTAAATTAAAATGCATTTTATAAGAAACTAGCAGCATACCCGTTCTTCGTACGGAGTATATAATATAAAGAAACTTGAAATTCATAATCATGCCCAAATTCTTATAGTATACTAAATGACATATTTAATCAAAATATTCTGTTAAAATATTTAATATAATGCTCCTAAAAAGAAGTTTAAGAATATCTGTTCTCGCTATATAAAATTATATTCATGGACATATCTGAAGAATAAAACATCTTGGACCCCTTATGTAAGCAAATATAAAAAAAATATGGAATTGAATCAATATATGCAAAATAAAAGCGTTAAAATTGTATGGGACCCGTACTAATTATATACGCGAATATTAGAAAATATAACCTGTATTAGTAGATTACATGTATAAATTGAAAATACCAATAAACCCGTAATCTTTAAATCTGAAGACAGTCATTTATTCCAATATATGTCAAAATTAAAGTGCTAAAATTATATGGGAAGATATACACGTACTACTTATAATGTCCGATTATTAGTAGAAGATTACCCGTTTTGCAATATGAGTCACAAATGTTTTTTGGTAAAATACAACAGACGACGTAATAAATTGAATATATAATTAATCCCCTTAATCTTCATACCAGAAGACTGTACTTGATTCCAATATATATGCCAATATATGTCAAAATATATGCCAATATACCTGTACTACTTATATTCTCGTAGGTTAGAAGATATACCCGTGCATTCCTAGAAGATTACTCGTACAACGTACACTATGCGTGTGTCAGCAATTTTTGCCGCAATAAAACAATGGCGTAATAACTTAAAAATATCAATAATCCCTGAATCAATAATTCCGGAAAATATCAATAATAATAATGTTTAAACCTGAAGAGTATAATTGATATTATCCAGTCTAAAATGAAATGGCAATGAAATTTATTTTATATACATATCTTCATTATTCAAATCGGAAAGGATTTAATAAAAATCGTCTGCCGCATAAACACATTGGATTTAAATCCGTTGCTAAGCGACATGATATCATTTGCTTCAAATAAATTGGTAGAAAAAATATCGTCTAAATAGTTATATTTCTATGGAACATTTGGCGACAGTTTCGTCAAATTAGCGACATTTTAAAAAATCGCCAAATTTATCGCCAAGTGGGACTGTAGAACTGACAGTTCCACTTTGCGACAAATTGACGAAATATCATCACAATACTATCCCTTAACAAAAAACAATTAATATCATTTATGTAGCGCCATTTTATCAATTTCAAGATATTTTTATAGATTTGAAAACATTTTTATCAATTTGGTGACATTTCAAAAATTCGCTAAATGTATTACTAAGTAGGATGGTTGGTCTGACAGATAAATGCTAACCAAACATCATTTCAGTACTCTCTTCTAACAAAACAAAAAAAAATTTCATTGATATGTAGAAGACCCAAGCCACACGACCAACCCGAAGGTTTATGGCAGCTGTTTGTGTGTCGTTTATATCAATTTGGCGACATTTCCGTCAATTTGGCAAAGTTTAAGAAAAGTTGTCAAATTAGCGATATCCCTCCAAATTCGTAGCTTTGAATTTGCAGATCTGAATGAAACATTCTTATCCCGTTTCAATATACTAAATGAAAACACTACAATTGTATTAGAAGATATACCCGCTCTACTCTTTTCCTGTTTCAACAATCGGCTATATGAATTTATTGGCTAAACACAATATATGAGTTTAGTAGCTAAATACGATATAAGCTTGATAACTCTTTGCCAAAATAAATGAAATTGATGTACGCAGTCAGCAATTAATATAATTAAAAGAAAAATCAAACCGTCCATTCATAAGATATACTTTTATATCCATTTATCCATTTATTTATTATTTAAATCGAAAAAAATAATAAAAACATTAACAAACACATTTAATTTAATTGTGATGCCGAGCAACATGACATATCCTCCTAAAATGTTAAAATTTATTAACCACTAACAGCACACCCGTTATTCGTACGGAGTGTATAATTTAAAGAAACTTAAAGTTCGCAATCATGTGCAAATTCTGTTAAAATATTAAATTTATTGCTCCTAAAGAGAAGTTTAAGAATATATGTTCTCACTATGCAAAATTATCTTCACGATCAGATCTGAAGAATAAAACATCCTGCCCCCTTTTGTAAGCAAATTTACAGAAGAAAAAATAGGAATTGAATGAATATATGCAACCCCGTACTAATTATATTGTCGCAGATCAGAAAATATGCCAATGTGTTAGTAGAAGATTACCCGTATTACAATATGCGTCTCAAAAATATTTGCCAAAATAAGAAATAAATAAATTGAAAACATCAATAATATCCGTACTCTTTATACCAGAAGGTCGTAATTGATTCCAATATATGCCAATATATATCAAAACATATGTCAATATACCTGTACTACTTATATTCTCGTAGATTAAAAGATATACACGTGTATTTGTAGAAGATTCGTACAACATACAATATATGAGTTTAAACAATTTTTGTCATAATAAAATAATTGCATAATAACTTGAAAATATCAATAATCCTTGAATCAATAATCCCCGAAAATATAAATAATAATAATTTTTAAACCTGAAGACCGTAATTGATATTATCCAGTCAAAAATGCTATAAGAAAAATCAAATCGTTCTTTTCTAAAATATATTTTTATATCCATTTATTTATTATTCAAATCGAAAAAATAATTATTAAAATTAACAGACAGATTTAATTTAATTGCGTTTCTGAGTAACATGATATAAGATAGAATCTTATATCATGTTAAATATGTCATGTCTTATAACATAAACTGCGAAATTAAATAACGATTTTGATTTCTCTATACTTCTCATTGTTCCGTAAAAGCTTGTTTTAAATAAACAATGAACCATGGAGATAGATTTCCCCTTTAAATCATGTTTCAAACAGTTCATGTTTTCAGAAAGTGACTAATTAACGCAAAAAATCTCCCATCAAACTCAGAGATTAAATTTTAATTCACTTTCAAACGATTTTCAAGCTTTTCGTTTGGATAAACCACGGAGTTAGGGAGTAGAACTCCTAGGAAAAAGTTCCGTTTTTCATTAATATCTCAACAACCCCAGGTCTTAGAAACTCGAAACTTGGACAAAATTTATGGGGGGATATTTCAAGGCTATTCACCAAATTTCATTAAATTCGGTTCAGCCGTTTTTCCGTGACGATGAGACAAACGAAAATTTCGTTTTTTACTAATATCTCGAGAACCACTGGTCGTAGAAATTCAAAACACGGATATAATTTTAAGTGGGGCTATTTCTGGGCTACCCACAAAATTTCATCAAATTCGGTTCAGCCGTTCTCCCGTGATGGTGTGACAAACAGACAGACAGACAGACAGACAGACAGACAGACAGACAGACAGACAGACAGACAGACAGATTTTCATTTTTATTTATATAGACTAGCAGCATACCCGTTCTTCGAACGGAGTATATAATATAAAGAAACTTGAAATTCATAATCATGCCCAAATTCTTATAGTATACTAAATGACATGTTTAATCAAAATATTCTGTTAAAATATTTAATATAATGCTCCTAAAAAGAAGTTTAAGAATCTCTGTTCTCGCTATATAAAATTATCTTCATGGACATATCTGAAGAATAAAACATCTTGGACCCCTTATGTAAGCGAATATAAAAAAAAATATGGAATTGAATCAATATATGCAAAATAAAAGCGTTAAAATTGTATGGGACCCGTACTAATTATATACGCGAATATTAAACAATATAAATTGTATTAATAGATTACATGTATAAATTGAAAATACCAATAAACCCGTAATCTTTAAATCTGAAGACAGTCATTTATTCCAATATATGTCAAAATTAAAGTGCTAAAATTATATGGGAAGATATACACGTACTACTTATAATGTCCGATTATTAGTAGAAGATTACCCGTTTTGCAATATGAGTCACAAATGTTTTTTGGTAAAATACAACAGACGACGTAATAAATTGAATATATAATTAATCCCCTTAATCTTCATACCAGAAGACTGTACTTGATTCCAATATATATGCCAATATAAGTCAAAATATATGCCAATATACCTGTACTACTTATATTCTCGTAGGTTAGAAGATATACCCGTGCATTCCTAGAAGATTACTCGTACAACGTACAATATGCGTGTGTCAGCAATTTTTGCCGCAATAAAACAATGGCGTAATAACTTAAAAATATCAATAATCCCTGAATCAATAATTCCGGAAAATAGCAATAATAATAATGTTTAAACCTGAAGAGTATAATTGATATTATCCAGTCCAAAATGAAATGGCAATAAAATTTATTTTATATACATATCTTCATTATTCAAATCGGAAAGGATTTAATAAAAATCGTCTGCCGCATAAACACATTGGATTTAAATCCGTTGCTAAGCGACATGATATCATTTGCTTCAAATAAATTGGTAGAAAAAATATCGTCTATATAGTTATATTTCTATGGAACATTTGGCGACAGTTTCGTCAAATTAGCGATATTTTAAAAAATCGCCAAATTTATCGCCAAGTGGGACTGTAGAACTGACAGTTCCACTTTGCGACAAATTGACGAAATATCATCACAATACTATCCCCTAACAAAAAAACAATTAATATCATTTATGTAGCGCAATTTTATCAATTTCAAGATATTTTTATAGATTTGAAAACATTTTTATCAAATTGGTGACATTTTAAAAATTCGCTAAATGTATTACTAAGTAGGATGGTTGGTCTGACAGATAAATGCTAACCAAACATCATTTCAGTACTCTCTTCTAACAAAACAAAAAAAAATTTCATTGATATGTAGAAGACCCAAGCCACACGACCAACCCGAAGGTTTATGGCAGCTGTTTGTGTGTCGTTTATATCAATTTGGCGACATTTCCGTCAATTTGGCAAAGTTTAAGAAAATTTGTCAAATTAGCGATATCCCTCCAAATTCGTAGCTTTGAATTTGCAGATCTGAATGAAACATTCTTATCCCGTTTCAATATACTAAATGAAAACACTACAATTGTATTAGAAGATATACCCGCTCTACTCTTTTTCTGTTTCAACAATCGGCTATATGAATTTATTGGCTAAACACAATATATGAGTTTAGTAGCTAAATACGATATCAGCTTGAAAACTCTTTGCCAAAATAAATGAAATTGATGTACGCAGTCAGCAATTAATATAATTAAAAGAAAAATCAAACCGTCCATTCATAAGATATACTTTTATATCCATTTATCCATTTATTTATTATTTAAATCGAAAAAAAATAATAAAAACATTAACAAACACATTTAATTTAATTGCGATGCTGAGCAACATGATATATCCTCCTAAAATGTTAAAATTTATTAACCACTAGCAGCACACCCGTTATTCGTACGGAGTGTATAATTTAAAGAAACTTAAAGTTCGCAATCATGTGCAAATTCTGTTAAAATATTAAATTTATTGCTCCTAAAGAGAAGTCTAAGAATATATGTTCTCACTATGCAAAATTATCTTCACGATCAGATCTGAAGAATAAAACATCCTGCCCCCTTTTGTAAGCAAATTTACAGAAGAAAAAATAGGAATTGAATGAATATATGCAACCCCGTACTAATTATATTTTCGCAGATCAGAAAATATGCCAATGTGTTAGTAGAAGATTACCCGTATTACAATATGCGTCTCAAAAATATTTGCCAAAATAAAAGAGATGACGTAATAAATTGAAAACATCAATAACATCCGTACTCTTTATACCAGAAGGTCGTAATTGATTCCAATATATGCCAATATATATCAAAACATATGTCAATATACCTGTACTACTTATATTCTCGTAGATTAAAAGATATACACGTGTATTTGTAGAAGATTCGTACAACATACAATATATGAGTTTAAACAATTTTTGTCAAAATAAAATAATTGCATAATAACTTGAAAATATCAATAATCCTTGAATCAATAATCCCCGAAAATGTAAATAATAATAATTTTTAAACCTGAAGACCGTAATTGATATTATCCAGTCAAAAATGCTATAAGAAAAATCAAATCGTTCTTTTCTAAAATATATTTTTATATCCATTTATTTATTATTCAAATCGAAAAAATAATTATTAAAATTAACAGACAGATTTAATTTAATTGCGTTTCTGAGTAACATGATATAAGATAGAATCTTATAACATGTTAAATATGTCATGTCTTATAACATAAACTGCGAAATTAAATAACGATTTTGATTTCTCTATACTTCTCATTGTTCCGTAAAAGCTTGTTTTAAATAAACCATGAACCATGGAGATAGATTTCCCCTTTAAATCATGTTTCAAACAATTCATGTTTTCAGAAAGTGACTAATTAACGCAAAAAATCTCCCATCAAACTCAGAGATTAAATTTTAATTCACTTTCAAACGATTTTCAAGCTTTTAGTTTGGATAAACCACGGAGTTAGGGAGTAGAACTCCTAGGAAAAAGTTCCGTTTTTCATTAATATCTGGACAACCCCAGGTCTTAGAAACTCGAAACTTGGACAAAATTTATGGGGGGATATTTCAAGGCTATTCACCAAATTTCATTAAATTCGGTTCTGCCGTTTTTCCGTGATGATGAGACAAACGAAAATTTCGTTTTTTACTAATATTTCGAGAACCACTGGTCGTAGAAACTCGAAACACAGATATAATTTTAAGTGGGGCTATTTCTGGGCTACCCACAAAATTTCATCAAATTCGGTTCAGCCGTTCTCCCGTGATGATGGGACAAACAGACAGACAGACAGACAGACAGACAGATTTTCATTTTTATTTATATAGATTGAAATGAAGAGACAAATTTTAAAACAAAAATAAATAAGCATTTATTTTGTGATATCCATTACTAACATCTGATCAAGTCAGCAATTCAACAATTATTGCTTAATTTTCCAGCACTCATAACAACCCATTTAATTTTACAATTATGCATTTATATCCGGAAAACCATTATTAATAACACCTCTTTCTATCCTACTGTACCTATGAGATAAATCTCCCACTTACAATATTTAATTCAAAATACTGAAAATTTCTCTAATTTCCTTTTGTTCTAATATGCGAAATACATTTCCCACAGGCATCATTAAATTCAACAAAGCTTTCAATAATCCTAACGCTAGCTTAGCTTAACAGAGAGAGGGAGAAAGAGAATTTCACAATTGGCCTTCGTGCAAGATACATGTAAGGAAATAGCCTACCTCGGTCATCACTGTCGACCCGGGCTGGTCGGCGGCTCGTAGCGGCTTTCTCCGATGGGCTCCGTTTCCACGATAGTCCGCCCTTGCGACCTCCTTTCTGCACAGTTCAAATTCAACTCCACGTTCGATTTTCAAATTTTTAAAGTTTGAAGTTTCTCTCCGTCTCTCCCCTCTCTCTAAGGTCCCCAGTCTGTCATTGGATCAGTAAATATATAAACTCCGCCTTCCGGCTGTCTTACTGGGCAAAGCCCCCCTTGAAATATCAGATCTTTGAGTTTTTGTCTTTTTGTTGCAGAGAGTTCTCACGGACATTTTCCCATGTCCATGTGAAAATTAATTGACCTCTCGGGTCAGGAAGTTCAACCCCTTTCGTTTGTCATAGCACCTAATGCTGACATGAATATGAGAAGTCCCCTCTTTCTTTTTCGAACCACGTCCGGTCCAGCTGCGTTATAGGGAGCGTTATACATATTGTCTCGCTGTAAGAGGGACCATCTTCTTAGATCTTGTTTCACCTTTCAAAACAGCAATGTCACATTGGGATTGCAAATCACAATATAACACTCCATCTTTCTCTCGCTTTTTCAATCTCTCTTCCTTTTCCTCTCTATTTCTTTCTTTCTATCTCTCTAACTCTCTCTCTTTCTTTTTCTCTATTAAATGCAAAATTAAATACATTTATTAAATAAATGATAATTTCAAAACAGAAAAATATATTTATATAATTCCACTCATGTCAATTAGTAGCATTTAGCAACTAAACCACGTTGCTAACGAAAAACATTTTTACACGTAACTAGAATGCAACAACACGTAGCTAGAATGCAACAACACGTAGCTAGAATGCAACAACACGTAGCTAGAATGCACCAACACGTAGCTAGAATGCAAAAAAAAAATGAAAACGTCTCGAGAATAGCTAGTCTTAAAGTAATGGGATTGATCGCAATATTTTCATCATCGAAAATTACATATAGAATGTTAAATTAACACATCTGAGCATACGTAGTCTTTTATTATAGATTTTGACGATTTTTGCAGGACATTTTGCTAAAAAAAGGAAGGTTTTTTTTATCCCGAATCATGCAAAATCTAATCAGCAGCAACGCAACTCATAAATGACTTATCTATAAAATTTCATGTAATGTGATTAGTTTTTGGGTTAGAGTGGATACATACATTGCATACACACACACACACATACACACACACACACACACACACACACACACACACACACAAACACGCGCACAAACAGATAAGACATATAAACATAAAACTAGTTTTCTGTGTAGTTTTTTCGTATTCCAGTGGTCCCAAAATGTATAAAGCTGTCGGAAACTCGAGTAAAAGGAACCAGCCTTTTTTGGAAATGGCCAGCAAAGATTGTTTGTATTCACTGTAGCTAAAAAACAAATTTACCTAATTTAAAAAAATTCGGTAGAGAAGTTTGTTATAGGTTATCCTGGAGCTGATTAGATTTTAGTATGATTCGGAGAACCTGCCATTTTTATGAAGTGGATCACAAAAATCGTCAAAATATATAATAAAAGGGTATGTATGCTCAAATGTATCAATTGAATGCTTAATATATACGTAATTTTTGATTATGAAAAGAATAAGACCCATCTCATCACTCCAGGACTAATCGTCCTTGAGGTACTTTATTTTTACTTTCCTTATATACATAATGCATAAGGAAAGTATTGTGATGGGGTCGAAAATTCGAATTCGAGTTTTCGACGGGAGAGCACGTTTCAAGCATCCCTGATCACGAATCAAACATTTGTGTGTGTGTGTGTGTGTGTCAGTGAGCCTGTGGAGACGATATCTCACGAACGAATAGAGCGAATCGAATGAAATTTGGTATAAAAATCACAATCCGTGAATACTGGAAGCTTATTGTTTTTAGACGCAATCGAATGTCCAAAGCCCCCTAAATTTTCGAGTGAAATTTTGAAAAAATTATCAAAACATCAAAACCTTTAATAAAGTTACGCAAATAGACATTTCTAATGTAATTTTTTCTTAGAAAACAATTGACATAAACTTTAGAACGCTAGCCTGAACCGTTCTCGAGATATTGTACATTTTTCAAATAAATTTATCAAAAAATCCCATAAATTAAAAAATATATATATTAACTGTTGAGAAACATGTTCACTTTTCATATGTAATATCATGCGATAAATTTGGTGACATCATTCTCGTGGATCTAGCTCGCTCCATTCATGAGAAAAGATATTTTGAGTAATACTTTTGTATTTGAACGGCAATAGCCATTTATCTGTTATAAGAATAACTTATTTCTCCGTCCATAAAGCTTGGCGATATTTGGGCGACGAATTCGGCGGAATGTCGCCAACTTGGCGATATTTTAAATTGTTGCCAAATTAACAAAAATCTCGCCAAATGGATATAACTGACGTTAAATCAATGAAAATGACGACTCATTGACGAAAATTCAATATCTTGGAAAGAATATAAATATCTACTATAAGAATTTTTGTTTGCTGTCAAAGTAGTAAATTCAGTGCATTTATAAGGAAAGTCATGTGCTGCCCACATCAGATTTTTTTATCTTATTTCTATTACAACGCCTTTGAAAATACGTCCAGCTATCAAATGAAAGTGAAAATGAAAATTGAATTAAAATTGCGAATACTGTGTCATTTTAAATATGTATGCGTGTCATTTTGTGCAATAAAACTCAATTCAGTGAATTTTTAAAGAAATGAAGAGAAAACGAATTTAAGTCTGCAAAAAAAAATAATGTTCAGCCCACATCAGCTATTTATTCCTTTCATTTCTCATATTGCATAAATACATTGAAATAAATTATTTGCACTTAATAAAATACTAGATAGTGTATAGGAGTTATCACCGGACTATGAACATCGATAAAGGAGCACAGAACAAGAAATTTTTGTCCGATCCCGTTCAGCAACAAGCTCAGCCTGTAAAACGCTTCTATTCACCACATATCCAAATTGTTACAAAAATATTATGTTTCGAAAGAGTGTATTTCAACAAATTAGATTAGTAAACTGGGTGTAGTAAGTTGAATTTTCATCTGCCTACGTTCAGCAGAGAGTTCGGCCAGCAAAACATTAATAATTTATTCACCTTTACTATAAACCTGATGTTCGCAGCACATGACTTTCCTTATATTATGCAATGAATTTAGTCATTTTGCTGTCTAAAAACAATGTATAAAATACACAGTACAGTGTTTCTAACTTCAAATTGTACATTTGGCGATTTTCCGATTGACAACATGTAAAACTATTTCAAAATACCCAACTAACATATATTCCGCTCAACTCTAAATAAATAATTATCAATATTGAAAGCATCCTCAATAAGCGATATAGTCCGTATATTAAAATATTTTAATAATTAATTCATCAATTAGGAGTCATTTTCATTAATTTAGCCTCATTTTCGCAATTTTGACATTATTTTAATCAATCTGAGACAAAATATCGTCAAGTTGGCGATAATTTGCTAGATTATTAGCCAAATTCGCCAAATGTGTCATCAAGTGTTACAGACAAACGGAGAAAAGAGCATTTCTTATTTACTAGAAGGTATGCCCATCTTATGACGAAAATCTGAATTTATGAAATTTATGAACTTCCCATTTAGCGTCATTTTTTATTCAATTTGGCAACATTTTTGTCACTTCGGCAACATTTAAAATAATATCTTAAAATAAATTATATCTTAAAATATAGTTCATATCTTAAAATATTTTAATAATTAATTCATCAATTAGGTGTCATTTTCATTAATTTAGCGTCATTTTTACAATTTTGGCGATATTTTCGTCAATCAGGGGTAAAATATCGCCAAATTGGCGATAGATCGCTAGATTATTCGCCAAGTTTGCCAAATGCCTCAGCAAGCGTTACAGACAAACGGAGAGAAAAGCATTTCTTATATACTAGACGGTATGCACGCCCTATGATGGAAATCAGAATTCGTGAAACACTACTTTCCGTTTTGGCGTCATTTTTATCAATTTGGGCAACATTTTTGTCAGTTCATTTCATTGTCAGTTTGGCAACATTTAAAATAGTCGCCAAGTCGACGAAATCCCGCTAAATTTCTCACCAAGCGTTACGGATAGACGAACGGATGCAGAAATGGGTTATTCTTATAGTCTACTTTTATGTTCTTTTCAGTATATTGAACACAATTAGTCGTCATTTCATTGATTTAGCGTCGGTTTCAAGAATTTGGCCAATTTTTATCAGTTGGGTGATATTTTCATCAATTTGCAACATTTAAAAAGTCAGCAAGTTCGAGATATTCCAACAAATTCGTTACCAAAATTTTGCCAAACGTTACGGACGGAAAAATAGGTTATTATAGGTAGATACTTATATTCTTTCCAAGGTATTGAATTTTCGACAATTAGTTGTCATTTTCATTAATTTAGAGTCATTTTTATCAATTTGGAGACAGACATTTTACGTAATTTGGCAACATTTAAAAAAGTTGCCAAGTTGGCGACATTCCTCCAAATTTGTCGCCAAAATCTCGCCAAACGTTATGGACGGATAAATAAGTTATTCTTATACCAGTCAAATGGCTATTAGTGTTCAAATACAAAAGTATTACCCAAAGTATATTTTCTTATGAAAGGAACAAGTTAGATCCACGAGAATAATGTCACTCAATTTATTGCATGATATTACATATGAAAATGAACTTATTTCAACTATTTTAAATGTTGAAAAAGTGACAAAAATATTGTGAAATTGATAAAAATGATACCAAATGAGAAGTAATATATCGCTAATTCTGATTTCCGTTATATGACGGGCATACATCTCAGTATATAAGAAATGCTCTTCTCTCCGTTTGTCTGTAACACTTGGTGATGTATTTGGTAACTTGGCGAATAATCTAGCAAAGTATCGCCAACTTGGCGATATTTCGCCCCAGATTGACGAAATGTTGTCAAAATTATAAAAATGACGCTAAATTAATGAAAATGACGGCTAATTGATGAATTAATTATTAAAATATTTTAATATATGGACAAGATCGCTTATTGAGGATGCTATCAATATTGTTAATTGTTAATTTAGAATTGTGCGAAATATAAGTTAATTGGGTACTTTGAAATAATATTACATATTGTCATTCAGAAAATCGCCAAATGTTTAAATCAACATTAAAAACACAGTACAGTGGATCTTATACAATATTTTTGGGCTGTAAAACGAGAAAATTGATTGCATTATATAAGGAAAGTCATGTGGTGTCCACATCAGGTTTTTAAAATTAGAAATATTGTCTGATATCCCAAAGTGGTTTGTCATAAATTTTTAAAAGAGGAACATTATAATGTGATTTGTACCCAATAACAGTATTTCACACAAAATGTCTGTTTTTCCAATTCAAACTCATTGGTTATATTGAGTTGCTTGGAAACAAGGAATTTAAATATAATATAAGAAACAATAAATACGCAATTAAGTTGCAAAGAGCATTTGCGTAATTCGAAAATTCCAAATTGCATTTCATTTTAGGCAATATGGCATTGTATTATATAGTATCCAATGCATTGCATTCACGGCATTTTGTTCGTAGTTTAATTTAGATTTGTTCTATACATTTCGGCGTTTTGATTTATCTTTTACGTTCATACGCAGTTGGAAATACATAAAATAAAGAAAAGTTATATATAAATTGTGTGCATTACGACAGCAACAACAGATCAACCACGCTTTAGAAAAGTTATTGGACAACTTCCTTAAGTGAATTTACACACTGTCGTGAAACAACACTCTACGACATAATTTTGCAAAATTTTCTTGGATTATTTTGTTACTACACGACCACGTTTTTCATGCAGAAGATAAGCTTCCTGGAAACTATAATTTGATATATGTTTAGAAGATAATCATCCCTTTAATTCATTGAAGGTAAGGTTAAATCTCAAATTGGCGTTACATAAAAATGTACTAGACAAATTTTGTTTCGAGATGTATTTCAAATACTTACTTGATCGTATTCAATAAATCTCGGTATTTAAGTCTGTCTGTAGCACTCTTAAAAGAAACAACTTCATTTTACCGTTCCCTGCAATACATGGTAATGCATAGGGAAAGTAATGGAATCATGCTGACAATCGCCACTGGAGTTCCCCACGGATCTACACGTTTCGAGACCTCTAGAATACAAAAAAACTATTTTTAGCGTGACGTCTGTGTGTGTGTCTGCGTGTTTGGCTGCGCAGATTTTGTATCAACTCTAACTAAAAAACTAATTGACCGAATTTAATAAAATTTGGTAGGTAAGCCACTTGTGGGCGAATCTGGTGTTGATTAGTTTTGGGTACGCTTCGGGATAAAAGAGCCTCTTTTTCTTGCAAAATGGCCCACAAAAATTGCCTGTATCCACTTTAGCTGAAGAACTAATGGACCGAAATTCACAAAATTTGGTAGATAAGTTGGTTGTGGATCATCCTGATGCTGATTAGATTTTGATACGATTAAAAAAAAAATAACCAGCCTTTCTTAGCGATATGGCCCTCAAAAAGTGTCAAAATCTAAAATAAAAACTACGTATGCTTAAATATATCCATTAAATGCTTGTTTTATACGTAATTTTTAACGAAGAAAAGAATGAGACCTATCCCATTACACCAGGACTAATCGTTCTCGAGATATTTTATTATGTTCGTATTTTCTTTACGCCACCTTTGAAAATAAGCCCAGTTACCAAATGAGAACAAAAATTGAATTAAAAGTAAATTAAATTTAATTACAATAAAGAGAACGTGGATATAAGTCTGCAGGAAAGTCATGTGCTGCTCACATCAGATTTTTAATTTTATTTTTAAACAATGCATGGCGCTTAGCACTAAAAATAAAATTAATCGAAAATTGACTGTATTAGGTTCTGTCTCTCGGATGGCACTATAAGTATTCAAACTTTATGATTTAATTTTAACGTGTGTGATATAATTTTATTTGTGTATATAGTTACCATTATGAAGTATTACTCACTTCAGAGTTCTTTTATATGAGTAATGTTACGTTAAGTTCTTGTGTGTATTATGTATATAGTTTGCTATGAGAATAAGTGATGTTTAAGTGTAATCATGTTTATGCAAATATGTATATAAATATGCTTACCTCTAAATATTAGTTTGTATAGACTTATGCCATTTAAAAATATTTAACATATATATATATATATATATATATATATATATATATATATATATATATATATATATATATATATATGCTTTTATTAAATCCAAACTTTTGAGTAGATGTATGCTTTGTATGTTGTTGTATATTGAACTGTGGACAGGTGCAAGATAGTTAATTGGTATAATTGACAACTTACTTACAGTATATTACATTTATAAAAGTTTTTTATTTAGTATTGCCGAATTTCAAATTCCGTGGCGAAGCAAGGTCAGGTTGTAAACCCAGTGGGTCGGCCCCTTGCTCACGGTGATTGATTGATTGATTGATTGGTCACCGAGAGCTTCTGGAATGTATGGAATGACTTTTTAAACCTCTCCCCTTCTATTTCATCCACTTCAGATTTGAAATATAAATTCCGAATCTGTTATATTCTGTCCCGTGTTCAATACTATAATTGCTCAAAGTTTCAGTCCTCTGAGTTACTGGGAGGTTTTTGAGCAACTGAAAAATTTTCCTACCACCTCATTTTCTCCGACCAGAGAAGGAATTGGAAATCCGATTCCATGCAATTTCAATCCCATGTGCCCTGAACCCGTTATATTAAATTCTAAAACTGGTTTAATACATTAATAAAGTTCATGTTTATTATGCTATTTTACTACAGTATCAAGTAAACTTAAATCAGTTAACTTCTTTATGAAATATTTTCAACCATACACATTCTCAATTAATCAAATCCTAAAAATAAAATACACCCTATCATTAATCCTTCTTTATTTAAAAAGTATATTTTTAGAAACAAGAGTTTTTATTTTGTTCCTTTTTATTGGATCACAAATGTTTTTTTTTTCTTTCATTCCTTTCTTCAAAGGAAAATTTTATTAAATAAAACTGTGTGCGAGTTTGAAATCGATGTATTCACGGATGGCAGCTAATTCAATAATATACCGCAGGGGGGAATATAATTATGGTATGCTGGCAACAAGGGAGCGATAAAACATTGATTAGCGATAAAACACACATTTATAAACTTCTTAAAACAACTGTTTGCTTCAGTAGTTAGAAAGTATACTAAAGAGAAATCACTCTTGATATAAGCACATAACATGCTATCCCACATTTTCTTTATGCTTTAAAGGGACGGTGGACGTTGACATTATTTATTTATTTATTTATTGACTTAGAAACATAAAAATTTCTATAAATATTCTTAACATTACTATATAAAATACCATTCAATTTTTTACAATTTGGTTATAATTTTGTATATTTTTTTAATTTAATTTTTTTAACGAAAATTTGAAAATGCTCCTCGCGTGCCATTTGTTCACATTTTTGATTCATTTTACATTATGATCACTCAAAAACACATTATGAACAAATTTGGGTATTCATTTTTAAATCCCTTAGAAAGTTAATTTTTAAAAATATTTTTCTGCATTAAAACTTAATTTTCACCATTTAATTGGGATATCATTCACTTTTAATTACCTTAATAAAGTTCAATTATAAAATGCATACCCAGTTTCATTAAAAAGTATGAAATGTGTCTTCTTACCAAATTTCATGCGTCTCAAACAAAAATTAAGACGCATAGAGCATTTTAAATATGTAAAATATTTAAAAATTCCGTTTCGATAAAAATGCATTTAACCTTTTGCTTACGAGTGGGACAGCATCCATCCCAAACGAAGAACCTCCCAAAAAACAGGTATTTGACATACTCTATCCCAAACAGTTCAAACCCCTTTTGCAGACATCGGCGTCCATGGAAATTGTCGACAGAAACATTGCACCTGCTGCGCAGGTGCAATGTTTCTGTTGGCGATTGTTCTTTTGGCGATTGTTCTGTCGGCGATTGTTTCTGTCGGCGATGGTTCTGTCGGCAATGTTTCTATCGGCGCGCTGTGCAGCAAGTGCAATGTTTCTGTCGGCGATTATTCTGTTGGCGATTGTTCTGTCGGCGATTGTTCTGTCGGCGATTGTTTCTGTCGGCGATGGTTCTGTGGGCAATGTTTCTATCGGCTCCCTGCGCAGCAGGTGAAATGTTTCTGTCTGCGATTTAAAATGTCGCCAATAGACGCCAATGTCCAATCCAATGGACGCCAATGTCTGCAAAGGGGGGGGGGTCGAACTGTTTGGGATAGGTTATGTCAAATACCTGTCTTTTGGGGAGGTTCTTCGTTTGGGTTGGACGCTGCCCCAACCGTAAGCAAAAGGTTAAATGTGTAAAACAATGTTATAAAAAAAAAACCTTTTTTAGTCAATTTTTGCTCATTTCAACGTCCACCGTCTCCTTAAACAAGTACGGTTTTAATAGGTTGTTTCTACTCCGATTATCCTCGCATTCTGACGTCTACATAATATAATTCAGCTCTGGTTTTCTATAGAAAACCATTTTAAAATATGTTGAATACTGGAACTTTGTCAAATGAGTATACCCATTTATTAAAATGTAATCAACTATAATATTCCAACCGAACTTGTAATTTTATTTAATTAAATGACGGTACATTCTAATATTTTTCTGGATATTATTGAAAGAATAACTACCATTTTCTGTTGAATATAAAAATGTATCTAACAGCTGACTGATTGAAATCCGCCACGGCTAGAATACGTGTCCGGTCTTTTGCTAATCCATGCCCTTGGCGTGTTCTCCTTTAACATAGATAGAGAGGAATTTGAAGATATGGGTACTCAAAAAATGTTCATTCTGGTAACCTTATTCAGAAACTGGGTGATTTGGTCCATCTGATATAGCCTGTCTGCATCCTTATCTTCATATATTGACAAAATAATCCTCTAATCCTCTTTTTGCCACATATTGTCAAAACTTCTTTTGTGTTTCTTCATTTACAAACTGAAGCTAATTATTACTTTCCTTATATACATAATGTATAAGGAAAGTATTGTGACAGGGTCTAAAATTCAAATTCAAGTTTTCGACGTCAAAGTTCATTCAAGTTTTCGGGAGAGCACGTTTAAAGCATCCCTGATCACGAATCGAACATTTTTTTAAGTGATGTCTGTGTGTGTGTGTGTGTGTGTGTCAGTGAGACTGTGGAGACGATATCTCACGAGCGAATGGAGCGATTTGAATGAAATTTGGTATAAAAATCACAATCTGTGAATACTGGAAGTCTTGTTCTAAAACATAATCGAATGTTTAGAACCCCCCTAAATTTTCGAGTGAAATTTTGAAAAAATCATCAAAAAGTCAAAACCTTTAATAAAGTTACGCAAATAGACATTTCTTATGTAATTTTTCCTTAGAAAACTATTGATATAAACTTTATGAACGCTAGCATAAACCGTTCTCGAGATATTGCACATTTTTCAAATAAATTTATCAAAAAAAATCCCATAAATTAAAAAAAAATATTAACTGTTAAGAAACATGTTCACTTTTCATATGTAATATCATGCGATAAATTTAGTGACATCATTCTCGTGGATCTAACTCGTTCCATTCACGATAAAAGATACTTTGAGTAATACTTTTGTATTTGAAAGCCAATAGTTATTTATCCGCTGTAAGAATAACTTATTTCTCCGTCCATAACGCTTGGCGAGATTTTGGCGACGAATGTAGCGGAATTTCGCCAACTTGGCGACACTTTTAAATGTTGCCAAATTAGCGAAAATCTTGCCAAATGGATAAAAATGACGCTGAATCAATGAAAATGACGATTAATTGAAGAAAGTTCAATATCTTGGAAAGAATATGAGTATCTACTATAAGAATACCATTTTTTTACCTGTAAAAGTAGTAAATTTATTGCATTATATAAGGAAAGTAATGTGCTGCCCACATCAGATTTTTTTTTATTTAGATTCGCGTGTAAATCTTATAAATAAATTTTTATACTGATTTTATTTTTTCAAGGGGGAATTTAAATGTTATTGTAAGGATTTTTTTTTTTGCAAAATGTAACGATTTAGAATACTATCAAAATTTCCACATATATTAAATCTCAAACAACGCTATATATATGCTAGTAATTATAATGATACATTGAGATCAAAAAATTCTATCCTGAGATGTACCAGAACAAGTATAGATTTACATCAAAGATTTCTTATTGGAGACAAAAATATTGACACTATTTGAACTTGGAAACGTAAAACTATTGTTCTTTAGCAAACGTTTTCCTTAAAACATTTATTTTCTAGTATTTGCTATAGGTAGAGATTGGATAATGACATATAAGTGTAACATTAATATATAGAGGAGGTGGGGGTTCAACAAAGATTTCCAATTAGGGTTCAAAAGTTTTCACTTTTTTTTAAACATCTATTTCTCTAGATTGGCTATATATAGAACTCAGATAATAGCTGATATGGATTTAGCATCGAATTCTAAAAGATATAGAGCAGTTCAGTAATAATCTCCATTCTTTGTTCTTTTTACACTTCTTCTTTTCGTTTGATGAAATTTTTTTCTGGTTCAAGAAAATTTCATCAAACATAATCAAGATTAGCTAAGAGATAAGGCTTAAATGACGACTGAGGGAGATTCATGAAACACAATCAAGAATGGCTAAGAGATAAGGCTTAAATAATGTCTGAGGAAGATTCCTGAATCATTATCAAGATTGGCTAAGAGATAAGGCTTAAATGATGACTGAGGGAGATTCATCAAACATAATCAAGATTGACTACGAGATAAGGCTTAAATGATGAATGAGGGGAATTTATTAAATATAATCAAGATTGGCTAAGAGGTAAGGCTTAAGTGATGACTGAGGGAGATTCATGAAACATAATCAAGAATGGCTAACATATAAGGCTTAAATGATAACTGAGGGAGATTCATGAAGCATAAACAAGACTGGCTAAGAGGTAAGGCTTAAATGATGACTGAGGGAGATTCATGAAACATAATCAAGAATAGCTAAAAGATAAGGCTTAAATGATGACTGAGAGAGATTCATGAAACATAATCAAGATTGGCTAAGAGATAAGGCTTAAATGATGACCGAGGGAGATTCATCAAACATAATCAAGATTGAATAAGCGACAAGGCTTAAATGATGACTGAGGGAGATTCATCAAACATAATCAGGAATGGCTAACAGATAAGGCTTAAATGATGAGTGGAGGATATTCCGAAAGAGATAGGGGTTCTCTAATAATTTCCGGTTCTGAGGATTTCTCTTCTGATGCAGCATTGAATTCTAGTGAGGGGGGTCGGCGTCTCACTATGAATTTCCATTTTTGATTCTAGTGATATCATTTCCAATTTAAAATTTTCATTTTCTTTGCAACACCTATTTCTCAGGATTAGTTGTAGATAGAGTTCAAATTATGATTTATATCGATTCGGTGTTAAAATGCATAGGGATGAGAGGACTTCATTAAGGATTTTCATTTTAGAGATGCCCCGTCCACCTTTTACGAAAATCGGTATGACTGTATGAAATATGCTTGCAAAAGGGACAAAAAAATGCTTACAATAGTTTCGTTTTGGTACGTCTGTACAGAATATGTTTTCAAAAGAAACTAAAATTTCTTAATATTTTCGTAAAAAATGAAGTATATATACACCATTTGCAACCGTATAAAGACTCATAAATTTCTTATGTAAAATTGATTTTTGCGTTAACTGATGTTATAAGCAGTTTTTCACAGTCGGATTTTTTCAATTTTTATAAAACGGAAATTGATTAAAAACTGTTACTTTTACCTTCCATATTACGTTCTGAATGTCATGATCAAGAAGACCCCGATCTTACAATGTTCTAACTGTATGATGTACAAATATTGGCTTTGACAAGTAGTGATGTGATAAGAATAATATTGCAAATAGCTGATTATAAAGCTAAATCTGTTTGGAACCTTGCATGGCCTACGTCCTGTAGACCACATAATGTTATGAGTGTAGAGTAGAAAATCGATCATCTACTTAGGAGGTGAATCAAATAATTAAAAAGAAAATGTTTTATTATTTTACTAAAAGTTGTTGATTAACACGGTGTATGTAAATAATTTTTATCGTCTTTATTGATTTATAATCCATTGACTAAAATAACAAGGAAGTCGATAAAAAACATTACTAAAAGTAATTATGATTCATTGAAACAAAAGAGCAAAGCAACTGTAAGTTTCTTATTTTTGAGTTGGTCAAAATTTGCTTCTGTCTGTATGCCTTATATGTTTGTTTGTTTGAGACCCAGACTGTCCGATCTACCAGAAAGGTGTAAGATATCCATTTGGACGGCCGGTAAGTGCCACCCAATTTAGACCGGAACCCAGTGGGGGATGCATCCACAGGGACCGTGCCCTCCTTCCCCTACCACCAGCCTCTCGGAAAGACATTCGGACCCACATGTTTAACGTGATCGTACTCCGCATGAGCGCAGCGGCAGTTCTGGCAGCGTGCAAATCCAGCGCGAAAACCACCGGCTACCGCACCCGAAATGGCAACAGCACTCGGTGTTCTCAGGTGGTCACTCACCCAAGTACTAACCGCGCCCGATGCTGCTTGACTTCGGTGATCTAACGAGAATCGATGTTTTCAGCACGGTAGGGCCGTTGGCCTGTATGCCTTCTCATGTAGAAAACCCAGACCACACGACCAACCCATAGGCTAATGGTAGCTTTCTGTGTGGCCGGATGCCTTCTCATGTGAAAAAACTTACTACATATTATCTATACTACTATATACTTCTTACTATATACTATACTAAATTTATACTGGTTTTATTTTTAAGACTAATTAAAATAAATATTTTAAGGGAACTTTTTGCGGAACAATATGGCTTAGAATGCTATTAAAATGTGCACATATATAATATCCAGAACGTCTACGGGTATAATGCTAGTAATTACATATACACTTCTTCACTCACTTCTGTAAATAAAGTTATCGGATATATTTTAATTTAGATATGTGATTTAAATTTATGTTTTACAGTCCTAGATTGTAGCTGAATGTGGTCGAATAAAAAATGTGAGTGTTTTGCATTTTATAGTGATATTCATTATCCGACGATATATCCTCTAAAACTTAACCCAGATTAATTGTGCATAGATTATTAAATGGGTATTTTCCAAAACGAGTTCGTCACTGAATGTTTTCAGAATCTCTTATCAAGTGCCTTGACCACTGAAAAAAATGTGCTCTTATTACTCATATACCTTGTCAAACAATTATATTTTTTAATTTAGATTATTTATTGTTTAAAACTTTTATTTTCAGAGTTCGTCGTTGAGAGAGGTTAGGTAAAAGTTATACATGTTATGTCATCAAGAATGCTATATATTAACCTCGGATAAATCCTTCAAAACCTATCAATTAGGAGGAAATTTGCATGCAATACATATTTTAATATTTTATAGGCTGACATTGTTGAAAGCAAGCGGTTTAAAATTGTGCAATTTTTTAGACAATAACCGTTAAAAAGAAAGGCGTCAAAAGATATTTCCTGAAAAGTAGAATTTTGTCTGTCAGCTATGTCCAACAACAACTCATCTATATATATAAAATTTAAAGTCTATCTGTTTTTATGTCGGTTTTATCGTTTATCGGATTTCATTTCATTTATCTGATTCAAATAATAAGGAAATTGATATAGAGATAAATTTTATAATTACAGTATCTTAATTTGGATTGGGTTATATCAGTTACGACCTTAGGATATAAGATTACGAAAATTATTAATATCTTAAGTGATATATTTTATTTCGGTAAAGATTATTCGAATTCCTATGTAGTACTTAAACGATTGTTGCAATAAGATAGAAATGGTACGGCTACTTTTGCTACCATTTTAGCATCTTCTATTTAAAGTATGTTGACAAAACTTTAATTTTTATAAATTTATTTCCAAATGGGACCGAGTTGTTTCTTCAAATTTGCCTGTGTAGATAATTTTGTAGAGCAAGAACAAGATTTTTATACTTATTTTTGGGGAGAACTAAATTAAATATTGTAGTAGAATATTCTGAAGAACAATATCATTAAAAATACCATTAGACTTTTCACTTACGTTTAAGCAAGGGCAGTGCTGAATATATCATCTAGTAATTTATAAAGCACAGTTTTTAAAAAAATATTTTTTCTGTGCCGCATTGTAGTACATTCATCTACTATCACAGAGAATTCATTATTTTATATCAGTTAATTTTTAAATCACGTAAGTGAAAGACTTTTGAAGAATATTTTCTTTTATCTCTTGCAACTGAAAATATAAGGCTAATGTTAAAATAAAAAATCCGAGACTTATTCTGTATTAATTTAAGTTCTGAGATGTCCTTTTATCAGCAGCAACTCAGAGTATAAGGTAAGTCAAATAGTTCATAACTTATTGTATATTAACTTGAGATTTGAGGTATTCTTTCACCAGTAGCAACAGAGAACATAAGGATATAACTAAGGCATACACATAAGAAACGCAACCGATTTTTTTTTTTGAGGGGGGTATATATTACACGTGTGAAAGCCCCAGGCCGTCCGGCTCGTCCAGAGGACTTGGAGCAACAGAAATATATTACACGTGTGTATTTTTTCCACTAAAAGTTATATAAATTTTGCAGCTAATGTGTTATGTTTACACTATCCATATATTTACCAATTTTTTCAAAATTTTTGTAGGGCGCAAAATTGCCGATGGCCTTTATCTTGCCCTAATGGGTTATTTGGTCACAATTTCAAAAATATCGCGATTTTTTATTTTCACAGAAGTTATGAGAATAATTCGTTCGCAGCCTGTATGAGAACGTCGATGCTACAAGATAATAAATAGGAAGAAAAATTAGAAATTCAATCCCTTATCTTCAGTTTACGTACGTGAATAGAATGGGGATAAACAAGTGGGTAAATCTTCCAATCTTATGAGATCACCATTGCTCAATTGGTCAACAAATGCATGCATTCATTCAAGGGTTTATTCTGTCGTTCATGAAAGTTTGGGAGAAGAATATTTGTTCTACTTGATTGCATGAAGGATTCAAAATGGTTAGAAAATTAGGTTAAGAAATAAAATAACATAATATATATCACGTGACGTATTCGCCTTTGCTTTTATAAATTCCCTTGCATGTAGGCATCTGCATTGACTACTATTTTGTTTTATTCTGTAGCAAATCAAATATTCCTCTTAATTCGATAAAACTTTCCATTACGTTCACTCAGCTCAGATAGTTTCAGAAGCTATAATCACATGACGCAAAATCTGATTTGATATTTTAATTTTTTACATAAATTTAAGTTCAAATACAGAGGCATTATTTGCAAATCGAAAATATCACTTTAAGAATTGAAAAATAAACAATGAGTATAATTTTACGCTGAAATAAATGATAACGATAATCAGAGAACTTGCCAAAGGGGAAATTTTACAAATCTTATATCGCGCTCCCATTGCATCCATGGACCAGTTTTCCGTTTTTATGCCTTTATCTACAATGAATAGCTAACTACAATAGCATCAAGAATGCTTGCCATATGTCCCAAATTCGGAAACCTGTATGACGATCAAGAAGTTCAGTCCATTAGGCATCCTCATGTATTCCGACAGGACTGGTATTGCAAGCGGCTACAAAGGCAATATCCTTACAGAATCTGAGTAAAAGGGGAAATTCAGTTTCATGGCGTTTTACGCCCTTGTCATCATGGAATAACGGTTACTAACAATAGCAGCAACAAAACTTGCTAGTCTTTAATAAAGTTTATGACAGCTGCGTGGCAGCACTAAATTAGCCGATTTTCTTCTAGAGGTTTGTGAAATTGTGTAGACAAAATATTTTTTGCTGCTAATACATGTATAGGAAGCGTGAAATCCGTGCATGAATCTATGCATAATGTTAGCTGCAGTTGGAGCGCCATTCTAACTTTAGAACCATTTCTAAGCAGGTCCTGTCCATATGACGTCTTAAACTTAGTTAAAACCATTTACTGGTCAAACCGTCTTTGGTAATGAGCTGTACAGCACGTTGGATACGGAAATAGCTTAGCAAAATATATTTCTCTTTCTGTAGCATTTGGGATATTATTTTCCCTACATATAAAGTATAATATATAGAGTGTTTATTGTGGATGATGTATATTACAGAGTGTATATTGTGGAGAAATGTATATCGTGGCCAGGTCGAAAATTGAATTTTATTTTTCGATGAAAGAGGAAGTTTTACAGATCTCTGTACTCGAATCGAACGTTTTTAATGTGATATTTCTCTGTGTGTGTGTACTATGCATCTATGTTTGTACGTATGTTAATGTGTGTATGTATGTTAGAGTATAAGCGTGTCTGTAAACTAGATATCTCACTAATGAATGGAGATTTTAGAAAAATAATTGATACGATTATTATAATTAGTGAATACCGAAACCCTACTGAATTTAATTGGGATTAAGCGTACAAGAGACCACAATATTTTCAAATAAGTTTTTGATAAAAAGTCAGGAAATTCAATCAAGTTAAATTAACAGTAATGTACTTAATTCTTCATAGGAAAACAAATGACATAAACGCTAGAATTTCTTGCGTAAACCGTTCTCCAGATATTGCACGTTTTTTAAATGCTTTTTTAATTAAATGAATTAAAAAAGTAGCAAATATCGTTAAATACATTCACATGTCACATGCAACATTATGCGATAAATTTTTTAACATAATTCTTATGGATCTTTTTATACATATAAAAAATGCCTTTCTCTCCGTCTGTCTGCAACGCTTAGACATGAATTTGATGGCCTTGACGTCTAATAAGGTAAGTTTTAAAAAGTGGATCAAAATTTACAAAAATGTCTCAAAATGGCAAAAATAATGCTAAATTAACAAAAATGACGCTAAATTAATGAATACATTATTAAAAACATTTAATATATGGCCTACAGTGCTCAGCGGATGCTAGCCATATTTTTAATTATCAAGTTAGATTTGAGCAAAATATTTGTTAATTGGGCACTTGATATACTTTTATATGTCATCTAGAAAAGCGCCCAATGTAAATGTACAATTCAATGTTAAAAACATTGTGCCGTCATCATGTCATGCAATGTGCTGCTCATATCAATTATTTTAAAGGTGCATTCACATTTCTTTCGAATGTAATGGAGTGCTTTGTAGGAAATATTGAATATATATTAAAAACTTACGTGTCAGTCCCAGAAAAGTTATTCCAAAATATAAATTTTCTTTTGTTTACAATAACTCTTGAAAAATGCTTATCAAAAAAAGATAAGTAGGAATGAATAATTCAAATGTTCTGGTATGTAATGCATGAGAAGCCATTGTTTTAAGCGATTTACATTTTAAAAGCATTTGAATTGCTTCGTGATACTACTACTGTCGCTATATTCATAGTTTGTACCGCCAAAGTATTGTGACGAGATCGTGGGAAATGTTGATTTAAATTCCACATCTATGAATACTGGAACCCTATTTATTTTGAGTGCAAGTATGTGTTTGGAAGACTCGAAATTTTCGAATGAAATTTTGAAAAAAACATAACAAAATTCGAAAATTTTATAATTTTAAGCAATCATTTTATATCAAATGTTCAATCATTTTATAAAAGATATCTTTGTGCAAACGATTAAAGAAAATTTGAGCAATGTATATAAGCGCAAATAATATAACAATGCAGCATGCTGCTGTTTCGAGGATATGCCAGATACTCTTCATCAGTGATAGAGAACCAACAAATCTGAACTCAAATATACAAAACGGGCGCAAATAGAAGAAACAGAGTGATTTATATGCCCAAGACCTAGATTAAGACTCCACCAGAGAGAGCCAATAAAAATGGCGAATGAAGAACTGTCCTGCGAATCTGAAACTAAAATAACACACAAGATTGGTATGCGCTAAACACAACAGACATATCCCGACATGACTAGTCAAGTCCGAACATGAATGCATATATGAGACCTAATAAGACGAAAAGTAAGCCAAAATGACACAGAAGAACCTCTTTCTGGTAGGTCGGACGGTCTGGGTCTCAACAACAACAACATAAGAACCTCTAAGACTAAATAATGGCACAGAGAAAATGGGAAAATTACAGGGACAAAAATGGACAAATCATTAACTACATTACTACAATTTTTCTGGATATGAAAGGCTTCAAAAATATCGCAATCATAGATCGGAATTGTTAAATTCAGAATGGCTAGAAAAATAGGTTAAGAAATAAGAAGAAAGTTAACATAATGTATCACGAGGCATATCTGCTTGCTTTTTTTTCTGTACTGAACCAACTTTGTTTTTAATTCGCCAAAAATTTTCATTTTATCAACTCAGATTAGGTAGTTTAACAAATTATGTTTACATGACGCAAAATCTAATTTATATTTTAATTTCTTATATTAAATTTACTTAAAATATTCAGGCGCGCTTTTTGCATATCGAAAATATCACTCAAAGTGTAAAAATAAACAATGAGCTTATTTTCATGCTGGAACAAGTAACTATGATACTTACAGAAATTGCCAAAAGAGGACTTTTGCAAATATTAAATCGCGCTCCCACTGCTGCATTTGTGGACCAATTTTCCATTTTTATACCTTCATCAGCAAGGAATACTATCTATAATGGCAGCAAAAATGTTTGCTAAAAGTGGTGTTTATGTGCCCCAAGTTATACAAACTCTATCGACATCAACAAATTCAGTCCATGCTGCATCCCCATGCATTCCAGCAGAGCTCGGATTGCACGTTGCTGAAATGTTCCAAGTTCTTACTCCTAGAACCCGGCAAAAATGGAGCTTCAGCTTCGCTGAGTTTTATATGTATGTCAGCTTGGAAAAGCCGTTACTTGCAATGACAGGAAATAAAAAAACTGTCAGTCTTTAAGAAATTTGATGACTAGTGCGTAGTATGATTGAATTAGTCGATTATTTTGTGAAATTGCGTAGATGGAAAGTCCGCCGCCCAGACGTTGAAGTGGATAGTGTCTTCAGCTGATGTCTGATGGGCTCGGGTTCGAATCCCGCGTAAGGCATGGATGTTTATTGAGGCAAGTCAGTCTTCCGCCTTCTGGGACCTCGTCTAAATGTGAAGCTGCATCCTCTTCGACCTTCGCCAGTGATGCTTGTTTGTAATAAACTTTGTTCTCTTGTCTTGTGTGTCTTTCTGCGTTCTTTCCTGCGTCGCTGGTTCTGTATCGGCTGTACCGAAACAGGGGGTCATTAGAAACAACAACAGCAACAAACAGATAGAAAGTCCTTTTACTGCCATTGCATGTATCGGAAACGTGAAATCAGTGCACGGATAATGCCATTTGTAATTGAAGCGTGATTCTAACTTTAGAAACGATCCCTATAATCAGGTTTTGTGCATATGATTTTTAAAATTTAGTTGAAACTGTTTAGTGTATACTTGTTTGGTAAAGAGTTGCACCGATACGAAAAGAGTTTAGCAAAATATTTGTTCTCTATTTATATTGCTTTTGCTTTCTTCCCATACATACAAAGTATAGGTAAAGTATTGTGATCAGGTTAAAAATTCGAATGCAAGTCTTCGACGAAAAATCACGGTTTTCTGAACTCGAATCGAATGTTTTTGAGGTGATGTCTGTGTGTGTGTGTGCATATGAATGTATGTGTATGTTACTGTGTATGTATCTTGTATCCATTTTCAAATGTATGTTAGTGTGTGTATGTATGTTAGCATATAATCTTGTCCATGAGTCTGTGAACGCGATATTTCACAAATGAAAGAACAGGTTAGTAATAAGTGTGTGTGTACGATTATTGCAATTAGTGAATATTGGAATATGGAACTCTATTAATTTTGATTGCGATTATACGTTCGGGAGACCAACAAATTTTTAAATGAGATTTTGAAAAAAAAATTCATAAAGATATCACGGTATTCAATCATATTAAAATAACAGTCAGTGTAAGCTTAAATTTTCATAGGAAAACGAATGACGCAAACTTTAAAATGCTAGCTTAAATCGCTCTCCAGATATTGCACGTTTCTAAATACTTTTTCAATTACGTAAAATTAAACGGTAGTAAGTATCGTCAAATACATTCATTTTCCAACGTACGATTTTATAAGATAAATCTGTTAATAAGATAAAGCTTAATATAATTCTTATCGATCTTGTTTATATATAAAAAAATCATTTCTCTCCGTCTGGCTGTTTGTAACGCTTAGTGATGAATTTGGTGACTTTGGAGTCTAATGAGACGATTTTTTTTAAAAATGGTTCTAAATTTTCTAAAGTGTCTCCAAATTGACAAAATTAACGACAGATCAATAAATTAATTATTGAAAACTTTTATAATATAGCTTAGTGCTCAGCGGATGCTAGCAATATTTCTAATTATCGAGTTAGGTTACCGCAAAATACAAGTTAAATGTTTATTCCCAAATAGTAGTTTTATATGTCATCTTTAATACTGCTCAATGTACAATTTAACGTTAAAATATTGCACCGTGGGTCTTGTGATATAGTGTGCTGCCAGCATTAAAAAGTTTAAAGGTGAATTCATATTTGCTTCAAAATGTAATGTAGTGCTTTGTAGGAAATATTAATACATGGCAAAACCATGTGTCAGTCTGGAAAAAGCTATTGCAAAATATAAATTTCTTCTGTTTGCAGTAACTCTTGAATAATGCTCATCGAAAAAGGTATGTAAGAATGAATAATTCAAATGTTCCCGTATGTAATGCATGGAAAGCCATAGTTTTGAACGATTTACATTTTAAAAACATTTGAATTGTTTTATGATATTGTTATTGTCGCTATATACATAGTATAGAGAAAGAATAGTAACGAGTTTGTGGGATTTTGGTTTAAACAAGGTACGGTTATCCAAATCTATGAGTACTAGAACCGTAGTTATTTTGAGAGCTAGAAAATGTTCGGAATGTTACAAATTTCGAGTGAAATTTTGAGAAAAATCACAAAAGTTTAGAATTTCTATCATTTTACATAAGCAATCATTTTATACATGATTTATTATTAAAACAAATAGCAGTCACTTTCGAACACTAGTATAAACCTTTGAAACATTGCATATTTTCAAAATTAATATGTTAACAAATGCATGAAATGAAAACTATATCTAAAAAGAAATGAATTTTCCATATGCAATAGTATGCGACTGATCTATTAATATCTAATAAAAAGCAGCACTTCATGATAAAAAAAAACGGAGAACACCCTGTTATGTTCAATAAACAAAATCTTGTTTTTTAAAAAGTTACGAAATATCATAATGGTTTGCTCCAGGTCACTTCAATACAGAAGCTATACTTTCAAATCTAGAATACCCTGTTGAAGGATCATAACCCCTACTTTAAATCAAGGTTAGGATCCTTCAACTTTTCCAATCTTTTAACTTTTCTGCGCAATCCAAAACCTAAAAATTAAAGTAATGTAATTTATCTCTTCCATACATTTCAATGAAAAAATTTTGAAATTCAGGTCTCATGGAGCACGGCAAATTATTTAACGATCTGGGAGAATTATTTTTTTCCGAATTATAATGTGTCTATAAAATAAGTTTTCTACACAAGCCGAAATCCAAAATCGTGTTAATTTTTTCTACCCAATCTTCTCTTCAAACAAAATTTTAAAGTATAAAATCAAAGACAACCAAATAAGTGGTCTAAAATTCATTTATTAAAATCGCCTTATTATGCACAATCACATAGCCGAAGTGTTTTCGGACAGTACCATGCCTTTTATCAGTGGCGAAGTAAAATAAAGTGCAAACAAGTGCCTAAATATAGGTCTTACCCGCCAGGCAAAATTTACATATATCGACTACATACAAAATTACATATATCAATTTATATATTTTTAATCTTTTAAAAAACAACTAGATAAAACAAATAATCAAAAAATTGCATATTACAATAAAAATAGAGTTTAATAACTAACATGAATGTCGACAAAATTGAAAAGCAACTGCTATTGAGTTTTTAGAAAATCATGTAAAGGCTCTAGAAGAAGTCGTCAAGCATAACAAAGGGTCAGAACGGGGTCAAAATTACAAATAGAATTACAGTAAATGTAAACAAGAACGATCAATAATGCTTAAAGCATTGATTATGAAACACTTTCCAACTTCAATACAATTTTATTTCAACATCTCTAAAATGCAATATATTCCTCGGTAATATATTAAAACTTATCACAATACCACATTAATTTATTATATTTGAAAACTTAACATTCATCGAAAAAAATGAACTTCATTCAAATGAGGGCATTGAAATATAAATTTCCTTGTTTAAACATCTCTAAAATGTGATACATTCCTCGGTAATAATTTCAGAATTATCATAATACTACGATAATTTATTATATTTGAAAACTTCATCGAAAACAACTGAAATTCATGTGAATGACGTCATAGAAAAAATAACACGCCAGGATCTCTCTTTAAAAGCAGCATTTCATTCATACATAATTTCCCATTAATGTCATTCATCCCAATATTATAATAATTTATTTTATTTAAACATTAAGACCATGGAGCTACAAGTAATTAAACTCTATGCTTATAACTTCATCGAAAGAAAATCGTCCTTCTCTTTCTAAAATCAATAAATATTTCATTTATATCAGCTATGCAGGCTCCATGAGCTAAATAATTTTGTGTTAAAGAAATACAGCAATTCTAATACAACTCATTCTACATATTTTGCTGTTCACATTTTGCATAAGTGAAAAATAGACTTCGTTGTAGAAATATTCAAATTTGGATGATCATTTAAACTCAAATATATATTGTAATTACGTTGTTTCAGTATGTAGATGCACAGAATTTAAGCAAAAATAGAGTGATTTTAGAACGAATACAACAATCAATATGAATTAAAAAGAACTTTAAATATCACGATTTTGAGACAAGATGGGTGCCATATTTCATTTTGAAGTGGGTCATGTGATTTTTTCATATCATGGTCAAGTGATCGCTTCATATAAGTGGTGTAATTATTATTTTAATTTTTATTCAAAAAACTACTAAATATATTTCGCTGATTTTTTTTATATGTTTTATGGAACAATTTGAACATTACCTAAAATTGGCGAAGCAATTTGTGAATTTTAAATCCGCTTAAAAATTGTTTGAAAATTAGGTCTCATAGGGTTCAATGTATTTCAATTTTTCAACCCAGATTCAATCCAAAATTAATTGGGTGATATTTTTCATTTATATTCCCATAGGTCCTACTGACTGTCTGATCAACATACTAAAATTTCATTTTGATTAAGTCATTTTTACGGCAGTTATCGTGCTAACGGACAGACAGACAGACAGGCAGACAGAATGAACAGAGTCATAAACACTTTTCAACTTTGTTGTAAAGTGTTAATAAAAAGGGATTCATAAAGGAAAATATTGCGTGGGTTATTGCAGCTAATTTAAAGAAAAATTTTATCAAACATAGGCTGAAAATTATTGCTAATAACATACTGGGCAAGAACCGTGGATAGTCTGTGTATGTAATTGTGTATGTAGTTGATATATGTAAATTTTTCCTGGCGGGTATGGTCTATATTTAGGCATTCGTTTGCACTTTATTTTACTTCGCCACTGATGAAGGCCATGCTAATGTCCGAAACCGCTTTGGTTATGTGATTGTGTACATCATTATAAGGCGATTTTAATAAATGATTTTTTAACCACTTATTTGGCTGTCTTTGATTTTAGAGTTTATTGGTTGACGTGTTTACCATGCTGTTTATTAAAGTTTTAAAGAATTATATAAAATTTCAACCTTCAGAAGGGGAGGGTCGTAAAAATATGTGACTATATTGATACATTTTTTGTGCATATGTGGCCCATATAGTAGCTGTTCCGCACTAGCCGTATTCAAAAAGAGAAAAATGTTTTTCCAGCCCGATCTAGCCGAAAGCACCAAATTCCAAATGGAGCAATCTGGCATTGAAATCCATTCGATCTGGGTTTGAATACCGGACACAGAAGGAGAGCATTATGTAAATGTACATGTTTAAAGTGGCGATGGGTTTAATTAAAATTGTAGATTCCTGTTAAAATAGTGCTAAATCAAATCAAATTTATTAATACAACAAACAAAACTATACACACACGCACAGCAACTGCAAAAAAAAAACATAGAAAACAAACAATTTATTACAATAAGACCTAGGAACTAGCATATCCATTTAAGATGCTGAGCTAAACTAATAATAAGGGGTAGGCAACAGGTGCAATACAATCATTAACAAAAATGCACTACTTAGAATAATGAAGAAATACTTTACACAAAATCAGTTGATACAGATTAGAAAAACAATCACCTCTTCAAATAAGAATACCATACCAGATATAGGGTAGCAGAAGAAATTTTTAGAATTGACCATTGTGGTGCCCAAAAGTAAAATATAAGCCATACCTTTAGACTATTATTTTCTTAATATTATCAATGCGTTGATTACTATTAATACCGCAAATTTGAAAATAAAACATTAAAGTTTATTTATTCTTAGTTGCGTTGATTACGTAATAATACCGCTTTACCCATCATATGAGAGTTATGCAAAGCATAATATTAAATTGAATTTCTCATGAACATGGCCGTAATATCGTATATAAATCAATGATCGTTATAACATTTAACATTAAACACATTACGTTGTTCGTAGCTATTAAAACCCACCATTATTTTATCTTCAGTGCGAGTTCTGCCGCATTTAATATGAATAATTTAATAAATATCAAAGGAATATTTATTAATATAACACTACTCCATTAATTGCATCATTGTTAACATTACAAATAAAGTCAATTATTAACAATATAGAATAGTTATTAAATTAATTACACAATTTATTCATATTAATTACGGCGAAGAGAGCAAGTGTGAGACCGATTCTCAATAATTCCTAAATGCATTACCGACCTTCTACAATTATTAATGTGCACATACCTTCATTTTCTTCTCGGTCTTTGACCGCAATTCTTGCATCTGCGTATATCGTACTGGCCTTAACTCTACGTATTGGGCTCCTTACTCGCACTGCATCTGCTCATTGTATTCTCGAACACTTCTGGAACCTGTAATCAGAACATTGTCGTTTCACATTTGCTTCTGCACTCCGTAGAAGTCGCCGTGACTTCTTGTCTGTATTGCCTCCGTACTATCGTAGAAAATCTCTCTCTTACTTCTGACTTTACTAACTACTTCATCACTTGTTTCATAACTAACATTCTCGTTGAAGTTGTGTAATATCATCTCTTGGTTGCCGCCTCCTTTTGCCTGAGGTCTGATACGCCTCTTTGGCTCTGATTGGCCGACTTTAGGGCAATGCGCCCAGACATCTTGCCATCGGTAAACATCTTTAACCACTTTCGGGACTTCACCTCATCATCTTAGGTTTATGACCTAATTGACCTCTCGGATCAAAGTGTCGTAAAATCTGGCGTGGTTACGTCTGCTTCCATTGTCCAACATTAAGACTCTCATAAATATTGAACGCAAAACTGTCTTACCTAAATCTGGTGTGAACTCAATTCCTGGTCTCACCATGATACAATTGACCTAAGATGATAGGGATTTTAAAATTTTAAAAACATAACATAGTTTAGACACAACAGGAGCCACATGGGAATGACATTTGAGATTTCAATCAATATGCACACCCAAATATCTACAACTTTCAAGATGATCAGTTATATCGGACAAAAATTAGTTTGTATAAAATGGATAATATTCGTAGAAGACCAAAACAGCCAACTTCATTCCATTCTGAGAGCTGCAATTTTATAGCTAATAAGGCTTTCTCATTCCTACAGGGCTGCTGGATTTATTTATACTTCAGATCAGCTTAAATCATAATTTTTACAGTGTACACTACTGAGTCAGAAAACTTGTAATCTGGGACATAAATCAATCATATGCTGCAATTGCATATAAAATTTAGGAATACTAATTTAACAAATGTTATATATGAAAACGTGACTATGCTACTTTAAAATATTGACTAGCCTAAAATATATTTCTTCCTTTATAATAAATATTTGAAAAGCATTTTACTTTATTCCTGGGTATATAAATAACATTTTTATGCTAACACGTTATTTTATCTTCTGGTAAAACCTTATTAGCATTCCAAGCGAGAAAATATTAGCATCGTGCTTGGTGGTTTATCATAAAAACAAACATTTTTCACTGTCTTAAACCCATCAGAGATCATTCCTCACGTTATAAATCTTTGTCTATATTATATAACAGCGTCACTTTAAACAGAAATTAAACCACAGACAAATTATATTTAAGCTTCAGAAAAGTTTTTGTTTACTTCTATTTTTACTTGTCCTACATACATAGTATAATGTATAGGGAAAATATTGTGACGGGATCAAAAATTTGAATTCGAGTTTTTGACTGAAGAGTACGTTTTAAGCATCCCTGAACTTGAATAGAACGTTTTAAAGTAGTGTCTGTGTATGTGTATATGTGTGAGTCTGTGGATGCGCAATATCCCAAACGAATGGGGAGTTTTGAACGTGATTTAATATGATTATTGCGATCCATGAATTCTGGAACTCTAAAGATTTTAAACGAGATCGAACGTTCGTAAGACCACCAAATTATGGAATGAATTTTTAAGAAATTATAAATGACCCAAACTTTAAAATGTTATCTTTAACCGATCTCGAGATATTGCGCGTTTTAAAAATAAATGTATTTAAAATTACATAATAATGAACAGTAATATGCATCATTAACTATAATACTTGAGAAAAAAATCGTCTAATTCGTCGTTAATATCGCCAACTTGGCAACTTTTAATATGAGATTAAAGTGGCTAAAATGTCTCAAAATTGGCAAAATTGACAATAAAATTACTGTAACAATGACGCCAAATTGATGAAATATAATTGACATACTTTAATATAATAGAGTCTATTGCTTAGCAGATGTTAGCAATCTTTGCACTTGTCAAGTTATATTTGTGCAAAATATAAGTTAATTGGGTAGGGGAGACCGGGGCTAGTTGTAACACTGGTTGGTTGTAACACTTGCGATTACTCCTTCCTGGATCACGTAAAAGTCTCGAAGCTTGGTGGAACTATTCTCAGCAGCTGCTGTCATATACCAACATTTTTGATACGGCTTTGTCAAACGCAACACGTGCAGTTCAGCAAAGAATTTTAAAAGCGAGGTAAGTAAAAAATCATGATTGTTTAAAAGTTGTAAGTGTATTTCAGTTGTTAAGTATTGTTTCTGTGTTGTAACCACGTTATAATATACAATATAATGCTTCAAACAAGCCTATTATCACGGATGTCGGCCACGACTAACGTCGGTGGTTACATTCCAATCCAACATGGCGCAATATGGGGCAAGTTGACAACAGAGCGACTGGGATAGGTGGTAACTATGTTACAACCTGCCCCGTGCATATTGCAATAATGAAAGATTGGTGGATCTGGTACCGCTTTTGAGTCAATAAATCGTAGTTTTATTTTATTTTATTTATTATTTTTTTATATAAAATGAAAAAATATTTCAGGCTGTTCTGAACAAAATGAAGTTTTTGTTTTTCTTCTATATCTCCTAGATCCCCAAGATAGTAAAATTCCTATGAGGTTTGAATAGGAGTAGTTGAAAACTTTGAATGCATTTATTCGACTGTAGTCTTTTGAAGATAACATTTCTTAAATTGAAATACCTTTAAAACTATTTGACAAAGACATTAGTATTTTCAGTATATGCCCCTAATATACTTTTCTTTACTTTGTCTTCCCAAAATTTTCGTATATGAGTTATAACCTAAATTGTAAATTTTAATGGCAATAGTTGTAGATTAAAATTCGAAAAATGTGAATTTTAAAATTATTTTATTTTTATATTTTTTCTAAAAATCCTATCAAAATTTGAGGGAGAAAATTTATTCTTTATCTCTCTGTCTATGAGATAATATTTCTATTTTATCAAAAGTTGAATAATATTATAGGTTATATAAGAAATGCTGGGTACCACTTTCTCGGTCTTTTTCACCATCAATATCAGACATTGATCCAGAACCATCAACATCAGAACCATCAACATTAAATGCATTGATCCAGAACTATCAGCATTACATAGCATTGATCCAGAATCATCAACATCACATGGCATTGATCCAAAACCATCAACATCACATGGCATTAATCCAGAACCATCAACATCCGGTCAAAACGATCCGCATTTAACATCAACAACAACATTGGCCTTTCCGCCGAATGTTGTCCAACCTTTTCCTAAGACTGATGCTAGAAAAGTTGTGACAAAGGGTAGAAAGAGATGATGTGCAGAAATACCAACAGATACACCAGTAAAAAAAACACTGATTGGAGCAAAGAAAACAGCAGAAGCCAAGAAAGGCAAGTCTAAGGCACCACTGAAGCCAAAACAAAAAGTGAAGAAGCCATGTAAAAAAAGAATCAAGTTTCAGAAGTCTGATAAATCTGTCCCAGACTCAATCTCTAATAGTTGTTCAGATTCAGAGGAACGGTTTTACTGCTTGGTGTGTTTGGAAGACTACAACAACAGTCGTAGTGGCGAGAAATGGATTCAGTGCACTGAATGTAAGAAATGGAGCCACGAAAAATGCACAGATGAAATTGTTTTCTACATTTGTCATAACCGTAATTCTTGTGACTCAGTTGACGAGTACACTAACCATTAGTAAGACTTCAGAAAACATAACCGTGGCTCAAACTATGCCCTTTGAAGTTATTCACTGTTACAACCAACCTCGCAATGTGTTACAACCTACCCCAATAAAGGGGCAGGTTGTAACATTTCCAATCTTTCAGAATAATTTTTTTAAATCAATACTATTATCTAAATCATGTTTGTATTATTACTGGTAAAGAGGTAATGAAATATACTATTTTGTAGTGCAGTTGTTTTTCTCAATTCCCAATTTGCATGGCATAAAAAAGAGATGTAAAAAATGTTACAACCTGCCCCTACTTCAAAATAATTTTACATACTGTCGTTCAGAAGTCAGTGTATACTTTTCAACGCTGAAAATATTGTGATGTGGATCTTGTCCATCATCTTTTGCCACTGAAAGAAATAAAGTACTTGCATTATGTATTGAAAGTAATATGCTGGTTTAGATCAGATTTTTTTATGTACAAGGTGTCTCATAAGTCTTTAAGTAACTCAATAACTTTATAAAGAAAAGTCCACGAATGTGCACTTTAGGTGTATCTATATTGAAGTGACCATACTCGATCGAATAAAAGTGATCGCAACACTCCTAGTGAAGAATTTATAAAGTTACAATAATGAAATCATCAACAACACTTTATAGACGAAAAATGGCAATCGCAAAATAGTAGTTAATAGTAATTATATTAATAGTAGTTTATTAGTAGTAGTTCGCAATATAGTATATTATTGGCGTCCATGGACTTCAATGCCTGCAAAGGGGAATCGAACTGTTTGGGATAGGGTATGTCAAATACCTGTCTTTTTGAGAGGTTCTTCATTTGGGATTGAGTCTGTCCCACCAGTAGCAAAAGAATAATGTTCTGTGTAACAGACTTAAATCAATACATTGTGACAGATATATATATATATATATATATATATATATATACAGGGTGATTCAAAAGTTCGAAGCAAAAGTAAAACGCTATGAAAAAAATATATATGGGTCGGAGAGACATGCGGTTTGCAGATTAATATTCACCGTGGTGGGGGATTTTGTGTGGCATGAAAAAAAAATAGTTCAAGCTCTCGACACTTGAGACGCAGAGGCAGATAAGCCATTGAGGTGACTTATGCATGGAGGTGATAGTACACATGACTGGCATGCGAGATCCCCAGATCTCACACCCTGTGATTTCTCGTTGTGGGGGTACCTAAAATCACGGGTCTATAGAGGAAATCCCCAGTCCTTACCAGCACTGAAAGACGCCTTACAGCAGGAGGTAGCAGCCATTCCCGTTAATACGCTGTTTCATGCTGTATCAGCCGTAATACCGCGACTGCACTCAGTACTGAAATGTGGTGTTGGACACATAGAACACTTGCAGCTGTTAATCATGCTGAAATAAAATAATTCATTTTACAATTATTACCTCGCACTGTTTTCTTCGCAGCAGCGCTCCCCTAGTGTCGAGACTTTGAACTATTATTTTTTTTTTCATGCCACACAAAATCCCCCACCACGGTGAATATTAATCTGCAAACCGCATGTCTCTCCGACCCATAGATATTTTTATAGCGTTATACTTTTGCTCCGAACTTTTGAATCACCCTGTATATATAATTTTAGTTTGTAAGGAAAGTCATATTTACGTTCATATATTCTAAAATAACAAAATTTTAAATGTGCTTGGAAACTTTAATGTTGGCAGACTTTACCGACTTCAGATTTTCATCCGAAGAGGAAATGCCAAAGATTTAAAAAATCGGAAGTGGTTCTAGTCCGATATATCCGAAATTGTTTTGTGTGTTTAGCATATTTCTTTGTGAGTAGTTTATCTTCTTTAGATATTTTCAAGAGAGTTCGAAATATTAAAATATCGAAATAAAAACCATGGTTCAAAATAATAAAATATTGAAATTAGAACCATAATTCACAATATTAAAATATCAAAATTAGAAGCATAGTTCGAAATATTAAAATATCGAAATTAGAACCAAACACATTTTCAAAATAGTTCAAAATAATAAAATATCGAAAGTAGCAGCAATCACTTTTTTTTTTAAATTAGTTCAAAATACTAAAATATCGAAATTATAACCACCATATTTTGAAAAGTAAGTACCTGATCCGAAGTCCAATTATGTATCCACTTACAGCTTTTAAAGGGCTACAAATTATTCCGTACAGATTATAGCCAGCATTTTAACTTTTTCGAGGTATAAGCATTAAAATTTTGAAAAATGAAAAAAAATTCCATGTCCTTGAGCTTGACAAGAAGATCCTTCGAAAACTATAATAAATTTGTAAAAACAAACAAATAGTCATTAATCAAGAAACTGGATTTACTACTGAACTATTTTGTCACTTACTATTTATAACTATATTTTATAATCTAGAAGATATTTCGAATGACAGTAGGCAAAGTGAGGCAAGACCTCGCTGGGATAAACATATTTTAGCTTTTTCGAATAAAAGTTCAAGATATTAAAAACATTAAAATTATTTTTGTATAATCATAAATAAAACGCTACTTCCGACAAAACAAACAAAATATGTTTTTATTTGTATCTATGAGGTTGGGAGATATAAATGTCCAAAATGTTTACAGTTTTCGTAACTCACCGATTTTAGTCTGAGATACTCCAAACCTAGATGTTAAAAAAAACCTTTCTAATATATGAGCAGAAACGTAACCCCTTTAAAACTCGAAAATTTGTATCTGGTAATATTTTCTTAGCATACAGTATAACTTATTATGGTACCGTATATCGTCTTAGGTATACAGAACATCCTTTTAGATTGTGGAATTTGCCAGTGGAAAGGATGGGTAGTATATATATATCATTCAATCACACCCGTTTTAAAGCTTATCGAAATGCGTATATCAGCCAAGTCAATATGCAAGTTTATGGATTATGAAAACATGACTTATGTTCAGAATTATTTGTATAACGCATATCAACAAACAACAAACTGCCTACTTTTAAACGCAGTTGAAATGAAAATACTGACATTTTCTACTGTATTTTGTTCGTTCAAAATCCTTTACGATTGTAGATCTGCAAAATATTAAACTAAATATTACAACTGGTTTTATCAAAAGTATCTGGAAAACGTCTTTATACAATCAATCAGAGAGGAAAAAAACTGTAAACTTTTTCTATTTGATACATTCTATCCGGAAAGAAAGATTACAATTATGTTAGCATTACTTTTACCTAATAGTTCTATTTGCCTGTTTAACGTAAAGTATTTATTATTCATCTTCAATAAAATGCCATTCAAGTAAAACGCCTATCATAAAAAAATATTCCCACATTTAACGTGGAATTCTAATGTAAGTATACTGGAAGCTAATACTTTAGGATTATTTTTATCAGTTTTATCTTCATGCGTCTATTATGCGTGCATTAACTGGACTAGATAGTCATTATAGTTACGAATTAGTAATAGATATAATGTTAATACTTTTCCATTGATATGTAGTATAGAACAAACAGATTTAGAAGCGCAAGTACTGCAGATGGACGGAAGGCGGGCGATCCTTTACATCAATGAATGCAACGTGTTATACTCATATGACGAGCTTAACATCTTGTTTACAAGAGTTTCACCATGTTGACTTTATTCTCTTCCATACGTCTGCAAGTTATGCTTTGATTTAGGGAAACTTTTAGTATTTAATATTTAAAAAGCATAAACTCAACAACACACTTTTATGATGAAATAATTTGTCTTCTTTTCATTCTCTTAAATGATTAAATATATTTTCGAAATTCATAAACACCAAAAATTCGGCAGTGGCTATAGCGATGTTCGCCGCTATTTGAAGCTTCGATATGCCGCTATAAACAGCATATACAAAATAATTTACACAAACATATTATTTTATTATGTAATATTTTGTGTGACAAACTTCAAATAATGCGTTATGGAAGATATAATAAAAATGAAAAATGATTGCTTCGCTTTCTACTCGCTGGTGTTCGCTGAGTTAGCTTCGTGAACTTAAAACGAGCCTTGGAAGCAACATCTTGTTCACTTGCATTCAACAATCCCTGGATATCGCTCTCACGTGTTATTTTCCCCGGCCGGTGCAAACAACCTCCTTCGTGTCCTTTTCATATATGTCTATGGTCACTTTCCCTCCAGGCCCGAGGATCCAGTCTCTCTTGTATTCCGCTTATGGTGAAGCTCACTTCGCCAGCTCTTTTGTTACACCTCATACGCAGATTTTGGAGAGTCGTCCCTATTTCGCTGACGCTCATGAACTTCAAGAACTCGCTTCAGGAGCTTTTTCACCATACTCAGTCTACATGCTCTAAGCTGGCTCGCCAACTTCCGGAATTCTGGGGGTTTTCACACCCCACCTCCGTTCTCTGCCTCTCACTAACCACAGGAACTCGCAACGCGAGCTCTTTTCCACATCTGTCACGCAGCTGTATTACGCCCGTTGGACACAGCCTGTTAGTAGCTGAAGCTCTGTCATAGATCCAGCGCTACCCATGACTGAAAATGTCTTTATTTTAAAAGGATTTTGTTATCGGATGCACCTAGTTTTATTACTTTCCTTATACACAATAGCGTATAAGGAAAGTATTGTGACGGGGTCGAAAATTCGAAGTTTTCGACGGGAGAGCACGTTTCAAACATCCCTGATCACGAATCGACCACTTTTGAGATGATGTCTGTGTGTGTGTGTGTGTGTGTGTGTGTGTGTGTGTGTGTGTGTTTGTGTGTGTGTGTGTGTTTGTGTGTGTGTGTGTTTGTGTGTGTGTGTGTGTGTGTGTGAGTCTGCGGAGACGATAACTGACTAACGAATGGACCGAATCGAACGAAATTTGGTACAAAAATTGCAATCCGTGCATACTAGAAGCCTATTGCTTTTATACACAATCGAATGTTCAGTACCCCCTAAATTTTCGAGTGAAATTTTGAAAAAGTCATCAAAAAATCAAAGTCTCTAATAAAGTTATGCAAATAGACATTTTTTATGTAATTTTTCATTAGAAAACGATTGGCATAAATTTTAGAACGCTAGCATGAATCGTTATTGAGATATTGCACATTTTTCAAAAATATTATCAAAAAATCATATAAAATAAAAGAAAATGTCCTATTGAGAAACATGTTCACTTTTCCTTTGTAATATCATGCGATAAATATGGTGACATTATTCTCGTGGATCTAGCTCGTTCCATTCATGAAAAAGGTACTTTGAGTAATACCTTTGTATTTGAACGCCAATAGTCATTTATCTGCTGTAAGAACAACTTATTTCTCTGTCCATAACGCTTGGCAAGATTTTGACGACAAATTTGGTGGAATCTCTCGAACTTGGCGACTTTTTAAATGTTTCTAAATAAACGAAAAACTTGCCAAATGTATAAAAATGAAGCTAAATCAATGAAAATGACGTCTAATTGACGAAAATTCAATATCTTGTAAAGAATATAAATATCTACTATAAGAATAATCTATTTTTTTTTACTGTAAAAGTAGTAAATTCGTTGCATTATATACGGAAAATCATGTGCTGCCCTCATCAGATTTTTTTAATATACAAAGATAGAGAAAGCAGTGAACTATATAAACATTTATTTTAATAGAAATAAAAGATGGTGGCTGTATCACTTTTATTAATTATAAATAACATTTACTACAGCAACAATACTATATTATTATTAAATTGTCTTCAATGAAATTCCATTTGAATGTTTCTGCTATCACAATTTGTTTGAAAGGTAAAATCTCCACAGACTCAACGGCAGACACAAACACGGACAAACAGATAGATACACATAGATTATTGAAAAATGTTTGTTTCGCATTCAGAAATTCTCAAATCATGTAGACCTGTCTATATCCAAAAGTCTAATTTTTAACACCATTGTAATGTGTTCCTTTACATATACTAGATATTGCAGGGGACTTAATAAATGCAAACGCGGAATTAATTTCTAAATGTAACTTTTTGCAACATTAACTCACTTGTTCCACTCCCCCTCCTCTTTTCTCTTAATGAAATTCTCTCATTAGTTCATTGAACCGCCATTTTCAACTCCTTCATTATCCATTCATCAATGTGATTGTTCCTTATTAGAACAGAACAAAAGAATTCTCTTTGAGTAGGAGTTCTTGGTGTGATGATTAAGACGATGGAACTTCAGTACTTGATAAAAATCTTAATCAAGATTTGGAAAACATTTAAAGGATTCTTAAAGCTGGACAACTAGTAGTCTTTAAATAATTTTTAGGATTTTATCGAGCGCTTTATGTATTGCGCGATATTGGAAAAATTGAAATGATATTACTAATCGATACTTTTATTTGCCCATTTCTGTAATTGATTGTATATTTGCCAGTGAGTGTATATCTGTGAATCTATGGACGTATATTTCTCAAATAATGTGAGCCTATGTTATGAAATTTGGTACGATTATATCAGTCATTTAACTTTAGAATCATTTTGTTGAATTTTTCGAAAATTGGTAAAAAGAAAATAATATTAAAAGTTATTTCGTATGTAACTTGTTATTTGAAAGCAAATTATATGTATAGGATAGTCTATATGTTTCGATCCGGAAATATTGAATGTTTTTATAACCATACAAAAAATTGGCAGTGGCTCTAGCCCGATGGAGCCGAAATGGTTTTATGAAAATAGCATTTTTCATTACGGATAGTTTGTCTTTTTTAGATATTTTTAAAACAGTACAAAATATTAAAATATCTGAATATAATCATTATATTCCAAAACTAAGAAAATTCAATCGAATTTATCGCAGATTCAGTTATATAATCTTGTAGAGCTTTTACTAGGCTACAAATTACTTCTTATAGTTCATGGCTAACACATTTTGTTATCGAGATATTTGCATTACATACAAAATAAAAACATATTTTTTTTATTTTTCTTGAAATTGACTGAACGATTGCTCAAAAACTATAATAACTTTGTAAAGATAAATTATTTCCCTAGAAAATAAAATCCTTGCTGAGTAGTTTTGTTGCTTATTGTTTATATCTATATTTTACAGTTTAGGTGATATTTCGAGTGAGAATAAGCAAAACGAAGCAAAATCTCCCTCAGAGAAAGTTCTTTCAGTTTTTTTTAAATCTTCAAAATATTAAAATTATTTTTATATATTCATCAATATGACAAACTAAGTAAAATTGTTTACATTTTTATCGATTTTATTCTTAGATATAAGCGTCTAAAGTACCTACTATATTCGTAACGTTCCGATTTCAGTCAGTGATATCCCATATATAAATGTTTTTCACATCAAAATTAATATGCTCAAATGGATGGATGGTTTGTAAATTATTTAAACAAGAAATTAATTGAAACTTATTTTAGGAGTTCTCACGAAGGCTCTAGAGATACAAGAAATTTCATAATGAAAGGGTCATATTTCAACAAACAAAAAAGTGACATAATTCAGCAGTATTAGAATTGACATATTTCAACAGGAAAGTAACATATTTCAATGGTACCATAAGAAAACGAACCATGACCTAAACATACTAAAACAACAATACCTCTTCTAATAATAAATAGGATAAAACATCAAGATTGCAGAACGATAAATCGATTTGGGGCTCATGCACAGAATAAAGATAAGGACCCGAGTAAATCCCCTTTTTTACGATCATCGGAGCCGCATTGATTGTAAAAGGCATGCACCCATTCTGAATTACCTTGATTACCGTGAATGGGTGGATCGTAAAAGATATTTTCAGTTTGATGCATATATATATATTTTCTTATTTGTAGTGCTTTGAGTAATGTAAATACGTCTCGTGGTGTCAAAAATGTTATACACAAGTGATCATATGTACTGTATTCTTGTTTAGCTGAAATCATTTTGTAAACTTATCCATTAGCCGAAATTCAGCCAAACTTAGTATGAACTAGCTGTGGTCCAGCCAGAAGTTATTTTTAGCCGTCACTACTAATGATAGTAATAATAATATATCCTTTTATTTCCAATTAAATAGACTGTGTCTCCGTAACGGTAATGATTTATCCGCATCTCCCCCAAAACTGTTTTTCTGTACTTCTCCAATAACTGCAACCCCTAATAATGTGTCTCTTGGGTAGGATCAAGCCAAAATAAGTTCACTAAAAATATCCCCGTCAACCTCTCACAATAATTCAATAAAATGTAATGAAAAAAAGTTCCTCACTGAATAAATACGGGATTCGCAAATTTTTACTCTCAACTTCGTGATTTTGCACCTTCTAAACAGAAATTAAATATATTTTTTATATCCAATTTTAGCATGTAAGATTGTCAAGGTCAAAATTGTAAATTTATAATAATTCAGTCATTTATCAACAGCTTATCCCTCCTGACGGAGAGATATCTGCGACACCGTTGCCATCCAAATTATTTCTTAATTATTTAATCTACTCTTAAAGAATTTTGGAAAAAAATTAATCTGTGACTAGTCGTCCAGCACTGATTAGCAATTGCGGATTTAACTTGTTTTAATTTTAAACTTAGTTTTTATTTTGGTTCATCTGATACTTTCAGGCACGTTAAGTTTGAGCGTCCAGATCTAAAGTTCAAATTTTCGTCGTAATTCTGCGTCGATCGATAGAGGGCGCTCTTAAAGTGAAGCTACAAACGTTATTTTGTCTGAAATAGAGTTTGTCACTCCGCTATAGGAGCTCCCTCTATCGATCGACGCGGAATTGTGATAGACAATGCGTGCTTATACTGGCAATGAATATTCAATAATTGCCGAAACAGACAACTGCTTACTATATCTTATTAGAGCAGCATTTTAAATTATGATATTGTTTATTAATAAATGCAATATATCTTTCAAAATTTTCCGACAGGTGTCAATTTAGTATTAAAATAAATTAAAACAGTGAAATTCGTATGCGACAGAAATTTTAATAGGAAATTTATGAAATTCTCATTTTCTCGTCCATAACACATTCGGGACCTCTTATGTTATAATAGCCTTGTGCTTATAGAAAAATACAATGACTCCCATATTGCTAACGGTACTATTTTAAGTAATGCTTAATTTAAGGATTGGCAATTAACTAACTTTTCGCGCTTGAAAGATTAAATCAGAAGAATAATAAAATTCATTGAAAAGTATTTCAGATTTAAGTTGCCAGGTAATAAATTTCGAAATTATGCATTTCCTGTGCGTTTCACTACCCTCAGTGCTAAGTATCCCCTGTTTGTAATATTTAGAATTATCATTTATATAAGATCGCTTGCCGCATGTTCAGACTGATATTCTTACTACTTTTGATTGTCTTTGGGCCAAAAGTTAGCAAAAAATAGCAGAAATGATGCCAAGTAAATGAAACTGACGCTAAATTTATGAATTTTAAAAATATTTTAATATATGGATTATATAGCTTATTGTGGATGCTATCACTATTAATACTTTTCAATTTAGGGTTGCGTGAAATATAACTTAATTGGGTACTTTGAAATAATTTTGCATATTGTCATTTGCTAAAGTGACAAATGTACAAGTCAGCATAAATACATTGTATTGTAAATCTTATACATTCTTTTTTTACTGTGTAAGAAGTGAATGCATTGCATTATATAGTAAAAGGCATGTGCTGCCAACATCATCCACGTCTTTTACAATTAAATCATTAAAATATCTGTTTCATAAAAGTGAATAAGATTTTGAACTAAAATAATGTTTACAGTTAGCAATTATCATCAATCTGAACATAAATACGTTGTTTCAGAAATCACATGACAAATTGTTTGGTTGTTTCTATTTTCCATTATACAGACATTCAAAATGCTAAATGAGTATGTATGGCTTAATCTAATACATCAAGAACTCTTTATACTGCCTTAATATTAATTTGTAATACACATTTTACCACTCCGTAAGCAAGTATAAAATATAACGCATAAAATATTTTTTAATTCAAAACCATCGTCAAAACTGCTAATTAATTTATTTCAAAAATGTTGACATTCAAGGACACTTGAACATTTTATAACCATTTTTCTTTAGGGAGGGGGATATGTTTAGTATTTATCAATTCAAATATAAAATGGTTATTGAAATTGAAAAGAGCAAAGTTAAAGTAACTAAAAAAACTTTTTCTGAATTTGAAGTGCAGTACTTCAAACGTGGGCCCTGTAAGTCTTTAGTAAAGTGAAGAAGAAAAAAGACTCCAGAAAAAAGTTCCACAAATACATACTTCAATATTTATTTTAAAATAATTAATTCCTTTCGCTAGATGACGATTTTAGTGCATTATTTGTCCTAAATATAAACATCATGTGAAGATAGAATACAAGTAAATATAGTAATTCAACCGCAAATAGCTCATGTCTCAAGGAAGACTCTAGTAGACTATCGAACCACGCCGACTGTCAACGCTCTATCCATTGAAACACTGAAACAAGTATCTTACTTTATATTTAAAGCCATAAATACATTATCCTCCCGATTTCAGATCTATTTATTTATATATTTATATCTCAACAGGTACAACAAGCCCAATTACAGAGAAGTGTAAAAAACAACACATATACCTACAAACACACATAAAAAGTGAACAAACAAAAAACTTATACATTAAAACACAACTAAAATTTACATCAAACATGATCTTAAAACCTTTGGCGGATCGCTAAAAATATCAAAACTAAAAGGTAACCCATTAACTACTCTGACAAGATGCGCTATAGATTGATTTTTCAAAAAAAATTACCATTTGAAACCCCTCTAAGCGTACACACCTATTTCTTGTTCTATAGGCAGGTACATGGATATTAATTTCACTATCAAGTCCGGACAGTCAACAATATCATGTATTAACTTATAAAAGAACAAAAAGACAAAATACAACTGTCTACACATTTCAAAGATCTAATATCATTGTTGGTCCGCAGTAAAGTATTAAACATAAGTACAATTTCTGATCTGTCTTCTTATCTTACGTCCCTTCATTACACATAATGGCATTCTGTTCTTCGTTTTCGATTTAGACATCTTTGGATTCAAGCATTTATAAATTGTAAGCTGTTATTTTTGTTATTTAGAAGAGCACCTTAGTATCCATTCACTTTGCCAAAATACATTGCTCTGGTAGTGCCTTAAGTCGAATTGATGGTGCCTTAATGTCATTATAGCATGTGTTTCCGGATATTTTTAGGAAACAGTATTTAAAATATAATTTTTGGCTTATCCGGTCATATTCTGAACACATTGATTGTGGGTTACTTAATGATATCTATCATCTATCTATCTATATATTTATAATGATTGCCAAGTGACCATCTGTCTGTCTGTCACGTTTTTAGGCACTTCCTGAATAGATCGAAACTTGCAATCTGGTACAAGGATCGATCGTTCGATAAAAATCCCTGGAAAAATCGTATATTTCGAAAATGTGCTGTAGAAGAAGTGCTCCAGGCCAAAACGTGCGAAAAGTGAAATGATAAAAAATCATGCTTCGCGATAAGATAGTGTGCAGTTTCAGATTTCCAATATTTGTTTTTTAGGGGGTGCCGCACTTCAAAATGTTCGATTTGCCGAACAAATGAGAAAGTCTCCTTTAAAATTTTATAGAGGCTTGCAATTCAGTATATTGACTAATCATATGATGAAAATATCCAAGACAAATAGAGTTTTTCAAAAATGTTCGCTTACGAGGGTGCTCCAGAGAAAAACATTTGAAATGTTAAATGATGATAAAGCATGCTTAGGAATGAGATAGGGACGTCAAATTTGGTGTGCTGGTAGATAAATTAAAAGAAAGAATGTATGCAATATTAGTTTAACAATATATTTTACTTCAGGATGTGCCGCACACCAAAATGTTCGATTTAATAAATAAATGAGAAACGTTTCCTTTGAAGTTTGATTGAGGACTAAAATTGGGTAAATGGGCTAATCATTTGATAACATTCTCTCCCCCCCCACACACGCACCAGACTATTTCAAAAATGTTTGTTTAAAGAAGGAATGCTCCAGAGAAAAATGTTCGAAAAGTTAAATAATTAAAAATACATAGTTCGAGATGAAGTAGGAACTTCAAATTTGGTGTACAGGTAGATAGTTCGAATGGAGGAAAGTGTGCAATTTCAGTTTTTCAATATCTTCTGCTTTGGGGTTTCCGCACACCAAAATGTTCGATTTCCGAAATAAATGAGAAACGCCCCCTTTAAAATACGATACAGACTTAATATTTCGTATATGGACTAATAATCTGATAATAAAGCTAAGGAGAATAGAGTTTTTCAGAAATGTACATTTAAAGGGTATGTATCACTCGAAAACGTTTGAAATGTGAAATGATAGAAAAAGAATGCTTCGTGACGGGATAGATATTTCATATATCGTGTATGGGTAGATAATTTGAAAGAAATAAAGAAAGTATATAATAAGAGTTTTCCAATATTTGCAACTAAAGGATGTGCCTTACACAAAATGTTGGATTTGACGAATAAATGTGAAAAGCATTCTTTTAAATTTGATAGAGGCTTGAAATTTGGTAACTGTTCCAATCATTTGATAAAAAACCCAAGAAGAATATAATTTTTCAAAAATTTTATTTATGAGGATGGGTGCACCACACAGAAACGTACGAAAAGTGAATTGATAGAAAACACACTTCGCGATAAGATACAGACTTTAAATTTCACGTAATGGTAGATAGTTGGCAAAAAAGAATCTATATAATTTCAGTTCTCCATAATATAACACTTTAGGGGTGCTGCAAGCTAAAATGTTCGATTTGTCGAATAAATGAAGAACGCCTTTTTTTTTCTTCAATAGAGTCTTGCAAGTTAGTATACAAGTCAAGCTTTCAATAAAACTTTTTGGGGAAATGGAGTTTTTTAAGAATGTTCTGTAGAGGAGGATACGCCACACCAAAACGTTCGAAAGTTAAATTGAGAGATAAAGACATGAAATTTGATACACGGGTCAATCAATCGATAAAACCTAAGGAGAAAATCGTATTTTTCAAAAATGTTCATTTAATGGGTGCTCTACACCAAAACGTTCGAAATGTGCAATGAGAGTAAAACAAACTTTGCAATAAAATAGAGACTTTAAATTGGAACAAACATAGATCATTAGATTGGATCAAGGATCGATCATTAGATTGGATCAAGGATAGATCATTATAGTACGAGTATATAATTTAAGCTTTCTAATATTTGCTAATTTAGGGATGCCGCACACTTAAATATTTAATTGGCTGATAAAGTGAGAAATGCCCTGTCTGAAGTGAAACATATATTTGAAATTTAGTATAGACCACTGATTTGAAAAGCACCACAGGAAAAATCAAATTATTCAAAAATTCCCGTTATTTGGCGGTTGCTTACTGTGAGACCGTTGAATTTCAACAGAATTTTGGCTCGTATATTTCTAATTCCGCATTCAATTGCACACAAGCATTTATGTGCTGTTGCGTTTTTGTCTGCATAAAAAAGAAAAATGATTAAGTTACCAAAGCTTTTTCTAAAATGTAATTTGTCAAGTTAGTCATTTTTTTTGTCATGGATGCCCCAAATTCACCGTAATAAGGGAAATTTAAATACAGCGAAAAAGTATAAGAAGAAAATTAAGAGGAAAGAGCTAAAATTTTGCACAGTTACATAAAATGTCCTTCTTATTTGATGTCCATTGAAATATCTTGAAATTGCTATTTATAAACTCATGTTTGTTAAAATTGCAATACCATGAAGGAATCACGCCATTGAGTTGAAACTTACAGCAAATGTAAATTAGGGTGGGCTATGCAAATGATTAGAATTTTAGAGTCACTGAGCATGCATGTGCTGAACAGCGCCTTCTCAACTGTTGTGATAGCCATATAGAGAGCTGTATCGGGACGTTGAAAACAGTCAATGGTTGTCTGCTAGCGGAAAACGTTTCATGAGAAGTCATAAAGCCTCTACGACGACAGAGGGCGCCATATGAGAAAGTTGCGGAGTTTGAACGGGGACGAATTATCGGTGAAAGGACCCTTCGTGAAAGGGTTTTTCTTATCGTAAAATAGCAGCTAGTATGGAGCGCAATGCCACGACAGTAATGCGAGTGTGGAAGCAGTGGACTGAATATGACCGGTCGAGTCGAAATTCCGACAGTGGACGACGAAATGATAGACACCTTATCTTCATGGCAGTGGTGGAACTTACAGCTTCATGTCGACAGTTGACAGAACGTTGGAGCACTGCTACAGTTATGTCCTTGCCTGCTCTAATAATTCGTCGGCGTCTGCTGCATCGTGGACTGCGTGTAAGAATTCGTTTATACAGGATTCATCGGATACAAAACCATCGACGCCTGTGGCTACAATGGGTTCATCAACATAGACACTGAAGTCGTCTTTTCCGATGAATCCTGTTTTCATTTGGGGCACAGTGATGGCCACTATAGCGGTGAATACCACCTTCAGTAGTGCGTTATCCAGCATCATGCTGGACGAACGCCAAACGTGATGGTCTGGGGGCGCCATTAAGTATTTGGCCGATCTCAGCTGCTAAGAATTGTGGGTAATCTCAACAGCAACCTGTGCATCAGAGAATTTCTGGAGCCCGAAGTCGTACCCTTTTTTCAACGCATTCCGGGCGCTGAATTTCAATAGGGCAATGATCGTCTACATGCTACTAGGAATATTCAAGACTTCTTTACAGTGCAACAGATACATCTTCTTTCTTGGTCTGCCTATTCACCGGATATGTCGCCTATTGAACATGTCTGGGATTTCATCGGTCGGCGTCTCGCTCGTGACGCTCATTCCGTAACTAATACAGCTGAACTTTGGGTTCGGATAGAAGCAATCTGAAATGCTCTTCCTCAGGCTAAAATTCAAAATCTGTTTAAATCCATGTTACGTCGTATAGAAGCCCTTATTGCATCGCGGGGTAGCTTCAGCAATTACTGAGTTTAGACATGTAATATTGTTTTTTAGCTTTGTAAATTTAAACGGGTTTTTTTAATCAATACAGGTCGTTTGTGGAATAAATTTCATTTAATTCTGATGATTCCTTCATGGCATTGAAATTTTTACAAGCAGAAGTATATTTTTCGAATACTAATTTCATAAACCATAATGCACATTAAAATTTATTTTAAAGAAATACGCAGATTTAGTTCCAGTGACTTAATAGAAATATAATAAAAAAATTCAGCAATATAAAAAGATTATTTCGATGTGAATACATATCTAAAAAATTAATTTAACATTAGGAACTCTAAAAGTTACATACTCCTAATAAAGAAATAACTAGATCGAATTACTTAGAATTTAGTATCGGATTCAATTTTGGTAGAGTGTCAAATCTGGGGTGAAACTTGGATTAGAAATTGCTAAGTTGACTCGCAAAATACAAGAAGACTGTTCTGAGCATTATTTACTATCGTAAGTTATTTCTTATCGTAAGTTATTTCCTTTCGAAGACATTACTTTCTACAGTATATTTTAATTTGTTCCATTATGGTTTATGAACACAATAAAAATATGTGGATCTTTTTACTTTCCTTATATACATAATGTATAAAGAAAGTATTGTGACGGGGTCGAAAATTCGAATTCGAGTTTTCGACGGTAGAGCACGTTTCAAGCATCCCTGATCACGAATCAAACATTTTGAGGTGATGTCTGTGTGTGTGTGTGCGTGTGTGTGAATATATCTGTTTGTATGTATGTGTGTGTGTGTCAGTGAGTCTGTGGAGTCGATATCTCACGAATGTATGGAGAGATTCGAATGAAATTTGGTACAAAAATTACAATCCATGAATACTGGAAGCTTATTGTTTTTAAACACAATCGAATGTTCTGAACCCTCCTATATTTTCGAGTGAAATTTTGAAAAAAATTATCAAAAAATCAAAACCTTTAATAAAGTTACGCAAATAGTCATTTCTTATGTAATGTTTTCTTCAAAAACGATTGACATAAACTTTAGAACGCTAGCATGAACCGTTCTCGAGATATTGCACATTTTTCAAATAAATGTATAAAAAAATCCCATAAATTAAAAGATATATAATAACTGTTGAGAAACATGTTCACTTTTCATATGTAATATCGTGCGATAAATTTGGTGATATCATTTTCGTGGATCTAGCTCATTCCATTCATGAGAAAAGACACTTTGAGTAATACTTTTGTATTTGAACGCCAATAGTAATTTATTTGCTATAAAAATAACTTATTTCTCCGTCCATAACGCTTGGGGAGATTTTGGCGACGAATTTGACGGAATGCCGTCAACTTGGCGACTTTTTTAAATGTTGCCAAATTAGCGAAAATCTCGCCAAATGAATAAAAATGACGTTAAATCAATGAAAATGACGACTCATTGATGAAAATTCATTATCTTGGAAATAATATAAGTATCTACTATAAGAATAACGTCTTTTTTTTTTCTTTTGCTGTAAAAGTAGTAAATTCATTGTATTATATAAGGAAAGTCATGTGCTGCCCACATCAGATTTTTTATATTCTGCAGCTATATTGTGTTACATGTTATTTATTAATTCATCAATTTAGCGTTATTTTCGTAACTTCATCATCAGTTTTGACAATTTTACGACATTTTCGTCAGTTTACCAGTACATTTAAATAGTCACTAAAGTGGAGATATTTTGCTAAATAAATCACCAAGGTTGCCAGATTTATCATTAAATGTACATTTGATGATACTTACTACTGTTCATTTTATGTAAATTTTAATATGCATTTTAATATGCATAAAAACTTACAATATCTAAACAACAACAGTTCAAGCAAGCGTTCTACAGTTTGTGTTATTAGTTTTAGAATAAAAACTACGTATAAAACGATTTTATAGTTAACATTATTGAATGTCCTTTTCTATGATTTTTTTAAAATGTCATTCAAAAATTGGAAGTAGCATCTTCCATACGTTCGATAATCCAAATTGCGTTTGAAACGCTCCATTTGTTTATGGACATACACACACACACACATATACACAAACATCACTTCAGAAACTTTTGCTTCGAGTTCAGAGATTCTTAAAACGTGTTTTTCTATCGAAAATCGGATTTCGAATTTTTGACCTCTTCCCAATGCTTTTCTTATACATTATACTAAGTATGTAAAGAAAATAAAAATAAATTTATAAAACTCCGTTTTTGCATGATGCCAAAAATCTAAATTCAAATTTTAACTACAGACGCATTTTTAAAGATTTACACATAAATAATTATTGAATGTTAACAATTGTAATTGAAAAAATTTCAAATTGAAAGCTTGTTGTGCGTTATAGTTCTTACTAAACCTATCCACGTCATATAAACTTCAATTCGAAAAAAAATGTCAATTCGAAAAAATTTCGATATGAAAGTTTATTGTCCGTATGTTTGGTTCCTACTAAGCCTGTCCAAGTCACGCAATCTTCAATTCGAAAAAATCATTCAATTTGAAACAAAATTCGAATTGAAAGTTTCTCGTCTGTATGTTTGGTCCTTACTAATCCTCTCCAAGTCCTACAATCTTCAATTCGAAGAAATCTTACATTTCGAAACAATTTCGAATTGAAAATTTATTGCCCATATGTTTGGTTCTTACTAATCCTGCCCAAGTCATACAATCTTGATTAATTACTGAGATATTTGCTTCATGTGGATATTATCAATATTGATAATGATCAAGTTAGAGTTGCGCCAAATGATAAGTTAATTGGGTACATCTAAATGGTTTTACATATTGTCATCAGAAAAAGAGCCAGATGTATAATTTAACGTTGACATAGTGTGTCGTGAATCTACTGGTATACATCATATTTTTACTGTGAAAGAAGTAAATCCATTGCATTGTGTAGGGGAAAGCCATGTACTGCCTACATCAAATGTAAACACACCAATATTTTTTAAAGAATGCGCATATAGTTTAGCTTTAAAATTATTGTCAACATCGTTGGTCCCTTGTAAACTTGAAAATCGATTAATCGATTTGGACCCCATTTGGGTGGTATGCTACGTATATTGTCTAGATGGAAACGGAATGCAAAATTCGGAAAATGTATATGGTTTGCGACTAAATCAGTAATTTTCATAACCTCAAAAACCACTGGAGCAATTTGGAAAATATATGCATGATATTGTATACTACATGTATTGTGTAGATATGAATTCAGAAAATATTTTTTTTCAAATGTACACAATATAGCTGGGAGGCCGAATACTCTTTTATTTAGCCGGGAAAGTGTCGCGGTTACTGCTATCCTGTGTTTTGTTTTTTTTCATTCTGGTTTTCGCATTCATTTTTTACGATATTATTTCTTTTCTTCCACTCAGTAGATGGCACCACCACAGCTGCATTTTCAGAGTCTCTGTGTATTTTATCCTTTGGCTTTCCTCATTACGTTCATTTGGCGTTTCACTCTTAACTTGTTTGCACAGAGGACGAAATCTCAGAACGTGTTTTCGAAACCAACGTCTGCTTTTTGTATTTTAGTTACATATAATTTTATACCGTGTTTTTATTTTCCCAACAATATGGTAACGTATATGGAAATCATTGGAATCATGTCGAAGATTGCAACTCTAGTTTTCAACGAATCTACACGTTTCGAACACTCTAGAATCCGAAAACACTATTTTTAGCATGACGTCTATGTGTATATGTATCTGTGGGTCTGTGCAAAATATGTATCCACTCTAGCTAAAAATTAATTGGTCAAATGTTGCCAAATGTAGTAGATAAGTCGCTTGTAAATTACACTGCAGCTGATTAGTTTTGGGTACGCGTCGCAAAACAGTACCTGCCTTTCTTTGCAAAATAACCTGAAAAAATCGTTAAAATCGAAAATAATTGACTACGTGTACTCAAATGTATTAATTGCATGCTTGTTTTATACGTAATTTTTGATAATGAAAAGAATAAAGCTCAAGCTCCTAACTCTAAGATTAACCATTCTCGAGATAGTTTAGTTTTTTTCCCATTTTGCTACATCGCAATTGAAAATATGTGCAATCATCAAATGAACGCGAAAATGGAATTAAACCTGCAAAATTGGTGTGATTTAAAAAAAAAACATCCGTGTTACTTTGTACAATTAAGCTCTATTAAAAAAATTATGAAAGAAATTAAAAGAAAATGAATTTGAGTCGATAGGGGAACTCAACTGCTGCCTACATCAGATGCTTTTCAATTATTTTAACATAATGAATTTATAATGTATTTCGATTTTTAAAGATAAAAATTATTTTAAATTAACAAAGTTCTTCTTTTCCTTGAAAACCAATAGGCATTTTATGTTTATCTAAAAATTGATTGATTCACTTTCGGGGAAACTCAAAACATACATTAAAAATTCGAAAGATGGATTTCTGACTCCATCACTTTTTGTTCTCCATCTGTAATGAAAGAAAACAATATTGGCACAGCTTCAAAGTAACTTCCATTTTAGACAGTTAAAGTTTCTTCTAAAATTAAACTTCTGTTGTATACTTGTACGTCTAATCCCTTAAGCCACGTACCTAATCCTTTAATTGAGGTAGCAAGTTTATATTTTAATCCCTGGAAGATTTTATCCTGTAAAGTATTAATTGCATCTGTTTTTTCTAAAGTTACAATGCATTGCAAAGTTAATTGTGTAATCTTAAGTCAATAAATGGGGATATGTTGATGATAACATTTTTAAGAGAAGAGTATTTTGTAGTTAAGACATAAAATTGAACAGAAAAATGTTTATTCTAAATTATTCGGTTGAGAAATGCACCGTTCTTTTTTATCAAAACAAGCAACATCTTTATCAAGATATAGCTTAAAACATAAAGAACAGAATAACTTGCAATTATGCAAATGTAAATGCATGTTAGGTTTGGTGACGCAAATATCATAATATTTTGTAACAGCAAGCACCAATAACATTAAGATTAAATTCAAATGGCTTAGTCATCAATCGCACAAGCCCACAAATAGTATAGTAGTGAAATCCTTACCATTTCTCTCTGCAAGATAATATTTAACTTATCTGGCTCAGTGAAAACAATTTTAATTAACTTAATTTACTAAAATAGACAACTTCATTAATTTTATTCATATTAACGTCATTACTTAAAGGTTCAAATCCACCAAAAAAGTAGGAGGTGAAATGTAATTACGCATGATATATGATGATAACCAACTCAGAAACTTGTCAATTTTAAACATTATTAATAAATGACCTCATAAAAGTTATTAGAAACTTTCATAAGGGTGTTGAGCCCGTTCCTTCTAGTAGTCATAGTTTGTGCTACTAACATCAGACGCTAGAAACGCTGACACAGCGTATAATTTCCGACATATATCCCTGAGAAATATTTTACTTGAATCTAACTATGCCCGTGATTACACTTTCTTGAGTTCTGTATAAGTTCCTGTGACTCCGTACACAGTATTTGCGTCCTCTGCAAATCCTTTGTTCTTGCCTTCGCACATCTGAGACATTATGATTCGTCGATGGTATTGGATGTTACCATATTACACATGCACCTTGTTGCATTATTTTCAGGAAATGAAAATCCGCAAATGATGACCTGCAGCTGATTACTGTAATAAATTTCATGTTTGTAAAATTTTAAGTTCGACGAAATGTCTGTCATTGTTCAAGTTTTGCTTTTAGTAGCTTGACGCACTATTCTGTGATTGAAAGTTTTGTGACTACATTATCATTTCTTTCACAACGCTTTTGCACTTTATTGGATCATATTTCTACACAGATTGCATTTCTCGTAAAATTATTTTTTTGTGTCGTCACAGGTTTTATAAATGTAACTCATCTTAATTTATATTGACTAAATAATTTTTTGGATAGCAATGTATGGTATTAATTGCGCAACAGCCTACAACTTTGTAATTGACATTTTCCCTTTACCTCTAACAAGAAATGAAATAATTCTTCTTAACACCAAAAATGGGAGTTTAGTCCCTCAAAAATTTTCTCATCGTGTGGTGGTTAAGGGATTTCTTATATACCTGTATAAAAATATACTATAACCAATATATTTCCAAAGTTATTAGCTTGGTATAATGCTTCCCTTGACACTCTGTATAAAGTTTTTGATTTCATCTAAGCCGTTTCTAATATTGTTACTTATCTCCACTTTTAAAATCAATGTTATACGCATAAAATATTTAAAAAAAGTAATTCGCGGAAATTTTCTCTTGACGTTAATCTTAATATATGTCCCAATCAGAATATTAATAATCATAATTGTGTAACTGTAATCGATTATAATTGATTACAATTACGTGATATTTTTCCTAATCTTTAATGTAATCAAAATCATTTAAGAATTAAAAATTCAAGTCGTTATCATAACCGTAACCGAAAAATAATTCCGTGAATAATTATAAGTTTAATCGCAATAAAAATAATTTTCCTGCGTAATCATAATCTTAATCATAATTGAAGTAACAACTCCTTAAATAATTGTGATAGTACTCAGAAAAATGTCTTTGTGTAGTCATATTCGTAATCCCGAAATTACTATTCGGAATAATCGTGCTGATGAAGAAAGTTGAAGCCTACCTCAAGTAAGCATCGGTTGATGAAAATTCAAATTTATTAGAGGAAAGAAAATAATAGAAACATTTCTCATTTATGTAAATAAATTATTTATATGTTCTTCTTTTGCTCTTATTGAAAAAATTCTTAGAGTTGCAATAAAATTTTATTATCCAACAAAATGTTGATAGAAAAAAAATTGAAAACTTAATTTTAATAAAATTTAATAAAAATTAATTGGGAATCAAGTACTTTTTTATAAATATTTTTGCAATCTGTGTATCTTGGTGTGTGTCTTGGTGACTCGGAATATTTTGTTACTGAAAAATCAAATTTGGAAAATTAAATTTTCTCTCCCACTCCCCAAATTCTGTAAAGTATTTCCTAACCAGAAAGTAGTTTTAGTATAATCGAGTCTCAATCGATATTCCTTAGTGTAATTGTATTCATAATATCAAATTACTTTCTGTAATGCAATCGTAATCTAAATCTCATCTTTCACGCAATCGAATCGTAGCCACATTTATAATCTGATATTGCTCTTTTAAAATAATCGTAATCACAATCATAATCTGAAATTTCGATTGTTTGTAATAGTAATTGTAATCGTATTCTAATTTCTACTGTGGGTATAATTATAGTCGTTATAGTAATATATCTCTTAGAAGGCCTATTAATCTTAATTTCAATCGAATACACTCAACAGTAATCGATTTATAGTGTAATCACAACATAAAATAAAGATTACCTGCACATTCCTCAACATTCTTAATATTTTATCTATGAACTCTCAAATTAAAAAACTTTAAAACTAACAAATAATACCGACAAGCACCAATTGAAAGCAGATAAAATTTTAAAGTCATTTAAAACTTTATCTGCCTACTTATGCAACGGTATATTTTTAAACTTTAATTTTAATGTTTCATTAGCGAAATAAAATTAACATCAACTTTCATTGTGACTTGTATTTTGAAAAGTATGACTTTGTTCTCTGATTAAAATTCTTTTCTAAAGCAGTCTCTTTAATCTTTTTAAGCAGTGCATCTAATCCCTTAATTGAGGCAGTGAGATTAGATTGCAAGTTTTGAAGATTTTCTCCCGAAAAATATTAATTGCTATCTCTTTTCGAAGTTACAAAGCATTTACTCGGTTGACGGAATAATCCTAAATCAATACAGTTAGGTGCAATATGAGAACGTTTTCCGGAAAAGTACAGATGTGACGTTAGGATTATGAAACCGTTGTCGTGAAATGAACAGGAATGTGATTTGCGTGATAGTTTTTTAAGGGATGTATAAAGTTTCTTAAAAATAAAAACTCAATTTAAGTTCTCACCAGAGGTTAAAGATGTGAAAAACAGATGTGAGGATGATAAAAATGGCGTATGAAAATTTATTTCAGAAAGTTTCAATTTTCAAATAACATTAAAAGTAAATACAGAGACTTTGTGCAGGAAACTCTGTGCAAAAAAGTCAATAAATAGATCACAACGTGAAATTCTGCTCAAATAAGATCTAGAAATAAGACGATTGTTTCAGAAATCAACTTAAGATTAAGCGGCAAATTATTCGTAAAATGACCATAGATTAATAGTGAAAATGGGTACATTTCTAGGTTTAAGGAGGCAAAAATAATGTAGTTTGTATAATATTTTGCAATATTTACTTATTGACTAACACGTTGGTTTTATTATATTGCACATGTAATAACTTTGTAGTGAGTGTACACGTTAGGTCTATCTACAGTAAAGGGACCATACCCCATCATATAAAAATAATTGCAGCGCCCCAAGCGGAGAATAGAAAGTTAGGATAACGCATTTGAGAACAAACAACGCGAGATAGAATGTCAATTACAAAGTTGTAGATAATTACCTAATTAGTTGGAAGGGATATCAGCAACGCACTAAAAGCATATATGGCAAGCAATAAATACAAGTCAAAAAGTTATATCATCAGAGACTGTAACATAATGACACCTGTAATGCTTGTTGAAGTACTCGGTTATATATTTCTCAAATTCAAATGGGCATGTAAGTCTTATTTACTTAAGCATTCTTCATCTATATCTCGTTATTGTCGAGGTCGTTGTATTATTTTTTAATGATCTATTAGAGGCGCTGCATTCACTTTTATCTCATGGGCACATTACTTATAGACTGACCTAGCATGCTCACATATAGATCTTTCTTTGCAAATATATTGCTATTCTAAATTACTTTCTTAGGAACTCTGTATAAGTGCAATATTTTTTTTGTCAGTTTTGTTGAACATAACTTTATTTCTAACGCAAATTCCATAATTAAATACCAACCTACATATGGTTAAAGCTATGAATGTTTCTGTTAGAAATGAAATATCTAACGATGTATATTCGCATTTTCAAAAAATTTTGTGTTCATAGCAAGCTTAAATGTCACAGTATTAAAAGTTTATGGACAATATATCAAGTTGGTAGCAACAAGACGTTTACGTACTAAAACTCTCTAATATTTTAAAGTGTAAGGAACAAAGAACGATCGATAATACAGAGAATAATAAAAATATATTTATTAAAATTTTATACACATTTTTATGTATTATATCTTTAAAAAAATAAGGTTATTAAACCTTTTTATAAAAAATTAAATGTTAACATTTTAGTAAACATGTTTATTAATCTTCGGATATTTTTTTACTGTTTCTAGTATTTTCATTATTTTATATTTTTGATAATTTTAGTTGTTTTATGGAGGGGAAAATTGGTGTTTTTTTCAATGATGGAACACACTTGTAAGAAGATCCAAGTGCATCATCAAGAAATATTCCACATCCCATTGAAGTTGGGTTTTGAGTTAACTAACCCATTTTAAGTTAACTAAATCAAGAAAAAATCCAGCTAAGAAGAAATATCTGTGAAAAAAGATTTGTCAAGAAAGATGGCCACTATCAAGAAAGGTCTATTAAAAAACAGCCGAGCAGTATGTGAATTAACTAAAATAAAAAAGAGATCTAAAATCTTCTAAAATTATTTCAGATAACTTTGAAGTTGCTTATTCCCTCAATTGCTAATTGTGTTAGATTTTATGGTTTGCACAAAGTTGACGGCCTTTATGGGCCCTTTGTTTCTAATACTTGTACTGCGTCCTATGTTTTGGCTAAATTTCTTGTTTCTCGATTTTCACTACTACTTCAGAACTCGTGATTTTATCAGCAAAATTTACAATTGGGAAATACTTGTGATCAAATAATTGTCTTATAGTTTATTTCGACGTCAAGACACATTCCACTAATGTTTTCTGTTAATGGTTACTTGCCGTGCATTAGAAAAGGGTAAGATTTTTTTCTTAATTTTATTTTACTATTTGAAATCGATGATTCCATTCCCCTGAGACATATTTGCTTATCTCAAAACTCGTTTGTTTTTCTAGGCGATTATTTCAAATGGCCAGGACTTGGTTATCAGTAATCAATTCTTAATCCCTTTTTGCATCACATTTACGTGCACAATTTTAAAGTCCCATTATTTAATTCCCCATTTATAATTATTCTAATGATTATTTTGTTTGAATGGACATGTTTAATAAATATTTCTTGCGATCCTTTTCTTTACAAATCATTCCAATTAAACATACTGATAGTACTCGATAGCGGTAATTCATCAATTAATTTAGAGTGATGTGATGCGAATGCGTCATGGCCTAACTGTATATTTAATGCTCAGATTTTTTATTATATACGGGGTGGTCCAAAAGGTCCTAGACAAACTTTAAGGGTAGATCAGGCATACAAACACAAGCCCGTTTTGCATAGGAACATGTGGCCGTAAACTCCATCGTGTGGGAGTGCTACAGATACAGATAGAAGCAAAAAGAATGGAATGCATATAATGCAACAGAGTATTAACATAGTATTAAAGTAGGTGTTCTAAGTTCTTGCCATCCGCAGCTATGCATATTTGGCAACGTCGACGCATAGATTGGCGAACGCGTTTAAAAATGCCAGCACAGTCACTGACACTTGCTACTGCCTCAACGACTCAAGCAGCAAGGTTAGTATCAGAAGTTACAGGGGTCTCATTGCAAGGGCGCGGTAGCCCTGTGGTTAGCGCGCGGAAGTTGCACTCGGTAGGCCCGGGTTCGATTCCCGCCGCTGCCCAAACTGCTGCCGTGTTCACGTGGAGTACGATCACGTTAAACATGTAGGTCCGTAAGTCCTTCCGAGAGGTTGGTGGTAGGGAAAGGAGGGTACGGTCCCTGTGGATGCCTCCCCCACTGGGTTCCGGTCTAAATTGGGTGGCACTTCCCGGCCGTCCAAACAGATACCTTACACCTTTCTGGTAGGTCGGACGGTCTGGGTCGAAGAAGAAGGGGTTTCATTGCATTCCTTCATTCTTATTGGTTACCATTTGATCTTATTAGTAGGGTTTGATGGTTGGATTGAAATATGTCATTGAGGGTGTCATTTTTCTTTTTATTTGATGTTTATTTTGCATGATATATGTTGCATCCATGATCAAGAAAGGCGACTTCCATACGACGTCCAATTGACGTCCATGAGTCAATGGACGCCAATGCCTACAAAAGGGGATCGAACTGTTTGGAATAGGGTATGTCAAATACCTGCCTTTTTGGGAGGTTCTGCGTTTGAGATTGACGCTGTTCCACCCGTAAGCAAAAGGTTAATAGGTTTGTTTTGGTTTTCTATTATAGGATTTTAAACTTATTTGTTAATGGATATTTAGATGCTTTGGTTTTATTTTTATATCTGAGAAGTTCTGTTGGGTGTGTATAATTGACTTTTTATTCGCTCGATAACTTTGGATAGCTAATTTTTGTTGAGGTGAAAATCGTTTGAGTTGTATGTCTTTTAATTTTATTATTAGAAAATGGGTATTATTGGTTTTCTTGTTTTATGGTCCCTCCCTAAGGCTGCAAAATTATTTTTGTTTTGTGAAAATGTACGCGGTAATCCTAGTTATTTTTGTTTGCAGTAGTCTTAGCTTGATCAGAGTAGTTTTTGTTTGGCTGTTGATATTTTTTAGGTTTCTATTAGTAAGTTAGTTGTTATTAAGATTGGATTTCTGGTTTAGTAAGTTATAATAGTCTGAAACCTAGTTATTAATGATATGTAACATCTATGTAATGATATGATTTATAATGGCATTTTAATATAATTTATTATTTGATATATATTATTGTGAATAATTTTCCTCCTGCATGTGTTGCGGTTGATTTGCCTATTCACCTCCCTATGTTAACCAGGTAAAATTATTTTGTTTAATAAAATATTTGTGGGAACTGGTTCGTCGCCGTTTTGCCTGGCTGGTCCCTTTGTTGGCGTGGCACTGGCTTACTGTGTGGGAGGTTCTTTCGTCTCCATCGGCGCTTCTCTTCGAAACTAGTGGGGGCTGGATGCACTCGGCTGTGCTGTGACAGGTTGTCCCCTTGGAGTCATGGGCGGTGCGCTTGCTGTGTGGTGGAGTCCACGGCTTTCTCCGGTGGGGTGGGGTTGCTCGTTGTCTGAGCTTGTGTTGAGGATAAGTTTTTTACCTGCCGGGGAATCGGCTGCTTGAGCCTTTAAAGGCAAGCTCCTCAGTCTGAATCGATCAGGGTCTCGTAATAAATATAACGTCGCTAATGGATAATGCTGATGGTTTTCTCTTCCCGTCTGTACTTTTAAGCTGTTCTATATACTCTTGAATGAGTCGTGGGGATTGGGTTCTCAGGAGACACGTAAACAATGCTTTTGAGGTAATACCACAGAAAAAAATCATTGAGGAACAAGTCGGGGGATTGTGGTGGCGAACTGATGGGTCTTTTCCTGTCGATCCATCTTGCAGAAATGATCCTATTGAGATAGTCCTGCACATCCTGGCTGAAACACGCACAGCTACGGATGGCAGGACATTTCAAGATATACTTTAATACTGTGATAAAAATTGTAATTGATACTTGTAATTGTTATGTCTGTTAAACCTGTGTTGTATTATCTGAATTTCTTTCTTTTTGATTCTTCTTATATCTATGGAACCTCGCGGTGGCCTTTGCTTCCACATGTTCCTATCCAAAACGGGCTTGTGTTTGTATGCCTGACCTACCCTTAAAATTTGCCTAAGACCTTATGGACCATCCTGTAAAAATAAAACTGTCTGGGGCACAGCAATGTACCGCAAACCTATTTCTTTTCTAAATGTGCAACTAGTGACTTATTTATATAGATTTCTGGATTAAGTGAATTAAAACCATTTCATTTTATGTTATTAAACAAATAGTCTAATTTTTTTGAAAATTTCATAACATGATTTTTGTTGGAATGGTTTATAAAATATATGTTATTCTAATTGGAAGAACACCTTTTCAACACTTTTACGAACATAATTTAGATATACACTTTTGATGCAAGAAAAAATAGTTTTTTGATAAATCTTCTTTTATTAAGTAGAAAAGTTTTCATTTAATAAACTATTTTAATAAAAAAAATTTTCATTTCAGTTCTTAAAACGTAACTGCATTACCGATCTGGAAGCAAATGCTGCATCAAGATGCACACCCGATCCAGGCTATAAATATTTCTGCTCTTTACGAAACTGAAGCGTTTAACAAAATATATTTATATTCTCTAAATTTATGACGTTCCATGGTCTTTCCAAATGACACGATAATAAAATTTTAGGGTCGGTGTTTTAAATTGGTAGCAACATCAGAAAGTTCAGGTACTAAAACTCAAACATTTTGGAGAGTAAGAAATAAAGATAGATAGATAAATATAATATTTTCACTTAAATTTTTATGTAGTTTTGAATGGACTTTAATTCCAAGAGTACATGGAGATAGCTTTCAAATTATAATTAAAGATTAGAATATCTTAATAGGACTTAATGTTAACTGGAATTTTTATTTATGTTTTTAACATTCATATTTATTGCTTCATAATAGCAGTAAGCATATTCTTTTAATACACTTGTCAATCAATAACTTTAATAATTTTAGGACGACAATGATTATGAATAATATTTATTTTGGACCTTAATACTTATTACCTCAAAGTCCTTCAAAAGAATAGTGTAAATATAAATTATGGATTGTAAAACAAAAATAGCAGATACAAACATTTCTTAGGTCCCAAATACATTCTTCGAAAGTGTTTAAGTACTAAGATTTACACAAAAAATTTTAAACATCGGAAACTTAATAGAATTGAAATTTTGGATTATTTTTACGCAGGTTAATATTTTTAGAGTTTTCTGAAGCGAATTATGCTTCTTTAGCAACAGCATAAGCTGTTGTTAAAAAGTATCAACCAGCTTAGTAGGAAACGCATCCAAGAAACATATGTACATTGTGCTGTAAATTAATTTTTGAATTTACAGTACATAATTTGATTATGAAAGTATAAAACTAATTTCACAATTTTAGTATTTTAAACATGTTTTCTAAAGAAATAATAATATATCTGTCCAAGCGAGTGTTCTCTATTTTTTTCATTTTTCTTACTTTTACTGGAAATATCTTTGAAACTTTGAAATATATATATATATATATATATATATATATAAATCGTAAGCGACAAAAATATGTACTAGGCAATTTAGTGTCTGAATCTATATTTATTTTTAAAAAAGCTCTTATATTTGAGTTATCGTCTTGTCATGTTGAAGGAGATTGGAAGTTTTCCGTTTTTCAAGATTGTAATGTTTATATCAAAAGAACTAAAAGCGCTAGTTCTAAGGAATAAGCAAACATTTATAACTATTTGAAAGACTTATGAGTGAGTAATTGGATTTTAGATCGAACTCTTAGTTTTTGAAAATCTTAAAAGTATACATACGTTCGAGAGAATGTTTTTACCATTTATCTTACTTTCTTCGAAATATCTTAAAAACTATAAAATATTATAAATAGCAAACGACAAAAATATATATTAGAAAATTTAGTTTTTGAATCTAAATCTATTTTTTAGTTTTCAAGTCATCGTCTTGTCAAGTTGAAGAAGATTAAAAATGTTCCGTATTTCAAGTTTTTAATGCTTATATCTCAAAAACTAAAAGTGCAATGAGCAATAATCAAGAATTTTTAGTTCTTTGAAAGCCTTACAATTATATATAATTGGATTTTGGATCGATTTCTTAGTTTCTGAAGTATATCAATGGTTATAATTTCGATATTTTAGCTATTTAATCCGGTTTTTCCAATGGGTGGGAAAACTGTAATATTTAAAATGTCATGATTGTTGCAGCTCAACCTGTTTACTTACTCCTTGGTGAAATATGGGTGCACAAGCACGATATATTTTGTTTTGAGATAAAATGTTAGGAAGTAAATATACTTGGGAATTCTAAAGATGTTTAATAAATTGGTGTGGTTTGAACAGGATAGATGAGAATATACGTATTCAATTATGTATCCAAGTATGTATTTATGTACCTACAGGCAGGTTTATAGATTGACTTGAAGCTAATATCTCGTCAGATATATTATATAAGTTGAAAGTTTTCATTTCATGAACATTTTCGCATTTTTATATACAGTGTCTCTAGTAAAGTTCTTAAACGTTTTAATAACGAAAGAGAAGGTGCATGAGTGGCGTTAACTGCATTTATGGTAAAGTGGCCATGACCGAAAGATTATTCATTCCCTTAACTGTAATTTTTAAAAGCTAGGATAGCAATATCGACAAGAAATCAATACTGAAGGAAGTGCCAATTACAAAATAGTAGGTGATTGTTTAATGAGTAGGAATCGACCTTAAAACTGTTACAAAACGCATTTATTTGATACAATGCATACTGACGCATGGCTGTCTTATTCATGAATGATGTAGTAAACAGCAATTACATGAGCAGAAATCTATTGTAGGACCCGCTTAAAATGTCTTCTGTCACCTACAATGCACGTTTGAATTCCAGAAAGAATATTACCGAGGAATTTGACAGTACAGATGCCACCGTGCTAGAATGCCTAATATAATTTTTTGATAGGTATATATTGCCTTTCGTACATAAAATTCGTTCATTCCTGATATTGATTTCTTTAAAATTACTCGTAAATAATTCTCTATAATTTGTAAAGAATCTAGCCGTACCATCCAGGGTTGGAACCGCGAATCTTCGTTCTGGTCAGCCGACGCTCTCCTAATTAAGCTACTAGGGCGAAAGGTATTACCGTCGGAATGGACTCAGTATTCTTATCCATCTAACGCCAAACTGTCGCGCAACTTAACAATCTGATTGGCTATTTATTCCAATTTTTTTCCTCAGCCTGGCCTTCTGCTGCTATTTTATCTCCCAGTCTGTGGTCGTTGGCCTTCCTATTTGAAATCAGCAATTCATATCCCAGAGTACATCGAATCCGCTTTACTCGTACTAAGGCCGCTTTCTGATCCCCCGACACCATTGCACTAACCTACAGTATTGATTTGTTCAAGCACCAAAGAACCTCGCTGCTGGCTTATCTGGGGCTCGAACCATTAATCCCCGCATACTGACTAACCGACGCTCTCCGTTTTGAGCTTCTGAGACAGAATTACAAACTCTTAGCGCCAAAGTAAACTTTTCAAAGTTTATATTAAACCTTTTACTTCTATCTCCCTTTGTGTTTTCCTTCCAGGAAAGGGTACTGTTAGAGAATGGTGTACGGATCTCAGCTCCTTGTATGTCTGGTCTTCCTTTCCTGCCGGATATACAAATCTGTGGATAGTACCCCAGATTTCCCACTCGGGTGCATGGAGCGAGCTCTTTCCACATTGAGGGTAGGGACTGGCCTTTATGACCATATCCCCAAATCCGTAGGCGACTGGAGTCGAGATTCTTCGGAACCACCTTTCCGGCTTTCACCCAGTGAATGATTCCGATGACTTCGCTTCCTGGGTCACAGTCTCTCTGGACTGCGGATACAACCCCTTTGGTATTCCATACCTCAGCTTGAGTAATCCACACACGGTCGCCCGGGAGTTTTAGTTGAATCTATCTCTCTTTTTGTCTAGTTTCTTATTCTAACTTTTTAAATTCTCCGCTAGGGACGCTATAAACAGTTCTAATCGCTTGGAAAAAGTCACTATACTGTATATTTATCTAACGTGTACATTCATGGATGTTTAAGTACACATATTTCAGATTTCATAAGAATATTTCTAGAAGCTATATGTATACTATGCAGTATAAAGTAAAAATGTTTTTTATTTTTTAACTTTCTGAGAAATTCATTTTATATTTCTCTTCAAAAAAAACGTGCATACATACATAAAGTGCTTTTATGAACTATAAAACAAGTTCTTTGGTAAAACTTCCCGCCACAGTTTCTTTCCTGAGATTACATAAAATCTTAGCAATATCAGAAGAAACTCGCTTTCCAATATTGACGTATCTGAAATGTGTCATCGGTTTGACCACACATTGAAACTGTTAGAACTTTTGCGGGGTTTATTACATGCATGACTTCAGATAACTGAGACCATCTGTCACACAGTATTCATATAAAAAATGTATCAAATCTTCGCAAAAGCATTTATATTTTACTTTCAGAAACTGATTCTTGTACAGTTCATGAAGATCTAAAAATCCAGTGCACTTGGAAATGCATGATCTTTGTGGAAAGTTTTTTGAAAAAAAAATATCTGTAGTAGTGAGGTTGTACTTTCTGATCTAGGGGCTACTGAAGAATTCTAACCTTCTTTAAAATCATATGTCGCTATTTTAGGCTTAATTAAAAGCAATTACTGTAATTAAAAAGGGCTAGAGGAATTTGAAGGAGGGTTACGACCCTTCAGTGGGATAGCCTAGAACTGAAAAGTACAAATCCGATCCTCCTTGAACTTGGTGCAAACTATTTTGAAATTTTATATATATATATATATATATATATATATATATATATATATATATATATATATATAAATATATATATATATATATATATATAATTGAAGAATTTTGATTAACTTGCATTATTTATACCAGAGATTTAATATATAGTGAAATAGTTCTGTATGTGGTGAGGTGGATTTTACACATAAATACAATAAAATTTAAACACATAAATACATTAAAGATTCTCACCAAATAGTTCCACCAGGCTTAACCGCGTTATGTATAGTGGGGTCCGATTGGACCTAAAGTACATTGCGTTTTACTCAATCAATAATCACTCCCATTTTTGTGGCCATCTAACAATTTATTTACAGATCACATGAAATCTCAATTAAACATTAAGTAACAAAATACACAATTACAAATAAGTTCCCAATTCACCTAAACTTGCCCTCGGGGTGCACAGTTTATTTTGCACAAATTTGTATATTTTTTTTTATTTATTATCCAAACTTGTAATTAATTATTTTTTTAAGAACACACAATATATATTCAATTTGGCAAATATCCCATTTAGCATAACGTTACGCTTAAACACTTTGGATCACATGAATTAAGCTTAAACATTCGTATTATTTTGGGGATGGGCACACTGTCCACTTTCCTTCTTCTCCTCTTAACGTCGGCCTAGTCCCAGCGACTCTTGAGTGAGCTACGTATAGGCTTTGCCAAAGAGATACGATCTGATACTTTTTTTGTAGAGATTTGTCTGCTGCTTAGGAGCCCGGAATTGATGCTCCACAAACACTCCATACACGCAGTATTACAGTTACCACGGCTTAAATGCGGCTAAAGGAGCAAAGGTCCTACACCGCGCCGTTTTGGTGGTAGAGCTGTGTTGTACTGCAACCAACAAAAACATAACGACATTCTTCCATTTTCTGGTCGCCACCGTCCGAAGAAATGCGCCCTCGCGCTGAGACAGGCTCGGCTCGTCTTGGCTACGAGTCGCCTTTACCGGACTCACTACGTCGGCTCCTAGGCAAAGGCATTTGCCGCCCGAGATCGGGACCGCGGTAGCCGGGTCAGAGATGCATCAAAATGCATGCCGGATCGAACTTCACAAAAACACAAGTGCCACGCACTTGGAGTGCTCTCTTCTCGAGCTCAGAAAAGCAACTCACGATTTTTTACATTTCTAAAAACTTCAGAATTTTAAAGCAAGAGGAGCGACACAAAATACAGGGAGGAAGTCCCCCAATTCCCAATCGCTGTTTCCCAACGCAATAAAAGAGGAGGTCCAAAAATGCTTCACACCATTGGTTTTTGAAGCAACGCTCATTTTTTATGCGCTCCACTCAAACACAAGAACCAGAGGGCTTCTAAAAACCGGGTAGTCCAAGGAGCCGGATCCCGACGCGAGCCACACCTGACAGGGCTATAAATTTTCAAAGATTTATAGCTCAACTTTGACATTTTGCTGCAATTAAATCTCCGAATATTTACAATCCATGTCAGTGCGCACACAACCCAACGGCGCCAAAAAATCCCAATTCCGTCTGTGCAAAGGCCTAGCTATCTACATAAATCAAAAACATTGTATACGTTTCAATTACATTGCACCTTCCCTTTTTTCCCAGGGTTACGTATCAAAATATGTGATTACAGCATCACATATTCTCACCCCCCTGAACAGAGAAGAAGTCAAGCTAGGTTTACAGAATATTATACAGTACACTTTACATTATCATTATTTGTTTACAGATTTTCCATCACTTTTTCGCAACAGTTCACAATTTTTTTTTTCTTACAGTTCGAATCATATACATTTACACACAATCAGTACCATTTGATTTAACATTTGTATAATTTCACAATTTTCATCACTCTACATATTCTACATCATGCCGAGTAGCAGTCCCAACAAACAAACGCAGTCCAGACGCTCCTCTGTTTACGAGTAAACATCTGTTCGTTGCCAGGCAACCAACAAACCCTTCTCGGAAATCGCTCGAAGACCGGAAGTCCGGATTCGCGCCTTTACGTAGTTTGATTCAGAGCTGTAGCCAGGCAGGCTGTCCGCATCGCCATTCACGTCTTATTTTCCCATCTTATCACAAGCACAAGAGCAGGTAAGTAATTTAGCATGTTATCTCTGTGTTTCACACATACGTGAGTCATTTGATGTGGAAATGAATTTTGGCTGTCTAATTTACAAGTCAAATTCATTTTCTTTGTCATTTGACCTTCGTGCTACATTGGCGGGAAACCCCAATTCGTTTCACCGACAATGTGTTAAAATCAGCCTTGATCTCTCTCTCTCAGTTTGTTATTATTTCTTATTCACACCTCAAAACTTCACTTACGTATATTTTCCATGTGTTTTAAAATGTTATTTTATTTTTTTGCGCATTTTGCATGTATTCACGAGTTACCCAATGTTTTTGAATATTTATAGGTTTACCTAGGACACCTTTTAAATTTAATGTTTTCGTATTTAATTTAAACGACCCGCGTTTTAAATACCTGTATTGGTTCACTACCATGAATCATACGTCTCACGCAGCTATATATATTGTATTTATTTATATTTTTATTCTTAATTTATCTTTTATTGTCATTCCTTTATTATTATATTAAATCACTATATATTTTTATTCCTCTATTCTTGTACATAAATATTCATTTTTTTTTACTATGCGTTCGTAACTATGTATTAATGCTCTTCCTCCATACCTATTTGTGAACATACACATATGCTAAGCTTCCCCCGCGTTGAAGAGAATGACCTTGAATCTTTGGCTTGAATACTCTTCCCAAACGATTTTTCCCTCACCGAAAGAGTCCGACCTTCTTGAAGTCTGAAATGTTGACTTTTCGACCATCTTCCGCTGCTGTCAGCTTTTTTTTTTGTAAGCGGAGCTGCCGTTATTATTTTTAAACCCTTGTTTACCTATTATCTCTCTAATTTTATTTTATTTATTTATTTATATATATATATATATCTACCTTTGAAATGTAATCCTTTCACTATTTAAAACATTTGTTGTCATAATTAAAATATTTTGCAGCGATATCAACGATCTGGACACCCTAATTCGATGCCTGTAATCAAAGTTGTTGTCATAATTAAAAAATATTTTGCAGCAATATCAACGATCTGAACACCCTAATTCAATGCCTGTCATCAAGGCCGCCCGGTTTGTATATGGTGAAGTATTTATTTTGTTGTTATTGTGCTATATATATATATATATATATATCTATGTCTTTTACTTCATTTACTTATTTTGTTATTTTTGGTTACTGATTCTTTTTATTTTTTGTTATTTAAATTTACTTGCAAGTTAGTCCCCCCCCCTTTTTTTTGTAGATGAAAAACTGGCCGAATGCCATTCATTACTCTTATGTATATGATTTTATCTGTATACATCTGTTTTGAATATATATTATCCTACCCCTATAAATTTTTCAGCGATACCTTCTGCCAGATGGACCCGACTGTAAGCTAACGCTTTTTGATGGAAATGGAACTGAAACCTGACAATTTTGAGAGATGGAAGTACAAATACTGGTCGTATCTTTTTATTGTTCCTCATTTTGTTATTGTTATCATTCTTACGATTTATTTATTTATTATTTTTATTTTATGTATTTAAAAATTTTCTTTATTGTTGTCTGATTTGCCCCCCCCCCCTTTTTGACTGTACTCATCTTATTTATCTACACCTGTCCTACGAGTTCGTAGGTCCGAAACTCCCTGCTCTTATCCTGCTTACAGAGTACTTGAAAATGTCCATTTGTAGCATTTATTTATTTTGTTTGGGAAAAAAAATTTCATTTACTATTTTCTTCCAAGTCAAAATTTTCCGAGTCTCCGGTTTTATTTTGTTCTCAAACATTTTAATTTAAACCTGAACTACTCACTTATGTACATATTATTTATACTTCAGATATCTCTTATTTTTACGTCCACTAAATTATTTATTTTACTTATATTTTCTAAGACTTACATGTTGTACTGCGTTGATACTTATTTATACGCTACTGATAAACCGTTGATAAACTTTCATATTGTTCCGTTTTTTCTTTTTTTTTTTGTTGCATAAAATTAATAATTTAAATATTTCTATTCGCAGGACTTGCCTTCCTCCAGACAATTTTTTGAAGTTTTATTTTATTTGCGATTTTGTTGAGTACCGTGCATTTGGAGAACTATTATACCTATCCTCACACTAATTCTTACATACTACAGAGTTTTCCTCAACACTACAGTTTACACAATATACAATACATAATATACAATACACAATACATACAATACTAATCATATACTTTTGCTGCCCTATGTTTTGCACATATTGTGGCACTATGCTATTTGTAACACACTTGTGCTGTCTATTTACTTATTTATCACTTAATTTTAAAAGTTGCTCTATCTACATAATTTTCTATTATTATAATTATATTTATTTTCTTTACATTAACCCAAACATTATCTATTTGTAGACTACCATCCAAATTCTATTTTACATTTATTGTAGACCACCAAAATTATTTCAACATGCTTTCCACTTTAATTTTAAAATCATAGCAGGATACTAAAATATTTCACAATACTATCTAAGTAAATTTTAAAATCATTGTAGACTGCTACAAATATTGTAGAATACTTTTCAATTAATTTTAACTTTATTGTAGAATCGTAAAAACAATATCACACAATACCTTCTAAAATAATTCCATAACTATTGTAGACTACTCCAAAAAAATTTTTTTTGCAGAATATTTTCTGAATTAATTTTAATATTATTGTAGAATCTTACACATATTGTAAAACCCTTCCAATTTTTTTTTAACATTCACTGGCTCTACACCTTGTGCTGCATTTATTTGCATACACTTACTATTTATTTCTGCTCTTCAATATTTTAATTTTTTCCATTTACTTTAGCAGACTATTTTAATTTTTTTACTTTTATATTATTTTACTTCACTTAACTAATCACTGAACTTGCTAGTCCAATTTCTATACATAATAAATCACTTTAAGTTAATCCTTATTTTTTGTTGATCTTAATTTTGTAATTTTAAAATATTACAGTTATAGCCTTACGCTTTTCACAACATAATTTAAATTTGCACACACACAATATACTTTTTATACACAATATTTCCAAAGACGAAAACATTCTTTACCTCAGTTATTCACATATTTTGTACATAATATCTCTGTATATAATTTTATACAGCATTTATTTTACTTAACTTCTTTTTTTATTTTTGATTACTTGCGTTGATAATTTATTTTAGTACACCCCGTCTATCCTTTACACACTAACAGTATATATTTAAACACAACTTCTGTATTTTCAGTCGTGGCCCGTAATTTTGGCTAAGCCTTCCGCACTATAGTTTATCTCTAGCAAAAGCCCGTGGTTCGTTTCCGAACGACACGGCACCAAGTACGTTGCTCTGTGGTCTATGTGGTGAGGTGGATTTTGCACATAAATACAATAAAAGTTAAACACATAAATGCATTAAAGATACTCACCAAATAGTTCCACCAGGCTCAACCGCGTTATGTATAGTGGGGTCCGATTGGACCTAAAGTACATTGCGTTTTACTCAATCAATAATCACTCCCATTTTTGTGGCCATCTAACAATTTATTTACAGATCACATGAAATCTCAATTAAACATTAAATAACAAAATACACAATTACAAATGAGTTCCCAATTCACCTAAGCTTGACCTCGGGGTGCACAGTTTATTTTGCATTAATTTGTATATTTTTTTTTATTTATTATCCAAACTTGTAATTAATTATTTTTTTTAAGAACACACAATATATATTCAATTTGGCAAATATCCCATATAGCATAACGTTACCCTTAAACACTTTGGATCACATGAATTAAGCTTAAACATTCATATACACATTTTAAAATCAATATATAATTTTCATACCTTCATTACATACGAACTCCACTGAGTGCTGTAGCTGACCTCTGCACGTTGGAATGGGTGGCACGATTAATTGAAGTTTGGTTCATTTATTTGAATAGTTCATGGAAAACACTACCAGTCTGAGAAACACGGTTGCTTATCATCAGGTGACGAAAATTTTTGCCAAGTATTATTTTGGAGATGGGCACACTGTCCACTTTCCTTCTCCTCCTCTTAACGTCGGCTTAGTCCCAGCGACTCTTGAGTGAGCTGCGTACAGGCTTTGCCAAAGAGATACGATCTGATACTTTTTTTTGTAGAGATTTTTTTGCTACTTAGGAGCCCGAGATTGATGCTCCACAAGCACTCCGTACACGCAGTATAACAGTTCCCACGGCTTAAATGCAGCTAAAGGAGCAAAGGTCCTACACCGCGCCGTTTTGGTGGTAGAGCTGTGTTGTACTGCAACCAACAAAAACAAATGACGATGGGCGCACTGTCCACTTTTCTTCTCCTCCTCTTAACGTCGGCTTAGTCCCAGTGGATCTTGAGGGATCTACGTACAGGCCTCACCAAAGAGTGGAGATCAGATCCTTTTTTGTAGAGATTGTCTGCTGTTTCGGAGCCCTGGATTGATGCTCCGCAAACATTCCGTACACGCAGTATTACAGTTACCACGGCTTAAATGCAGCTAAAGGAGCAAAGGTCCTACACCGCGCCGTTTTGGTGGTAGAGCTGTGTTGTACTGCAACCAACAAAAACAAATGACGATGGGCGCACTGTCCACTTTTCTTCTCCTCCTCTTAACGTCGGCTTAGTCCCAGTGGATCTTGAGGGATCTACGTACAGGCCTCACCAAAGAGTGGAGATCAGATCCTTTTTTGTAGAGATTGTCTGCTGTTTCGGAGCCCTGGATTGATGCTCCGCAAACATTCCGTACACGCAGTATTACAGTTACCACGGCTTAAATGCAGCTAAAGGAGCAAAGGTCCTACACCGCGCCGTTTTGGTGGTAGAGCTGTGTTGTACTGCAACCAACAAAAACAAATGACGATGGGCGCACTGTCCACTTTTCTTCTCCTCCTCTTAACGTCGGCTTAGTCCCAGTGGATCTTGAGGGATCTACGTACAGGCCTCACCAAAGAGTGGAGATCAGATCCTTTTTTGTAGAGATTGTCTGCTGTTTCGGAGCCCTGGATTGATGCTCCGCAAACATTCCGTACACGCAGTATTACAGTTACCACGGCTTAAATGCAGCTAAAGGAGCAAAGGTCCTACACCGCGCCGTTTTGGTGGTAGAGCTGTGTTGTACTGCAACCAACAAAAACAAATGACGATGGGCGCACTGTCCACTTTTCTTCTCCTCCTCTTAACGTCGGCTTAGTCCCAGTGGATCTTGAGGGATCTACGTACAGGCCTCACCAAAGAGTGGAGATCAGATCCTTTTTTGTAGAGATTGTCTGCTGTTTCGGAGCCCTGGATTGATGCTCCGCAAACATTCCGTACACGCAGTATTACAGTTACCACGGCTTAAATGCAGCTAAAGGAGCAAAGGTCCTACACCGCGCCGTTTTGGTGGTAGAGCTGTGTTGTACTGCAACCAACAAAAACAAATGACGATGGGCGCACTGTCCACTTTTCTTCTCCTCCTCTTAACGTCGGCTTAGTCCCAGTGGATCTTGAGGGATCTACGTACAGGCCTCACCAAAGAGTGGAGGACAGATCCTTTTTTGTAGAGATTGTCTGCTGTTTCGGAGCCCTGGATTGATGCTCCGCAAACATTCCGTACACGCAGTATTACAGTTACCACGGCTTAAATGCAGCTAAAGGAGCAAAGGTCCTACACCGCGCCGTTTTGGTGGTAGAGCTGTGTTGTACTGCAACCAACAAAAACAAATGACGATGGGCGCACTGTCCACTTTTCTTCTCCTCCTCTTAACGTCGGCTTAGTCCCAGTGGATCTTGAGGGATCTACGTACAGGCCTCACCAAAGAGTGGAGATCAGATCCTTTTTTGTAGAGATTGTCTGCTGTTTCGGAGCCCTGGATTGATGCTCCGCAAACATTCCGTACACGCAGTATTACAGTTACCACGGCTTAAATGCAGCTAAAGGAGCAAAGGTCCTACACCGCGCCGTTTTGGTGGTAGAGCTGCGTTGTACTGCAACCAACAAAAACAAATGACGATGGGCGCACTGTCCACTTTTCTTCTCCTCCTCTTAACGTCGGCTTAGTCCCAGTGGATCTTGAGGGATCTACGTACAGGCCTCACCAAAGAGTGGAGGACAGATCCTTTTTTGTAGAGATTGTCTGCTGTTTCGGAGCCCTGGATTGATGCTCCGCAAACATTCCGTACACGCAGTATTACAGTTACCACGGCTTAAATGCAGCTAAAGGAGCAAAGGTCCTACACCGCGCCGTTTTGGTGGTAGAACTGTGTTGTACTGCAACCAACAAAAACAAATGACGATGGGCGCACTGTCCACTTTTCTTCTCCTCCTCTTAACGTCGGCTTAGTCCCAGTGGATCTTGAGGGATCTACGTACAGGCCTCACCAAAGAGTGGAGATCAGATCCTTTTTTGTAGAGATTGTCTGCTGTTTCGGAGCCCTGGATTGATGCTCCGCAAACATTCCGTACACGCAGTATTACAGTTACCACGGCTTAAATGCAGCTAAAGGAGCAAAGGTCCTACACCGCGCCGTTTTGGTGGTAGAGCTGTGTTGTACTGCAACCAACAAAAACAAATGACGATGGGCGCACTGTCCACTTTTCTTCTCCTCCTCTTAACGTCGGCTTAGTCCCAGTGGATCTTGAGGGATCTACGTACAGGCCTCACCAAAGAGTGGAGATCAGATCCTTTTTTGTAGAGATTGTCTGCTGTTTCGGAGCCCTGGATTGATGCTCCGCAAACATTCCGTACACGCAGTATTACAGTTACCACGGCTTAAATGCAGCTAAAGGAGCAAAGGTCCTACACCGCGCCGTTTTGGTGGTAGAGCTGTGTTGTACTGCAACCAACAAAAACAAATGACGATGGGCGCACTGTCCACTTTTCTTCTCCTCCTCTTAACGTCGGCTTAGTCCCAGTGGATCTTGAGGGATCTACGTACAGGCCTCACCAAAGAGTGGAGGACAGATCCTTTTTTGTAGAGATTGTCTGCTGTTTCGGAGCCCTGGATTGATGCTCCGCAAACATTCCGTACACGCAGTATTACAGTTACCACGGCTTAAATGCAGCTAAAGGAGCAAAGGTCCTACACCGCGCCGTTTTGGTGGTAGAGCTGTGTTGTACTGCAACCAACAAAAACAAATGACGATGGGCGCACTGTCCACTTTTCTTCTCCTCCTCTTAACGTCGGCTTAGTCCCAGTGGATCTTGAGGGATCTACGTACAGGCCTCACCAAAGAGTGGAGATCAGATCCTTTTTTGTAGAGATTGTCTGCTGTTTCGGAGCCCTGGATTGATGCTCCGCAAACATTCCGTACACGCAGTATTACAGTTACCACGGCTTAAATGCAGCTAAAGGAGCAAAGGTCCTACACCGCGCCGTTTTGGTGGTAGAGCTGTGTTGTACTGCAACCAACAAAAACAAATGACGATGGGCGCACTGTCCACTTTTCTTCTCCTCCTCTTAACGTCGGCTTAGTCCCAGTGGATCTTGAGGGATCTACGTACAGGCCTCACCAAAGAGTGGAGATCAGATCCTTTTTTGTAGAGATTGTCTGCTGTTCCGGAGCCCTGGATTGATGCTCCGCAAACATTCCGTACACGCAGTATTACAGTTACCACGGCTTAAATGCAGCTAAAGGAGCAAAGGTCCTACACCGCGCCGTTTTGGTGGTAGAGCTGTGTTGTACTGCAACCAACAAAAACAAATGACGATGGGCGCACTGTCCACTTTTCTTCTCCTCCTCTTAACGTCGGCTTAGTCCCAGTGGATCTTGAGGGATCTACGTACAGGCCTCACCAAAGAGTGGAGATCAGATCCTTTTTTGTAGAGATTGTCTGCTGTTTCGGAGCCCTGGATTGATGCTCCGCAAACATTCCGTACACGCAGTATTACAGTTACCACGGCTTAAATGCAGCTAAAGGAGCAAAGGTCCTACACCGCGCCGTTTTGGTGGTAGAGCTGTGTTGTACTGCAACCAACAAAAACAAATGACGATGGGCGCACTGTCCACTTTTCTTCTCCTCCTCTTAACGTCGGCTTAGTCCCAGTGGATCTTGAGGGATCTACGTACAGGCCTCACCAAAGAGTGGAGATCAGATCCTTTTTTGTAGAGCTTGTCTGCTGTTTCGGAGCCCTGGATTGATGCTCCGCAAACATTCCGTACACGCAGTATTACAGTTACCACGGCTTAAATGCAGCTAAAGGAGCAAAGGTCCTACACCGCGCCGTTTTGGTGGTAGAGCTGTGTTGTACTGCAACCAACAAAAACAAATGACGATGGGCGCACTGTCCACTTTTCTTCTCCTCCTCTTAACGTCGGCTTAGTCCCAGTGGATCTTGAGGGATCTACGTACAGGCCTCACCAAAGAGTGGAGATCAGATCCTTTTTTGTAGAGATTGTCTGCTGTTTCGGAGCCCTGGATTGATGCTCCGCAAACATTCCGTACACGCAGTATTACAGTTACCACGGCTTAAATGCAGCTAAAGGAGCAAAGGTCCTACACCGCGCCGTTTTGGTGGTAGAGCTGTGTTGTACTGCAACCAACAAAAACAAATGACGATGGGCGCACTGTCCACTTTTCTTCTCCTCCTCTTAACGTCGGCTTAGTCCCAGTGGATCTTGAGGGATCTACGTACAGGCCTCACCAAAGAGTGGAGATCAGATCCTTTTTTGTAGAGATTGTCTGCTGTTTCGGAGCCCTGGATTGATGCTCCGCAAACATTCCGTACACGCAGTATTACAGTTACCACGGCTTAAATGCAGCTAAAGGAGCAAAGGTCCTACACCGCGCCGTTTTGGTGGTAGAGCTGTGTTGTACTGCAACCAACAAAAACAAATGACGATGGGCGCACTGTCCACTTTTCTTCTCCTCCTCTTAACGTCGGCTTAGTCCCAGTGGATCTTGAGGGATCTACGTACAGGACTCACCAAAGAGTGGAGATCAGATCCTTTTTTGTAGAGATTGTCTGCTGTTTCGGAGCCCTGGATTGATGCTCCGCAAACATTCCGTACACGCAGTATTACAGTTACCACGGCTTAAATGCAGCTAAAGGAGCAAAGGTCCTACACCGCGCCGTTTTGGTGGTAGAGCTGTGTTGTACTGCAACCAACAAAAACAAATGACGATGGGCGCACTGTCCACTTTTCTTCTCCTCCTCTTAACGTCGGCTTAGTCCCAGTGGATCTTGAGGGATCTACGTACAGGCCTCACCAAAGAGTGGAGATCAGATCCTTTTTTGTAGAGATTGTCTGCTGTTTCGGAGCCCTGGATTGATGCTCCGCAAACATTCCGTACACGCAGTATTACAGTTACCACGGCTTAAATGCAGCTAAAGGAGCAAAGGTCCTACACCGCGCCGTTTTGGTGGTAGAGCTGTGTTGTACTGCAACCAACAAAAACAAATGACGATGGGCGCACTGTCCACTTTTCTTCTCCTCCTCTTAACGTCGGCTTAGTCCCAGTGGATCTTGAGGGATCTACGTACAGGCCTCACCAAAGAGTGGAGATCAGATCCTTTTTTGTAGAGCTTGTCTGCTGTTTCGGAGCCCTGGATTGATGCTCCGCAAACATTCCGTACACGCAGTATTACAGTTACCACGGCTTAAATGCAGCTAAAGGAGCAAAGGTCCTACACCGCGCCGTTTTGGTGGTAGAGCTGTGTTGTACTGCAACCAACAAAAACAAATGACGATGGGCGCACTGTCCACTTTTCTTCTCCTCCTCTTAACGTCGGCTTAGTCCCAGTGGATCTTGAGGGATCTACGTACAGGCCTCACCAAAGAGTGGAGATCAGATCCTTTTTTGTAGAGATTGTCTGCTGTTTCGGAGCCCTGGATTGATGCTCCGCAAACATTCCGTACACGCAGTATTACAGTTACCACGGCTTAAATGCAGCTAAAGGAGCAAAGGTCCTACACCGCGCCGTTTTGGTGGTAGAGCTGTGTTGTACTGCAACCAACAAAAACAAATGACGATGGGCGCACTGTCCACTTTTCTTCTCCTCCTCTTAACGTCGGCTTAGTCCCAGTGGATCTTGAGGGATCTACGTACAGGCCTCACCAAAGAGTGGAGATCAGATCCTTTTTTGTAGAGATTGTCTGCTGTTTCGGAGCCCTGGATTGATGCTCCGCAAACATTCCGTACACGCAGTATTACAGTTACCACGGCTTAAATGCAGCTAAAGGAGCAAAGGTCCTACACCGCGCCGTTTTGGTGGTAGAGCTGTGTTGTACTGCAACCAACAAAAACAAATGACGATGGGCGCACTGTCCACTTTTCTTCTCCTCCTCTTAACGTCGGCTTAGTCCCAGTGGATCTTGAGGGATCTACGTACAGGACTCACCAAAGAGTGGAGATCAGATCCTTTTTTGTAGAGATTGTCTGCTGTTTCGGAGCCCTGGATTGATGCTCCGCAAACATTCCGTACACGCAGTATTACAGTTACCACGGCTTAAATGCAGCTAAAGGAGCAAAGGTCCTACACCGCGCCGTTTTGGTGGTAGAGCTGTGTTGTACTGCAACCAACAAAAACAAATGACGATGGGCGCACTGTCCACTTTTCTTCTCCTCCTCTTAACGTCGGCTTAGTCCCAGTGGATCTTGAGGGATCTACGTACAGGCCTCACCAAAGAGTGGAGATCAGATCCTTTTTTGTAGAGATTGTCTGCTGTTTCGGAGCCCTGGATTGATGCTCCGCAAACATTCCGTACACGCAGTATTACAGTTACCACGGCTTAAATGCAGCTAAAGGAGCAAAGGTCCTACACCGCGCCGTTTTGGTGGTAGAGCTGTGTTGTACTGCAACCAACAAAAACAAATGACGATGGGCGCACTGTCCACTTTTCTTCTCCTCCTCTTAACGTCGGCTTAGTCCCAGTGGATCTTGAGGGATCTACGTACAGGCCTCACCAAAGAGTGGAGATCAGATCCTTTTTTGTAGAGATTGTCTGCTGTTTCGGAGCCCTGGATTGATGCTCCGCAAACATTCCGTACACGCAGTATTACAGTTACCACGGCTTAAATGCAGCTAAAGGAGCAAAGGTCCTACACCGCGCCGTTTTGGTGGTAGAGCTGTGTTGTACTGCAACCAACAAAAACATAACGACATTCTTCCATTTTCTGGTCGCCACCGTCCGAAGAAATGCGCCCTCGCGCTGAGACAGGCTCGGCTCGTCTTGGCTACGAGTCGCCTTTACCGGACTCACTACGTCGGCTCCTAGGCAAAGGCATTTGCCGCCCGAGATCGGGACCGCGGATGCCGGGTCAGAGATGCATCAAAATGCATGCCGGATCGAACTTCACAAAAACACAAGTGCCACGCACTTGGAGTGCTCAGAAATTCTCTTCTCGAGCTCAGAAAAGCAACTGACGATTTTTTACATTTCTGAAAACTTCCGAATTTTAAAGCAAGAGGAGCGACACAAAATACAGGGAGGACGTCCCCCAATTCCCATTCGCTGTTTCCCAAGCGCAATAAAAGAGGAGGTCCAAAAATGCTTCACACCATTGGTTTTTGAAGCGACGCTAATTTTTTATGCGCTCCACTCAAACACAAGAACCAGAGGGCTTCTAAAAACCGGGTAGTCCAAGGAGTCGGACCCCGACGCGAGCCACACCTGACAGGGCTATAAATTTTCAAAGATTTGTAGCTCAACTTTGACATTTTGCTGCAATTAAATCTCCAAATATTTACAATCCATGTCAGTGCGCACACAACCCAACGGCGCCAAAAAATCCCAATTCCGTCTGTGCAAAGGCCTAGCTATCTACATAAATCAAAAACATTGTATACATTTCAATTACATTACACCTTCCCTTTTTCCCCAGGGTTACGTATCAAAATATGTGATTACAGTATCACACTGTATAGCAAAAATGAAAATAAGATGGTCTGAAGAGGATATTCGATATCATTAATGACTATGCGACAAGCTTGTAAAGATGTTAAAGATAATATTATAAATAAAATGTTATAAATAAAACATGTACAAAATTGGTATAAAATATCCATTTATCCCTGTTCTATATATAAGTTAAGAAATTGGAAAATAATTAAATGTGGGAAGAATTGGTAATTATAATCCCTTAACTACACCTTTAGATTAAATCGTTTGTTATAAATCATATATGTAATACAGGTACTTAAGGTACTAATCCCCTTGTTCCCTGCATAAACATACATGGTGAAAAAACATGAAACATGAATAGTGTATAAGATGAAAAGTTGCAAAACTGAAAAAAAAAATTTGCATGTGGAGCTAGGCCTTTTTTGCTCCCCAAATTTTTTTTTTGAAAATGAATGAATTGAAAAAAATTAAACGTTATCAAAAATTACGTTATCAATGACCATATCTTGTTCGTTACATATATATATATATATATATATATATATATATATATATATATATATATACCACTTCTGAAACGTCTCTACAGGGTGTCATAAAAAGATTGAAACGCGCTTTAATTCTTTGCCTGTTGGAGAAAAGTGAGCAATGTAAATTGCAAATATGTTGAAAGTGAGGTAAGAAATAAGACTACGTTAATGAAATAATCCTCCCATTAATTTCCAAAAAATTGCACTTTTTAAATTTTTATACGACCCCCTTAGACAAATTTGGTCAATCACAATTTTTTTTATTTTTAATGCTACAAGATCATTAAAAAACCGCATATATGTATCTTTAAATTCTACTGAATAATGATAAAGGAAGAAATCTGACTTATGCCACTTTTCCGTGAAAGGCTGTTTCATCAGTGAAAATAGGGATCATAAACAAATTGACGATGGAAATTGTTTAGATAAAAAAAGAAAAAGTACTTAAAAATACTTAATGACTGAAAAAGTACTTAGTTATTGAAAAGTACTTAAAAATCCTTGTTTACATCGTGAACCTACGCGGAATTCACAAAAATGTCTCCTGTGTATCATCATCCAGTTTTATATTCTTTGTGATATGTCACAAAATTACATTTCTAATTTGATATATGGTCCCCATTCACAATGTTCAATTTTCAATTAAATATAACTCGCTCAAATTTAAAGATGCAGATATGCGGTTTTTTGTAATGATCTTATTGCATTAAAAATAAAAAAATCCTGATTGACCCAATTTGTCTAAGGGGGGACGTATAAAAATGTGAAAAGTACAATTTTTTGAAAATTAGTAGGAGGACTATTTCATTCACATAGTCTTATTTCCTACCTTACTTTCAACGTTTTTGCAATTTACATTACCCATTTAACTCCAACAGGTAAAGAATTAAAGCGTGTTTCAATCGTTGTGGGACACCCTGTAGATATATATATATATATAATATATATATATATATATATATATATATATATATATATATATATATATATATATATATATATATATATACAGGTTGTCCCACAAAGATACTGTAAGATATCTATAGGACTATTTCATTCACACAGTCTTATTTCCTACCTTACTTTCAACGTTTTTGCAATTTACATTCCCCATTTAACTCCAACAGGTAAAGAATTAAAGCATGTTTCAATCTTTGTGGGACACCCTGTATTTATATATATATATATATATATATATATATATATATATCTTTTATTTCACTGGGTGAATTTTACCATGAAGTGCTATTTCTGTAAGATATAAATTTTTCTTGTAGAAATATCTATCAACATACATATGCAACAATGATATAGGAGGCATTGCAAATTGTAGTTTTCCACTAGGCACTATTTATTTATGATTTTTATTATTTTCTGAAATTCTGAATGAAGCTTAATAAAAAAAAAGTGTATATAACTGCGGAGAAAAAATATCCATCTCTTATTCGTCAAGCATCGCTCATTGAAAAGAAAATTAAAGACACTATTCAATTAGAAATAATGTATAAATTCATGTGTGTAGAATTTGCATAAGGGGCCGTCTTCATATCTAAATGTGCATAAACTTCGAATTTTCCAGTTGCGGTCAGCCACTTTTTCTTAATATATAGATATAATAATTTTGATAGATATAAACATATGAATAGATGTATGCTTTGGTATATTGTAGTGTGAGTATATGCAAGAGAATTAACTGCTATTATCGACAACTTACTTGCGGTATCTGTGGTATCCTGCATTTTTAATAAGCAGGATTTATTTAGTATCGCTATGTTAGCATTGTCGCATATCAAATTCCGTGGCGTGGTGAGGCGCAGTCAGGTTATATCCTCAAAGGTTTGGCGCCTCGCTCACGTAGATTGATTGATTAGTTGTGGGTTAGCGACCACCAAAGAGCTATTATCTTAAATAATGACCCTGGTGGCGACTGGCCGCGCTCGAAGAGACGTTGGTCATATTTCCCCTTAATGTCTCTGAGTAGTGCGCTTTCTATGTCTTTTCCGGGCCGGAGGAATAGCTTCTCTAAACCCTCCGGTGGGCCCCTCGATCTGGGTCGCGAAAATGAAGACATCTTCCTTTAATATTATGGATAATGAGTAATAAGTCTCGGTTTCTTATGTCTTCTTCATAAAGTTGGTTTTTTTAGGATTTAAAAAAAAATTAATTTTAACATTTTGAGGGAAAAACTTCCGGAGCATATTTCAAAACTTTGTAAAGAAGTTCATATCTGTATGTCTATGAGGTGTAGATACGATATATGAAGGGTGAACTTTAAGTAAAATCTTATCCCCACTAGCAGAGCTGCATTGTGAGCTCTGCAACAACCAGCATCTGTTATTCAAATAACTAACTTATTTTGAAATGCAATGCAGTTCAAATTCAGATAATTAAGTTATCTGAATATAGGGTAGGATTTATGATCAGGAAAAAACATTGGTGACACCATGAAATGTTATATATGCTACGGTTATGTAAGGATTGGATATGTATATATATATATATACACTGGCGGAAAATAAAATCCCAACACCAAGAAGAAATTAGTTTAGAGGAATGAAATTTAGGCAAAGCAATTGTGTAGGTAACATATTTATTTGTATAAAATTTCAAGGTCATAGGTTAAAGTATGCTCGAGAAGAGCCATTTCAAATGTGAAATAGTGGTACATTAATAACCGCTGCAGTCGCCACGATTTTGAATGCAAGAATGCAAACGTGCATGCATTGTGTCGTACAGGTGCTGTGTGTCATTTTTGTGGATGGAGTTCCATGCCTGATGCACTTGGTCAGCCAAATCAGCAACGGTTAATGCTGGCTGTGAATTACGCTGGATTCATCTTCCAATAATGTCCCATACGTGCTCGATGGGGGAAAGATCTGGTGATCTCGCAGGTCAAAGCAACATGTCGACATTCTGTAGAGCACGTTGGGTGACAGCAGCGGTATGAGGATGAGCATTATACTGTTGTAAAACACGCTCTTCAACACTGCTCATACATAGCAGCACAACCGGTTCAATCACCAGTCTGATGTATAAATTTGCTGTCAATGTGCTTGGGATAACGACGAGAGTGCTTCTGCTGTCATTGGAAATGGCTCCCCAGACCATAACTCCTGATGTAGGTCCAGAGTGTCTGCCCCGCAGACAGTTTGGTTCCAAGCTCTCACCTGGCCTCTTTCTTACCAACATACGGCCATCACTGACATCAAAACAGAAACGGCTCTCATCTGAGAATACAACAGATCTCCACTCCGCCCTCCAATGAGCTAGCTCTAGCTTGACACCAGTGACATCGCAGATGGCAGTAATTCGGAGTTATCGGTATGAACGCTACAGGCCGACAGGCTCGAAGCTGTCCCTCAAGTAATCGATTTCTTACAGTTCGCTGTGTCACTCTGGGACCAACAGAAGCTCTAATTGCTGCTGAAGATGCAGTACGATCCGCCACAGCCATGCGGCAAATACGGCGGTCTTCCTTCTCAGTAGTGGCTTATGTGCAGCCGGCTCCCGATTTTCTTGAGACAGTGCCTTCCCGTGACCAATGCTGTCAACAATCATGCACTGTGGATACATCCCTGCCAAGTCTTTCTGAAAAATCACGGAAAGAAAATCCACCTTCTCGTAGCCATATTATACGATCTCGTTCAAACTCACTAAGCTGCTGATACTGTCTTATTCGTCTCCTTAAAGGCATTCTTGACTCAAACCTAAACCACAACGTCCAATCCGGACAATAAATAATGCTCACGAAGTTTGCATCGCGTATTTAAAGCAAACGTGATTTGCATGATCATAGTGGCGCTACTAGCGCCACTCTTATTCGTCTAGCACGAAATTTGAATAGGTGTCATCTTTCATATGTGCAAAAACGCTCCTCTCAAATTTCGTTTATCTAGCACAACTCCTTCTTGGTGTTGGGATTTCATTTTCCGCCAGTGTATATATATATAATATCCGTAGTCCAAAATTTTTGGTTTTCTTGAAATTATATTTCTATATAGAATGTATTACGATATATCGTTCTAACATGGAAAAATATATAATAGTATGGTCTATACAGAAAAATAATTGTGTTAACTGCGCTTTACATATCATGGCATTAAAATCATAGATGTAGACCGGATTACGAAAGGGGGGAAATGATCGAAAGAATGACATCGCTGAATTTTTGTTTTTCAATTAACATAACTTTTCTTCCAAATAGGGGGAGAAGGGGGTATGACCCAAATTCCTTTTACCTACATCAGTAAAAACAACCATGGGGGTAAAATTAGTTGATTTAATTTGGGTTAAATTGAATGATTCTTTTTTATATGTTTTAGTGTGTTCTGTAAAGAACTCGTGTTTTAGCTGAGAACCAAACCACCAAATTTTGTCTCGCTTGACAACCTATCCTAAGCTATTGCGATCATAATCTTTCCAGATATATTTTGAATGGATACAAAATATAGCAGGAGATATATAAAATTAAAGATTATCAAATTTCTGATCAGCGACCTTTCTGATCGCTCTGCTCTTTCTGTACAGGATGGCATCATATTCTTTGTAATTTTTCATTAATTGAAACATGCTGCCAAAAATCATATTAGTGCAAGCGAGTCGTTTCCGCTTCGGGACTCAAAGGGTTATGGATAGAAACAAAGCTGAATTTTAGCTCTTTTTTAATTATCTTGCAGCAATAGGATTTTTGCGGGCCGTTTCGATAAAAAGAAGGCCGATTCTATTTTTCAAGAATCTGTTGAAATAGATACTTACACATCGGTCACAACAATTTAAATAAAAGCTTTGTATAAAAAGAGTCGAAACAACAATCGTAAAAAGTGCCATTTTAAAGTTATTCTCGGATACTACTGTACCATCTGTATTGCTTTCAGTTTTGTAAGAGTATTACAAAGAAAAAGGAATCACGTTTTTAACTATCCTGAGGCTGATCTCAAACATCTAAAATTCGGAGTCTGACACGTCAAGTATAATATTGCCAACTGCAAATTGGGTCAACATGAGAGCTTGGCAGAACGGATCTCTGTGTCTTTTCTAAAATCATGAATTGAAAGTCTCTGTCAAAAATAGTAAGGTCTTCGGAAAAAATGAATTTAGTATTTTTCAGACACCAATTTCTGATACGTAGGGAGACTGATCATTATTTTTGTCATGCAACTTTTGTAAGCCATTTGCAGTTTAAATGTTTAACGATATTGACTTACTTTGGTGTTGAGTGCTGAGGAAAATGCATACAACTTTGTAAGTCTTAACAAAGACGTTTTCCGTATAAGGGGTCACGTACGCCGCCTGGGATAGCTGACAATAAAAGGCTGTTTTATCTAAATTGCGTCAAAATGAAAACCATTTTTAAACACATTTTTTATTCAAAGTACAGATAATGAAATTCTCAATATGAAGTGATGAAAAAACGCTGTATTCTGCAAATGGCACCAATCTTTACTAGACTTGTTTTCTTTGCAGTTAGCTAGGTAGCTTTTACGGGTTTAAATCAAAATCGAAATTAAAATAAATCTTAATGTTTAGGTCTATGAGGAGTTATAATGAGTATTTTTTTTCATATTCACTGTAAAAATAAATAACGCCGATAAAAACAAAAATCCACGAACGATTTTTCACTCAAACATTTTTTTTTATGTTTTATATTTTGTTATAAAATTGAAAGGAAAGTCTTAAAAGGAGATTGGCTACCAGTATAAGTGCACGTTACAGTCGGAAAGAATAATACCAAATTTTAGCTAAATCGTTCGAAAATTATCTGATTTACAAAACCGATTTACAAAAATGGATTTTGGAAAAAACTCCTTTAAAAATTTTAGAACGCAGAGAAGCGCACTTTTATTTGTTTTATTATGACTGCTACATCTCAACTATTTCTATATATCTCTTTATGAAATTGGAACAAAATATTTTTGAAACTTCGTATTTTTATAAAATGAATAAAAAAATTGAATGAAAATATGTGTGAATATGATTGAATAAAAAAAATAAGAAACTCTTTTAAAAATTTTAGAACGCAGAGAAGCGCATTTTTATTTGTTTTATTATGACAACTACATCTCAACTATTTCTATATATCTCTTTATAAAATCGGAACAAAATATTTTTGAGACGTCGTATTTCAATAAAATATAAAAGAAATTAATTTTTCTAATTGAAATTTGTCAACTTTCAGTGGGAAAATTCTAAACACTCGCCTTAACCATTCATTTGCTGAAAAGATTCGTTTAATGATTTCTTGCTGTTGTTTAAGTTATAAAATTCTTACAAAAATATAAATATATACAAACATTTTAGAGTTGAAGCACTATTATATGCATATTTTACATAAAAAAGGATTTAAATGCTTTGTATACAAGAACCTTTTATTCTCTTATGTGTACTTACGGCAGTACCTAGCATAAAATTTGAATAAATTGTCAATCTTTTCAAGTCTTTATGGTACTGAATAAGAGAACATAATGTTCTTGTCGCGATTTCTTGTTGTAATAATGATTCCAAAACGTTTTATGGCCTTATTTTTATACAAAATTTATTTTTTATAGAGCAACAACCTGTATATTTATCACTGATTTCAGAATTCCTTGTAATTCTGCTTCAATTTCACGAAATACACAGAAACATATGCAAAATATTCAAACAAACATAAGCAATGCTAATATTTATTACTTTCCTTATATACATAATGTATAAGGAATGTATTGTGACGGAGTCGAAAATTCGAATTCGAGTTTTCGACGATAGAGCACGTTTCAAGCATCCCTGATCACGAATCAAACATTTTTGAGGTGATATCTGTGTGTGTGTGTGGACACGATATCTCACGAACGAAAGACCGATTCGAATGACATTTGGTACAAAAATCACAATCCGTGAATACTGAAAGCCTGTTGTTTTTAAACGTTATCAAATGTTCAGAACACCCCTAAATTTTCGAGTGAAATTTTGAAAAAATAATCAAAAACTCAAAACATTTAATAAAATTAAGCAAATAGACATTTTTTATGTAATTCTTCCTTAGAAAACGATTGACATAAACTTTAGAGCACTAGCATGAACCGTTCTCGAGATATTGCACATTTTTAAAATATATTTATCAAAAAATCCCATAAATAAAAAACAAATATATTAACTGTTGAGAAACCTGCTCACTTTTCATATGGAATATCATGTGATAAATTTGATGACATCATTCTTGTGGATCTGGCTCGTTTTATTCATGAGAAAAGCTATTTTGAGTAATACTTTGTTATTTGAACACCAATAGTCATTTATCTGCTATAAGAATAACTTATTTCTCCGTTTATAGCGCTTGGCAAGATTTTGGCGATGAAGTTGGCAGAATGTCGCTAACTTAACGCCTTTTTAAACTTGGCGACTTTTTTGTTGCCAAATTAACGAAAATCTCACCATTTGGATAAAAATGACGCTAAATCAATGAAAATGACGACTAATTGACAAAAATTCAATACCTTGGAAAGAATATAAGTATCTGCTATAAGAAAAACCTATTTTTTTACTGTAAAAGTAGTAAATTTATTGAATTATATAAGGAAACTCATGTGTTGCCTACATCAGATTTTGTTTAATGGGTTCAGCCTTGAAAAGTCGACTAGAATTACAAATGTGACCAAAAGTAAAAACGTATCACTTTGATACGACAGCTATATCAAAGTTGTCACAAATAACTGGGAATACACTTTTGATTACTTATACTAACGTTTTATCATATAACACTCTTGGTTGTTGTATATTTGATGGCTGTCTAATTCTTAAGTTGGAAAGAATATAAGTATCTACTATAAGAAAAACCTATTTTTTTACTGTAAAAGTAGTAAATTCATTGCATTATATAAGGAAAGTAATGTGTTGCCCACATCAGATGTTTTTAATGGATGCACCCTTGAAAAGTCGATTAGAATTACAAATGTGACCAAAAGTAAAAACGTATCACTTTGATACGACAGCTATATCAAAGTTGTCACAAATAACTGGGAATACACTTTTGATTACTTATACTAACGTTTTATCATATAACACTCTTGGTTGTTGTATATTTGATGGCTGTCTAATTCTTAAGTTGGAAAGAATATAAGTATCTACTATAAGAAAAACCTATTTTTTTACTGTAAAAGTAGTAAATTCATTGCATTATATAAGGAAAGTAATGTGTTGCCCACATCAGATGTTTTTAATGGATGCACCCTTGAAAAGTCGATTAGAATTACAAATGTGACCAAAAATAAAAACGTATCACTTCGATACGGTAGCTACATAAAAGTTGTCACAAATCACTGGGAATACACTTTTGATTACTTATACTAACGTTTTATCATATAACACTCTTGATTGTTGTATATTTGATGGCTGTCTAATTCTAAAGTTGGAAAGAATATAAGTATCTACTATAAGAAAAACCTATTTTTTTACTGTAAAAGTAGTAAATTCATTGCATTATATAAGGAAAGTCATGTGTTGCCCACATCAGATGTTTTTAATGGATGCACCCTTGAAAAGTCGATTAGAATTACAAATGTGACCAAAAGTAAAAACGTATCACTTTGATACGGTAGCTACATAAAAGTTGTCACAAATCACTGGGAATACACTTTTGATTACTTATACTAACGTTTTATCATATAACACTCTTGGTTGTTGTATATTTGATGGCTGTCAAATTCTTAAGTTGGAAAGAATATAAGTATCTACTATAAGAAAAATCTATTTTTTACTGTAAAAGTAGTAAATTCATTGCATTATATAAGGAAAGTCATGTGTTGCCCACATCAGATGTTTTTAATGGATGCACCCTTGAAAAGTCGATTAGAATTACAAATGTGACCAAAAGTAAAAACGTATCACTTTGATACGGTAGCTACATAAAAGTTGTCACAAATCACTGGGAATACACTTTTGATTACTTATACTAACGTTTTATCATATAACACTCTTGGTTGTTGTATATTTGATGGCTGTCTAATTCTTAAGTTGGAAAGAATATAAGTATCTACTATAAGAAAAACCTATTTTTTTACTGTAAAAGTAGTAAATTCATTGCATTATATAAGGAAAGTCATGTGTTGCCCACATCAGATGTTTTTAATGGATGCACCCTTGAAAAGTCGATTAGAATGACAAATGTGACCAAACGTAAAAACGTATCCCTTTGATACGGCAGCTACATAAAAGTTGTCACAAATCACTGGGAATACACTTTTGATTACTTATACTAACGTTTTATCATATAACACTCTTGGTTGTTGTATATTTAATGGCTGTCTAATTCTTAAGTTTAAAAATAGATTTAAAAGATATTATGAACTTTTGAAGAGTGTCCAAGATGGAAATATGTCAAGGACCCCATAGTAGTCACCCCTATGGGTGCCATTGACTCTAGGATAGGGGTCTTCGCAACCCACTATGAGGCTTAGAGCAGGGATAGAGGTCTGGACGGGTTCAGACCTCTATCCCTAGTCAACCGGGCCTAAGCCTGGCCTAAGGGATCAGGCCCTGTTGACTCAAAGGCCGGGCTGGGCCTGACTTTTCAAAGATTATTTTGAGCCGGGCTTGACTTTTCTAACAGTGTTTTGAGCCGGGCTCGGTTTCAATTTTTAAATAGTGGGATGCAGACGGGCTGAACATATTTAATTTTTTTTAATTTTTATAATGAATTTTAATTGCGTACATGAGCATATTGAGTTTATTTTAGCTATGTAAATATAAATACTATAAAAAAAGTTTTATCTTAATTCTTCGTACAAAAAATTCCCAATATCGTTTTTTAACAAATTGGAATACAAATCATAACAGGCCGGACCGGGGGTGACTCAACGGTCATTGGGTCGAATCGGTTTCTACATTTGTAAATTTCTTCGGGTTCGGGCTGGATTTAAGCATTGGTATTATCGAGTTGGAACAATATTGAAAATCTAAACGTTCAGCCCGTGCAGACTTTACCTCAGGAAAACTCTGATGTACATTGCCATGCCATCCTTTTAAAAATCTTGTGCAACACACAGCTATGAAATTTGATACAGAGATAGCTCGTCATATATCTAGATAGATTTTGTTTTAAATTCGAATTAATTTTGCTATTCCTACGAATTTAATAATGGTCTTCAACTTAGTAATTAATTTTTTAATCTAGCTCTGTTGCCGAGTTCGTTTTTCCAAATTTTTCAATTCTCCACTAGAGGTACTGCAATTATCTTTATTCGTAGGGCATAGTTATTTTGCTATTGATAGGTCTAACATGTGTACTGAATGACCTTTTATTCCTTAGTAGTTTTTGGGGTACATAACGACTGTCCTAGGATGGGCTTCCCTAGGAATTATGCGTTATTATTGGAATAATCTGAAGTTTTATTCCAACTATTTTCTACACGATATTTTCAATTCAATGTAAAAAGGAATCATTCTTCTCAAAATTCAATTTTCATTATTTCACCAAGCGATATAAATACTTGATTCACTATATGGAATAGATTAATATTCGACATTTTTATTCACTATAGAAAATAAAAATAGTGAGCAGCTCTGTTACTCATTATAGATTGATGTGGAACATCACCCCTTTCCCAAGTTTCGAATGGGAAAAGTTCGTGTGTAACGATGTCCCAAGGTACCTGGGAAAGAATTTCAATATTTTATGGGGTATTGTAAATTTTATGATTATTTTTTATTTATTTTTAAAATATGCAGTTTCGACAGAGAATGCAGTTTATTTCGTCTGAATTCACCACAAACGACAAAGTTTTGGATGTATCTTTTGTAGTCATTCCACCGGGCGATTGTGTAATCTGCGCAAGCGATAAGTGCATACTGACGTATAGCATAAATGTTGATTCATAAATGTCGATGATCGAAAATTTAGTTTTTTTACTTATTTTTACTAGAACTGTTTTATAATACATCTTAAAGGGTATATATGACCAGACGAAAAATGATGTATTGGGTTCTGTAGAGAGTTCGGCTGATACATATCGCATAACTCGTGAAGTACCTAGCTAATCTTCAGAATTCGAGAAGTTTCCAGAACTCGTCTAACGTCGGGCATTGTTATACAGAAGTTGGCGACATTTCGCCAAATTCTTTATTAAGGTAACTGAATTTCTCTCCCAGGTCAAGAAACCGGGACCGTTAGATTACAATAATGATTGCTTGTTGCGTATTCGTAACAATATGATGTCACATCCTTTAAGTGGACTTCACATTACTTTTATGATTTACTCAATACGTTCATACGCAATATTTTATGACATTCCTGTCTTTAATATATCTTCTTTTAAAGTAGATTTTTATAGAATTTCTTTAGTTTATTACTATGACAGGTCGTACTATTTTATAGCCCTTCTTATCGCTGTTCAACAAGGATTAATCTGGATTGCAAAATCTTATTCTAAGAGTCTAACATGCATGCAACCTAAAAGTCTAAACTCATAAAACCCGGAACATAAAAAGCTCTAGTATATCAGTAACACTTTTTAAAGAATTTATCCTGTTTATTATTACGTTGACAGTTCGTACAATTTTATAGCTCTTCTTAAATACTGTTCAACGAGAATTAATCTGGACTACAAAATCTCATTCGAAAAGTCCAGCATGCATTCAGCCCAAAACTAAACTCGTAAAACCCGGAACAATATCAGTAACACTAACACTTTTTAGAGTCGTGTTTAAATTTCATGTTCTTAGATTCAGTTCTAATGTAATACGAATTATGTTTTGTCAAATTCTCTGGAGACATTTTTTACTTATATAACCCAATGTTCTAACGATAATAGAATTTATGGATAAAAACCATAAAGGAAGGATTATGGATAAAAACCATGATAGAAACCACGGCTGAATGGTTCACTCTCTGGCCGCTGTAATAAAGGCGAATGACGAAGGTCAAAGTGCCTGGCCATTTGAAAAAAAAAGAAAAAAAAACTTTTTCAATACAAACAAAGATCCAAGTGTTAGTAAAATGCAAAACAATCGAACCTAGTTTCGTGGCCCCATCTAGTATGACGAAAGTAAACCTGACTGTTAGCAATGAAAGAGTGTAACAATTACATAGTGGTAAAGGTAATTATGTATTTTATTAAATTTAACCTATGAAATTCTAAATACTTCATATATTGCTGCTAGCTGAACACCCGTTGAAAATCAAAGTTCTTGCAATAAGCAACCCCTGAATATTGCAATTTTTTAATATAATTCCAGTTTCACATTTATTCGGTAAATCGAATATTTTAGTGTGCAGAACCCCCTAAAGAAGAAAATATTAGAAAATTTAAATTCCGCAGTTTTTCCTTTCGAACTATCTACCAGTACACCAAATCAAAGTTTCTATTTCATTCCGATGCATACTACTTTATTACCTCCCCTTTCGAACGTTTTTCTGTGGAGCACTCCCTTAAATGAACATTTTTGAAAAACTCTGTTCGTCTTGGGTTTTTTATCAGATGATTGGCCCATATGCCAAGTATCAAGCCTCTATCACATTTAAAAGGAAGCATGAATCATTTATTCCCAAAATCTTACATACTGGTATGTAGAACCCCCTAAAGTAGCAAATATTGGAAATCTGAATTTGCACATTTTTTTTTCTTTCAAACTGTATACCAAATTTGATGTCTCTATCCTATCGTAAAGCATGCTTTTCTATCACTTCATCTTTTCGAGCGTTTTTCTGTATTGCACCCCCTTAAATGATCATTTTTGAAAAACTGTAATAATCTTAGGTATTTTTATCAAATGATTTGTCTATACACTAAATTTCAAGCCTCTATCACATTTTAAAGGAGGCGTTTTTCATTTGTTCGTCAAAACGAACATTTTAGTGTGAGGCACCCTCTACAAAAGCAAACGTTGGAAAAGTGAAATTGCACACTTTCTTCCTTTCTACATGAATACCAATTTGAAGTCTCTATTTCATCGCGAAACATGCTTTTTTTATCATCTCACCTTTCGAATGTTTTTCTGTGGAGTACCCACCAACCTTAAATATACATTTTTAAAAATCTCCATTCTTCTTGGGTTTTTTCTTAAATGATTCGCCCATATGCCAAATATCAAGCTTCTATCACGTTCTAAAAGGAGTGCTTCTACTTCATTCCGAAAATCGAACATTTTTTGTGCGACACCCCCTAAATTAATATTGGAAAACGGAAACTGTACATTTTCTTTTTTTCAAACTATCTACCAGTACATAAAGTTTCAAATCGATATCTCATCCCGAAGAATGTTTTCTTATCAATTCATTTTTCGAACGTTTTTCTCTATAGCACCCTCTTAAACGAACGTTTTCGGAAAACTATAATCGTCTTGGGCGTTTTCATCAAATGATTATACCATATACCAAATTTCAAGCCTCTATCAAATTTTAAAGGAACCGTTTCTCATTTATTCGGTAAATCGAACATTTTGGTATGCGGCACCCCCTTAAGTAGAAAATATTGGAAATCTGAAATTGCACACTTTCTTCCTTTCAAACGATTTATCCATACACCAAATTTGAAGTATCTATCTTATAGCAAAGCATGCTTTCCTATCATTTCACTTTTCGAACGTTTTGATATGGAGCTCCCCCCCCCCCTCTAGAGATCGTTTTCGAAAAATTCGTTGAAAATAAAATTCGTTGCAGAAACCGTTGAAAATCAAAGGGTCTCACAAAGGGCAACCTCTGAATAATGTAAATTTTCGAATAATTCGCGTTTCACATTTATTCGGGAAATCGAATATTTTGGTTTGCAGAACCCCCTAAAGAAGTAAATATTGGAAAGCATAAATTACGCCCTTCTTCCGTTAGACCTATCTACCCCTACACCAAATTAAAGTCTCTATCTCATCTCGAAGCATGCTAATTTATCACTTCCCCTTTCGAATATTTTTCTGTAGAGCAGACCCATAATGAACATTTCTGAAAACTCTGTTCATCCTGAGTTTTTTATCACATGATTAGCCCATTTACCAAATATCAAGTCTCTATCACAGTTAAAAGGAAGCGTGTGTCATTTATTCGGAAAGTCGAATATATTGGTGTACCGCACCCCCTAAATTAGCAAATATTGGTAATCTGAAATTGCACAATTTCTTGTTTTCAAACTATCTCCCCATACACTAAATTTGAAGTATCTGTCCTATCGCGAAGCATGTTTTTCTATCACTTCACCTTTCGAAAGTTTTGCTGTGTAGCACCCGCCTTAAATGAACATTTTTGAAAAACCGTATTCATCTTGAGTTTGTTCTTCAAATGATGAGCCCATATACTAAATTTCAAGCCTCTATCACATTGTAAAGTAGGCGTTTTCAATTTGTTCAAGAAATCGAATATTTTAGTGAGCGGCACCCCCTACTATAGCAAACGTTGGAAAACTGAAATTGCACACTTTCTACCTTTCCAACTATTTACCCCTACACCAAATTTGAAATCTCTATCTTATCGCGAAGCATGTTTTTTCTATCACTTCACCTTTCGAATGTTTTTTTGTGCAGTACCAACTCCCTTAAATATGCATTTTTGAAAAACTTCATTTTGATTGGATTTACTATCACATTATTTGCGCATATACCAAATATAAAGTCTCTATGGCATAAGAAAAGTGGGGGGTTGTTCTTTATTTCAAAAATCGAACATTTTGGTGTGCGGCACACCCTAAAGTAGAAAATATTGGAGAACTGAAATTGTACACTTTCTTCATTCCAAATTATCTACCCATACACTGAATTTGAAATCTTTATCTCATCCCGATGCGTGGTTTTTTTTATCCATTCCCTTTTCGACCTTTTTTTTTTGGAGCACCCCCTAAACGAACATTTCAAAAAATTATATTCGTTTTGGGTGTTTTCATCAAATGATTAACCCATACACCAAATTTCAAGCCTCTATTAATTTTTAAAGTAGCCGTTTCTCATTTATTCGGTAAATCAAACATTTTGGTGTACGGCACCCCCTTAAGTAGAAAATATTGGAAATCTGAAATAGCACACTTTCTTCCTTTCAAACGGCTTACTCATACACCAAATTTGAAGTTTCTATCTTATCGCAAAACATGCTTTTCTATCATTTCACTTTTTGAACGTTTTGGTGTGGAATACCCCCTCTAGTGAACGTTTTTGAAAAATTCAATTTTTCCAGGGAGTTTTATCGAACGCAGAGCCATGTACGAAATTGCAAGTCTCTATCTATTCGGGAAGTGTCTAAAAACCGTGACAGATGGACAGACGGACAGACGGACACTTGGAAATTAGCATATATAGATAAATAGGTATATTGTATATGAAAATTGAAAGCTTTAATGTCACAAAACAATTTGAATTTTGTGTTTAAACATTCAACCTATGGCTGTATACGCTCTTTTTCAAGATATATCCTTACGCGTTCTATATTAGATATTGCTTAATTACTGTATTTAATAATTAACGTATTAATCGAAAACCACAATAACACATTACAACTATATACAATATAACAAAAATATGAAATACGCTAGACTTACGCGATGCGTAGCAAACAACTATGAACATAAAGGAAATGCTAGTTTCACTCACGGATCTGCAGAGATCTTAGAAAGCGATAGCCAATCCCTCCACTGACTCACCGATGGGTGTAACATAAAGTGTAACACGCCATACTTTTACTACTTGTAAGAATTGTCGCGCCACTATTATAAGAGTTTCACTTCCGTTTCACTTCTTGTTATATTGGGATTTCCATTAAATCAACTTACACTATCATGAGTTTCACTTCAAAATCTTATTTGCTACTGGAAAATCCATAATAAAGAAAATCCAAATTATTTTTTAGGTTTCCTTCATCTTATTTTGCTTGAGCTGATGAAAAACCCAAACGAATATTTGATTACAAAACTGACTAACGTAACTCTTTCGGAAAGGAACCGACAACAAAGGTGCATCCGTCATATTTACACTCTGTCTGCGTGCATAGGCGCAGCGGCACTGCGGGGGCGACAGTACTCTCTCTCCCTCGCAGCCTCGCGTGCAGCTTCCTATGTGCATATGTGCCCATAGGAAGCTGTACGCGAGGCTGCGAGGGAGAGAGAGCACTGTCGCTCCCGCAGTGTCTATGCACGCACCGCCACTGACTCTGTGACATAAAAATTGACGCAACTCAAAGAAAGTGGCTTATTGCTATAAAAATTTTTACACACTGAGTATGTAAAAGTGAAGAAATTATTATATTGTCATTACAAATGGATCTTTTATTACATAGCAGAGGCAACAGCACTTTGCACACATCGATTTTTGAAAGTAGATTATCATCTTAATTAAGAATTTAGGATTTTTTTCGTTTACTTCTTCTATATTATATTAGTCTACAAAATTTGTAAAGAAAGCAGTATTCGAACTTGGCACTCTAAGGTACTAGAAAGAACTGGTGTCGCAGCAGGAATTAGAACCACTTTTCTTTGGTTAGGCAGATGATGTTTTATTCATTGTTCTATCCATTATCTCACAGATGATGTTCTATCCATCATCTCACAGATAATGTTCTATCCATCATCTCACAGATGATGTTCTTTCCATTGAATTATTTAAAAAATTACTAACTTTATTTGAATTTAATCTTATACATTCCTTGAAATTTCAGAGAGAAGTGCACATTCTTATCTATACGATCATTCCTTTGATTAAGATCTATACGATCATTCCTTTGATTACGATCTATACATTCATTCCTTTGATAATTTTAATTGTTGCCTATGTCATCAATCCAAATGCACTTGAAAGATTCTAATTTTTAACACTTTACAACATAGTTGAAGCGCGTTTGTGACTTTGTTCATTCTGTTTGTCTGTCCGTTCGCTCGATAACCGCGTAAAAATGACTTTATCAAAATGAAATTTTAGTATGCTGTTCAGACGGTCTGTGGAAAATGTGGAAATATAAATGTATAATATCACCCAATTAGTTTTGTATTGAACCCGGGTTGAAAACATGAAATACATTGAACACTATGGGACCTAATTTTTCAAACATTTTTTAAGCGAATTTAAAATTCGCAAATTGCTTCGAAAATTGTAGGAAATATTCAAATTATCCCATAAAAAATATGAAAAAATATTCAGCAAAATATATTCGGTAGATTTTTAAATAAAAATTCAAATAATAATTACATCCATATATGAAAAGATCACGTGACCCACTTCAAAATAAAATATGACATCCATCTTGTATCAAAATCGTGATTATTAAAGTTTCTTTCGATTTATATTTAGTGTTGTATCCGTCCAAAAACCGCTTTAATTTTGCTTAATTTCTGTGCATATATATTAGGAAACAACGTAATTACAATATATTTGAGTTTAAATGATCATCAAACTTCGATTATTTCTACAACGAAGCCTAATTTTTACTTATGGAGAATGCAAACACATGAAGATGTAGGATGAGTTGTATAAGAATTGCTGAATTTCTTTAACGCAAAATTATTTAGCTCTGGTGTCTGTAATATAGTTGATATGAATGAAAATTGATTTTGCATAGATAAGCAGACAATTTTATAGCATACTTTTTCGATGAAGTTTTAAGCACAGAGTTAAATTACTTCTACCTTCATGGTTTTAAGTGTTTAAGTAAAATAAATTGTTGTAGTATTATGATGAATGAAGAGAATGAGAAAAAAGTATATGAAAAAAATATTTAAAGCTTTTACATAGAAAGCCAGTCGATTTATATTTCAATGGCGTCATTTGAATAAAGTTCATTTTTTTCGATGAAGTTTTCAGTTTCCAAATAAAATAAATTATTGTAGTATTGTGATAATTTCAAAAACATCACCGCTGAATGCATCTCATTTTAGATATGTTTAAATAAAACTGCATTGCAGTTGGAAAGTGTTTCACAATCAAAGCTTTATCCATGATTTATCTTTAATGTTGTTTTATTCAGACATCACTCATGTACCACATCTAACCTGCAAGATTAAACTGATCGGGCACCAATACAGAGAACTGTCTCAATGGAGAACCTAATCGCTAATAGGGAGCTGAATAAACGACGCTCTATCCAAAATAAAACTTCGTAAGCAGTTGATTAAAATTATCAACCGGTTTTTGAGGCAAAAACATTTCCCTTCTTCAGGATTAGAAGACAGAGCCCCATAGGTAAATAGGCGTTTGTCATTGCTATTACGCCTCCTTAGCTATGGTAGGGTTCAATGGTATCGTCCGTTTTATCTACGACAAATCTCTTCCTATACCTATGGTTATGTGTTTGCATTTTTCTCACAAGCAGAGAAATTTTTAATGCCTCTAAAACGAGCTGATGCTTTTAATCAACTTTGTATACATTTACCGGCGACAATTTTTATTTTCTATTCATTTAGACAGTACTTTGAGTGGATTTTTGCAATATAACGTTCTGCTCATTGCGGTGCTGAGACGGTTGTATTTTCTCCTATATTCAAAGCAGAACCTATGGTAGAAATTTAAAAATAATTTTTCGTCAATTAGCTCTAATGTAACTTATCTTTCCATGTTTCATGTCTTCAAATTGTTTGACTAAATTTGACTTTGAAGAAAGAAATACTTCAAGAGATCATTCTATATGTGAACAAATAGAAATCCATATTACCATATAACTGAATAAGTCAAGAAAAATACCGATTATTGATATGCAATCGCTTGTTGATATGCAAATAAAATGATATTTGAATATACATTATATACGCTTCCAGATATCGAAGCACCAAATAGAAAAGCAGAAACAAATCATTATACTATAAATGCCAAATTGATTACATTACCGATTTGTTTTGTACATTTAACACCAAGTGTGGAAAGCTATATTAAACAACTTATATATTTACCCAGCAATATTAAATATTTATTTATTCAAACATATTTTCGGTAAGATGATAAATAAATAATTTATAGCTTTTACACTTTAACGGGTATTTTAATGAATACCTTGCTTCATATGTAAACTGTAAAACTATTTATTACGTGTCTTTAACCGGCATCACAAAAAATATATATACATATATACTCGTACTTAGAAAAAAATAAACAAAAGTCAATAGCGTCAGCAATAGCATCACGCTAATAGAAATGTCAACACGCAGTAATAGTATAAATAATACAATTCTACTAACATACCAATTAAGAATGCTATAAATTCATTTTGTTTAGCGTGCCAATAATATTGACTTTTGAGTAGTTTATGACAACACGTTAAATATTTGAGGAAAAGTGTTGCATGCGAAAACACAGTGAATATGCAAAATTAAAAGTGATTGGAACAACGTTTAGTCATAAGTCTGCATGCAAGAAGGTATAAGGAAAATAGAGAACAAGCAGTTGCTTCAGGTATGACATTTTGTAGTTGCATCATAAATGTGAGTTACTTGATTTCTTTCATTTATAACGTGTAAAAGCTGTATGGAAAGTATGATCTTTACAACACCCCTGTACAGTAAATCAAATCAAAATCTAGATAGACAAAATTCCGACTAACAACTATTTTGGCATTGAATGTCTTGTCTTACTTTCAGCTACAAGAACCTCGCTAAAAGGAAATTTTAACTTTTAAGCAGTTTTAAATATTTTTTAACACCTATAAGCTTAAAAGTTCAAAAGAACAATTATCTACGTAAATTTTATTATATGACCCAACTTTATTCCAAATTTGTCCCTGACTCAATATACCTGGAGTTTCACATTCAGTCGACAATTCTATGCCGCATCGAATCTACTAGGGGAGAATTTGCCACAATTTCTTAATAAAAAGATTTTAGCTCCCAAATTTTAATCATTTGCATATCTCCTTAAGCGATACATACATGCCGAGTTTCACGACTGTATCTCAATTTCGCAAGTGCGTATATATTTTTTGCAACAGAGCGTATTCCGAAACAGCAATTTTCCTTGCTTCCTTAGTATAGGATCTCCCTTTGTAGCGAATTTTAAGTCACTAGCTAATTAAATCTGTAGTTTTCCGTTCAATCGACAATTCGAACATATTTGCTAATGACACCTTCTATTATCTCAAATAATAAATATTTCAAAACAGCAATTTTTAATTTTTGACTTTTCATATGATCTCTACCTTTGTACCTCTCTACTTTTTTTCCTGACCTGTGTATTAAATTTCAAATCCATACAACACCTGAAAATAAATTTTGCACTTAAAAAGAACATCTTAAAACCCCCTAAAAATTGTGTCGATTTATAAAATCTTAGAAATGGCTTCCTATTTGCCGGATCAGTCAACTTGCCTAATTTTGTTGACCTGGAATAATAGATGGATATTTGTATAGCTAGAAAGACATTCATACATATAGACATATTTTCTTGATTATAGTACAAATAATTATCGATTTTATAGCAATGTGTGTGCATGTATTCTTTACCATCCCATAGTATTTAAAAATACCAAAAGATGTTGGACATTTCTACTATTATCAGTATCTTAAAGTAGGTAATATCTACATTTTCGGTAATAAAGACATGCAAGTACACTATTTAATTATGCTATTATATCACCAGACAGCATATAATATGGAAAATATCAGAAATAGCCATTGCCCATTATCTATACACACTCACGGACAATGAAAGTTGCGCAACAAGAAGAAAACATGGTACAACCGCGAAATGATGTAAATAGCTAGAGGGTGGGCTGGTATGCAAATGATCCCAGTCTGGTGCGATTGCGTATGACCGTACCCCCGTGAGTGGCGCTGCAAGCATGAGCAAGTGGCCTTAAAAACCGGCGTGTAGTCGACGCCCCATCAATGTGAGTAGCTTCGGCCGACGCAAGCACGAGTACGGAGTGAAAAGAATGGTGGATAGATGCTAAAAACGTCTATATACGTAACTAACGGACTTCGAGAGAGGTCTGATCATCGGGATAAAAACCGCAGAATGGTCAACGCGCCATATAACTCGTCACGTTGATCGTTCGGACTATATCGTCCGACGAGATTGGAAGCACTGGTCACGGGACGCCACGCATACACGAAAGACCGGCTCTGGACGGACTAGGCATACCACGAGTAGTTAGGATCGAATAATCGTGCGTCATGCACGTATAGAGCCCATGGCGACCCGATCCGCGATACAGGCACACGTAGCGTCTCCTGTGTGCCCACGAACCATATCTAGACACCTGAAGGAAGCGAATCTGCGATCCCAGCGTCCCTTACGTGTGCTGGCTTTAACACAGGTGCATCTGCAGCACCGGTTGTAGTGGTTTCGAGCCAGAGCAACGTGGAACGCCACAGATTAGTGATATGTGGTGTTTAGTGACGGGTTCCGCTTCGTTTTGGGGACAGATGGTCAGCATGTTCGGGTATGGAGGTCCCCTGCACAACGTCACAATTCCAACCTCGTTATCGAGCGCAACACTAGCCCCACTGCAGGCATCATGGGCTGGTGAGCCATAGCCTACGACAACCGATCCGCTCTAGTAGTGATACTTGGAACATTGACGTGCCATTGGTGCGTAGATGAGATTCTACGGCCCCAAGTGCTCTATTCGCTGCTGGGATTCCAGATGCGCAATTCCAGTAGGATAATGCTCAGTCGCACAGGGCCGGGTCACCCAGGTGTGCCTGAGCCGTGTCCAGACACTTCCATGACCTGCCCGCACCCCAGACCTGTCCCCTATCGAGCATGTACAGGACCAGTTGAAACGCCAGCTGCCTCATTGCGGCAGTCTTCGGGATTTGGAACGCAACGTCCAACCAGTGTGAACTTGTCTGCCGAAGGATAACATCAGATGTCTGTTCCGTATGCCGGACAGTATTGTTTCTTGTATTGCAGCACGAGGCGGTGCGACGCGCTATTGAGGATGACCGGACTGTATACCACAGCTCCCTCTGTACGTGTTCTGCTGCACTGTTTTTGTGATCATGTATATCATTCATCTGTATCATTCCATCAATAAAATTCCAGGTCTATCCTATGCTTCCTTCTTGGTGCGCAACTTGCATTGTCCGTGAGTGTATATAAAGTGGAAATTCTGCCTGGGAAATATGTTATTATATCTCAATTGAATTATGCTATTATATCACGACAAGCAGTATCAGATATGGAAAATAGCAGAAATAACCATTGCCCATTATCTATACATATATAATAGAAAATCTATCTGTGGGTGTGTATGTGTGTTAGCCTCACCATTGTTGTAAAGTATTACACAATATTCAAACCCTTTTCATTCCCATTTGCTCGCATCCTTTCCCATCATGCAACAGGAGGCGTGTTACGAAATCAGCTTAAAACAAAGAATACGTTGCTTGGGATTTATTGCCATCACGATGCATCCTCACATTATACGAGGGGATAGATACGGTACCTATAGAATTAATAACATGAGAGAGAGGGCATAAAACTCAATAACGAGATGTCGTAATAAATGTTAGGATTGAAATGGCAAATCTCGAGAAATGTATGGCCCCTGTCAAGTGTTAAATCATTTTGGGAAACAGGCGAGACCTCCTGGCAGTTGAGGAAGAGAGAGACATGGAGTTAGCATGAGCTAGCATATGAAATTAGCGTCATTTAAGGCATCAATGAAAAGTAAGGAAATTAGTCCTACCTGAATATCACGTGAGTAGAGCAACAAATGAATTTGAGAGAAAATTCCCCACATCATTTGTTACTCCATTCACAGAAAAAGGTAATGATCAGAATTAAAATTTTAATTTAAGATTCCATTTTGCTCTCTTCAGAGAAGGGTAATAATTTTCATCACTTGATACAGTAGAATGAGAAATGACGTGAAATGAGATAAATAATTATCCAAATCAGTACCCTACTCATGCATTTGGACTTGAAGTCGAAAAGCCTATATCCACTGCTGATATGTAACGGTAGTCAAATGTCCTACAGAAAGAACAGAAAATTCTATACACGATTTTGAATATTGCTCGAATAGGCTTGAAAGATTGTCTTGATGCCTAAAAAATGTCAATTTCTCTTTAGCTATATATATCCACATATAAAATGACAAGCAGCTTGTCCCCCAGACAAGACAAAAAGGTTTAGACATCATGAGAATCCTTATCTTCGAACAAAATTTTTAACGTCCTCTGAACTAGCAAACAAAGAGACAATGTGGTGAAATTTCATTGGCTAAAACTGGTTACCATGGGTTCACCCGGACAACATCGAAGGACTCAGCGCACCATATATGGTGTAGAAAATGAAAAAACTACGTGACCTCAACTGAAGATTTGCCCATGAAGGAGTCAGGTGTCCTTGGTAGAAAAAAAATAAAGAACTTTTATAAGTCGAGATTTTCCTAGCAAATTCATGCTGATAAAATGGCCATTATTGAAGAAAACAAAGAGTTATTTGAATTTCATATATTTATTTTATAAAAAGCAAAATATTCTTATTTTGGAGTACTATTTTAATAAATAATTATTAATTTAATATTAATGTTATTTGTTTAATTTAAATAAATAATTTAAATTAAATAATTTTGAATAAGTAATAATTAAAAATTAGATTGAAATAGCAAAGTTTCAATGACAAGTTTAAATTTTATAAATTTAGAATTAATGTTAATGTTGGAGGCTCATTGCATCAAATTGAAAATGACAAGAAACACGAATGGATGGCGAAGAGTGAAGACGCCTGCTATTGGCTCAAAAAATGCTAGTTTCGGTTCCCATTACGGCATATCTTCAACCTACTGAGAGCTTTACACAAGATACTGATGATAATAAGGAAATAATAGAGGCAGTTTTATCCCAGTGTATAAAACAACAGGAACGTGTCATCCCATATTTTTGCAAATGCCTGTCGAAGCTCGAAAAAAATTACTGCGTAACATTGCCAACAAAAGTAATTGTTGGCAATTGTTAAATCTAGATAATTTCCATCATTATCTCTAGGAAAAGAAATTCCTGTTGCTGATTGATTACGCCGTTTTGAGCTGGCTCTTCGGTTTTAAGAACTATGAGAATCCTGAAAGGCAAGTCGTAAGGTGGATTCCGCGACTTCATGAATAAGACGTGAAAATTAGACATCGAAACCCTGGAAAAGTTGATGCTCTCTCAAGAAGGCCTTGTTCTTTAAACTGTTCACATCGCTCTCGTGCTGGAATAAATCTTGTAAATCAAATTTCAGCTAACATCCGGCTACTTGTCACCTATCAGCGTTCACATTTCCTACCCAGTCCTAAATTACCCAATAGGCACACTAAGCACGTGCTTAAGGCACTAATCAAAATTCCATATTTTTACTTTCTTTTTATAGAGATAAATTCACCTTCTTCCATTAAAAATTAAAAATACGAAATAAATAAATATTTTTCTTTAATCAACAGCATGCATGTTGCTTCAATAATATTATTATTCTTAAAGCCACTGCAAAAAGATATTTATAAAATCACCCGTTCCTGGGCAGAGAATGGTACAAACAAAGAACTTTATACTATACTAGCAGCATACCCGTTCTTCGTACGGAGTATATAATATAAAGAAACTTATAATTCGCACCCATGTGCAAATTCTGTTAAAATATTAAATTTATTGCTCCTAAAGAGAAGTTTAAGAATATCTGTTCTCACTATGTAAAATTATCTTCACGGGCAGATCTGAAGAATAAAACATCCTGGCCCATTTTGTCAGCAAATTTATAAAAAAAAAGGAATTGATTCAATATATACAACCCCGTACTACTTATATTGTTGCAGATTAGAAAATATGCCAGTGTGTTAGTAGAAGATTACCCGTATTACAATATGAGTCTCAAAAATATTTGCCAAAATATAAGAGATGGCGTAATAAATTGAAAATATCAATAATCTCCGTACTCTTTATACCAGAAGGTCGTAATATTAATTCCATTATATGCCAATATATATCAAAACATATGCCAATATATCTGTACTACTTATATTCTCGTAGATTAAAAGATATATCCGTGAATTTTTAGAAGATTACTCGTACAACGTAAAATATATGAGTTTAAACAATTTTTGACATAATAAAACAATTGCATAGTAACTTGAAAATATCAACAATTCCTGAATCACTAAACCCGAAAATGTCAATAATAATAACGTTTAAACCTGACGAATGTAACAGATATTATCCAGTCAAAAATTCTATAAGAAAAATCAAATCGTTTTTTTCGAAAATATATTTCTATATCCATTTATTTATAATTCAAATTGAAAAAGTAATAATTAAAATTAACAGATATATTTAATTTAATTGCGTTTATGAGCAACATGATATAAGATAGAATCTTCCTCATAAACTGCGAAATTAAATAACCATTTTGATTTCTTTATACTTTTCATTGTTCAGATAAAGCTTGTGAAGTATAAACCATGGAGATATATTTCCCATTTAGATCAAGTTTCAAACAATTCATATTTTCAGAAAGTGACCAATTGGCGCTAAAAATCTCCCATCAAACTCAGCGATAAAGTTTTAATTCACTTTCAAACGCTTTTCAAGCTTTTCATTTGGATAAACCACGAAGTTAGAGAGTAGTACTCCTAGGAAAAAGTTTTGTTTTTTAACACTTTACAACATAGTTGAAAAGTGTTTACGACTTTGTTCATTCTGTCTGTCTGTCTGTCTGTCCGTTAGCACGATAACTGTCGTAAAAATGATTTTATCAAAATGAAATTTTAGTATGCTTTTCAGACGATCTGTGGGGCCTATGGGAATATAAATAAATCATATCACACAATTAGTTTTTTATTCAACCCGGGTTGAATACATGAAATACATTGAACCCTATGGGACCTAATTTTTCAAACATTTTTCAAGTACATTTAAAACTCACAAATAGCTTCGAAAATTTTAGAAAATATTAACATTATACCATAAAATATATAAAAAAAGTTTCAGTAAAATATGTTAGGTAGTTTTTTAATTAAAAATTATTTAATATAGGGAGAAAACCGAATGCAATTAAATTCTGACTTTTGCGATATCCTCCAGAAAGAAAAAATTGATATATTATATAATTAATATCTTTCCAAGAGTTTAATTGATTTGTATATGAGAGAGGCTTCACATTTTAAAATAAATTTGGTAGATAACAATTTTTTAAATTTTTTTTAAAATTTTACATAACTTTTCATGATAAACTTATTTGATGGCGTTTTTAATGCACTTTCCTACGTCCTAGAGTTAAAATTTGGTATACAGCTTAAATTTGTAGACCATTTTATTCTACAACAATTTGGTGGATTTTTAAATATATATCCTACATTTTTTTCGAAATGGCCTGCAAATAATCCCCGTTCACTTCTATAAATCATTGTTGTAATACTGGTTAAAATTCTGATGTGGACAGCACATGTCTTTCCCTGCAGACTCATGTTCACGTTCTCTTTATTTCTTCAATAATAATTTGAGTTTATCTGCACAAAATAACAGCCATAAATATTTTAAATGACATTGAATTTGCACCTTAAACTTAAAATTGGTTCTCATTTGATAGATGGACTTCTTGTCAAAAGTGGCGTAGAGAAAACGCAAAAAAACTAAAATATCTCTCGAACGGCTAGTCCTAGAGTAATGGGGTTAGTCTTATTCTTTTTGTTGTCAAAAATCACGTATAAAATAGGAATTTAATTGATATAATTGAGCACACGTAGTCTTTTATTTTTATATTTAACGATTTTTGCGGGCCATTTCGCAAAAACAGCCCGTTCCTTTTACCGAATCGTACTAGAATAACCTACAAGTGATTTATACAACAAATTTTGTTAAATTTGGTATATAAATCACCTGTAGGTTATTGATATATTATACACCAAATTGTGTTAAATTTGGTCCATTAGTTTTTAGCTAGAGTGGATAAAGGAAATTTCTGCCGGCCATTTCGTAAAGAAGGCAGATTCTTATATTACGAATCGTACTATAATGAAATAAACATCAGGTTTTCCCACATAAAACTTACCTACCAAATTTTATTAAATTCGGTCCATTAGTTTTTCAGTTAGAGTGGATGCAATATCCTCACAGACACACAGAAACACACACAAATATACCCTTACACACACGGACGTCTTCCTAAAAATAGATTTTCGTGTTCTGGAAGTCCCAAAACTTGTAGATCCTTCGAAAATTCAAGTTCCGATCTTCGGCACGATTCCAATACTTTAAATACATACACACGCACACGCATATATTATCTGTGTATCTATGTATTATCTGTGTTTCTAAATTCCGTGCCTACGCAATTGCAATAGTTGTGATTTCAAATGATCCCTAAACTTATATTATTTCTTCAACGAAGCCTAATTTTAACTTATGCAGAATGCAAATATCTCAAGCTATTGTAAGGTGAGTTACATAAGAATTGCTGAATTTTTTTCACACATAATTATTTAGCTCTGGAGTCTGGAATACAAGTTATATAAATGAAATATTCTTTGATTTTGCATAGAGAATCAGATGAATTATATTTCGATACAGTTTTAAATATTTAAGCATAATAAATTACTGTAGTACTGTGATAATGTAAAAGATATCACCACTGAATGTATCACATTTTAGAGATTTTTAAATGAAATTGCATTTCAGTTGGAAAGTGTTTCATAATCAATGCTTATGCATCATTGATCTCTCTTGTCATGAATATCTCGACAACCCCTGGTCTTAGATACTCGAAACTTGGGCTGAATTTATGGGGTCAATTTCAAGGCTATCCACAAAATTTCATCAAATTTCGGTTTAGCAGTTCTTCCTTGATGATGAAACAAACGAAAATTTCGTTTTTAACACTTTACAACATAGTTGAAAAGTGTTTATGACTTTGTTCATTCTGTCTGTCTAGCTGTCTACCCTTTAGCACGATAACTGCCGTAAAAATGACTTTATCAAAATGAAATTTTAGTATGCTTTTCAGACGGTCTGTGGGACCTATGGGAATATAAATAAATCATATCACCCAATTAGTTTTTTATTGAACCCGGGTTGAAAAAATGAAATACATTGAACCCTGTAGGACATAATTTTTCAAACATTTTTTAAGCACCTTTAAATTTCACAAATTGCTTCGAAATTTTTAGAAAATATTCACATTATCCCTTAAAATACATAAAAAAAATTTCAGTACAATATATTAGGTAGTTTTTTAATTAAAAATTATTTAATATAGGGAGAAAAACGAATTTAATTAAATTCTGACTTTTGCAATATCTTCCAGAAAGAAAAAATAGATATATTATGTAATAAATATCTTTCTAAGAGTTTATTTATTTCATATAAGAGAGAAGCTTCGCATTTAAAAATAAATTTGGTAGATAACAATTTTTTAATTTTTTTTTAAATTTTATATCTTTTCATGATATAATTATTTGATGGCGTTTTTAATGCACTTTGTTACGTCCTAGAGAGTTAAAATTTGGTACACAGCTTAAATTTGTAGAACATTTTATTCTACAGCAATTTGGTGGAACTTTAAATATAGATCCTACATTTTTTTCGAAATGGCCTGCAAATAATCCCCGTTCACTTCTGTAAATCATTGTTGTAATATTGTTAAAAATTCTGATGTGGACAGCACATGTCTTTCGCTGCAGACTCATATTCACGTTCTCTTTATTTCTTCAATATTAATTAGAGTTTATCTGCACAAAATAACAGCCATAAGTATTTTAAATGACATTGAATTTGCACGTTAAACTTAAATTTGGTTCTCATTTGATAGATGGACTTATTGTCAAAAGTGGCGTAGCATAGTTGTGATTTTAAATGGTCCCTAAACTTTTATTATTTCTTCAACGAAGCCTAATCTTAACTTATGCAGAATGCAAATATCGCAAGCGATTGTAGGGTGAGTTACATAAAAATTGCTGATTTTTTTCACACAAAATTATTTAGCTCTGGTGTCTGAAATACAAGTTATATGAATGAAATATTCATTGATTTTGCATAGAGAATCAGATGATTTATATTTCGATACAGTTTTAAATATTTAAGTATAATAAATTACTATAGTACAGTGATAATATAAAAAATATCACCACTGAATGTATCTTATTTTAGAGATTTTTGAATGAAATTGCATTTCAGTTGGAAAGTGTTTCATAATCAATGCTTATGCATGATCGATCTTTCTTGTTTACTAATACCTCAGGAACCACTGATCGTAGAAACTCCAAACATGGACTAAATTTAAATGGGACTATTTCCATGCTACCCACAAAATTTCATCAAATTCGGTTCAGTTGTTCTCCCGTGGTGACGGGATAAACAGACAGACAGATTTTCAATTTTATTTATATAGATTTCTAGAATTATTTAGGCTTGTTATTTCTTTGTATTACTCTCGACAATATTTTCCCTTTCAGTTGACTCATAAAGCAATAAAAGGGGAACAAAAAATTAATTACTGAATTACGTGTGAACACTATAGAAGTTTTCTCTTATGTAATGGTGAGTTTTGCTGTATGGACTGGACTATACTATACTGATAAACATGACACTATCTAGCAGAGGAGAAACCTCAAAACTCCGAGGCATGGAATGAGACGTTTACGATAGTAACTAGGGTAGTGAATTTGCCATCATCGGCTTCATTGAATTTTGGAGGGCACTGGGCTGTCTAAAATGTTTATGGTACTCGGAGCACTAGACTGGTTGCCACCCTTCGATATCGACTTACTATCAATAGATCAGTAACATAGTTAAAGCAATAAGGAGGGGAAGAGAAGGTTTGCTTTTATATTCACGCAACATTTTGAAAAGCTTTGACTGTGATACACAATTAAAATAATATATATATATTAAAAAATCATTTATCCATGTTGATCTTATAATAGAATCTACCTTTCGACCAAATTTAAAGTTTCTAGCTCAATAAATCTGGAATTAAGTGCTCATTTGACGAATCGAAAATTTTAGTCTATGAAACAACTTTTTGCCTATGATACCCCCTTAAAATAATTAATTATTTGGAAACAGCAATTATTCAGGTTGATCTTATCATATGATTCACCTTAGTACTAACTCCAAGTCTGTAACTCAATAAATCTGAAGTTTACTGCTCACTCGACAATTCGAACATTTTTGCCTATGATTACCGTTAAAATAATAAATATTCGAAAACAGAATTTAGTCATGTTGATCTTATATACTTAACATAGGATCTACCTTTCTACCAAATTTTAAGTTAGCTCAATAAATTTGGAATTTAGTGTTTATTCGGCAATTCAAACATTTTATCTATGAAAACTGATTTTATCATATGATCCACTTTTGTACTAAATTTAAGTTCCTACTTCAATAAACCCAGAGTTTAATATTTTCTTAACAATTTGAACATTTTTGAGTATAACACCCTTTAAAATAATAATTTCTTGACAGCAGCATTCATTAATGTTGATCTTATTATAAAATCTACCTTTAAAGTCCTGTAGCCCAGATTTAAAGTCCCTAAATCTGGATTTTCTTGCCCATTCGACAATTCGAATATATTTGTCTATGATATCCATCCCTATTTGCATATGATAGCCCCAAAAAATAATTAAATATCTGAAAACAGCAATTATTCAAGTTGATCTTATCATATGATCCACCTTTGAACTAAATGTATGTCCCTAGTTCAATAAACCTGGAGTTTGATGCTTATTCGACAATCCGAACATTTTTGCTTTTGACTTAAAGTAATAAATATTCGAAAACAGCATTTAGCTATGCTGACATTATAGGATCTACCATTGTACTAAACTTACAGTCCTTAGATCAATAAACCTGCAGTTTCAAGTTGACTGGAAAATTCGAATACCTTTGTCAGTATCAGCAACCCCAAAATTCAATTTTATGTGTTTTATAAAATGTAAACTTCCAGTAGAATTTTGTCAGACCTGTGAATTAAATCCCTAGCCTTTAAAATATCTGAAAGTGCATTTTACAGTTCAAAAGAACGTTTAATTCTTCTGAACACCGAGCAATTCTTCCGAACAATTGTATCAGTTTCCCAAACCCCACTCTGTCTCTGAAAATATAAATTCTTAGGGTCTTTCATATTCACTACAACTGTCAATGAAGAAAACATCTTGGAATAAGCACGTTTAAAACCTGTGGATATTTAATCCTGCGGTGACTAAACTCCTAAATGGCGTACTCTGGAATTATAAACTGCAAGTTACATTTTTGACCACGAAGGATGATGTAGCAGTTTACAACAATGTTATTCAACATTCTGTGAGAATATTATTCATAATCATTTACAATATCATCTAGAGGGTAAATTATAAAGGAAAATAAATGTTTTGACCTCTAACTCAAGTTCAAGGTCATCTTTCGGACTGCTGTACTTCTTCTAAGTATTTCAATGTCATTTGAAGGTTGTAAGACGAAGGTAATATAGTAATTTGCAGTTCAAAACACTGAAAGTGTATCCTTTACAATCACGCTGAATGTTATTTAGAGGTCACTTTATTCAATAAAGAAGACTTTTTTTTACCTCTAATTCAATTTCAAAGTCATTTTTCGAATCATTTAACATTTATCTCAATATTTCAACGTCATTTTTGTGTTTGATGTAAGCTTAGATAGTTTGAAAGGAAGAAAGTGCACACAGTTTTCCAATATTTGCTACTTCAGTAGGGTCGTACAAAAATCGTCTGAATTAGTGAGTTGATTTTGATCCACACGTTGGATAAAAAATCTACTCATTAACTCAGATCATTTAACCACCACCAATAGGAATAAATCAATCTTAAATAGTGTATCTTTTTATGTCTTTTTGTTGAGTTATGAGAAATTACTCATTTTGTATATCTCAAATGAAAGTGGCACAGCTGAAAAAATAAATCTTTCAGTAGAGCTGAAAAACTAAACCGAACTCAACTAAGGATTGCTGTAAGCAAGCATTCTGTATTTAGACTTATTTGGAGATAATTTGAAATACAAATTTGTAATTTTACATGTAATGCAGATTGTAAGGAAGATTGGATTTATAAGGTAAAATGTCGTATGACGGAGGAAGCAGAGGTTTTGGATAGATAAATATAAAACACATTCTTAGAATTCTATCCCAAATCTATGTTTGGCCCGTCTTCTGCCATTTTGACTTACAAATCCAGTTTTCTTACAATCCTAAAATCTTTCACTTTTTTGTTCAGTTTTGTCGTGAATTTAATTGTAAACCTGCTCATTCTACTGCTATCCATATGTTTAGGCATTCATATCAGTACCGATAAGTATAAAATTAATGTTTTGAGTTTGGCTGGGGTGTAAATTGTTCCGCATATTTCCCCTGTAAGTTGTCCCCCATATTTGTCCTGAAAATAGTTATAAATTCTATATTGGCAATAAATACTAAACTAACTGTTAGCATTAGATTATTTGAATATGCCAGTGATATTAAAAATGAAAGTCTTTCCGCAGCACGCAGTATTACGTCAGACTGTTATCAATAATAATTTTGTCCCGATTTTTGATAAAACCTTTCTTTTAACTAATTGTAAAAATCCACGTAATATCTTGTGTTTTGAATCTTTATGTATTCATATTTATTGTGACTCATTCTATAACTATGACCCTGTACAAAATTTCGATTTCGCGTGACGTCTCACACTTGATTCCTTGAAGGGTAAATTATTATCTGCATTTTTAAACTTCTAAATGAGTTCATTTTGTATTTCATTTCTGTTGTGCGAATTTTAATATCATATGTCTTTTTCATTCTCCTGTTTTCCTTGTATAATTTGACTGTTAATGATATGTAGATTTTTATCGCTATTTTTGGCTGGGTAATAAAAAGTCTAATACATATATATATGTATATATATATATACATATATATATATATATATATATACATATATATATATATATATATATACATATATATATATATATATATATACATATATATATATATATATACATATACATATATATATATATAATTTTCGATTAAAATCTTTCAATTTTTATTTATATATATATTCAGGGTGTCCCAAAATTATTGACCTCGGCTTTTATTCCTAAAATATTGATCTTAGACAAATATAATATATTAAAAAGTTGCATAAAAAAGGTACAGAATTCTATGAAATCGATTAACATTTTCAAGGGAATTAAATTTTAAGAAATACAAAATTGAAATACCCCGTACGAAAACATTTCCAATGAGTAAATTGTGCCTCATACACTAATAAGGTGATGCACAAAATTTCAGCATTTTATCATAAAAAGTCCCAGAGATATGAAAAGACAAATATGCTGACTTAAACCACTTTTCGATGCATCGACCTGAGTTCTGAGAGGGAAAAAAGATGCCGTTTTTCAGAGCTCATACACAAATTACGAAAGAAAACATTGATTACATAAATAAATAATATTTCTACTATTAATTGGTACAAAAGTATCTACACTGTGTCGAAATAATAACTTTACACAAAGATTACAAAGCTTGTTTAAAATGTTTTCTATCCATGCCAAAGATCCATTAAAGATAAGAGGCATATATTATTTGCCTATGATGCCTTTCTGCTTTGCGTCATTTGCACTCCTGTTTTGTAAACATTTACATTTTAATATGTAATTAATCCCTCACCAACTTTGTTTAAACATAACTTTGGAACTTTTTATGACAAAGTGCTGAAATTTTGTGCATCCCCTTATTAGTGTATGGGGTACATTTTACTCATTGGAAATGTTTTTGTACGGGGGCTGTATAAAAATTTAAATTTTGTATTTCTTCACAAATTTAATCCGCTGAAAATTTTTAGAGATTTCATAAAATTTTGTACCTTTTTTTACGCAACTTTGTAATTTATTATATATGTCTAAGATCAATATTTAAGGAATAAAAACCGATGTCAATGATTTTGGGATACCCTGTATATAGTATATATATTTTATCAAATGCCTATGATTAAGGACCATTTTTGAAAAACCTATCTTTTAACTAATTGTAAAAATCCACGCAATATCTTGCTTTTTGAATCTTTATGTATTCATATTTATTGTGACTCATTCTGTAAACTGTACGACCCTGTACAAAATTTCAGCTTCGCGTGACGTCTCATACTTGATTCCTTGAAGGTTAAATCATTATCTGCATTTTTAAACATCTGAACGTGTTCATTTTGTATTTCATTTCTGCTGGGTCAATTTTAATATCATACGTTTTTTTCACTCCCATGTTTCCCTTGCATAATTTAGCTGTTAATGATACAGACTTTATTCGCTGTTTTTAGCTGGGTAAATATATATATATATATATATATATATATATATATATATATATCATATGCCTATGATGAAGGACGTTTAATATGTTTTAACAGTTTTTTAGTCCAATCAAATAAAGGCTTTTACTCTAAAGTGTTTTATATTTAAATTTTAAACGTGCTATCTTACTGTGATTATTGAAAAGTTATACTGGATACAATATGACGAATTAAACAATTATCAATTCAAGAATATTGAATTTTTAATGTACGCCAATTGTACGATTATTCTGCCAATATGTCATACCGCTAACGGGTCATACAGAAAAACTTTTAGAATCTAATAAATATTCAATATTTATAGCATGTGTTGCTCAGTCCATGAATCTAGTAAGTATCAGGTCCAATATGTTATACCGCTATCAGGTCATGCAGAAAAACTTTTAGAAGTTAATAAATATTCAATATTTAAAACATGTGCTGTCCATTCCATGAATCTAGTAAGTATCAGCGCCATTATGTTATACCGCTACCGGTCATACAGAAATGCTTTTAGAAGCTAATAAATATTCAATATTTACAACATGTGCTGCTCATTCCATGAATCTAGTAAGTATCAGTGATGTTGGTTATTCCCAGTAGCGCTGACTAACTTTTGAAAGTTCTGCTATCTTATACATTTTTTTTGCATCCACATATTGGTGGGCAATACTTAAATTCCACTTTGTAAACGATCATGTTTTAAAGACTTTATCTGGTACTCATGAAAAAGCAACAAATAGCAATATTTCTGATATTTTTATATAGGATGCGTTTCGACAAGAATTGTTGATAAACCACAGAAAGGTGAAATAATTCGAAAAACCGAAAAATAAAACGTAAGAGCAAGAAAGAACTGGAGTTTGTTTTCATGTTGGCACATACATGTGGTTTAAAATCTTATTCCATATTGTCATTGGAATGAAATTTTAAGCCTACTTCCACAACACATCTCAAGTATTTCTAACTAGGCAAGTGCAAAAAGTGTCAGTCGTGGATTTTGATAAAAGTGTTAGCGTTGAAAAGGTCTTGAGATGTTGAGAAAAAATGCTAATGGAACTACCCGTTAGAAATGTAGAATTTAGGAGCTAGAGGCAGATTCATGTAGGGATGCAAACTGTGTCCCGTGGCTAATCCACAACAAATTACAACAGACAACGAAAGCAGAAGAATTTTTTGCAAGTGCTATAATGTGGTTTATTGTATTGAATCTCTAAAATGTCAAGCTAAATATATAGGACAGATGCAGAATCCTTTAAACATTCGTATAAATCTACACCGAAGCCAGGTGGGAAAAGTACAACAAGAAATGCACACTACTAATTTAGAATTGAGACATTTTCAAGCACATGAGTTCACCAACATCATGGTAACTATAATTGATATAGTACCAAATAAGTCGCAAAGATTGTGGTGTGAGAGCAATCATATTAAACAATTCAATACTGCTTACCCATATGGCCTTAATTCATTAATATTCAATGAAAACTGTAATAAAGAATGATGCAGAGATAGTTCATCATACCCTCTATCAGAAAAACTTATAAATAAAAAATCTCACTGATGGCAAAGTGGAAGTAAACAACAACATAATAATTATATTAAAACAGAAGAGGAAATATTGAATTTTTTAAAAACTGAAAACACGATGAAAATTGGATGGATTAAAAACATAGCCAATGGTATCAAGCTTAAATATCTACAGAAAATATGGAATTATATAATACATTTCAACTTAAAAGAAAGCAATTGCAAAATTGAAGAAGCAAGTATTAATATTGATATCCCCTATTGAATTTAATCAAACTCAGAGCCAGAATTTTTAACTTAACACTTGCAAAAAGTGAAAATATAAAACAATCTAAAGAATTTTTTATTACAACTTTCAAGAACAAAATGTATGAGAACATTCCATTCTATTCTATTTTAAATCATATTAAAGTATATTTTCCTTTGTCTAATATGAAATCATGATCAATTACAGATTCCTCAAAACCAAGGGAAGGAAATTTTTCAACTATAACAAAATTTGTCAAGATGTTGCATCAAATAATGTAGATTCTTGTAATTGTCATGGAAATATTCATAGTGACACTCATCATAAGCATATAATTTCCGGAAATTTGGATTTTGTTAAAGACAAAAGACTTAACAACCTTTTTCAACTCGGTACAAAGTACCGTATACAAGAATTTAAAAATGTATATGAAGAATTTTATAATGATCTCGACATCTTCATTTATAGATTGGCGGTAAAACATAGTTTACCAGTACAAGCATTTAATGAGTGGAAATATAATTTTTACAGATCTTTTTGTCACTACTACTCGCAGCATAGCAAAAACAAAAGAGAAATTAAAGTTCCATCCTCTATCAAGAAATTTAAAGAAGAATATGTTTTAACATATACCGATAAAATTGTATCAAATTATGCCTTCACATGTAAGAAGTTCTATGTGGATACACTAAACAAAAGTTACAGGTATGCTTTAATACCCAGTACCGCATTGATACTGACAAATAGAATAAAGGCACTTTACAAAAGACTAGGAATTGATATTAAAACAATAAAATATCCATATTTGGTCCTCATCCCCAAATTACACAAAATACCTGTGAAGTTTCGAACTGTGGCGGTGGGAAGTGGTTCATATTTGTAAAAAACAAACAAAAAACTTCTGGATTTACTCAAAATAGTTATGCATGATATTAAAAGACATAACTCTATCATGATAAAAAACGGACAGGAACTGATAGGCCGGCTGAAATTTTGCCATAACGATATCAACTTTAAAAGTTACGACTTTCGTGATATTTTTAACAATATTGATTTAACTAATTTACAATTAATTCTGAAAGATCTACATGAAGAATACGATTTAAAACAATTTATAACCTATAGAAGATACATGGAATTGGTGGAATTGGTATAAAAGGAAAACATACTTCACGACAGAAGCAATTTTTACAAGCAAATCAAGGGCATACCTATGGGAGGGAGTTGCTCGTCAATACTAGCAGATAACTGTCTATCTAAATACGAAAGAGGCACCCATATCCTATCAGAAATGCCTTACTTCCGTTACGTCAATGATGTGTTAATTGGGGGGATATGAATACACCCCTCGCTTTGACTTTTCATTCTACCCAAGCGAATTGGATCTTATTGAAAATCCAGAGTGTGAAGACGGATCGGTGAAATTATTGGATTTAGCAATCAAAAAACACCAGAAAGATGGAATATATACAGAGTTGCACGACAAAAGAGAATCATACAGGATCAAGGTAAATCATATAATCGAGGTCACTTTAGAAGAAATCAAAATTACAATATTTTTAGGAAAGACTGCATTTACAAATGTAAAAAATTTGCAGAGGAAGCTATAAAAAGAAATTATCCAATCAACTTTATACAACATTATTACAATTAATTTTTTAAAGAAAAGTTGTAATCTAAATATTGATAATAGAGGTTTAATATTCATGACTGCGAAACTGTTATCCTGATATATCTCTGCGCATGAGCAACTTTACTCTTATAAGGAAATGTTCCATTGGGTTAGACAGACGGATGTTTCTCTTTCAAAATTCGTTTCTTCTTTGGTTCTGAATCTGTTCTGGTACTTTTGTTTTCGCACATTTGGGAGACTGACCATGGAATTATGTTGGTGCTGTGAGCGTTACCCGGGTTGTACAAGCTGCTTTAAGCGGGAAAGGGGTGTCGCAATCCACCCCTGCCATTTTTATGTAATTCATATGGTCACTCCCGTCTTTATCTGCTTACATTCATATATATATATATATATATATATGTGTGTGTTTATCATATGCCTATGGACGTTTAATATGTTTTAACCGTCTTCTAGTAAAATCAAATAAAGGCTTTTATTCTAAAGTGTTTTATATTTAAATTTTAAATTTTAAACGTGCTACCTTAATGTAATTATTGAAAAGTTATACTGGATACAATATGACGAATCAAACAATTATCAAGTCAAGAATATTGAATTTTCAATGTACGCCAATTGTACGATAATTCTGCCAATATGTTATACCGCTAACGGGTCATACAGAAAAACTTTTAGAAGCTAATAAATATTCTGTTTAGAAGCTAATAAAAATGTGCTGTTCATTCCATGAATCTAGTAAGTATCAGCGCCATTACGTTATACCGCTACCGGTCATACAGAAAAGCGTTTAGAAGCTAATAAATATTCAATATTTATAGCATGTGCTGCTCATTTCATGAATCTAGTAAGTATCAGTGTTGTTGGTTATTCCAAGTAGCACTGATTAACTTTTGAAAGTTCTGCTATTTTATACATTTTTCTTTGCATCCACATATTGGTGGGCAATACTTAATTCCACTTTGTAAACGATCATGTTTTAAAAACTTTATCTGGTACTCATGAAAAAGCAACAAATAGCATTGCTCTGATAGTTTTATATAGGATGCGTTTCAACAAGAATTGTTGATAAACCGCAGAAAGGTGAAATAATTCGAAAAACCGAAAAATAAAACATAAGAGCACGAAAGAACTGGAGTTTGTTTTCATGTTGGCACATACATGCGGCTTAAAATCTCATTCCATACTGTCATTGGAATGAAATTTTAAGCCTACTTCCACAACACAACTCAAGTACTTCTAACTAGGCAAGTGCAAAAAGTGTCTGTCGTAGATTTTGATAAAAGTGGCAGCGTTGGAAAGGTCTTGAGACGTTGAGTAAAAATGCTAATGAAACTACCCGTCAGAAGTCTAGAATTTAGGAGCTAGAGGCAGATACATGTAGCAGGAATCCCGCCAAATTGCACCCCAAAGCGGATTTGAGGCAGAGAGGGTTTCAACAGGGGAAACAGTACATTTAAATACCGTCAGTGATCTCAACCAGTTTCTTTTTGAAGATCAATGTCCATTCTGCAAGGGTGCTGATCCCCTCCTCCCTCAGATAGCATGACCCTCCACATACACTCACACACCCCTAGAAAAACACTGAATTTTTTTATAACCTGTTGTTAGATTCGTATCTTGGCGCACGGGTTACTCATTCACCCGCGATAATGCTGCTGATTGTAAAAGTGTATGCGGCATAGAAGTTCATGGCACCAGGCACATTTTAAAAAATCTGATGTGGGCAACACATGACTTTCCTTATATAATGTAATAAATTTACTACTTTTACAGTGAAAAATTAGGTTTTTCTTATAGTAGATACTAATATTCTTTCCAAGATATTGAATTTTCGACAATTAGTCGTCATTTTCATTGATTTAGCGTTATTTTTATCCATTTGGCGAGATTTTCGTTAATTTGGCAACATTTCAAAAAGTCGCCAAGTTGGCTACATTCCATCAAATTCGTCGCCAAAATCTCGCCAAGCGTTATGCACTAAGAAAAAAGTTGTTCTTGCAGCAGATAAATGACTATTGGCGTTCAAATACAAAAGTATTATTCAAAGTATATTTTTTCATGAATGGAACGCGCTAGATCCACGAGAATGATGTCACTCAATTTATCGCATGGTATTACATATGAAAAGTGAACATGTTTCTCAATAGGAATTTTTTTTTATGTGACTTTTTCATAATTTTTTTGAAAAATGTACAATATCTCAAGAGCGGTTCATGTTAACGTTCTAAGATTTATGCCAATCGTTTCCTAATGAAAAATTACATAAGAAATGTCTATTTACGTAACTTTATTAGCGGTTTTGATTTTTTGACGATTTTTTCAATATTTCATTCGAAAATTTAGGGGGGTTCTGAACATTCGATTACGTATAAAAACAATAGGCTTCCAGTGTTTATGGATTGTGATTTTTGTACCAAATTTGGTGTTCGAATCGGTCCATTCGTTCGTCAGTTATCGTCTCCACAGACTCACTGACACACACACACACACAGACATCACTTCAAAAATGTTTGATTCGTGATCAAGGATGCTTGAAACGTGCTCTCCCGTCGAAAACTCGAATTCGAATTTTCGACCCCGTCACAATAATTTCCTTATACATTATGTATATAAGGAAAGTAAAAATGGCTGATTGTCGCATTGCCCATACGTCTTTTCAAGATGCTCAAAGCATACTTGCTTCACAGATCGAATGGAGGGAATTTCGATTTACAGGAGAACTTTTTGGAAAGCATACCTCCGCATATCATTTAATACTGGTGCAGTCACTTGGTTGTAAACCAAGTGATGTATTGTAATGAAAGCTTCTCTTGTAGTTAAGTCATCTGCAGCACACAAGCTCGCATGAGTGGATGAATATACAACCAGACCCTTGACAAAATGGTTATAATCGTGAAAAGTTTGCACATCCAAGGGTTGAAGCTACCTTATAGTGCTAGGAGGAAGGAACACAGTCTTGACATTTTCCCCGAATGTACATATCATGATTTCCGGATCTGTTTGTCCACTCCATTGATCATGTATAAGGATTGTCGGATCATCGCCTATAGTCGTCTTCAATATTTTAAAATACCTTTTATTTAATTCGTTGGTGCTCTTTCCTGATTTTGAACACATTGTTCCTACAACAACATTGTTGTAGGACATTTCTTGCAGCCGTTTGTGTACATGAGGCTCAAACTGCCCTTTGCTTCCCTGGGTAATAATAAATACTGGTCCAACCAAGTTCCCTGCAGCGCTGAAGTCAGCTGAATGGTATAAGAGTGGGTAGTCTTTGACTTGCTGTTAACTGCAGCAATAACGTCCTTCACTCCTTGAAAATCAAGAGTTTATTTTGCGATGTACATACATACCCACTTTGGTCTGTGTTGAGGATATTGGAAAGGGTGTACCGTTTTTGTTCAATTTTGATTTTTAAATCCTGACAAAAAGTTTTCACCACGGGAACTAGAAATACTTCAGGTTACTCTCCAGGACGTGGGCACCGGTAGGTTTACGCCAGTGTAAGTTACTTTACGGCTTCTTATTTTATGTTTATGCTTGAAGTAGGAGATGTACCTTCTGGACGCTTTGAAAGTATCTAAACCTACTTACTTTTCCTTTTCCATTGCCCATATCTTGTGGTCTCTATCGTTAACTGTGGCCCTCAAATTCCGGCACCGATGTACAAATTGGGACCATATATGCCTGCAAATTGCTTCCTGTTTACAGAGTGTGTTACCGCGTTGCGCTACATATTGTCGCCATCGCTGTATCACTTTATAACTAGTTACTTTTCTAGAGTACACCCTTGCAGCTTTCAATTTCTCTCTCTTCGCCTTATCATATGCTTCCACTGCGTTCTTTTTTATTTCATCAGAAGTTTGCTGGTTTTCCCCACATCGGTTCTTTTCATAAGGTTTATAGTTGTTGTCCGGATCTTCCTCCAGTTCATTTTCTTCCACATTAGCGGTGATTGCTATGTCCATAGAACCGAAGAACTCATTTTCTATCCAGGCTTTAGAAGTCTTGAATAGTCGCTGACTGATTTCTGTTTCAAAATCAGTGGGCTCTCGAGCAACCAGGGGTTCACCAAAATGGGAAACCAACAGATCAGCCAGATGTTTGGCTATGATGGATGTGTGAGTGATAGCATTGCAGCCTGAAAACTCGCCGATGACATCTTCAGAACTGGGCCCGACTTCGCATGTCACAGGGGTGCGTGCCACCTCCCCTGAACCAGCGCGTCTGGAACGCGAGCCATAGGTACTACTATAGTTCGCCGTGGTTGAGCGCATACAGGACTTTCAGTTTTAGCCCTGCTCATGCCCTCCCGTAGGGCCAGGCGAGGAGTTAGTTCCTGATGTTCACAAGGATACATAGGATCTGACACAAAGCTGCAAAGGGCGGTAAAATTTATGCTCTGTACATCTTTACGAAAATAAAGACTTCTCTTGCAACACAAACACTACATATCTATTAGTAGGTATATTTTTTAAAAAACGCTATCACTACTGACAAACTGCATTCTTCTTGTACAATTCTGAAGACCACACATTACATAATTTTCCAAAGCTAATTACATAAACGCAGCGTAATAGGCTTTAGGCAAACCAAAATGGAAGAAAGCAAGCACTCATTCCTGCAGTTTAACTTGTATGACACAATTTTCATATGTCGGAATGATGATATATTTTCCTCCCGGAAACTTGTTTCAAGAAAAACCATGGAGCCAGAGCACGCTACAGTTTCCGGTGTTTGTGCAAAATGCAGGTATGCCTACAGAGGGGAGGAGGGTTTAGAAAATTGAAAATCGAGATGGGGATTAAAAAGTTAGGATCTCATAAAAAAACATCGAAAGAAATCAGCGATTTGAAGTTGGGCGTCATGTTATTTGAGGGTTAGGAGACCAACATCCCTGTAGAATGGACACTGATCTTTAAAAGAAACTGACTAAGATCACTGACGGTATTTAAATGTATTGCTTCTCCTATTGAAACCCTCTTTGCCTCAAATCCGCTTTGGCGTTCCATTAGGCGTGCCGCTTTGGCGTTCCATTCTGCAACATGAATCTGTTCTAGCTCCTAAACTGTACCTTTCTGACGGGTAGTTAGTTTCATTGACATTTTCACTCAACATCTCAAGACCTTTCCAACAGTATCACTTTTATCAAAATCTTCTTGCGCTTCCCTAGTAAGACACTTCTTGCACTTCCCTATTAAGACACTTCTTGCACTTCCCTAGTAAGAGCCAGTTAGAAGAGCTAGATTTGAAAACGTGCTTAGACCTATATCAGTCCCAAAAGAACCATATTAACATTTTGAGAAATAAATAGAAAGATTTTAAAGCTTGTCCAAATCTATGTTACTTGAGTTAGACTACAAAGAAACACAGTACCGAAGAAGAATTGAAAATTAAGTCTGCTTGAAAACGAGTAATTTCTTTTCAGGGATAGCTTCCTTCTTCTTGACCAAAACCATTCGACCTACCCGAAGGTGCAAAGTATATGTTTGGACGGCCAAAAAGTGCCACCCAATTTAGATCTGAACCCTGTAGTGGAGGCATCCACAGGGACTGTACCTTCCTTCCCCTTCCACCAACCTTTCGGAAGGCTTACTGATCCAATACGGTGCCGGTACTCCGATTTATTGTCATTTTGGCGTGTTTGCAAATATACTAGAACTTTCTCGAAATATCGGATAATCCTGCAGATCCGAGCTCTTTCTAGAAATGTCTATGAAAAGTATATAATAGAAGTCATCGTCAGTTGGACAGAAGTGGACATAATATGAACTAATTTGATTCGTGAGATACGCAGTTTTGAGATTAGTATTTGCTGTATTCTGAAATTATTGGCTAATTTAATAGCTCTTTTATTGTATCTGATAGTTGTTTAGGGGTTTTGTAAGATAGTTATCGAGCTATTCGCTATGATTGTCGCTGTTTAGGCTTATTAGTGCTTTAAAATAAAAGCGTTAATTATCCAAAAATTAGAACTCATTCTAGCATTCTGAGAGTATACCCACGATTTCAGAGGATACGTTGTAACAATATAAATGTATTAATACTAAATGGAATTATATACTTTTTCATACTATGAAATATAGTATAGAAAATTATTGTTTTCACGAAAAGTTCGTATTTCAAGATTCTGAAGCCAATATATGTTTTCAAACCTCCTGAACATGCTTTGACTATTTTTACTTTCCTTATATACATAATGTATAAAGAAAGTATTGTAACGGGGTCGAATATTCGAATTCGAGTTTTCGACGGGAGAGAAAGTTTCAAGCATCCCTGATCACGAATTAAACATTTTTGAGGTGATGTCTGTCTGTGTGTGTGTGTGTGAAAGTATGTGTGTGTATGTGTGTGTGTGTGTGTTTGGAGACGATATCTCACGAACGAATCGAGCGATTCGAATGAAATTTGGTACAAACATCACAATCCATGAATATTGGAAGCCTATTGTTTTTAAACGCAATCGAATGTTCAGAACCCCCCTAAATTTTCGAGTGAAATTTTGAAAAAATCATCAAAAAATCAAAATCTTTAATGAAGTTACGTAAATAGACATTTCTTATGTAATTTTTCCTTAGAAAACGATTGACAACTTTTGAAAGCTAGCATGATCCGTTCTCGAGATATTGCACATTTTTCAAATAAATTTATCAAAAAAATCCCATAAATTAAGAAAAAATATATTAACTGTTGAGAAACATGTTCACTTTTCATATGTGATATCCTGCGATAAATTGGGTGACATCATTCTCGTGGATCTAGCTCGTTCCGTTCATGACAAAAGATACTTTGAGTAATACTTTTGTATTTGAACGCCAATAGTCATTTATCTGGTATAAGAATATCTTATTTCTCCGTCCATAACGTTTGGCGAGATTTTGGCGACAATTTTGGCGGAATGTCGCCAACTTGGCGAATCAATGAAAATGACGACTCATTGAAGAAAATTCAATATCTCTTCAATATCATTGAAGAAAATTCAAGAATATAAGTATCTACTACAAAAATAACATTTTTTATTAACTGTAAAAGTAGTAAATTCATTGCATTATATAAGGAAAGTCATGTGTTGCCCACATCAGATTTTTTAGAAGTATGTTCGTCTGTCTGTAGTAAATTTCTTGTGTACAACGTTAGATGCCACAAGTACAAGGCCCACTCAATAAGTCTCCCGTCTAACTAAGAAAAACAATTTTTTTTTAGAAATTCGACTTTATTGATCAACATACTCTCCTTCAAGAGGGATACATTCATTCCAACGCTCCTCTAACTTTTCGACGCCTTTTTTGTAGAACGATTTGTCTTTGCTCTCAAAATAGGCCTCAGTTTCGGCAATCACTTCTTCATTTGAGCCAAATTTCTTTCCCTGGAGCATCTTTTTGATGCCTGTAAAAAGCCAGAAGTCGCTGGGGGCCAGATCTGGAGAGTACGGTGGTTGAGGAAGCAATTTGAAGCGTAATTCATATAATTTAACCATCGTTTTCATCGACTTGTGACACGGGGCATTTTCTTGGTGGAACAACACTTTTTTCTTTTGCATGTGAGGTCGTTTTCTCTTGATTTCTACACTCAATCGATCCAATAATGCCATGTAATATTCGCTATTGATATTTACCTTTCTCAAGATAGTCGATGAACAAAATACCATGCGCGTCCCAAAATACGGATGCCATAACCTTGCCAGCTGACTTTTGGATTTTGGGTCGCTTTGAACGACTTTCACCGGCTGCTGTCCACTCAGCTGACGATCTTTTTGATTCAGGTGTGTAGTAATGGATCCATGTTTCATCCATTGTCACATACCGACGCAAGAAATCCTTCTTACCTCGCTTGAACAGCTCCATACAGCGCTCTGAAGCGTCTACGCGTTGTTGTTTTTGGTCTGGTGTGAGCAAACGCGGCACCCTCTTCGAAAGCAACTTAGGCATACTCAAATTTTCGTGTAAAATTGTAAACACACTACCTTCTGATATGTTTAAGGTCTCAGCTATCTCAGGCAACTTCACTTTACGGTCTTTCAAAATTATTTTGTGGACTTTTTATATGTTTTCCGGAACAACTGCCGATTTTGGGCGACCAGAGCGTTCAGCATCATCGGTGTTTGTACGATCGCGTTTAAATTCAGCATACCAGTCAATAATTGTTGATTTCCCTGGTACAGAGTCTCCTGTCTCCATAACGCTTATCAAGCCACTGTTTGGCTTCAACAGTATTTTTTCCCATAAAAAAAATGTTTAATCAACACACACAATTATTTTTTATCCATTGTTTTGAAAATTACAAAACTGGGGCCACTAAAACCACTGTAAGCTATAAACTAATTGTCAAAATGTCATAAAATTTTGACACGTGTCGTTTGAAAGTGGTACTATCCAGAAATCATATGTGTCTGTCAACAGTGTTGCCATATATGTGTCAGACCGAAGACTTATTGAATGAAGTGTTATTAATGAATGTTCACGAAACTTTATCTGCCATTGTTATCGTGAAATCTAAGACTTTGTTTGACTTTAAGAAGTTGTTTTTTTTAATTCGAGCAAAAACTTATAGTTTCTTACTACGGCAGCATACGACAAAATTTGACATGATTATCCATAAAAGTGGTTATTTATAGCTCAATGATTATGAAACAGTTTCAATCATTGTAGTGCAAAGTAACCGTGATACAATTTTTGTGTTCCTGACGTTGTTAGCCCTGCCCGCCCAAGAAGGAACACTGTCAAACTTAGAATCAATCGAAAGAGTCCTTTATAATGAAAAGTGACATGTTATAATTGTGATCATTTGAACCAACGATAGAGATTCTTAAAATTTGTTTCAAAAAATACCAAATTACTGAGAAATGATTTCTGGCAAGAGATAGTCGTGTTGAGTCACAGTCTAAATAATGAAATAAGCATTTTTTTCTGTAATGCTCATTACGCAAATTGGAATCACAAATTTCGCAGCTCTGAAAACCAGTTCCAGCTTCATGTAAAAAAAAGTAAACTGAAGATCGGGTATTTCTCTATACAGAGTCCCTATGATCTTCCCAATATATTTGTAAAGAAAGGTTGTCTCTCACCAGGGTACACATTAACTCTATCAATAGTCAAGTGACCATGCTTGATTGAATAAAACCGATTGCAACTCCCTTGGAAGAGAATTTAGAACGTTAGGATAACAAACACGGTAACAAAACACGGTACAAAGAATGTCTATTACAATGTTGTAGCACATTGTGCCATGAGTAGGAGTCAACCCTACAACTCTAACAGAAAACTTTTTTTTTCACAATAGCGTTATTGCCGAATAGATGTCTTATTCAGGAACGATAAAATAAACAATACTTAGATGAACGAAAATCTGGTGTAGTGCCGGATTAGAACGCCCTCCTCCAGAGATAATGCATACTTGAATTTCAGAATGAATATTATTTGAGAAGCATTGCATGTGTCACTTGTTAAAGACCCTGATGATACAACTATTTAACAAATATGTATTGCCTTTCGTATATGCGTCCCGTGCTTTCATGAAGGCGATTCATACTCATTAGATAATAATATACAACTTTGTAATTGGCTCCTTTTTTCTATATCGCTTTGTTGCAGAGTTCGTTTCCTTAGCTTATTTCAATTCTCAACTTGGAGGACGCTGCAATCATTTTTATTCGATCAGGCATTGTCACTAGAACATGGTCACAAATAAGTAGACCTAGCATATACATTAATGGACTTTTCTTTACAAAATTGAGGGGGGGGGGGCTCTCTTTACAAAATTACAAATACAAAGGGTGGGCTCTTAAGGACTTTTCCAGAAACTCTGTAAACAAACAATGCTTTACAATATCGCATATATTTATTTATTTTATTTATTTTTTTAATCAGGCAAATCAGCCAAGCTGTTAAGTCACCTGGTCTATACTCGATCATATAAATAACAAAGTGATGAATTTCGTAAAATCAATAATTTTTATATTTGTTTACCTAGATTTCAACTCATATGGTTAAATTATTTTAGTGGAGATATTTACCATATATGAACTTCTATTTCTAGTCCATAGTTAAGATTATTTTTAAATGCAATCCAGAAAAGCCACGTATTTAATTTATATTAACTAATTTATTTTTTACAGGTACAAAAAATCACAAATGAAAACACAATTTGAGAAGGCCCGCTTTTACCATGCAAAATCGAAAAACATCTTTACCACTCAGAAACTGGAAGCTTTTGCACCATATCCTATACCCAAAGCACTGTACATAGCTCTGAGTATATTTGGCGTACGTTTGAAGAAAGAAACTGCAATTGCTGAAAGAAGTTCAACTATACTATCAATACAAATAAAAGTAATTATTTCTCATGCCTCTGTACTATTACTTATAGCGGACTACATGTTCGATGATGGACATACAACTTTTTTCATATCCACCTTCTTAGACTTCATCGTGTACTTGGTTGCTTATGACTTGCTCTTATATCAGAGAAAAAAACTTCTCTCCTGTATTGAAAATCTACAAAAACATCCTTGCCCAACTTGTAGACAAAGGAAAACTATCAGAAAGACGTCATTATTCGTAGGGATTATTGTCATTTATGGATTTATATACTTAGTTTATGATCTCGTATATAACTACTTGAAAAGTTCCCCGGCCGAAAGTGATTCTGGAATTTTTCATAAAATATTGATGTACACCAATACTATATTTTATGCCTTGTTTATTAACATCGGACTATCTATGCATGTTGTACTACTTACACATATGTCTTCTCTTCTGTATTGCAGATTGAAATGCATAAGCAAAGAGATTGTAGCTGGTTTAACAGAATGTGAAACTACAGTATACGATATTCGTCAGCAAAGAGTGATATATTGCAAGCTTCAAAAGATTTCTTGTGTGATGGACTCAATCTTCAATACGATAATATTCTTGTGGTTAATTAAAATTGTGTTTAGAGGCTGTTTAAGTGCTTTTGATATGTTGACAATACCGTGGTCCAGTGTTACGGCGCTTAGTCAAGTCATGGTTGTACTAGACATAATATTTGATGTATCTCATCTATTGATTCTGTGTTATTGCGGTGGTAAAATTCTGGACAGTAAAGTGGAAGTGATTGAATCTTTGATGTACTACAGTATAAAATTCCCTCCTCAAAGAGAGGATTTACGCAAAGAAATACAGTTCTTTGTAACATTCCTTGGACATTCTACTATAGGATTTACTGCAGCAGGCATCTTTCCCTTGAACAAAGGAATTGGCGTCACAATTTTAGGGGCTTTAGGCTCGTACTCTGTATTAATATATCAACTAGTTTCAAAGTAAGCTGGTGATCACGTGAAGCAGTTTTATGCATTATAATTCTGTACATGGGTTTCAATTTCACATGGAAAATGTAAAACAAATTTAAAATATGAATGAGTGTAGTTTTCTAAGTAGGATGTAATTGTTAATATATATATATATATATATATATATATATATATATATATATATATATATATATATATATATATATATATATATATTTATATATATATTTATATATATATATATAAATATACATATATATAAATATACATATATATATAAATATATATATATATATAAATATACATATATATATAAATATATATATATATATAAATATACATATATATATATAAAAAATATATATATATAAATATATATATATATATAAATATACATATATATATAAATAAATATATATATATATATATATATATATATATATATATAAATATACATATATATATAAATATATAAATATACATATATATATAAATATATATATATATATAAATATACATATATATATAAATATATAAATATACATATATATATAAATATATATATATATATATATATATATATATATATATATAGAAAAATTGAAAGATCAAAAGTGAAAAAAACATGTAAAAAAGGAAGGAAGGCTCGGCAAAAAGCTTACATTATGGCGGTAAGGGGTTGTGACCTTACTCCCCAGTTCAACGAGCTCGTCAAAAACGCCGCGGCATTTTCACTCCTGGTCGCCAGCCCTGGCCCAAGCCAACCTCCGGAGTGACTTTGAAATCATCACGAAACCTGGATAGAAATGTGTACGAGAGCCATATCACCACACGCCGAGAGCCATATCACCACAAATAAAGCCAACTGAATTGCCGACTCAAATGAAATGTAGTGCCTGCTGCGGTCCTTTAATCACAGTGCGGTCCTGTCATATGGAGGGTTCGATGATTTTGTCTCTAATTGAACTCAAATAAGACTTAAGTCTTACACCATATGCAAAATTGGTTCTGTATAAATTATCAATATTTTTAAGCATAAAGGAAAGTGGATATTTATTAAAAAATGCTTGTTTTAAAAATTCTTGATCAAAATTAATACGTAATTGTTCTTCTTTGATAGTTCGCTTTATTCTGATTAAACCTCCCAAGAATACATTGCGAAACACATTCAAATGTATGTTGGAGTTCCAATGTATAATTCCTATAATGGGTAATTTAAATTGTTTTCTTTTATCATAGATGGTGAAAATGAGAGGGATTTGACCAAAGTTGATATTCAAATCCAAAAATTCGACTTCGTTGTTATTTTTAAGAGGGTTTTCCTTCAAGATGAGGTTTGATGGATAAAAATCAAAGTTCATTGTGTAGTTTTCATTCTCATATCCAATAATTATGTCATCCACATAACGTAGGTATATGATTTCGTTGTTTATATGAGATCTTCTTTCATAAAAACTAAGATATATATCAGCCAATATGGAAGAACATCCCCCCCCATGGGGTAGCCCTTAATTTGTTGATAAACGGATAATCCGTTGTAAAGGTAATTTTCTTTAATAACTATTTTGATTATAGACTTGAATTTATTGAATTCTAGACTCCTTTTTAAGTCATATTCTTCAAACAAGCTGTAAAGTATATTTGTCATGTCATCTAGATCTATAGTATTAAAAAGTTCTTGGAAATCATAAGTTCTTAAGTGCAAAGGATGTTTATGATCTTTCAATATATTGATCACTTGTAGACTGTTTTTTATAATATAACTTCCTTGGTTATTAAGTTTCAGCAAAATAGGTTGTAAAAGCTTCATTAACATATTATTAGCTTTGGTGAGATATGTATTGCATCCAACAGTAACTGGTCTGAAAGTAATAGGACTTTTATGTAGTGTCGGAATATTAATCAGACACGGGTACTTTATTATTCCTGTATATTTGATACCAGTTAATAAATACAAAGCTTTGATTTTGTTTGAGATTTCCTTAAGGGAGAGGTTGATTTTACTGTAAAGTACATCATTTTCATATTTTTCTTTCAATATGTTAATATAAAAGAGCTTACATGTAAATGCGTAGTTACTTGATGCCTTGTCAATATAAGTAATTATAAATTGATTTTGAATGTTCTTCAGAAGTTGGAAGTTTATTTTACATTGGTCAGGAGGTTGGTAAAGTTTTTTATAATAGTACTTGAAGTCCTTGCACATCTTAGATCGCCATTGATGGAATGCCATTTCTGGCAGACTGTATTGAATGGAAAGTTTATAAATGAATTGATCAATGTCTTCTCGAAAAGCTTCAAACGGATCTCCATGATACGGATTCCTATATTTAGTACCAAGTTTGAAGGCTTGAATTAATGTAGTATTTGCAAGAACTCTGCAATCACCTGTTACTATATGACCTAATATTGGATCGGAATAAGGACTGTTTCTGCATTTGCATTCTGTTAAATTTACAAGATGTAGATTCTGACTTAAAATATTATAGTTGAATGCTTTTCTTCCTAAAGGAATGACATAACGATAAGAAGTTCTTATTTTCAAGTTGCTGATTGGAAGGGTATCTTGATGGGCTTTTAAAATATGTCGAAATGGAATACGATTAAAAGTTTTGTTCTGGAAAAGGAGATTTAAATAAGTTGAGTGTGTAACAATATCCTCTTCTTCATTCTGTAATTTGATATTAAGGAAGTTAAAACGTTTTTTAAGCCAATCGCTAGTAGTAGCCAAATTCAGTTTCTGAAACAAATTTGTTTCTTTCGTTTTCCAGACTGTTAATTGTTTTAACCAAGTTTTCCAAATGTTAAGCATGAATTTTTTGCGTATAGACAGAATATATGTACGTATAATATCAGGTTTATGATCAGCATATCCATATACATCCCGTATAAAACTCCGAAAAGATTCCATGCTATAGTCCAAATTTTGTTTTTTCTTGTTTTGACTCCTGTACCATCTTTTGCGTATTTTGAATGTACTATAATTGATACTGTAGTTTTGCAGAGAATGATAATAGTCATTATTATAAAGCTTATTAAATAAAACGGAGTTAAGCCCATAAGGGTAGATGGTATTTCTTTGCAGAATGTGGATGTTTTCCCACCATAATCGATCTTGAGTTTTAATAACAAAGTCAATAATTGAAACTGTAATGTTATTGAAAGAGTGATCTTGGAAATGGGTATAGAGCAAATGGCATTCTTGATTGTTGCTGTGATTTTTCTTTATGTGATTACGATGCAGGTTTATACGGATGTTTAAAGGATTTTTAGTCTGTCCAATATAGCACTTCGCACAAGAATTACATTTTATCAAATAGATGCATTGGAAAGCCTTGCAGAAAAGTCGATATTTAGTAGATTGACATATGATGTCTGGATCTGCACTAGGGCATAGCATACATCGTTTGGATTTACATTTTTGAAATTTGAAGGATTCCATATTACGAAAATTACTTCTATACACTGAATCTTGAATATGAGTCAAAATTTCATTATATCTATGTGGTTCAGTTGGTATATCGTGACAAGTACGTAGATCAATAGATTTTACACTTTTTTGTTGTATATCACTCTTTGCGAACGGTCGAAAATAGTTTCTGATTGAAGTTTTGATTAAATCTTTTGCAGGTAGCATGCTATCGATCTCACGGATACCTGTTACCGTAATACCGGGCAATTCAAGGATATAAAAAGACACCTTAAATGTTTGCCAGTCGCTATCTCATTATATTTTGTATCATCATAAATTTAATATAGTTTATACTCTTATATAGAGTGAATAGTATATAGTTAGCATACTTAAAAATTGCCACTGCACCATCAGTATAAATAAAGCGTTTATAACATGCCCTCACAATGTCCTCTCATTACTCAATCCAAATCAGAAAATGCATAAGTAACATCCGTAGAAAATGAAGTGATATACTTTTTAACAATATCTTATAATTTTTATGTAGATTTTATGTAGATTATATTTAGTTTTTATAAGATTTTTTCTTTAGTTTTGATTTAGATATAGGTATCATTCAAGAATTTTACAAGAAAGACACATTATACAACATTTATACAAGACATATAAACACGACAAACTAAAAACATATATAGATATACCAAGCTGGGAAATAAACACAGGGATCCATGACCTCCTCTGCTGCAACAAAGCTCAAGTATCCAAACCACCCCAGCACGCGATATCTCATCACACGGAAGGCCAACTCCAAACACGCCAGCGGCCCGAGATGTAACCCACGGAATATATCAAAGCCCATTGAAACGTGAAGGAGGGGTTATATTAGATATGTGATTTATTTGTGGTGATATGGCTCTCGGCGTGTGGTGATATGGCTCTCGTACACATTTCTATCCAGGTTTCGTGGTGATTTCAAAGTCACTCCGGAGGTTGGCTTGGGCCAGGGCTGGCGACCAGGAGTGAAAATGCCGCGGCGTTTTTGACGAGCTCGTTGAACTGGGGAGTAAGGTCACAACCCCTTACCGCCATAATGTAAGCTTTTTGCCGAGCCTTCCTTCCTTTTTTACATGTTTTTTTCACTTTTGATCTTTCAATTTTTCTATATATATAGTGTTTGGTACCCTCATGCTGCCTTGCGCAAAAGTTACTAAAACATTTTTTTTATTTCCGATTTTTCCATTTCTATATATTTATATTTTATATTTTGAGTAATGTAATCCAGCTGCATTGCGCTAATTACATCTACACATATCTAATATAACCCCTCCTTCACGTTTCAATGGGCTTTGATATATTCCGTGGGTTACATCTCGGGCCGCTGGCGTGTTTGGAGTTGGCCTTCCGTGTGATGAGATATCGCGTGCTGGGGTGGTTTGGATACTTGAGCTTTGTTGCAGCAGAGGAGGTCATGGATCCCTGTGTTTATTTCCCAGCTTGGTATATCTATATATGTTTTTAGTTTATCGTGTTTATATGTCTTGTATAAATGTTGTATAATGTGTCTTTCTTGTAAAATTCTTGAATGATACCTATATCTAAATCAAAACTAAAGAAAAAATCTTATAAAAACAAAATATAATCTACATAAAATCTACATAAAAATTATAAGATATTGTTAAAAAGTATATCACTTCATTTTCTACGGATGTTACTTATGCATTTTCTGATTTGGATTGAGTAATGAGAGGACATTGTGAGGGCATGTTATAAACGCTTTATTTATACTGATGGTGCAGTGGCAATTTTTAAGTATGCTAACTATATACTATTCACTCTATATAAGAGTATAAACTATATTAAATTTATGATGATACAAAATATAATGAGATAGCGACTGGCAAACATTTAAGGTATCTTTTTATATCCTTGAATTGCCCGGTATTACGGTAACAGGTATCCGTGAGATCGATAGCATGCTACCTGCAAAAGATTTAATCAAAACTTCAATCAGAAACTATTTTCGACCGTTAGCAAAGAGTGATATACAACAAAAAAGTGTAAAATCTATTGATCTACGTACTTGTCACGATATACCAGCTGAACCACATAGATATAATGAAATTTTGACTCATATTCAAGATTCAGTGTATAGAAGTAATTTTCGTAATATGGAATCCTTCAAATTTCAAAAATGTAAATCCAAACGATGTATGCTATGCCCTAGTGCAGATCCAGACATCATATGTCAATCTACTAAATATCGACTTTTCTGCAAGGCTTTCCAATGCATCTATTTGATAAAATGTAATTCTTGTGCGAAGTGCTATATTGGACAGACTAAAAATCCTTTAAACATCCGTATAAACCTGCATCGTAATCACATAAAGAAAAATCACAGCAACAATCAAGAATGCCATTTGCTCTATACCCATTTCCAAGATCACTCTTTCAATAACATTACAGTTTCAATTATTGACTTTGTTATTAAAACTCAAGATCGATTATGGTGGGAAAACATCCACATTCTGCAAAGAAATACCATCTACCCTTATGGGCTTAACACCGTTTTATTTAATAAGCTTTATAATAATGACTATTATCATTCTCTGCAAAACTACAGTATCAATTATAGTACATTCAAAATACGCAAAAGATGGTACAGGAGTAAAAGCAAGAAAAAACAAAATTTGGACTATAGCATGGAATCTTTTCGGAGTTTTATACGGGATGTATATGGATATGCTGATCATAAACCTGATATTATACGTACATATATTCTGTCTATACGCAAAAAATTCATGCTTAACATTTGGAAAACTTGGTTAAAACAATTAACAGTCTGGAAAACGAAAGAAACAAATTTGTTTCAGAAACTGAATTTGGCTACTACTAGCGATTGGCTTAAAAAACGTTTTAACTTCCTTAATATCAAATTACAGAATGAAGAAGAGGATATTGTTACACACTCAACTTATTTAAATCTCCTTTTCCAGAACAAAATTTTTAATCGTATTCCATTTCGACATATTTTAAAAGCCCATCCAGATACCCTTCCAATCAGCAACTTGAAAATAAGAACTTCTTATCGTTATGTCATTCCTTTAGGAAGAAAAGCATTCAACTATAATATTTTAAGTCAGAATCTACATCTTGTAAATTTAACAGAATGCAAATGCAGAAACAGTCCTTATTCCGATCCCATATTAGGTCATATAGTAACAGGTGATTGCAGAGTTCTTGCAGATACTACATTAATTCAAGCCTTCAAACTTGGTACTAAATATAGGAATCCGTATCATGGAGATCCGTTTGAAGCTTTTCGAGAAGACATTGATCAATTCATTTATAAACTTTCCATTCAATACAGTCTGCCAGATATGGCATTCCATCAATGGCGATCTAAGATGTGCAAGGACTTCAAGTACTATTATAAAAAACTTTACCAACCTCCTGACCAATGTAAAATAAACTTCCAACTTCTGAAGAACATTCTAAATCAATTTATAATTACTTATATTGACAAGGCATCAAGTAACTACGCATTTACATGTAAGCTCTTTTATATTAACATATTGAAAGAAAAATATGAAAATGATGTACTTTACAGTAAAATCAACCTCTCCCTTAAGGAAATCTCAAACAAAATCAAAGCTTTGTATTTATTAACTGGTATCATATATACAGGAATAATAAAGTACCCGTATCTGATTAATATTCCGAAACTACATAAAAGTCCTGTTACTTTCAGACCAGTTACTGTTGGATGCAATACATATCTCACCAAAGCTAATAATATGTTAATGAAGCTTTTACAACCTATTTTGCTGAAACTTAATAACCAAGGAAGTTATATTATAAAAAACAGTCTACAAGTGATCAATATATTGAAAGATCATAAACATCCTTTGCACTTAAGAACTTATGATTTCCAAGAACTTTTTAATACTATAGATCTAGATGACATGACAAATATACTTTACAGCTTGTTTGAAGAATATGACTTAAAAAGGAGTCTAGAATTCAATAAATTCAAGTCTATAATCAAAATAGTTATTAAAGAAAATTACCTTTACAACGGATTATCCGTTTATCAACAAATTAAGGGCATCCCCATGGGGGGGGATGTTCTTCCATATTGGCTGATATATATCTTAGTTTTTATGAAAGAAGATCTCATATAAACAACGAAATCATATACCTACGTTATGTGGATGACATAATTATTGGATATGAGAATGAAAACTACACAATGAACTTTGATTTTTATCCATCAAACCTCATCTTGAAGGAAAACCCTCTTAAAAATAACAACGAAGTCGAATTTTTGGATTTGAATATCAACTTTGGTCAAATCCCTCTCATTTTCACCATCTATGATAAAAGAAAACAATTTAAATTACCCATTATAGGAATTATACATTGGAACTCCAACATACATTTGAATGTGTTTCGCAATGTATTCTTGGGAGGTTTAATCAGAATAAAGCGAACTATCAAAGAAGAACAATTACGTATTAATTTTGATCAAGAATTTTTAAAACAAGCATTTTTTAATAAATATCCACTTTCCTTTATGCTTAAAAATATTGATAATTTATACAGAACCAATTTTGCATATGGTGTAAGACTTAAGTCTTATTTGAGTTCAATTAGAGACAAAATCATCGAACCCTCCATATGACAGGACCGCACTGTGATTAAAGGACCGCAGCAGGCACTACATTTCATTTGAGTCGGCAATTCAGTTGGCTTTATTTGTGGTGATATGGCTCTCGGCGTGTGGTGATATGGCTCTCGTACACATTTCTATCCAGGTTTCGTGATGATTTCAAAGTCACTCCGGAGGTTGGCTTGGGCCAGGGATGGCGACCAGGAGTGAAAATGCCGCGGCGTTTTTGACGAGCTCGTTGAACTTGGGAGTAAGGTCACAACCCCTTACCGCCATAATGTAAGCTTTTTGCCGAGCCTTCCTTCCTTTTTTACATGTTTTTTTCACTTTTGATCTTTCAATTTTTCTATATATATATATATATATATATATATATATATATAAATATATATATATATATATATATATATTTATATATATATGTATATTTATATATATATATATATATATATATATATATATAAAATGTATAAAGAGAATTTATAAAAAGTGAAAAAAGGAAGGATGGCTTAGCAAAAAGCTTACACAATGGCGGTAAGGGGTTGTGAAATCACTCCCCAGTTGTCAACAAGCTTGTCATAAATGCCGCGGCATCGCACTACTGGACGCCAGCTTTGGCTGAAGCCCACCTCCGGAGTGACAATAAGAATTATCACAAGACCTCCAAAAAAGAAAGAAGGTTTCTCTTTATACATTTTATATTGTGTATAGTACATCTTGCTGCTTTGCGCATATATACTATAACACTTCACATTTCTATAATTACTTCCATTTTTCTTCTATTATATTATATATATATATATATATGTATATATATATATAGATATATATATATATATATATATAGATATATCAGAAAGATAGAATAGTAACCAATTCGAATTATTTAAAAAATATTACAATAGTACAATCACCAAAGTAGTTTTAAACCATGGCAACCATGCTGAAAACAGAAATGAACATCATTGGCTTGATTTGGAGGTTAATTAGACAAGATTCTTCATCAGGTCTGAGCATCTAACCCTAATTAACCGAAACCGAAACGCTTTCTTGTTTCAGATATGGTAATAGTAAGTAACTATAAATACCATAAACTCAGACAACAAGCATTAAAAGAGGAAAAATTGAAAACGTATTAAGAAATTATATATAGCATGTAGGATCAAGAAATTAAGAGACTGGCTTACTTGACGGATATGATTTATTGATATAATATGTTACACACAACCACCATCGCAACGTAATTCCCCTCTGCAGCTATGCAATTTGCCAGCGCATTCCTGGAAGCCTTTGGACTAGTAGATAGATAGTCTTCAGCGCGGCCGTCGGAGCTTCCTCAACCTCAGACGCACTCTTAAAACGTCGTTGAGTTCTTTTTTGAGATGGGGGAACAGGTAAAAATCGCATGGGGTGAGATAAAATGAGTAGGAAGAGTTGACGTTCCATGTTTGGTCAGTTCGGACTGCACCATGAAAGACCGATGAGGAGGGACATTGCCATGTTGCAGCACCCAATCCTTGCTTTTCTAGAGTTATGGGCGTTTCCGGCGGATATCATCACTGAGACGAGCCAGAATCTGTGTGTACCTCACCTTGTTCACTGTTGCCACTTCCTGCATGGACTCGTAATGAACCAAGTTCTTCTGGTCAAAAGACACCTTCAGCATTATCTTCCAGTTTGAACGGTCCAAACGGTACTTCTTTGACTTCGGCGACGATGGTGACTTCCACTATGAGGACTGCCGTTTCGTTTGTGGTTCGTACAAGAAATACCACGTCTCATCACCGGTGATAATTTTTGAAATGTCGAATCTGTGTCAGCAACGCCAATCAGTCCTCCACAGATCCGCATGCGCTCCTCACGCTGATCTTCGGTTAACATTTTTGGTACAATGTGTTGACACACATGATGCATGTTCATTTTGTCCGCCAGGATAGCTTGACAGCTACCTTACGAAATTCCTGCCTTTTCAGCAATGTCGTTTATAGGTTGACGTCGGTCGGCACGCACACTTTCCGTCAACTTTCGAATGTTGTCCTCCGTAACTGTTGTTGACGACCGCCCATTTCGCGGATAGTCTTCTACGGAATCACGACCGGCCGTGAATCGGGAGTGCCATGAAAACACCTTCGCACGACACATTGCTCTCTCACCGTACACCTTCTGCAACATGTGCTATGTTTCTTTCGGCTATTTTCAGAAATGCTGGCAGAATTTGATATTCGCACGTTGTTCTTCAAACGTCATTTTCGTTTTTGACGAACGCGAATTACTGCAGTTCACTGACAAGCATTGTCTGGAGAAACACTGCATTGCGGGCCTGCTTCTTCCTTTACACGTCACATGTGCCTCTACGAAACAGTAAAATAGTTTCCCTCTCCTCCAATCGGGGTGGGAGATATCAGGACAGTCTCCGAACGTTTTGATCCTACCTTGTATATATATATATATATATATGTATATATATATATATATATATATATATATATATATATATATATATATATATATATATATATATATAATAAGAATTTTAATTTACTTGTATTATATACCAGAAATTGATCATTTATTAAAATTGTTCTGTATAGCTAAAATGAAAATAAGATGGTCTGAAGTGAATATTTGATATCAATAATGACTATGCAACAAGCTTGGGAAGATGGAAGATGATAAATAGAACATTATAAATAAAACATTAAATAAGACAGATACTAAATTGGCAGAAAATACCCCTTTTTCTCTGTTCTATGTGTAAGTTAAGGAATTGATAAAGAATGACATATGGTAAAGAATGGTGAATATAATCCCTTAACAATTCCCTTAGATTAAATTTTTTGTATTATAAATCATATATATAATACAGGTACTTAAAGTACTTATCCTCTTGTTCCCTGCATACACATGTATGGTGTAAAAGTATGAATAGTGTATAAAATTTAGTATGAATAGTGTATAAGATGAAAAGTTGCAAAACAGATTTTTTTTGCACTTGGAGCCAGATTTTTTTGGCCCTTCTGGGTCCCAAATTTTTTTAAAAATGAATACATTCAAAAACGTGAAAAGCATTTCCGAAACCGTGTACGTTATCAAGGGCCATACCTGGTTCGTTAATGCTGATTCTACGTTATTGTGTGCATTACTAAATTGTATTACAGAAATAATGCACATGGCCCGACGTAGCAGAACGTAGAAAATTGATCAGATATAAATATAAAAATAATCAAATAAAATAATCAAATATACCATCGTATGTCTGTATATTTACATGAGAATACAATGTTATGTATGAGATGAAAATAAAAATAATAATAATAATAATAATCAAATAATATAAATTAAGTTACCCCCTAGGGCTGCTAACATTGTAGATTAATTGATACTGACTAAGCTTTTTCCAACTCAAAACAGGTTACAGTTAAGTTGATAGACTAAGAGTGCAACTGGTGGAAGTGAATCATGGGATTTATAAATTCTTTATTATTTTTTATTCAAAAATAGTTGAGATTTACCTGTCAAAATGTTGCTGTAATTGGAGCAATGTTTTGAATTTAAAATTAAATAGTGTTTTAATAAATGAATGAATGAGGTTTGACGGGTATGTATTTTGTATAGAGGTGTTTATGAATTTAATAAGATGTTCTTTGTAGAAACTGGTGTACTTAACATTTTTATTCTTAATAACTGATTATTTATAATATTTTATATACTGATTTTGATAGATTGGATGAATAATGTTGAATTTAATTTACTTTGAAGAGATATGATTCAGTTTTGTCGTATATTTTAATTTTTAATATGTCTTCATTTTGAATTTTTAAACTAACGTCTAGATAATTGATTGAGTGTGATGTATATACATTTTCAATTAGTTGGAGATTAGGAGAATAAAACTGAAAGTTTAACATTGTGGCATCATTAGTAATTATAATTAGATCATCAATGAATCTGTACATCATATGACTGCTAAAAGGGTACTGAATTTCGTAAGAATGTAGATAAAAGTTGGCCAGTATTGTGGATGAGATTCCTCCCTGTGGAATTCCCTTATTTAATTTGTATATGCAATTAACCTGAGAGAGATACTGGTTGAACAGAATGAATTTTAACAATGTTTTAAATTTTGGAATAGAGATGTTTTTAGATTGAGTAAATTGTTCATATAAATTTAGTAGGACTTTAAATAAATCATGAATATCAATGTTATTAAAGAGCTCTTTAAAATCAAAAGTTTTAATATCATGTGTTTAAGGTAGTTGTTTTAAGTTATTAATTATATATATATATATATATATACTTTCATATAGTTTTCGAATAATCGTCTTGGTAATTTGAAGATCATTGCAAATTTTCAGCTTTTCAAGTTTATGATGCTTATATTTCAAAAAATAAAAGTGTTAGTTATGAACAATTAGTAAAACTTTGTATCCCTCTGAAATCCCTGCAAGTGCATAGAAATTGGGTTTTGAATCAAACTCTTAGTTTCTGTAGTGGTTATGATTTCGATGTAGTACTTTAATTTGGGGATTCTAAAAGATGGGAAAGCTGTAGTATTTAACAATTCACTGTATAAAATTGATATTGACAAATTATTTAATGTAAAACAACTTATTTTCTTCTGAATTGGTTATACTTTGCTGTTCATGTCATTAAAACTATGCCATTCAAGTTATGCCATTAAAATTTATTGAAGGAAACGTTCAGTCAAAATTTTCTTTGTTTAGTTTCAGTTCAAAGAGAGCGGAAGAGAGTAACACAAACAAATTATTTTATACCTAATTACCGTGTTCCTATAGACGATAACAGAATCTATGGAACATTTTTTAACTTATTATGAGCTTTTCTGCATGGATATCTGCAATGTCAGCAAGAAATTCATTAACAATGTTGGTCATTGTCAATGCAGGTATGTTTCTTCTTAAAATGGCTGCAGTGGCAAGTCGATATCAGGAATGACAGTAAGAAAACATGATATATTATAGAATTTTGCAAACTTATATTAGAAATAACAAGTTTAGTCCTTCCACAATCGGCTATACATTAACTCAAAATTGAGCTCGTTCTGTACGAGGCTACAACGCCAAGTTCACAGGTTCCTTCTATAACAATTGTTCCTAAATTTAGGATCGTGCTATAATTACTGTTAATAGTGGACCAAATTTGCTCTTTACATTCACTCGGCAATATGGAATAGCAGGGTTTTTTTCATACAGTGATATCGTAACATTGATCACCCTCCTTATAGTTCAGATTTGTCTGAGTGAAATCCAATTATGGTACTGCATTTGACAAACTAGCTCATATGAATATTATACATTATTTAGCAAATCTCATAAAAAAATATTTTCTTTTCATATGTGCAATTCATTCTACATTCTCCAGATTTCAAATTGATGTGGAAGATATAATATATATAAGGATGTTTCATTCGCTTGCTTTATACAGACTGTTATTCCATTTGTCACGAAAGCATGATATATCAAATCATAATTTTCTGATTCTGGAAAAATAACCATTTTGCTTTTAGTCAGATATCAGACAAGAACTGCTATTAAACTTGCAGAATGGCATTGTGAATAGAATTTTCGCTCAGTAGGGAATCAAGTCATTGATTTCCAAACAAAGGTCTACTCAATTAGCTACTGTAATGATTATATTAATTTCTTTATTCCCATTAGACACTGTACGATTTTTCGAAAATTTTTGCGTCGTCATAAAGTATTACTGAAAATCTATATGAATTTTAAATTTCACGACTTCAAACTGTTTTGAAGAATGTCATAGAAAGCCGTGATATATCAAGGTCCTGTGGTCCTAAGGTACTCAAACGATCCTATGGTCCTAAGGTCCTCGAAAAACCCTATGATCTCCACGAAAGGTCCTAAAATAGTTGAAAACTTGAGCAGAAAGAAACCTCGAATCTTTATACAATTGAATTGTTAAAGATTTAAATAAATGTACAAAAGTTAAGTGTCACTAATACGTGGCTAAATTACAGGACGCACAAAGTTTTTACGATTTTTAGACTTACAAGAACTGTATTTCTATTATGTCATATATTATTGTTAGAATTATTCCAGATATATTAGGAAACAACGGATTGGAAGGACACTGAAAACACACGATCTTCAAATCAGCTGGAAGCAAAGTGAACGGACGTACATTATTATATATATTTTATTAAATTTTCTTTTCAATTGTTTTGTTGATATTCTTATTAGTTAGTTTAAACATTCCACGTATAATTTTATTCTGTAAAATATTATTTATTTTGTAATAATATGGGTAAAACTAATGATTTTAGGCCACGAAAGATTTCAGAGATTAAGACATTAATTAAAACCGAAAGTTTTCAAATCATAAAATTTCCCTGAAATTGGCCTTTTTAGAATCATCTGTATGAAGAATAAAGACAAAAATTGATATTAGCCAGGAGTTGAAAACTTAAAGAACAGGTGTTGCAGAAGACCTAATGTGTTCTCCAAAATCAAAAAGTTGCTTAAAACCGTATTGTAGAAAACCGACACGTTTTCACTATAGAAATTAAAGCCATGCTCGACAGTAGCAGAGTGCTCACCTCCAAACTTGTATGAGATGTCACTGAAATACCCAGAATGGGCCTTAATATTTGTTTCAAAATCGAAATTTTAGGGCCATAGAACTTCTGAGAAGTTCATAGTATCTGCGGCTAAGAAAGCAAAACCACTTAAATGGGCTGAGGATTGTAAGAACCGAGATTTTGCTTCTTGAAATCCGTAAATATTTATAAATTTGTGACATAAATTTGAAAAATCTGACAACTCATCCACACAAGAATGGGTCACGTAGATATATAGTTGAAGCGTACCAGATACAATTTACTTTAGATATAAATTGAATTTTCTTCCTCTGATATGAATAGTAGCCAAATATGGTTCCGCAAAATATTAACAAGATATTTTAATAATGCATAAAGTATTGATTATGAAACACTTTTCACCTGCAATGTAATTTTATTTTAACAACTCTAAAATGCGATACATTCAGCTGTGATATATTTAAAATTATCACAATGCTACAATAATTTATTATACTTGAAACGTTCATCGAAAACAAATGAATTTTATTCGAATAATGTCATATGAATATAAATCGCATGGCTCTCTCTATAAAAGCAGTGAACATATCATTCATAAACTTTTTTCCATTTCTTTCATTCAGTGGCGATATTTTTTAAATTATCACAATACTACAATAATTTATTTTACTTAAGAACTTAAAACCATGGATGTAAAAGTGCTTTCTAACTCTATGCTTAAAACTTCTTCGGAAAATGCAATACTATAGAATCTTTTGCTTCTCTATGTAAAATCAATGAATGTTTCATTTATATCAGCTATATTGCAGACTGCAGAGATAAATAATTTTGTTAAAGAAATTTAGCAATTCTTACACAACTCATCTTAAAGCTTGGTGTGGTAACATTCTCCATACATGAAAATTAGGCTTCGTTGTAGAAATAATCAAAGTTTGATGGTCATTTAAACCCAAAAATATTATATTTCCTTTGGCGCAGTATATAGATGCACAGAAAAAATAAAAAGTAAAGTGATTTTTGGACGGATGCAACACTAAATATAAATGAAAAAGAACTTTAAAAATCACGATTTTGCCACAAAATGGATGTCATATTTTATTTTGAAGTGGGTCACGTGACCTCTTTATGATATGTGTGCAATTAATATTTTAATTTTTATTTAAAAAACTACCAAAAATATTTTGCTGAATTTTTTTTATAAATTTTATTGGATAATTTAAATATTTCTGAAAATTTTCCAAGCTATTTGTGAATTTTAAATTCGCTTAAAAAATGTTTGAAAAATTAGGTCCCATAGGGTTCAATTTATTTCACATTTTCAACCCTGGTTAATCCAAAACTAATTGGGTGATATTATTCATTTACATTCCCATATGTTCCACAGACCGTCTCAATAATATACTAAAATTTTACTTCGATAAAGTCATTTTTACGGCAGTTATTGTGCGAACGGACAGACAGACAGACAGACCGGTTGACCACAGTCATAAACACTTTTCAATTATGTTGTAAAGTGTTAAATAATCTGTTTTCATTTAGTATTTCTTATCTTTTAACAAGAAATATATATTCTTGCTATTTTTATTTTTTGACAATGTTCAAAGATAAAAAAAAAAAAATTTAGACATGTAAAATTAAAAATAGTTGTAATTTTCAACCACCGAATACGTATCCATTGAAAATATCAAGGAGCGTTCGATAATATGGCCAAGGACTGTAAATAAATACTTTTTACTTTCCTTATATACATAATGTATAAGGAAAGTATTGGGACGGGGTCAAAAATTCGAATTCGAGTTTTCGACGGGAGAGCACGCTTCAAGAATCCCTAATCACGAATCAAACATTTTTGAAGTGATGTCTGTGTGTGTGTCTGTGTGGCAGTGATTCTGTGGAGACGATAACTGACGAACGAATGGACCGATTCGAACCAAATTTGGTACAAAAATCACAATCCGGGACACTGGAAGCCTATCGTTTTTATACGCAATCGAATGTTCAGAACCCCCCTAAATTGTCGAATGAAATTTTGAAAAAATCGTCAAAAAATCAAAACCACTAATAAAGTTACGCAAATAGACATTTTTTATGTAATTTTTCATTAGAAAACGATGGGCATAAATTTTAGAATGCTAACATGAACCGTTCTCGAGATATTGCATATTTTTCAAAACGATTATCAAAAAGTCATATAAAATTAAAAAAAAACTATTTCCTATTGAGACACGTTCACTTTTCATATGTAATACCATGCGATAAATTAGATGACATCATTCTCGTGGATCTAGCTTGTTCCATTCATGAAAACAGATACTTTGAGTAATACTTTTTTATTTGAACGCCAATAATCATTTGTCTGCTGTAAGAATAACTTATTTCTCCGTCCATAACGCTTGGCGAGAGTTTGGCGACGAATTTGGCGGAATGTCGCCAACTTGACGACTTTTTGAAATGTTGCCGAATTAACGAAAATCTCGTTAAATAGATAAAAATGACTCTAAATCAATGAAAATGACGACTAATTGTCGAAAATTCAATATCTGGGAAAGAATTTTAGTATCTACTATAAGAAAAACCTATTTTTTTTTACTATAAAAGTAGTAAATTCATTACATTATATAAGGAAAGTCATGTGTTTGCCACATCAGAATTTTAATTAGACTAGATTCGATATATCGAAGTGGAAAAACACAAGAGATAAACAAGAAATATCAATCACGCCTAAAGCATTCATTATGACGCATGTTCCAATTGCAATTTCATTTAAACATCTCTAAAGTACACTACATTCAGCAGTCATATTTTTTAATTATCACAAAACTACAATGATTTATTTTACTTGGAAAATTAAAACCTTGGAAGTAAAAGTATTTTTAACTCCATACTTAAAACTTCATTCAAACTTTATTCAAATGCCTTCATCGAAATATAAATCGTCTCTCTCTCTCTATGTAAAAGAGGTGAATATTTCATGCACTTTTATTCCAGACTCCAGAATTAAATCAATTTTTGTGAAAAACATTCAGCAATTCTTATACAACTCATCTTACAACCACTTGTTTACATTTTGCATAGATTAAAATTAGGTTTCTTTGTAGAAATAATCTATGTTTGATGATCATTTAAACTCAAAAATATCATAACTGCGTTGGCGCAGAATATAGTTGCATAGAAAAAACGCAAAAATAAAACCGTTTTAGGATGAATACAACACTAAATATACATTTAGAAGAACTATAAAAATCACGATTTTTCTTCTGGGGAAAATGATGGATGACATATTTTATTTTGAAGTAGATCACGTGATCGCTTCATAATATATTGGTGTAATTATTTTGATTTTTGGTTAAAAAATTATATTTTGCTGAAATGTTTCTATATATTTTATGGAATAATTTGAATATTTCTTCAAATTTTCTAAGCAATTTGTAAATTTTAACTTCGCTTAAAAAATGTTTGAAAAATTAGGTCCCATAGGTTTCAATTAATTTCATTTATCCAACCCGGGTTCACTTAAAATCTAATTGGGTGGTATTATTCATTTACAGTCTACTAAAATTTCATTTTGATACATTTTTAAGGCAGTTATCGTGCGAACGGACAGAAAGACAGACATAATGAACAAAGTTATAAATACTTTTCAACTATGTATAGTGTTAAAAAGTATAAACAAATCACTGTAATGCCCTATATTACGTTAGTGATTTCCTTTGTAAGAAATTTTTTGTATTCAGTGAATTAGAAAACTATACTACGCAGCTCAATACAATAATTAAGAGTATTTACTTTACAGAGTTCCTAGTCATTATTAAATACCGCAATACATTTATAAGGAAAGGTCATTGAGTGCATACGTCAGCTCTAACTATAGTAACATGACCTTGTTCGATTGAATAAAAGTGATTGAAGCGCCCCTAGCTGATAGTTTAAAAAGTTTGGATAAGGAGCTGGACAAGCGATATAGACGAAAAAGCTAATTACAATGTAATCATTATTACCGTTACAAAACTATTAAAGAATACATTTATTTCACGGAATAGGGATTTTAGGAAATGACTGTCATATTAAGGACAATTATATCACTTAAATTAAATCTAAAATAAGCGAAACTGACATGCAGAGGAATCTATAATGTTTAAAATACCCTACGTTAGCTGCTGTGCGCATTTAATTAGAAAAATAAAACTTCTGCATACATTGCCAATCATTTCAGGTGTCAACACGTTACACTTCTTGATGATACGACTTTTGACAGATAGTTATTGTAAATGGTTTTCGTGCATTACTTATATCGATTCCGATTAATTAAAAAATCTGATGTGGGCATCACATGTCTTTCCTTATATAATGCAATGAATTTACTACTTTTACAGTAAAAAAATAGGCTTACTTATAGTAGATACTTATATTCTTTCCAAGATTTTGAAAGTTCTACAATTAGTCGTCATTTTAATTGATTTAGCGTCATTTTAATCCATTTGGCAATATTTTCGTTAATTTGGCAGCATTTAAAAAAGTCGCCAAGTTGGCGACATTCCGACAAATTCGTCGCCAAAATCTCGCCAAGCGTTATAAACTGAGAAATAAGTTATTCTTATAACAGATAAATGACTATTGGTGTTCAAGTACAAAAGTATTACTCAAAGTATCTTTTCTCTTAAATGGAATGAGCTAGATCCACGAGACTGATGTCAACAAATTTCTAAAATATTACATATGAAAAGTGAAAATGTTTCTCAACAGTTAATATATTTTTTTTAATTTATGGGATTTTTTAATAAATTTATTTAAAAAATGTGCAATATCTCGAGAACGGTTCATGCTAGCGTTCTAAAGTTTATCTGTCGTTTTAAGTTACATAAGAAATGTCTATATGCGCAACTTTATTAAAGCTTTTGATTCTTTGATGATTTTTTCAAAATTTCACTCGAAAATTTAGGGGAGTTCTGAGCATTCGATAACGTTTAAAAACAATAGGCTTCCAATATTCACAGCTTGTGAATTTTGTGCCAAATTTCATTCAAATCGCTCCATACATTCCTGAGATATCGTCTCCACAGACTCACTGACACACATACTTTCACACACACACAGACATCATCTGAAAAATGATTGATTCGTGGTCAGGGATGCTTGTAACGTGCTCTCCCGTCGAAAACTTGAATTCGAATTTCCCATCCTGTCACACTACTTTCCTTATTCATTATGTATATAAGGAAAGTGATAATATTCTACGAATTTGTAATTGCCATTTTCCTTTTATCTCGCTTTGGCCGAGTTTGTTATTCTAAAATTTTAAGTTCTACACTAGAGGCTCTGAAATTACTTTTAATCGATCTGTCATAGTCTGTATATAGACTTAATGTGTACATTCATAAATCGATTTTTTTCAAAGTACTTGAGGTGCTTGTGTACTTTTCTAGAATCCCTGTACATAATGATATATTTTCGTTAAATTGAAGAATAAATATACCATAGCTTCTACCATTTTACGGCTTTCTTAATAGATGCCTTGCTTTGAAGGTATCCAGCGTCTATTACGTGTATATAAATTACAGCATACAAATATAAATATTTAGAGATAAACGAACAGAAGTCGATAGTCTCTAGAATAGCATCACGCTGCGAAAATACTCATAAAACACACACGCAAAAAATGTGTAAGTAATGTTAATTACACTAGCTTATGAAATGTAAGTTATTAATATCCATGTATTATTTATCTTGTCAATAGTATTGACTTTCTAATAGTTTATTATATAGCGCTAAATGTGGAGGGAATGAGACACGGTATTGCATGAGAAGATAAAATAAATATACAAAATTAAAAATAATTGGATCGGCGCTTATTGACCATTTTCTATGCAGAAAGGTCAGTTGAAGTGGGAACATAAAGTTTAAGAATGCTTCATGCATGAATTTCCGTGGTTGTATCATAAATGTAAGTTACCTGTTATATTTCATTTTATCTTGTAAAAGCAATATTATACGCATAATTCCAAATAGTTCTATAGCTTTAAGTGTTTTCTTTTTTTTTCGACAAATGAAACAATATATTTATACTCTCTTGCGTCATCTAAATACCCTCAAAAGTACCATACTGTATTTAACTATTACTGGAATTTAAGCCTGTCAAAGAAAGACACTCTTAAAAAATTAAGATCCAACTTTTTTAAAAGTTATTTTTTCGTTAACAATATATGGTGCTTAGAATTGAAAATAGTACACTTTAATGAAAATTGGTAAATTATTAATCTCTTTGGCAACTCATTAATCAAAACAAAATGACTTACGTAAAAAACCCTCATCAAAACGCGATATATATTTAATTAGTATGTACCGAGAAATAAAGGGCTATTGGCAAATTCATTGGTCTCAAAATAAAATTGATATTTTACTTATTTTACTTATACCCCGTGAAATAAAGGACTGTTGGCGAATTCATTGGCTTCAAAATGCATTTGATATTTAATTACTATCCTGCGAAGTAAAAGGCTATTGAGGCTCATTGGTGTCAAAATAAAATTGATATTTTACTTATATCCCGTGAAATAAAGGGCTGTTGACGAATTCATTGGCGTCAAAATGCAATTGATATTTAATTACTATCCTGCGAAGTAAAAGGCTATTGAGGAATTCATTGGTGTCAAAATAAAATTGATATTTTACTTATATCCCGTGAAATAAAGGGCTGTTGACGAATTCATTGGCGTCAAAATGCAATTGATATTTAATTACTATCCTGCGAAGTAAAAGGCTATTGAGGAATTCATTGGTGTCAAAATAAAATTGATATTTTACTTATATCCCGTGAAATAAAGGGCTGTTGACGAATTCATTGGCTTCAAAATGCAATTGATATTTAATTACTATCCTACGAAGTAAAAGGCTATTGAGGAATTCATTGGTGTCAAAATAAAATTGATATTTTACTTATATCCCGTGAAATAAGGGGCTGTTGACGAATTCATTGGCGTCAAAATGCAATTGATATTTAATTACTATCCTGTGAAGTAAAGGGCTATTGAGGAATTCACTGGTCTCAAAATAAAATTGATATTTTACTTATATCCCGTGAAATAAAGGGCTCTTGACGAATTCATTGGCGTCAAAATGCAATTGATATTTAATTACTATCCTGCGAAGTAAAAGGCTATTGAGGAATTCATTGGTGTCAAAATAAAATTGATATTTTACTTATATCCCGTGAAATAAAGGGCTGTTGACGAATTCATTGGCTTCAAAATGCAATTTATATTTAATTACTATCCTGCGAAGTAAAAGGCTATTGAGGAATTCATTGGTGTCAAAATAAAATTGATATTTTACTTATATCCCGTGAAATAAAGGGCTGTTGACGAATTCATTGGCGTCAAAATGCAATTGATATTTAATTACTATCCTGTGAAGTAAAGGGCTATTGAGGAATTCACTGGTCTCAAAATAAAATTGATATTTTACTTATATCCCGTGAAATAAAGGGCTGTTGACGAATTCATTGGCGTCAAAATGCAATTGATATTTAATTACTATCCTGTGAAGTAAAGGGCTATTGAGGAATTCATTGGTCTCAAAATAAAATTGATATTTTACTTATATCCCGTGAAATAAAGGGCTGTTGACGAATTCATTGGCGTCAAAATGCAATTGATATTTAATTACTATCCTGTGAAGTGAAGGGCTATTGAGGAATTCATTGGTCTCAAAATAAAATTGATATTTTACTTATATCCCGTGAAATAAAGGGCTGTTGACGAATTCATTGGCGTCAAAATGCAATTGATATTTAATTACTATCCTGCGAAGTAAAGGGCTATTGAGGAATTCATTGGTCTCAAAATAAAATTGATATTTTACTTATATCCCGTGAAATAAAGGGCTGTTGACGAATTCATTGGCGTCAAAATGCAATTGATATTTAATTACTATCCTGTGAAATAAAAGACTATTGGCGAATTCATTGGCATCAAAATGCAATTGATATTTAATTAATATCTCTTGAAATAAAGGGCTATTGATGAATTCATTGGCGCCAAAATGCAAAACTTTCACAATGCAGTTTCTTCTCTCGAAAATAGAAAAACTCTACGAGAATAATTCTAACATATTTGCCGCATAATATTTCCTACGGACAGTGAACCTATTTACTGATACTCTAAAATAACTTCGTTAGAAGAAGCATACAACACAAAATTAATAGTACCGACCGGTTTTGAAGACAATAAACAGCTTTCAAAAGGGGTCGATACTATTAATTTTGCGCTATATGCCACTTCTAACAAAGTCAGTTTAGTGTATTAATTTAATAACAGTTTAAGCTGTATGTTATATTTGATTATACACATTACGTTTTTATATTTATGTAAAGTTTTTATACATTTATTTGAAAAACGTGCAAAATCTCAACAGCGAACGATGCTAACTTTCTAGGTTTACGTCGTTCATTTTCTAATGAAAAATTAAGTATGAAATTATTATTTATTTAGCAATAATAGAAAACCGGATATATTAATTTTATTTTTTAAAATCTAGAAAATTCAGGGTTCTTCCATACATTCGATTACGCTTCAAACCAGTAAGATTCCAGTATTCTCTGATTGTAATAATCGTACAGAATTATTTTCGAAACATATTATTCGTTTGTGAGATATCGTTCACACAGACTCACCGACACACACTCACCGACACACAATCACTAACATATAAAAACTAACATACACACGCACACACAGAGAACACCTCAAAATTTTCTATTCGAGTTCAGGGATACTTGAAACATAATAAACGAATTGATTGATTCCCCATCCCTGTCACAATACTTTCCCGACAAATTATACTATGTACGTATATAGGGAAAATAGTAACTGGGGATATAATAAATGTATTTATCACAATATTATTATATATTTATTAATACAAAAAGTAAATTACAATTTATAAGGTAGTATTTAATATTGTAGAATGATCCAGACCGCAACTTGAGTGATATTTTACTAAAATTACATATCTTAGGATTTGAACCATCATGATCCGAAAGCAAATTAGTACTAAAGTAATAGGATTACGCACCTATTTCATATAACACTATCTGTGAATCGCTTTTGCTATTTCTTACGCTGGTCAACATAGAAAAGCCGTTAATTTCAATGGCATCAAATAGTTTTGTACCACAATGATTATATATGCATGTTCCATATTCCATGCTGACCAGCGCATAAAAAGCGTGAAACCGATCCGTTGAATGTTTCGCCATTGTATCGCAATTACAACTTTCATTGGTTTAATTACCCAGTCTGTACAGATCACTCAAAGAGTGCAAACAGTTACAACGGAAGGCCGGCAAAAACACAGAAAAAACAATGCACATAGGCATACACAGGCATACATAAACAATAAACATAGACATAAAATCTCACAGGTACATCAAAATAAATATTAGAAAAAAATGTCACAGTAGTGCAATGAATGAACAGAAATTGGGAAATTAATGTGACAGCAATTTAGAACCACATAAAAGCCGAAAATATTATTAAATTTCAGAAACATCATTAAAGAAAACAATCACAAAAACAATATACAAATAAAAGTCAAAACAAAACAAAACAGTTAGAGTAGTATAGATAATCAACAACACTGGCGAGAAATTTTTTGAAGAAATGTCACCCATAAGTAATTTCACTCATAAGAAAATTACTTGACTTGTTCTGAAATTCGTTTACCAAGTATAATACAGTTTTACAGTTTTTTAATGGCTCAATAGAGATTTATTATTTTCCTTATATACATAATGTATAAGGAAAGTATTGTGACGGGGTCGAAAATTCGAATTCGAGTTTTCGACGGGAGAGCACGTTTCAAGCATTTCTGATCACGAATCAACCATTTTTGAAGTGATGTCTGTATGTGTGTGTGTGTGTGTGTGTGAAAGTATGGGTGTGTATGTGTGTGTGTGTGTCAGTGAGTTCGTGAAGACGATAACTGACGAACGAATGAACTGATTCGAACGAAATTTGGCACAGAAATCACAATCTGTAAACACTGGAAGCCTTTTATTTTTATACGCAATTGAATGTTCAGAACTCCCCCTAAATTTTCGAATGAAATTTTGAAAAAAATCGTCAAAAAATTAAAACCGCTAATAAAGTTACGCAAATAGACATATCTTGTTGAAAGCCCAGACCACACGACCAACCCGAATTTTCATTAGAAAACGTTTGACATAAATTTTAGAACGCTAACGGGAACCGTTCTCGAGATATTGCACATTTTTAAAAAAACATTATCAAAAAGTCAAATAAAAAAAAATATTTCCTATTGAGGACGAATATTTATAAAAAAAAAATATTGCCTATTGGCGACGAATTTGGTGGAATGTCGCCAACTTGGCGACTTTTTTAAATATTGCTAAATTAACTAAAAACTCGCCAAATGGATAAAAATGACGCTAAATCAATGATGACTCATTGATAATGACGACATGGAAAATGACGACTCATTGACGAGAAATCAGTGTCTTGGAAAGAATATAAATAACAACTATAAAAATAATGTTTTTTTTTTTTACTGTAAAAGTAGTAAATTCATTGCATTATATAAGGAAAGTCATGTGCTGCCCACATTAGATTTTTTTAAAAACATTGGAAAATTAATTCGATTGATTAGCAATGTTTGGTGAAAGGTAAGGTGAAATTTTTTAGAATGTGGCAATTCTGTGAGTGCCCTCTATTGACGGGTTCTGTGAACATGAACATCGTAACAGACTTTTTCTTGAAGAAAATTGATGCCAGCTGCATGGTAAAACAGTATATGTGGCACATAGCAGGTTTTCTTGCCTAAACAGTAGGTATCAACTATTTCATGTTGACTGAAACTGGAGTAGAGATGCTGTTACCTGCAATGGGAATGATATCTTAACATTCGTAACGCCATCCAATGAGTGGATTCTGGCAGTCCAAATTTACTTCTAAAAATATTTCAATGACACTATAATTTTACCATGTTTTTCAGTCAGCAGATTGATAAACTATTTAAAAAATTCAAATTCATTATGTCCTTTAAACTTTCTCATTAACTCAGATTTTCTAATCTTAAAGATCCTTTATAAATGTCTAATAGTTGGGGTATTTACAGTATTTCTTACCAGTGTGGCCTTTTTGATATTGGTAAATGTGCTTTAAAATTTCGTAGTAGAGAGCATTAAAACTCTGTTAAATAACAGGAATTTAATAAACCCTGCAATTACTCAACATTGCTATCAATTTGACCACCGTTTTGAGTTTTCTTCAGCACAGTGTCACTTTCACGACTTTTTTTTAGGAGGGGGGGGAGCTTCCCTATATAAAATTTGCATTATATAAAAATGTATATAAGCCGTGTCACATAAATAAAGATTTGATTAACATAAAATGCCTCCGGGGGGGGGGGAGACGTGACAGCCTAGTGATTAGCTCGCGCGATTACACTCGGACAACTCGAGATCGATTCCCGCCTCCACCCAAACTGTTGCCGCGTTCATGCGGAGTACTATCACGTTAAATATGTGGGTCCGAAATTTCTTCCTAGAGGTTGGTGAAATTGGGTAGCACTTTCCGGCTGTCCAAATACAGATACTTTACACCTTCGGGTAGGTCAGACGTTCTAGGTTGAAGAAGTATAAAATTGCTCTACTAAATATATCTTGCCCGATATGTATACCACCGATATGTATACGCACGAAATATACCTTGGTTCTAATTTAAATTGACTGAAGTGTGGCTTAACTTGATTTTCTCATATAAGTAGCTTTTGATTTTTACTTTCCTTATATACACATAATGTATAAGGAAAGTATTGTGACGGCATCGAAAATTCGAATTCGAGTTTTCGACGGAAGAGCACGTTTCAAGCATCCCTGATCACGAATCGAATATTTTTTAGGTGATGTCTCTGTGTGTGGTTGTGTGTGTTTGTGTGTGTGTGTGTGTCAGTGAATCTGTGGAGACGATATCTGACGAACGAATGGAGCGATTCGAATGGAATTTGGTACAAAAATCACAATTCGTGAATACTGGAAGCCTTTTGTTTTTAAATGCAATCGAATGTTCAGAAGAACTCCCCTAAATTGTAAGTGAAATTTTGAAAAAATCATCAAAAAATCAAATCCTTTAATAAAGTTACACAAATTGACATTCCTTATGTAATTTTTCCTTAGAAAACGATTGACATAAAGTATAGAACGCTAGCGCGAACCGTTCTCGAGATATTGCGCGTTTTTCAAATAAATTTATCAAAAAATCACATAAATTAAAAATAAATATTAATTCTTGAGAAACATGTTCACTTTTCATATGTAATATCATGCGATACATTTGGTGACATCATTCTCGTGGATCTAGCTCGTTCCATTCATTGGAAAAGGTACTTTGAGTAATATTTTTGTATTTGAACGCCAATAGTCATTTATCTGCTATAAGAATAACTTATTTCTAAATCCATAACGCTTGGCGATATTTTGGCAACGAATTTGGCGGAATGTCGCCAACTTGGCGACTATTTTAAATGTTGCCAAATTAACGAAAATATCGCCAAATGGATAAAAATGACGCTAAATCAATGAAAATGACGATAAATTGAAGAAAATACAATATCTTGGAAAGAATATAAGTATCTACTATAAGAAAAACCTATTTTTTTACTGTAAAAGTAGTAAATCCATTGCATTATATAAGAAAAGTCATGTGCTGCCCACATCAGATTTTTTCTCTTTATTTGCAAATTTTGCAAGAAAAATTCTGAAAAATCTGTATCGTTGGTTCAAGTGATCACAATTATAGAATGTTATCTCCCATTCTAAAGGACTTGAAAAAATCTTTCAATTGATATTAAATTCGATAGTGTATGTCATCTGAAGGGTAATTTGCCCCCCCCCCCCTTCCCCAGACACGGTCTTATGATGTCACGTACACAAAAGTTGTATCGCGTCTATTTTTAAAAACAATGACTTTAACTGTTATGTTACTTGATCATTCAGCCATACATAACCCCTTTTATGCATAATGATGTCTAATTTTGTCCTATGCTGCCATTTTAAGGAAATATAAATTTTCAAATGTATTAGCTCGAATTTCAAAAAATTCTATATAGATCCAGATATTTCGTTAACAATACTGGATAAAAAGTTTTAAATAGTTGTGATAGTGTATACAAGACATGGACCTCATACAGACAGATAGACGGACATACAGACGGAGGAACAGCACTCTAAAAATAGTCAAAACATGTTCAGGAGGGCTTAGCGCATATAGTGGTATCAAAATTTCGAAATTGAAAATCTTCGTGAAAACCATACTTTCTCTATATTACATTCTATGAGGAATTTAATATACTTCAAATAAGATTGACTTTCAGATTTCGACAGTTTCAGCCACGTGATACATTTTAGTAAAAATGTACAAGATCTTACCTTTTTATGTGGGATTTCTACATAAAAAATTCCAAGTAGCAGATTAATCCTAATTTATTTAAAGATCATTTGAATAAATCTAGTTCTCTAATACGCAAAATTGTCTGTGACAAATTATCAATGTTTTGTGAACAGTTTGACCCGATCAAAATAAACCACTAAAACACGGATTTGTTTCATGGGTCGTACAAAATTTGAATTTCGTTAGATAACATTTCCATTCGATAATTTTCATGCTCACCTATCTTTAGGAACAATCTTATACAGTCCCCAGTTGTATGTCCAGAACTTTAGTTAATATTATCTTGAGTTAATATTTATTTGATGATATCTATACATTCCAATGTAAATTGCAGACCAGTTCGATGACTGAAAAAGGTTTAAGAAAAGTGAAAGTACATTGATATCTTGTTAAGGAGCAAACTTTAAGTCTCTGTTATTCACTTGTACTATGCCCATCTGTGCGGAGTCAATAGTTCAAGAAGTGCGAAGTCAATAGTTCAATTAATTTTAATTAGTTAAATAACATATTTTATTAAATTAATTACTAATTTTTGCAACAGGTACGAGGCAAATCCAAATGCACACTCAATCTGAAGAAGCCTGTTTTTACCTAACGGGATCCAAACCATGTTTACCTCTCAAAATTTGGAATCTTTTCCATCCCGCCTTCTTCCCAAAGCATTGGATATAGCCCTGGGTATAGTTGGCATCCGCTTAAAAGAAGAAAATACTATTACTGAAAAGAGATTTATCTTCCCAACAGTACACATAAAAGCAATTCTTTCTCACATACCCATTTTGCTAATTATAACGAAACATGTGTACCGCAGTGAACACCTAACATTTTTTATTTCCAGCTTCTTTGATTACGTATTGTACTTGGTTTCTTATGACTTGTTCCTGTATCAGAGAAAGAAAATTTCTTCATGTATTGAAAACTTGCAAAATCTTCCTTACCGAACTCCTAGACAAAACACAAATAACAAAAAGACGTCATTATTATTATTGATTTTTGTCATCTATGGATGTATATACTTTGCTTCTGAAATCATATACACTTATTATAATGTTTTTCTGTCCAAAAGTGATTCCAACATTTCTTATATAATAATAAGTAGAACCAATCTGATATTATATGTCTCGTTTATTTTCTTCGGTATAACTACTCATATTGTTTTATTTGTTTATCTGGCTTCTATTGTGTATGATGGATTAAAACATATTAGCGAAGAAGTCGCAGTTGTTTTAAAAGAGTGTGAAACTATAGTAGAAGATCTTCGTCAGCAAAGATTAATATATTGCAAATTGCAAAAGATATCTTGCACGATGGACACCGTTCTCGAGATATTGCACATTTTTAAAAAAAACATTATCAAAAAGCCATATAAAAAAATATTTCCTATTGACGACGAATATTTATAAAAAAAAAAATATTTCCTATTGGCGACGAATTTGGTGGAATGTCGCCAACTTGGCGACTTTTTTAAATATTGCTAAATTAACTAAAAACTCGCCAAATGGATAAAAATGACGCTAAATCAATGATGACTCATTGATAATGACGACATGGAAAATGACGACTCATTGACGAGAAATCAGTGTCTTAGAAAGAATATAAATAACAACTATAAAAATAATGTATTTTTTTTTACTGTAAAAGTAGTAAATTCATTGCATTATATAAGGAAAGTCATGTGTGCCCACATTAGATTTTTTTAAAAACATTGGAAAATTAATTCGATTGATTAGCAATGTTTGGTGAAAGGTAAGGTGAAATTTTTTAGAATGTGGCAATTCAGTGAGTGCCCTCTATTGACGGGTTCTGTGAGCTTGAACATCGTAACATACTTTTTCTTGAAGAAAATTGATGCCAGCTGCATGGTAAAACAGTATATGTGGCACATAGCAGGTTTTCTTGCCTAAACAGTGGGTATCAACTATTTCATGTTGACTGAAACTGGAGTAGAGATGCTGTTACCTGCAATGGGAATGATATCTTAACATTCGTAACGCCATCCAATGAGTGGATTCTGGCAGTCCAAATTTACTTCTAAAAATATTTCAATGACACTATAATTTTACCATGTTTTTCAGTCAGCAGATTGATAAACTATTTAAAAAATTCAAATTCATTATGTCCTTTAAACTTTCTCATTAACTCAGATTTTCTAATCTTAAAGATCCTTTATAAATGTCTAATAGTTGGGGTATTTACAGTATTTCTTACCAGTGTGGCCTTTTTGATATTGGTAAATGTGCTTTAAAATTTCGTAGTAGAGAGCATTAAAACTCTGTTAAATAACAGGAATTTAATAAACCTGCAATTACTCAACATTGCTATCAATTTGACCACCGTTTTGAGTTTTCTTCAGCACAGTGTCACTTTCACGACTTTTTTTTAGGAGGGGGGGGAGCTTCCCTATATAAAATTTGCATTATATAAAAATGTATATAAATGCCGTGTCACATAAATAAAGATTTGATTAACATAAAATGCCTCCGAGGGGGGAGACGTGACAGCCTAGTGATTAGCTCGCGCGATTACACTCGGACAACTCGAGATCGATTCCCGCCTCCACCCAAACTGTTGCCGCGTTCATGCGGAGTACTATCACGTTAAATATGTGGGTCCGAAATTTCTTCCTAGAGGTTGGTGAAATTGGGTAGCACTTTCCGGCTGTCCAAATACAGATACTTTACACCTTCGGGTAGGTCGGACGTTCTAGGTTGAAGAAGTATAAAATTGCTCTACTAAATATATCTTGCCCGATATGTATACCACCGATATGTATACGCACGAAATATACCTTGGTTCTAATTTAAATTGACTGAAGTGTGGCTTAACTTGACTTTCTCATATAAGTAGCTTTTGATTTTTACTTTCCTTATATACATAATGTATAAGGAAAGTATTGTGACGGCATCGAAAATTCGAATTCGAGCTTAAACTTCAGTACGATAATATTTTTGTGGTTAATTAAAATTATATTTAGAAGCTGATTAAGTGCTTTTGATCTGTTGACAATACCGTGGTCCAGTGTTACTGCGCTAAGTCAAGTCATGGTTGTACTAGACATAATATTTGATGTATCTCATCTATTGATTCTGTGTTATTGTGGTGGGAAAATTCTGGACAATAAAGTCGAAGTGATTGACTCTCTGATGTATAATAGTGTAAATCTCTCATCACAAAGGGAGGATATACGCAACAAAATACAATTCTTCGTGACATTACTTGGACATTCCAATATCGGACTTACTGCTGCGAGCATCTTTTCCTTGAATAAAGGAATTGGTGTCACCATTATAGGTGCATTAGGCTCATACTCTGCATTAATATACCAACTAGTTTCAAAGTAATTTGCCATTTTTGTTCATTTATACTAAAATTTAAAATCTGTGACACAAAATTGAAATATGACGTTTTGGAAGACTGGTAATTTGTTAAATATTGTTATATAAATGTATTCAATTTTATTAAAACATATATTTATAAAGTCAACATTAAATTTTAATAAGTTTGTGATTTGAGTACGTCCTGTTGTATCAGGTAAAACTATGAAAGATAATAAAATCTCGAAGTAAGAGATTTGTTTGCTATAAAAATGTATGTTATTAAATTAAATGTAGGATTTTAATATCTAGGGTTGAAATATAAACAAAGTTGTTGATTATTAAACACTCAACAAGGAGTTTTAAACTTGTAAAACTCTGTAGCTGTCAATGTTTGCAGTATATCTTTTTTTTACTACTTTACACCATAGTTGAAAAGAGTTTATGACCTTGTTCATTCTGTCTATCTGTCAGTCTGTCCGTTCGTACTATAACTGCCGTAATAATGACTTCATCAAAATGAACTTTTAGTATATTATTGACGCGATCTGTGGGACATATGGGAATGTGAATGAATAATATCACGCAATTGCTTTTGGATTGAACCCGGGTTGAAAGTACGAAATACACTGAACCCAATGAGATCTAATTTTTCAAACATTTTTTAAGCGACTTTAAAATTTACAAATTGCTTCGAAAATTTTGGGAAGTAATCAAATTATCCAATAAAATATATAAAAACAGTTTCAGCAAAATATTTTCGGTATTTTGCTAAATAAAAATTAAAATATTACTTGCACCCATATTATATAAAGAGATCACGTGGCCTACTTCAAAATAAAATATGGCATCCATCTTGTGTTAAAATAGGGATTTTTAATATGTTTTTTAATTTATATTTAATGTTGCATCCGTCCTAAAACCGCTTTATTTTTTATTTTTTTGTTCATCTATATACTGCGCCCAAGCAATTATAATATTTTTGAGTTCAAATGATAATTAAACATTAATTATTTCTACAACGAAGTCTAATATTCACGTATGGAGAATGTTAACACATCAAGCAGCAAGATGAATTGTATAAGAATTGCTGAATTTCGTTAACAAAATTATTTAGCTCTGGAGTCTGGAATATAGCTGATTCCAGACGAAATGGATGAAACATTCATTAATTTCACATAGAGAAGCAGACGATTCTATAGTATTGCATTTTCCGATGAAGTTTTGAGCATGGAGTTAGAAAGTATTTTTACATAAGTTTTTAAGTTTTTAAGTAAAATAAATTATTGTAGTATTGTGGTAATTTTAAAAATATCGCCACTGAATGAAAGAAATGGAAAAATGTTTATGAATAAATTTTCACTGCTTTCATATAGAGAGCCAGGCGATTTATATTTTGATGATCTTATTTGAATAAAGTTTATTTGTTTTCGATGGAGTTTTCAAATATAATATATTATTGTAGTATTGCGATAATTTTAAAAATATCACCGCTGAATGTATTGCATTTTAGAGATGTTTAAATAAAATTGAATTGCTGTTGGAAAGTGTTTAATAATCAATGCTTGATGCATGGTTGATCTTTCTTATTTGCTAAAATCTTGGAGAATATTTTACCTCCAGATACTTGTTTCATTTGAGTATGTTAATCTATAGAAATTAGTCCTTAATCTCTAGTTTGTTTTATTTCTGAATTTTTCCCGATGTTTCTTGACGAGCGTAGAAGTCGAAAATAGGAATAATTGTGCTTTTAAAAAAAATCAATAAAACGATTAGAAGTACTTCTATTTTTTTTTGTAAAATTAAAGCATTACTTTCTAATCAATGTCAGAAATAATTTTAATCAATGTTAAAAACTATTCTACACATTTTGAAAATAACACATAACAGTAATACTTTCATAATCTATGCTTGGCAAAATGCTTAGCAAAAGAAGCAGAAAAATCTATTAAAATATAAACAAGAAAGATCAATCATGCTTAAAGCATTGATTATGAAACACTTTCCAACTTCAATGCAATTTTATTTAAAAATGTCTAAAATGCAATACATTCCTCGGTAATATTTTAAAACTTATCACAATACTACATTAATTTATTATATCTGAAACCTTAAACCTTCATCGAAAAAAATTAACTTCATTCAAATGACGGCATTAAAATATAAATTGCCTGGTTTAAACATCTCTAAAATGTGATACATTCCTCGGTAATAATTTTAGAATTATCCTAATACTACGATAATTTATTATATTTGAAAACTTCATCGAAAACAACTGAAATCCATTCAAATGACGTCATAGAAAAAATAACACGCCTGGCTCTCTCTACAAAAGCAACATTTCATTCATAAATAATTCCCCCATTCATGTCATTCATCACAATACTATAATAATTTATATTATTTAAAAATTAAGACCATGGAGCTACAAGTAAGTAAAACTCTATGCGTAAAACTTCATCGAAAATTATCGTCCTTCTCTTTCTAAAATCAATGAATATTTCATTCATATCAGCCATGCAGACTCCATGGACTAAATGATTTTGTGTTAAAGAATTACAGCGATTCTAATACAACTCATTCTACATATTTTGCTGTTTACATTTTACATAGGTGAAAAATAGGCTTAATAGTAGAAATAATCAAATTTGTATAAGAATTTAAACTGAAATATATTGTCATTGCGTTGTTAAAGTATGTAGATGCACAGAATTTAGGCCAAAATAAAGTAGTTTTAGGATGGATACAACACTCAATATGAATTAGAAAGAACTTTAAAAATCACGATTTTGAGACAAGATGGATGCCATATATCATTTTGAAGTGGGTCATGTGATCGTTTCATATCATGGACACGTGATCGCTTCATATAAGAGGTGTTATTATTATTTTAATTTTTATTTAAAAAACTACTGAATATATTTCGCTAAATTTTTTTTTATATATTTTATGGAACAATTTAAATATTGCCTAAAATTTTCGAAGCAATTTGTGAATTTTAAATCCGCTTAAAAAATGCTTGAAAAATTAGGTCCCATAGGGCTCAATGTATTCCATTTTTTCAACCCGGGTTCAATCCAAAACTAATTGGGTGATATTATTCATTTATATTCCCATAGGTCCTATAGACCGTCTGAACAACATACTAAAATTGCATTTTGATTAAGTCATTTTTACGGCAGTTATCGTGCTAACGGACAGACAGACAGACAGACAGAATGAACAAAGTCATAAACACTTTTCAACTTTGTTGTAAAGTGTTAATGAGTTGGAGGTTACGGATTATTTTCCATAAGATAATATAGGAAAATGAATCAAGCGGGAAGAATATATTCTTAGCTTCCCTTTTAATCATGTCAATATAATGCACAGCGAAAACATCGTAGTATGTAAATAAGACATTTATAATGTCTTGCTTTAAATATACTTTAAATTAATAATTGAAATGTTTAACTTAGACTAATAATGACTCTAGTAAATAACCGCTCTGAATACTTTAGAACACGCACTTATATTTCTTGTGAACCAATTGAAAAGTTTAGTTTTGCTAATACAACTTAGAATTTATTCATAATGAAAGAAAAGGAACAATGACACAGATTCAGCCTTCTAATTGATTTCGAATTATTACTTCCCTTATATACATAATGTATAAGGAAAGTATTGTGACGGGGTCGAAAATTCGAATCCGAGTTTTCGACGGGAGAACACGTTTCAAGCATCCCTGGTCACGATTCAAACATTTTTGAAGTGATGTCTGTGTGTGTGTGTGTGTGTGTGTGTGTGTGTGTGTGAAAGTATGTATGTGTGTGTGTGCGTGTGTGTGAAAGTATGTATGTGTGTGTGTGCGTGTGTGTGGGTGTGTGAGTCTATGAAGACGATAACTGACGAACGAATGGACCGATTCGAACAAAATTTGGTACAAAAATCACAATCCGTAAACACTGGAAGCCTATTGTTTTTATACGTAATCGAATGTTCAGAACCCCCCTAAATTTTCGAATGAAATTTTGGAAAAATCGTCAAAAAATCAAAACCCCTAATAAAGTTACGCAAATAGACATTTATTATGTAATTTTTCATTAGAAAACGATTGACATAAATTTTAGAACGCTAACATGAATCGTTATCGAGATATTGCACATTTTTCAAAAAAAATATCAAAAAGTCATGTAAAATAAAAAAAAAATTCCTATTGAGAAACATGTTCTCTTTTCATATGTGATATCTTGCGATAAACTGGGTGACTTCATTCTCGTGGATCCACAGCTCGTTCCACTTATGAAAACATATACTTTGAGTAATACTTTTGGATTTGAACGCCAATAGTCATTTATCTGCTGTAAGAATAACTTATTTCTTCGTCCATAACACTTGGCAAGATTCTGGCGACGAATTTTTTTGGAATGTAGCCAACTTCGCGACTTTTTGAAATGTTGCCAAATTAACGAAAATCTCGCCAAATGGATAAAAATAACGGTAAATCAATGATAATGACGACTAATTGTCGAAAATTCAATATCTTGGAAAGAATATGAGTATCTACTATAAGAAAAACCTATTTTTTTTACTGTAAAAGTAGTAAATTAATTACATTATATAAGGAAAGTCATGTGTTGCTCACATCAGATTTTTTGCTTAATAGTAAGACTTAGTGTAATATACAATGTAAAAATTTCTGCAATTAGGTAAAGAAATAAAACTTACAGGAAATATAGCTATGCATGATAAAATCGTTGCCCTAAGAGGCTGTACTACTCATCCACGTTGTACAGAAGTTTTTTGCCCCACCAAGACGAACCCTGGATCTCTGAACTGGCTAGCTGACGACTGACGCTCAACAGTTGAGCTAATGGAACGAGATTCAACTTTTATATCCGAAGTGGAACCTGCAACATTTGCTCGAAAATTTTATAATATGGTCATTTCCATTGAGAAATATCCTAATAATGATTTTTTATTCCTTACACAGGTGTCCTTTGCATCAGTTTCGGCGTATTCTACATTTCGATAAAATTGTTCTGAATTTTGGAAGTTTATAATGTTATATAATTTTATGTCGTCAATGGCTATGTAATTCAAAAATTATTCTCTCTGTAATTTATTACAATTTTAAAAACGAAAATTAGTAATTTACCGTCTTGTAGTTTTCTTTTATTTTATTTACCATTTACTACATTACATGCTGATTTATAGAAATTGTAATGATTAGATTTTGAACTATTAAAAGAAATATAACCGGTATTTTTGCTCAAAATAGCCCACAAAATGAACAAAATCTAGATGAAATATCTAAACATGCTTAAAGGTATTAAATTTTTTCATAAAATTAAGTACTGTGGTGCTCCGTAGTCATATTAGGAACATAGAAAAAACCCAATCTTTGATGTGTATTTTTTGATGCACCTGGACGCAAAAATACTCTCATCCTGTCTTATTAAGATCATGTTCACTACACATTATTGCAGAGAATCATAGCAATATAAAAATTTACACTAATGAAAGTCTACTAGTGTTCTGCTAGTAGTGGTTTCTTTATCACTAAAGGAAATATGACAAAAGAAATCGAATAAGGAATTGAAATATTTTATCTGTCTTGCGTCCTAAAATGTTGCAATAAATACAATTCCAGCCTGCCTTCTAGTGGTAAAATATTTACTGTTACCATATTTACCGATTCTATCGTAGTGCCACAGGATCGCAATACTTGCTTCCATACCACAGACAATCTCCTTGGTAGGTCCTCCCATGCCTTTTACTTACATGTTGAAATTTAAAGAAATAAACATGAAAGATCAATCATGCTTAAAGCATTGATTATGAAACACTTTCTCACTTCAATACAATTTTATTTAAACATGTCTAAAATGAAATACGTTCCTAGGTAATATTTTAAAACTTATCACAATACTATATTAATTTATTATATTTGAAAACTTAAACCGTCATCGAAAAAAATGAACTTCATTCAAATGACGGCATTGAAATATAAATTGCCTGGTTTAAACATCTCTACAATGCGATACATTTCTCGGTAATACTTTTAGAATTATCATAATACTACGATAATTTATTATATTTGAAAACTTCATCGAAAACAACTGAAATTCATTCAAAGACGTCATGGAAAAAATAAAACCCCTGTCTCTCTCTATAAAAGCAGCATTTCATTCATAACATTTTCGCATTCATTTCATTCACTACAATACTATAATAATTTATTTTATTTAAAAATTTAGAACATGGAGCTACAAGTAATTAAACTCTATGCTTAAAACTTCATCGAAAAACTTCGTCCTTCTCTTTGTAAAATCAATGAATATTTCATTCATATCAGCTATGCAGACTCCATGGGCTAAAGAATTTTATGTTAAAGAAATACAGCAATTCTAATACAACTCATTCTACATATTTTGCTGTTTACATTTTACATAAGTGAAAAATAGGCTTCGTTGTAGAAATAATCTAATTTGGATGAGCACTTAAGGGGCTTCATCAGTCACAAGTTTCAATCTTCACCTTCCATGTTAATGTATGGCCGTTTTAGTGCTAGTGCTAGATAGCATAGCTCCTCCAAAAATCAACCTATTTCAATTTTGTTTTCAGGATCTCAAAGTTATAGAAATTGAAGTTTGCTTTATAATTTTACTTTTTGTTAAAATTATTGTTAAGTATTTTTAACAATTTATTGAAGTTGAGAGTCACTAAGAAAAGTCAAAACTAAAAGTTTAATCGTCTTTTATCAATTTGCATTTCATAATACTCGAATTTGAAAAAAGCAGTGCACATGAATAGAATTTTAGCTTTCGATAGATGCCTAAATTTTTGCGCTATCATAAATAGATTTCCAGCAACTTTTAATTGAAGCAAATATGGATCTGAAAAAAATTGTATTTTGCTTTCCCCCTCTTTCTTATTTCCTTCAGGGGTTGACAGGATTCCCGTGGGGATTATGGGCGTTTATTCGAAGGTGGCGGGATTTCTTCTTGTCAGGAGGAGGATAAGGGGCAGAACTAATCCCGCCGGTCATGAAAGGAAGAAGGGTAGAGGGTGAAAATTGTTCTCACGTTACGTGGAAAGGCATTTTGAGTTGGGAGTGGAAAACGGTTTAGATACTGGACCTTTTTACTTCAGTATGCTTACACGATATAGAGCGTCTCTTTCTTCATTCTCGAGTTAGCCAGTTTTGCCAATCACTATTTAATAATATTCTGCTGTAATTTCAATGTTTACTTTACCGTTGGATATATAAGTATGTCATATACTTAATTTTCTTTTTCTATTTTTCTCTTGTAAATATTTAAAATTTATAATTATATTTTTGTTGTAATTATTTTGTCATTATATCGTCTAAATAATTATATTTCTATGGAACATTAGGTGACATTTTCGTCAAATTAGCGACATTTTAAAAATTTGCCAAATTTATCGCCAAGTGGGACTGTAGAACAGATAGTCCCATTTTGCGACAAATTGACGAAACATCATCACAATACTATCCCCTAACAAAACACAATTAATTTCATTTATTAAGCGCGATTTTATCAATTCCATAGTATCTTTACGGATTTACAAATATTTTTATCAATTTGGTGATATTAAAAAAATTCGCTAAATGTGTTACTAAGTAGGATGGATGGACTGACCGACAGATGCTACCGAAACATCATTTCAGCACTCTCTTCTAAAAAAACGAATTTAATTTCATTGATTTGCGTCATTTTTATCAATTTGGAGACATTTCCGCTAATTTGGTAAAGTTTAAGAAAAGTAACCAAGTTATTTAGAGATATTCCGGTAAATTCGTAACTCTGAATTTGCAAATCTGAAGAATAAAATATCCTGATCCCGTTTGTATATACTAAATGAAAACACTAAAATTGTATTAAAAGATACACCCGTGGTAGGGGAAGGAGGGTACGGTCCCTGTGGATGCCTCCCCCACTGGGTTCCGGTCTAAATTGGGTGGCACTTCCCGGCCGTCCAAACATTTACCTTACACCTTTCTGGTAGGTCGGACGGTCTGGGTCTCAACAACAGCAACAACAACCCGTTCTACTCTTTTTCTGCTTCAACAATCGGCTAAATGAATTTATTGGGTAAACACAATATATGAGTTTATTAGCTAAACACAATATATGAACTTGAAAATTCTTTGTCAAAATAAATGAAAGTGATGTACGCACTCCGCAATTAATATAATTAAAAGAACAATCAATCTGTTCATTTATAAAATATATTTTTACATCCATTTATTTATTATTCAAATAGAAAAAAAATCTGATGTGGGCTACACATGACTTTCCTTATATAATGCAATGAATTTACTACTTTTACAGTTAAAAAAATCTGATGTGGGCAACACATGACTTTCCTTATACAATGTAATGAATTTACTACTTTTACAGTAAAAAAATAGGTTTTTCTTATAGTAGATACTAATATTTTTTCCAAGATATTGAATTTCCGACAATTAGTCGTCATTTTCATTGATTTAGCGTCATTTTTATCCACTTGGCGAGATTTTTGTTAATTTGGCAACATTTCAAAAAGTCGCCAAGTTGGCGACATTCCGCCAAATTCGTCGCCAAAATCTCGCCAAGCATTATGGATGAAGAGATAAGTTATTCTTACAGCAGATAAATGACTATTGGTGTTCAAATACAAAAGTATTAATCAAAGTATCTGTTTCCATGAATGGAACGAGCTAGATCTACGAGAATGATGTCACCCAATTTATCGTATGGTATTACATATGAAAAGTGAACATGTTTCTCAATAGGAAATATTTTTTTCTATTTTACATGACTTTTTGATAATTCTTTTGAAAAATGTGCAATATCTCGAGAACGGTTTCTGTTAGCCTTCTAAAATTTAAGCCAATCGTTTTCTAATGAAAAATTACATAAGAAATGTCTATTTGCGTAACTTTATTAGTGGTTTTGATTTTTTGACGATTTTTTCAAAATTTTATTCGAAAATTTAGGGGGGTTCTGAACATTCGATTGCGTATAAAAACAATTGGCTTCCAGTGTTTACGGATTGTGATTTTTGTACCAAATTTGGTTCGAATCGGTCCATTCGTTCGTCAGTTATCGTCTCCACAGTCTCACTGACACACACACACACACAGACATCACTTCAAAAATGTTTCATTCGTGATCAGGGATGCTTGAAACGTGTTCTCTCGTCGAAAACTCGAATTCGAATTTTCGACCCCGTCACAATACTTTCCTTATACATTATGTATATAAGGAAAGTAATAATAATAAATATTAACAACACACTTAATTTCATTCCGTTGCCGAGCAACATGGTATCAGATAGAATCTTCGTCATAAAATGCGAAATTAAATAACCATTTTGATTTCTTTATACTTTTCATTGTTCAGTAAAAGCTTGTTTAAAATAAACCATGGAGATAGATTTCCCATTTAAATCATGTTTCAAACAATTCATGTTTTCAGAAAGTGACTAATTAGCGCAAAAAATCTCCCATCAAATTCAGAGTTTAAATTTTAATTCACTTTCAAACGATTCCTCTGTTGTAATTATTATTTCAATTTTTATTTTAAAAACTGCCGAACACATTTTGTTGAAATTTTTTTTTACATATTTCACGTGATAAATTAGAATATTTCCTAAAATATTCGAAGCATTTATTCCATTTCTTCAATCCGGGTTAAATCTGAAACTAATTTGGTGATATTATTAATTTTCATTCGTATATATCCCAGGGACCGTCTCAACAATATACTAAAATTTCATTTTGATGACGTCATTTTTACGGCAGTTATCATGCAAACGGACAAACAGAATGACAAAGTCATAAACACGTTACAACTATGTTGGAAAGTGAAGAAATATTTGATTTGTTTGACACATTTTCTCAAATGTGATCCTTGTTTGTAATAAATTTAAATAATGTTGAAGTAAGATTGGTGTGATTTATTTTACTATTGTTAATAAAAATTCAAATATACTTTTTATTTCTCCTGTCCTATGTATCATACCTAAAATAAACTATTTAATTAAGAATCGAAAATTTTTCAAAAGATGTGTATACACTTAAATTACCCCTCGCTACAGCAATGATGATTTTACATCGCTGGCTTCTCACGTCGAAGTACATGGCTCTAGTCCTCAATATCATTCTCTTTCTATCATGACCAATTTTTCAAATTATAAAATTTTCAAGCGTAGAATAATATGGGGGAATTTATCATATTTGTACATCCATCCACAATTTAAATTCCTCTTGTTCGAAGTCTGCTATATTTTTAATCCTAGGACTAATGTCGAGTTTATTGCGTGAAATGGTCTAAAACTTTGTCGTTTACGTGAAAATTGAAACGTAAGAACATAAATTAGGGTGTATTTTAAAAGTAATATTAAATTACCAATTCTGTCAGATATTGGGAATAGAAAAATTTTTATTCCCGAAATCCCGATATTGTAAAAACATCCGAGATTGCAATCCCTAATTGCATAAATAGGAAGTTATTATTATTATTAGTAGTAGTATTATTAATATTTATTATTATGCCTCTAGTCATGGTGATATAGAATGCTATTCTATTTCATGTTCAAAATGGATTACAAACTGTAAAATATTTGTAATAAAAAAATAATTATTTCCTCTGTAGTTTTTTAAAACAAAGATTTTACTCCCACGCAAAATAATCAACGATGGTTCTTATTCAATATTACACCACCTTGCTGACTGCATTTTTCACTTTCCTGTGGCCTATAGCCTTGTGTGTTGGTCTCATTATCGGAGGTGATGGGTGGAGACACGTGCTCAAAGTGATATAGTACTCTGGGGACACATACAATGGTAAGGGGAAGATCTCCAGGCACGGGAATTTGACACTAATAGCTTTCTGTCACAGCAAGGTAGCTCCTGGAAGCTGCCGGTCCTGCTGTGGGGGAAAGCAAACTAGTTGGTCCGATCTCAGACGGAAAGAAATCTGGATATTTTTTGTGTGATGAGGAGCCTTAAACCCAAATATATTGTAATTGCGTTGTTTCAGTATGTAGATGCACAGAATTTAAGCAAAAATAAAGTGGTTTTAGGACGGATACAACACTCAATGTGAATTAAAAAGATCTCTAAAAATCATGATTTTGAGACAAGATGGATGCCATATATCATTTTGAAGTGGGTCACGTGATCTTTTCATATCATGGTCACGCGATCGCTTCATATGAGAGGTGTAATTATTATTTTAAATTTTATTTAAAAAATTACAGAATATATTTCTCTGAATTTTTTTTTTATATATTTTATTGAACAATTTGAGTATTACCTAAAATCTTCGAAGCAATTTGTGAATTTTAAATCCGCTTGAAATATGTTTGAAAATTTAGGTCCCAGAGGACTGAATGTATTTAATTTTTTCAACCCGGGTTCAATCCAAAACTAATTGGGTGGTATTATTCATTTATATTCCCATAGATCGTACAGACCGTCTGAACAACATACTAAAATTTCATTTTGATTAAGTCATTTTTACGGCAGTTATCGTGCTAACGGACAGACAGACAGAATGAATGAACAAAGTCATAAACACTTCTCAACTTTGTTGTAAAGTGTCAAAACTGATGTTTTAGCTAAAAAAGTTCAGATAACTGTCTTCGCATATCTTCTAAAGATGGCTCACTCTCTGAGGGAAACTATAATTTCAAGATTAGAAGAGAGATTCTGAGGAATGGAGATTTGGCCTAGGACACTCTTGATAGAGGATACACACGCCCAAGACAACTTACGGATATGCATATTTTTAGGGATGATTGAATGGTACTCGCTAGATTGGGGACGGCTTAGTTCGAGCCCATGGCCTTCCACTTGAATCTAAAACTGTTTACTATATGATTTAAATGTAATATTGAGTATGCTTTCCTAAAGCATACTATGTCTTGCATCGGAGTTACTCATACTTCAATTTTTAGGAACCCGATAAAGTTTTGAGACGTATTATTTCATATAGTGTAAAGTCCTCTAAATAAAAATTCAAAACCAAGACCAAGACATTGGATTACGAGGCACCTGTCTCTAGGAGACTCATCCCCACATCGAATTTAGCATATCAGATCATGAGGTGTGAGCTTAATAGCAATATGATCAGCAGGGCGCTCCACTTTCCCGTGGACGTGAGATTTGAAGTAGATTGGAGTTTGTAGATGGTCAGGCAATTTGGTGTCTTGGCGGTGGTTGATGCCTGCTCGGCTGAAAAGAAAGGGTGGGAGGGCAAAAAAAACGCAAGAGCGAGCCTCATTAAACAAGAATGATCAATCATGCTTAAAGCATTGATTATGAAACACTTTCCAACTTCAATACAATTTTATTTTAAAAAGTCGAAAATGCAATACATTCCTCGGTAATATTTTAAAACTTATCACAATACTGCATTGATTTATTATATTTGAAAACTTAAACCTTCATTGAAAAATATTTGTAAATATTAAATTGTGTAAAGGATATTCTGAATTAGGTGTTGAGAAATGTTATTATAAATAAAAATGAATTTTGTTGCAATAAATGTCATTTGATAAATAAATAAATGATAATATGTATTACGGCAATAAAGGGGTTAGCCGCAGTAATTAGATGTCAAAATAGGTAATAAATTAAGTAATAATAAGGCGATAGAATGGTAAACAATCGCGAATATACATGGTTATAAAGGTCAGGTATTCAAAGTCATAAGGATTAAAATAAAGAAATACATAAATATGATAAATTTGGTAGGTACGGTGAGTAAATAAATCCGCGTTTAAAAATAAAAAAATAAATAAATGCAGTAATAAATTTTCCAGTAAGTAGAAAATGAACGGAACTCATTGTAAAGAAGCGTTAAAAAATAAAAATTTACAATTAAGTAAATAAAGGATTTTCAAACAAGAAAATAAAGGCTTGAATGTGTTTAAAAAAAATAACATAATTCTATAAAATTTTATATAAAATGTAAAAGTTATGAACGTGTTAAGCAAGGAGCTAAAATAAATAAAATTTAAACAAACTGTGTCAAAAACTTTAAAAGTTTAAAATTAAATTTAAAAATTTAAAAAAAAAAATTTAAAATTCAAAAAAAAAATTCAAAGTTTTTTTTATTTTAAAGTCATATGGAAGGTATAGAGAAAACAAAATTAAATAAGAGTTATTAATTGAATTAAATAATCTCAACATCAAATGGAAAGGTGAAATTTAAATAATAAATAATACAGTAAAATGATTTTCGAAAATGTTAAATTTTACATGAAGTCAGTATAAAAAGGGTATACATGCAGTAAAAGAAGGCAAATTTAAGATGACTTTGTTAATTAATACAAGCCACCTTAAATAAACCAGCGGAATAATATTTAAATAGGGGAGGAAAATAGATAAATTCTTTAAATAAGTTTAAGAAAAAATGCGAGCTATGCAATGCTAATATAATGTGCAAGGCCGTCTAAGCATTCTAATATAATGATAAAAAGTTTATTATCAGATATAATTGATAATTAAATAATGAGGAGGTTTATATTTAAAAAGAATAAGTCGACGTTTATAGAACACGTCGAGTGGATAAATAGAAGTTTTACAATATTTGGGTACCAGCTTTTGAAGAGCGCGAGAAGAAAGTCCACGCTGCACGTTGTCCTCTTCGAACAGCTTTGTCATAGCAATAAGAGTAAAGTTGAGGGAATTCAGGCTGCTAATCACTGTGCAAGAAAACGATTAAAAAGCGGAATCGTTGTCGAGGGTCTTTTTTAGTTAACTGGTCATTTTCCGATTTTCGGAAAGGGTAGTTGAACACCGTTTCCGGTTATTCACTACCGATGGAGAAAAAGGGGTCTTTAAGAAAAGGTTCTCCTAATGATCTGTTGGAATATAATCAATCATTGCTGTCATCAAGCGCAAGGGGTTGTTAGTTTGTTTACATACAAAGCGTTGTAAGAAAGAAAACTTTTTTTAAAGGGAAGATGTCACCCCATATGCAAATGCAAGGGAATTTACACGAATTATGTTAAAAGTATATTTATTTTAATGGCTGATGTAAAAAAAAAAATGTGATTGTATTAATAAGTATGTACCAGTATCAAGGTTCAGCAAAAATGTTATATATGTGATAAAGTTATCAATTATAAAAAAATATTTGATGAAGTATGTAAAGAATTGTGTTCAAAAAATAATAATGTGTAATTTGTAAAAAAAAAAAAAGTGTGTAATGATGTTAAAAATATAAAAGTAGATAGTAGTGTGTAACATTTCAAGGTGAATGTGCATATGTTTAAAAATCTTTTTAAGTACTCAAAATTTAATTTAGCTTCAATCGAAAGCTGGACCTGGTAAAGTTCATGAGTACGTAACTTATGTTTATTTTGTCTATATTATGTGTGCAAAAAAACTTTTCTGTTACAGCAAGACTGTTGAACTTTTTCTGGACGGACGTTGTCCAAAAGAGAGTGAAAAATGCCAATTACAGAGTTTCAAGTGCATCGAACTTTGGTTTCGAACTCTGATGGTTTAACATTTTTTTTTGCTTCTTTTTTTTCTGTCTGTGGGGAGATATGTGAGGCCAGAATGTGTCCTCACATGAGGCATTTTAATTGCAATATTTATGGTGCATAGAACGGCTAACAAAGGTTTAGTCTAGCTGGCGCCGGAGTTTACAACAACGTGAACTTTTAGGTCAAATACAATAAATTTGGGTGTCCCAGGCCAAAGGGGCTGAGAGGGATGTCAAGTGATGCCATTGGGTTCTGAAGAACCAATGAGCACCAAGGGGAAGAAGGGCGGAGCTACCTCCCCCCCCCCGCCGAAGGAACCACAAGTCACTCTGATACAAAATGTTGTAGAAGTAACTCTGATACAAAATGTTGTAGAGGTAACTTTGATACGAAATGTTGTAGAAGTAACTTTGATAAGAAATGTTTCAGAAGTAAGTCTGACACGAAATGTGTTGTTGAAAGAAGTTTCATACGAAGTGTTGCTGAAAGGAGTGTGACAAAAGGAACGAGGCGAACATGACCTGGAAAAGATGACTTAGGAGTTGCATTTATAGTATGCAGATATAAAGTATCGGTCGAAGTGAGATATACGAGGAGGAGCCACACACCACAGAGTTATGGCAGTAAGACTGATGCAAGCGAGATGATGAGCCCAAGTCTAAACTGAAAGGTATGTGCTCTGATGTTACCGATCCTAGACACCTTCTAAAATTAATATTGCTGGTCGTATCTCCCCTAGCTAAAATAATAAATGAAAATTGATAATAATTGAAAGTTGATATTGATGAAAATTAGTGCTTTTGATAAATTGATGTTGTTAATAAATGATATTGTTTAAGTTTTAAATAGTCTAATCTTTTTAATATTAATTAATAATTCTTTTCAGGACTTACACAAAAGGTAAAAATAATTGGAGGGTTATTGCGGCACAACAACGAGCGATGTACGATTTAAAAGTTAATTCCACGTTATGAGATCAGCGGTCATGTTTTCAATGATTAATAAACAATTAATATTAATATAAAAACAAAACGTAACTCTTTTTAATCCACGTCCCACAACTTTTTATTTAACATTTTATGTAACCTTTTTATATAACATAATTTTAATTTCGAATTTCATTCACATATTGAAATCAGCAGCAATAAATCGTAACACATTAAATTAAACTAAGCGCATTGTAGAATCGCACATTAAAAAATCCCATTTTCAACACTTTACAAAAAAGTTGAAAAGTGTTTATGACTTTGCTCATTCTGTCTGTCTGTCTGTCTGTCCGTTAGCTCGATTACTGCCGTAAAAATGACTTTATCAAAATGAAATTTTAGTATGTTGTTCAGACGGTCTGTGGGACCTATAGGAATATAAATGAAGAATATCACCCAATTGGTTTTGGATTGAACCCGAGTTGAAAAAATGAAATACATTGAACCCCATGGGACCTCATTTTTCAAACACTTTTTAAGCGGATTTAAAATTCACAAATTGCTTCGAAAATTTTTGGTGATATTCAAATTATTCCATAAAATATATAAAAAAAATTTCAGCAAAATATATTCAGTAGTTTTTTAAATAAGAATTAAAATAATAATTACACCACTTATATGAATCGATCACGTGACCACGATATGAAAAGATCACGTGACCCACTTCAAAATAAAATATGGCATCCATCTTGACTCCAAATTGTCATTTTTAAAGTTTTCTTATTCATATTGAGTGTTGTATTCGTCCTAAAACCGCTTTATTTTTGCTTAAATTCTGTGCATCTACATACTGAAACAACGCAATGACAATATATTTGAGTGTTTAAATGATCATCCAAATTTGATTATTTCTACAAAGAAGCCAATTCTTCACTTATGTAAAATGTAAACAGTAAAATATGTAGGATGAGTTGTATAAGGATTACTGTATTTTTTAACGCAAAAGTATTTAGCTCATGGAGTCTGCATAGCTGATATGAATGAAATATTCATTGACTTTACAGAGAGAAGGACGATTTTCTTCAATGAAGTTTTAAGCATAGAGTTTAATTACTTGTAGCTCCATGGTCTTAATTTTTAAATAAAATGAATTATTATAGTATTGTGATGAATGAAATGAATGGGAAAATGTTATGAAGGAAATGCTGTATTATAGAGGGATCCAGGCGTGTTATTTTTTCTATGACGTCATTTGAATGAATTTCAATTGTTTTCGATGAAGTTTTAAAATATAATAAATTAATGTAATATTGTGATAATTTTAAAAATATTACCGAGGAATGAATCGCATTTTAGAGATGCTTAAATAAAATTGCATTGCAGTTGGAAAGTGTTTCATTATCAATGTTTTATGCGTGATAGATATTTCTTGTTGATGTAGCGTCGGTTTCCTCAATTTGGCGAATTTTTATCATTTGGGTGACATTTTCATTAATTTGGCAACATTTAAAATGTCAGAAAGTTGGATTTAGTCCGACACGAAAATTTTGCCAAACGTTACGGGTGGAAAAATAGATTATTCATATAGTAGATACTTGTATTATTTCCAACATATTGAATTTTCGTCGATTAGTATAATTTTTTATTGATTTAACGTCATTTTTATCAATTTGGTGGCATTTTCCTTAGTTTGGCAACATTTAAAATGTCACCATGTTGGCAAAATTTTGCCAAATTCGTCTCCAAAATCTCACCAAGTTTTATGAACAGATGAATAAATCATTGTTATAGTAGATAAATGGCTATTGGCGTTCAAATACAAAAGTAATTTGGCGGAATATTTCCAGCTTGGCGATATTGTTTCCAATTTACAGAAAATGTCTCCAAATTGATAAAATTGACGCTAAGTCAATGAAAATGACGACTAATTGACGAAAATGCAGTATCTTGGAAAGAATATTAGAATGTACGAGTACTATAAGAATAACCTCTTTTTTCATTCGTAACATTTTTATAACACTTTGGTGACGAATTTTTCAAAATATCTCCAACTTGGTGACTTTTTAAATGTTGTCAAATTGACCAAAATGTCACTCATTGATAAAAATTCGTCAAATTGATGAAACTGACGCTGAATCAATGAAATGACGACTAATTAATGAAAGTTTAATATCTTGGAAAGAACATAAGAATAGACTATAAGAATAGCCCATTTCCCAGTCCGTCCGTTTGTACGTACGTACGTACGTACGTACGTAACGCTTAGCGAGAAATTTATCGGAACATCGCTAACTTTAGGACCTTTTTAAATGTTGCCAAAGTGATGGAAATGTCACCAAATTGATAAAAATGAATCCAAATGATGTGTAATGCTTCGCTAGTTTGGATTTCTGTAATATAGCGGGCGGTATATAAGAAATTCTAGACTATTCTAGTATATAAGAAATGCTCTTCTCTTTGTTTGTCTGTAAAACTTGGAGATGTATTTGGCAAACTTGGTTAATAATCTAGCAAGGTATCGACAAACTTGTTACTGTTATGTACCGCTATACAAAATTAACTTTACAGGCAGATCTGAAGAATGAAACAACACTTATTCAAAAATTACTACAATACAAAATTATAAAATCTGTTCTTGCGTGCCAAACATGGACGCAATGCCGCTTTTGTAAAGATTTGTAGCATCTTTGAACTGCCCTTTACAAATAATTATTCTTTGATCTCGAGGTGCTTCATATCTTTAGCATTCAGATATCACGATGCAACGCGCCTACTTCTCTTCACTGATCAAGAACCCATTAATCTATACCCATTTTTAACTTCGATGTCCTTTTGAATTGAGGCATTATTTAAAGTTTATTAGACTTTTTTATTAGTTGGCCCGTCATTAGATTTTTCTAAAGCTGTGATAAAGAGCACTCGTTTATTCCTAAGCTCCTACTTTCAAAAATCTATATTTCTATCACCATTTTCAATTTTGCAGGAAGGTAGAGCTGTAATTTTTTCCAGTCTAGGGACTCCAAAAAATCGAATTCTATTATTACTTTCCTTATATACATAATATATAAGGAAAGTATTGTGATGGGGTCGAAAATTCGAATTCGAGTTTTCGACGGGAGAGCACATTTCAAGCATCCCTGATCACGAATCAAACAGTTTTGAAGTGATGTCTGTGTGTATGTGTGTGTGTGTGTCAGTGTGTGTATGTGTGTGTCAGTGGGTCTGTGGAGACGATAACTGACGAACGAATGGACCGATTTGAACCAAATTTGGTACAAAAATCACAATCCGTAAACACTGGAAGCCTATTGTTTTTATACGCAATCGAATGTTCAGAACCGCCCTAAATTTTCGAATGAAATTTTGAAAAAATCGTCAAAAAATCAAAACCACTAATAAAGTTACGCAAATAGACATTTCTTATGTAATTTTTCATTAGAAAACGATTGACATAAATTTTAGAACGCTAACACGAACCGTTCTCGAGATATTGTACATTTTTCAAAAAAAATATCAAAAAGTCATATAAAATTAAAAATATATATTTCCTATTGATAAACATGTTCACTTTTGAATACCATGCGATAAATTGGGTGACATCATTCTCGTGGATCTAGCTCGTTCCATTCATGAAAAAAGATACTCTGAGTAATACTTTTGTATTTGAACACCAATAGTCATTTATCTGCTGTAAGAATAACTTATTTCTTAGTGCATAACGCTTGGCGAGATTTTGGCGGCGAATTTGGCGGAATGTCGCCAACTTGGCGACTTTTTTAAATGTTGCAAAATTAACGAAAATCTCGCCAAATGGATGAAAATGACGCTACATCAATGAAAATGACGACTAATTGTCGAAAATTCAATGTCGTGGAAAGAATATTAGTATCTACTATAAGAAAAACCTATTTTTTTACTGTAAAAGTAGTAAATTCATTACATTATATAAGGAAAGTCATGTGTTGCCCACATCAGATTTTCTTTGTTTGTGAAGGCCGTATACTACTAACGTTTACCTCATCATAACTTGGACCATAGGACGGTGGGGTGGATGTAATACTATGTGTTTATAGGTGAATTTTGAATAGGTGTGATTAGTATGAAAAGTTGGAATGGTGTTGATACTTGGTGCATAAAGGTGTTTTATATGTCATTATTTCAGTTATCTTCTTATGATATAAGACATAACTTCTCTAAACTGAGACATTATATTATAGTCAGGGAAGTAGCGTTGTACTTTAGTTGAAAATATGAAGTTTGTTTTAACATGAGCATCTATTCATTAGATTCATCATCTAATTTAGATTTATGTAACATTTAAAGAAAACAAGAAAAAGCAATCATACTTAAAGCATTGATTAAGAAACACTTTCCAACTTCAATGCAATTTTATTTAAACATCTCTAAAATGCAATACATTCCTAAGTAATATTTGTAAACTTATCACAATACTACATTAATTTATTATATTTGAAACTTAAACCTTCATCGAAAAAAATGAACTTCATTCAAATGAACGCATTGAAATATAAATTGCCTGGTTTGAACTTCTCTAAAATGCGATACACTCCTCGGTAATATTTTTAAAACTATCATAATACTACGATAATTTATTATATTTGAATACTTCATCGAAAACAATTGAAATTCATTCAAATGACGTCATAGAAAAAATAACACGCCTGGATCTCTCTATAATACAGCATTTCCTTCATAACATTTTTCCATTCATTTCATTCATCACAATACTATAATAATTCATCCTATTTAAAAATTAAGACCATGGAGCTACAAGTAATTAAACTCTATGCTTAAAACTTCATTGAAAAAAATCGTCCTTCTCTCTGTAAAGTCAATGAATATTTCATTCATATCAGCTATGCAGACTCCGCATGAGCTAAATAATTTTGCGTTAAAAAAATACAGTATTTCTTATACAACTCATCGAAAAAAATTAACTTTATTCAAATGACGCCATCAAAATATAAATTGCCTGGTTTAAACATTTCTAAACTGCGATACATTTAGCGGTAATATTTTTAAACTATCACAACAATACAATAATTTATTATATTTCAAAGCTTCATAGAAAACAAATGAACTTTATTCAAATAACGTCATCGAAATATAAATCGCCTGGTTCTATATATAAAATTAGCATTTTATTCATAAACCTTTTTCCATTCATTCCATTCATCAAAATACTACAATAATTTATTTTATTTAAAAACTTAAAACCATGGAGGTACAAGTAATTTAACGCTATGCTTAAAACTTCATCGAAAAAATTGTCTGCTTCTCTATGTAAAATCAATGACTGTTTCTTTCATATCAGCTATATTGCAGACTTTAGAGCTAAATAATTTTGCGTTAAAGAAATGCAGCTATTCTTATACAACTCATCTTATATCTTTTGATGTTTACATTCCCCATAAGTTAAAATTAGGCTTCGTTGTAGAAATAATCAATGTTTAATGATCATTTCATCTCAAGTATACTGTAATTGAGTTATTTCAGAATGTAGATGCGCAGAATGTAAGCAAAAATAAAGCGGTTTTAGGACGGATACAACACTACATATAAATTAAAAAGAACTTTAAAAATCACGATTTTGACACAAGATGGATGCAATAATTTATTTTGAAGTGGGTCACATGGTCTCTTCTTATAATATGGGTATAATCATTATTTTAATTTTTATTTAAAAACTACTGAATATATTTTTCTGAAATTTTTATATATTTTATGTTATAATTTGAATATTTCCTAAAATTTTCGAAGAAATTTGTGAATTTTAAATTCGCTTAAAATATGTTTGAAAAATTGGATCTTATAGGGTTCAATGTATTTCAATTTTTCAACCCGAGTTCAATCCAAAACTAATTTGGTGTTATTATTCATTTATATTCCCATAGGTCCAACAGATCGTCTGAACAACATACTGAAATTTCATTTGGATAAAGTCATTTTTACGACATTTAACGTGCCAACGGACAGACATACAGATAGAATGAACAAAGTCATAAACACTTTTCAACTACGTTATAAAGTGTTAATAAAATGACGATTAATTGAGTTTAATATCTTGGAAAGAACGTAAGAGTACACTACAAGAATAACCCATTTCTCCGTCCGTCTTTAACGCTTGGCGAAAAATTTAGCGGGACGTGACCAACTTGGCGACAATTTTACATGTTGCTAAATTGTCGAAAATGTCGCCAAATTGATAAAAAAATGGGAAGTGATGTGTGGTAAATCCTGATTTCTGTCATATGACAGGCATATCTTCTAATATTAAAAAAATGCTTATCTCACCGTTTGACTGTAACACTTGGTGAAGCATTTAGCAAACTTGGCGAATAATCAAGAAAAGTACCGCCAACTTGGCGATATTTTGCCCCAGATTGACAAAAATATCGTCAGAATTGCAAAACTGATGCTAAATGAATGAAAATGACTCCTAATTGATTATTAAAATATTAAATATTGAAATATTTTAAATTAATTATTAAAATATTTTAATATATGGACCATGTCAATAATTGAGGATATATCAATATTGATAATTGTTCTTTTAGAGTTGCGTGAAATATAATTGTATTATATTCAGTACCTTATATAAGGAAAGTCATATGCTTTCCAAATTACTTTGATTCCATTGGTTTCCTTTCTTAACACTATACATAGTTGAAAAGTGTTTTTGACTTTGTTAATTCTGTCTGAGTGTCTGTCTGTCTGTCCGTTAGCACGATAACTGCCGTAAAAATGACTTTATCAACATGAAATTTTAGTATGTTGTTCAGACGTTCTGTGGGACCTATGGGACTATAAATGAATAATATCACCCAATTAGTTGTGGATTGAACTCGGGTTGAAAATCTGAAATACATTGAACTCTACGGGACCTAATTTTTCAAACATTTTTTAAGCGAGATTAAAATTCACAAAGTGCTTCGAAAGTTTTAGGAAATATTCAAATTATCCCATAAAATATATTAAATATTTCAGTAAAATATATTAGGTAGTATTTTAAATAAAAATTATTTAATACAAGGAAGAAAACGAATTCAATTAAATTCAGACTCTTGCTATATCCTCCAAAAGAGATATGTTTTGTAATAAATATCTTTCCAAGAGTTTAATTATTTTATATATAAGAGAGGTTTCACATTTTAAAATATGTATGGTAGATAACAATTTTTAATTTTTTTTTAAATTTTATATAAGCCTTCATGATTGATGGTTGTCTGTCTGTCATTTTATACTTATTTAATGGCACTTTCATGCATTTTCCTACGTCCTAGAGAGTTGAAATTTGGTACACAGCTTAAATTTATAGAACATTTTATTCTACAAAAATTTGGTGAATTCCCAAATATAGATCCTACATTTTTTTAGAAATAGCCTGCAAATAATCCCCGTTCACTTCTATGAATCATTGCTGTAAGATTGTTAAAAATTCTGATGTAAGCAACAGACGGTTTTCACTGCAGACTCGTATTAACGTTCTCTTTATTTCTTCAATAATAATTTGAGTTTATCTGCACAAAGTAACACTCAAAAGTATTTTAAATGACACTGAATTTGCACGTTAAACTTAAATTTAGTTCTCATTTAATAGCTAGAATTATTGTCAAAGGTGGCGTAGCCAAAACGCGAAAAAACTAAAATATCTCAAGAACGGCCAGTCCTAGAGTAATGGGGTTAGTTTTATTCTTTTTGTTGTCAAAAAGCACACATGAAATACGCATTTTATTGATATAATTGAGGACACGTAGTTTTTTATTTTTGGATTTAACGATTTTTGCGGGCCATTTCGCAAAAACAGCCCATTCCCTTTTCTCGAATCGTACCAGAATAACCTACAAGTGATTTATATACCAAATTTTGTTAAATTTGGTCTATTAGTTTTTAGCTAGATTGGATAAAGGCAATTTTAGCGGGCCATTTCGCAAAGAAGGCAGATTCTTTCATTACGAATCGTACTAAAATCTAGTGAACATCATGGTTTCCCACAAAAATCTTACCTACCAAATTTTACGAAATTCGGTCCAGTAGCTTTTAAGTTAGAATGGATACAATAACCTCACAGACGCACAGAAACACAAACAGATACACCCTTACACACACAGACGTCTCCCTAAAAATAGTTTTTTCTTGTTCTAGAAGTCCCAAAACGTGTAGATCCTTCGAAAATTCGAGTTCCGATCTTCGGCACGATTCCAATGCATACACACACACATATATTATCTGTGAATCTAAATTTCGTGCCTACGAAATTACAATATAGTTGTGATTTTAAATAATCCCTAAACTTTTATTATTTCTAACTAACTTTTTTTATCTTATGCAGAATGCAAATATCTCAAGCGATTGTAAGGTGAGTTATATAAGAATTTCTGAATTATTTTCACGCAAAATTATTTAGCTCTCAAGTCTGGAATACAAGTTATATGAATGAAATATTCATTGCTTTTGCCTAGAGAATCAGACGATTTATGTTTCGATGAAGTTTTAAATATTTAAGTATAACAAATTACTGTAGTACTGTGATAATGTAAAAGTATGTGTATGTGTATGTACCACCACTGAATGTATCACATTTTAGAGATGTTTAAATGAAATTGCATTTCAGTTGGAAAGTGTTCTATAATCAATGCTTATGCATCAGTGATCTTTCTTGTTATTTTTTGACATTGATCAAAGAAAATAAAAACAAAAAAGATCAATCATACATAAAGCATTGATTATAAAACACTTTATGAAATGCCATTTTATTTAAACATATCAAAAATGCGATACATTCAGCGCTGATATACTTTAATTCATCACAGTGCTGCAATAATTTTATTATATTTGAAATCTTAAAACTTCATCGAAAAAATGAACTTCAAATGACGTCATCGAAATATGAATCGTACATCTCTCTATGTGAAAGCAATGAATGTTTCATTCATATAAATTTTATTCCAGACTCCAGAGCTAAATCATTTTACATGAAAAAAATTCAGCAATTCTTATGAAACTCATCTTACGATCACTTGCTTACATTCTGCATCCATTAATATTAGGCTTCGTTGTAGAAATATTTAAAGTTTGATAATCATTTAAACGCAAATATATTTCAATTGCGTTGGCACAGAAGTAATCAATAATTTGCACAGAAGTAATCATTCATTTGCGCAGAAAATGCGCAAAAATAAAGCTGTTTCAAGACGGATGTAACACTAAATTAACATTTAAAAATCTTTAAAAATCACGATTTTTTCACTGGGATAAAAAGACGGCTGCCGTATTTTACTTTGAAGCGGGTCACGTGATCTCTTCATATAATATGGGTGTAATTATTATTTTAAGTTTTATTAAAAAACTGCCTAACATATTTTGCTGAATATTTTTTTATATATTTTATGGGATAATTTGAGTATTTTCTAATATTTTCGAGGCAATATGTGAATTTTAACTTCGCTTGAAAACTGTTTGAAAAATTAGGTCCTATAGGGTTTAATGTATTTCACTTTTTCAACTCGGATTCAATCTAAAACTAATTGGATGATATTATTTATTCATATTCCCATAGGTCCTACAGACCGTCTGAATAGCATACTAAAATTTCATTTTGATTAAGTCATTTTTACGGCAGTTATCGTGCGAACGGACAGACAGATAGACGGACAGAGAATGAAAAAAGTTATAAACACTTTTCAACTGTGTTGGAAAGTTTTAAAATGTATAAACAAATCTTTATAATGCCCTACATTACATCTCCAATTTCTTTCGCAAGCAATTTTTAGTATTCAGAGAATTAGAAAACTATACTTCTCAGTTCAATACAATAATTAAGCGTATTTACCTTACAGGGCTCCTAGTAATTAATAAACACCACAATACATTTATAAGGAAAGGTCTTTGAGTGTACAAATCAGGTCTGACTATAGTAACTTGTCCCTGCTCGATTGAATAAAAGTGATAACAGCGCCCTTAGCTGATAGTTTAAAGAGTTGTGATAAGCAGCTTGATAACAAAGCATTTTAGACGAAAAAGTTAATTACAATATTGTAGACCATTGTTACTGTTATAAAACTGTTAACGAAAACATTTATTTCAGATAATAGGGATTTTGGGAAATGGCTATTATATTAAGGATATATTATATCATAATAAGTAATGCCAAAATAAGCAAAACTGACATGCAGAGGATTCTAATGTTTAAAATACCCTCCATTAGTTACAATGCACATTTCATTTAGGAAAATAAAACCTCCGCGTACATTAGCAAGCATTGCAGGTGTCCCCGTATTACACTCTTTGATGATACGGTTTTCTGACTTATTTAGTGCTTTCCATATGAGGTTTTCGTGCATTCTAGACATGTATTCCTACTAACAACTTTTTAATTGACGTTATACTTTTATTCTACTTTGTTGCCGAGTTTGTTATTCTACGTTTTTTACACTAATGGCTCTAAAATCACTTTTATCGGATCGCCCATAGTCACTTTATTGAATGCAGACTTAACATGTACATTCATGAATCGATTTTTTCTAAAGTTCATGGGGTGTTGCAGTACTTTTCTAGGATCTCTGTGCATAATGATATATTTCCGTTACATTGAAAAATAAATATCCCATAGCTTCTACCATTTAACGGCTTTCTTAATAGATGCTATGCTTTGAAGATATCGAGCATCTGTTATTTGTATGTAATTTGCATCATGCAAATATAAATATTTAGATACAAACGAACAGAAGTCGATAGTCTCGATCAGAACATGACGCTGAGAAAAACATTCACAAAACACACACGCAAAAAATTGTATAAATAATGTTAATTGTACTAGCTTATGAAGTGTAAATTATTCAAACTCATGTATTACGCATCTTGTCAATAGTATTGGTTTTCGAATAGTTTATTACATATCGATAAATGCAGGAGGAAATGAGACAGGGAATTGTATGAGAAGATAAAGTGAATATACAAAATTAAAAGCAATTGGATCGGCTCTTAGTGAACATTCTCCATGCAAGAAGATCACTTGCAGAGAAAACATTGGGCAGAAGGATACTTCATGCAGAACTTTCCGTGGTTGTATCATAAATGTAAGTTACCTATTATATTTTATTTTTAACATATAAAAGCAATATTTTACGTATAATTCCAATAGTTCCATAGCTTTAAATGTTTTTTGGGCCAAATGAAACAATATATTTATACTCTCTCTCTTGTGCAATCTAAATACCCTCAAAAGTACCATACTGTATTTAACTAATACTGGTATTTAAGCTTGTTATCTATAATATTTCATTTTTAATATTACGTGTATTACGTGTCTATTACGTTTAAGTAAATTGCAGTATGCAAATATAAATATTTAGAGATAAACGTACAGAAGTCGATAGTCTCTAGAATAGCATCACGCTGAGAAAAACACTCATAAAACACACACGCAAAAAATGTATAAGTAATGTTAATTATACTAGTTTATGAAATGTAAGTTATTAATATTCATGTATATTACTTGTTTTATCAATAGTATTGACTTTGGAATAGTTTATTACAAAGCGCTAAATGTGGGAGGGAATGAGACACGGTTTTGCATGAGAAGATAAAATAAATATACAAAATTAAAAATAATTGAATCGGCGCTTATTGACCATTTTCTATACAGAAAGGTCAGTTGAAGTGGAAACATAGATAAGAAGAATGTTTCATATATGAATTTCCGTGGTTGTATCATAAATGTAAGTTACCTGTTATATTTCATTTTAACTTGTAAAAGCAATATTATATGTATAATTCCAATAGTTCCATAGTTTTAAATGTTTTTTTTGGCCAAATGAAGCACTATATTTATACTCTCTTGTGCAATCTAAATACCCTCAAAAGTATCATACTGTATTTAACTAATACTGGTATTTAAGCTTGTTACCTATTATGTTTTATTTTTAACATATAAAAGCAATATTTTACGTATAATTCCAATAGTTCCATAGTTTTAAGTGTTTTTTTTGGCCAAATGAAACAATATATTTATACTCTCTTGCGCAATCTAAATACCCTCAAAAGTATCATACTGTATTTAACTAATACTGGTATTTAAGCTTGTTACCTATTATGTTTTATTTTTAACATATAAAAGCAATATTTTACGTATAATTCCAATAGTTCCATAGTTTTAAGTGTTTTTTTGGCCAAATGAAACAATATATTTATACTCTCTTGCGCAATCTAAATACCCTCAAAAGTATCATACTGTATTTAACTAATACTGGTATTTAAGCTTGTTACCTATTATGTTTTATTTTTAACATATAAAAGCAATATTTTACGTATAATTCCAATAGTTCCATAGTTTTAAGTGTTTTTTTTGGCCAAATGAAAGAATATATTTATACTCTCTTGCGCAATCTAAATACCCTCAAAAGTATCATACTGTATTTAACTAATACTGGTATTTAAGCTTGTTACCTATTATATTTTATTTTTAACATATAAAAGCAATATTTTACGTATAATTCCAATAGTTCCATAGCTTTAAGTGTTTTTGGGCTAAATGAAACAATATATTTATACTCTCTTGCGCAATTTCAATACCCTCAAAAGTAACTAATACTGGTATTTAAGCTTGTCAAAGAAAGAGAAACTAACACTCTTGAATAAATTAAGCTGCATCTTTTTCATAAGTTTTATTTTGTTTAAAAATGTATGATGCGTAGCATCGAAAATATTAGTTTTTATTTAAAATTGGTAAATTAGTTATCTCTTTGGCAACTTATTAATGCAAACAAAATGACTCACGTGTAAAATCCTCATCAAAATGCAATTTATATTTTATTAATACCCCTCTAAATAAAGAGCTGTTGACTAAATCATTGGCGTCAAAATGTAATTAACATTTAATTACTATCCCGTGAAATAAAAGGATATTGACGACATCATTGTCGTTCAAATGCAATTAATATTTAATGAATATACCGTGAAATAAAGCGCTATTGGCGAAGTCATTGGCGTCAAAATGCAATTAATATCCCGTGAATTAATTGACGTCATTAATTGGCTATTGCTAAAGTTATTGACGTCAAAATGTAATTAATATTTAATTAATATCCCATGAAATAAAAGGCTGTTGACGAAGTCATTGACGTCAAAATGCAATTAATATTTAATTAACATCCCGTGAAATAAAGGGCTATTGACGAATTCATTGACTTCAAAATGCAGAACTTTCAGTAAAAATTATCTTCTGTTGTAAATGGATAAAAATAATTAGATCTAAGAGAATGACTATAACAGATTTGCCGCATAATACTGCCTATAGACAATGAACGTATTTTATGATACACTGAAATAACTTCGTTAAAAGCACCATAGAATACACAATTAATAGTATAGGCTGGTTTCAAAGGCAAAAAACAGACTTCTAAACTAGTCGACATCATGAAAGACTGGTTTCAAAGGGACTATAGTAGTTGTGTTGAAGCAGCAGGCAACACAAGCCAGTACATATTTTTGTGTTTTGTATGCTCCTTCTAACGAAGTTACTTTCTGCGTTAACTAAGCAGTAGTTTGAGCTTTAAGCAATATTTGAGGATGATTATTTTTTTATATTCATGTAAATATTTTATACATTTTTCTCCATATTAAAAAGAAAGAACGCCACTGTTTGGCACATATCTCTTTTCTCGGGATTCTGTGCTTCGTACCGCAAAATCTATGGTATATAAAAATATGAAATTTGGTACACTTTTATAGAAAAAGCTTTGAGGAATACACTGAAATAAACCGTTTTTCGATATATATTGTAGTTTAAGAAATATTTAATGTCAAATTCAAAGACAATATATTTGAGTGAATTTGCGTCCTGGATAGACTAACAATAGCAGGACTACGAATTTTTGCTGGCGGGTAACTACATAGGTGAATTTTTGCAGGATAGAGCACTTTTTTTAAATTTCGATGCAGTTTTCGAGATCTTTTACTTTTTATACACTTCTGAAGTGAATTTGATAGCTTTTATCTTCTATTTGCCCCCATTGTTCTTTTCGACATTTTGTTTATTGGTTTCCTTGCACTGGCAAAGTTTGATCCAGCGTATCCTTGAAACATCTGTGTGAGACCAAGATACATTTAGGCTGTGTATAATATAAGAATTTATAAGTTCTAACAAACGTACAAAGGGCCCAGACTGCTTGTAGTCAATTTACAGCAGCCCTGACCCTAGAGGTCAGGAAAGCCATAAATAAGGAGCTTCATGTGCAGGTGTGACCGAGTCAGAGCAGCTACTGGAAACTAAAGATTAAACCGTATGATTGGTTAGATGTTTAACCAATGAGGAAGTGATGTCGCATCGCCCTGAGGTCAACCAATGATATACGGTAGGCGTATCTAGACCTCAGGCAAAAAGCTGTGGCAACAGGCAGAATGATGATGAGAATACAGAAAAGGTATAGACGATCTGCATTAAGTTCCGCACAGAGACAGACAGAAGGTGCCACAGACGTGATGCTAGAATTAGCAGTCAGACAAGAGTCTGTATACACATAAAGCATTTGTATCCGTAGTGGCTTCATAAAATTGAGGCAATGATCGCCGAAGAGGCAGACGTAGACGGATAGAGTCCATAATATGCAAAATAGCGAGTTTGTCTTGTGCAATACTAAAAGGCAACAATAAAATTCCAACATGCAGTTCAGCTTCTAAAGACAATAACAAAGGTATGTACCTATCATATATTATAAAAGGTTATAATCCTGTTTCAATATTAGTGTACCTGGTCTCACATACTCAATCGCCTCCTTAAGTACATAAGTATAATTGTTGTAATCTAATTATGATTATAAGGTGCTTAATAAATAATGTTTATGTTTAAGTTTTTCTATACATAACATTATTTAAAAGTTTTTTATGTTAAACCTTTTTTAAATGCGCACCACATTTGGTTTCCTTGACAGTTTGGTACGAATTCAAAATTTAAATGAAAAATTTAATAAATACTACTGATGTTTATCAAAATAAATTTAAAGAGATGAATAATTTTAATGGATTCGCATATGATGACCAGATGATCGCATGGATAAATTTCAAGTATGCACATTCACTAATTGTATAATGAAGTAATATGAGCATTAGGAAGTACAATTAAAAATAATTTGTTAGAAGAAGTAATAATTAAGAATATTTGCATTTATAAGTGTTTGATGTTATTGTTGTTGAGACCCAGACCGTCCGACCTACCAGAAAGAGAAGCGTTTGATGTGTAATATTTTGAATATCTGTTATATGCTGTTAATTTCAGTCAGAAATTTAGAAGGGATAATTTGGTTTTTAAATGCCACTGAGAAGTAATACTAGACGACAAAAGTCGCCACAAAGTTCGTAATTAGGCTATGTTGAAAATCCATGTGTAAAAATAGATAATTTTGGATTAATATATTTATGGTCAGCTTTTAATGGGCTTAAAGACGAGAGTATTGGATTTGTATGGATCAGTTTGTGAGTGTTATAAAGATGGCAGATTGGTCAGAGGAAGATAAAGCTGTAATTTTAGAAACCAGACCAAAAGAACAGGCGTACTTATTCTTAACACGGAAAACTGAACTTCAAAAAGCAGATATTGAGGAAGAAATAAAAAAATTATTATTGAGAGTTTAAAACTCCGTTAGAGAGTTTAAAACTCCGTTTACTATGCTGCAAAAGCAGACAAATTTAAATAAAATTAAAACAAAGCCAGGAGTGAAAGTGTCGGATTTGGCGTTGGAAATCAATAATTCGACCAACAAATTTTTAGAAAGTAGTGCTGTGAATAAAGAGATTCGAGACATAAGAAATAATATAATGTTTGCAAAATTTTTAGAGTCTTTAAGAACAGATCTGGCGTTCAAAATTAAAAACTTTATATACAGGATTTTAAAAAAGCGGTGAAATATGCAGAACATTTAGAGACCATATTCAGGGATTTCATCATTACGGAGATCAATGCGGTTAACCGGGATGAAAAGAATGACAAAGATTCAAATAATAGATAAATAGAAAATTTAAAAACTGAACTTCAGCAATTAAAAAATAGAAAGCTGAAGAGTCCAAAAACTAACAACAAATGTATAGGGTGCGAAATGCTTAACCGTGTTTGTGAAGAATGTTAGTACAACCCTTGTAACCAAAATAGAAATAATATATCAAATAAAAATCTTATATATTGCATAGGATACGGAAATCAAGGACACTATTTCGCTAGCTGTTCATACAAACAAAACGCAAAGAAAATTTATGGAGAAAATAAGTACTAGAATAAATGTGGTTTCAGAAATGGGCAAAGTAACGGATTCAGAGAAAGAAGTAAGGAAAGCAAGGAGGGTCCTAATATAAATAGCGGGCCAGAAAGGTTTAAGCAGCAAGAAAGAGACCGCAGCATCAGTCAAAATCTTCGAAAAATAAACTAACAAAGGGGCTTTGCCCAGGTGAAAATGTTAGAAATAGACCAAAGTCCCAAATAAGTTGCAATAAATCGCAAATGCAAATTGAGAAATCTGTGCATGAAAATGAAGCGGAGGTCAGCAGGCATCGCCCAAGTCCCAATGACAAAATAAATCATAATTATGCTAAAAATGAAAATAAAAATACAACTAAAAATACAAATGGCAGACAAAAGATTAATAAAAGGGAAATATAATGGGATGCATAATACATCTGTACATATAAAGGGATGCATAATACATCTGTATCCAGGTCGAAGATACAGGTTAAAACTGTTGCAGCGCTGACTATAGACTCCAAGATGTTCATTCGCAAGGATAAAATTTTCCAAGATGTGAAATGTGAGGCAAATGTTAATAAAAAGAAAATTGAGGTAAATTGATGTGCAGAGAATAAGGTACATAAAATTATGGCAAATAATGAAAAAATCGAAGTTGAAGAGTTGATTAAAAATAAAAAGTATGCGCGCAATGCGGAATTAAATTTATATGATGAGCACATAAAATAAACAAGAAAGATCAATCATGCTTAAAGCATTGATTATGAAACACTTTCCAACTTCAATGCAATTTTATTTAAACAAGTCTAAAATGCAATACATTCCTCGGTAATATTTTGAAACTTATCACAATACTGCATTAATTTATTATATTTGATAACTTAAACCTTCATCGAATAAAATGAACTTCATTCAAATGACGGCATTGAAATATAAACTGCCTGGTTTAAACATCTCTAAAATGTTATACATTCCTCGGTAATAGTTTTAGAATTATCATAATACTACGATAATTCATTATATTTGAAAACTTCATCGAAAACAACTGAAATTCATTCAAATGACGTCATAGAAAAAATAACACGCCTGGATCTCTCTATAAAGACAGGATTTCATTCATAACTTTCTCCCATTCATTTCATTCATCACAATACTATAATAATTTATTTTATTTAAACATTTTATTTAAGACCATGGAGCTACAAATAATTAAACTCTATGCTTAAAACTTCATTGAAAAAATCGTCCTTCTCTTTATAAAATCAATTAATATTTCATTCATATCAGCCATGCAGACTCCATGGACTAAATTATTTTGTGTTAAAAAATACAGGAATTCTAACACAACTCATTCTGCATATTTTGCTGTTTACATTTTACATAGGTGAAAAATAGGCTTAGTTGTAGAAATAATCAAATTTAGATGAGCATTTAAACTCAAATATATTGTCATTACGTTGTTTCAGTATGTAGATGCACAGAATTTAAGCAAAAATAAAGTAGTTTTAGGACGGATACAACACTCAATATGAATTAAAAAGAACTTTAAAAAATCACGATTTTGACGTAGGAAAGTGTATTAAAAATGCCATCAAATAAGTATATCATGAAAAGTTATGTAAAATTAAAAAAAAAATTTGAAAAACTGTTATCTACCAAATTTATTTTAAATTGTGAAATTTCTCTCATATACAATATATTTAAACTCTTGGAAAGATATTTATTATATAATATATCTATTTTTTCTTTCTGGAGGATATCACAAAAGTCAGAATTTAATTGAATTCGTTTTTCTCCCTATATTAAATAATTTTTAATTAAAAAACTACCTAACATATTTTACTGAAATTTTTTTTATATATTTTATGAGATAATGTGAATATTTCCTAAAAATTTCGAAGCAATTTATGAATTTTAAATGTGCTTAAAAAATGTTTGAAAAATTAGGTTCCATAGGGCTCAATGTATTTCATTTTTTCAACCCGGGTTCAATCCAAAACTAATTGGGTGATATTATTCATTTATATTCCCATAGGTCCTACTGACCGTCTGGACAACATACTAAAATTTCATTTTGATTAAGTCATTTTCACGGCAGTTATCGTGCTAACGGACAGACAGACAGACAGACAGACAGACAGACAGAATGCACAAAGTCATAAACACTTTTCAACTTTGTTGTAAAGTGTTAAAAAACCCAAAGTCGACTCAGATCGATAATAAAAGTTATGATGAAACTAAAATTAAGGACACTCGTTTTAAATTGACGCAAAAGGATGATAAACAAATTATTGAATGTGACCAGGTTAAGAACAATATTTGTGAAAATGTAAATGAAAATTATTTTAAAACTTGGACTATTGCGGAAAAACCAATTGTCACACAAGATAAAGTAAAAGTTATATTTACGTTTAATGAAAATAGTAAAGATAAAAAAGGTTATTTTTATAGTCAAAAGCGACACAGGTCGATAATGAAAATTTTGCTGTAAATGAAAGGATTAACAATTTTGATGAAAATAAATGTGTTAAGGGCCAAATTTTGGGGTCCAGGTAATCGTCACGCTCTCGCGCAGACTTGCTCTGCAACCAGGTCATTTGGCCGTGGAATAATTAAATCTTGAACAGGAATTTCAGGATAAGGTGATATTTATACCTATTTAACAAGCGAAAGCAATCTTTCCATTTGGAGCAATCGAACTGTAATAAAATATAACAAAATTAATATCGTGATAAATAACTAAAAGAAGGTTAAAATTACGTTGATTAAAAATATGAAAGTTGGAGTGATTAAAAGGCTCAGCAGAATTACTAACGAAGAAAGGCAAATCGGAGATACCGTATTTTTGAAAGAGGAAAATAAATCCAATATCCTACAAGATAGATATCAGGAACCTTTTCGAGTAATAAAATTTGGAGAAAAAAATTAATTGATTATTAGAAATAAACGTGGCATGAAAGGTGAGCCAATTGAAATTCATGGTACCAAATGTTATATAGCACAAAATGTACTAAGTGAAAAATATGACATGGATGATAAAAAAAATGAAATCCACGCTAATATATGTCATATAGCACAAAAGGCATTAGATAAAAAAAGTATGACAAGGATAATGAAACAAAGGAAATTCACTCCAATAAATGTCATATAGAACGAAAGTGAAGATAAATATAACAGGGGCGCTGAAATAAATAGGGGTCAATCAAATAAATGTTATACTGTACAAAATGTACAAATTGAAAATATTTAAATAAGAATAAAAATATTCAACATAGAAGCAAAAATAATGGTATCGAAAATATGCAAAATGGAGAAATAGATAAGGATATTGAAATTTGTTGCTGTTTCTGATGATCTCCTGTAATCGAAACAAGGCCGACACAGGACCAGTGACACAGGAAAGAGCGAATAAGACAAGACAAGAAATCAAAGTTTATTACGGACAAGCATAACTGACGAAGGTCAAAGGGGGTGCAGCTTCACATTATAGATGAGGACCCAGAAGGCGAAAGGCTGACTTTACCTCGAAATACAACCATGTCTTACTCGGGATTCGAACCCGAGCCCACCGAATAGCAGCCGACGACGCTATCCACTTCACCGCCTGGGCGGTAAATATTGAAATTAATAATAGTGAAAATATGCAAATGAAAATGAAAATGTTGATTTTCTAAAAATTCATAAAGCAAATGAAAATAAAATTTGCTAAGAGATTCAAAATGAAGAGGAAAATAATGAATTACAAAATATTCAAAATTTAAATGAGAATAATATAATGGGTGATAATCAAAATGAAAATGGAATTTGTGATAATGTTCAAGAAATAACTTTAGAGATAGAAAACCAAAGCAAATATTAGGAATTTGTTATACCAAAATTAAAGCTTATAAATGAGATACATATTCTAAACACAAATGAAAGTGAGCAAATTGAAGTTAGCCCATGTCCAAATTTTTTCATGAGACCAAAAATTTTTAGAAATTCAAATTGGAATGATGACTGGTATTTGAAGAATTGTAAGATGAGAAATATGTAAATAATACAAATCAATGATTTAAAAAACATGATCTGGCAATATATGAATTTATAGAAATGAATAATGGTAGTACAAGAACTGTTTTCGAAATAATGATGTTGTATAATATATGATGATATATATTGATGATTAAAAATGTTTTATATGTGTTTTAAAACTATTTTGAAGCAAATATGCTGTGCAAATGATCTACAGAAGAATGAAAGGTAGAATAAAAATAATTACCTAAGAAAATGGTTGAAAGGACTGTAAACAAATCGATGAACGGACGTTGTTGTAGCAGCCCAAATCAATAAAATTGATTAAAGAAAGAGCTAGCATAACTTCAGATGAGTCTTAGGAGAGAATTTTGAGGTTTAAAAATTGTAAGACGTGACTATGTAAGGTGAAAGGATAGATATGAGCTGAAAATGATAATGTTAAGGATTAGTCATTAATGGTATACATTTTATGCCATTTCAAAATAAATAACTTGCAGAAATAATTGGAAATTTTAAATCAATTTTTAATCAATTTTAAATCATGTTAGCTATAGAACGGTTAGATGCTGTAAATCGCCCATCGCCCATTGTAATGGATCAATCTATATCTTGTGAAGGAATGTTGAAATGTAAAATTAAATTGAAATTGCTGTGGAGTAAATAAATGTTTGAGGTAAATAAATTGTGAAAGCAAATGAAATAATCAAAGTAATACTAAAGTGGTAGGATAAATTAATTAAATTTAGTTAAAACTTTATTTAAATGAATATCAAAAGTAAATAAAAGGTGTGTAAATAGATTGAAGTAAATAACTAATGAAAGGGAAATTGAGTGTTAATAAAAGCATTTTTAATAAAGTATTGAAAGTTTGGGGAAATCATGTGTATAAATAAGTAATGATGTGGAAATAAAATGTAAATATTCATGTGTGAAAAGTGTTCGAAAGTAAATATAAATAAAAATAAATATGAAATGAAAATAAATAATTTGAAATAATGATTAATTGTGAGAAAACGTTAGATGATATAATGAATAAAATGTCAACGATGTAAAGGTACGAAGTCGACTGATCAAAAACGTATAAACAAAATAATAAACGTAAAACTTTTTGTTGTAATGTCGTACAAAATGTATGCTTAGGTAGATGTAAATGCGACAAAAAATCGTAATAAATAAATATCTGAATAGGTTTGACGAAGGTTATGTAAATAAATAAAAATAATATGTTTATAATAAATGTCATGTGTAACACGATATAAATAAGTAGATAAGTAAAAATAATATGTGTTGAGGAACTGTAACAGCTAAAATATGTTAGCCGCAGTTTCTAAAATGTCAAGATAATAAGTAATGGTGACAATATGTTATGTAGGAATGATGAGATTCAACCGCACGCTATAAGATTGTCAAAAATATCCAGGTATAGGAAGTTAGTAAATGAAAAAAATAAAAAGTACATAACTCTTATAATTTTGGCTGAGTAAATAAATCAGCGATTTAAAAATACAAATGTTTGAAATCGTAGGATAGTCAAGTAATAAATAAGTAAATAAATAAATTCATGTCGCGAAGTTTGTTTACAAACAAAGTGAGTCAAGGAACTGTACCAGATGAAGGAATAAGTCACGTAACTCAACGATAGCCGACAAAATGCAAATAGTTATATGTGAGATGCAGGAGAGTAACTACTCAACTCGTTAGCTTAGTTTGAAAATGTCAACAAATCACTTAGAGAAAAGTTGCAATAAAATTGATGTTTTTAATTCAAGGATGTTAGGTTAAATATTTATAATATAAGTAAATTGATACAAGGAATTAATTTTAAATACATTTAAAAAAATTTCGGCCAGAAATCAAATTTCATAAAATTTAAAATAAATTTTAAAATTGAAATTTATGCAAGTTTTAATGAAGGAATTTGATAATATTGGAGATAGTTGAAGGTTGAGAAATTTAAATGTAAATTGAAGTATGTTAAGAAGGGAAGTAGTTATTACAAAACTGCACGATATAAGCGCGAGAGAATGATTGTAAAATCAAGTACGTGACATATTTCTTAAAATAAGCAAATAGGTATGATACCTAAATGAAATTATTGAAAGTATTGAATTTTAGAAATGATAAATAAAAGCAGATAATCTCTATAAGGAATCATGAGAAGTTAATTAAAATTTAATATAAATTATTCGAATAAAATTGTTTTAAACAGTTGATAAATTGTAATAAAAGTGTTAGATGATGTTTCAGTTCAAAGTTTTAATTGCTAAGTAAGTCATCTAAAGATAACTTTGATATTTAATACAAATTAGCTGTAGGCACCCCACTAATTAAAATCTAAATAATATGGGATTATAATTATATAATTTCTGTTAATGAATGTTCAGAAATGATTTTTAAAAATGAAGGTTTTGAGAGAATACGTTAGAAACAAAAATTCAATAACAAGTCACCATAGGGAGCACGTGTATGGGCAAATACAGTCATACAATGATTAGATAAGATTCTAAATGAAGGGATATTATTTTACAATAATGGGGAAAAAGTAAAAGTAAATAAGATATGTGAATTGTAAATTCAACATTTATGACATGCTGAACCGGTTAAGAAAGTGGCTTATGATACTTCTAAATACGAGAGTCTTTGTTGATGAAAAGTAACCCAGCGTCAAGCTTCAGGGTGCGAGAAGATAATGCAAGTCATTTTCACTTCGGAGTTGAGGTGCTTTTTTCCTTCTTCGATTAGTATAAAACCAGTTAAAAAATATCGATTAGTAGAGAGTCAGTGATTTGGAGAGAAGGCTTTCGCGTGAGTATTAGGCGTCTCCCAGCCTTGTAATCCATCAATTGTCAATCCTCCGAAGGAGCCCGAAAGATGTTTAATGCTAATCAAATGTGATGTATTGTACGAAAATATCAATGATGAAAATATATTAAATCAATGAATACTGAAGTATGCATAAAAAATAACATGGAAGCAATAACGTTGTGTAAATTGTTAAAAAGTCGTTTATTATGAAAAGGTATCAGTAAATGAATATAGATGTGTAAATTTTAGGCGAGAGAATATGCATATGTAAAAAAAAGTAAATTATTCAACATTTAAATTTTACTTTCTTTGAAAATTCGACCTCATAATGTTGATCAGTACATATTACTTATATATATGATGTATTTTAAAAACTTTTGTGTTTACAACAAGATTTTGTTTAGACGTGCTGCAGTATCTCTAACAAACACTCCATAATGAAAAATGACAATTATAGAGATGTCAAGGACATATTTTGGGGGGTTTTGTTTATTTGTGTGACGGGTAGTGTATGTGACACCAAGATACATTTAGGCTGTGTATTATATAAGGAGTTATGAGTTCTAATAAACATAAAAGGGGCCCAGATTGGTTGACGCCAATTTACAGTAGCCCTGACCCAAAAAGTCAGGAAAGTCATAAATAAGGGACTTCATGGACAGGTGTGACCGATTCTGAGCAGCTACTGGAGGCTAAAGATGAAGCCATGGGATTCGTTAAAGATTGAACCAATGAGGAAATGTTCCATCGCCTTGAGGTCAACCAATGAGTTACGGTAGGTGTATCTAAACCTCAGGGAAACAGCGGTGGCAGGAGACAGAAGGATAAGAATAGAGTTCAGAAAATATATAGACAATACGCATTAAGTTCTACACAGAGGCAGACAGAAGGTGCAACAGACGAGATGCATTACGTTCCATACAGAAGCAGGATATGCATAAATTTCCACACAGAGGCAGACAGAAAGTGCCACAGAGGAGACGCTAGAGTCAGCAGTCAGACAAGAGTCTGTATACACAAAAAGCCTTTGTATCAGTAGTGGCTTCATAAAATTGAGACAATAAACGCCGAAGAGGCAGGCGTGGACAGATGGAGTCCAGAATATGCAAAATAGCAAGCTTGTGTTGTGCAATGCAAAGGCAACAATAAAAATCCAACATGCAGTTCAGCGTCTACAGACAATAACAAAGGTATGTGTCTATCATCTATTATAAAAGGTCATAATCCTGCTTCAATATTAGTATACCTGGTCTCACATACTCAATTGCCTCCTTAAGTATATAAGTATAATTGTATTCTTATTATGATTATAATGTGCTTAATAAATATGTAATTTAAAGTTAAAATGGGTAAAGTTAGTTGTGTAGTATTATGTTAATATATTTTATTCAGGAACTCGCAAAAAGAATGTTATGGTGGGTTTTATAGGCGGCACAATGCAATGTTTACGATTTACCACCATGTGCCCAATTTCAAATATGCGATTTGCTTTCTTTTGAGCACCACAAACTGTATACTGCATCATTCTGCTGCTATTTGTACATATATAAGTTTCTCAAGTTTTCCTTATCGTTAAAATGCTTATTAGGTCTTGAATATTGAATACTCAGGCTCTTTCGAGAATATACATTTCTACATAGTTTTCATACTTGAAAACCATTTCTAACTTAAACAATAGATAACGTACAAGCTCAGGATAGTATGCTTGGGATTTTAGTAGACATCAAATGAACAAATAGAGAACAACCAGTAGAAACGAAACTCATTCGTAAACAGGAAACTGTCTGTTCTATACATGCATTGTAGGACAAATAATCAGCAGTGTATGGAGGTTATATCGTAATCTAAACACATTAAACAGTTGAATTTGGTTATTTCACAACGTCAAATTTATTTAAAATATGCAGTGTGTTTTAAAAAAAGGATTTGGGGAAAGAGGTAGACAGCCCAGTGGTTAGCGGGCGGAGATTGCACTCGGACGATCTGAGTTCGATTTCCTTCTCTGCCCAAACTGTTGCCGTGTTTATGATGAGGCGAAAATTATATATACATACATTAATAATATTTACCCATAGTGTCCCCCAATTGAACCTGTAATCGTCAAGAGTAGGATCCGAAAGGATCAAAGTACATTGCGTTACACTAAATAATCAGTCAATTTGTGGCCACTACACATTTATTTAAAACACATTAAATACTCAATTTGACAATAATAATAATATGTACAATTACATTATACTCAAGGTACTCAGCTTGACCGGTGTACGGGTAAATTAATATACTTTTAATTTCAAATTTTCATTAATTAAAACTCAAGTTACTCAGTGGGAAAATCTCCCAAAGCTTACATTGGCGTTAACACTTTGATATTAATATACTTTCAATTTCAACTTTTCATTAATGAAAATTCAAGTTATCCAGTGGGAAAATATCCCAACAACTTAAATTGGCACTAACGCTTTGATTTACACTGGTACACAGTAATACATTATATATTAATTGAACATTTAAAGAAACAGTACCTCCCCCCCCCCCCAGATGAGATGCCAAGTAATCCACATTTTATATGACACAGATCCTGATGAAGAGGTCTCGGTGACTCAACGGAAACTAGTTCGTACAGATGCACGGTTCGCTGCCAGGATTTCTCGGGTTTGGTCCAGTGATTCCTTGATCCAGGAACTACGAGCAGGCCGCTGCCGGTTTGGTCCTTTCCCGTTCAACTGGTTGTAGTCTTCCACGGACCGCACCGATGACGGTGATGCGCTCAGTTGACGCGTGTCGTCCACAGTATAGGGATCCAGGATTGACACCCGCAGACACGTTGTCCATGCACACCCGCTTGTGCAGACTATGTACGCTGCACTGTCGCTGCCGTCCTTGCAGTACACACAGTTGCCACGGCTTGGATGTAGTTAAAGGGTTCCCCACACTACGCCATCTAGAGTGAGAGCTGTGTGGTACTGCGTAGCCAAGTGCCGACTTACTCGAGGCTTCAATGACAGTCACCGTCCGCAGAAGGCAATATTCGGTCTGGCTCCGTCCTAGTTGATTTTGCTAAGAGCTACCACAGACTTAAATTGCGGAATAATCGAGTCTGGCTATGCGCTACCTTAGAGTATAGGCTTGTAATCAGGTATAAAACATACTAGTTCCATATCATTTGCAGGGTACTGCCGTCCGAAAGGTGGCAACGAAAGCCGCCTAAAACTGAGTTGCAAATTTTTGCATCGGCTTCAAACAAGTCCCTAGTTACACTTGGAGAACTTTTTCTCACGGGATCAGAGTTGCGTCTAAATTTTACGCTTTTAAAAAAGTTCCTTCAGATTTTTCAAACGGGGGGGGAACAAAATTTAGGGAGGAAGTCCATCGTCTTCCCATTCGATGTTTCACAATGTGCGAGAAGAAGGGCGGTTCAATTTTGACACACTTCATTCGCCAGCGAGGTGACGCTCAGTTTTTACGCCTTCTAATAAAAAAAGAGAACCGAAGGGGTTCCCTAAACCGGGTGGTCGCGGACCTAACCGTGATATAAACCACACCTGACAGGGACTATAAATTTCTCGAGATGTGTAGTCTTGATCTTTGACATTTGTTACAAAACTCTTTTCTGAATATTTACAACCCGTGTCAATGTGCATTCAAACTATTGCGCCACATCAGTCCCATCCTATCTGTGAGGAGGCATCGCTACAGAACATATACCATACACATTATATACACTTTGAGTAATTGCTACTCCTGCCCCCTTTCATTCCAGGGCTAACCCGGGGCATGAAATATACCTGCACTAAGTGCCAAAAATATGTCATACAATGTACCGCATCATAACATATCCACCCCCAGGAGCAGAGGAAAAGAAGTCAAGCTAGGTATACAAAATATTATAGGAAGCGTTACATATTTTGTGATATTTACATACTTCACCCTTACAGTTTAACTCTACTGTTTCAACATAATCTGTTGCCGTGTTCACGCAGAGTAGGATGACATTAAATATGTGAGTCCGTAAGTTTTTCCTTGCGGTTGATGGTAGTTGAAGAAGGGTACTGTCCCTATGGATGCCTCCCCCACCAGGCTCCGGTCTGTATTGGGGGGTACTTCCCCTCTGTTTAAACACAGATACCTTAAACCTTCGGGTAGGTCTAACGGTCTGGGTCGAAGAAGAAAAAAATTACTCGACTAAATATATCTTGCACGATATGTATACGCAAGAAATATATCTTGGTTCTAATTTAAATTGACTGAAGTGTGGCTTAACTCGACTTTCTCATATAAGTAGTTTTGATTTTTTTTACCTTCATTTGTAAATTTCGCAAGGAAAAATTTTAAAAAATCTGTACCGTTGGTCAAATGATCACAATTATAGAATGTTACCCTCCATTCTAAAAGACTTGAAAAATTTATCAATTGATATCGAATTTGACAATGTATGCCCTCTGAGGTATAACTCCCCCCCCCCCCTCCCAGATAGGGTCTTATGATACCACTTGCACATAAATTGTATCGCATCCATGTTTCAGAACAATGACTGGAACTGTTGTTTTTCGTGATCATTCAACCATACATAACTCCTTTCATGCATAATTATATCAAATTTTGTCCTATGCCGCAATGTTAAGAAAATATAAAATTTCAAATATATGCACTCGAATTTCAAAAATTCTATCTAGTTCTGGATTTTTCGTCAAAAAACCCAGATATAAAGTTTTAAATAGTTGCTGGAAAAGTGTGAAAATCCATTAATATTTGTGATCGTGTATCCATTAATATCCATTAAAATCTATTAATATTTGTGATAAGAAATAAACCACAGACCGGCAGGTGGACAGACATACAGACAGAGAAACAGCACTCTAAAAATAGTCAAAACTATTCAAGAAAACTTAAAACATATATTGGTATCAATATCTCGAAGTCAAAAATTTTCGTGAAAACCATACTTTTTCTGTACTATATTCTATAAGTTTACATACTTCAAATAAGATAGAATTTCAAACTTCGACAGTTTTGGCCACATTTTTTAAAAAATATACGAAATTTAACTATTTGTGTCGTATCTCTACATAAAACAGTTCAATTAGCAGATTAATCCTAATTTATTTAAAGATTTTTTGAACAAATCCAGTCCTCTAATACGCAAAATTGGCCGAGAGAAATTGTCAAAGTTATAGGTCCAATTAAACGGTGAAAACACAGATTTCTTTCATGGGGCCTACATAATTTGAATTTCGTTAGATAACATTTCCATTCGATAATTTTCATGCCCACCTATCTTTAGCAACAGTTTTATACAGTCCCCAGTTGTATGTTGAAAACTTTAGTTAATAGTATCTCGGGTTAATATTTATTTAATGATATCTATACAGTCCAGTGTACATTGCAGACCGGTTCGATTACTGGAAAAAATTTATGAACCATGGAAGTAGATATCTTGTTCAAGAGAAAACTTTAATTTCATGTCATTCTCTTTCACTATGACCATCTGTGCGAAGTTAATAGTTCAAGACGTTTCAAAAGTGGAACTTTCGACAATTGAGGTGCTTTGAAACCGCAATCAGATATTTTATTTTCGGACCCTCCTACTTCAACAACTATGTTTAATCATACTGTTGCAAGACGTTTTTAAGTTAATAAATCGTAAGATTAAATTATCTTAGTTAGGATATTCAAAACATTGTGAATTTTCCATCTGAATTCTTCTTTTTCTAGATCATATATTATTAATTGTAATTAGTTAAATAACATTTTTATTTAAATTAATTATTAATATTTTTTCAACAGGTAACAGAGCATATCCAAATGAAATATCAGTCTGAAGAAGCTTGTTTTTATCCAACAGAATCCAAAACCATGTTTACCACTCAAAATTTGGAAACTTTTCCATCCTGCCTTCTTCCCAAAGCACTCAACATAGCCCTTGGTATATTTGGCATCCGCTTAAAAAAAGAAAATACAATAGCTGCAAGGAGGTCTATCTTGCCATTACTACATATAAAAACAATTATTTCTCACATACCCATTTTGCTAATTATAACGGAATATGTGTACCGCAGTGAACACCTTACATTTTTTATATCCAGCTTCTTTGATTACATTGTGTACTTGGTTGCTTATGACTTGTTCCTTTATCAGAGAAAGAAAATTTATTCTTGTATTGAAAACTTGCAAAAACTTCCTTTCCGAACTCTTAGACAAAAGACAAATAGCAGAAAGACGTCATTATTATTGGGAATTTTTGTCATCTATGGATTTATATACCTTGTTTCTGAACTCATATACACTTACTATAATTTTTTTCAGTTCAAAAGTGATCCCGATATTTCTTATATAATATTAAGTTGCACCAATACTATATTATATGCCTCGTTTATTTGCATCGGAATACCTACGCATATTGTTCTATTTGTGTATCTGGCTTCAATTGTGTATGATGGTTTAAAACGTATAAGCGAAGAAGTCGCAGTTGTTTTAACAGAGTGTGAAATTACACTAGAAGATATTCGTCAACAAAGAGTAATATACTGCAAATTGCAAAAGATATCTTGCACGATGGACTCAATCTTCAATACGATAATATTTATGTGGTTAATTAAAATTGTATTTAGAAGCTGTTTAAGTGCTTTTGATCTGTTGACAATACAGTGGTCCAGTGTTACTGCGCTAAGTCAAGTCCTTGTTGTATTAGACATACTCTTTGACGTATCTCATCTATTAATTCTGTGTTATTGTGGTGGGAAAATTCTGGACAATAAAGTCGAAGTGACAGAATCTCTGATGTACAACAGTGTAAATCTCTCACCACAAAGAGAGAGTATACGCAACGAAATACAATTCTTCGTAACATTGCTTGGGCATTCCAATATAGGATTCACTGCAGCAAACATCTTTCCCTTGAATAAAGGAATTGGTGTCACCATTATAGGTGCATTAGGCTCATACTCTGTATTAATATACCAACTAGTTTCAAAGTAATTTGCCATTTTCTTTCATTTATACTCAAATTTAGAGTCTGTGACACAAAATTGAAATATGGCGTTTTGGAAGACTGGTAATTTGTTAAATATTGTTATATAATTTTTTTTCAATTTTATTAAGAAATATATCTATGCTGTCAGCATTGAATTTTTAATAAGTTTGTAATTTGAATACGTCCTGTTGTATCAGATAAAACTCTTAAAGATAAAAAAATCTCGAAATAAGGGATTTTTTTCCATTAAAAATGTTTGTTATCAAATTAAATGAAGGATTTTAATATACAGGTTAGAAATATAAACACAAATTTGTTTATGAAACACTCATTAAGGAGTTTTAAACTTTTAAAAACGTGTATCTGTCAAAGTTTGCGATATATACTTTTTTTGATAAAATCTTAGAAAATATTTTACCTCCATCCTCTTATTTCATTTGCGTATGTTAATCTACAGAAAATAGTCCCTCAACTCTAGTGTGTTTCGTTTATGGATTTTTACCAATGTTTTTTACCGAGCGTAGAAGTTGAAAATAGGAATATATGTGCTTTTTAAAAAAGAAATCTATGAAACGATTAGAAAAACTTATAATTTTTTTTTTCTTTTTGTAAAATTAAAGCGTTACATTTTGATCAATGTTAGAAATATTTCTAACTATTCTAACGAATTTTAAAATAACACAAAACGGTAATCTTTTCAAAATCTATGTTCCGCAAAATGCTTAGCAAAAGAAGCAGGAAAAATGTCTTAAAATCTAAAATAGTTTGAGGTTAAGAATTATTTTCCATAAGATAACACGGTGAAAATAAACCTGGAAGAATATATTCTTATATTTTCTCTTAGTCATGTCCATATAATGCACAGCGTGGGACACCGGTAAAAATTGCAGTATGTCATTAATACTTTCTTAATATTTTCCTTTAAATATACTTTAAAAATTTTAAATTGATTTTTGAAATTTTTAACTTAGACTAATAATAAGTCTAGATAATAACTGCTTTAAATACTTATGAACACACACTTATATTTCTTGTGAACCATTTAAAAACTCTAGTTTTGTTAATACAACCTAGAATCTATTCATAATGAAAGAAAAAGAACAATCGCACAGATTCAGGATGGTAATTTATTTGGAATTATTTGTGTAATGGTAAGTGTAATATAAAAGTAATAACTTGTGCTATTAGGTATTGGAAAAAGTCTTACAGAAAATATAGCCATGCATGATAAAATCGTTGCTCTAAGAGACTGTACTTCTCTTCCAAGTTGGAAAGAAGTTTGCTTCCCCAACCGGGTATTGAACCCTGGATCTCCGAACTGGCTAGCCGACTCTCCACAGTTCAGGTACTGGCACGAAATTCGACTCTCATCACCGAAGTGGAATCTGTATCTTTTGCTCGAAAGTTTTATAAAATTGATATTTTCATCGAGAATAATCTTAATAATGATTTGTTCTTCCTCACACAGGTGTCCTTTGCACCACTTTCAGCGCATTCTATATTTTGATAAAATTGTTCTTATTTTCGGATGCTTTTAATGTTATATCGTTTTATTGGATTAATGTCGTGATTCAAAAATGATTCACTCTGTAATTTATGACAATTTTAAAATCGAAAATTTGTAATTTAGGGGTTTTGTATTTTTCTTTCATTTTATTTGCTATTTACTACACCACATACTAATTTATAGAAATGGTGCTGATTAGATTTTGTACGATTTAAAGAAATATAACCGGTCTTTTTGTTCAAATTAGCTCACAAATATCAACAAAATCTAGATGAAATGTCTAAGCATGCTTAAATGTATTACATTTTGCATCATAGATATAAACACACACATAATAGTCACATTAGGTACATAGAAAAACCCAATCGTTGGTTTTTCTTTGGGATGCAACTGGATGCAAAAATATTCGCATCCTATTTTATTAAGATCATGTGCACTAGACATTATTGCAGAGAATCATAGCATTATAAAAATTTACACTGGTGGGAATCTACTAGTGTTCTGCTAGTAGTGGTTTATTTATCAATAAAGGAAATATGACAAAAGAAATCCCTATAAAACATTGCAATATTTTATCTGTCTTACGTTCTAAAATGTTGTCAAAAAATACCACTCCAATAATTCCTGTTACCATATTTACCGATTCCATCGTAGTGTCACAGGATCTCAAGACTTGCTTCCATACCAGAGACAACCTACTTGGTAGGTTCGCGCATGTCTTGAACTCACATGTTGAAATTTAGAGAAATGAAAAAGCTGATGTTTTAGCCAAAAAATATAATCTAAAGTCATATCTTCTAAAGATAACGCATTCTCTGAGAAAAACGATCATTCCAGCATTAGAAGATGGATTCTGAGGAATGGATATTTAGCCTAGGATACTCCTGATAGAGGTTTACACGCCCAAGAAAACTTACGGATCTGCATATTTCTAGGGATGATTGAATGGTACTCTCTAGTTTGGAGACGGGTTATTTTGAGGCCGCGGCCTTCCACTTGATTCTTAAAAAGTTTAGTACATGTTTTAAATGTAGTAGTGAGGCTGTTTTCCTAAAATATATTGTGTGTTGCATCGGGGTTACTCATACTTCAATTTTTATGAATCCAATAAAGTTTTTAGACTTATTCACTCATATGCTATACAGTCGTCTAATTAAAAATCCGATCACCGTTCGTTACTCCGGCTCCTCGTGTTGTAAAATAAAACAAAATATATCATTAGACTCGAAATTATATCCTCTGTAAATAAATCTGAATCAAATTTGCATAAAGAGACGTCTTAATATTATATTTTGTACCAACTAGATTTTCCAAAGGGCAACGCTCACATTTGATAACATATTTCAATTCTAAACATCTAGACAATATTCGTATAGAAAAAATATTCGTATAGAATTCATATTAAATTTTTCCATTTTACTTAAGCCGTTGGGGTTATAACGGCTTGAAATTTCGAGTCACTAATGTCAAATGAGTACTGCAATTTTTCTCTTATATATACCTTAATAATTACCCTATCAATTTAATAATTATTACTTTCCTTATATACATAATGCATAAGGAAAATATTGTGAATTCGAATTCGAGTTTTTGACGGGAGAGCACGTTTCAAGCATCCCTGATCACGAATCAAACATTTTTGAAGTGATGTCTGTGTGTGTGTGTGTGAAAGTATGTGTGTGTGTGTGTGTGAAAGTATATATATGTGTGTGTGTGTGTGTCAGTGAGTCTGTGGAGACGATAACTGACGAACGAATGGACCGATTCGAACGACATTTGGTACGAAAGTCACAATCCGTAAACACTGAAAGCCTATTGTTTTTATACGCAATCGAATGTTCAGAACCCCCCTAAATTTTCGAGTGAAATTTTGAAAAATCGTCAAAAAATCAAAACCGCTAATAAAGTTACGCAAATAAATATTTCTTATGTAATTTTTCATTAGAAAACAATTGACATAAGTTTTAGAACGCTAAAATGAACCGTTCTCGAGATATTGCACATTTCTCAAAAAATTATCAAAAAGTTATATAAAATAAAAATAAAAATATTTCCTGTTGAGAAACATGTTCACTTTTCATATGTAATACCATGCGATAAATTGGGTGACATCATTCTCGTGGATCTAGCTCTTCCCATTCATGAAAAGAGATACTTTAAGTAATACTTTTGTATTTGAACGCCAATATTCATTTATCTGCTGTAAGAAAAACTTATTTTTCCGTTCATAACGCTTGGCGAGATTTTGGCGACGAATATAGCGGAATATGGCCAACTTGGCGACATTTTTAATTGTGGCCAAATTAACAAAAATCTCGCCAAATTGATAAAAATGACACTAAATCAATGAAAATGACGACTAATTGAAGAAAATTCAATATCTTAGAAGTAATATAAGTATCTACTATAGGAATAACATTTTTTTAACTGTAAAAGTAGTAAATTCATTGCATTATATAAGGAAAGTCATGAGTTACCCACGTCAGATTTTTTTATATTGCGATACTAAATAATGTAAACAAAAGTATACCATTTTCCACCTTGAAATGAGTTCTTAATATTATATTAGTTATGAAATTGAAATTTTAAAAAATATGAAAGGGGGTGAGGGCAAATTTTGACGACAATTGATTTAGCGATGTTAGAAACCTTAGTGTACAAAACTTTAGTTCCTTTCTTTCAATACTTGCCACCCAAGTTTGAAATACACATTTATATGCCAAACTACATCATTTTGGAGCTTTGGGAATATCATTTATCCATTGCCAATGAAAATACGCAAACGGGAAATTTCAAAATTGCAGTGCAATTCACGGTTTGTACTCTAGGTATTTATGCATTTAGTAATAAGGTATTATTATTGCCTTTGTGCAACCAGTAATAAGGAATTATTATTGCTATTGTGCAACTTGTGATAAGGTATTATTACTTTTGCCTTTGTGATAAATCCGTAATTTTAGATGTAATGACACATATGATAGCCAATGAAGTTAAAATTTATGCTAGCAATGTCGGCTTCTCGTATGTAACTTTATATTTAACATTTTATATAAGCATTATATATAAAGGAATTTTAATTTCGAGTTTGATTCAGATGACAAAATCAACAACAATAAATCGTGAAACATTAAAGTAAACTAAGCGCATTGTAGAATCGCACTTTAAAGAATTTCCTTTTTTTCTTTAAATGCTACTTAAATCTATATTACTGCTGAAAATTGAATAATCCTTACTCCTAACTTCCAAGGATACAGAGATACGCAGGTAGAAGCAAACTTCATATTTTTCAACTAAAGTACAAGGCTTCTTGCCTGACTGAACAAACTGAAAACGTATGTCTTATACCATCTGAGAATAACTGAAATGACACGTAAAACACATTTATAAAAACCAAGTGTCAATAATACCCCAACTTTTCATACTAATTACACCCATTCAAAACCCACCTATAAATACATAGTATTACATCCACGCCACCGTCCTATGATCCACGTCATGGTGAGGTAAACGCTAGTATTCTACCAGCATGAGAAACAAGGATAATAGAATTCGGTTTTTGGAGTTCCTAGACTGGAAAAATTCCAGCTTTTCCTTCCTGCAAAAATTAAATGGGGATAGAAATATACGTTTTTGAAGTGAGTTTAGGAAGAAACGAGTACTCTTTGTCACAGCTTTAGAAAAATATAGTGTCACACCTACTAATAAAAAATCTAATAAGTTTTAAATAACACCATATTTCAAAAGGACAGCGAATATAAAATTGGGTATAGATTAATGGGTTCTTGATCAGTGAAGAGAAGAAGGCGCGTTGCATCGTGATATCTGAATGCTAATGATATGATTCAACTCGAGGTCAAAGAATAATTATTTGTATAGGGCTGTTCAAATATGCTACAAATCCTTACAAATGTGGCACTGCGTCCGTGTTTGGCACACAAGTATAGGTTCCTGGAATTTTGCAATGGAAGAGGAAGGAGAATTTCAGAAGCCGTATGCCGAAGATCGGCAAGCTATGTAGCATTTTTGATTCTCCCAAGATCTCGGAAAAATTTTTCGCAATAATTGTTGAATAAAGGTCTTTTTGTTCTTCAGAACTGGCTGATAATTTTGTATACAGATACAGATTATAAAACTTCCTTGGGGAGCATTAATTTCAATATGTTAATAGAGTGTTTTGAATAACAATGTCATTTTGAATACTATGGAAATTTGCATATGATTGTGAATTCTAGGTGTATTAATATAATGTATATTTTGCACGAAGAATGGGTATACGGCTATAGTAGTATACTATAATATATTAATACATGTTCTTTTTATGCGTAATTTTTGATAATATTTAATATAGCCAACACTATTTTCCTTGGATCGATATTATGTAAATATTTTTGTATTTTTGGTTCACACTCGGCATTAAACAATGCTCCAAGTTTCCTAATGAAAATAGAATTGCTGAATTTCTCAAATGCGGATGTAATTTCAAATGAGATTACATTACATTGATATTTTGAGTAACCAAACTCAAATTAATAGATTACGGATTTATACATGAATTTGGAAATTTAAAACTGAAACCTTTATTTTTAGTGTGGCATCTGGACATCTGTGTACGTGTTTTTGTCTCTGATCAATCTATGCATCCACTCATAAACTCGCCAACGAACTTTCATAAAATTGATTAATTGAGTAAACTATTTGTTATCCCAGTAATACTGATTACAGTTTGGAAAGAAAGAAAAAAATCTGATCAGGGCAGCACATGACTTTCCCTGCAGACTTATATACACAATCTCTTTATTTTAATTAAACTTAATTCACTATTAATTCAATTTTCGTTCTCATTTGATAACTGAACTCACTTTCAAAGGTGGCGTTCAGAAAAAAACGAAAATATCTCGAGAACGGCTAGTTCTAGTGTAATAGCGTTGATCTTATTCTTTTCTTCGTTAAAAATTACGTATATAACAAGCATTTAATGGATATATTTCAGCATACGTTGTTTTTATTTTAGATTTTGTCGATTTTTGCGGGCCATTTTGCAAAAGAAAGGTAGGTTAGTTTCTTTCGAATGGTACCAAAATCTAATTAGCACCAGGGTGACCTATAGGCGACTTATCTACCAAATTTTGTGAAATTCGGTCCATTAGATATTCAGCTAGAGTTGATACAAAGTTTTACGGGCCATTTCGCAAAAAAAGGCAGGATCTTCTTTCCCGAATTGTATCCAAAACTAATCAGCACCAGATTCGCCCACAAATAACTTACCTACCAAATTTTGTGAAATTCAGTCAATTAGTCTTTTAGCTAGAGTGGATACAAAATCTGCACAGGCAGACAGACACACAGACACACACACAGACGTCAGTCAAAAAATATTCTTTTCCTATTCTAGAGGTCTCGAAACGTGCAGATCCGTCGAAAACTCAAGTTGGGATTTTCGGCATGATTCCAATACTTTCCCTATACATTACCATGTATTGCTGGGAAAGTAAAAATAGAACAGGTCTTTTCTTCAAAATGGAATACCTGACATTGAAACCTAAACAGACTTAAATGTTTTAATTAAATGCTTGTTTTTATATTACTAGTGCTTTAGCTAGTCAAATACAAGATAGCTAACACTCCTAAAAATAAAATTTAACTTTTTTAATCAGTTTTATTTTGTTTTACAGTGTATTATGATTAGTATAAAAATTATCATCTTAGTCAAAAATTGACTCGGTTATATCCCGTGATCGATGCTATCTATGAATGTTGCAAACCCAGACCACGCGACTCACCCAAGAGTACGAACAACTGATTGGGTGGCTGGGAAAGGATGCTATAAGTGTGAAAACTTTCAGCCGTCTTGGTCACCAGAGGCGTCTAAAGGATCTAGAAATACTTTTTGTCCCCACCTCTCAGTTTGCTAGCTCCTGAGAGGGAAATACAAAATCCGGCTCGGTTATTTTTTATATACCCTAGTCGAAACTATTAGAGTGCAAATTTTCACCTTTTTAGCTCACCAGGCGAATTATTTGGGTGTTTGGAGATATTTTCGGAGCTCATCCTGCTCTCGGTTTATCTACCTCCAGAGAAAAATTCTAAAAATCCGACTATCTTATGCTCCGACTACCTTTGTCCAATAGTCGATGCTATAAATGGGCAAATATTCATTCCTCTGGGTCGCCGGAAGGCGTCTGGAGGGTCTGATAAGCAAAACTGTTGTATATAATATTTAAAAATCAGCGAATAAAATTAGCTTCAATTTCTCTAGGAAACGGCTCTCTCAAAAAATGGAAGTTTCTTTTTTGTCACGCATTTCTAAACGGTGACTAGTCACGCATTGTAAAATGAGGACAGTCCAGACAAAAGTGACTTATTTAAAAATTGCAAATTCAATGGAATTTTGTATGAAATGCATTTTTCGCCCTGTTTTGTGAGATAAAACACAAATAATGTCGATAAAGAAAGATAACTAAATGAATTTGAGGTTATAGAAAACGTCGTGTACTGCTTATATCCGATATTTTTGTGCGACAACCAATTATAGTCTACGCATTGTTGATATTTTATAAATTTTAATTATTTATATCAACACGGCTCGCTTCTTTTACAAGTTATTTTTCCACATTCATTAAAAGCTACAATATCGATTATTGTGCATTTAGAGAAACACGCACTGCAGCCAATAATGCTAAAAAATTCATCCTACAAAATCTTTACTAAACTGTATAATATGCCCATCTATTTCGTGCCATTAACTGAAATATACTATCATGTTTTAATCATAATTATGTACAATCATTTGTCTTTTTTCGCTGTTATTGCAATTCGTGTCATTAAAATACCACGAGGTTTCGTAGAGAATGCAGTCACATAAATTGATCTATTAAATAAAAGCAGCGAAGGTGATTGGATGCTCAAAGATACTTGTCTGTACAAAATGGCTATGGCTATTTTAGTGTAAAAGAATATGGAATTTCATCTGTGGTTATACAAATGTGAGTTACATTTTTTATATATTCTTAACCTGTAAACAGCGATGTACTTTAATATACTTTGTTTATTCCTCACTTACATACTGCATATATATCTTAAATATTTTAGTAGACTAGGAAACGATAGCTCCCTGCTCGCTATGCTTCATCAACCCCCGTAACTCCTTCCCCTCCTTCCTTACGCCTCTTTCTCTCTTACGCACTTCAGGAGTTATTTCAATCCAAACTGACGTTTAAATCGAAAACCTGCTTTTTTCACCGTAGTTTTCTATTATTTCTTTACAAATGTACCAAATTTCATAGTTTTGCATGTTATAGATTTTGCGGTACGAAACTGAGAATTTCGAGAAACGCGACGATACAAAAATACATTTCTCACTTCAGAAGTGCTTAAAAGGAAAAATAACTCTAAAAGTGAATCGAAATAAAAAAAATCTGATGTGGGCAGCACGTGACTTTCCATGTAGATTCATATTCATTTTCTCTTTATTTTGTAATAATTCATTAAATTGAATTTAATTTCATAAATATAGCAAGCATAATTATTTTAAATACCACCGAATTTGTCCTTAAAATTCATTAATTTTGAACTTAACGTATTAATTTAGTAACTTAACGTATTTTTAAGGCGGCATAGCAAAAATGCGGAAAAACTAAAATATCAGAAGACCGGCTAGAGCCAGAATAATGGGGTTGATCTTATTATTTTCAGAGTTAAAAATTACGTATATAAAACAAGCATTTAATTGATACATTTGAGCATACGTAATCTTTTATTTTATATTTTAACAATTCTTGCAGGCTATTTTCAGAAAAATGAAGATTTTGTTTTCCAGAATCGTGCCAAAATCTAATTAGCACCAGGGTAATCCGCATGTGACTTATCTATCAAATTATTTTGTGAAATTTGGTCTTTTAGTTTTTGAGTTAGAGTGGATTCATGCAATTTTTGTGGGCCATTTCACAAAAAAGGAGAGTTCTTTTAACCCAAAAAGTACCAAATTGTAATCAATACTAGAGTCATCCACAAGTAACTCACCAACCAAATTTTAGGAAATTTAGTCATAAGTATTCAATGCGACAATCTTTTTATTAGACGGTTGACAAGAATTGTTATGAGGGGGCAATGAAAACTGCAAAAGACTTTGAGTAAACAGTGTGTGCCGATTTATTGCTGATTGTTCGTATTATATATATATATATATATATATATATATTCCTTCTATCGTAAAATGCATTTAAATTGAATTAATTATTAATTAGTAGATTAATCATACTTGTAACCATGCACTAAAACTCCCTGTTGTGTGTATTGCGTTGGTGGCCGCAAAACCCACCTAAATTTTGCATAATGGGATAACTACATTAGAACTAAAATGTTAACAGGAAAGGAACAAACATTTTATTTATTTACATAATTACCTTACACTCTTAAAATTGACAAATTATAGACGTATCCTTCTATTCGAATACATATAAAAGTAGTTTGGGGGGGGTGTAATGCCAGATAATTAATACTTTGGTTGGATCACATGGTGGAATGAATTAAATATTTTTTTTTCAGTGCAATTTTTGAAAAAGTCATTCTCATATAATTCTAATTGTACGGTACCTGATAAGGTCTTTCACATCTTTGAAGAAGCGCACTGAGGCTTTTCCACACTTTACACTTTCTAACACACCAGATGAACATGCTAGCTCTTCTCCGAACTCATTCCTATATCAGAGACACTCACATACAATCTAAACTCCTACTGCAGCTTGCTCGTCAAAAATGCAACTGACTTGACCCTAGCTTGACCTTATATTTATACCTTTTCTTCTGTTGGACGGTCTATGTGTCTTCTCTTTTGGCATGCAGACACCCCGGCGCTATCTCGAATACCAACAATGGGCTTAGCGCGGGAATATTCACTCCCCCCGCATTCACCCTGCTCCCACCATATCTCATTCATATCAATTCTTTAATATTTTAGATTTCTGGCATTACACAGTGGTTATAACAGAATTTTCATTGCGAATGACTAGAATATCCAGGAAAGATAGGGAATTATTACATTCTAGCTAACAGGTGAAATGCATAAAACAATCAATAGAATTCATAATGGAAAGAACACTGCCTCTATAAACGTTAGACTAATTACATAGAGTAAAAATATCATCCACGTACCTATCATAAATGGGAAACTGAATAAGACTAAATAATGAAACTTCAAAATAGTGCGTGTAAATATTATCCAAAGTGAACTCACGGATTACCCATGACCAGGCCTTCAGGCATTTTGCCGTCAAGTCACTCTTTACGAATGTTTACGAATGATCCTATTGAAGGTGCTTTATTGTGCCTTAGAAAAAACGTAATGGGAATTTTATTACTTTGAATATGAAGTTGATGGCTACATCTCCTTTACACTTATTTGTTTGTTTCAGAATACTTACGTTTTTCATGGTAATTAATTTCAAATATCTGATGGTTTGACCATGGGTAATAAAGGATAAAAAGACGGACTGGCCTTAATTCCAATTTTAATTAGATATGCCTGCAAATAATTGTAGTCTGTTATTATTCTAAAATATGCTGTAAAACCTCTTCTTGAGATCCCAAATGAAATTCTGGTCGACAATCCTTGATTCCGGTTTTCCAACAGCCTTTTCTTTCTTTTCTTCCCTTACAGCTAAGCTAATTTTATAGTATACTTCAGCTTTAGCTTGTTAGTAAGTTTTAAGATTTCTTAAAGTTTCCTAACCACAAACCATAGGAAAAACTTTACTCAAAATTTCTTACCGTGCTCTATTGGGAATATTGATATCAAAATATTTAACTATTTAAATTTCATTTCGGAATATAAACTGGTCAAAGGAATTTATAAAGACTGAACAGGTGGTATTTTTTTCAAATGAAGACCTGCAGTGACGTCACGTGATTGCAACTTCCATGGCTTTTTAGTATGTGTCATATGGTCTAAATTCTAAAAGAACTTACCTGGAATGTCTTCACCTAAGGTGGTGTATGTTAAACATGATTGGCTCACAAGGCTAAGAGAATGTCACTACACAGGATTCAGTACAATAACTACGTATAAAATTAACCAAATCATGTATTAGCACATTTATATCTTATCTCTTTATTAATTGTAAGCATGAACTTTATAAACAAATATATTTAATTTAATATCACACAATTATTATTGTACTATGTCTATATTATAAAACATTTTGTAATCTTATCACTATCAATCATTTACATAATTAACATCGTTTATTAAATTGTATACATTTATGCTCTTCAGTGTTTAATTTTTAATTCCATATTATTCATATTACGGCACAAAGTTAAATTAGACCAAATCGATTCTTTATTCCTGCACCTATGTCCCGAATTTTTCAGTTAATTGTAAAATACATGACCTACAATCTCTATGGGTCCGTATTATACTACGGTATTTCAAGCAGAAATGCTGGCGATTACCCGAGCTGTGATGTGGCTAGGGAGTACTGGCCATACAGCTGACATTTGTACAGAGACGGCTTCTGGAACTCCAATGGAATGCGTTCAAAGCTCGACGAGGTGCGTGATTATGTTGTAGACAATAACTTATGTATTTATGATTTCCGAAACCCATTTGGCATCACCCACCTCCCCAACAATCTGTAATTATACATGTTACTTCCAGTACAGACCCCTTAGACCTGGGAAAGGGGGTATGCCAGTGGTGGCACTGCACTCTATATTAAGAATAATATTACCCATCATCATTTAAGCGTCCCGGTCTTTACGAAGCTAGAGGACACTGAAATTAAAATCACTATTCCAAATTTGGTCCCAATTGCACTTGATTCTGTGTATAACCCTCCATTAAATATGGGAAGGTTCCCAAGTAACGATCTAGGAGCACTTTTAGGACTCTGCAGTAACATGATCAAAGCTGGTGATCTAAATTCATGCCAAACGAACTGGGACACAGCTTCGTCCTCGCATGGTGTAGCTCTAAAATGATTGGCTCAGTGCGCCAACCTCAATATTGTAGCTCCGTCCACACCTACACACTACTTTACGGGAAAGAACTACTATTGTCTTGGCACTTTTACGGAACATTCCTTACGACTATGCGATCATCGTCGACTACAATTTAACGTCTGATCACCTTCCCATAATGCTGACCCTTAACTTTGATAAAATCTCTTTAGACAATCCTTCGGAGCTACATACAAATGGGATAACTTTCGTTATACCCTTGAAACTTTTATCACCCCCCCCTCTCAAAATTACCAGCACGGATGACATTGAAAATGCGTCCTTGTTATGAATCATGTTCTGCTCGAGGCAGTAGCTGCAGCATCGAAACCAAATCACTCCAACGCCAGACCTAATCATCACACTCTTCCAGGTGATATTCGGGACAAAATTAAGCAGCGTAACCGGTTACGGAATAATTGGTACTGCAACAGATACCCAATTTACGGCGGACAATTCCGTAAGCTTCATAACGAGATCAAGGCTATGATTAAAACATACACACAGCAACGCTGGTGCACACACCTATAAAGTCTTACACCCACAGATCACTCTCTCTGGCGAACAACTAAAAACCTCAAATATAAGAAAACAACAATTCCGTCCATTAACGGCCCCAATGGACTCGTCCAGACTGCGGAGGAAAAAGCGAATGCAATTGCAGACAGCTTGGAACTCCAATTCACACCACACACAGACCAGAACTTCAGCCAACTCCACAACATAGGAGATGAGCTACAACGGACCACTCACGAAGCACTACACACAGATACACGGAATGACTTGGACAACACCACACTGGCTGAAGTTATTGATATCATCAGTGGTATCAAGATAAGAAAGTCGCCCGGCCTCGATGGTATTAGCAATCGCATCATCAGGAACCTTCCTATTATTTATCTATGCTAGTTGACCTTGCTTATTAATCGTATGCTTGAAATTCGCCTTTTTCTCCAAAGTTGGAAAACTGCCGTTAATATTCCCTTGGCCAAAAATAATCTAAATTTAACCCTAGCAGAAGCCCAATAAGCTTCTTAACAAGCTTATCCAAAATTTATGAATTGGTGTTGTTAAGACGTTTGGCTAGTTTTTGCAGACTGAGTAATGTTTTAATTCTTGATCAGCAAGGATTTCGGTCCACTCATTCCACGCAATCCCAACTTTTGCGTGTAATCGAAACTATCCCCGAAAACTCTACCAACAGGCAGTACACCAGCATAGTATTTTTCGACATTAGGAAAGCGTTTGATAAAACGTATATTCCTGGTCTCATTTCCAAGTTAGAGCGACTTGGCATTTCGGCTCAGCTTTTAACATCATCATCAACTCGTATCTCATTAATCGTTCTTTCCGCGTGCGGGTTGATGAAACTCTCTCTTTTATCCGACCAATCAGGGCCGGTATTCCATAAGGTGAAAATCTCAGCCCCTTGTGAATCAACAACTTCATCAACGACTTACCGAAGATACCCCAAATTAAGCTGGCTGCCTTTGCAGACGACACAGCTCTAATTGCTTGCTCGCAGTTGCTCCCCACACAATGCCATCAACACACTTCAAAGTTACATCAAACATAGCCTTAAGTACTGGCTTGTGACCTGGAGAATTAAAATAAACGCATCGAAGAGTGCAGTGTTGTTGTTGTTGAGACCCAGACCGTCCGACCTACCAGAAAGGTGTAAGGTAACTGTTTGGACAGCCGGGAAGTGCCAGTCAATTTAGACTGGAACTCAGTGGGGGGGCATCCACTGGGACCGTACCCTCCTTCCCCTACCACCAACCTCTCGGAAGGATTTACGGACCCACATGTTTAACGTGATCGTACTCCGCATGAACACGGCGGCAGTTGTGGCAGCGTGCAGATCCAGCGCGCAAACTACCGGGCTACCGCACCCGAAATGTGCCAACAGAACGCGGTGTTCCCAGGTGGTCACCCATCCAAGTACTAACCGCGCCCGATGCTGCTTGACTTCGGTGATCTAACGAGAACCGGTGTTTTCAGCACTGTAGGGCCGTTGGCTCAAGAGTGCAGTGTGCATATTCAAGCCCAACTTCCGAGAAGTTAGACATAATTTCATGTTAAAAGTATTTAATGAGTCCATCCCCTTCTGCGACTCTGTTGAATACATGGGAGTCACCCTTGACTCTCATATGTCATTTAAAGAGCACATCACAGAAAAATTAAAAACTGTCAACAAAACCTATTCCGCCCTCATCCCACTTCTCGGTAGAAAGTCCGACCTCTCCACCCGTAATAAGCTTATTATCTACTACCAAATCATTGCACCAGCGTTTCTGTATGTTTGCCCTGTCTGGGGGTCGGCTGCAAAAATGCACACTGAGAAACTGTAAGTATTCCAAAACAAAGCAGTACGATGCATTGTGAATGCTCCTCGATTTGTACAAAACGAAGCATTCACCATGACCTCAAAGTCGCTAATGTTGTAGAGTAGAATAGACGCTTCACTCGAAATTTCTACAAGAAGAATTCAAGCAGACCATGTTTGAGAGAAGCAGATCAAAGCTACGACAACATTTCCCTTAGTTATCTAAGGAAGCGGCGTCCAAGGAACCTTCTGGTCGGGCCTTTAAAAGTCCCCTGTAAAAAGCCGAGATTTGCGTCTGCCCAATCTTGTGTCACTTAGGCTGAATTCGATCTGAATGGCCGACAGATGGCGCCACTTCTGAGCCAGCTCGTTATTAGATCAAAAACCCACTGACATAGCACGATTGCTCATTAGCTAGCTGTTCTTGACACCAGCCCGCTTACAATGCACTCTTATTATTCTTAAGTCACAATGTGTTTAATAATTAATATATTTGTATGCTCTCTCGTCGCCTTGTTGTAAATAATTGTATTAACTAGTAACTTTCCCTGCACTATGGTATATTCTACCTAGTCAGAGCTTTCCCTTCGCCCCTCCCCCTTTTTACCTCTTCTAGGCAGTCGGCCAATGCCAAGATAGCGTCATCTACCATCAACATCGATAGCATCTACAATCTACGTCCTGTACAGGAATGAAGAAAAATCTGGAGGAATGTGAAAATATACAAAATTGGATATTTCTTACAACTCGATGTGGGGATAGGTGCTACCGCACAGGCGCCCCGAAATGTTTCGAAAAAATGAATTTGAGTCTGCAGGGGAAGTCATGTGCTGCCCACATTAGATTTTTACTTTCCCTGCAATACATGCCAATATGGAAAGTAGTGGATTCATGCCGATAATCGCAACCTGAGTTTTCGACGAATCTACACGTTTCGGGACCTCTAGAATACGAAAAAACTATTTTTAGCGTGACGTCTGTGTATGTAGCTGTCTGTGTGTCTGTCTGTTCAATGTATGACCGAATTTCATAATATTTGGTAGGTAAGTCATTTGTGTGTGACTCCTGGTGCTGATTAGGTTTTGGTGCGATTCGGGATTAAAAGAAACCTGTCTTTTTATTTGTGTGGCCCGCAAAAATTGCCTTTATCCACTCTAGCTGAGAAACTATTAGATAAAATGTTACAAAATTTGGTAGATAAGTCACTTGTAAGTTATCCTGGTGTTTATTAGATTCTGGCATGATTCGGAAAAAAAGAACCTGCTTTTTTTGCAAAATGGCCTGCAAAAGTCTTCAAATTCTAGAATAAAAAACTACGTATGCTTAAATACATCAATTAAATACTTGTTTTATACGTAATTTTTAAAAAGGAATAAAATCAACCCCATTACACTAGGACTAGCCGTTCTCGAGATATTTTAGTTTTTTCGCATTTTCGCTACGCCACCTTTGAAAACAAGTCCTGTTACCAAATGAGAACGAAAATTGAATTAAAAGTACAAATTCAATGTAATTTCAATTTATGTTATGGGTTATTTAATGAAATTAAACTCAATTTAATAAATAAAAGGGAAAATGAATTTAAGTCTACAGGGAAGGCCATGTTCTGCTCACATTAGATTTTTTACATTGTGGACAGTGAAATATCACACCACCTTCGTTGATTTGCTGTTGTTGATGACGGGGAATAGATGTGAACTGTTTATTTATTCCTGTTCTTGCATTGGCTTGTGTGAATGTATGCACTGCATTTAAAGTGTCGCATTAAACTGGGGTATACCTGTGACCAAAACGTCAACACATGTGGTATGACACTATGTATTAATTAATTTCTCTTCAACAGGTATGAAATAAAAAATCTAGATGAAAGTTCAATCCGAAGAAACCTGCGTTTCCATGTAAAATCTTCAGTCATGTGTACCAGTGACAATTCAAGATCTTTTGCACCTTGCTCTCTACCCAAACCACTTTATACATTCCTGAGTATATTTGGCATACGTCTAAAGAAAGAAAATACCACTAGTGGAAGAAGTGGAACATTACTATCAGTTTATATAAAAGCAGTTCTTTCACATATTTCTGTACTACTACTTATTATACAACAGGTGTATATTAATGAACACCTAACTCTCTTTATTTCTAGCCTCTTTGATTATTTTGTATACTTGTTTGCTTATGACTTATTCTTGTACCGAGGGAAAAAGATTCTTTCCTGTATTGAACACATACAAAAACTGCCTTGCAAAACTTCTAGACAAATTACAAGTTGCAAAAGAGCGTCATTTTTAATAGGTATAGTTTGCATGTATGGATGTATATATCTTGTTTTAAATTTAACGAACCATTACTTAGCATTTGACAAAACAGATCCAGTGTCTGCTTTTCTGATATTGTATTTAACCAATTCAGTCTTTTATAGCTTCTTTATGTGCATCGGAATTCCTATACATGTTGTCCTGTTTGTATATCTGTCATCGCTTGTATGTGACAGATTAAAGAACATAAGTACAGAATTTGAGGCTCTGTTACCAGAAAAAAGTACGATTCGTCAGCAGAGAATAATATATTGCACGATACAGAAAATTTCTTCTTCATTGGACTCAATTTTTAATAAGATAATATTTCTGTGGTTAGTTAAGATTGTGTTTAGATGCTGTTTAAGCGCTTTTGACTTGTTAACAATAGCATTGACGAGAACTAATGCGATTAGCCATTGTCTGATAGTATTGGATGTAGTATTTGATATATCACACTTATCTATCCTGTGTTACTGTGGTGGAAAAATCATAGACAGTAAAGTTGAAGTTCTTAAATCTTTGATGTATCAAAGCATAAAACTTGATCCTGAAATGGAAGACATACGCAATGAAATGCAGTTCTTCGTGTCTTTAGTCGGGCATACTAATATTGGGATTTCTGTAGGAAACGTCTTTCCATTGAATAAAGGAATTGCTGTCACTATTTTAGGTGCTTTATGCTCATACTCTGTATTAATATATCAACTAGTTTCTAATTAGACTCTGTATTAATATATCAACTAGTTTCTAATTAAACTCTGTATTAATATATCAACTAGTTTCTAATTAGACTATTGAGAATGTAACAAAGTTCTGCTATACAATGTTATGCTGTATTTGAGTTATAATTGACCAATGTACCTATATAACAGTAAAAATAATAAATACAATTTTTATTATATTAAGAATGATAAAAATGTATTTTAATGAAGCAAATGTGAAATGTTAATCATTTCAATATTTTTAAAAAGCAAACATAAATGAGCTAACATAAAATGTATTCATAAAATTAATGGTTTAATTTTAATAACAAGATGCTTATATTTTAATATGAACAATAATCCGACTGTGAATCAAAGAAAAGACAAAATGTTCAAAATTTAATTAAGAGTGAATATTTTTTATTACGTTTAGATCTTTCAATGCGGCTCGACAACCATATCTGACCACATTGCGTGCTTTGAAATGGACCATTGATGCTATTAAAGTTGATGTCTTTAAAGTCATAATTTAGAAAGTGGGTAGAATTGCATTATATAATTTGATGTGGGAAACTTTTAAATGAATAAAACTTATATATATATACCATCTACATATATAAAGAACATTATAAAATCTAAGCGCGTTTGGGCTCAATAAACTTTTCAGAAAGCTGTACAGTAATACCATAAATATTAAATTAACTCTATAGCAGTTAAAATCAAAGAAAGTGATTAGCATAACAATTTTAGCATTCTATATGGAAATTTAAAACACAATAAAATCAAACTTTTTGTTGACACAAAAACTGAGAATTGTAAAATACAGTTGTAATATGGGACGCAGATTGAAAATATATAAGAATTTGGAAACAACAAACTTTCTTATTTCAACTAAAATTTTCATATTCTCATTTCTTTTCCTTTAAAATTTTCATCTATAATATGTTAATTATTATGCGGATCATTTTGTTGGACTTAGCTTCGAATGGTAATATTGTACAACTTTCTGGTGACTGATGCAATGTACCTGACAGTGCTAAAGGTGTTTTTAATTCTTTTAAATGTCTATATATGATTTAAAAAATCTGTAATATTTTAATTTTTCGCGTTTTAATCCAGACTTCTGCCAGAATAATTTTATTTTATTTTCAAGTGTCTTGACTATTATTCACAATGAATAACTTTGAAATTTATATTGATTTTTAATAAGTTTAAGACAAAATAAGTCATACTTTATGAAATAAAAATATTGTAACAAATATAAAAATCTGATGTGAGCAGCACATGACTTTCCCTGCAGACTTATATTAACGTTCTCTTTATTTTAATTAAATTTATTTCACTTTTAATTCAATTTTCGTTCTCATTCGATAACCGGACTTATTTTCAAAGGTGGCGTAGGGAAAGTACGAAAAACTAAAATATCTCGAGAACGGCTAGTCCTAGTGTAGTGGGGTTGGTCTTATTCTTTTCGTCGTTAAAAATTGCGTATTAAATCAGCATTTAATGGATATATTTGAGTATACCCAGTTTTTTATTTTAGATTTTGGCAATTTTTGCGGGCCATTTTGCAAAAAAAGACAGCTTATTTTTTCTGAATCGTACCAAAATCTAATCAGCACCAGGGTGACCTATACGTTGTTGTTGTTGTTGAGACCCAGACCGTCCGACCAGGGTGACCTATACGTGACACATCTACTGAATTTTGTGAAATTCGGTCCATTAGTTTTTCAGATACAGTGGATACAAGATTTTGCGGGCCATTTCTCAAAAAAGGCGGATTCTTTTATTCCGAATCGCACCCAAAACTAATCAGCACCAGCCCCGGCCACAAGTGACTTACCTACAAAATTTTGTGAAGTTCGGTCCATTAGTTTTTTAGTTAGAGTGGATACAAAATCTGCACAGACAGACACGTCACGCTAAAAATGGTTTTTTCGTATTCTAGAGGTCTCGAAACGTGTAGATCCGTCGAAAACTCGAGTTGCGATTTTCGGCATGATTCCAATACTTTCCCTATACATTACCATGTATTGCAGGGAAAGTAAAAATTAGAAACTGTCTGCTTGCAAAGATGTATAATGTAAATGCACACGAAAAGGAATAATATCTTGGGGGAAAAGAATAATTTTGAATATTACACAATTTAAAAATACATGTCTGAAGAGATTTTCAATGATTTAAAATATATGCCAGTTCTTTTTGTTTGTTTCTTGCCCTTAAATTTTTATACAAAATTACCAACAAATAGAATTTAATATTATGTTGGATAATTTATTTCATTCATAATAAAATTTAGAATATTAAGCTCCGCGATTTTCGAAGAAGATAAAGTACGACACAGATTAGTACTGTCAATGTACTTGCGTACTTTGTCATGTGTCATGTATCGCCCAAATCGCCTCAGTAAGCGTACCCATCCCACTAAAAGTTACTATATCCCATTTATCGAAACAAATTTGATGTCCCATCCTTAAAAACTATCCTAGCTTCCCCTTTCAACCACTGTGTATCGATGGTTTGTATTGCGCATATCACTTTTGTATGTATGTCCACCCCTTTAAATGTTACTAAAGACGTTATTTGCCTAAAAAATTTAAAATTCTCCCTTTGACAATTTGTTTATAACTCCTTTTTACCGTCATATGTTAGTCATGTGTATCACTCATATCGCCTCAGTAGGCATTTCGACCTCTTTAGAAATTAGTAGAAGTCCCATGTTATCTAAAAAATTCCTATTCTTAAAACTATCCAAGCTCCCCATTTCTACCAAGTGGCGCTAGTGTGTATCATCTATACTACCACTTCAGGTGTTCGCATTCCTTTAAAAGTCCCTAAATATTCCATTTGTTTAAAAAATGTCCCGTCTTTAAATTAGTCCCGTCTTTAAACATTATGTTATTATCCCTTTCCTCCGCTATGTGGTGCTGGTGTGAATCTCACATACTGACAAATCAGCCGTTCCTATTCCTTTAAAAGTTATTATACATTCCCATTTGTCTAAAAAATTTAGAGTCTTGTCTTTAAATCTTCCAATTTTAAACGATATAAATTGGCGTAGTATCCCATTCTGTGTATCGCACTTACTATCTCTTTATGCATTTCCACCCTTTTAATAGTGACTTTATACCTCATTTATCTGAATAGTCTAAAGTTCTATTCCTACAAAATGGCTAACTATCCACTTATATGCCCTTAAATACTCTATTAAGCTGAAAATCTGAAGATCCATCATAAAAAGTCTGGTAGTTCCCCATATCACCGCTATGTCTTGGTTATCTCTATAAACCATACACCCTCAATATGCTCTTCCAAGCCCGTTGAAACTTAATATAAGTCGTATTCGCTTTCAAAATATAAAGTGCTATCTTTTAAAATACGTCTAATACCCCTCTCCAACGCTATGCATCGATGTTGTATTCATTCCATATTACCTCATTAGGTGTTTCTTATCCCTATTAAAACTTAATATAAGTTTCATTTACCTAAAAAATTTCATGTCCCTTATTTTAAAATAAGTTAAATACCCCTTTCCAACACTAGGTGCTGATGTTGTATTTATTCTACATCGTCTCATTAGGCTCTTCCATCTCTTTGAATGTAACTAAACACCCCTATTTACCTAAAAATTTAAAGTATGATCTTTAAAATACGACCTAGTTCCCCAATCTTTGAATTATTTCTACCTTTAACATTTTTGTATTTCTAAATGTGTAATGAATTATTCCATTTCATCATTTCTCTGTAATCTACTATTATCCGTTTCAATAAGTTAAACTTTACAAGTCTAAAATGGCTAGATTTTATCATTATTACTTTAATACTAAAAATAATTTTTTAAACTCAAAGAGAATACCCAAATCTGATTTCACCTTCAGCTCTTGGATAATAGCTGCATCCATGGAGTTAGTTAGATTCCGTCTATACTGGGACTTACCGATATTCCGGATCTCACACCAAGGGGTGGCTTCCAGATGAGCCGGGGTGTTAAGAAGATTAAAAATCTTGATTAATCCTAAATGACAATATGTATTGATCCTAAACGATAACGTACTAATTGTTTTATCGGATTTCATTCTTTGTCTGTTTGCATAAGGCGAATTAATTGCGATTTCCTATTCCAATAACTTTTTTGTTAGCGTTTTAATACTATGCATTTACACATTCTTTGATTTAATTAACACATAATATGCGCCTAAGTTTAGATAGGTAGGGGGTTTTCATTGCTTTATTTTAAAATTTATCTGTGTTCTAAGATTGCATATTCCCTATGGGGGGCTATTACAAAATTCTAAAGTCCTGGATAAAGGTGTCTACTATTAAATGCTTTAAACAGGGGTAAATTTCAAATTTGTTTGCAATATATTTGCTTAAGATAGGGTCCTATATTCCTTACGAAGGGGAAATATTCTATTTATGGGAGTTCACTTTGCTTGTCTTAAATGTTTCCAAACACTCTTAAGTACTTAAATAAAAAATTCAAATTCCCGTCTTACGAAACTACCCTGGTATTCATTTCTACTGCTATGTGTCGCAGATGTGTATCACTCATACTACCCCTTCAAGCGTTTTTTATTCTTTTAAAAGCACCTAAATAGGGCATTTTCCTAAAAAATTTAATGTCTTATCCTAAAAAATGCGTCTAATACCCTCTTTCCAACGTCATGTGCTGGGTATCGCACATACCCCCTCAGTAAGCACGCCCAGTCCTGTAAAATTCGCATCGGTTAACTTTTGTGAGGTTAAAAGTAGCATTTGTTAATTTTTCAAAGTTTAAAAATGTAACTAGTACTCCTTTACACAACGATATGGCGCTGGTTCTGCAGTGTAGGAGTAAGAAAATAGTTCTAAAGAAATTCCTCCACACGGGTTGCGACAAGGCCCCCTTTAAATCTTCTAAGTTTAAAAAAATCAAAAATACACCCTTTCCATCACGATGTGGTTCTATCATAGCATCCCATATGATTCCACATTTGTCGAGTTGCCACCGCTAAAAAGTTTAGACGCACCCCCTTTACCTAATCACAAAATGCATTATAAAATTTTTCCTCAAAATACCCTCGTACAAAATTATGAAATTCTAAGATCTGGTGAATTTGAGAGTTCTGTCCTTCCTCTGTAGGCATTGTCACCCCCAAAAGTTTCTGTACACCCATTTAACTAATTAAAATATTAATTATAAAAATTATTCCTCAAATTACCCTTGTACATGACCACGAAGACCAAACCGTTGCTAAGCTTTGAATAAAGTTTCTGAAATATGAAAACGCCTTTTTTTTCCATTTTATCAAAATACCCCTATCTAGGAATACGAAATTTCGGCCAGAGGATCGTACTATGGAGTCTCAAAGGGGGCAAGCGACAGTAGGAAGTAGCCCGATCCCTAAATGTTATTTGTTTCGCCACTTTTCACTTGTAGGACCGGTATCAAAGTGAAGGAACCGTAAGTGGAAGTCCAACGGTAAGTGGAACCGCTCAGGATGATCGTTTTCTACAAGCACGATGCCACAGATCAGTCAATGCACATTAGTTTACTTACAACATCGTAGTGTCACCGGGAAGAGCGATATCTGAGCAAGCTAGTTGGAGACAGCTACATGCAAGTAAGCTTTATGCAGGATGACCAGTGGTTTGCGTCCAACTTATGCCCTCGAACAGAGGGGCCTGCTTTAACTGGGCTCGAGATCAACTCAACTGGACTCCGCAGCAATTGGATACTGTGTTCTTCATGGATGAGTCACAGTTTGGTGTACAGATTGATTCCCGACGGTAATTGGCCTGGAGAACCCCTGGAACCCACCAGTAACCATGAAGCCAGTAACATCCTCGAAATGTAAGGCATGCAGAGGCGGTGGTTTGATGGTATGGGAAGAGATTGCTGTCGGCACCCGCACTGATCTCCACATCCTCTCTCGCAGTACTGTAACTGCAGTGAGGTATAGAGATGACATCTTTGCTCAAAATGTTTGCCCATTTATTGCTGCCATGGGTCCTGGTGCCATTTTATGGACGATAACTGGCGAGTGCACAAGGCTCGCATTGTCGGCCGCTACTTAGAATCGGTACCGTATGGAATGTCCATCGAGATCACCCAACTTGAATCCCATCGACCATGTATGAGACATGCTTGGGAGACATTTAAGTTCTATCCGTGACCTTACCTGAACCTGCACGAGCGAAGAACATGTCTGCTCCATGAATAGCATAGATACCCCAAACCTCCATAGTTGATCTTGTTATGGGCCTAATCGACGCTTCCGAGCTTGTATTTCCAGCAACGGTCATTATTTATTGATAAAATTTTTTGCATTTCCCCTGCTCTAGTGGTTTTTTTATACCCTATGATCTGTGAAAGTTTCAATTATTTCGAGTAAATATAGCTATATTGCTTTTATCACTTTGTTACTTAACTTTTGGACATGAGTGTAGTAGTATTTTCTCATTCTGGTAAGACATATACTGTCTTACTAACGCTTTCACTTCGACGCAATGCTAGAATATGGTATGTCGCTTTATTATGTCGTTAAATTTCAAAGCGTTCCAAGAAAAGTGGTACAGGTTATACAGTATTTTGTTAGAAATATAGCTTATAGTAATAATTAACGATATCAAACAATTCCAGATATAAAACTATCTTCCTTTGTTGGGATTATGAACAGAACAGTTGCACTGCTGAATTGGATCTGTCACGTCCGTTTATTTTTCTATGGACGTTTGAATGACAGACGCTTTTTGAAGGAATAACTATTTTGTTTTTCTTATCCCAACGACAGAATCTAGTTTTGTTTCAGAAATCATATATCTAATCCTATATCTAAATTTGTACTGCAGTTTTAACCTTGAGGTTTCATATCTAATACTTTCACACCAATTTGACAAAATGTTAACCATCCCGTAAGGTAAGATATTTTACTTCACATTAAAATATGTTCTAGGAAGACATTCTGGCTTTATAATTAAATTTACAAAAGATTCACTCACACGCGTGCTATATTATTCTTAGAAAGTATACATATTTATGTAAAAGGTTATTTAATAAATTAACTTCGACCGTAAAATTTAATATTAATTGAAATTCTTGAAATAGTGGTACAAGTACTATTTTTGCATTCTTTCATTTTTTTTCACTACCTATAAATATTTTAACACAGATAATGTAGAATGAATACGATGTTCAAAATAATAGCATTACCCAAAGACGGAATAGGAAATTGCTTTTGAGTACGTTGTGTACATTTTATCAATAATAGTGGCACATTCATTTTGTTTGACACTTGATTTATTCCACCATCACAAATCAATATTGAATAGAAAGCCAAGTCAGAAGTGGTTCTAAAGCCCTAGATGTTAAAAACAAGTCAGTTTAGTCGCTGTTCTGAACTGGTGTATAAGTAATGTATTTTCATTTTCTAATACTTTACTTCAAAATGTAAGTTGCTTTATATCAAAATATTTGTACTAATTATATACTAAATATTATTGAAATAAGTAATTAACTGTAGCGTTTTTCAGTCAACATCTTTAAATTGAAATAAAAACTAATATCATTTAATACACACTTTAATACCAAATAGCGATGATAATATCCGTATCATAGCCAAAACATTAATCTCAAAATTCCGCAGGTCATAGATAACGAAATTCTTAATTTCTGGATTTATATAGACAATTTCGATTAACTGAATAATACATTATCATTTCTGAAATTATGCCAAAACTATTAAAAAAATATGAATTTAATGTAACAAAATTCACCATAAATGTATTTAAATTTTCAAAATGTGATCGATAGCATTTTGCATACCATTCAAATTAGTTTTCATTCGAATCGGATACCCTAATTACATTTTAAAAATATATCTATCTATCTATATATATATATATATATACTAATTGCCAAGTGCCCGTCTGTCTGTCTGTCTGTCACGCTTTTTTTCACGCCTATGAATTGATGTTATTGTAAAATTTTCATAATGGAAGCGTTTATATTTCATTTGTACAAGGTTGTTTAATTGTACTTCAAAGTACCGTCGGGTCACATAGAGCGGAGTCGTAGTTAGAGATATTAATGCCCACGGCAAACAGTAGAATTGACGTCCGCCCACTTGATTTCATATTCTTACTTGAAAAAAAAGAGAAGTCTGCATCTTAATTGTTCCCCCTCTCCAGTCGGTACTTGGGACGACTGCCCCACCCCCCCTTCACTAGTTACGGCTTTGATTATATAAGCAGTATAGCAATGGTAATTTAATGAAAGAAATAATAACTAACGAATTATTTGGCGTGGTTTAATAGATCCTTATTTTTTAATACATTTTACGTACATATATGTAATTGAAACAAATGTGAAGCGGGGGCGTTGAAAACTTAGCACCAAGAACAACGTTCAGGGCGAACCTCATTCAAAATGCACCATGTACAACGTGTTTCTGTGCATTAACGAAAAGAAACATTGCTTTTATGACTTCCACCAATCCTAAATCAATGACGCTAATAATATAGTAAATGATTTACCATCATATCCCGTTGTTGTTGAGACCCAGACCGTCCGACCTACCAGAAAGTTGTTGAAGACCCAGACCGTCCGACTCATCCAGAGGACTAGAGCATCTATTTGAGCGGCCGGTACCAGAAAGGTGTAAGGTAACTGTTTGGACTGCCGGGAAGTGCCACCCAATTTAGACCGGAACCCAGTGGGAGAGGCATCCAGAGGGACCGTACCCTCCTTCCCCTACCACCAACCTCTCGGAAGGACTTACGGACCCACATGTTTAACGTGATCGTACTCCGCATGAATACGGCGGCACTTGTGGCAGAGTGCAAATCCAGCTCGCAAACCACCGGACTACCGCGCCCGAAATGTGCCAACAGCACGCGGTGTTCCCAGGTGGTCACTCACCCAAGTACTAACCGCGCCCGATGCTGCTTGACTTCGGTGATCTAACGAGAACCGGTGTTTTCAGCAAGGTACGGCCGTTCGCTTCCATCATATCCCGTGTCACCCTTATTTCATTTTTCCAAAGTATCAATATTTTTTCATGCAAAGTGTCCCCGATGGTACTTTAAAGTACCAGTTCGTTTAATTAGCTTTAATTTACCCTGTATTGCAAAAATTTTTATTTTTATTGCATGCATCTTCTAATGAGTCCTCAAGTAACAAGAAAAAAAATATGTTAGGTGAAATTTTTAAGTTTATCATAATTCGGTAGATAAAGGGTTAAATGTGATAGAGGCTTGATATTTGGTATATGGGCCAATCATCTGATACGAAACCCAAGATAAACAGAGTTTTTCAAAAATGTTCATTTATGGGTGTGCCTCACAGAAAACAGGAGCAAAGGAGAAATAATAAAATAGAAGTGCCTCGGGATGGGATAGACTTTAATGTACGAATAGATAATTCGATAGGAAGAAATGCGCAAATTAAGTTTCCTAATATTTTCTTCTTAGGGGGTTCTGCACACCAAAATATTCGATTTGTCGAATAAATATGAAACGTGAATTATTAAAAAAGTTACATTATTCATTGGTTGCTTATGGGTTGATTTTCAACTGGTTTTCGGCTAGTTTATATATGTAAATTGCCAAGTGTCCGTCTGTCTGTCTGACCGTCCGTCTGTCACGCTTTTTTTAGGCACTTCCCGAATAGATAGAGACTTGCAATTTGGTACACGGCTCGGTCGTTCGATAAAACCCCTTGGAAAAACGAATTTTTGCAACGGATTTGATTTTCAACGGATTTTTCGAAAACATTCTATAGAGGGGGTGCCCCACACCAAAACGTTCGAAAAGTGAAATGATGGGAAAGCATGATTTACGATGAGATAGAGACTTCAAATGTGGTGTATAGGTAAATCGTTCGAAAGGAAGACAGTGTGCAATTTCAGATTTCCCATATATTCTACTTAAAGCGGGTGCCGCAAACCAAAATATTCGATTTACCGAATAAATGAGAAACGGCTACTTTAAAATTTGATAGACGCTTGAAATTTGTTATATGGGCTAATCATTTGAAGAAAACACCCAAAACGAATATAGTTTTTTTAAAATGTTCGTTTAGCGGGTGCTCCACACCAAAACGTTCGAAAAGTGAAATGATAGAAAAGTATGCTTTGCGATAAGATAGAGACTTCAAATTTGGTGTACAGGGAGACAGTTTGAAAGGAAGAAAGTGTGCATTTTCAGATTTCCAATATTTGCTACTTTAGGGTGTGCCGCACACCAATATGTTCTATTTTCCGAATAATGAGATACTCTTCAATTTAAATGTGATACAGGCTTTGTATTTGGTATATAAGCCAATCATCAGATAAAAAACTCAAGATGAACAGAGATTTCCAGAAATGTTCATTTATGGATCTGCTCCACAGAAAAATATTCGAAAGGGGAAATGATAAATAAGCATGCTTCGGGGTGAGATAGAGACTTTAATTTTGTGTACTGGTAGATAGTTCTAAAGGAAGAAGTGCGCAATTTAAGTTTTCCAATATTTTCTTCTTTAGGGGTTCTGCACACCAAAATATTCGAGTTGCCAAATAAATGTGAGACGCGAATTATTCGAAAATTTACATTATTCAGGTGTTGCTTATTGTGAGACCATTGATATTCAACGGGTATTCTTCTAGTATATTCTAATTGCCAAGTGTCCATCCGTCTGTCTGTCTGTCTGTCTGTCTGTGACGCTTTTTTTAGGCACTTCCCGAATTGATAGAGACTTGCAATTTGGTACACAGCTCGGATGTTCTATAAAAAACCCTGGAAGAATCGAATTTTTCGGAAACGTTCTTTAGAGGGGGTGCCCCACACCAAAACTTTCGAAAAGTGAAATGATGGGAAAGCATGCTTTGCGATGAGATAGAGACTTCAAATTTGGTGTATAGATATATCATTTGAAAGGAAGAAAATGTACAGTTTCAGATTTCCAATATTTTCAACGTAAGGGGGTGCCGCACACTAAAACGTTCGAAAAGTGAAATGATAGGAAAGCATACCTTGGATTGGGGTAGAGACTTCAAATTTGGTGTTTAGGTAAATCGTTCAAAAGGAAGAAAGTGTGCAATTTCAGATTTCCAACATTTTCTATTTAAGGGGGTGCCGCACACCAAAATGTTTTATTCAATTTTATTCAATTTACGTAGCAACTACAGATGAAATCCAGTTACAGTAGCCACACAAGATATTAAAAGTACAGAGCATAGGATACAAGAATACTAATTAGTAAACATGTCAAGCGCATTGAAACAGGCTTTTTTAAAACAGGCAGGGGTCAAGTTAAATATATCAATATCAGCACAATAGGTATTATATAGATCAACAAATTTATAGGTACAATAGCATTTAATGTAGTTGTGTTTAACAGTAGTGTTGTGAAAAAGAGTTTTTTTCCTGGTATTATTGACAGGTATGTGGAATTCCAGGCAAGAAAGTAAAGTAGGGCAATCAATAATATTATTTAAAACCTTATAATAAAACAAGAGGCAGGACCAGCTTCTTCTTTTTTTAAGAGACATTAAACTATATTCTGTCTGAGTTCCCTTGTATGCATACCATAAGGATAATAGCCAGTCAATCTGTAATCAATAGTACGTAATAGTTTATTTTGCACGATTTCTATCCGTTAAGAATGCAGATTGTAAACAGGGTCCCAAATCATTGCACAATATTCCAAGATTGGTTTAACAAGGGTATTATAAATACAAATAATCGTATCAGAACAGGCAAAAACACAAGATCGTCTTAAGGTGAAACCAAGTCTTTGCTATACCCTTTTAATAATATTATCGATTTGTCTCTGAAAGTTAAAAGTATCATCGAAAGTGACACCCAAATCAATAATATGAGTACATCGAGATAGAGATGAATTATTTAAAATATAATTGTAATTAAGAATATTATGGATCCTAGGAATGCTCATAACACAGCATTTAGAAATATTTAAATGAAGTTTATTTAGAACAGACCAGTTATACAGTTCATCTAGATCTCTCTGCATCAGTTCACAATCAGTTAATGAGTTGATTTTCATATAAAGCTTCAAATCGTCTGCAAACATAAAACATTTTGCTGTTTTAAAAATTAGGGGAATTCCATTAATAAAAATTAAAAAAAGGAGTTCGGCCCAGATTAGAACCCTGAGGAACACCAGAGGAATTACTGTATAGTCTGGAGTTTACACCACAGTACTTTACAGAATACAGTCTATCTGAAATATAAGAGTATGAAAAAGTCGACAAATCAACACTAAAACCGCTAGTAATCAGTTTACGGATTAATAACCCCAGATCGATGTGATCAAAAGCTTTACTAAAGTCAACATAAATAACATCAAGTTGTCTCTTGGTTTTAATAGCATCAACAATATCACTGGTAAGGCAAGCTAAATTAGTTACAGTTGATCGTCTTGGCATAAACCCATGCTGGTACGGAGAAATCCATTGCTTAATTTGGGAAAAGATCCTTTCATGCATAACACAGTCAAAAACTTTTTAAAAAGGGGAAAGAATGGTAATAGGCCTGTTGTTCGAAATATCATGCTTGTTGTTCTTTTTATGTACAGGAATAACTTGATCATATTTCCAGACATTGGGAAGAGCCATAGTTTTAATCGAAAGATTAAACAAAATAAGCAAAGGATAAGTAAGAGAGTCAGCACAACCTTTGATAATGAAAGAAGGAACATCATCACAGCTTAAAGACTGGCTGGATTTTAACTTCTTTAAGGCTTTGGCAACATCATTTTCAGTAATATATTTAACCTTAATTAAGTCAATGTTATTGAGTTCACAATACTTGGTTAACAGTTCAAAATCAACAGGTTGGCTACTTTGGATATAAACAGATTCAAAAAAATCAGCAAAACAGTTTGCAATATCATTAACAGTAGAATAATCAGTATTATTATAACTCATTGTTGAGCTAGCTCCCATGACTACCAGGCGAATCACCTTTACAAAAATTCCAGAAAGCCTTAGGGTTCTTGTTGAGTTCTTGTTCCATGATAGCAACATGATTGGTAAAATCAGTTTTGATTCCATCTTTCACAGATTTGCGTAGTCTATGAAATTCCTGTAGATCACTTATATCACCACCTCTAATCGATTTTTTACGATATTTTTTTAATTTAATATTATGGATAGTGCTAGAAGAATACCACGATTTATATCTCCGCTTAGTAGGAATATATTTTGGCATACATAAGTCAAATATCCCATAGACGCACTCATAAAAACTCGATATAGCATCATTGACATTTGTATATGTATTTAGAAAGTTCCAGTCTGTATTATAAAAGTAGTCATAGAGCATAGGATAGCTGGCCTTTCTAAAGTTATATTTCATATTATTATTAATTCGATGATTTCTGCTCACCTTCTTAATCAATATAGTTCCCTCCAGAGCAGGATGGTATGGAACCTCTTTACCGAAACTGAAGGTATAGAATGTTCAATAATGATCTGTTTATAGTTAGTTAAGACAAGATCAAGAATTTTGCCATATTTATTAAAAACAGTGTTTAATTGATCAAGATTTTGGAACTGCATAATGTTAGAAATAGCATACTCAACTTGAGTGTAGCCAGATAGGGTACCAGTATTGGAATGGTTGAAATTTACAGATGAAATATTAAAGTCTCCAAATATAAATATATGATCCGGCGAAGTACAGAATTTTTTTTCAGCGCTTTTAAAGAAACTTTCATATTTATCAACAGTAGTATTAGGTACAAAGTAAATGACACAAATATAGAACTTGGAGGTATTAGAAGCGCAGACACGAATCCATAAGCACTCATTTTCAAATGACACATCAGTTAGTTCAATAGAATCAAAGGCTTTTTTTACGGCAATAAGTACACCTCCGCCCCGATATAGCCCAGAAGTAACCGGATCTCTATCACACCTAAAAACATTATAGTCCTTATCGAAGATTTCACAACTAATAATATCACCATTCAACCATGTTTCAGTTAGGAAAATGATATCAAAATCATGTGTTAAGTATTGACATAAAACTCGTTTGTTTTAGTTCTCAATCCACGTACATTTTGATAATAAAATTTGAACTCCTTTTTTATATCCCTCATTACATTGGCATGCTTGTCAGGCGCAGGAACTGAAGTGTAGTTATATTCATTTGAGTAATTTACAGTTGGATTATCTGATAGTCATTTACTTTCTGTTGAGCTATCACCAGTAACCTGGTCACATGAATCATTAGGATTATATTTAATAGGCTTATAGTTTACTGTTTCCCCAACAGTTTTGCAAACAGTCGTCCAACAAAATGTTCGAATTACAGAATAAATGAGAAAACGCCCCTTTAAAATTTGATAGAGGCTTGAAATTTGGTATATGGGCTAATCATTTGAAGGAAACACGCAAGAGGAATATAGTTTTTCAAAAATGTTCGTTTAAGGGGGGTGCTCCAGAGTGAAACGTTCGAAAAGTGAATTAATAAAAAACCTTACTTTGAAATGAGATAGAGATATCAAATTTAGTGTAAGGGTAGATAGTTTGAAAGGATGAAAGTGTGAAATTTCAGATTTCCAATATTTGCTACTTTAAGGGGTGCGCACAATAATATGTTCGATTTTCCGAATAAATGAGGCACGCTTCCTTTTAATTGTGATAGAGGCTTGATATTTGGTATATGGGGCAATCATCTGATAAAAAACACAAGACAAACAGAGGAAGAAATGCTCAAATTCAGTTTCCCAATATTTTCTTCTTTAGGGGGTTCTGCACACCAAAGTATTCCATTTGTCGAATAAATGTAAAACGCGAATTATTACAAAATTTACATTATTCAGGGATTGCTTATTGCGAGACTGATTATCAACGGGTATTCGGCTAGTATATACTAATTGCCACGTATTCGTCTGTCCGTCTGTCTGTCTGTCACGCTTCTTAGGCACTTCCTGAATAGATAGAAACTTGTAATTTGGTACACGGCTCAGTCATTCGATGAAAACCCCTGGAAAAATCTAATTTTTCGGAAACGTTCTCTAGAGGGGATGCTCCACACCAAAACGTTCGAAAAGTGAAATGATAGGAAAGCATAATTTGCTATGAGATAGAGACTTCAAATTTGGTGTATGGGTAAACCGTCGAAAGGAAAAATTTGTGCAATTTCAGATTTCCAATATTTTCTACTTAAGGGGGTGCTGCACCCCAAAACGTTCGAAAAGTGAAATGATAGGAAAGCATGCTTTGCGATGAGATAGAGACTTCAAATTTGGTGTATAGGTAAATCGTTTGAAAGGAAGAAAGTGTGCAATTTCAGATTTCCCATATATTCTACTTAAAGCGGGTGCCGCTAACCAAAATATTCGATTTACCGAATAAATGAGAAAAGGCTCCTTTAAAATTCGATAGAAGCTTGAAATTTCGTATATGGGCTAATTATTTGACGAAAACCCCAACACGAATATAAATTTTCAAAAATATTCTTTTAAGAGAGTGCTCCAGAGTAAAACTTTCGAAAAGTGAATTGATTAGAAACCATGCTTCGGAATGAGATAGAGATATAAAATTTGGTGTAAGGGTAGATAGTTTTTTAAGAAAGAAAGAGTACAATTTCAGTTTACCAATATTTTCTACTTTACGGAGTGCCAAATGTTCGATTTTCGGAATAAAGGAGAAATGTCCCTTTTAAAACGTGATAGAAACTTGATATTTGGTATATAGGCGAATCATCTGATAGAAATCACAAAAGGAATAGAGTTTTACAAAAATGTATATCTAAGGGGATGGGTACTCCACGCAAAAGCATTCGAAAGAAGAAAAGCTAGAAAAGCATTCTTCGCGATGAGATAGAGACTTCAAATTTTGTGTACGGGTAAAAAGGTTGAAAGGTAGAAAGTGTGCAATTTCACTTTTCCAACATTTGCTATAGTAGGGGGGGGGGGGTGCCGCTCACTAAAATATTCGATTTGCCGAACAAATGCAAAACGCCTCTTTTACAAAGTGATAGAGGCTTGAAATTTAGTATATGGGTTAACCATTTGACAAAAAAACCAAAGATGAATACAGTTTGACAAAAATGTTCTTTAAAGGGTGCTACACAGAAAAACGTTCGAAACGTGAAGTTATAGAAAAACATGCTTCTCGATAGGATAGCAACTTCAAATTTGATGTATCGGAAGATAATCGTTTGAAAGGAAGAATGTGTGAAATTTCAGATTTCCAATATTTGCTCCTTTAAGGGGTGCCGCACATTAATATGTTCGATTTTCAAAATAAATGAGGCATGCTTCCTTTTAAATGTCATAGAGGCTTGATATTTGGTATATGGGCCGATCATCGGATAAAAAACCCAAGACAAATAGAGTTTTTCAAAAATGTTCATTTATGGGTGTGCTTCACAGAAAAAAGTTCCAAAGGAGAAATGATAATATAGGGGTGCCTCCGGATGAGATTGACTTTAATGTGGTGTTTGGGTAGATAATTCGAAAGGAAGAAATGCACAAATTTAGTTTCCCAGTATTTTCTTCTTTAGGGGGTTCTGCGCACTAAAATATTCGATTTGTCGAATAAATGTGATACGCGAATTATTAAAAAAATTACATTATTCAGGGGTTGCTTATTGCAAGACCATTGATTTTCAACGGGTATTCGGCTAGTTATTTTAAAATTCTTTAAAATATATTTCTGCCCGATGATTTTAATTAACTTGTTTAATGTTTAATGCAAATACCTATTATTTCGATATTTGATAATGGTATATTTCAGAGACTGATTACGAAAAGTGATAAGATAGCGCTACAATACTAAACATATTTCTTATCACAGCAAAAGCAATATTTTCTTCTTTTTCACACACACACACACACACAAAGTCCTCCGGATGAGTCAGACGATCTGGGTCTTCAACACACACAAACACATATATATATACTCACACGCACAAACACATATATATATGTGTGTGTGTGAAACCAGGAGACATTAGGCAGTGTTTATGTACGAATATTTAGGATATCTGCCAAGCTAGACAAAAACGCAGACTCGTGGGCTCCAGTGTAAGAGAGTCCTGACTATGGAGGGTAGGGAAACAATGTATAGAGGCATTTAAATTACAGGTGTGGTTGAGTTAGAAATTCAATTGTAGGTCAAAGCTGAAACCATGCAGATTGGTGAACAAATTAACCAATGGAGAAACATTGCCGCATCACCTTGAGGACTACCAATGAGATACGGAGGGCGTATCTGATTCAGCGTTATGCGTCAGGGCGTATCTCTTTCAGTCATTATGGAATGGGAAAGAGAAATGGTGTGAGAGTCTACTTTAAGAATTGAGAGGGTATGCGGGCCAAGAAGTTGGTGTAACAGTCATTTATTCAGATATTCAGACATGTCGTAGCAATCATTCATTCAGATATTCAAAAATGGTGTAGTAGTCAATATATATGTGTGTGCGTAGGTGCGTAGTCAATATTGAGAGATGGTGTAATGATGAATGGCCGACATTCGATTCAATGTGCTAAGAGAAAAACAGAGGTATGTACAAATCTACATTGAATTTCGGTCTAGATGATTTTAGACAAATAAATACCTGGTCTCACACACTCAATTCCTCTTCCTTATATATATATATATACATATATATATGTATATATATATATATATATATATATATACATAAATGTCATAAAAACTAAAACTGTATACTAAAACCAAATGCAAACGATTCAAAAGGCGCCTTGCGGCCATTTCCTATCGTATACAAAATATATATATCTCAAGGAATCTAAAAGAGAAGTGAACAAATTTAGTACCACAAAGTAGCCGGGGGGTTGTTGTTGTTAAGACCCAAACCGTCCGACCTACCAGAAAGGTGTAAGATAACCGTTAGGACGGCTGGGAAGTGCCACCGAATTTAGACCGGAACCCAGTGTGGGATGCATCCACAGGGACCGTACACTCCTTCCCCTACCACCAACCTCTCGGAAGGACTTACGGACCCACATGTTTAACGTTATCGTTCTCCGCATGAACACAGCGGCAGTTGTGGCAGCGTGTAAATCCAGCTCGCAAACCACCGGACTACCGCGCCCGAAATGTGCCAACAGCACGCGGTGTTCCCAGGTGGTCACCCACCCAAGTACTAACCACACCCGATGCTGCTTGACTTCGGTGATCTAACGAGAACCGGTGGAGCCGTTGGCTCAGTGGTCGGGGGGGGTGACCCTCACTGCCCGGTTAAGGTATGATTTGAGACGCGGCAACTCTCCCGGAGGCTGGTACCAATTTGAGAATGTTTTGATTGTATTTATACAGTTTTGGTGTATATTTTTATATTTCTGGTCCATAACCTTCTTAAATTGGTAACGGCTTCCCGGAGTGTTGTCGCGTCTCAAAGCACGCCTTAACCTCCTTCCGGCCGCCCCCCCCCCCGGGTTACAACCACCACCCCCGGCCACTTTGTGGTACTAAATTTGTTCACTTCTCTTTTAGATGCCTTTTGGAGATATATATATACATATATATATATATATATATATATATATATTTATATATATATATATACATATATACATATCCATATATATATTTTGAAACTACACATTAAGATGAAATTAGTTTTATAAAAATCATATATGTAACGCAGGTATTTAAAGTACTAATCCCCTTGTTCAATTCATAAACATACAAGGTGTAAATGCAAGAAATGTGTTTAAGATGAAAAGTTGCGAAATAGAAACGTTGTTTTGCATGATGAGATAGGCCTTTTCTAGCTGCCAAAATTTTTTTTTTAAATTGAATAAAGTAAAAAGCATTTCCGAAACCATGTACGTTACTATATATATATATATATATATATATATATATATATATATATATATATATATATATATATATATATATATATATATATATATATATATATATGAAAATGAGACACCGAGACGGAATGGGCAGAAAGTGATGAAAATCGGCAAACATAGAGAGACAGCAACGAACAATAAGTGATGTTTATTGCAACATGAAATCCCTATACACTGAGCGATAACACCGTCTGATCAGTAGGTTGTGGGATCACTGCGGACAGCGATACAGGCAGCAATACGTGTAGGTACAGAGACAAAGAGCGTGCGAATGGTGTCCTGAGAGATGGCTGCCCATTGTCTGTCAATCATTTACCAGATTTCGTCTTCTAAACGCGAGGGTGGCAGCGACGTCCAATCACGTCCCAAAGGTGTTTTATTGGTGAGCTATCTGGGGGAGACTGGAGGCCAGGGAAGCACCTGGGTACCTTGCAAGGCATTTTATCTGATACGTGCCGTATGTGGTGTCGGGCGTTTTCCTGCTGGTGAAGGTCATTGGGCACCCCCTGAATGAAGGGTAGTGTCTCCGGCCGCAGCACGTTATTCACGTATCGTTGGGCCGTCATTGTGCCCTCAACACGGACCAGAGGTGACCTGCTATCGCAGGCGATGGCGCTCTAAGGCATGATTCCACGTTATCGCGCGGTGTGGCGTTCCACAGATGCGGCCGGATTTGACCTGTCACCACTTTGGCGCCAGACTCGTACACGGCTGTCATTGCTAATACAGAAAGGTGCTTCGTCTGAGAACACGACCCTGTTACATTCCGCCGTCCACGTGGTTATATACTGACACCATTGCAAAGGGAAGCGTCTATGCTGTTGGGTCAATGGCAGTTTTCTTAATGGGCGCCATAAGTGCAGGTCACCGGCGACTAATCGACGGATAATGGTCCTGGTCGATACGCGAGCATCAAGGATGTCCTGTACATGCTGCAATAGGTCGACGGAATTGGCCTGTAGGGCCGCCAATGCTTACCGGCGGATGTGTCCGTCCAGCATGCTGACGTCTCTCTGGCCGTACCGGCACCCCTCAAACGTGCCACATTCCCTTGTTCCAACCATCTTCGCCACAGCCGGTGTTCAGTGGACTCGTGTAGGTGACTGTCCGCTGAGATTTGACGTATGGCCCAACTTGCCCTTCTGATTCGATCCCATACACCTGGTGAAATCGTATGTCTGCTGGAACTGCCTCGGTAGGCGATTACCTGGCATTTTCTGCTACTACACGATTCCTCTGAGACAAAAAAAAATTGCAAAATTATTTTTCTGGCAGACAAAGCCGCGAGACTATTGCCGATTCCGCAGGTTCCTTCCCTTATATGTCATTTCACGTTTGCGGGACAGCTACGCATTTCACAGCATTTCCATAACTCGGTGAGCTGCGTCTACCTGATATTTGCATATTCTTCTATTCACTCCTTGATGTCTATATATATATATATATATATAAAGTGAGAGAGTATCTAACAAAAATTTCATGGAAATCCGATAATATTTTGGACTGCCTCAACTAGGAAGTAATAGAAATTTTACTACTATAAGATAATGCCGGACGTCCTTTATAGAGGAAATAATAAACATAACATTTATGACACAGATGCTTTAACTGAACAGGTTAAATCTGAAATTTATTTCCTAAATATGTTCATTATAGTGATTATACAATGAAACAATTACCTCTGCTGATTTCTCAGTCAACTTGCTTCTCATTCCTTGCGAAATGTGTTCTTGTCTTGATATCTGGAACGCGTTTGCCATGTCCCTCCGCAACTTGAAAGAAAAATTATTTCTGACTTCCCTGCGTAGTGCGAGAAGAATTAAAAGTGATTTCAAGAGGTATTATTTTTTTAGTACTGTCGCTGCCAATTGTAAAATATATTTCTGTCTCCTTGGCTTCCTCTAAAAACTAATCTCCAACTATGAATTCACGTTCTTGTCCAAGAAAAATATGCCCAATTGTAAAGGTTAAAAAAAGAAATAGAAGCAGCTCCGGCGAATTAGTCAAACATTTTGTACCTTCGATCTTCTGTTTCGGTGTATTTGACTGATATTCCATCTTTTAAATGTGTGCTTTTGTAAGAGTTTCAGTATCAGCCGCTTTGCTTCTACAAATACCAAATATGAGAAAAGGCTAAGAAGTGCCATTTCTTGACCCAATTCTCACAATTGAAGACATTTTACTGCAATCGCCATCTTTGAGATAAATTCAAAAATTTCCCTTTAGTTCGAAACGGCTCGAATTGGATTAATAGCATTGATTAGAGCACTGCATCCTTCATACATTACATTCAGACTTTCACGTATATCAGCACAACAAACCGAATTCAAGGGAGGATAAGTTCTAAAATTTTGTCAGCATGAATTTGCTTATGTAAAGGATTAATCTTGAGTACTTACAGCAACTTTGACATCCCCAGCACGTGGTAGAAAAAAGCGGAAACTCGAAAGTTGATACCAGTTAGAGGAATTTATCCTAAAATAACTTTCAGTATTCATTTTAAAGTAAATTTCCTGATTTTTTCTATAACTTACCATTTGCAAAGTTTACTGCTTGAGTCTTGAGTATCTGTAGTCCTCCGTTCAACCAGCTGTTACTGCATGGTTCATTTTTGCTTTGTTAAATTTTGAAGCAAACTGCTTAGAATCAACGAAATAATAAAACATTTGGATCAGACATAGCAGCAAATGTATTGCAGACATATACGCATAACACTACAAGTTCGTTGTACCAGCAGCCAAAGCAATCATTTCTGCAGTTTTTGCTCGCGTGGAACACAACCTTCATTCAAGCCACCTGTATTAACAGCATTCATATAAAAATACATTCCTACGATCGGATCCTGAACGCTCCAAATGAGGGTTTCCAGTATAGCAAGCTGCTTGTGCTACTTGCTCTCCCGTTACCTGTTTAGCTTTGGGAACTCCTACAATTTTCTCCACCTCGTGGCCTGAGGTTAAAATGCAAGCAAAAATCAAGCCGATCCGCCCGAAAGAACGCGTAAAAGACGGTGCGTCGTTACGGCGGCAATCCGCAACACCCAAAACATGCGCCCAAACTCCGCCCCCCTCCAAGAGACAACAGCCCACGTCATCAAGCCGGCCCCACCTATGGCCTTCAGGACATTACCACTCGTGCCCGCAAGACGCCAAAGCCGTGTAGGACAGCGCCGGGGGGATTCTACTCCTTCGACCCGAGTTCGATTCTCGTCTCTACCCAATCTGCCTCCATGTTCACGCGGAGTACGGGCACGTTAACTATGTATGTAAATACTTCTTAAGGGTTGGTAGTAGGGGACGGATGGTACAGTTCCTGTAGATGCCGCCCAATTGGGTTCCATTCTAAAATGAGTGACACTTACCGGCTGTTCAAACATATATATATACCTCATACCTTTGGGTAGGTCGGACGGTCTCGGTCGAAGAAAAAGACGCTGGAACAGCGAGCATTGAGGCCAAAACAGAAAATCGCTCAAGCAACCACCCTGAGGTCCCTGCCAAGACCCATCCGTAATTGGAAGCCAACTGACACAAACATATCACACCAAAGAAGGCAGTCACAATAAACGCACAAGGCAAGGAAGAGTAGCCCAAAGTAGATCTGAAAAACGAGTTCATTCAATAGCGAGTGCAGTGCGGGCTCATACAATATTTTGTATGATTTATTTTCAACGATTTTACTAATAGCAAATAGTTCAGAAAAGTTAATAATTTTCTTTGGATCTGCAAGAGCATGGTATGAATTTAATGTACGGGTAGAGATATTTTTTGTATTCCTAGATGCCCATAATGTTCCAGAATATAATTTAAACTTTACCTCCTTGTTTGTATTAAAGGAATGGCGGAACAGTAAAATTGCCCAATCCAAACAAATTCGAGTGCTGCAAGTATGGACAGAATATAGTTTATTCGTTAAAATCTTTACAAGCCATGAAAACTTTCTATATTCTGCAATACAGTTTGATGTATATTTATTACAGTGTAAATATAAATGGGAAAAATCAATCTCTGGATGTATGAATTTGGCGACCATTTGCGCAAACGGGTGACAACTGGATTCAAGTTGTATAATAAGAGTATACACGAATGTAGTCTCTTTCAATATTAAAATATAATTAGATTTTTATACTGAAGTAATTGATTTATCTTTTACAGGTAAGGAAAAATCCAAACGTACGCTCTATCCGAAGATTCCAATTTTTCTCCTTCAAGATCGGAAATCAGGTTGACCAATCAAAATTCTGGATCCTTTGCACTCTGTCCTATACCCAAAGCACTTTATACAACCTTGAATATATTCGGTATACATTTCAGAAAAGAAGATAACATTACTAAAAGGAGATTAACTGTGTTATTAGTATATATAAAAGTATTTCTTTCACATATTCCTGTTCTACTACGTATTATTGAACAGGTGTACAAAAATGAACACCTAACTTTCTTTATATCCTGCCTCTTTGATTATTTGGTATATCTGTTTGTTTATGACTTGTTTTTATACCGAAGAATGACAATTCTTTCCTGTATTCAAAAGTTGCAAACACTTCCTTGTCGAGAATTTACACATATTAAAAATGGCAAAATGATGTTAATTTTAATAGGCACTTTCAGTGTTTATGGATGTATATACTTTGTTTATTATTTCACGTACAAGTACTTAACACTTGACAAAATGGATCTAATAATTGCTAATTTAATATTACTTTTCACCAATTTAAGTTTATATTGCTTGTTTATTTATATCGGAATTCCCACGCATATTGCCCTGTTTGTCTATTTATCCACTCTTGTCTGGGACAGATTAAGAAATATCTGTCGAGAAATAGAGCTTGGGTCACTAGAAAAGGAAACTATACATCAACAGCGAGTGATATATTGCAAGCTGCAGGAGATTTCCTCTTCAATCGACTCAATTTTCAATAAGATAATATTTCTGTGGTTAGTAAAGATTATCTTCAGATGCTGTGTAAGCTTCATTGATATATTAACAAGATCATGGACAAGCGCTGAAGCATTGAGCAATGGTCTGGTCGTATTGGATACAATATTTGATATATCACACTTATTTATACTGTGTTATTGTGGAGGAAAAATTATAGATTGTAAAGTCAAAGTTCTTGAATCCTTGATGTATAAAAGTGTAAATCTTGGTACCGAAATGAAAAACACACGGAATGAAATACAGTTTTTCATTACTTTACTGGGACATACTAATATCGGATTTTCTGCTGCAAACATCTTCCCATTGAATAAAGGAATTGCAGTCACCATTTTAGGTGCTTTAGGCTCATATTCTGTAATAATATACCAACTAGTTTCAATATAGGCTACAGAGAATGTAACAGAGTTCTTTCATTGAAAAGTGTGCTACATCTGATTTAGAATTGAGAATCCAATGTACTAATTTACAAGCAAACATGTGGTGTAAGCAGAAGTAAATAAACTAATACAAAACGATTCGCAAAATCTATCATTTTTAACAATTTACAACATAGTTGAAAAGAGTTTATGACTTTATCCATTCTGTCTGTCTGTCTGTCCGCTAGCACGATAACTGCTGTAAAATATCTTTATCAAAATAAAATTTTAGTATGATGTTCAGACGGTCTGTGGAACATATGGGAATGTAAATAAATAATATCACCCAATTACTTTTGGTTTGAACCCGGATTAATGCAATGCAATGCATTGAACCCTAGAGGACCTAATTTTTCAAACATTTTTAAGCGAAATAAAAATTCTCAAATTGCTTCAAAAGTTTTAGGAAATATTCAAATTATCCCAAAAAAAGATATAAAAAATTTTCAGAAAAATATATTCAGACTTCATTGCGATCTTGGTACCATAAATGATTTCGACCACTTTGTGTGTGTGGAAGTGAACAATTGATGTGTTTAACGTTTTAAACTGTAACTGGGTACAATTACGTCCCGTATTTAGAAATGAGAAACATTAAAACTAATAAATCATTTTTATATTATATCATATAGACGTTAAAATACGTTATAAAAATCTTAGCGCTTTTGGGCACATTGTGCTAATCATCAGGCTGTACCATAAGTTCAACATAATTAGTAACTACATTTCTCGCAATTATAATCAAACAAAATAGACTTTATATGTGCAAATTAAGAAAAAAAGATTTGATGTAGACAGCACATGACTTTCCTTATATAATGCAACGAATTTACTTATTTTATAGTCAAAATATAATTTATAATATCCACAGTACTGTGCTTTTGACGTTGGGCGTACATTTGGCGATATTTCGGATGACAACATGTAAAATTATTTCAAAATACCCAATTATCTTATATTTAGCGAAACTCTAAATAAACAATTATCATTATTGATAGCATTTTCAATAAGCGACATAGTTCATATATTAAAATATTTTAGTAATTAATTCATCAATTACTCTTCATTTTCATTAATTTGGTAATTTAGTGTCACATTTGCAATTTTGACAATATTTTCGTCAATCTGTGGTGAAATATCACCAAATTGGCGATACGCCGCTAGATTATTCGCCAAATTCGCCAAATACATGAGCAAGTGTTATAGACAAACGGAGAGAAAATCATTTCTTATATTCTAGAAGGTATGCCCGTTATATATGACGAAAATCAGAATTTGCAAAACATTACTTCCCACTTTTAACTCAAGTTGGCGACATTTTTGTCACTTTCACACTATTTAAAATAGTCGCCAAGTTGGCTAAATCCCGCTAAATTTGTCGACAAACGTTACGAACGGACGGACGGAGAAATGGATTATTCTTATAGTCTACTTTTATGTTCTTTCCAAGATATTGAACTCAATTAGACGTCATTTCCATGATTTAGCGTGGTTTTCATCAATTTGGTGAATTTTTATCAATTGGGTAATATTTTCGTAAATTTGGCAACATTTAAAAAGTCAGCAAGTTGGAGATATTCCGACAAATTCGTCACCAAAATTTTGCCAAACGTTACGGACGGAAAATAGGTTATTCTTATAGTATATACTTATATGCTTTCGAAGATAGTGAGTTAGCGTCATTTTTTCAATTTGGCGACATTTTCGTTAATTTGGCAACATTTAAAAAGTCGTCAAGTTGCCGACATTTCGCCAAATTCGTCAAGCGTTATAGATGGGGAAATAAGTTATTCTTATAATAGATAAATTGACGTTCAAATTCAAAAGTATTAACCAAAGTATATTTTCTGAATGGAACGGGCTAGATCCAAAAGAATGATGTCACGAAATTTATCGTATGATATTACATATGAAAAGTGTCAATTTTTTTTATTTAATGTGATTTTTTGATACATTTTTTGAAAAATGTGCAATATCTCGAGAACGGTTCATACTAGCGGTTCCAGAACGATTTCTACTAGCGTTCTAAAGTTTGTGTCAATCGTTATCTAAGCAGAAATTACATAAGAAATGACTTTGCGTATCTTTATTAATTGTTTTGATATTTTGATGATTTTTCAAAAATTTTACTCGAAAATTTAGGGAGTTTTGAACATTCGATTAAGTTTAAAAACAATAGGCTTCCAATACTCACGGATTGTAAGTTTTGTACCAAATGTCGTTTGAATCGCTCCATTCTTTCATGAGATATCTTCTCCACAGGCTCACTGACACACACACACACATGCTTTCACACTCACGCACACACAGTCATCACCTCAAAAACATGTGATTTTTATTCAGGGATGCTTGAAACGTGCTCTCCCGTCGAAAAATCGAATTCGAATTTTCGACCCCATCACAATACTTTCTTTTTAGATTATACAATATATATAAGGAAAGTAAAAACCGAATCAAATATTTAGCGAAATCAAAAACTGCGACTTGTAAATCAAGTGAAAATTTTGTGAGAAACAAATTTCTTTATGTTTCATGTTCATTTTTTGTCTTACATGTTTATGCATAATATGCAAATTGTTATGAAAATCATTTTGTTTGACTTTACTCCTAAATTTGACTGTGCACTAACATACGTTTACTTTAACGTCGAATCTATGATAATTGTGAGACCAGAAATTGTTCTCACATGAGACACTTTTATTTGTGGAATTTATGATGCCCAGAACGGCTAACAAAGCTGTAGTCTGGCTTGCACCGAGGTTTATGACGAAGTTAACCTAAGGGTCAAGAGACTATAAATTTAGGGGTGCCATACCAGAGGGGCTGAGAGGGGCCTTACTAAATGTGAAATAATGCCATTGGGTTAAGAAGAACCAATGAGCGCCAAAAAGAAGAAAGGCGGAGCTACCCCCCCCCCCCCCCGTCGAGGGAACCACAGCTTGGAGCAGACAACGAGAATCAGAGATGGAGATGAGACATGGAAAGAAACGATGGATAGAGAAGATGATCGAATTTTGACTTAGAAGCATGCCAGAAATAATCACGATTTTGACTTAAGAGCACGAGTAGAGAAGCATAAAAAAACCAACAGATTTGTATAGTGTCCCGTAGAGCTTCCAAATTAATGGAGGTAGATCAAATGGCGAGTGCATTAAGAGTACGAGGAGGAGCCACACACCACAGAGTTATGGCAGTATAAGACTAATGCCAGCCTTTGAGATATGATAAAGCCCAAGACTAAACTGGAAGGTATGTACTCAGAAATTATCACAGGTCCTAGACACGATAGTAATTTTAATACTTCTGGTCGCATATGTCCCCTCCGCTAAAATATTTAATGAAAATTGATGTTGTTAATAAATGATATTAAGTTTAAATGGTGTGATCAATTTGGCATTTCATTAATTAATTATTCCTTTACAGGACTTGCACAAAACGTAAAATAATTGGAGGGTTTATTGCGGCACAACAATGCAGAAATGATAATTCAACTATATGAAAATCAACGGCCAGGCCATCTTAATGAATTTAACATTAAATAATAAATTAAAAATCCTTAAATGTATTTTATACATGTAAAAGTGTAACTTCAAACTATATTTAATTTTATCGCCACAGTAATATTGTAGAATTTTCTGTAGTTCTCTACAATGTGCCCTAAAGTGGTATTTTTTAAAATTCTTTTATCTATATATCTTCTTTAAGTCTGTATATGATGTATAAAAATTGTATTATTATAAAGTTTTGAGTTTTAACTTAGATATCTGCCAAAACTATCTTATTTTATTTTAAAACATGTTTATTATTTATCACGGTGAAAATGTTGATTATTAATCACATTACTTGAAAATGCATAATAAATTATTAATGTTTGAAATAAAATAAGCCATTTTTTAAGAAAAGAAAATAATTCAAAATACTACATTTAGAAATTAGATATTATCTGCTTACAGAGGTGTGAATTAAATAACAAAAAGTAATATGGCAGTAAAAACAAAGAAGGACAGTCTTTTGGTAGGAAGAACAAGGCTGAATTCTACACAGTAATGAAAATTATGTCTCAAGTGTTTTTCAATGACTTAAACATTTACTGGTTTTAGGTGTTTCTACATTTAATTCCATTCTTATGCAAAATAATAAATAAGCTTTACTTTTATGTTGGATTAATTATTTCGTTTTATGAATGAAATAATTAGTCATAGAATTGTCATTCATAGAATAGTTTAAAACCTCATTTCCCTGAATTTTTCAGTAGATAAATTGCTTTCATAGGATAAACTACAGAGAATAATTCATATGACGATACTTAAAATGAAAAACACGCTTGTTTACGACGTTTCGTGTTTATAATTAGCGATGGAGGAAATTGAGAAAGGGAAAGAGGGAAATGGAAAGTTTAAATGTATTTTTTGTTACAGATTTGGTTTTAGACACAAAGTTATACGGTCACAGGAGGTCAATCCCCACCTTCCCAAAGATTTTTAATAGATCTTAGTACAAAAGTAGACCCAAAGAACATCTTTATTGCTAACAGACATAGTATTACTTCGCACGTGGCAGAAGTACTCCCTAGCTAGCTCAAGACATTGGAACCAAGTTTGGCTGTTAGATAATGCTGTAGCAATTGGATCCGTGTTACCTCGTGAGTGGGATAGTCCCGTATCTGGTAAGAATTAAGCTGCCTGAGAAAAAAAAAATACTACTTTTGAAATAGTTATCCTCGGTACTTTTGAGCGCAATCTAAATAATTTATGACAAAATAATTTTTTCGAAATTAATTTTACCTTCATGCTCTCATCATATAGAGCAGTGATATTCAAACTGGGTTCCGCGGAACCCCGGGGTTCCGCTAAACGTTTTCAGGGGTTCCGCGACTTTTTTAATAAATTTTAGATTTTTGTTATGTTATAAGATTTTATAACACTTTTATTAAATTTTTTGTTATTCAAAAATTTCGATAATTAAATTAAATTTTTTTTTTAAACTGAAACTCATAAATTGTATGCACATTTTAAAATATCTATACTGTGCTGTAGAGATACTGATTCCCTCTCTTTCTTCCAATTACTAGTAAAGTTAGTAATATATTCTCCTCTTGCTGCTCAAAGTTTTCAGTTCTTAGTCTTAATGAAACTGTCCAAAAGTTCATTATCGAACATTTATCGAATTTGTAGGAAAGTTTCGGAGAATATTTTCCGACTCCCAAACAGTCATATAACTGGGTTCAAAATCTATTTCTACATGTCGAAGATGCTGATCTACCGTCGAAGGAAAGAGAACAACTGATTGATATATCCATGGATTCGACTTTAAAAATGCAATTTGAACAAGAACTATTGGGTTTTTGGCTGAAAGTTTACAAAGAATACCCGGAAGTGTCTGAGCGAGCAGTAAAAATTCTTATGCCCTTTGTTACTACCTATCATTGCGAACGATCTTTTTCGAGTTATGTCAGCACTCAAACTAAATACAGGAACAAAAAATCTGATGTGGGCAACACATGACTTTCCTTAAATAATGCAATGAATTTACTACTTTTACAGTTAAAAAAATTTTATTCCTATACTAGATACTTATATTCTTTCCAAGACATTGAATTTTCTTCAATTAGTCGTCATTTTCATTGATTTAACGTCATTTTTATCAATTTGGAGAGATTTTTGTTAATTTAGCAACAATTAAAAATGTCACCAAGTTAGCGACATTCCGCCAAATTCGTCGCCAAAATCTCACCAAGCGTTATTGAAGGAGAAATAAGTTATTCGTACAGCAGATAAATGACTATTGGCGTTCAAATATAAAAGTATTACTCAAAGTATATTTTTTCATGAATGGAACGAGCTAGATCCAAGAGAATTATGCCACCCAATTTATTGCATGGTATTACATATGAAAAGTGAACATGTTTCTCAATAGGATTTTTTTTTTATTTTATATAACTATTTGATAATTTTTTTGAAAAATGTGCAATATCTCGAGAACGATTCATGTTAGCGTTATAAAATTTATGTGAATCGTTGTCTAATTAAAAATTACATAAGAAATGTCTATTTGCGTAACTTTATTGGCGGTTTTCATTTTTTGACGATTTTTTCAAAATTTCACTCGAAAATTTCGGGGGGTTCTGAACATTCGATTTCATATAAAAATAATAGGCTTCCAACGCTTATGAATTGTGATTTTTGTACCAAATTTCGTTCGAATCGATCCATTCGTTCGTCACTTATCGCCTCCACAGGCTCACTGACACACACACACACACAGACATCACTTCAAAAATGTTTGATTCGTGATCAGGGATGCTTGAAACGTGCTCTCCCGTCGAAAACTCAAATTTGAATTTTCGACCCCGTCACAATACTTTCCTTGTACATTATGTATATAAGGAAAGTAATTAGATGCAGAATTTGAAATGCGTTTGCAAATAACAACAATTAAGCCTGATTTTCAAAAGTTGTGTAGCAAGAAGTAAGCGTATTCAAGTCATTAAATTTAGTTACTTCTAGTATTACTTCTGAATGAGATATATTCCGAATTTTGTATTTTCTTGCATATATGCCTACAAATATGCGGCATTTTAGAGCCAGCAAATTCACCTCAACTGTATTCAAACAAAAATCTGACTAACATGCTTTTAATAATTTATTTTTGTATTTAGTATTTGGTTTTATGATTATAATGGTCAAAATTAATTTGCAGTCTTCGGTAGTTAATTTTTGTAAATGTAATCTCAAAACTTTTTTGCGGAGGGAGAGGGGGCACCGAGATTTTCTGTTACGTCACTATGCTTAAAGTCACTATGCTTAAAGTCTTTACGCCACTATGCTTACGGGGCATATTTTTTGTACTAGGGTTCCAAAAAAAATTTTTTTTAAGTGTAGGATTCCGAAGGCGTTAAAAGTTTGAAGATCACTGATATAGAGCATACAAGTTTACCGTTTTACCCCGAGATAAAATTGATTCACGTTCACACTCCAGATGGGTTAACCTGATGAGGTTAGAAAGCAAAACAGTTAAAATGTACCACAAAAGACAACTCCATTTAAATTTTCCAGGTACAATGATTAGTTTGGGTCACCGTATGCAGCGAAATCTATGAAACGAAAATGATTTTTGAATGCCAAAATAACCGCTGCGATGTAAGGGAATAAAGTGAGGAATTATAATACCAACAAAGTAACAGGGATTATCACAGAAATTTAATTTAATTCTCAAAGTTATTTAAATATTGATAACTTAGCGACATTTTCCAAATATCGTCAATTTAGCAATATTGCACCAAACTCGTCGCCACTACCTAGTGGTTGCGAAATTTGTCACCCAGGAGAACAGACAGAAAGACAGATAGAAATAAGTAACTTTCTTATATTATGATTACAATTTTCTAAAATGTCTTAATAAATAATCCTGATTGGCCCGTTTTTTAATTTATCAGAAATTAAAATCCTGAAATTTGCAAATTACCGTTTTCGGTAAGTTTGATTTTTAACACATTACAACATAGTTGAAAAGTGTTTATGACTTTGTCCGTTCTTTTTGTCTCTCTGTCCGTTAGAACGATAACTGCCGTAAAAATGACTTTATCAAAATGAAATTTTAGTATGCTGTTTAGACGGTCTGTGAAACCTATGAGAATATAAATGAATAATAACATCCAATTAGTTTTGAACTGAACCCGGGATGAAAAAAAGAAGTACATTGAACCCAATGGCACCTAATTTCTTAAACAATTTTTAAGCGAATTTAATATTCTCAAATTGCTTCGAAAGTTTTGGGAAATATTCAAATTATCCCATAAAAATATGAAAAACATTTCAACAAAATACATTCAGTAGTTTTTTAAATAAAAATTAAAATAATAATTACACCCATATTATATGAAGAGATCACGTGACTCTCTTCAAAATAAAATATGGTATCCATCTTGTTGTTGTTGAGACCCAGACCGTCCGACCTACCAGAAAGGTGTAAGGTAACTGTATGGACGGCCGGGAAGTGCCACCCAATTTAGACCGGAACCCAGTGGGGGAGGCATCCACAGGGACCGTACCCTCCTTCCCCTACCACCAACCTCTCGGAAGGACTTACGGACCCACATGTTTAACGTGATCGTACTCCGCATGAACACGGCGGCATTTTGTGGTAGCGTGCAAATCTAGCGCGCAAACCACGGAGATACCGCACCCGAGATGGCCAACAGCACGCGGTGTTCCGAGGTGGTCACCCACCAAGTACTAACCGCGCCCGATGCTGCTTGACTTCGGTGATCTAACGAGAACCGGTGTTTTCAGCACGGTACGGACGTTGGCCCTGGTATCCATCTTGTGTCAAAATCGTTATTTTCAAAGTTCTTTTTAATTTATATTTAGTGTAGCATCCATCCTAAAATCGCTTTACGTTTGCTTAATTTCTGTGCTTCTATCTTTCGAAACAACGCAATTACAATATATTTGAATTCATATGATCAATGCCATCCATCTTGTGTCAAAATCGTGATATTTAAAGTTCATTTCAATTTATATTTCGTGTTGTATCGCTCCTAAAACCCCTTTAATTTTGATTAAATTCTGTCATTGACATTCTAAAACAACACAATTGCAATGTATTAGAGTTTAAATGATTATGAAACTTTGATTATTTCCACAATGAAGCCTAATTTTCACTAATGGAGAATATAAACACTAAAAGATGTAGGATGAGTTATATAAGAATTGCAGCATTTCTTTAAAGCAAAATTATTTAACTCTGGAGTCTGCAATATAGCTGATATGAATGAAACATTCATTGATTTTACATAGAGAAGCAGACAATTTTTTCGATGAAGTTTTAAGCATAGAGTTAAATTACTTGTACCTCCATGGTTTTAAGTTTTTAAATAAAATAAATTATTGTAGTATTGTGATGAATGAAAGGAATGGAAAAAAGTTATGAATGAAATGCTGCTTTTACATATAGAGCCAGGCGATTTATCCTTCGATGACGTCATTTGAATAAAGTTCGTTTGTTTTCGATGAAGTTTCCAAATCTAATAAATTATTGTGGTACATATTGTGATAATTTTTAAAATGTTACCGCTGAATGTATCGCATTTTAGAGATGTTTAAACTGGGCAATTTATATTTTAATAACGTTATTTGAATAAAGTTCACTTTTTTCGATGAAGTTAAGTTTTGAAATGTCATAAATTAATGTATAATTGTGGTAATTTAAAAAAATATTATAGAAAAATGTATCGCACTTTAGAGATGTTTAAATAAAAGCGCATTGCAGTTCGAAAGTGTTTCATAATCAATGCTTTATGCATGATTTATCTTTCTTGCTTCATCTCACACAATCTATGTTCATGGGTTTCATTGCTCAAGTTAATTTAACTATTGCATCCAGGGGGGAGGAGTTAGCAGCTACAGTCCTCTCTCCTTAAATAAAATCGTCTTGTATGTGATAAAGTGACGTTTTGACAATAGTTTTCCCTACTTTATTACACGTATTTATTTTAATTTTTTATACATATAGGGTTTAGCTATATTTTTATAGATCCATATAGATGAGTATCAATCATTGCAAAATAGGTTGCAAATGGATATGAAAGTAATAATTCACAGTAAATAGATTTATTGCATGAAAAATAATATAACTAATTTATATATTTTATTGAAACAATTTCTCTTTCAAAATGATCCGTCACTGCTTACGTCGTAGCATATAGCAATATAGCATATAATTATTTCATTTTACTCAATACGCAAAACTCAAATATTATTATCTCTTATATATATCACTTTTGTCTATATACTATTACTTGTTATCAAATTACAGTTTAAAATATCGTGTGTTGCTACAGACACGCCTTAGAGTCAATAATATCAATATGACGAATTAAACAAAATATAAGTAAAATTATTTATTCCATCCATTTTAAGTCACGAATACAGTATGTATTACAGTATTTAAGAGCAGTTATTGAATTTCCAATTTTTAAGCACTTTTATGTTTAATGGCAACGAGAAACCCAGAGATGTCGATTCAGTATATGAAATTAAGCAACAATGAGAGGATGATCAATCAACGAGCTTTACCATGGGAAAATAACCATTTAGATTTTATAGAAGAAATTTATTCATTGAATATCGTCGAAGCGTAAGTGACAATTCTTTGGGGTTTTGAATCAGCAACAAACAATAGTTTTCTTTGGAAAATGTTGTATTTGCACTCATGTTGTATTTGCACTCATGTTGTATTTGCACTCATGTTGTATTTGCACTCATGTTGTATTTGTACTCTTTGAAATAGGCAAGGAAAATGTTGCATTATATTGAATTTAAGAAAATATTTCCTTGAAAAAATTATTTCTCAGGTTCTGCTATAGATATTACTTAGAATTAGGATGTCGCCTCCATTGCGTCTCATCTAAATTAGATGGCACTGTCCCGGCGGTCTTAACAGAGATCATACATCCTCGAGTAGGTCGGTCGGGCTGGGTCGAAAGAAAGAAATCAGAAGTTTTATTTATTGTACTATAAATGTTTTTAATCTTTTGAGACTTGCGCTACTCTCGTTTACTACTTATAAAACTTGAGCTCTTGAACTCCTAAACTCACTCCCTCCTTGACGTACCAGATGCCGTTGTCTACGCATTGCATTTTCTCCCTTCGAGGAGCAATTAGGGGTTGAAAGTGAATGTGGGTGGGTGGGTCTACAAGGCAAGTGCCTTGTAGCGTTTCCACCGATTGAGGCAAAGCTTGTTGTCATTCTAGCAAGAATCCGCCACGTTATGCTCTTCATATTGTTGATTCCCCACACCAGACCCAGATGTGGTAGGTGAGGTCTCTATAGAGATTTCCCAGAGGTTCAGGGACGTTGTATTCAATTTTTCTTTAATGTGTATGATGGGCCGACCTAAAGGGGCAATCATGCCACGTTTTTCCTGGACCAATCTCGGAGCTAGTATTCGGGCCTGCTTTACACCCGGCGAGGGTAAAAAATGATGAAGTTGAAAAACAATAAAATCAAAAACTGTAGTTATACCTTAAGATTTTATCACATATAAATTTACATGAATCTGGATGTCCATGCCATGATGTCAGGAAGATGTGTAAAACTAAGTTTCATTAAGAAAACATGAATGTGTTAATGAAGGGCTTAGAGCAAGCACCAACGTGACTAGCGACACTTTTTTCCAAATAGGGAGTTTTCCATCATATAACAATTAAGAGTATACAGCAATTTCTGGAAAAATCCCTTTTTTGTTTAAATTATAGCATTGTCATATTTCACCAATCCCTTTAAATGAAAGATCTAATATAGTTATATTATTTAATTCAAAAACACCTATCAGTACAATTTCATAGAATGCGATGTGCAGAGCCATTATAATATATATGCTTAAAAGTATTGCTCTTAAATCAAAATCTGCATGTTTAATATAATATATATGCAGGTATTTCAGCAGTTTGGAGATTTCTCACGCAAAAAAAAAAATTGCTGTTTTAATTTAAATTTATCCATGAGAAATAAGTATATTTATATTTAATTACAAATCGAAATATAAACTTTACGAATAGCACAAAAATATTACGTTATTTTTTCATCACAAACCGAAATGAAACTTTTATTAAAAGAACCAAAACATCAAACTGCTTTTAACGCCACAAACCTTCATCACACTACCCTCTACACCACAAACATCACTCATCTGAGACCACATCTGTTGAACATATGCCAAGTCCTCTACAAAACGCAACCATTTTTCCAGAAGGTTCCTACGAATCCGATATTTTCTATTTTCTCATAATTTATAATTCTAGCTTTCTGGTTGGTCTTAAATGACTTGCTGCTGTTAGCAGCCGAACGTCCGGCGCTCACCAGGAATAAGGCGTCCCATGGTGTTTGCCGATTCAAACAAAATGGATGCCACCTTTAAAGACGGCACTGGTATATAGAATCTCGAGGAGTAATTACAGATAAGATCTCTTTAGGTAGACAAAATAAGTCATCTGTACTTCGTGGTTAACATTTACATTTATTACTGGAGGGAAACAGCTATTTTTTGGAAATATAATCCCATGACTGTAAATATTCCGTTTCTCTTTGAATTAGGTGGTCAGTCGAAAAAGTTCTGGTAACCAGGTGTTTTTGTCATTAGCGCAAAAATGTTTCCTGGGAGTAAAGATGAGCTTGGTTTGTGTGCGAGATAGTTTACTGCGCTATGATACGGAAGATGCGAACAAAACTGAACTGAAATGTGACATTTATGTTGAAAAGATTTTCTTTCAATAACTTTTATATTTAAAAAATGTCATTTTCTGGTGTCTAGTAAAATATGAGGTTAGAAAAAAATCTTGAAATTTCCCACAGGGGCAAAGCCTCCTCTGGAAAAGTTCAGCAGGTCTCGTGCCCCTGAGCCCCCCTCCCCCGAAGTCGGCACCTATGCCTACGTGGACATCAGATCTGCGGCGAGTTGCGGTCAATGATCGACGTCCAATGGAGAGCGGAGCCCCTGTATTTTGCGAGCGTCAGTGAGCGTCAGTAATTTGGAAACGAAGTTTCCAGACTCGTGAATCGAGAAAAGGGGTTAATGTGCGGTAGCCCAGGAAGGGCTGAGCCTCGGGATCCGGCGAACGTCAGCGAATGCGGGACACATAGGCGATCGTGTGAGCTGTAGAATGAGCGGCATTCAATGGCAGGAGGAGCTCCGGGATTCTTCGAGCGTCAGCGAATATGGGATACGCAAGAGGTCGCATCTGCCGTCGAGATTGGAAGAGCTAGCGAAGCGAGTTCTAGGACTGGTGAATGTCAGATAACAAGGACGGCCTCCATTTTAATATTATTCCAGCGTAGGAGGCGGCACGAAAGTGCTAGCGAACCTAGCGTCAGCGAGTAGGAAGCGAAGCCTCCCGATTCGCGAATCCAGTTAAGGGGGAGAATGAGTGGCAGCCAATGGAGGACGGATCCCTGGTGTTCTGCGAGTGTTAATGAGCGTCAACGATTTGGAAGCGAAGCCTTCAGTCTCGTGAATCTAGTTACGATGTTAATGGCCGGCCGTCAATGGAGGGCGGAGCCCTGGAATTCTGCGAGCGTCCTGGAGCATGGGACACGTAGACTGTCGTATGCGCCGTCCAAATTGGAAGAGAGCGTTTTTAGGGCTTTGATTCGAAGCGAGCTCTTGGCTGGTGAATGTCAGTTAACAAAGACAGTAACCATTTGCTTGTTACGCCCGCATAGCAGGTGGTACGAAAGTGCTCGCGAAGCGAGTTACGGGGGTTGGTGAGCGTAGAGAACAGGGGGCGGAGCCACGTAGTTCTTTAGGAAATGTTATATTTGAACTCATTGTTGTTGGCAGAAAAATTTTGCAGTCTATTGATTTTACGAAAACGTTTTTCTTGGAACATTTATTTCTCAGTATCTGCTAAATATGTACAGCTTAGGTTGTGCAGACTAGACTAGACTAGGTCAGTAATAACTGGACTAGTAATGATTTTATGACCCGAATATTATCGCGAATTATATGGGAGTTTCGGAAATTTTGTGTGTATCAAATATATTCTCGAATTTCAGACTTTTTCTTATTATATCCCAAATTCAACTACAATTTTTGTGCCTCTGTGTTAAATGCCTTTATTAGCAGAGCATATTTACAAATTATTTTATAAATATATTTATCAAGGGCAAGATTAATAGGCTTTAAAACATTATAAGTGTTGTTACAAGATAGCAAACTGAATTTTGTACCAAAAGATATTACAGTTCTTAAAGATTCGTCTTTAAATATCGCTAAGTATCCTGTAACAATATGACCCAAGTGTGGATTAATATAGTTGGCATAACTGCCATCTCTTAAGCATAACTGTCATCTAATCTCTGTCTATACATTCATTATCTAAATTAAAAATTGAATCTATATCTATAGCGAGAGATTGAGAAATTTCATTGTAATTAAAAATAGCTCTTCCAATAGGCTTATTGTATTTAAAAGTCTTAGAATAATTCAAATCCTTAATAGGCATTAAATGATTAAACTTATTAAATAAATTTCTAAAATTTATAGAATTACAATTAGGATGTTTAAAAGAAATTACACAATAAGAATTAGAAGCACGATTATTATTTTGAAATTGATTAAGATTTATTTTTAAGTACTTTGATCTAGTAATGAGCAAGCAAATCATAAAAAATATAATTAAACTGTTAATTAATTAGATTAATTTTAAGAAATTGGCTTAAATTGATAAGTGATATTAAATTGATGATGTAAACATTTAGTCTCAGCTTTATAATTTTGATGTTTGAAAATTCCTTTACCACGTTTAAATCTGTTGTGTCTAACAGAGTTTCTATTTTTTAAATTTGAATTAGAAAAGAAGGTGATTAAAAATATAGTATTTATTATTTACAAAATTATTTTTTATAATATTACCATTTAGATATAATTGATTTAACCATATGGATATAGATTACAATATGATTTAATGTAGAAATTTTCAAAAAAAATGTTCTGTTAGTTAGATTAGTTTTTTATCCAAAATATGTATAGTAATATTTTCGAAACCGTGTTTAGCAAAGTGTTTATATTCAATTTTACTTCAGGAAGGAAGAAAATTATTATTGAGGATATATTTTTTGATATTGATCTCTGTGAACATTCATACGCAGGTGAATTAGATTACTAGTTTGTCCTAAGATAAATTACAAATATTACAAAATAATTTATAAATACAATTAAAAATTTTACAGAAATCCAAATAGCTATTTTGGTTTGAGAGTTTGAAGAGTTTGAGAGTTTGAAGCAGAAAGGCAGGTTTTGTAATTGTAATTCTTACATTTTTGAAGTTATAGTTTTTAGTCGGGTAATAATTATAATCAAAACTATCCATGGGACAGAGTTATTAAATTCATATTAGTCTAGACAATCTCCAACAAGAATCGTAAATACCGGGCAATATCTATCAAATTATATAATAAAAAGTATATATATATTTGGTCTCTAAATCGTATAAGTTGTGTAGATCATAATAGTATAAGGATAATTTTAGTATGACAAAAAATTATAAATGAAATAAGGTAGTTGCTTATAGATAAAAATATATAAACAAATATGTCCATGTAAAACCTTATACTAATGTTAGTAAGGAATATATTAAAAAAAAATTAACATTATTGTTATAATCAATTCAGAACTTTATTAAATAGTTTATTATAAGTTTAAAATATTAAATTAGAACAAAAGTATTTAACTAAATAAATAATCTGAAGGGTTGGGGACGATTAATAAATTAAAAGAATTAGCTAAATAATATAAACATAGACAATAAAAAATTAACATAGGCAATGAAAAAATTTACATAGATAATAAAAAAATTAACATAGGCAATAAAATTACAGAAAATATTAAAAAGAGAATTGGAGTTACAGAAATCTTCAATAAACATTGGACGAGATTAGCTTAGTTATTTTATGTTTCTCAATTTCAAATTCTCACCATTGATATTTGTTGAATATATTTAGCTTGATGACTAGACAAATGCATTTTATTCTCCTCTTTATTGATGATTCTCTATTTTATCTTTCTTTTTAAATTGTTGGTGTATATTAAGTTAAGGTTTAATAAGTTGCAACTTCTCTCTATTCTATCATTGGAATTATATATGGTTGCTTATAGATAAAAATATATAAACAAATAAGTCCATGTAAAACCTTATACTAATGTTACTAAGGAAGATATTAAAAAAAAAATTAACATTATTGTTATAATCAATTCAGAACTTTATTAAATAGTTTATTATAAGTTTAAAATATGAAATTATAGCAAAAGTATTTAACTAAATTAATAATCTGAGGGGTAGGGGACGATTAATAAATCAAAAGAATTAGCTAAAAAATATAAACATAGGCAATAAAAAATTAACATAGGCAATGAAAAAATTAACATAGACAGTAAAAAAATTAACATAGGCAATAAAATTACAGAAAATATTAAAAGGAGAATGGGAGTTACAGAAATCTTCAATTAACATTGGACGAGATTAGCTTGGTTATTTTATGTTTTTCAATTTCAAATTCTCGCCATTGAAATTTGTTGAATATATTTAGCTTGATGACTAGACAAATGCATTTTATTCTCCTCTTGATTGGTGATTCTCTATTTTATCTTTCTTTTTAAATTGTTGGTATATATTAAGTTAAGGTTTAATGAGTTGCAACTTCTCTCTATTCTATCATTGGAATTTCATATTATATATTTATTATAGATATATATATACACAGGGTATCACAAAAACTTTGACCTCGGCTTTTATTCCTTAAATATTGATCTTAGACATAAATAATAAATTACAAAGTTGCGTAAAACAAGTACAGAATTTTATGAAAGCTATTAAAATTTTCAAGGGAATTAAATTTTAAGAAATACAAAATGTAAATTTTTATACGGCTCTCGTACAAAAGCATTTCCAATGAGTAAAATGTGCCCCATACACTAATAAGGTGATGTATAAAATTTCAGCAATTTATCATAAAAGTCCCAGACATATGAAAAGACAAAAATGCTGACTTAAACCAGTTTTCGATGCATCAACATGGGTTCTCAGAGGTGAAATATCAAGTCACAAAATCGCGTTTCAGGGGTCATACATAAATTACGAAAGCAAACAATGATTACATGAATAAATAATAATTTTGCTATTTAATGGTACAAAAGTATCTACGCTATGTAAAAATAATAACTTCACACAAAGATTACAAAGCATGTTCAAAATATTTTCCATCCATGCCAAAGATTCATTAAAGATAAGAGGCAAATATTATTTGCTTATGATACATTTCTGCGTTGCGTCATTTGCTCTCATCCTGTAAACATTCATCGTTTATTTTGTGATTTATCCCTCACTAAATTTGTTTAAACATATCTCTGGGACTTTTAATGATCAAATGCTGAAATTTTGTACCTCACCTTATTAATGTATGGGGTACATTTTACTCATTAGAAGTGTTTTTGTACGGGGCCGTATACAAATTTAAATTTTGCATTTTTTCAAATTTAATCCTTTGAAAATTTTTATCGATTTCATAAAACTTTGTATCTCTTTTTACGCAACTTCATAATTTATTATATGCTAGCCGAAATCGGCGACAAGCCTGTTCGCTACGCTTAAAACTTCTGAGCCTATAGTGTATAAGACACACAGACATACAGACAGACATTGCCTTTTATTATATAGAAAATAAGAAAAGTTGATCTCTGTCTGCAACGCTTAACAATCCATTTGAAGACTGTATTGACTTATTTAACGAAATTTTGGTAACTGGGCATTGCCCAGTTAGCACACAGGAGGCCAAATTTGTGAAAATTCACTATCCTGGAAAATAGATTTTTTGAATAATATTTATCGCTATGGTGAATTTTAATTCCTGATTCAAAATAGAATGAGTTTCACGGTATGTGAGACGGGGAATCTATCTTAAATTAATTGTGTTTTGTTGAGGGTAGTGTAGTAATCATGTTTCGATAAGGAGTATTGTTTGGCGTTGCTCGCAAGTGTTTGAGGTTATTAGGAACGGAAGTGCTGCAGGCGTGCGGAAAGGAAGAAATATTTTTGCAACTTGATGCATCCGTCCTATAACTTACTCAAATTCTATAGTTTACTTATACTCACACTTGCCGATGATTGTCTTAGTAACGTGATTGACTTTGTAAAAAAAAGTATGAATGTAGTATTGGCATATGAAACTCATTATTAGAGTGAAAATTTTAGAATGAATTGATTGTAATTTAAACTTTCGGCTCAATCAATAGACAGCACACCTCCTCTCCACCATAGAACCACCGTGCGTCTGCGCGCGCATGTGGGTAAAAAACCAAACTACCTTTCACGGTTTGGCCGAGAAATTGAAAATCATTACTTCATTAAAATTCAGATCGTGCGGCTACTTTTCATTATTTCTTGACCATATTGGGCTTGTAAGAAAGTCTGAACTTTGAGCTTTCTAGAAATGTAAATAATTAGACGAAATTGTCAGTACTTTTCCCAAAGAGAGGATTTAAAAACGAAAGTTCGTTTATTTGGGCCGAAAGTGACTTTTGTTTTAAAGTCTTTAAAAAACATTAGAATTTGTACCTGAGATTTGAAATTGATATATTTTTACTCGCAATTATCTGCTCTTTCCGATCGTGTGATTTGTTCTTTTTTACGACGTCTGGATGGTGGAGAAAAAAGGGGGGAAAGGTCGAATTCACATAAAACACTAAATAACAAAAAAAAATAATTCAAATTTTAAAAATCGGTTTTCATGTGTCACCTACCCCTCCCGGGGCTCCGCTTGCCAAATTTCGTAGCTCTGCGACGCGCGGTCGCTGAGTCTATAGTGTATAAGACAGACACACAGATACACATATAGTCATTGCATTTTATTATGTACTAGCCGCCTTCGACCAGCCTGTTCGCTACCCTTGAAAATTCTGGCCATGGCAAACTCGCTGGCACCACAACCCCGTGGAGTTAAGAAAGTTTGTTTTAGTTTAATGTTAGTTGTTGGATTCGTTTCTCTCATTCCAAAGTGATACCCATCCTCACCTTGCCAAAATATTAGCGGCTACTGAAGTGCGTCATAGGATCCATGCGTTACTGTAATCCTTTAAATGTCATTACTCCTCAAATGCAGTTTGATGTTTCTGCGGCCATGTTCATCCCCAGCAAGAATGACCGCCACTTCTGATGTTGTCGGTGCGTTAAATCTTCCTTCATGTTCATCAGAAGGCGTTTTATCCGCCTGAATAACAAACTTAAATTCGGGAGTCATTTTCCCCATAGCACACTTAAAACTACGTACATAACTTTTGTGCTAATGAAGCATGTCCTGTAACTCTGCTACTATACTTGGTTTGGTCTGCATCACATTCCTGCAACGTTGTTGAACCTGTTTCTGCTTATCATCTACAAAATAATTAATCTACAAAATAATCATCTACAAAATAATGTCATCTACAAAATAATGATTTGCTTGTCATCTACAAAAGGAAATTTTGGCTCGTCATTTGTTTGGGGTTGCAGTCTCCTATTATATGATACACTTGACCCTGTACTTTAAACGTAGGCATATATCCGTGCTCTCTAATCAGCTGTGTGCAAACGAATGACGTCATTTGAAAAGATGAATTATATCGTCTTATGTTTTCCTGGAAATGCCTTGCATCAGTCGAGTTGGACGTAAGCAATATTGAAAGAGGTTCCGAATAATCTCGAAGTGAAGGCAGGCGAATTTCCCCAGATGCGTGACGTCATAACCTGGCCCACCTCCCCTCCACCATAGAAACACTGTGCGTCTGCGCGCGCATGTGAGTGGAAAATCGATCCCTGCTTTCGCTGTTTGGCCGAGAAATTGAAAATCATTACTTCCTTAAAATCCGAAACGTGCGGCTACTTCTTATTATTTCTTGACCAGATTGGGGTTGTGAAAAAGCCTGATCTTCGAGCTTTCGAAAAATGTAAATTATTAGTCCAAATTGTTAGTACTTTTCCCGATGTGGGGATTTAAAAACGAACGTTCTTTTTTTGAGCCGAAAGTAACTTTTGTTTTAAAATAGTTAGAAAATAATGGAATTTGTCCCTGAGATTTGAAATTAATATATTTTTACTCGCAATTGCCTACTCATTCCGGTCGTGTGATTTGTTTTTTATTTTACGACGTCTGGATGGTGGAGAGAAAAAAGGGGAAAAAGGAAAAAAACGATCGAAATCGCATAAAACATTAAATAACAAAAATAAAATAATTCAAATTTTAAAAATAGGTTTTCACGAGTCACCTCCCCCCCCCTCCCCCAGGTCTCCGATTGCCAAATTTCGTAGCTCTGCGACTCGCGGTCGCTGAGTCTATAGTGTATAGGACACACAGACAGACATTGTCGTTAATTATATAGAATATAAGAAAGTTGATCCTTGCTGTAACGCTTAACCGTCCATTTGGCGACTTTAACGACCCGTATGTAACGACCGTATGTAACGATGTAACGACCCGTCCATTTGGCGACAAGTTATTTGGCGAAATATTGTTAACATGGCATTGTCCAGTTAGCACACAGGATGCCAAATTGGTGAAAATTCACTATCCTGGAAAATACATTTCTTTAATGATACTTATCGCTTTGATGAATTTTAATTCCGGTTTCAAAATATAATGAGTTTCACAGTTAGTGGGACCGGGAATCTATCTAAAATTAATTGTGTTTTGTTGAGGACAGTACAGTAATCATGTTTTGATAAGGAGTATGGATTGGCGTTGCTCGCAAGTGTTAGGGTTATTAGGAAGGGAAGTTCTGCATACGGGCAGATGGGAAGAAATACTTTTACAACTTGATGCATCTGTCACATAACTCCCTCACCGGGGAGGCGCCACCTTAGATATGGTGCATGTATCTTAGCTCTGGTCCTCCGTATCTGGGGAGCATAATAATCTAGGAACCGGCTGTCGAGGAACTGGCCGTTGTATCGGTGAGGAAGTTAGGCCTCGGACGCTTTCAGGTGGCTGTGATCTCACGGACTGTGTCTATTCATTACCTGAGCCTAGATCCGGCCGGCGACCGGGATCGGGCTTGGCGGGTGTTCTTCGGACCATGCCTGGTGAATAATCCCGTCGAGAGCGTGTTCCCCAGCTGGGCTCTTCTGGATAGGAGATTGAAACCCCACTCGTGGAGAAATAATAGGCATAAACCTCCACGGTTGTCTTCTCCATCGATCTTATTACTGTCCTATAACTTACTCAAGTTCTAAAGTTTACTCATACGCACACTGGCCGATGATTGTCATAGTAACGTGATTGACTTTGTAAAATAAAATAAAAAATTAGTATTGGTATATGAAAATCCTTATTAGATTGAACATTTTAGAATGAATTGATTGCAAATTAAACCATCGGCTCAATCAATAGACATCACACCTCCCCTCCACCCTAGATACACGGCGCGTCTGCACCCGTATGTGGGTGAAAAATCGAATTACTTTCACGGTTTGGCCAAGAAATTAAAAATCATTACTTTCTTAAAATTCAGATCGTGCGGTTGCTTTTCATTATTTCTTGACCAGATTGGACTTGTAAGAAAGCCTGATCTTTGAGCTTTCTACAAATGCAAATTAGTAGTCGAAATTGTCGGTACTTTTCCCGACGCGAGGATTTAAAAACAAAACTTCGTTTATTTGAGCCGAAAGTGACTTTTGTTTTGAAATCTTTAAAAAATATTAGAATTTGTCCCTGAGCTTTGAAATTGATATATTTTTACTCGCAATTGTCTGCTATTTCCGGTAGTGTGGTTTGTTTTTTCTACGACGTCTGAATAGTGGAGAAAAAAAGGTAAAAAATGAAAACACGGTCGAAATCGCATAAAACATTAAATAACAAAAAAAAAATTCAAATTTTAAAAATCGGTAGTGTATAAGCGAAACACACAGGCACACAGATAGACATTGCTTTTTATTATTTACTAGCCGCCTTCAGCGACCAGCCTGTCGCTACCCTTGAAAATTCTGACCGTGGCAGACTCGCTGGCGACAATGCCAGTTGTGGAATTCGTTTCTCTCATTTCAAAGTGGTACCCATCCTCACCTTGCCAAAATACTAGCGGCTACTGAAGTGCGTCATAGGATCCATGCGTTTTTGTAATCTGTTGAATTTCATCACTCCTCAAATGAAGTTTGATCTTTCTGCGGCCGTGTTCTTCACCAGTAAGAATGACCGCCACTTCTGTTGTTGTAGGCGCGTTAAATCTTCCTTCATGTTCATCGGAAGGTGTTTTATCTGCTGGAATAATAACCTTAAATTCGGGAGTAATTTTCTCCATAGCACACTTAAAACTACTTGCATAACTGTTGTGCTCATGAAGCATGTCCTGTAACTGTGCTACAGTATTTGGTTTGGCTTGCATCACATTCCTGCAACGCTGTTCAATCTGTTTTTGCTTGTCATCTACAAAAGAAACCTGAAGAAATGTTGGCTCGTCATTTGTTTGGGATTGCAGGTTCCTATTCTGTGGTACACTTGACCCTGCACTTTAAATGTGCCTTAAATGTAATTTAAATTACTTTAATGTGTAAGATTTAAATGATTAAATTATGGTGGATAGAATTGTCGTGATGTGTTGTGTACATCGGGTGGTGGTAACAGTATACAGAGTGAAACTATGATACTTATATGAAATTATTATTTTTATTAGAAAATTACGTTATATTTTAAATAATGGAATTAAGAGCTTAGCATATGGTCATTAGAAGATTTAAATGATTGAATTATGGTTTTAACGTCATTAAACTAAAACAAACTTTGTTAATTCCACGGGGTTATGGCGCCATCGAGTTTGGCAGGGTCATACTTTTCAAGGGTAGCAAACAGGCTGGTCGCCGAAGGCGGCTTGTAAATAATAAAAGGCAATATCTGTGTGTGTGTCTGTCTGTCTTATACACTATAGGCTCAGCGCAAAGCTACAAAATTTAGCAATCGGAGACCCAGGGGGTGGAAAGATGACACGCGAAAACCGATTTTTAAAATTTGAATTACTTTTTTTTGTTATTTAATGTTTTATGCGATTTCGACCGTTTTCCCCCTATTTTTATCCCATTTTCTCCACCATACAGATGTCGTAGGAAAAAACAAATCACATGACCGAAAAGAGCAGACAATTACCAGTAAAAATATATAAATTTCAAATCTCAGGGACATATTCTAATACTTTTTAAAGATTTTAAAACAAAATCCACTTACGGCTCAAAAAACAAACTTTCATTTTTAAATCCTCGCGTCGGGTACCGAAAAGTACCGAAAAATTTGACTAATAATTTACATATTTAGAAAGCTAAAACGTCATAATTCAAGTTCTCAAATGACGTCATTCAGCTGCACACAGCTGATTAGAGAAGACGGATATATGCCTACATTTAAAGTACAGGGTCAAGTGTACCACAGAATAGGAGACTGCAATCCCGAACAAATGACGAGTCAAAATTTCTTCAGGTTTCTTTTGTAGATGACAAGCAAAAACAGATTGAACAACGTTGCAGGAATGTGATGCAGACCAAACCAAATATTGTAGCACAGTTACGGGACATGCTTCATGAGCACAGCAGTTATGCAAGTAGTTTTAAGTGTGCTAGGGAGAAAATGACTCCTGAATTTAAGGTTATTATTCCAGAAGATAAAACACCTTCCGGTGAATATGAAGGAAGATTTAACGCACCGACAACATCAGAAGTGGCATTGATTCTTACTGGTGATGAACACGGCCACAGAAACATCAAACTTCATTTGAGAAGTGATGAAATTCAACAGATTACAGAAACGCATGGATCCTATGACGCACTTCAGTAGCCGCTAATATTTTGGCAAGGTGAGGATGGGTACCACTTTGAAATGAGAGAAACGAAGCCCACAACTGGCATTAAACTAAAACAAATTTTGTTAATTCCACGGGGTTATGTAGTCAGCGAGTTTGCCACGGTCAGAATTTTCAAGGGTAGCGACAGGCTGGTCGCTGAAGGCGGCTAGTAAATAATAAAAGGCAATGTCTATCTGTGTGTTTGTCTTATACACTATAGACTCAGCCACCGCGTGTCGCAGAGCTGCGTACCATTGCAAAAGGAGGCGTCTGTGCTGTCTTCTTAGGCGTCAGTGTCTGTGCTATCTTCTGGAGGCGTCAATGGCAGTCTTCTAAACGGGAGATTGGGCGACGGCAACCAATCAATGTATAATGATCCTGGTCGATAGGGGAGCATTAGAGGGTCTCCTGCTCATGCTGCAGAAGGGCGACGGAAGGGCCTGCAGGGCCGCCCACGCTTGCAGGCGGATGCGCCGGTCCACGCGTGCTGACGTTTCTCTGGCCGTACTGGCACCCTTCAAACGTACCACATTCCTTTGTTCCAACCATCTTCGCCACGGCCGGTGCACCGTGGACGCTTGTATTTGGCTGGCCGCTGATATTTGCCATATAGACCAACATGCCCTTCTGAATTCGATTACTATAACCGTCGTGAAATCGTATGTCCGCTGAAACTGCCTCGGTTGGCGGCGGCCTTACATTCTCTGCTACTACACGTTTCCCCGGAGACAAAAAAAACTTGCAAAATTATTTCTCTGGTAATCAGAGCAGCGCGACTGTTGCCGATTCTGCAGGTTCCGTCCTTTATATTATCTCACTCAACGTGCTCGGCAAAGCCGCGTATTTCGCATTATTTATATAACTCGGTGAGCTACGTCTACACTGCGATTTGCATATTTCTCTGCCAACTCATTCTTGATGTCTCATTTTTACTGTCATCTAGTGTATATCCACTGTTACGCAATGTGATTAATTCTTCTTTCCATAAAATGCATGTGAGGGAACTATTGTAATAGGTGCAAGAAGTAAAATTTTGCACAATCATTTGAAAAATTTTGTGCAAGTAAAATATAGTAGGCACACTATCACTTCGAAGACACTTTATGGGTTGCCTTCACCATTGCTAAGAGGCCAGTAGCTACTTGTTAAATTAGCTGAATCACTTGCAAAAACTTCACCAGTAAGCAGAAATAAGAAGTAGGGTGCCTCCTGGTGCGATAAATGAGAAGGAACTAAATAAAAACAAATAGACATGAGAAGCGATAGAATTACGCCTCTGAATCACCGGTAACCGTTAAATACTCTTCCCTCCGGGTCACTTGCACTCCACGTCTTCCAGGCAAGCCCATTCGTCATAATGATGCATTGGTCATAATGATTTGGCTAAACATTGACCTCGGCTTTTACTCCTTAAATATTGATCTTAGACATCTTCTCTTCTATATAATAAAAGGCAATGTCTGTGTGTCGTCTGTGTGGCTGTCTTATACAGTCGTCGCAGAGCTACGAAATTTGTAAATCGGAGACCCGGGGGGGGAGGTGACATGTGAAAACCGATTAAAATTTTAATTATTTTTTTGTTATTTAATTTTTTATGCGATTCGGGCCGTTTTTTCTCTTTCTCCCCTTTTCCCCACCATCTATACGTCGTAGAAAAAAACAAATCACACGACCGGAAAGAGAAAACAATTGCAAGTAAAAATATATCCATTTTAAATCTCAGGATCAAATTCTAATATATTTTAAAATTTTTCAACAAAAGTCACTTTCGGCTCAACAAAACGAACTTTCGTTTTAAATTCTGGCGTCTGGAAAGTACCAACAATTTCGACTAGTAATTTACCTTTTTAGAAAGCTCAAACATCAGGCATTCTCACAAGCCCAATCTGGTCAAGAAATAATGAAAAATAGCCGCAGGATCCGGATTTTAAGAATTTCCGAATTTCAATTTCTGGGCAAAACCGCTAAAGAAATTTTTCTCCCACGTTCCTGCGCAGACTCACGGTGTTTCCATGGAGAAAAAAATAAATAAAAAGAAAGTTATGGAAATTCTGGATCGTGTAAGAAAATTCTATTAAATTTAAAATGTGGAATTAAGAGCTTATGTGGAATTGATCCTTTATGGAATTGAAAGTTATGGAGATAGTCCACCGGGTTAGAAAATTACGTTATATTTTAAAGGATGGAGTTAAGAGCTTAACATATGGTCATTATAAAATATAACGTAATTTTCTAACCCGGTGGACAATCTCCATAACTTTCAATTCCATAAAGGATTAATTCCACATAAGCTCTTAATTCCTCATTTTAAATATAATATAATTTTCTAACACGATCCACAATCTCCATAACTTTCTTTTTATTTATTTTTTTCTCCATGAAAACACCGTGCGTCTGCGCAGGAACGTGGGTGAAAAATTTCTTTAGCGGTTTTGCACAGAAATTGAAATTCGGATCCTGCGGCTATTTTTCATTACTTCTTGAACAGATTGGGCTTGTAAGAATGCCTGATGTTTGAGTTTTCTAAAAATGTAAATCATTCGTCGAAATTGTTGGTACTTTCGCGACGCCAGAATGTAAAAGCGAAAGTTCGTTTTGTTGAGTGACCTTTGTTGTAAAATCATTAAAAAATATTAGAATTTGATCCTGAGATTAAAAATTTATATATTTTTACTCGCAATTGTTTGCTCTTTCCGGTCTTGTGATTTGTTTTTTCTACGACGTACAGATGGTGGGGAAAAAGGGGAAAAGGGAAAAAAACGGTTGGAATAGCATAAAATATTAAATAACAAAAAAAATGATTAAAATTTTAAAAATCGGTTTTCACGTGTCACCTCCCCCCCCCAGGTCTCCGATTTCCAAATTTCGTAGCTCTGCGACGCGCTGAGCTTATAGTGTATAAGACAGATACACAGACGACACACAGACATTGCCTTTTCTTATATAGAAGAGAAGATGTCTAAGATCAATATTTAAGGAATAAAAGCCGAGGTCAATGTTTTTGGGACACCCTGTACATATATATATATATATATATATATATATATATATATATATATACCTAAAGAGCCAAATCATTGTGAACAATGCATCATTATAACGAATGGGCTTGCCTGGATGACGTGGAGGGCATGTGACCCGGCGGAAAGAGTATTTAACGGTTACTGTTGATTCTGAGGCGTAATTCTATCGCTTATGTCTATTTGCTTTTATTTAGTTCCTTCTCATTTATCACACCAGGAGGCACCCTACTTCTTATTTCTGCTCACTGGTAAGGTTTTTGCAAGTGATTCAGCTAATTTAACAAGTAGCTACTGGCCTCTTAGCAATAGTGAAGACAACCCATTAAGTGTCTTCGAAGTGATCGTATGACTACTATATTTTACTTGCACAAAATTTTTCAAATGATTGTGCAAAATTTTATTTCTTACACCTATTATAATAGTTCCCTCACATGCATTTTATGGAAAGAAGAACTAATCACATTGCGTAGCAATGGATACACACTAGGCAACAGTAAAAATGAGACACCAAGAAGTAGTTGGCAGAAAAATATGCAAGTCGCAGTGTAGACGTAGCTCACCGAGTTATATAAATGATTCGAAATGCGCAGCTTTACCGCGCACGTTGAGTGAGATAATATAAAGAACGGAACCTGCAGAAACGGCAACAGTCACGCTGCTCTGATTACCAGAGAAATAATTTTGCAAGTTTTTTTTGTCTCCGGGGAAACGTGTAGTAGCAGAGAATGTAAGGCCGCCGCCAACCGAGGCAGTTTCAGCGGACATACGATTTTACGACGGTTATAGTACTCGAATTCAGAAGGGCATGTTGGTCTATATGTCAAATATCAGCGGCCAGCCACCTACAAGCGTCCACGGTGCACCGGCTGTGGCGAAGATGGTTGGAACAAAGGAATGTGGTACGTTTGAAGGGTGCCAGTACGGCCAGAGAAACGTCAGCACGCGTGGACCGGCGCATCCGCCTGCAAGCGTGGGCGGCCCTGCAGACCCTTCCGTCGCCCTTCTGCAGCATGAGCAGGAGACCCTCTAATGCTCCCCTATCGACCAGGACCATTATACGTTGATTGGTTGCCGTCGCACAATCTGCCGTTTAGAAGACTGCCATTGACGCCTCCAGAAGATAGCACAGACACTGACGCCTAAGAAGACAGCACAGACGCCTCCTTTTGCAATGGTGTAGGGATAGAGCCACATGGCAAGCTTCATGGCATAGGGTCGTGTTCTCAGACGAGTCACGCTTCTGTTTTAGCAATGACAGTCGCCGTTTATGAGTGTGGCGCCGAAGTTGTGACAGGTCCAATCCAGCCACATCTGAGGAACTCCACACCTCGCGATAACGGGGCATCATGGTTTAGGGCGTCATTGCCTACGATAGCAGGTCACCTCTGGTCCTTGTTGAGGGAACTGCAACGGCCCAACAATACGGTAGGTAGCGTGCTTCGGCCAGTACAACTCCCCTTACTTCAGGGGTGCCCAATGACAATTACCAGCAGGTTAACATCCACACGATTACCACACGGAATGCATCAGCTAACATGCTCTGAAAGGTACCCAGGTTCTTCCCTTACCACCAGTCTTCCCTGATCTCTCATCAATCGAAATGGGGCGTGATTGGACGTCGCTTGCATGCTCTGCTACCGCCGTGTTTAGAAGACGAACTCTGGCAAATCGTTGACGGCAATGGGCAGCCATCCCTCATGATAATATGCGCACGCTCATTGACTTTGTACATAGACGTGTTGCTGCCTGCATCGCCACCAGCGGTGATCCTACAACCCACTAATCAGTCGGTGTTATCGGCAAGTGTATAGGTGTATCATGTTGCAATAAACATTACTTATTCGTTGCTGTCTCTCTCTGTTTGCCTATTTTTTGACGCCTCCAGAAGATTGCACAGACACTGACGCCTAAGAAGACAGCACAGACGCCTCCTTTTGCAATGGTGTAGGGATAGAGCCACATGGCAAGCTGCATGGCATAGGGTCGTGTTCTCAGACGAGTCACGCTTCTGTTTTAGCAATGACAGAGACTTTCTAGCCACTCCTTCTTGGTGTCTTATTTTCACAGTCACTTAGTGTATTTCCAAAGTTGCTTGTTTTTTTCAGCCAGATCTACTTCTTTTCAGCTGCGGGGTTATTCTATGCAAACAAAGGGACTACCAGGATCCAATACAGCATTTACCAGTAACCAGTTCTACTACTATATATCCATACTTCTACTTCCTATTTTATGAGCCAGGCAGTATTTGCTCACGCGATAGGATCCACTATGTTGGATAGTAAAAATAAAAAAATCTTTTTGGCGTATATATTTTGAAGTTCTATTGATTTTCAATAAATCTTACATCTTACAAAGATAGGGACGTTTTCTTGATAATAGAAACGGTGATACTTCGCACGTGACCGATGTACTCGTATCAAAAATGGATACTTGTTGGACAATACTGTGGATGTTGGTCCCTAGTTACTTATAGTTTGAGTGAGATAACTGATAAGAATTGAAGCTGCCTAAAAAATATAAACGACTGTAGAAATAGAAATATATTTTCAGTACTCTGGGGGTTTGCAAAAACGTTGTTTGTCGATTTTCATAACTTTCTGACTATTCCTTCTTGGTGTCTCATTTTCACTGTCACGTAAAAAGTATTAAAAAAATGTGATTCGCTTACAAATGCTCAGTAATAAATAACAATGCATACCATGGGTGAATATCTATTTCATACTCACACAGCTTTGAAATATTTTATTCGGAGATTTGACACCGAAAGTGAACTAAAATACACTTTTACATTTACATATGATGTATAACATTCGCCATAGATCGCCTAGTTTTATGTAATATTTTTGATAAATTTATTGGAAAAAATCGCAATATATTGAGAAAGATTCATGTTAAACTTCTAAAGTGTATTTCATCCATTTTCTAACACAAAACTACACAATAAATGATAATTAACGCAATATTCATGAAGGTTATAATTTTTTAATGATTTTATTAAATTTCATTTGAAAATTAGAGTATCTTACGAAGTGTCGATTGCATTTAAAATCAATACACTTCCAGAACTCACCGATTATAATTGTACAAAATTTTGTTCGAAACGCTCCATTCGTTCGTGAGATATTGCTTCCATAGTCTCTCGGATACACACATACACCACCACCTCAAGAACGTTCATTTGAGTTCACAGATGCTTAAAACGTGCTCTTCCACGGGAAGACTCAAATCCGAAATTTCGTCCCTTCAAAAAATTGTCCATGTACATTATACTATATATATAGGACAAGTAATAGATTTTATATTGCATTAATTAATTTCTCTTTTATAGGTATGGAAGAAATACATCAAAATATAAGTTGTATCTGAAGATTCCCACTTTTTCCCTTCGACATTAAAAACCATGATTTTCACTCGGAGTTCAAGATGTCTTGTACCCAAATCACTCTATACAGCAATGAGTATATTTGGCGTACGTTTGAAGAAAGAAAATACTAAGTGTTCAATTTTACTATCAGTATATATAAAAGCAATTCTATCACACATTCCTGTACTACTACTTATTGTTAAACAGGTCTACAAAAATGATCACCTAACTTTCTTTTTATCGATCCTCTTTGATTATTTGACATACTTGTTTGCTTTTGACTTGTTCTTGTACCGCAGAAAGAACATTCTATCTTGTATTGAAAAGTTGCAAAAACTTTCTTGTCAAACTTCTGGACGAATTACAAATGATAAAAGGACATCATTTTTAATATTTATTTGTGGTGTGTATGGATGCATATACTTTGTTTATAATTTCACGTACAAGTACTTTGTTCTTGAAAAAGCAGATCTAATTATTGTGTATCTGATATTGCAATTCACCAACTCGATTACATATTGCTTGTTTACTTATATCGGAATTCCCATGCATATTGTTCTATTTGTTTATTTATCCTCTCTTGTATCTGATAGATTAAAAATTATAAGCAGAGAAGTTGAGGCTGGGTTACCAGAAAAGATTACTTTTCGTCAGCAACGAGTAATATATTGCAAGCTGCAGAAGATCTTTTCTTCAATCGACTCGATATTCAATAAGATAATATTTCTGTGGTTATTTAAGATTATTTTCAGGTGCTGTTTAAGTGCTTTTGATGTGATAACAATATCATGGACAAGCACTGCTGCGTTCAGTAATGTTGCTGTGATATTGGATACAATATTTGATATATCACACTTATGTATTCTATGTTACTATGGTGGAAAAATTATAGATAGTAAAGTCGAAGTTCTTGAATCTTTAATGTATCAGTGTATAAAGATTGATCCCGAAAGAGAAGATATACGAAATGAAATACAGTTCTTCGTGTCTTTACTGGGACATACTTATATCGGATTTTCTGCAGCAAACATCTTCGCCTTGAATAAAGGAATTGCTGTCACCATTTTAGGTGTTTTAGTATCATATTCTGTATTAATATACCAACTGGTATCCTAGTCAAACTACAAAAAATATAAACTCAGTTCTTCTATATAAAAGTATGCTACATTTGATTTTGTATGCTGCATTTGATTGTAGTGCCAGTGCATCTATTTATCAGCAAAGAAAGAATATAATTTTAAAAACACATGGTAATTTGATCAACGAAAATTTCATAAAACAAATGTGAAATATTAATCATTGGAAATTTGTATAAACAAATAAATTAAAGAATAATTATGTAATTCCCAAATTTAGAGGTTTTTATTTTAATATCAAGATGTTTATATTTTGAAGCTAAAGCTTACCTTGTGAAGGTGTTGGAATGAGCACGCAGCCATCTTTTGATAAAAACAACAAGTTTATTATTAAATTGTAAAAATCATAAAATAAACACCCATTAACTAATTTACAAATAATAAATTAGAATGTACATGGTCCACCCCTTTCTCCCGTCTTTTCTATTGTCGGCTTCAGCCACACACGAAACGTTCCATCTTATACAATCTCGTGCTTCGCACCTCGTATCTTTATAGACTGGTTGCCAGTTCCACCTGCCGTCCGCAATCTCCCAGGCTGCTAATTAAATTTATACTCTTCTTTCCCCGGGGAAGACACTGCTTGAAAAATAAAAAGTCGAGAATAGAAATTGTTAATTCTTACAACCTGAGCATCATACAAAGTCAGGCCTGTCGACGAAGGGGTGGGGGTGAAAAGAGATGCATTGCATAGGAGCTAAATAAACAGTGTAAAAATATCAATAATCTAAAAATTTGTTCATTTTCCTGGTAAAATGAATCCCACCCTTGTGTTCAATCAAACTGAGAGACCCACTCCATAGGCTGAAATTAGGGAGTCTTAATTAAGAATATGTAAAACATGTGTTCTGTTTAAGCATTACTTAAATTGATCTTTGAAACTTTGGATTTTTATTTATGGAAGAGAAATATTCATATATTGTCAATAAATAAATATACTGCTTGTGATAATATAACTTACAATACTTCTCCAAACAGGATAACTCTTTTAGTAGTTCTGCCTGAAACCTTTCTATACCTAAACATTTTCATTCAAACCATCCTCCCCAGAAGTAATTATCTGATTTTGAACGTATGTGTTTTAGCATATCTTATGCTTTGATTCAATTTCTTTCACTTCTGAAATTAAGTTATTGAAATATTTAGCTAAACGCAGAGGTTTCAATCTTTCTATCATTGATAAAGCTTTGGTAAAATATACCAGGCATGGTCCACTATCCATTCTTTTTTCTGAAAGTTTTTGTTCCTAAAAAGTTGATAGTTTTTGTCATTATACGCTCCTTGAAGCTTCAAAAATTTCTAGAGTTTTATCAAGATTAAATTTTATAGTTGTTTTTACACCAGTTAATAAATTCCACTTTCCATTCGTTACAACTGTTATTCCGCATTTACGAATTAGTGGTGTTTATTTTGTTAGTTGTCAGTTAAACATAGCCTACATTGCCAGGCAATGAAGGCTATCAAGGAACATTTTAAAATGGCTGTTAAGCAAAAAATATCTAAATTATCAATTTTCTAATATTTTTGGTCAGAAAATCTTTCATTTTAATTTTCTAAGGCAAAAATGATCGCTCATACCACCACTACATATGAAGTAGATTTTTTGGATGGAAATTTTATTTACTTGAACGCCGATAGTCTTGTTAATAATAAATCACCAGTTCCTTAAGTCTTCGTAGCCTGGAAAAATGACCTCCATACACATTCTTGATTTCATATATTATCGCTTATAGCTTCAGTTTGTCTATTTTTTCAATTAGTTAGTTTATTTCTTCCGGATTCCAATCACGTTCAATAGTGGTTTAAGGCTGTTTATTCTTTGTTACTAAAATTTAGTCAACAATGTTAAGTCACATGGTTTCCACAATTACTTTCTAAATTTTTGTTCATATTCTTAGTTCCAGTCTCATTCTCTAGTACTTTTAAAGTAGTTTGTTTCTTGCTTATTTGAATATAGTTGATGAAGTGACTTTTAAAGCACACCAAAATGACTTGTTTCTCCAAACTATATTTGTTTCTTAATTAGGGATTTTTATTTATTACAACTTAACAGTTTGTCCACATGTTTCTATCAATTTAATGAGACACTAGTGAATAATCACAACAAAGATCAAATATAAATAAACAAAGCATACCCTTATTCAGAGACCACCAGTATAAAACAGCAGTTTTTCTGGAAATGGTCGCAATATGCAGATTTCGTTGGAAATCAAATATGCTGCAAAAACTGTGAAAGTAAAATTCCTCATTGTTAAATAACCATTTCGATGAATGAGGTCAAAATTTTCCTGCGGAATCCCGACTAAGGAAACTATTTTCAAAATTGTTCCGCTTCAAAAAATTTCCTGCTATGCCGTTTCAATTTATTTTCTCCGAAAAATCGTCTGCCTGTAGCAAGTCACCTGCATAGCAGTGGTAAACCGGAATGAGTGTTAATGTCACCGAACCGCAGGAAGGTACAACAGTGTGTTTTTCCAAATTCAGCATACATTTTAAGTGCAGTCAAAATACCTTTTTAAAGCGACTGCATATTAAATATCGTGAATAAAGTATTAGAGGCAAAGCGATTAACAAAAGGCATATTTAAGTAGACGGCTAAATTTAAAATTTATGCGTGAAGTTTTGTTTCCAACATTTTGAAAAATATTATACAGAACCATCAGAGAAAGCTACTAGAAAAATTATTCAGTTCGCTATCGTCTACGAGAATGTTCTCTATGGCTAATTTTTTTCTCTCCTATGCCCGTCTCCGACCTCTGGGTCATAAGTCGACTAGCAGCCCAATACAAAGAAGAACGGTAAAAATTGTCACTAAAAGCCCTGTCAGTAACACATAAAGGAAAACAGTCAAGAACAGCAGGGCATATGCTGAGGTGCTCTCCAGTCATGGGAACGCCATGGTCACAAAAAGGGCAGACACCATGTATCTGTCAGTTCCATTCGATACAGGTAACTCTGTGAGTAATCATGAGCCGTGGCAAGTCTAAAGCAAACCACGCCAACTGCTCTATGCAAGGAACTGGGTATTCTTGCCTACTTATTTAACAGGGAGTTCCACTTTTTCCCAGAAGCTATCTCCCTGTACAGACTGAAACGGTTATGGCTAAAATCATCTCCGAGAGTTCGAGGATTTGCGGAAAGTTAGTAAAAAAGAAAACATTTTATTTTATGACTCTTTCTTTTATCTACTAAACAAAGGGGTATCTAAACTCTTATGCACTGTAACCTGTTCTCCAACGAAAGGTGGAGGATAGAAGGCGGAGGATACACATAATGCATCACATCTTCCGTGTATCAGAGAACACCCTTTTCTTAGCTACTAGAAAATGACATCATTTGGGACATTTTACTAGAGTTTTAATCAGAATTTGCTGTATGATGAGATAGACCTTTTTTTAAACTATACGTGTATTCATACTTTTTGTACAATTGAAATTGCATTAGACAAAATTAAACATTTTTCCTAATATACGGTGATATAAGATGTTTATTTACAAATTCTTGCCTCTAACATATTTGTGTAACTCACTAAATTTTTGTGACATTAGAAGTGCTAACAACTAAAACATTTATTTTTTTATAGGGGAAATTTTTATTGGAAAAGTTTTTAGAATGTAATGTGTAAACACATGCTGTTTGTTTATTTTGTGTGTAAAAAATATGTTTAATGAATAAAATTTATGCACAAGCAATAATTTCATTTTTATTTTCAGTTTCATTCATTTTTTCACTTCACTGTCATTCACTGCTACTTTTTGAAGTTATTTGAAGTTAGCTGATGTATGTGTAGTTCATATAGTTTCTGCAAACCAGTTATGTCTCATTATTTTTTTAATAAATTATTTATTTATTTAGATATTTTCGTGTTCATATTCTTCTTACTTCTAATTTTCTGCACTGATACTAAAAAGCAGTTTGATTGAATGTTTTTCGAATATTGTTCATGCAGTGGCTAAGTCTTAATATTTGCTATGTTAAATTTTTTGTCTGTTTAGCAATCGTTTATTAACTGGTATTTTTTCAATATTGTTTTTGTTGAAGTTAGTAAAGTTTTGAAACTTATCGGGCCAGCCATATGTGTGCACTCGTTTTTAGGAAATAACTCCAAAACTGGAGCAACTAAAAAGTCCAAATTTAGTATGTTGTTGTCTTTTGTAGTATATATTAATTCTTTGGATTTTGAACCTTATCGAGGGAGCCTATCCCAGGTCTACTATAGGTGAGTATTAAATTTTGGGGAATTGTTTGAGAACTAGAGAAACTAGATGGTCTAAATTTGGTATGTTTTTATTTTTCATTCATTTAATTTAAATACATTTTAATAAGCATATTTTCCATAAAAATAATAAAAGGGCGTACTTTTAAAAAACTATATCTTTTGTTTTCACTTGTTATACTTTGTATTCATCATTTTCCTCCTATTTAGTTACAATTTTAGGATTTTATTCCGTTCCATGTCATTGTTTATTTTTTTCCTTCTAATTTATCACCATTCTCTGATTTTGTTTCTATAGTTTTAACTGTTAAGTTTTTCTCTCTCAGTTGTATTTTACATCTGATAGAGGGAAAGGTGGTAATATGGACCCTGCAGGTATTATGGATCCCCTTGGTTCCTCAGCTGGAACGAAGCTCATTCTAGTGGCAGAGCGGTGAATCAACTCAAATCATTCTCCCTGAGATAAGAAAGTGATCGTAACTGCCGTGCATTATTGAAAGAACATTTGTGTTGTGAGCGTTGGTATTTTCATCCTATTCGAGAACGTTTAGCTAGATAAGTGATATACAAGTTTTATGGATATTTATGTTGCACAATGCGCAGATTTCGATGTCATACCTTGAACTACACTAGTTAGACGATAATATGTCGAAACCAGACTTCAACTTTTTGGTTAGGTTTGGGAGAAGTGATATGATATTTTCAACATGGTGTTGCTGGTAATATGGCTCCTCACCAATCATTCCATTCTGATCACTCCGGTGACCCGCTGCTCGATCTCCAAGTGGAGGAGAACCAACCTGGTGTGCAAAATGCCAACTGTCTCTTCTGTGACTCAGCTTTTACTGATGACTACCACGGAGAACTATGGGTCATATGTGTGATGCTTGAATTATGGGCGTACAGTAAATGTGCTGGAGCCGAGAAAGAAAATTATATTTGCCACTTTTGTAAATAATTTATGTGTTTTCAACAAAAAAGTTCATTTTTGATGAATAAACTGTCACTATTTCATGGGGGGTCCATAATACCCACACTCTAAAAAAAACGGGTGATTTCACTTTTGTTGGTAATCGCATTATGGAGGTTACTGTAAATATTCTAAAAATTATTCCTCCTGTTGTTTTCATAGCTGGTTAGAATATGCGACCAACCATTTCCAAAACGAGTAAAATTAGCTTAAAATGTAAGCACACTTTACAAAAAATAAAATTGGGGTCCATATTACCACCTCTATCAGTGCTAGCTTTCAGTCCTTTTTCTTTCCCTGCGTGTGCGAAAACGAAGGACCCTTTTATAGGGCAATGTTGATATGTTTGCAGTTGGGTTTCCATTTCAATGACTGATTACCATCCACAAGCGAATTTTGGCCATGGGTGTTCTATCTCTGTTCGAATATCTATTTGCCTGACAAATCGTAGTGATTCTTAACGTCTGTTTAATAGCGCATTATATTTGACCTGAAGAATATAGCTCAAAACGCCCTTGAAACAATTTTATCCACGTAATTTTCCTGTGCCTGCTTTTTTTAAGGAAGTATTAGAAAATTAAATCTTTACCAAAACCCAGAATATCATGCATAGAAAACTACCTACAGAAAATTAATTTATGACATAGCTCACCAATAAAGTTGCAATCAAACATTACACATTCATACATTCAAGTGCAGGAATATTATAAAACGTAGGCTATAAAAATTAACTTTAACAGCTTTACATTAATAATTTGTTCCTAACCACACATGTATCCCAAACCAATAAAGTCCCCATTTTGCAGGTGAGCATACACCCGTAATAGTGATGGAACTAACTGCCTAGTTTAATTCCCAGGGAATAGTACAAGAAAAGCAAGTGCCAAACTCAGATTTCATCTCAAGTTTACAGAAGCGCACAACTTTGAAAGTGAGCCTAATTAATTACAGACGTTATAAAATAATCTTCATCCGATACTCGCATATTTACTCAAAGCAACTTTCGGCTTACAAGATTGCACTTCTAGAAATAGTCTATTTCTCTTAAATAATTTCATTTTATAATGCCGTACATGTTTTGTCTAGAAAGATCAGGGTGTATATGGAATTAATCAGACTCCCCTAGGTAGATAGCATAAGCATTCAGGAGACATTTTTTCAGAGGGGGAGGAGAGGGATTAAAGGATAAGTTGTACAACATGGACTAGGTTGACACTTTGTGATATTTAACGTCCATGTAAGAAGTTCTCCCTTGCCCCCACCCCACCCCCGCCCCAATGTAAGCATATGGATTCTAGTAACGCATATATTTTTCACGTCAAAGTAAAACTAGAATAATGTATGTCGATTGTGTCGCATACAATTTCAAAAACTTCCCAAAAATGTAGAATGTTCAACTATCACAGTGGTAATTTGTGAGATAAAAAGTTGTTTTATTTATTTATTTTATTTATTTATTTATTTATTTAGCCGATCCGATGGTTGAGCGGTCAGGGTCAAGCGTTTCCGCCCGATCGCTGGATTGCCGGGTTGTGGGTTCGAATCCCGCCAGCTGTCATATGGATGTTGTGTAGTCGAGGCGAAGTCAGACTTCAGCCCTTGGGGAGCTACAATAAAGTGAAGCTGCAGTCTCCCTCCCCTTTGCCGTGGGACCAGGTGTGTAGTGGATGTGTTGCATAGGCGCTCCTTCACCACGGGGGATTAATAACAACAACATTTATTTATTTATTTATAAAAAAACATGCTACAAGAAGAATCCCAGTGACAGCAGGCAAAATAATACACAGAGTCAAAATCCGAACCATACAGACAGAAAAAAAATAATAAAAAATCATAAAAACACAAAAAATTATAATATATAATATTCAAAAATAGTTAACAAAGAAAACAAAATCTAAGTCATCAGGCAAGCTATTTTGTAGAGCCTACAGAAATTATTCACTACACATTGATTCCTATTTATACAGTGATTTGATAAATATTGACTGTGTTTGAATTTGACACCCAGGAAAGGGGTGTACATAGATACACCACGGCTTCCTAGGTAGAAAGTATAAACATTAGTGTAAGACATGTCATACTACTATTGTATGCACTGAAAAGTAATGTTAGAATAAAGTATGTCGCTTTATTATGTCATGAAATTTCGAAAACTTGCAAAGCAAGGTTAAATGTACAACTACCAGCGTGGTAACTTGGGAAATACAAAGTTATGCAGTTATATATTAAATAAACGACATATAATAAAAATTAAAGATATCAAAGAGTTTTAGTTGCAAAATAATCTTTTTTATCAAGATAAAAAAAGCAGAGCAGTTTGCCACATGGAATCCGTTGTGACAGATTGTTTTTCTATAACCGTCAGATGCTTTTCTGGGGTATAACTGTTCCGCTTTCCTGCTCCGATGAAGGACGCTAGTTTTATTTTAGAAACCGATTGATAACGTTATATTTTAATATATACTGCTTTCATAATATAAATGTTTTCTTAAAGTAAAAAAAAACATGTTTACAGCAGTTGTTCCGAATATTTTGCATTCTGTGCGGTAATGTATTTTACCTCATGTTTAAATACGGTTTAAAAAGATTTCGTCATACCTCATTGTCATTAACTTTTTCTGGCTTTATCATTAAACATACATGATCTGCACACACGCGTAAGCTATATTATTCATTAAAAGTATAAATATTGTTTTAATAGATTATTGAATACATTCTCATTGTCCACAAAATTCAATATTGAGATTCTTGAAATTTTGGTGGAAATACTACTTTAACACAATTCACTATTTTTTTCACTATTCCCTACCATTAAATATTGAAATACGTTTATGTTTGTTAGACACGTAAAAGGCAAGCGATGATCCAAATAATAGCATCACGCAAAGATTTAATAGGAAATTGGTATGCTTCCTAGTCAGTTTCTCTCTTAGGATAATGTTTTCGAATAAACTGCATACATTTTATCAATAATATTGGCACATTAATTTTGTTTTTGACACTTGACTTATAACGCCGTCACAATTGAGCACGATCAATATGTAAATGACATCCAAGACAGAAAAGGTTCAAAATCACGAGATGTTAGAAAGAAGTCATGTAGCCACTGTAACGAACTGTGTAAGTAATGTGTTTTCATTTTCTGATATTTGATCTTAAGATGTTGGTAATTCGGTTTTTAAAATAAGTTTTTTTAATTTCATATTGAATGTTGTTTAAATAAGTAACTCACTATAGTTTTCAGCAATTAATTTCTTAAACTTTACATTGAACTGAAAATTAATGCAATTAACCTGTCTCTATCAGTATTGAAAGAACGAAAGGATTTGAAGTTTTTATATGCTCTTTACACCATTTATAAGAATGGTAATCATGGAATCCAGAATCCAGGCTAAAATTTATTCCCGATATCCCGGATTCAGAGATGCTAAAACCCTATTATTCCTAAATTTATCCCAGTTATTTTAATTTACTAAATGTTACATTTTCAGTTCTGAAATTATGTCAAAATTATAAGAAAGTTAAGTCATCAATTTTTTGAAGCAAGATTCCACAAGAATAATATTTACATTTTCAAACATTGAATTCACAATTCAAACATCACTACACTATTGAAATTAGTTTCAATTCTAATCTGCGTTTAAAATTACATTTAAAAATTATTTTTAAATTCTGCGTGATGTTTTTTTCTTTTTAATTGATCTAACTGACTTATTATTAAATTAAATAATCAATAATTTTTTAATGCAGAAAATTTTTTTACAATGTTGTAATTTAGAGATTGATTGAGAAAGCTAATGCATTGCAATACCATATAAATATTTTCTATCGGAAAAAATTACTAGAAAATATTTCGTTTCATAAATATATGTCTCTGTTTTTTTCATAATAAAATTTACAGAAAATTAAATGAATTTAATACAAAATGACCATAATAATTCTTACACATTTTATTTCTTAATTTAAAGTATATTACTTCGTACGGTCTACTATTGTTCTACGTTTTTATGATTATGGTCAGTGTTCATTACAAATGCTGGTAACTACCAAAATTTTTAAAATGTCCATTATAATATTAAGGTCCTTAAATGGAAAATTTCTTATAGGAAGATCTTAATGTGATATAAGATGATTTAAATACATCGAATATTTGACCGCATTTAAATGAATTTAAATGAATTTCCCAATCCAGCTTGATACTGAGAATGAAAAACTTTTAATTTTGAAATCCTACAATTGTAAAACAATATTCCAGGAATACAATCCCTGATGCTAACTTAAATAAGAAAACAACAGCATTATTAAAATGTTGGTGTTAATTTTACAGAGTACTACATTTCATAAACGTAGATGTTTAATCTTAAAAATAAACAACATATGCTTAAACCACTGTGGTAAAACTTTTGGTTACAAAATTGAATAAACTTAATACACTACGTGACAGTGAAAATGAGACACCAAGAAGAAGTGTACAGAAAGTGATGAAATTCGGCAAACAGAGAGAGACTGCAACGAACAATAAGTGATGTTTATTGCAACATGATACTACACCTATACACTGAGCGATAATACCGTCTGATCAGTAGGTTGTAGGACCACCGCTGGCGGTGATACAGGCAGCAACATGTCTAGATACCGAGTCAATAAGCGGATGGTGCCCAGAGGGATGGTTGCCCATTCCCTGTCAATCATTTGTCAGAGTTCATCTTCTAAACGCGGCGGTGGCAGCGCACGCAAGCGACGTCCAATCACGTTCCAGACGTGTTCGATTGATGAGAAATCAGGGCAGATTGTTGGCCAGGGAAGCACCTGAGTTCCTTACTGAGTATGTTAGCTGATGCGTGCCGTATGTGGTCAGGCGTTATCCTGCTGGTAAATTGCAATGGGTACCCCCTGAAGGAATCGTTGGGCCGTCATAGTGCCTTCAATACGGACCAGAGGTGGCCTGCTATCGTAGACAATGACGTCTCAAACCATGATGAGGCGTTGTCGCGCCGTGTGGCGTTCCATCACCACTTCAGCGCCAGACTCGTACCCGGCGACTTTCATTGCTAAAACAGAAACGTGACTCATCTGAGAATACGACTCTTTGTCATTCCGCTGTCTACGTGGCCTTTTACCGACACCATTGCAAACGGAGGCGTCTGTGCTGTTGGGTCAATGTCAGTCTTCTTAAAGGACGCCATGAGTGCAGGTCGTCGGCGACCAATCGACGGATAATGGTCCTTGTCGATATGGGAGTATCAAGGTTGTCTTGCGCATGCTGCAAAAGGGTGACGGAAGTGGTCTGTGGGGCTTCCAAGGCTTGCCTGCGGATGTGTCGGTCCATGTGTGCTGACGTCGCTCTGGCCTTACCGGTATCCTTCAAACGTGTCACATTCCCTTGTTCCAACTATCTTCGCCACAACCGGTGCACCGTGGACGCGTGTAGGTAGCTGTCAGCTGATATTTGACGTTTGTATCAACCTGCCCTTCTGAGTTCGATCACCACATCCCTCGTGAAATCTTCTGTCTGCTGGAACTGCCTCGGTTGGTGGCAGCCTAGCATTCAATAAAAATAGCAAAATGATTTCCCTGGCAGACAGAAGGCGCGACTATTACCGATCCCGCAGGTTTCTTCCCCTATATATCACTCAACGTGCGCAGAACAGCTGTGCATTTCGCATCATTTACATAACTCGTTGACCTAGGTCTACACTGCGATTTACATATTTTTCTGCCCACTCCTTATTGGTGTCTCATTTTCACTGTCACGTAGTGTTGTTGTTGAAACCCAGACCGTCCGACCTACCAGAAAGGTGTAAGGTAACTGTTTGGATGGTCGGGAAGTGCCACCCAATTTAGACCGGAACCCAGTGGGGGAGGCATCCACAGGGACCGTGCCCTCCTTCCCCTACCACCAACCACTCGGAAAGACTTACGGACTCACATGTTTAGCGTGATCGCGTGACACATGTTTAGCGTGATTGTACTCCGCGTGAACACGGCGGCAGTTTTTGGCAGTGGCTGGAATCAAACCCGGGCCAACCGAGTTGCAATTCCAGCGCGCTAACCACAGGGCTACCGCGCCCTACTGTCACGTAGTGTATATGCTTCCAAAGTGCACATTAACAATCAGAATGTGTTTTATTTGTTTTTGGAGTGATAGACCCTTTTGGTTTCACGTTGGGGTGTTTTTTCCAAATCTCACTAACTTTCACACAAACATATGTTACAGATTAGATTACAAATCGAAGGAACAACAGACAACTTGACCAAATAAATCGAAAATGGAAGAAACATATAGAAATACAGATCGATATTGGTCTATCGATGTTGGTTTCAAATAAAAATACAAATTTATAATAAGTGCACTTCAGCTTTACTTTGCCCATGATCATATATACTAGCATCGAAAAGATTAACTTAACATTAATTTAATGTTAAAATATGCCCAATTTCGAGTGTCAAGATCTGATCATGCGAGTTTGAAAGGGTCAGTTATAATACTATTTGGTTACCGATTTCACATGGGATTATTTCATGGAATTTCGGCCAATGCAATTTACTTTCAGTGCTCGATTATATATTCAAGTTTTATATTAAAATATTCAATCATATATCCAAAGCCATATTTATATAAGAAGGTAAAAATATTTTTGTAATTTTAAATTTGAAACGTTTTGGTTAACCAGTGTTAAAATTCCTAACACCCCACCTCCCATCCTCCCTTTTAAAAAAGTTTACAAAGTACCTTGTAATGTTTCTTATTTACCAATGTAGATAAAATAATCATAACAATATACATTGCAACATTTCATAGATTTACATAAAGTTAACGAATTTGAAAAAGGAACTTAGCTGCGCAAAGAAAATTAAATTACATATTGCAAAATATCAAATTTGGGAATTCCTTTTTGCTGAAGATGACTCTTTTCATGTGTCATTACTGCCTTTAGTTTGATATAAAATATATTCCCTTTCTTTAAAGCTTATATTTCAAAACTTTTCAAACAAAATTTGAATGCTTATAATTTGAATGACGTATGAACCATACTTGTGATTTACTTTACTACTTGTTGCTTATAACCTCAAAACACAACATTGTTAATATAACTCTCAAGCAAGTTACCGAGTGTTAAGTTTATCCATTTTACTAGAGCACATATGCCTAACATTGGTAAAACGTTCTATTTCCTACAGAAGTAATTCGTAATTAATTGTAATTTTAAACTTTTGAAAATAATTGTAAGTGTTTAACTGACAACGAGGGCCATTACTTCAGTTTTTAGAATTTTGCAATACAAAAAATAACAGCTTTCAGTACAGTTTTTAAAATTTAAATTTTCACTTAATATTGGCTGTTAAAGAATGAGAAATGCTATAAAATTATTTTTACGGCTTCGTTTTGAAGTTAATAAGGTAGTGACAAAACATAGATTTAAGTCTAAGGGGGGTTCGATTCTCGGCTCTGCCCAAACTATCCCCATGTTCCACACGTTCACACGAGCGCGTTCAATATGTAGGTCCGTAAGTTCGTCTTAGAGGTTGGTGGTAATGGAAGGAGGGTACGGTCCCTGTGGATGTTGCCTCCGCCACTGGATTTAAGTCTAAATTTTGTGGCTGTCCAAACATATTCCCTTTACCCTCGGGTAGGTCGGACGGTTTAGGTTGAAGAAGAAGAAAATGAAGTGTTTACACAGCAGGGGTGGAACAGCTAAGTGGTTAACGTCCGGGGATTGCACACGGACAAGATTTCGACTCTCGGCTCTGCCCAAATTGCTCCTATGTTCACGCGGAATACGGGCACATTACATATTTGGGTCCGTAAGTTCATCCGAGAGGTTGGTGGTAGGGGAAGAAGGGTACGGCCCTGTGGATGCTGCCCCCCACTTGGTTCCTGTCGAAATTGTGTAGCACTTTCGTCCGTCGAAACGGGTACCTTACACCTTCCGGTAGTTCAGACGGCCTGAGTCGAAGATGAGTTGACCCAGCATCGATCAAATGAATTCAACTATTGCTGATGAAGCACTCTTTAAAGCAACAGTTTACAACTGGTTTAATAAATTCTTTCTTAAACGTAACAGTCTCAGTGATGAATTTCGTGAAGGTCAACCAAGAACAGCTGTGACGCCAGAAAACATTGATGCTGTGCAGCACATGATCACTTTAGATCGCCATATCACATATGACGAATTTGAGGTATCTTTGAATATTTCAAGTACCCGAGTGTATTCAATTTTACATGATCATTTAAAAATCAAAAGCGGATGCTCGATAGATTCCACACAATTTAACTCAAGTTCAAAACGATGATTGTGTGAAATAATGCGAGAAGAATCTCAAAAGATTAATCTCTGGCACCTCAAAACATGACTTTGTCATTGACGAAACATGGACATATTCCTATGAACCCGAAACAAAACAACAACGTAATTAAAGTTGCTCGTACGCGAAGTGTTTCAAGAAAAAGAGTGCTTCGATTTTTGGTAAATCCAGCCATGTTGTAACCGTTGCTTTTGAGAATAGTAGAACAGTAAATGCTGATTGGTATACGAAAATTTGTTTTGCAGAAATAATTGCTCAAATCAGGAAAAAATAGTGCGAAACGTCTCATCATTCTTCATGACATATTTTCACTCTCACAGTGCATTTCAAACTATTTAGGCATTTCATATCGCAACGCAATAAAAATAAATCTGATGTGGGCAACACATGACTTTCCTTATATAATGCAATGAATTTACTACTTTTACAGCAAAAAAATAGGTTATTCTTATAATAATTACTTATATTCTTTCCAAGATATTGAATTTTCGTTAATTAGTCGTAATTTTCATCGATTTAGCATCATTTTTATCCATTTGGCGAGATTTTCGTTAATTGGGCAACATTTCAAAAAGTCGTCAAATTGGCAATATTCCGCCAAATTCGTCGCCAAAATCTCGCCAAGCGTTATGGATGGAGAAATAAATTATTCTTATAGCAGATAAATGACTATTGGCGTTCAAATACAAATATATTACTCAAAGTATCTTTTCTTATGAACGTAACGAGTTATATCCACGAGAATATGATGTCACCCAATTTATCGCATGATATTACATATGAAAAGTGAACATGTTTCTAGACAGTGAATATATTTTTTTTAATTTATGGGATTTTTTTATAAATTTATTTGAAAAATGTGCAATATCTCGAGAACGGTTCGTGCTAGCGTTCTAAAGTTTATGTCAAACGTTTTCTAAGGAAAAATTATATAAGAAATGTCGATTTGCGTAACTTTATTAAAGGTTTTGATTTTTTGATGATTTTTTCAAATTTTAACTCGAAAATTTAAGGGAGTTCTGTGCATTCGATTGCATTTAAAAACAATAAGCTTCCAGTATACACGGATTGTGATTTTCGTACCAAATTTCATTCGAATCGCTCCATTTGTTCGTGAGATATCGTCTCCACAGACTCACTGACACACACACACACACACACACGCACACGCACACACTTACTTCCACGCACACACACACACAGACATCACCTCAATAAAATGCGTTGCTAACAATTTGACAGCCAAGAAGAAGAAGTTGAAACTTATAAATCACATGTTTCTGCTATATCTACAGCTGAGTGGCAAAACTGTTTTGAAAAATGATTTATTCGAATGAAAAAACGTATTGATGCTAATGGCGAATATTTTGTAAAGCAATAAAAAGTTTTATTTCCATACAAATATATTTTGTGTATTATTTTTTTAAAATTTAAATATTAGCCTACGCATTAATAATTTTCCTTCGAAGAAATCTAAACAACTCCCTCGTTAGTACTTGTTTAAATTTGTTTAAATGTACTTTTGAACGAAGTCAAACGTTAACATAACAAATAACCAGTTCGTATTTTTATTCATAACTTTTCAGTTTATATAAAGGTTGACTTGTTGAACAAGTTGTTTTCCCCAACCTATGCCTGATATATCTATTTACGCTGTTCTATTATGAGGTTTATGTATACCGTTCTATCAAGTGGACAATTTACATTTTTATATTAAGTGATCTACTTAACTGTTCTATTAGTGGGCAATTTACACTGTTCTATTATGCAGTTTACTTACACGTTTCAACTTATTGAACACACAATCTACTTACAGCAGAGTCCATAAATCTTTAAGCGTAAGCCTAAGAGAAAGTTACCACATATCCATCCTTACTGTTCCATTACTTGCCAAAGAAAAAATTTAAACTATTTTAAAGTAGTAGAAAATTAAAATCACGATAAAATAATCTCAAATTGAAGAACAGAAAACAATCTTTCAGAGTAACCTAAAAATGTAGACACATTTTCGGCAGAAGCAATTATACTTTCACGAAGTGTTACTCTGTTTTTATCTTCAAACCTGACAGAGTTGCAGTATTACTGATATACCATTTGCTATTACTATTATATCGCTGTTCTATCACTTACTGGAAAATCTAATGTGAAGTCATAAGCATTAAGCTTTTGTGATCGGGCAGTTACAGGCAAGAGACTGGGTGATCTTTGCAAATTTGCAGTTGCTCAAGTAGGCTCAAGAGGTTAAATGCAAGTTCATTTATCATTTTAGACTATGAAATGCCGCAGAACAGTTAGTTAATACTTCAATTTATTTATATAATTTCTTGTATCGCATGTCGTGACCTTAAGATAAGTAAGTGTTACACACATGGGCTATTCCGTCCATTTTGTTGCTCCAAGTCCTCTGGACGAGCCGGACGGCCTGGGGCTTTCACACATGGGCTATTCACGTTTCTAAAACACAGGGGCAACATTATTCTTATAAAGTATAACAGTTCCACTATGCTGTCTGCAGTTTAACAGTTCTAACATCATTATTCGAACGAAAAATGCCAGTTTTGTTTCAGAAACTGATTTATGCCGTTATATTCTAATTTATGCTGATTTTCTAAGTTTCCCAAATATAACCTTTTTGCAGCAATTTGTCCAAATGTTTTACACCTCGTGAAAGAACGTATTTTACCTCACATCAAAATATGATTTTGGAAAATTTCTGTATGAATTAATGCAAAATGCTTTTTCTGACTTTATCATTAAATTTACACACGCTTAAAATACCCATGGGCTATATTAGTCATACAAAGTACAAAAGTTTATTTAATCGATAATTGAATAAATTCTTATTATCATAACATTTAATATTAATTGAGATTCTTGAAATTGTGGTACAAATACTATTTTAACGCATATTAATTTTTATCACCACCTTTAAATATTGAAACACACATATGTTTTTTACTTTCCTTATATACATAATGCATAAGGAGAGTATTGTGACGGGGTCGAAAATTCGAATTCGAGTTTTCGACGGGAGAGCACGTTTCAATCATCCCTGATCACGAATCGAACATTTTTGAGATGCTGTCTGTGTGTGTGAAAGTATGTATGTGTGTGTATGTGTGTGTGTGAAAGTATGTATGTGTGTGTATGTGTGTGTGTGAAAGTATGTATGTGTGTGTATGTGTGTGTGTGTGTGTGTGTGTGTGTGTGTGTGTGTGAAAGTATCTGTGTGTGTGTGTTTGCGTGTGTGTGTGTGTGTCAGTGAGTCTGTGGAGTCGATATCTCACGAACGAATGGAGCGATTCGAATAAATTTGGTACAAAAATCACAATCCGTGAATACTGGAAGCCTATTGTTTTAAAACGTAATCGAATATTCAGAATCCCCCTAAATTTTCGAGTGAAATTTTGAAAAAATCATCAAAAAATCAAAACTTTTTATAAAGTTACGCAAATAGACATTTCTTATGTAGTTTTTCCTTATAAAACGATTGACATAAATTTTAGAATGCTAGCATGAACCGTTCTCGAGATATTGCACATTTTTGAAATAAATTTATCAAAAAATCAAATAAATTAAAAAAAAAACATATTAACTGTTATGAAACATGTTCACTTTTCATATGTAATATTGTGCGATAAATGTGGTAACAACATTATCGTGGATCTAACTCGTTCCATTCACGAAAAAAATACTTTAAGTAATACTTTTGTATTTGAACTCCAATAGTCATTTATCTGCAGTAAGAATAACATATTTCTCCATCCATAACGTTTGGCGAGATTTTGGCAACGAATTTGGTGGAATGTCGCCAACTTGACGACTTTTTAAATGTTGCCAAATTAATGAAAACCTCGCCAAATGGATAAAAATGATGCTAAATCAATAAAAATGACGACTAATTGAAGAAAATTCAATATCTCGGAAAAAATATAAGTATCTAATATAAGAATAACATTTTTTGAACTATAAAAGTAGTAAATTCATTGCATTATATAAGGAAAGTCATGTGCGGCCAACATCAGATTTGTAGATACGTAAAACGATAACGATGTTCAACACAATAGCCTCACCAAAGGTTCATTAAGAAATATGATTACTTTTCTTGTTAATTCATCTCTTAGGACAATGTTTTTGAATACGTTGTATACTTTTTATCAATAATATTGGCACATTAATTTTGTTCTGACATTTGATTTTTAGCATCACCATAATTGAGCACGATCAATATGTAAATGACGACCACGTCCAAAGGGATTCAAGAACAAGACGTAAGAAAAACGTCACTGTAGTCACTGTGAGGAACTAGGGTAAGTAATGCATTTCCATTTTCTGATACTTGATTTTAAAATGTACGTAATTTAATATTATAATATGTTTTCTTAGTTACATGTTAAATGTTGCTGAAATAGGCAGCTCGCTGCAGTTCTCTGCAATAAAGTTGTTAAATTTTAAATTGAACTGAATATAAAAGCACGTAGCTCTTCTCTTCCAGCACATAAAGAGCGAAAAATTATATTACTTTCCTTATATACATAATGTATAAGGAAAGTATTGTGACGGGGTCGAAAATTCGAAATCGAGTTTTCGACGGGAGAGCACGTTTCAAGCATCCCTGATCACGAAGCAAATATTTTTGAAGTGATGTCTCTGTGTGTGTGTGTGTGTGTGTGTGTGTGTGTGAAAGTGTGTGTGTGTGTGTGAAAGTATGTGTGTGTGTGTGTGTGTGTGTGTGTGCCAGTGAGCCTGTGGAGACGATAACTGACGAACGAATGGACCGATTCGAACCAAATTTGGTGCAAAAATCACAATCCGTAGACACTGGAAGCCTATTGTTTATATACGTAATCGAATGTTCAGTTCCCCCCTAAATTTCCGAATAAAATTTTGAAAAAATCGTCAAAAAATCAAAACCACTAATAAAGTTACGCAAATAGACATTTCTTATGTAATTTTTCATTAGAAAACGATTGACATAAATTTTAGAACGCTAACATGAACCGTTCTCGAGATATTGCAGACTTAAAAAAAAATTACTAAAAAGTCATATAAAATGAAAAAAAAAATATTTCCTATTGAGAAACATGTTCACTTTTCATATGTAATACCATGCGATAAATTGGATGACATCAATCTCGTGGATCTAGCTCGTTCCATTCATAAAAAAAGATACTTTGAGTAATACTTTTGAATTTGAACGCCAAGAGTCATTTATCTGCTGTAAGAACAACTTATTTCTTCGTCCATAACGCTTGGCGAGATTTTGGCGACGAATTTGGCGGAATGTCGCCAACTTGGCGACTTTTTAAAATGTTGCCAAATTAATAAAAATCTCGCCAAATGGATAAAAATTACGCTAAATCAATGAAAATGACGACTAATTGTCGAAAATTCAATATCTTGGAAAGAATATTAGTATCTACTATATGAAAAACCTATTTTTTTACTGTAAAAGTAGTAAATTCATTACATTATATAAGGAAAGTCATGTGTTGCCCACATCAGATTTTTTTAATATGCACTCAACCCCAACTAAGGCTGGTCTTCGCGAAGTCCTTTATACCAGCCAAAAAATTATCGAGCTTTTATACGGTATTTGAGACTCCAAAATCTTAGCATTTTTGGATTAATTTCGGATTTTTTATTTACGTTCTCAATCTGAATAAACAATACATTCTCATTCTAAAATTATGTCGAAATTATAATAAAACCATACCAATAATTTGATGGAGCAAGGCTCTACCAAAATAGTGTTTACATTTTCAAACATCGACTAACTTCATGGAGTATACAATGTAAAAGTATTTTTCATTCGAATCAGTCTGTGGGGATTATTTATCATTATTTAAACAAATATTTTTAAATTCTGGCCGGAAGAGGTCCACTCTTATTATTGGACAGATATATTTAGTTTAGATCGATTATTTTAGGAATAGTTCATAAAGGAGCAATACTTTCCCTATGCTTTTATGTATATAGGGAAGCAAAGATCCATCCTAAGACGTTGATAAAGTTTCAAATCAGAATTCACACAATAGAATCTCATTGAATTCCTTTAAACGAAGCTTTAGATAAAAATTCTTCATCAATTAATAACGTTCTTTGCATTTATGAAGGCATTTAAATCAATTAGAATTTAATGTCTGCGAAATGTATACGTATTAGTGAAAATAAGTAAAAATATATAAATCATGGTATCCGTCGCGTCTATTTGTTCTTCTACTTCAAAAAAAGACAATTATTTGAACGTAATATTATCCTTTTGAGCCCAAGAAAAATATATATTCATTTAATAAACGAGAGGTCATTGTTCCCTGGTCGCTGGCACTTGACAACCCCCGGAGCTTATTTTGTGAGCTCTTTCGACCTGCCTGCTATGAAGACGTAAAATGGTCTTCGATGCTTTGTAAGTTGTTCGCCGATATTCACCAACTCCCAGAGTCCGCTTGACAAGTTCTTTCACGAACGCGCGCATATGACCCCAACCTTAAACCTGACGGTGTTTTAGGATCTGCAGAATTTTTTCAATTTTTACTCCTAGTCCGATAAGATCATTTTCTCGTTGGAAAAATTTTGCAATGATGTAAGGAACGGAATCTGAGCTGCATTAAAAACTAAATAATTAATTAAAAAGAAAGATCAATCATGCATAAAGCATTGAGTATGAAACACATTCAAACTTCAATACAATTTTATTTAAACATGTCTAAAATGCAATACATTCCTCGGTAATATTTTAAAACTTATCACAATACTATATTAATTTATTATATTTAAAAACTTAAACCAGAAAAAAAATGAACTTCATTCAAATGACGGCATTGAAATATAAATTGCCTGGTTTAAACATCTCTAAAATGGGATACATTCCTCGGTAATAATTTTAGAATTATCATAATACTACGATAATTTATTATATTTGAAAACTTCATCGAAAACAACTGAAATTCATTCAAATGACGTCATAGAAAAAATAACACGCCTAGATCTCTCTATAAAAACAGCATTTCATTCATAACATTTTCCCATTCATGGCTAATGTATTTCATTTTTTCAACCCGGGTTCAATCCAAAACTAATTGGGTGATATTATTCATCTATATTCGCATAGGTTCTACAGACCGTCTGAACAGCATACTAAGATTTCATTTTTATTAAGTCATTTTTACGGAAGTTATCGTGCTAACGGACAGACAGACAGACAGAATGAACAAAGTCATAAATTTCAACTTTTTGTAAACTGTTAAAAATATTTTAACTGATTGAACATCCGGTTTAAAAAGTAAGCAAATTAAAGGATTTTAATTAAACAGACAGTTATCATGCTAAAACTTCTAACATTGATGATCATGATAAATTAATTTTCGTAATTACTTTGCTATTATAAAAATGATCAATACAATATATACAATTGTTAACAGCCATAACAGTTACAATTTAATTGTAATTGTTCATGACAATAATAGTTGTGAAAAGCTGTTTATTAGAATCAACTAAAAGATCATAGTAAACTCGCGCATCTTTGTGACGTTTCTAACACGAACCCATCACAAAAAATCTGATGTGGGCAGTACATGACTTTCCTTATATATAATGCAATGAATTTACTACTTTTACCGAAAAAAAAAAGATTATTTTTATAGTAGTTATTTATATTCTTTCCAAGATAAACCTTCGCCAATGAGTCGTGAAATTCGCCAATGAGATAATTTTCGCCAATGAGTCGTCATTTTCCATGTCGTCATCATCAATGAGTCGTTATTGATTTAGCGTCATTTTTCTTCTTTGGGCGAATTTTTCGTTAATTTAGCAACATTTAAAGAGTGACATTCCACCAAATGCGTCGCCAAAATCTCGCCAAGGGTTATGGACGAAGAAACAAGTTATTCTTACAGCAGATAAATGACTATTGGCGTTCAAATACAAAAGTATTACTCAAAGTATCTTTTTTCCAGAATGGAACGAGCTAAATCCACGAGAATAATATCACCTAATTTATCGCATGGTATTACATATGAAATGTGAACATGTTTCTCAATACGAAATTTTTTTTTTATTTTATATGGTTTTTTGATAATTTTTTTAAAATGTACAATATCTCGAGAACGGTTCTTGTTAGCGTTCTAAAACAATCGTTTTCGAATGAAAAATTACATAAGAAATGTCTATTTGCGTAACTTTATTAGCGGTTTTGATTTTTTAACGAGCTTTTCAAAATTTCACTCGAACATTTAGGGGGGTTCTGAACATTCAATTGCATATAAAAACAATAGGCTTCCAGTGTTTGCGAATTGTGATTTTTGTACCGAATTTCCTTCGAATCGGTCCATTCGTTCGTCAGTTATCGTCTCCACACACACACACACACACAGACATCATCTCAAAAATGTTTGCTTCGTGATCAGGGATGATTGAAACGTGCTCTCCCGTCGAAAACTCGAATTCGAATTTTCGACCCCGTTACAATACTTTCCTTATACATTATGTATATAAGGAAAGTAAGAAGTTGGAAATCGGCATGACTCATTAAATCTCTTAACATACTTGCAACTTGCAATGCAAAAAATTTTATTAAGAAATATTCAGTTAACTAAGGTCTAAATCATAATCATAAGTTAGTCTTTTACACCTACGGGTTCATATTTGTAAAATTTTGGAAATGTAAGTTTTACTGTCTGTTTGTAATGCTGTGTGAAATAAATGCAGGAGTATTTTTTTTCTTTTGCTAAATGCAGGGAAATTATTGAATAAATTTTCTTTGTACGCATCATTTAATAATTATTGATATTCTTGACACAGTGGTACAAATACTACTGTCCTACCGCCGCGAGAAAGTCTTTGAACAGGGTTGCCGCAAGTAGACGAGTCGAATAAAGGAGCGAGAAAGGTTTAAAATCGACTGCAATATTTGGCAAATCAAGCGCACTTCGTTAAGCGAAGAATCCGTTTCATTTATTATGATGTACTAAAAGAAAATAGTAGATGTGTTTTATCCCACAGTTAAACAAAATTTTCGTATTAAATGACATTAAATTATAAATTAACTTAAAAATGTCTCGTCATTTAAACTCAGAAAATAATTTGTTATTATAGGCGACAATGGCTACGGGAAGCCGTCAATCTATTAGAACAAAATAGTTTTAGATATTTTCTTTTAGGTTCGGGCGATTTTGGAAGAGAAAAGCTTACAATTTAATTCTAGAATTTGTATCATTTTGTTTAAAACTAAATTTCGAATTAAATGAAAATTATTACAGTTTTCAATCAGTAAGTTTCACAATTATTAGCCAGCAAAAAAAAATGATAAATAAGCAACATTATGACTTTAAAATATTCATTCTTTTCATATTTTTCAATCAATTATAAAATATTCATTCACATTCATTGGAATAACTATTATCTACTGTGTCCGAATCACATGAAATGTTTTTGTTTGAAGAAGAGTCTGAATCGCTATCCGACAGATTTATCACTAATTTCTTCACAATATCTTTTATCAGTCCATCTTTCTTCCAATAAATATTCTTTATGTTTTCAATGTGTTCACAGTGTTTTTCCCATTCATTTTGTGTTACTTTTAAAATAGCTTCTTTAAGCAATAATTGCAAGTTGTTCAAATAGATAAAATACTTATGTCAGTGTTATTAAGCGATTTTCCTTCACGTTTTATCTTTTTAACTGATGACGCTGAAACCTCTGTCGCTTACTTAGTTCTCTTCATTGCATTTGAAATTGGTATTTTTAGAGAATTTGCGGTTTTTCCTCTTCCAAAAATGACGTAACATTGTAGACTATTGTACGTGCTTGAGAATGCAAAGTCTTTCCACTTTTAAATGTACTCATTTTTCAACTAGACAAAATCCACAATGTGTGCACCACAGTACAAGTTACTTCACAGCTTTAAAAATCACAGAAAGCGAGCGTCTAGCATTGACCCCAGTACAAAGCGAAATGCGACTTTCGTCGGTTCCATCTATGCCAAATCGAAACAAGAAAGATCAATCATGCATAAGCATTGTTTATGAAACACTTTCCAACTGAAATGCAATTTCATTTAAAATTTCTCAAAAATGTGATACATTCTGTAGTGATATCCTTTACATTATCATAGTACTACAGTAATTTATTATACTTAAATATTTAAAACTCTATCGCAATATAAATCATCTGATTCTCTATGCAAAATCAATGAATATTTCATTCATATAACTTGTATTCCAGACTCCAGAGCTGAATAATTTTGTGTGAAAAAAATTCAGCAATTCTTATGTAACTCACCTTACAATCGCTTGAGATATTTGCATTCTGCATAAGTTAAAATTAGGCTTCGTTGAAGAAATAATAAAAGTTTAGGGATCATTTAAAATCACAACTATTGTAATTGCGTAGGCATGGAATTTAGATATACAGATACAGATAATATATGTATGTGTGTGTGTGTATTCAAAGTACTGGAATCGTGCCGAAGATCGGAACTCGAATTTTCGAAGGATCTACAGGTTTTGGGACTTCTAGAGCACGAAAAAACTATTTTTAGGAAGACGTCTGTGTGTGTAACGGTGTATCTGTGTGTTTTTTTGTGTGTCTGTGAGGATATTGCATCCACACTAACTGAAAAACTAATGAACCGAATTTCATAAAATTTGGTAGGTAAGTTTTTTGTGGGAAACCCTGATGTTCATTAGATTATAGAACGATTCGTAATAAAAGAATCTGCCTTCTTTGCGAAATGGCCGGCAGAAATTGTCTTTATCCACTCTAGCTAAAAATTAATGGACCAAATTTAACAAAATTTAGTGTATAATATTTCAATAACCTACAAGTGATTTATATACCAAATTTAACAAAATTTGGTATATAAATCACTTGTAGGTTATTCTAGTACGATTCGGGAAAAAGCAACGGGCTATTTTTGCGAAATGGCCCGCAAAATTCGTTAAATATAAAAATAAAAGATTACGTGTGCTCAATTATATCAATTAAATTCCTATTTTATACGTGATTTTTGACAACAAAAAGAATAAGACTAACCCCATTACTCTAGGACTAACCGTTCTTAAGATATTTTAGTTTTTTCGCGTTTTCGCTACGTCACCTTTGACAATAAGTCCAGCTATCAAATGAGAACCAAATGTAAGTTTAACGTACAAATTCAATGTCATTTAAAATACTTATGGCTGTTATATTGTGCAGATAAACTGAAATTATTATTGAGGAAATAAAGAGAACGTGAATATGAGTCTGTAAGGACAGACATGTGCTGCCCACATCAGAATTTTTAACAACAGTGCAACAATAGTTTACAGAAGTGAACGGGAATTATTTGCAGGCCATTTCGAAAAAAATGTTGGATCTATATTTAAAGATCCACTAAATTTTTGTCGAATAAAATATTCTACAAATTTAAGCTGTGTACCAAATTTTAACTCTGTAGGACGTAGGAAAGTGCTTTAAAAAGCAATTGTGAATTTTAAATTTGCTTAAAAAATGTTTGAAAAATTAGGTCCCATAGGGTTCAATGTATTTCATTTTTTCATCCCGGGTTCAATAAAAAACTAAAAGGGTGATATTATTTATTTATATTCCCATAGGTCCTACAGACCGTCTGAAAAACATACTAAAATTTCATTTTGATAAAGTCATTTTTACGGCAGTTATCGTGCTAACGGCAGACAGACAGACAGGCAGAATGAACAAAGTCATAAACACTTTTTAACTATGTTGTAAAGTGTTAAGAAGCGCTTTCCGTCACACCTAAAATGCAGTGGAATAACCAGTTTCCACAGCGACCGCCACCAAAACGTCTGCTGTCTGGAGACTTTCTCGTGGCGGTAGGACAGTACTTTGTCCAATGTGACCTTTCTGCACTACCACTAAATATTTAAGCCCGTTTATGTCCTTTAGACATAGAACGCATAATATGTTCAAAATAATAGCATCACCCTAAGACTGAGTAAAAAATCTGATGTGGGCAGCACATGACATTCCTTATATAATGCAATGAATTTATAACTTTTATAGCAAAAAAATTGCTTATTCTCATAGTAGATACTTATATTATTTTCAAGATATTGAATTTTCGTCAATGAGTCGTCATTTTCATTGATTTAGCGTGATTTTTAACCATTTGGCGAGAATTTTGTTAATTTGGCAGCATTTCAAGAAGTCGCCAAGTTGGCGACATTCCGCCAAATTCGTCGCCAAAATCTCACTAAGCGTTATGGAAGGAGAAATAAGTTATTCTTATAGAAGATAAATGTCTATTGGCGTTCAAATACAAAAGTATTTCTCAAAGTATTTTTTCTCATGAATGGCACGAGTTAGATCCACGAAAATAATGTCACCCAATTTATCGAATGATATTACATATGAAATGTGAACATGTTTCTCAACAGTTAATATATTTTTTTTTAATTTATGGGATTTTTTGATAAATTTATTTGAAAAATGTGCAATATCTCGAGAACGGATTATGCTAGCGTTCTAAAGTTTATGTCAATCATTTTCTAACGAAAAATTACATAAGAAATATCTGCTTACATAACTATATTAAAGGTTTTGAATTTTTGATGATATTTTCAAAATTTCACTCGAAAATTTAGGGGGATTCTAGACATTCGATTACGTTTAAAACAATAGGTTTCCAGTATTTATGGATTGTGATTTTTGCACCAAATTTTATTCAAATCGCTCCTTTCGTTCGTAAGGTATCGTCTCCACAGACTCATTGACACACACACGCACACACACACCACTTCAAAAATGTTTGATTCGTGATCAGGGATGCTTGAAACGTGCTGTCCCGTCGAAAACTCGAATTCGAATTTTCGATTACGTCACAATACTTTCCTTATACATTATGTATTGTATAAGGAAAGTAAAAATGTGTATGCGACAATACATTCAAGCATATTTTATACATTTTATCAACAATATTGCCAAATTCATTTTGTTTGGCACTTAATTTACAACATTATAACAATTGAGAACGATCAACATCGAAATGACAGCCAATTTCATCGAGATTCAAAAGTCCAAGATGTAAGAAATAAATCAATATAGCCACTGTGTCGACCTGGTGTGACTAATACATTTTCTTTTTCTGATACTTGAAATGTAGGTAATATAATACAAAAATAAGTTTTCTTATTTACATGCTCAATGTTGCTATAGTAATGATCAGTTGTTTTCTGCAGTCAATATCTTTAATTTTAAACTGTATTTACTTTCCCTGTAAAAGTAGTATAATGCATAAGGAAAGTACTGTGGAGGGGTCGAAAATACCAATTCAAGTTTCTAACGGAAGAACACATTTCAAGCATCCCCAAATTCAAATAGAGCGTTTTAAGGTGATGTATATGTGTGTGAGTGTGTGTATGTGTATGTGTATGTGTGTCCATTAATCTTTGAGTTTCATATCTCCCAAACGAATGACGTGTTTTGAATTAAATTTGGTACAAATATTCCAATATATTGAATATATTACACAATATATTGAACTTTTTCAAATAAATATATAAAAAATATTACGCAAAAGTGAAGAAGTAATAATTATCATGAAATATGCACTTTTCATATGCAATATTATGCGATAAATTTGTTAATATCATAGTCGTAGATCTAATTCGTTCCGTTTCTGAAGGAAGATCATTTATTAGTTTTGCATTTTGATGCCCAGCAACTCGTCATTAGTCATTTATTTGTATATAGGATAAATCCTCCTCTCCGTCAGTCTGTAATAAGGTCTACTAAAAGGAACTCTAACTCCTATTTACCTTGAGCTTGTAATAATTGGCGATAAATGTGACAACCATTGCCGATAAATTGTCGAAATATCGCCAATTTGACGATGTTTTGCCAAAATTACGAAAATATCATAATTATAAATGTGTCTCAAAATTAACGGAAATGACACCAAATGGATGAATTATTTATTAAAATATTTAATATATATGAAATATTGCTTATTACATACGTTATCAATATTGATAATAGTAATGTTAGAGTTAGTTGCTCGAAATATAAGTCAATTGGATTCTTCGAAATAGTTTTGCATGTTATCCGGAAAACCGCCAAATGCACAATTCTAAGTTTAAAAATTGTGACATGGATTTTTTACATCATTTTTTCACTGTGAAAGAAGTAAATCCATTGCAGAAAGAAGTAAATCCATTATGTAGTGAAAGTCATGTGCTGCCCACGTCAGAAATTTAGGTAGTATTTTTCTTGATGTGATATTAGTATTCTTATTGATTTTCATGATGGTCTTATTATCTCCCAAAATAAATACTATTTTACTTGCTTTTGAACTTCTGAGGTGATTTAAAATCTCATGTGTATTCGTATGTTCAGCTTTTGTTGTTTACTGTTTTATGTTCTCTGAGTTGTGATCTTAAATGTGTTCCTATGTTTGTATAGCTATTTATATCTTATTTGCATGTATTTTGCAATGCTAGTTAAAGAGGAATTACCCCTATAGCCACGGATCCCCATTACCCCCATAGCCCCTGAACCACAGATATCCCCTAAAGGGAACGTTATTAAGGCTAGTAGTGGCTTCTACTGCAGATATCAGCATCCATGGATCTCTTTCGCACTTTTTATAACTCTTTCTTTCAAGTCTTTGCATACAACTAGATTGAAGTTATAAACTGATTGAAATTCCCAGTGACATCCACAGTTGCTAGATATATCATATTCGACATGTACATGGGCTTTTGCTCAAAAGTAACAGGAAATTTAAGAAAACACAACTTTTTGAAAGTTAAGAGGTTAAAAATATCTCTCCAAATTGATGTCAAAGAAAATCATTCATTTAACAATACAATTATGTTCAATGTTGTGTGATGTGTCGATTCGTATTGTTTAGTGGTGTGTTGTGACTAAAGTGGATCAAACTTTATTATTTTGAACTTTAATGTTAAATACAGAACTTTTTTATAAAGTGAGAACTTATAGTTATATTTCTTACGAGATAATTTGTATACGAACTTTTCTTAGATCGTGCCGTCTTTGCCATAGTCAAAGAACTTGATCTTGTGACGTCAGGTAAGTAAAGACTATGGAAGTACGGCATTTGCTAGCGTTTCTCTCTGTCTGTCTCTCTCTCTGTCTGTATCTCTCTCTGTCTGTCTCTCTCTATGTCTGTCTCTCTCTCTGTCTCTCTCTCTGTCTCTGTCTCTCTGTTTCTCTCACTATCTCTCTCTGTCTCTCTCTCTGTCCCCCTTTCTCTGTCTTTCTCTTCCTCTATCTCTTTGTCTATCTCTGTCTGTTTCTCTCTCTCCCTCGATTTTTAACTCCCCCACCCCCACCCTCCCTCTCCAATCCTGTAGTTACGTACGAGGTAATTGCAACGTATCCAGCGGGTTGGTTTTAATGACTTTTTCGTGTACCATAGTTTTGTTATATTTTGCATGTGTGATTTTTCTGATTTCAGTTATGTAATTTGTCGTTTGTTAAGTTTCTTGTTTACTAAATTTGTAAAATTTTTGTTTTCTAAACTTGTTAAGTTTTTGTTTTCTAAACTTGTTAAGTTTTGGTTGCGTTATGTCTTCTTGTGCTCCGTTTTCTACAAGGTCATCTAGCATTTAAAAGGATGCCTCATAACTTGAAATGACTAGAGGTAACAAAATACCCGTCACTAAATGAAACCGCCTTCTTATACGCAACCTAAATAATTACCACTAGTCCTACAGATGTATCGATACGGTGTCAAATCACCATTGTATTTGTACAGCATCGTATTCATCACATACCTAGATGATACTCTTCTAACCTAGATGATAAAATTTTTGCAGTTTGGGATAATAATGTCGTATACGATGCAGTATGGTAGCGTAATAGCGACACAGTATACAGCGGAGCCTTTCTTAACTGGTTTCCGTTTATCCGACTCTCTGCTTAAACTGGCTTCAATTTAATTTGCAAAAGTTGAATATAGCCCCTTTTAAAAAATGTTCCTTTCGATGATAGTTGTTTAGTCATATATTCTACAGATGTTCAGTAGTCCCGTGAATCTATTTTTAGAAAGTTTTGGGGGTAAAAAACTTGTGTTTTCCTAGTTTGGGGTTATTGTTGTGTGTTCAAGATGTAAGTGTTGTTATAAGAGCGATATTTGTTCAATTTTTATTTCGAAGTGCCAGTGATTGACGAAATACCATTAACAGAACACATTGCATCAAGCTTCGTTAAAACCTTTGAAGACCTTCAATCCTTCAAGGTTGCAAAGATATTGTAAAAGAAGGTGCGAAAAGAATTTTAAAATTAGCAATGACTTAGACCTCAAAATGCTGTCTGATGAAGACATACATCATCGATACTATTACTGATGCGCCTCAAGATGACGCCACAGATAAGATGGTGCAAATAAACTGGGAGACGCACGAGTTTCGTATTTTTTAAAATTAACCTGCTAATTTTTATTTGTACATGATAATTCATTTGCCCACTAATGTGTTTAATTATTACTATACTGCACCATTTTTATAATAAAGAGAAAATTTTATTATAACAGAGGTAAAATATGCAATGGATTTAACATTTTTAATAATCCCTGTTTAACCGAATCGGCTTACCTTCGATCCAAATTCAACCAATTAGAAAGGATTTTACTGCAGAAGCGTTAGTATCAATGAAGTATAGCAGTGTTAGTAGAGATGCAGTATAGTCGCATAGCTTTCAAGTGTAGAGTTATACTGTTTGAAAGTTTTATGTTGGAACATGAAAAAATTAAATTAGAAATTGATTTCAAATTTTTATTTTTAAAAATTATATAAACACTTTATATAATTAAAGAATACTTTCAAGCTTCTTCCTGCGTTCTTTGTGGCGGCTAAACGAAATGTTGGACAAGTGTAGAGTTATACTGTTTGAAAGTTTTATGTTGGAACATGAAAAAATTAAATTAGAAATTGATTTCAAACTTTTATTTTTAAAAATTATATAAACACTTTATATAATTAAAGAATACTTTCAAGCTTCTTCCTGCGTTCTTTGTAGCGGCTAAACGAAATGTTGGACATCAATGAATTTTGTGAATGAACATTTAAAACCGAAAATTCGTCGAAATTTCGACTTTGAAATCAGTTTTATTCTGGGCAGACGATAAAAGGTAGTCAAATCAATTTATCCTTCGCGGATTCCATAATTAGGTGGCCAGAGAATGACATCACAGACTTTTGTATAGAGAAGAACTATATTATGTGCTATTTTATACTCTATCTCTTAAATTTGTGAATTTAAAATATTAATTTTCATGTTTCAGAATATATAACTATTTCAATATTATAAGTGTTCACTGGAAATTTGGCTTCACTCGAATGAAAATTCAATGAGATGGAAATTATTTTTAATTTTTACTTTCCTTATATATATAATGTATAAGAAAACTATTGTGACGGGGTCGAAAATTCGAATTCGAGTTTTCGACGGCAGAGCACATTTCAAGCATCCCTGATCACGAATCAAACATTTTTGAGGTGATGTCCGTGTGTGTGTTTGTGTGTGTGTGTGTGTCACTGAGTCTGTGGAGACAATATCTCACGAATGAATTGAGCGGTTCAAATGAAATTTGTACAAAAATCGCAATCCGTGAATACTGGAAGCCTATTGTTTTAAAACATAATCGAATGTTCAGAACCCCCTAAATTTTCGAGCGAAATTTTGAAAACATCGTTAAAAAATCAAAACCTTTAATAAAGTTACGCAAATAGACATTTGTCGCGAACGTTTTGGTATACTCGACAGAGAAGACAAAGTTTTGAAATCAAACACATTTATTAAACATGAAATAACAAGGCAGTTGATCGAAAACAGTGGAGTACAAGCATTTCTCGCAATAACTCAGAGTTACACTCGGTAGGGTGACCATTAAGAACACCCCTGGAGGAAGAGGAACCAAGAGAATACACATATTTTCTGATACATAAAATAAACACAATATTCCTCATATTATACTTAACATTTATATACGACATTTGTATACTTTGAACATATACGACATTTTCATATAACGTCATCAATGACTCGATACTCACGAGGATTTGACAATTAACACTCTATTCGTTAGGTGGAAGACTAAATATATATAAAACTTTACCTCGTCTCTTTTAAATATAACATTTACAATTCTGTACCATGGGAAAGGATATCAGGATGGACTCTCGGCATAAACTCATCGAGATTCTTGCGCAGAACAAAATCCATAATGGTCGGGAAACTTGACTACACAACATCATGCTGGCGGAATTCGACATCTTGGTTGGTTACGGAGATTGGTTGATTCGTACCTTAGGACACAAGGAGGAGTCAGGCAAATACAAATCGCTGTAAAATGAGCTTTCCCTCTAGCCCTATTAGCGATTCAAGCCGACCAGTGAAAGAACCATTTTCTCTTTTCACAAGACTCATTATTCCATTACTACCAGGCTGATTCATTTAAAAACACGAGTGACTCATCTCTGAACCGAGCCAAACGACTCTACGCACAACTTGTCGAACTATGTTACATATTTTAATCACATCCTTCCACTTTCAAAATTAATCCACCTTTTCTTAAAATTCGCGATCATACGCGAATCAAACACACACGTCTACATTTTTCACGACTCCTTCCACACTGCTTCCAAAATCCTTTTTCAAACGCGCGCGTGCGCAAAACCTGCAAGTTCCCAACTAGCGACTGAGAAGCGAAAATACAAAACTATTACTATTTTTCTGGAACATAAACACTTTTGCGATTTTAGAGTTCACTTCCCTTAAAAGTCAATGTAATTGAAAACATGTAGAAAAGACATTTACATTTCGAAATTGACACTTTCAATCACACAGAAATAAAACAATACTTTAATATACAATTTTAACACAGAGGTGTGAAAGCCTTATCACACATTTCTTATGTAAATTTTCCTTAGAAAACGATTGACATAAACATTAGAACGCAAGCATGAACCGTTCTCGAGATATTGTACATTTTTCAAATAAATTTATCAAAAAATCTCATACGTGAAAAAAATATTAAGTGTTAAGATAGACATGTTCACTTTTCATATGTAATGTCATAGGATACATTTGGTGACATCATTCTCGCGGATCTAACTCGTTTCACTCACCAGAAAAGACACTTTGAGTAATACTAAAATAATTTGTAATAATTTGTATTTGAACGCCAATAGTCCTTTATCTGCTGTAAAAATAATTTATTTCTCCGTTCATAACGCTTGGCGAGATTTTGGCGACGAGTTTGGTGGAATGTCGCCAACTTGGCGACGTTTTTAAATGTTGTCAAATTAACGAAAATCTCTCCAAATGGGTAAAAATTACGCTAAATCTGTGAAAATGACGACTAATTGAACAAAATTCAATATCTTGGAAAGAATATAAGTATCTACTGTAAGTATAACATTTGTTCAACTGTAAAAGTAGTAAATTCATTGCATTATATAAGGAAAGTCATATGTTGCTCACATCAGATTTTTTATCTGGGGAAAGTAAATTTTTCTCTCTTTCCTTCCTTTTTTGACTTTAAGTGTTTTCATTTATTTGTGGCAAGATTTAGTGAGTATCAAAGGAGTTTATATTATGTGTTTTAAAGTGAAGTATTACGCTCCTGTTGTTGAATTAACATATTTACACATAGGGAAAATGGAGAGTTAAAATTACTTTGTTGCAATTTGAAAATTGTGTGGTGTTATATATTTTTGTATTATTTAAGAAACGAGCGCGAATTTAGGACCAAGGCAACTTCGGATAAATCATTTTATTTATAGATAATAGACAATTATGCAACAATTCGAGAGAATGTTGATAATTAAATAAAAAAGTTGGTTAAGGCGACTAACTTAAATACAATAAAATCCGTTTATCTTGATATCTTGATCAGTTGTGACTGGACGTAATCTACGTACAAACTTCAAACAATTCAGATTTATTTTATTGTCTATAAATTCCATAAATGACATTAATGTATAACTCTCATCCGCAGAAATTCACAAATCCCTCGATTAACTTAATGTTAAAAAATTTCTGTGTTTAATCGAGCTATTTTGAACAGATTTTGCGAGATGCAAATGATGTTATTTTCAAGTTAAAAGATGATGTTTTGAATTTCGAGATATTATTTTTTTACTGTCGCCTTTTTCAACGGCATTAGAAACGACTAGAAGCTCTTCAAGGGTACATTTTAACAAACGGAATAATTTGTCCAATTGTTTTCATTATTATAGCAAAATCTTCCCTTGCAATTTTTTTAATTAAAATAAATTGGTTTAAATGAAAATATGAATATTTCCAGTGATATTCATATCATTTTTCTGATCATATTGCTGTTCAGAAACAGTCTACAAATTATATTACTGTAGTTCTATACGCAATTAATAAATAAATCAAAAAATATTCTATTTATAATAAATAAAACATTTTATGTTAATTGAAATGTATTTTACAGGGACAAAATATTAAACAGATGAAAAATTCCTCAGATACAGTTTATTGCATTCACTCACAACCACCAAAGATCATGATCAGCCCAAATCCAACTCAAACACACCCAAAGGATTACATTTTACCTAAATTACTTTACTATTTCCTTGAAGCTTTTGGCCTGGAACTCAACATGGAAGAAAATGCCAGAGCTAAAAAAAATTGCTGGCAAAGCACTCTTACCTTCACCAAATTAAAATTAATTATTTCACATATTGCTGTTCTATTGGAATTCACAGAAGGAGTTATATTTTCAGGTCATATTACATATTACATGAGTGGAATAGTTGACTACTGTTGTTATTTGGTTGCTGTTGATATATTTTTCGCCAGGAGACAAAAACTGATTTCATGCATGGAGAATTTAAAAGAATTTGTTGATAATACTTCTAATAATTCTATGAAAAACAAGAATGGAATGACGACTATTTTAATAATTATAGTTTCAATGTATACTATCACCTATTTTTCCGTCGGTGCATACCAAGTAGTAGACGAACTACGTTCTTCAACATTTGAGTGGTATTTGAGAATACTAGAGACTATATTGAAGTCAATTACTTGGATATTCTATTGTCTCTTTGTATACTTGGGTATTACTTTGCAAGTTTACTTGTTCATCTGTATTTCTTCTCTTGTTCATGACAGATTAATTACCATAAGAAACGGACTTGAACACGCTTTAAAGGAAAACGTTTTAACAGCCTACGGCATCCGTCAACAGAGAACGGCCTTCTGCAAGCTGCAAAAAATTACTTTTACAATGGATTCCATTTTCAATGAGATAATTTTAATGTGGCTGATAAAAATAACTGCTCGATGCTGTATTAGTGCAATTGATATATTGACGAGATCGTGGTCTCGGGAAGGATCCAATCAAATTGTTGTACTTTTTGATACAATATTCGACATCTCACAATTAATTATCCTGTGCTATTTTGGCGGCAAAATCAAAGATGGAAAAATAGAAGTATTAGAATCTTTGGTTTTCGTTGGCGGTAGTTACTCACCGGAAAGAGAGGACATTCGTTATGAGTTACATTATTTAACTACAATAATTGGGCATTCAGATATCGGTTTCACAGCAGCAAAAATTTTCCCTCTCAATAGAGGAACTGCTGGTACTATTTTAGGTGCATTAGGTTCGTATTACATTCTAATATATCAGTTTACCTTAAAATAGGCACGTTTTAGCGCCCATCCCTGTCGAAAGACCAGACCGTCCGGCTCATCCGAAGACATGGAGCAGCAAAGTAGGCGACAGGGAAAAGAGCCCATCCCTGTGAAAAAGATCTACTTTTTACACGGAATATTCAGTGTAATGTGCTAGTGTAATGGAATTTATTGTAATAAAATTTGTTACAACACCATCAGTGGAGTGTGTAGTTCGTAAAAAATATCCACAATGTGTGTAAAATTATTAATTTTATTAATGATACAGAAGTGAGTGATAGTGAGTGCAGATAGTGAGTTCTTCATATCAAGTAATAACATACAATTTAAAATTCTATTATATGTAACTAGGGATATATTTAGGGGAGGGTCAAAGGGAAGCTGTCCCCCCTGTCATCTGCAGCATAGACTTTTAAGAAATAAACCAAAATATGGGTGGGGTAAATACTGACAACATCTCAAGCCGGATGTTTTTATTTCTCCACCGCCTGCTACATTATTGTAAACTGGTCCCCAACCAATTCCTGCTAACCTGCCCCGATCACAATAAGTATTAACTTGTATTTCATTAAAGCTATTAAATGAAGTTACGTATTAACATGTATTCTATTATGAGAATAACTTTACTTTATTATGAAAAATTACTAATTTTAACTTTATGCCATGTTGAAAGTACAAATACAATATTTAAATCACCTGATATCCATACCCGCCCCCCCTCCCCCGTGAATTTTTTCTGGATCCGCCCTTATTTGTACGGACACACATATAAATAAAATTGAAAATCTGACTGGTTATCTGTATGTTTGCCTTATCATCACGGGGGAACGACTGTATCAAATTTGAAATTTTTAGGGTAGACTTGGAATAGCCCCACTTAAAATTTAATCAATGTTTCAAGTTCTTAGGACCAGGGATTGTTGAGATATTAATGAAAAACGAAATATTTCATAGGCGTTTTCCTCTCTAACTCTCTGGTTCCTCCAAACGAATAAGGTTGGATATCGCTTGTTTAAAACGTGAAAGTAAATTAAAACTGTATCTCTGATTTTGGTTGGAGTTTATTGCGCTTAGCTTATTGCGCAGTCACTTTTGAAAATCGCAGGTTTGAAACATGAATTTAAATGGAAACTCTATCACCATGGTTTAATTTTCACAGGCTCTTACTCAACAATGAAAAGTATTAAGAAATCAAAATGCTTATTTACTTATCAGCATATTATGAGGAATAATCTTTTTTATATCATGTTGCTTAGCAACGCAATTAAATCAAATATGTTAGTTAATTATTATTATTATTATTATTCGATTTGAATAATAAATAAATGGATATAAAAATATATCTTATAAATGAACGGTTTGATTTTCTTTTAATTATAATAATTGCATACTGCGTACATAACTTTCATTTATTTTGGCCAAGATTTTTCAAACTTACATATTGTGTTTAGGCAATAAACTCATTTAGCCGATTGTTGAAATAAAATAAGAGTAGAACAGGTATATTTTCTAATACAGTTTTAGTGTTTTTATTTAGTACATTCAAACGGGATTAGGATGTTTTATTCTTCTGATCTACAAATTTAGATCTACGAATGTGGCGGGATATTGTTAACTTGGCAACTTTTCTGAAAACGTTGCCGAATTGATAAAACCGACTCTAAATCAATAAAATTAATTTGTTTTGTTAGAAGAGAGTACTGAAATGATGTCTGGGTAGCATTTGTCTGTCAGTCCAACCGTCCTACTTAGTAATACATGTAGCGAATTTTTAAAATGTCGCCAAATTGATAAAAATGTTTATAAATCCATAAAAATATCTTCAAATTGATAAAATTGAGCTAACTCAATGAAATTAATTGTGTTTTGTTAGGGAGATAGTACTGTGATGATATTTCGTCAATTTGTCGCCAAGTGGGATTGTCAGTTCTAAAGTCCATTTGGCGAAAATGTCGCCAAATTGATAAAATAAGACTAAATTCATCGAAATGACACAGAATCGATGAAAATGCAATATTTTGCATAATTAAGTACGATTTTCTATATAATCTCTGTCATTTTGTGAGAATTAAAAAATATTTCTCTAGATGATAAAATTGAGCTAAATCAATGAAATTAATTGTGTTTTGTTAGGGAGGTAGTACTATGATGATATTTCGTCAATTAGTCGCCAAGTGGGATTATCAGTTCTAAAGTCCATTTGGCGAAAATGTCGCCAAATTGATAAAATAAGACTAAATTCATCGAAATGACACAGAATCGATGAAAATGCAATATTTTGCATAATTAAGTACGATTTTCTATATAATCTCTGTCATTTTGTGAGAATTAAAAAATATTTTCTCTAGATTTATTTACAGACTAGACCAGGATGCTTTATTCTTCAGATCTGCTTGGGAAGATAATCTTGTATATCGAGCCCAGAGATTCCTATACATTTTTTAAAAGAATTAAATTAAACATTTTAATAGAATATTTTGAATAACAAATTAATTTAGAATACTATAGGAATTTACACATAATGGTGAATGTTAAGTTTCTTTATATTTTCCGTACGAAAAACAGGTATACCTCTGGTATATCGATAGAACTATGTAGTTTTAGCAAATGACTCTTAAAAAAAAGGTGTATGTGTTCGTATAAGAATATTGCTATACGATATCTAGATTAAATTGTAAGGTGCACTAAAATTATTTTAATAAATGACATAAAGCACCTGCTGTGAAGAACATCTTAGAATATCTATTAAGGGATATGTAGAAAAAAAATTATAATAATGTTTAAATTACTGCTGTGGGAAATTTAATTTTTTTTTGAAATGCTACTTTAATGATCTAAATTTGGTTATGTTGGGCCAATTACTAATAATGAGAATGGGGGGTGAACCTTTACAGCACAGGATTGTTAAAATCTTAAATACTTTCAAAAAGAGTTCTTTCTATTATAGTATATAATAATGTATTGTAGTTAGACTTTTGATTTGATTATAATTCGTGAAGAATGTTTTCTATAGGTTAAAGTGTAATCTATCAATATACAGAGACTGATATTGAACATCTTTATCGATTGTTTTAAGCAGCCACAGTAGCTAATTCAGATTTTCACATTTTACTTTCCCATCCTGGGTTGGTCGTGTGGTCTGGGCCTTCAACATTTTACTTTCCCTGTAATGCATGGTAATGTTTAGGGAAATTATTGAAATCATACAGAAAATCGAAACTCGAGTTTTGGACGAAACTACACGTTTTGAGTCCTCTAGAAAAACGATTTTCAGAGTAACTTCTGTGTGCGAGTCAGTGTGTGTGTGTCTGTGCATGCAATGTATGTATCCACTCTAATTCAAAAACTAATTGGCCGAATTTCGTAAAATTTGGTAAGTCCCTTATCCGTGACTGTGGTGTTGATTGAATTTTGGTTTGATTCAGGATAAAAGAACCTCCCTTTTTTTGAAAAATGGCTCTAAAAAATTTCTTGAATCCAGTTTGTCTGAAAAAGTAATTTACCAAATTTCACAGAATTTGGTAGCTAAGTCACTTATGGGTTACCCTGGTGCTTATTATATTTTGGTATAATTCAGAAGAAAACCCTACCCTTTTTTGAGAAATCGTCAGAAAAATTCGTCATAATTTAAAAGAAAAGATTACGTATGCTCAAATAATTAGATGCTTGTTTTATACGTAGTTTTTGACGACGAAAATAATAAGATTGACCTTATTACTCAAGGACTAATCCTTCTTTTTAGACTTTTCGCACTTTCGCTACGCCACCTTTAAAAATAAGCACAGTTACCAAATGAAAACGAAAATTGAATTAAAAGTGCAAATCCAGTGTCATTAAAAATAATTATGGGTGTACCTTTTTACAATTAAACTCAATGAATTTTCAAAGAAATAAAGCAAGTAGGAGTCTGCAATATAATAGGAATCTGCAGGGAAAGTCGTGTGTTGCCCACATCAGATTTTTTCAATTTTGATTTAGTTAATGACATATTCAATTTTATGTATTTCTGAAGGGAAAATTTAAGCTTTATGCAACTATTACTGTCATGAACATTACTATTTAATTGTTATATTACACAACATTACTTCATTGTTGTACATTTCTCTATACTGAAAACTTAACACGATTTTTTGCCATTATATTCAGAGTCCGACTTGGCCTAACTGAGGCCCGGTACTGACGGTCTTCTGTATCCCCTTTCACTTCCCGATATATATGAAATGAACAAAAATATTTTCAAGAACATAATTGCATTCTAGAGAAAGGTATACAAAATGTGGTTTTTATATATTTTAATGTAGTTTAAATCATTGGCAACAATCTTATCATACCCAAGATGTCAACATGCTATATTAGTTTACTTAATTCCTATATATCCCCAAAGTCATTCTTTTCGCTAGATAAACCTATTTTGATGGCATACATATTTTTATGGAAACAGACGTTACTTTTTTGAAGTGCCAATTGTTCTTCTTTTTTGGACCCTTTGATGAGGGGTCTCGGGACAAATGCCCCACATGCATCTGCGTTAGTCAGGCCCTGATTATAGTATGAATAAACTGCAAAACGTAAAGTTATGAAATTTTTCCGTTTGTTCGTAATACAGAAAGAATAATTTCTTAATAGCAGGCGGTGGGAAAGAGTTCGCGATGCAGGTTCAGCGAGCGACAGGAAGGAGATGCAGTCCCCCAAATGATTAACCCTTTTAAGCGTTGTTGACGAGTTCAACTCGTCATTCATTGCACTGCCGCTAAGCGAGTTTGACGAGGTCGACTCGTCATGCACTTTTAAAGCCCAGACTCCTGTGTATTTGACGGAAATAACACGTCATGTGATTTTTTTATGAGATATTAACTCTATTTACAATCTTTTACGCTAGATGGCAGTAGTAGTCCTACAAACTAAATTTTATCAGAGTGAGTATTTTGTAAACGCGCGTAAAATAATCGCAATTTTGATGGGATTTCATATTCAAAGCAATGTCGGCCTCAAATGTTTTCAATCTTATTTCAGCAAAGCGTAAGTTATCTCACAACCAGCAAAAAAGAGCCAACTAGGCGATGTGTTGTATGTTATGCATCCAATAAAAATGGCAAGAAGCTTAGGAAAGAAACCAGGACATAGTATCCAGACTGTGAAGTTGCTCTTTGTTATATTAATATTCCATGTTTTAATATTTATCACACCAAGAGGAACTATTAAAAATTGGAATTGTATGTTTTTATTTATTTATCTGTTGTTTTACAGGTTTATTTACTTAATGCTTATTTCAGAAAAACACCTCATTCAACGCGCAATCAATGGGGAAAAGGATATGGGAGAAAAAAAAACTCCCCATTGCAGTGTCCGCGAAGGGAAATAAATAACACGCTTAAAGGGTTAAGCGAGTTTCGGGATTGGCGAGTTTCGGGATTGGCGGAGGATCGGGATTGGCGAGTTTCGGGATTGGCGGAAGGAGCTTGGTGAAATTGTTCCCGAATAGAGTTAAGGGAGTTGGTGAGTGTTAGCTCATAAGGGGGCTAAAACATAATGGGTGCATCACACTTCCGGCGAGTTCAGATTAAAGCTGGGCATGCATCTAGAGTTTTATTTCGGGAAAGCGGGATATATCAAAGAACAAGCGTTAAGTTTCCCTGTGTGTGGAAGTGACCCTTCTCGAAACATTTTGCTTTACACTGCCTGATTTTTCTACTCTGGGGGTGCTTTGTGGTTGAAGGGTTGTCTGTTTAATGACCGTTTGGCACAGATTTATTTTCCTTTGGCGTCTTTTTTCGTCGGAATTACAAAATAATCATTTAGCTAAAAATATCTTTGCTTCTGGATTTAGCTGCGAAATATGCCGATCAAGTAATTTTAAGTAATCTTCCATTCTGTCACGTACCCCGTTTACCAGATCCTGCCTACATTTATAAATTGAACATATATTAAGAATACAGTGGCGTGGACAGGAGGGTCTAATATCGCTCTCTTAGTAGCGGAACAATTATATTACTGTTCCCTGCGGTCAATATTGAAAAACGAAATCAACCACTGTAAACCCCATTGGATCGTTATCAATCCCCCTTGTTCTGTAATCATATTCCGATATCCTGCTTAAGAATGTGAAATTACATACATCTATGCAAAATTGAACGGAATTGTTTAGTGATATGGCAAAATATAATATTTTAAAATCGCGAACACAGAAAAAAATCTGATGTGGGCAGCACATGACTGTTCTTATATAATGCAATGTATTTACTACTTTTAAAGTAAAAGCAAGATATGTTTTTCTTATAGTACATACTTATATTTTCCACAAGATATAGAATTTTCGTCAAATACTTGCTATATTCATTGATTTAGCGTCATTTTTATCCATTTGGCGAGATTTTCTTTGATTTGGTAACATTTAAGAAAGTCACCAAGTTGGCAACATTCCTCAAAATTTGTCGCCAAAATCTCGTCAAACGTTATGGATGGAGAAATAATTTATTTTTATAGCAGATAAATTACTATTGGCGTTAAAATACGAAAGTATTACTCAAAGTATCTTTTCTCTTGAATGGAATGAGCTAGATCCGCTACAATGATGTCACCAAATTTAACGCATGATATTACATATAAAAAGTGAACATGTTCCTCAATAGGAAATATCTTTTTAACACTTTACAACAAAGTTGAAAAGTGTTTATGACTTTGTTCATTCTGTCTGTCTGTCTGTCTGTCTGTCCGTTAGCACGATAACTGCCGTAAAAATGACTTAATCAAAATTAAATTTTAGTATGTTGTTCAGACGGTCTGTAGGACCCATGGGAATATAAATGAATAATATCACACAATTAGTTTTGGATTGAACCCGGGTTGAAAAAATGAAATACATTGAGCCCTATGGGACCTAATTTTTCTAACATTTTTTAAGCGGATTTAAAATTCACAAATTGCTTCGAAAATTTTAGGTAATAGTCAAATTGTTCCATAAAATATATAAAAAAAAATTCTGCTAAATATATCCAGTAGTTTTTTAGATAAAAATTAAAATAATAATTACACATCTTACATGAAACGATCACGTGACCATGATATGAAACGATCACATGACCCACTTCAAAATGATATATGGCATCCATCTTGTTTCAAATTCGTGATTTTTTAAAGTTCTTTTTTATTCATATTGAGTGTTGTATCCATCCTAAAACTGCTTTATTTCTGCTTAAATTCTGTGCATCTACATACTAAAACAACACAATGACAATATATTTGAGTTTAAATTCTCATTCAAATTTGATTATTTCTACAATTAAGCCTATTTTTCACCTATGTAAAATGCAAACAGCAAAATATGTAGAATGAGTTGTATTAGAATTGCTGTATTTCTTTAACACAAAATAATTCAGTCCATGGAGTCTGCATGGCTGATATGAATGAAATATTAATTGATTTTATAAACAGAAGGACGATTTTTTTCGATGAAGTTTTAAGCATAAAGTTTATGAATTGTAGTTCCATGGTCTTAATTTTTAAATAAAATAAATTATTATAGTATTGTGACGAATGAAATGGAGAAAGTTATGAATGAAATCCTGCTTTTATAGAGAGATCCAGGCGTGTTATTTTTTCTATGACGTCATTTGAATTAATTTCAGTTGTTTTCAATGAAGTTTTCAAATATAATAAATTATCGTAGTATTATGATAGATTTAAAAATATTACCGTGGAATGTATTGCATTTTAGAGATATTTAAACCACGCAATTTATATTTCAATGCCGTCATTTGAATGAAGTTCATTTTTTTCAATGAAGGTTTAAGTTTTCAAATATAATATATCAATGTAGTATTGTGATAAGTTTTATAATATTACCGAGGAATGTATTGCATTTTCGACTTTTTTAAATAAAATTGCATTGAAGTTGGAAAGTGTTTCATAATCAATGCTTTAAGCATGATTGATCTTTCTTGTTTTTATTTTACATAATTTTTTCATAAATTCTTGAAAAATGTGCAATATCTCGAGAACGGTTCATGCTAGCGTTCTAAAATTTATCTTAATCGTTTTCTAATGAAAAATTACTTGAATGTCTATTTGCGTAACTTTATTAGAGGTTTTGATTTTTTGATGATTTTTTCAAAATTTCACTCGAAAATTTAGGGGGGTTCTGAACATTCGATTGCGTATAAAAATAATAGGCTTCCACTACTTAAGGATTGTAATTTTGGCACCAAATTTCGTTCAAATCGGTTCATTCGCTCGTCAGTTATAGTCTCCACTGACAAACACACACACACACACACACATACTTTTACACACACACACATACTTTCACACACACACACACAGACATCACTTCAAAAATGTTTGATTCATGTTCAAGGTTGCTTGAAACGTGCTCTCCCGTCGAAAACTCGAATTCGAATTTTCGATCCCGTCACTATACTTTCCTTATACATTATTGTATATAACGAAAGTGATAATAGTAGAGCAAATGGTGTACAATTTGGAAAAGATAAATGAAAAGTTTTATTTATGCTGATAATGATACATATTAACTAGGAATTAAAGTCAAAGATTAGGTTTATTGATCATGGTATGTATAATTTTCAAATGATCTTACTGTGACATATATTATTATAAAAATTAAAAATTCTATTGGAAATAATTTAGACAAGAAATTCTATTGAGAATAATTTAGATAATGGGGACAATTTAGAAAAGATCAGGTTACTTTTAAAAAGTTGCACATAAAGCGTGTTTGCAAATTGAAGTCTGTGACTATCGGTCATTTGATGTGGAGCCTTCTATTTCTGCTATGAAATGAGTATCTAAATAGATTCTTGACGAATCGCTATTTTTTTCGAGCGTTTATGTATTCCTGCCGAAACATAATTTTTACAGCCTTTCAGTGAACTTCACATGAAGTATATATATATATATATATATATATATATATATATATATATATATATATATATATATATATATATATATATATATGTGTGTGTGTGTGTGTGTGTTGAGTTTCATATCTTTGGGGTCCTAACTTATCAGGTTTCACTAATCGTAGCAACGTAAAATTTAACATGTTATGTTCTTTTACGGTATATTTTAGTTCTTTAAATTTTGAACCTCATCGGAAACTGGTTCCTGGAAAAATGATGCAATTTTATAAATAACAATGAGTTTTTTCTATGTTCGGAGTTAAAAAGCGCTTGCTGAAACTTAGTCCTACACTGTCCTCCTTAGGTCCTACCCTGTCCCTTCAATCTGAAATCTAAAGAAGGAGAATGTAGGATATGGTTTCACTATGAGAGATATGAATTTCTTCCCCGTTGCTTAATAGATAGAGCTTTGATTGGCTAGTTAAAACATGTGCAGTTTGAATCCCGGTTGAGTACAGTTATTATCATTATTACACATTTATAATATATTGTACAATACATCCGGTTATAACACATTCATAATTTAGACTTCCTTAAATATTTATGTATTTATTTCTCATTCGAATTCCATTGTTAGAGGTTAATTTCTCTTCATAATTTTTATATTCTTGTAGAAAAGCAACCCTTCAGCCATTTTGTCCTTTTACGAGGCCGATCGTCTTCCAGTGCAACAGCAATGACAAGGGCAGTTTCAGCATCAAGCGACAGTTTTCAAACAAATGACAGTCACATGTCGATGCGAATTCTTTCATATCAAAACTCACGACTGAAAGCGGTAACCAAAGAGCTATTATTTATAGCTCTTTGGCGGCAAACCTCCAATTCATTAACACCCTTTCACTTTGTCTCTTTCTCGGGCCTTTCAAGATTGATATCCTCGGGGTCTACAGAGGACCGATCCCCTGTAGTTCCCCTATCGTCTGGAACCATCCCTCGTCGTTTGGTTTCCCTAGTGTATGTAGGCTTTAATGAGCGGCAGCGAATGCAAGGCGGAGCCTCGGGATTTTGCAAATATAGGACACATAGGGGTCATGTGAGCTGTCTGAATTGGAAGAGCTCGCGCTCTAGGGCTGGTGAATGTCTGATAAGGGATAACACGGAAGGGTCCCCAACGAGCGTATTAGGCCTGTGCAAGAGGTGGCACGAAACTGCTCGCCAAACGCGTAGAATTATGGGGTTGGAGAGCAGGGGGCGGATCCCCCTAGTTATATATAAAAAATATTAACCTCCTTCAAAACACCTCCTTCAAATTTGATAGAAACTTAAAATTTGGTACATTTTATAAAAAACCCAAGAAGAATGGAGTTTTTCAGAAATGTTCATTTAAGGGGGGTGTTTCATGAAAAAACGTTCGAAGGTGAAATGTTAAAAAGCATGCTTCTGGATGAGATAGTGACTTCAAATTAACATTTCTGAATTATTCTGAATTAACATTCATTGAGTTTTTCAGAAATGTTCATTTAAGGGGGTGTTTCATGAAAAAACGTTCGAAGGTGAAATGTTAAAAAGCATGCTTCTGGATGAGATAGTGACTTCAAATTATATGTAATGGTAGATAGTTGGAAAAGAAGAAAGTGGATAGTTTCAGTTGTCCATAATTTTATACTTTAGGGGTGTTGCACACTAATGTGTTCGATTTTCGGAATAAATGAAGAACGTTTTTTAATGAGATAGAGTCTTTCAGTTTTAAACACTGGGCAATCGTTTAATAAAACCCTCAGGAAAATTAGAATTGTTCAAAAATGTTCTGTAGAGAGGTGCTCCACTTTAAAACTTACGAAATGTGAAACGATATTACAGCATACTACATGATGAGACAGAAACTTAACATTTGATGTACGGGTAGATAGTTTGAAAAAAAAGAAAGTGAGTTTTTCCAGATTTGCTACTTTAGGGTTTACCACACACCAAAATGTTCGATTTGTCGAATAAATTATAAAAGCCTTCTTTTAAGTGAGACTTGTAACTTTTACACATGTCAATTTTTTAAATAAATCCTCATAAAAAGTCAAATTTTTCAAAAATATTTCGTAAAGGGGGTGCTCCATATCAAAATGTTTGAAGGGTGAAATGATAGGAAAATATGCTTCATGTGGGAGCTGGGTCAGTACAAACAGCACCTACTGACTCCACCACCCACAACTTGTGAACTTAATTTCAAAATGCCCAAGAGACATGAATTTAACATGTTTACCATCAAAAATGAATCAGCAATAACACCAGGTTCAAGATTTAAAGGAGTTCCCAGTTTAGGAGAATTAATCCTAAATGATGTACAATGAGTAAAGTAAAATATGCAGACACAAATAAACAGGCTCATTTTAACACAAACTTAAATATTGATTTATTTTTAGATTTTTCAAAGAATTCAACATTTGCATTTTTACTTTCAATTATAAATAAAACTTCAGAGCTTCACTTATTAGACACACTCAACAATGCTCTGGTAAAAATATATATGTTGCATAACAAGTATTCAAATTATGTATAAACATACGATCTTAAATCTTTTCCCAATTTAACTTTAAATATTTTGATATGAGCCATTTTAGTTATTAATTTTAATTTCATCATGCCAGTGCCATTTCGGAAACATTGTTTCCGGAAAAAGAAAATTTACCTTGATACAAGATTAACAAATTTTTGGAGCTCCGTTTCGCATCAAAATATCACGGGTTTTTTAGCTGGTAATTCAAAAAGTTCACAGGGCGAAACCAACGTAGATTCCAAAATCCTTAGAACCCGAACCTCCGTATACAATGCCTCGAATTGAACAAAACCGTCATTCTACGCTCTCAATTTCCAGAGTCGTCATCGGAATGTTCCTGGAATAAAAAAAATATAATTTAGAATAAATTTGCATCAGGATAATTAATGAAAGGTTCCAGGCTCCTCTTCTTCAGCTCCAGATGAACGGCAAGCCATTTTGGCCAAAGCCTTTTGTCTAAAAATTAGACAAAACTTTCGATGCGACCTTTCAGTCGAAAAATTCCAGCACCAAGAGAGCGAAAAATGGGTCCTCTGAGCCCACGCAAGTTCTCCTTCGCAAAAATGCGCCTCTTCCTGATTGGACGGCGCGCTCACATAGCAACTACACATCCAATACGTCACGCTCCACGGCCCGACACTAAGTCTAGACAAACCAACGCTTTCTCGACGAAATGCGCTTTTTAATGTAATTTCAATGGAAACAAGTGTTAGTAAAAACACTGTACTGGCACGAACGGAGAGAAGGATGTTTCTCTCGCAGAAAATACAAAAGGCTCATGGCGCAGAATTGCGACATGACAGCTCTCCCCTTCCGGGAGGCAAAAATTTTCAGAACACAGTGAGGAAAATTTTTCTCTCACTCAAAAACACAAAAACACAAAATTTACAAGGAGTTTTAGGAACCTGTAAGTGTAAAATAATTTAATACAAAATTTTGGGCGAGAAAAGTGCGATCGTTCACCTCTCTCAAAAGCAACAACACTGTAGATCTGAATGACTGGCCAAGCCACTCATCACCACAGGCAAAGTCCAAAAGAAAACCAAAAGGATGACAAGGCGTCACCACATCTTAAAGGAACCTTTACAAAAATTCACATTTATTACACTAAAATTCAAAAGAAATTTTGTCAAGGCAATTTGCCTGACAACACACTATCTCAATCATCTACATTGAGATCAACCAGGTGATATGAAAAATAAAATATGATATGATATGAATTTACAAAACTTAACAATATAAACAATTCAAAAATTTAACATTTGTCACTTTCAAACACACAAGTGACACAAAACAATTATTTTTAATTTTCATCAAAAGGTTAAATATTTTGAAAATTAATTTCTAAATTAAATTTGTCATATTCAGGAAATGAGATTCTTCACTCATTCAAAAATGTCTCACTTTTTGAGAACAAAGTCACTTTCAATATTTCCATTTTTCAATTTCAATTTTTCATTTCAAAACTTTCATTAAAATCTTAACTTTCACATTAAATTACTTTCAAATTCAACATATTAACTTTAAATTACATTTATCTTCAATTTTTCAACCTTTCATCATTTATTCAACAATTTTAACATTAACTTTAATTCAACTTATTTTTGTCATTAAAACAATTCAGAATTTTCTCATTCTGACACACTTTCATAAATTACTTTAAATTATTCATTTATATTTACATTATTTAATTTATCTTAAAATTTTCATTTACTTTATTTTTAACAACTTTCACTCTGAAATAACTCAACAAGTGACAACTTCATGTCACAAAAGAAAAATTTACATTTATATACATTTGTCTACTGAGAGAGAGAAGAGGAGAAAAATTTCTCCTGAAATTCACGTCAGTTATGTAAAAGAGCAGGAACACATCTAAAGAGCAAACTCGGCGGGGACTAACGAGTTGCCAACAGAAAAGGGAGTGTAGAAAAAAAAATATACTCGCGTGCAGGAAGCGATTGCAGCAGAAACAGGACGCCAGGACACGCCTCAGAAGCACGGATATCATCAAACATTTTTGGGCAGCTTGCGCTGATCCCAACATCATCATCATCTTCTTCATCATCATCATCCTCATAGCTTCACCAGTTTCCCACCTGGCCAAACACAACCCTCCTAGGTAGGCTCGGAGCAAGTTGTCGTCCAGGACTCCAGTCCTGCCACAAAAGTTCGGACAATTAATTTGCTAAGCTGCATCTTCATCTGTGATCCAATGTGAATATGTCCATGTTTGCGTCCACCAGCCAGCTTTCAGAAAAAGGGGTTGCAGCATAAAAATATGATGTCTAACTGAAATTTGTGTAGATGTTTGAAAACTGCTGGTCAAAAAAAAACAACAATGTGAAATGGAATTTCAAGAGAACAGAATTTCAACAACACATCAGCCAAAAATTTCACCTCTCTCAGCAACAAAGTTTCAAAACATTTTTCAAAAGAGATCATTTACTTTTGATCTTCAAAACTTTTAATTTCATTAAATTTTCAAAAATTTTCAAATTCAAACTTTTCATTTTCACTTTCAAATTACTTAATTTATTTCAATTACTTTATATACTTCATATTTACTTTCAATTTTATTTTAATAAATCATTTACTTTTCATTATTTATTTATATATTTTTTTCTTCAATATTCAAAATTTTCCTCCTTTTTACTTAGGGGAACAACAAATTTACCAACACCATTTTAATTATTTTCATTAATGAACTTAAACAAATAATCAAACATTCTTTTACATTACAACACATCAATATAATCAAAGTCAATCAAGACAGGACTCTCGAAAAAATTTTAAAGTCCAAGGAGAGTCAGTTAACAAAATTACTAATTAACAAAATTACTTATTATTTAAATTATAATATAAATATTCATAAATTATAGTTCACAAAATCAATTACTTATTTACTTTTTTAACTTAATGCAAGATTTCCAATAAATTTTAAAATCACAACAATTTTTTCATAAATTCTATTTTAAAAGACAATATTGAAATATAACTTAAACAAGTATAAACTTTAACTTAAAATGAAATCTTTTCTTGCAAAATTTAATTTCTGTAAAATTGTGAACTCAACCAAAATTTAATATTGTGAAAATCTTTGACTCCTAAGATTATAGGGTGTACGTGTATTTCTGTTTGTCATGTAATACTGATTTTGGTGTGGTGTATAACTATTTCTAAAGTTATTGTTGTAAATGATTCTTCCATTTCCTCTATTATCAAAGTTATTTGAATTATTTCTCTGAACATATTGTTGTCTTTGATTTGTACGACAATTTGATCTAGTATGAACAGCATTTTCATTTACCCTTTTATTTGGCAAATTAAATCTTACTCGTTTCACAGTTTTTTTGTTTTGAGATTTATCTCCAGATCTTGTTAAACAAGATTTTAGTTTCACAGAGTCTTTCTCAGCGGTGATCACAGGAGTAAGTTTATTTGTCTTAGAGTTCAATTTTTGACTTTCATGAGTTTGTTTTGAAAATCTTTGCAATTCCTCTCTTCTTGGAGGTAAAAGAGTCAGTCTGTTCACATGAACCAGTTGTTCATTTTTGGGATTCATTACATGTCTGATTAAGAAATTCACTGCAGATGTTTGTTTTATCACTTTAAAAGGACCTTTATTAAAAGAGCTCAGTTTTCTTGACTGGCCTTGAGGTAAAAAGGGAGTGTAAAGATACACTAAATCACCAACTTTAATATTGGGCATCTTCGCTTTCTTATGCTGTTGTAAAATTTGTGAATTTTCAGCTTTTTCTAAGTTACTTTTTACTACATCATATGTTCTTTTAAGTCTGAATCTCATGTCTTCTCCATAATCATATGTTGATTCATATGTCGGAGGTTTAAATCCAGTGATCAAAGTATTTGGAACTGTTAAATCTCTACCATAGAGTAAATAAGCAGGCGATTCACCCGTAGAAGCATGTATGGCATTTCTATGTGCTAATAAAGCAAAATGTATCAGATTGTCCCAATTATCTTTATCGTTATATGCAATATTTTTCAAGGATCTGATCAAAGTACCATTTAATCTTTCAACACAACCGTCTACAGATGGCATGTAGGCAGTAGTAGTATTCTTTATTATTCCTAATTTCTTATAAAAACATCTTGCTGTTCTAGAAACAAAATTCGTCCCTTGATCCGAGACGATGAATTTAGGTATACCATGCTGAGCCATGTAGTGCTCTAAGCAACTTAAAATGTCTTCAGTTTTAATTGAAGCTAAGGGATATGCTTCAGGCCATCTTGTAAAATAGTCAGTTATGACTAATATGAATTTATTTCCAGATCTTGATATAGGTAATGGTCCGACACAATCCATGGCGATACGCTCAAATGGGTATGTGGACTTTGAAAACCTTTGTATGGGTGCTTTGTTATTTCTAAAGCCACGATTTACCACACAAATTTCACATGATGATACATAATTATGGGTTTGGGAATACATTCCCTGCCAAAAGTATTTTCTACTAACAGAAGCTAAAGTTCTTCTAAATCCACAATGTGCATAAGTGGGACAGTCATGATGTAACCATAAAATTTCAGACACAAGTTCTTGCGGAACAACAACTCTTTCTTGTTCTTGATGTCTACGCTTTGGGTGTTTGTGAGTACACCACAGAATATCATCTTTTCTAAAAAATACCAAAGTTTGTGGGTAAGGTTTTATGTTTTTATCTAAGAGATCTATAATTTTATTGCACCTTGGGTCAGATTTCTGAGCATTCTTAATTCTTATGAGCAAGGTAGGACAAGTAAATGTCTGTTCCAATTGACCAATTTGTATGTTATTTTCATTTTGCATTTCACTTTCATTATTATTAACAGCACAAATTTCATTTTCTTCATTTGTATTTGCTGGATTCAAATTGATTTCTGATTCTCTTCTATTGCTACTATTAGTATTGTTTACATTATTAGAACTTTGAGAATTTTGATTTACACTTGGAAAATTTTGATTAACATTTTGATTTATAACTTTATATTGTGACACGAATCTTTGTGGAATATTGTTAATAGTATTTGTACATTCATCTACATTTCTTGACATATAATCAGCAACAACATTTGCTTTTCCTGGTTTATGTACTATTTGATAATCAAATTGTGATAAGGATGCAATCCATCTAGCCAATCTAGATGTAGGATCTTTTAATTTAAATACGAATGTTAGTGACTTCTGGTCACAAAAAATTGTGAAAGGTTTTCCAATTAAATAATGTTTATAATAGTTAGTAGCCCAAACAACAGCTAATGCTTCTCTTTCGACAACACTGTATTTACATTCTGCTTCACTAAGCTTTCTGCTTGCGTAAGATATTGGATGCAAAATTTTATTCTCATCTTCTTGAGACAAATAGCTACCTAAAGAGTGATTTGATGCGTCTGTATGTAAAATAAATGGTTTTCTAAAATCTGGAAGGGTCAAAATTGGTTTTGACAAAAGTTTTCCCTTTAAAATTTCAAAAGATTTTTGAGCTTCATTAGTCCAAATAAATTTCTTTTTACTTTCATTATTCTTAGTTTTCAATAATTCTGTTAATGGCAAAGTCAGTTCTGCATAGTCTTTTATGAATTTTCTATAGAATCCAGTGAGTCCAAGAAATTGTCTCACATTCTTAATTGATTTAGGAATTTTGAATTTCTCTACAACTTCCAAATTATGAGTATCAGGTTGTACTTTTCCATTTGATACCAAAAATCCAAGATACTTAATTGTTTTTCTGAAAAAATGGCATTTGCTTGGTTTCAATTTAAGACCATGTTTACTTAATCTTACAAAAATCTCTTCTAGTTTTTCCAAATGTTCTTCGAATGTTCTTGAAGCAACTATAATATCATCTATGTAAATTCCAGATATGCCAGCCAGCACCAGAGACATGAGTCTCTGAAAGGATGCAGGCGCATTCTTAAGACCAAATGGGGTTCTGGTCCATTCAAAGTGGCCATCAGGTGTTGAAAAAGAAGTCTTCGGATAATCATCAGGATGTAAACACAATTGGTAAAATCCACTGGTTAGGTCCAGGGTAGAAAAATACAAGGCTCCAGACAAGTTATCGATTAATTCCGATATATTTGGAATCGGAAAGTTCTCAACAATAGTGATCTTATTGAGCTTTCGAAAATCCGCTACCAAACGGTAACTTCCATCAGGTTTCTTAACAAAAAGCACTGGAGTATTGTAAGGTGATGTACTGCGCTGAATGATTTTTGCATCAAGGAGTTCGTTTACCTGGCGTGAAAGTTCTTTCTGTAAATTGTGTGGAATGCGGTATGGCTTCTGTCTAACAGGTATGTTAGATTCAAGATTAATTTCGTGCAAAATAGTGTCGCATCCAGACAATTCTTTCATATTTTTAGCAAAAACATGTTTATATTTACTTAGTAATTTTAAAAGCAAAGATTTTTGTGCACAGTTCATATGTTTAAGATCAAAATCTCCTCCCCATGCATCAAATGTTTCATTTTCTTCAATACAGTTTTCAATATCAACTCTATTATTTATGTCAATTTCAGATTCATGGATGTTTTCGAAAGTTCCCAATTTCATTCCTTTGTTAATGTAAACAATTTTTTCAGATGGGTTTGCAACTTTAGCATACAAAAAGTCATTTTCAGGAATTTTGTGGATACTTCTGGCTACAAAAATTTTGTTTGCAGAAAATTCTTTATTATTGATAGGTTCAAGCAAAATTGTCGTGTCTTTTTCAATTTTGTAATTTCTTTTTAATTTAATAAAAGTTTCCGAAAATGGTTTTAGAACACATTTGTTGAAAGCTTTGGCAATCCCTATTGCCTGATTTTGTTGTGAACTTCCTTCATCATGTTTATCACAATCTGTCTGAGATATTTCATTGTTACTGGTATTGTCTTTTGTCAAAAATCTGTCTGTATATACATTGTCATTCATCTGTCTTTCATATAAATCATTTTCGCATTCATAATTTGACCTTTCATTTCCATTTGCATCAAAATCTCTAAAATCAACGTCTCTAAATTCATTGTGAAAATTGTTTTGTTCAAATAAATATCCATTATTACATCTATTTTCATAATTTCTTGAAAAATTTGTGTCTTTGAATCTATAATCTACATCATTTGTAAAATTGTAATTTCTTCTGTCAAAATCATGGCTTATTGCATAACTCTCGTCTGGTTTAAATTGTACATAATCAGAAATCACAGTAAAGCTTTGTGATTCGGTAAATTCAGTAAAGGGAATACTACAGTACAAAAAATTTACACGTTTATGTCTATAAGTAATTGTCACTTGTTTCTCATGTAAAAATGTACTTCCTAAAATCATGTTGTACCTTCCTGGGGCAGGTGTATTTAAAATGCAGCATTCAATCACATCTCTTTCATTTCCAATGATCATGGGAAAAGAAGCTTTTCTCTCAACCAAAATGTTCTGACTTCCGATTCCTCTTAGAATAGTGGATGTATGTTTTAATTGTACTTTTCTCGGGTTGATTTTGTGTAAAGCATCACTATAGATAATGTTTATAGAACTTCCAGTGTCGATTAAGGCATTTAGTGTGACATCTTCAACAAAAACTTGAATAATAGGAAAATTGTTTTGGCAAGGAGTCTCGCTTTCAGTCATGTAACTAACTTCAGAATTTCGTCTATTAACTAATGGAGATTGAAAATTTTGTCTTCTGAAATTCTGTCTTCCGAATTGTCTTCTATTACCAAATCTACTATTAAAGTATCTGTTATTTCTTCTATATCCAAAATTATTGAAGTTTTGTGATTTATAATTATCAAAGGAATTTCTAAAATTTGAAAAATATCTTCTGTGGAAAATTGAATTTCTATATGAACTGTTACGAAAAGGTCTTCTAAAGAATAAGGAATTTTTTCTTGGAGAATAATTTTGATATGGACTTTTAACGTACCACTCTTCTTCCTGTGAGGCAACTGGAATTCTTCTTTGACTGAAACGGTTTCTACTTTCAGATCTTTTGGATGGTGTAGAAGTTCTGAAAGATGTTGATGGTTTATGTTTCTTCTTTACTGGAATATCTTCCCAATCTTCCTCTTCCAATTCATTTTCATTGTATCTGCTTGTAGAGGGCGTATCCAAGAAGGAATCTTCAAAACTGGAATTGCTCTTTTCCAGATCTTCTCTTATTTCATTCAGTCTTTTCTTCCTTTTCTCTGAATTTTCACTAAATTTTCTTCTTAATTTCTCAAATTCCTTCTTCTTTAAATTTAATTCATTCTTCAACTCTTCAATTTCCTGTTTAGTGTCTTTTTCAATTCTCACTGTATTTATGTCCTCTGTCATTTCTTCCAGCTCTTCATTCTGTACTTCTTCTTCCAGAATGGCTATTTCTTTCGCAGCTTCAAATGACTGTGGATTTGCAGATAAGACGGCTTTTCTAAAAAGGCTTTTTAACCCCTTTTTAAAAGAGTTGAGCAAAATAGCAGTTCTCAAGGAATCTTCATTATCAGACACAACATCTTGCGGAAAGGCAACATACGATTCAGCCTCTATTCGATTTGCATAATCACGAACACTTTCCCCTGTCATTTGTTTACAGTTTACCAGGGAAGCGACATTTTTGGCAATATTTTCTTTTTTCATAAAATTGTCCTTGAGTGTATTCACTAATTCTGAAAAATTCGTGCTTTGGTTTAGCTTCGGGATAGATTTAATCAGTCTTTCTGCACGACCAGATAATTTCAACTTCAGAACGAAAATTCTGTCTTTATTAGACCACTCGGCATGTTCAGCAACCAGAAGAAATTTCTCCAAAAATTCGTGAAAAGATTCATTTGCATTGCCAGCAAAACTTGGAATGGATCCAAGGAACTGTGATCCAATTCCGACCTTCACTTTGTTAGAGTCTCTGACAGCGGAAGCTGATCTGCCAGAATTTGGAGAAAGTCGTGGCGGAGACACCGAAGGCACACGGTTTCGTGAACCAGGTTGTGTAGAGGAGTCACTACTCCTGCTTGCTCTCGTATTTCTAGATTTAGGCATTTTTTTCTTTTTTTTTTTTTTTTTTCACAAGGTTTTTCACCAAATAGATTCAAATTTATCACGAAACACAGTTTATTGTGGAAAAATGATTTCACTTTCACCAATATGTGATCAACAAGAGAATCTGACTTGATCCATTGAGTAACACAGTTCTTGTGAAGAGCAAGTCAGAAACACAATATTTGTGAAGTTGCCAGAACTTTTGCAACCAGCAAAATAATTTGTATGTGAAGATAATGTCAGAAAACACCCACTGAATTTTTGTGTGATAATGCAGTGTCCAGCCAGGTGATAGTAGGAAAAACAACAATATTGTATGTGAATGTGCCAACAACTCTGATTTTTATAAACTATCAGTAAGCCCAAGACACTGATGACTGTGGCCACTGATTATGATATTTGTATGTGATAAATGCCAGTAATTCTGATATACAATCAGTGTATGTGAATCTGTCAACTCAAGCTTGTATTGATAATACAGTGTCGAGTCAAGTTAGTGTTGGACGACTAATCACCTCTGTCAACATAGGTGAGCAACCAATTGTATGTGAAACATGTCAAAGAAAAAAAAATTTTCCCTTTCTTTTTAATATATTTGCATTAGCACAGCAACAAGAGACCAATATGTGTGCACTTAAGTTAATGTATGTGTTCTTGAAATTTTTAAATTTACTTTTTCCACATAAAATTTTGTGTGTATGACATATGAATTTGAGAAATATATGCAACAAATATTTTTCAATTACACATATAATCAGGTGCATATGGGCTTCTGTGCTTTTTGCACTTTCAACTTTATGACACATAAACAAAAATTTTCATGCCCATTAAACTCAAATATTTTGCACCACAAAATAATTTTCCACTTACTTCGATATGTTATTACTGCAATATATAATCACAATAAAAAAAATTTGCACTTTTTCATAAATTTATACTTCACTCACTGTAATACTCTGGGAAGGGATACGGCACCAATTTGTGGGAGCTGGGTCAGTACAAACAGCACCTACTGACTCCACCACCCACAACTTGTGAACTTAATTTCAAAATGCCCAAGAGACATGAATTTAACATGTTTACCATCAAAAATGAATCAGCAATAACACCAGGTTCAAGATTTAAAGGAGTTCCCAGTTTAGGAGAATTAATCCTAAATGATGTACAATGAGTAAAGTAAAATATGCAGACACAAATAAACAGGCTCATTTTAACACAAACTTAAATATTGATTTATTTTTAGATTTTTCAAAGAATTCAACATTTGCATTTTTACTTTCAATTATAAATAAAACTTCAGAGCTTCACTTATTAGACACACTCAACAATGCTCTGGTAAAAATATATATGTTGCATAACAAGTATTCAAATTATGTATAAACATACGATCTTAAATCTTTTCCCAATTTAACTTTAAATATTTTGATATGAGCCATTTTAGTTATTAATTTTAATTTCATCATGCCAGTGCCATTTCGGAAACATTGTTTCCGGAAAAAGAAAATTTACCTTGATACAAGATTAACAAATTTTTGGAGCTCCGTTTCGCATCAAAATATCACGGGTTTTTTAGCTGGTAATTCAAAAAGTTCACAGGGCGAAACCAACGTAGATTCCAAAATCCTTAGAACCCGAACCTCCGTATACAATGCCTCGAATTGAACAAAACCGTCATTCTACGCTCTCAATTTCCAGAGTCGTCATCGGAATGTTCCTGGAATAAAAAAAATATAATTTAGAATAAATTTGCATCAGGATAATTAATGAAAGGTTCCAGGCTCCTCTTCTTCAGCTCCAGATGAACGGCAAGCCATTTTGGCCAAAGCCTTTTGTCTAAAAATTAGACAAAACTTTCGATGCGACCTTTCAGTCGAAAAATTCCAGCACCAAGAGAGCGAAAAATGGGTCCTCTGAGCCCACGCAAGTTCTCCTTCGCAAAAATGCGCCTCTTCCTGATTGGACGGCGCGCTCACATAGCAACTACACATCCAATACGTCACGCTCCACGGCCCGACACTAAGTCTAGACAAACCAACGCTTTCTCGACGAAATGCGCTTTTTAATGTAATTTCAATGGAAACAAGTGTTAGTAAAAACACTGTACTGGCACGAACGGAGAGAAGGATGTTTCTCTCGCAGAAAATACAAAAGGCTCATGGCGCAGAATTGCGACATGACACTTCACATTTAGATATGGATTAAAAATTGGGGGTGAGGATGGATATTCCGAAAGGATGTCGCACACAAAATATTCTATTTGCATTATGAATGAGAAATGCTTTATTTAAAATAAGATATAGACTTTTAATTTTATACATGGATCAATCGTAAGCTTAAAGAAAAATCGAATTTTTCAAGAATGTTCTATAGAGGAGGGTGCTCCATATCAAAACATTTGGAAGGTGAAATAAGATATCGAGAAGATAACATAAGATATACAGAAGGTGAAAAAAGATATAAAGAAGGTAAAATATGATATAAAGAAGATGAAAAAAGATATGAAATAAGATATAAAGAAGGTGAAATAATATATAAAGGAAATTTGATGCCCTAGTCAATCAATTGATGAAGCCACAGTAAAAAACCATATTTCTCAAAAATGTTTATTTAATGAGGGCTCCACACCAAAAACTTTTGCAATGTGAATTAATAGTAAAACGGACTTTACAATGAGATAGAGACTTTAAAATTGGGAATAGATCATTAGATAGGAATAAAGTTTATAAATTCATATTTCTAATATTTGCTAATTTAGGTATTCTAAATGTTTAATTGTCTGAATAAATGAGAAAAATCCTGCTTGAATTCAGACAGATATTTGATGCAATGGTAAACAGTTTGTAAAGAACCACTGGAAAAATTGAACTATTTAAAAATTCACGTCATTTGGGGGTTGCTTATTGTGAGACCGTATATTTTCAACGGATATTCGTCTAGCAATTTAATTAAAAGAATTAAAATTGAACTTGAAGAAGAATTGTATATTACCAGATACAAATCAAAAGACTCTTAATGAATACTAGATTATGAATTCAACGGAAGGCACGCCAATAAAGTATAAATTGGTTTGAATAAACAGAACAACAATCTAAATGAAATAACACTAATTATAAAAATATAATGAATAATAATGGGTAGAAGGAAATGAAATTGTAAAATCATCAGGAACTGTATACAAAACAATTGCTCTTTAAGAATAGTTTTCATTAAATAACATTTTTGCAATGAACTAAAAGCTTATTTTACACCCCAAATAACTAGGTGAAAAAAAATCATGAATAATAATGGTTAGAAATTAATAGGTTTTCCAATAATGGTAAAATAATGTAAGCCTACTACTTACATGTGCATAGATGGGAAATAATAACTTCAATACTGTTGCCACACATGAAGTCAGTGTTGCGAAACATAAAGAACAATCTTGAGTGATAACACTGTTCTTATATTTTATTCTTTATGTTTAGCAACACTGATTTTAACTTCCATTTTTATTAGTACTTATGACATTGAATTCTATACGTACACGGGAGATTTTATTCTATCCAACCAACTTTATAATCTATATCCCAATTATAGACTGTTCAGAATTCACTTCGAAGATAAGAGATTGCATGTTTCTTTACTATGGCGCCTGATCGAATTAACCCTGCAGAGATTACCGCCATCCTCTTGGCTTGCTGTTGGTGTGTTGCTTGGCTGGAGCTCTTTACCTCGCTTTGGTGTCCTGGGTGCGCTATCGTAGCGACTGAGCTTCTTTCCCGTGTACCTTCGGGTGGGTCGGTGTTTTTTTTTTTGCGAGTAACCCTGCAGATTAGCCTAGTGATATCATACAGGAGTCTGAAAGTGACCCTAGTACGATTAGAACGTATTGGGCGTAGATTTCAATGTGATACGCCAACGACCACGCGGGATACTAACCTGGGTCAGTACTAACAGAAGGATAATCTGTGGTAAAAATAACAAGAGGGGGGCAGTCAGATTGTCAAGTTGTATGTCAATCAGACTTTAACGGGAAGAGAATGTTTCGACAATAGTCCCATTTGATGATAGAAGATTGCAGTTCAGTCAAAGTAGCTCAATTTCAGAGCATCGGCAGGTCAATACGAAGATCCGTGGTTCGATTCCCGGTTGAGGCAGAAAGGTTTTTTCAACCAATAGTGTTTTTCAATTTAGAAAAGTATATAAATATCGTATTGCGGCAGTTGATCACATCACATTTTCAGGGTAGGCTGAACAGTAATGCACACATGCTTGTAGAGCGCAAACGAAATGACCTTCAGAAGCGCGCCAGGTGGCATGTGGAAGTGACATTCCCCCTCAATGCGCATGCGCAGGTTTGAGGTCTCTGTGATCCTCCAGTGTATTTCGAGAAGCGGAAGTATGGAGACTTGTTCTGGTGTTATGTCAACGCGAGTTAAACAGTGTGCTGTTATCGAATTTTTAACTGCTGAAAAAGTGACTCCTACTGAGATTCATCGTCGTTTAAAGGCTGTTTATGGTGACGATGCTATTGATAGGTCTACTGTAAATCGATGGGTAATAAAATTTTGTGGTTGTAAGCCTGGAAAAGCCATAATTGTTGATGAAACACGAGATCACCGAGTTTATGTAACCGATTTTCTGGAACGAGGGGCAACGATAAATTCTTCTCAGTATATACAGACTATAAAACACCTCCGACCTCAAGTTTGTCGTGTTAGAGGCAGCCTGGTGCCAATAATCTTACAACATGACAACGCTCGTCCACACATCTCGCACGCAACTGGAGAGGCTCTGCGAAACCTGAAGTTTGAATCGATTCCACACCCTCCTTATTCCCCCGATCTTGCGCTTTGCGATTTTTATTTTTTTCCTCTGCTCAAGAGAGGCCTCAAGGGTAATCATTACACCTCGGACGATGAGGGGAAGGCAGCTGTCAAGTCTTGGATTCGAGAAAAGTCGGAAGAATCGCAAGGAAAAAACTTGTTACACGCTGGGAGAAATGTGTTAGCTTTAACAGTGACTATGTTGAAAAATAAATATATGATTTTGAAACTTAAGAATTGTAATTTAATGTACTTTTTGCCCGATCTTGCTATTTGTTTTTGTTCGCGCTCTACAAGCATGTGTGCATTACTTTTCAACCTACCCTCGTACATTTAAAAAGATATGCTGAAGTAAAGTTAAAACTCAATTTGTTTCGAATTTTACTAGATTAGCTAACAAAATGATTCGTTAATGGCAACCAATTCATGCTTGAATTTACTGCAATTTAAATTATAGTAACTAAAGTCATTAGGAGGCTCCGTCACATGCGGCATCATTTAAAAAAAATCGAATAAATAATCCATTCTGCAAGTTTTGTTGAGGAAAATAAATTATTCAAAAAAAAATATATATGAAGAAGAAGAATTGTTAAGCAAACAAGTTTTATTCTCTGGTAAAATGATTAGGCAATTGATACATCTGTACCATGGAGATAATGCGAAGACTAAATTATTTAAAATGACATTTGAAAATCAAATGCTTAAAGACATTTGAAAATCAATTAAAGCACATAATATTGATCTCATTTTTATCATGCATATAACACTGCATCACAGTGGCATTCTACGTGTATGAACTGGTATTTATTTAACTGGTTATTGATCAAATTCGCCTTATGAATAAAATTGAATATTAATTGATACTCTTAATATCTAGAAAGGATTATTACTGTATCCATCTTGAATCAGCGATCTATATATTGTAATACGCTTCTACCAGACACGCAAAAACACTTTCGATATCGAAAATAATAGAATCACGCAAAGCATTAGTGGGAAGTATAGAGAATTACTTTGTCAATTTGTCTCGTGGGACCATGTTTTCAATTATTTTGTGTTTTTTTATCAATGATATTGGCACCTTTAACTTGATAACAAACATTTTCATTTATAATATCATTACGATACTAAACAATACGATATCAATACTAAACACGACACGACAGACTTGAATAATCCAGACATGACAATGAAGGTCTCCTAAAACCGGAGTTATTTCGATTGAAGTTAACGTAGTGACAACGATAAATTGGTGTAAGTAATGTATTTTATCTTTATGCAACTTTATTTATAAACATAACTAATGTCCAATATATTTTAATGTCAACGTTTGTTATTTTTAGTTCATCGTACCTATCCCAAATAAAATTTTTCAACTTTACATCATAGGAAAATCTTGGAAATCGTTACACATCCTGTAAACATCTATCCTCTATGGAAAGAAAAAAGAAATAAATTATGGTAGACCGGGTAGAACTACATGTGATGCTACAAATCTACGAGTAGGAATGGTGGCTAAATCTGCTTCCAATTCATCATCAATATTTGACCATAACAATATGATACTAAAACAGGTTTTATATTCCGATTCCATATGTAGGTTCACTTGCAAACGGGTATTTATCGACGTCTTAAAAGATCCCCCCGTTATCAAGTCCAGGGATGTGTTAAGGTGGACTAAATGATGTGGAAAAATTGAGAATTGGTCTATTCGTTGGGATAACTCTGTTCTACTTTAAAATCGGTAACAAACATTTTGAGGATGCATATGACACCAGAACATAATTTTGAGATAGAAAAGTTAGATGCATTGTGGTATTTTGTTTTAGCTTTTATTCACTTCAAAATAAAATGAGTACATAAATGCATATATTTTTACATATCGTAGTTAAACCTCTAATTTGTCCATTTCTAGCTTAATTCAAAACGATGCTTCAAAACAATATTAGACATTTAATCTAATTTAATTTTTTTAATTCAGATACTACTAATAAAATCATGTATATACAACACTTAGTGAATGACACATGATAATTTTGATTTCATTTTAAAAACATAACTTTTCAAACCAGCAAGACAAAGACAAAGTATAAAATTAAAAATAATTTTACTCTATTAACTTACAATACTTCTTTGAAGAAAGCAGGCATATGTCATTTAAGTCACTACAATTGTTTCGTGGTCATTATACGTCCTTCAAAACCGCTAAGAACGCATACCGTATTTTGGTCTAAGCGATGGGGACTTATAACATCCTGGTAACAATTGTAGTCTTTTATCTAACATATGTCTGCTTTCACCAGGGAAGTATTGTAAATTAATTTCTTATAAACAGAAATTTTATTTATTGTCAATCTTACTTTATACTAGTTGATTAACTAGTTGTCAAAAATTTAGAGTCATTTTGATTGAAAATAGCGTATTTTGTAACGCCACCATTGATATGTGTCACGAAAAAAACTCCTTAGAAAATGCGTATGTGTTCCTTTTTGAGGAAGTGGAGCTACTATAATCAGCTAGCGAAGCTAATATAATTAAATTTGATAAATATTTTTAATATTTGAATAAATTACAAAAATAACTTTTTTTTTATGTAACACAAACAGAAGATCCACAATGATCGCGTAAGCTTCTAATTCTAAATGCGGGGCGTCTTATGCAAAGACAAAAAGTAAACGATTGGCTGTAAACAAGAACATCACGCGACGTCTTGAGATAAAATTTAAATTTCATGCGCAGGCCTTATAGTCGTTCGACAGGTGAACGACTGCTTTTATTTTTTTAAATACAAAAATGTGAAAAAAATATTGGTAGGTAAAACTATATTGATAACTTTATTTAGAAGAAACTATATTGGAAACTTGTAGACTTAATTTAGAAAAAACCAGTCCTCTTTCAGTGTAGCATTCAATACTGATCACAGAATGCCAATAATCGGTATTCTAGTTAAACTTTACTGGTATATCAAAAGCGGTATTGATATACAAATACCTATATTTCAGTATTCCTGGCATTCCATATTGTAAGATCAAATTGTTAGATTAATGTTGTTTTTCAAATTATTAGATTAAAAACTTCTATATTGTGAATGATGTTGCTTTTATTATTTTGAAGCTCTTACTAGTGTACGAATTAGTGTTACTTTTTGTATCATTTTTGGAAACTTGAGTCTCTATATATTCCGATGTTTGACGTTTAGGAACGAAATAAATATTCTGTGACGTAAAACATAACGCTATGTAAAAAAAAAAAAAAAATGTTCCTTCGCTATGAAACTACGCACACGCAAAGAGTATGCACAGTACATATATGATTATAGTTTCATTGAAAAATGACTTTTTAATACAGAATATTGGTAAGATAATTGCCATATGTACAGCCGCGGGAAAAAAAACCGCCCCACCCTCTGTTAATCGAGCATCGTTCTTAATGTGCGTAAAATTTGCATAAGGGGTCGTCTTCATATCTAAACGCGCATAAAGTTTGAAATTTCCAATGGTAACACCCAATTTTGACGTCACCCACAAGTTCTAGACCCCCCAAATTAGTCCAAATTCAAATTTTCACGGCGTTTCTATTTTTATATCCGAAGATATTCAATATTCCGGAATGTGCATTTTTCGGAGATCAGCTCTATATTGAAAACAGCAATTTGAATGGCGATGTTTCGTTGATTGACCACAGCACTGTTGTAAATTATTGAACTATCCTCTTGACATTCAGCATTATGACTTACCTCACAGCCAAAGGGTCGAAGGTTTCGATTCCTGCATGAGAGGGTGAGCATTTTCATGGTTGTGTGTGGTGTTGTCTTGTGTGTGTGTGTGTGTGTGTGTGTTACTAAGGCCTGTAATGGGTAGCATTATGTGAGCCTCAAATAGGGCACGATTATTAGGGATAAAAAGTCGTACTGGGGGTACGTTACTAAAAACTAATGGGGCATTCGTGCCAGGGTCAATAAAAGAAAGAAGAAATAAAGAAGAATGAAATATTTATTTTCAAATGTCATTTTATAATGCTGCTTCAAAATCAATTTATGAGACTAACAAATATCTGCAGATGACGCGACAAAACAACTCCGTTGGGACTTGGTGACGAATTTAAAATTACCAATCCGTCATTATCAATCACCGTTTGAAGTCTTGTTGGTGTTTAGTATCACATAATTTTATAATTTATTATTGTTTTATATAAATATTTTTTATTATAAATTATTACATTTTGTGGGCGATTTCAACTCGCAGTAGCTCGGGAACTATTAATCGACAGTAACATAAGTAGATCCCATTTATAACAATACAAGTTTGCACCCTTCAATACAGTAGCAGAATTACTTTGATTAGGTTGCATCTATACCACACTGTTTATACAAAGTTTTTTATTAAAACTGGGTAAAAATAAATGCCCGTTTTCTTAAATAAAGAATAAGTTACAATTAATATAACTTTTTCAAATTAGTAATTTTTTAAACTAATATACGACCCTTAATGTCATCGTGATGCTGAATATTTAAACATTTCGAAAGAACTAGTGGGAGGAAACACCTGGAATATTATATAAACATATAAAACATCTTTGTGAATCGATTTTTATCAAAACGTGTCCAGGTTTGTATTCATATTTTTTCGATTATTGATTTCATAATTAACATTTCATACAAACAATTTATTCTACAAGAATCAAAATCACGTACATGTGTTTGGGTTGTTTAGTAGCAACGTCATACAAATAATCAGCGTGAACGAATAATTATTACTGAAGATATGAATGGAAGTCTTGGAAACTAATTTAACATTAGGAGCTCAAAACTTTACATACTCACAACTCAGAAACGCTTCACTTAAATTATTTCAAATTTGGTATCACAGGTTGAAATTTACTCCAGTTTCGAACCATGTTGTCAAACTTGGGTGTTGCTATTTAAAATTTCAAAGTTTGTGCGCGTTTAGATATGAAAACGGCCCCTTATCCCTTTCGGGACGGCGGCACTCCGGAGCTGTCGCGGCCCAAAGGACGACGCGCTTCGCTTCCGAACTGGTCGAAAAGGACGGCGCATTTTTTGCGCTAAGCCTAACTCTCGAAAAAAATTCACTAAAAATCACCTATTCAACACAGAAATCTACTTTTTACAGGAATAAAAGAAATATTTATATTCTATTTGATGTATAATTTTCATACAAATCTGAATACAAAATACTCGTTAGTTGCTCCCATTCTTTTATCCGAAATAAACGAATAATTTCACTGCCTCTAAAACCCAAACAAAAAAAAATACTCTCTTAAATTCCTATGATTCACCAGCGAAACCATAACGCTGAAATAAAAATAAAAACCGAAACTCAATTATAAAATTGTTGATGCTAGGAGAATTGCTCTGTTTGTTTATGTTACAAAATGATTTTCACCGCTCCAAATGGAGAAATAATTCATTCGATCCTCTTCTACCAAGGTCATGCCTCTGCAAAATGCATTGAAGTTAGTTCCATGGACAAGTAATGCCATCTAGTTCACAAATTAAAACGTTCTGCGTACTGGCACTTATACGTGCCACTATCCGCTTGCGGTAAAATTTCCTCTGGCCCGAGTGAGTGCCGCTCGTCCTTGAATGCATGTCCGCATCTGGCACCTATGCGTGCCGTTCGTCGCGAAAGGGTTATGCAACTTTTACGCACATTAATTTGTAGAGGATGTTATTCCTAATCGAATGGTATCCTTCAATTTTCTCTACGATGAACGATGCTCAATTAGCAGAGGGTGGGGTGTTTCATTTTCCGAGGCTGTACATAGGTAGTGTTTGTTGTTGAAAAATGCCGGTCGTTTGGTAGCTAGACCATTAAACTACGAGTTCTCCAATATTTCTCTAGCTTGGAGAGCGGCAAGAACTGTAGTAGATTTAGCGTTACCCAAGGTGCACAACGAGGAGGTCTACTACTTTATATCTCTGTACATAGCTAGTAAATAGTCCTTTGGTGACGATAGAATGCTGTGCGACATAAAACTCAATAACCCTCTCTTGTCCTGTTGTTGTTGTTGAAACCCAGACCGTCCGACCTACCAGAAAGGTGTAAGGTAACTGTTTGGACGATCGGGAAGTGCCACCCAATTTAGACCGGAACCCAGTGGGGGAGGCATCCACAGGGACCGTACCCTCTCTTGTCCTGTGAAACACTCCACAGAAACACTGCCAGAAAAAACACTGCCAGATAATCCGATACAAATATTACAGCCATTGAATATTGGAACACTGTTGATTTTAAACGCAATCGAATATTTTTAAGACTCCAGATATTCGAATAAAGTTTTGAAAAATCATTAAAACATCAGAATTTTCAACAATGATACCTAAATTATTATTTCTTATGTAATTTTTCGTTAAAACATTTTTGACGCAAACTTAGAACGCTAGCAAGAACCGCTCTTGAGAAATTGTACGTTTTTCAAATAAAGTTATAAAAAAAAATCACATAAAGGCAAATATATACTCTCCACATGTAATTTAGTTATGCCTATATTGATTTAACGATATGTAATTATATTTATATTTACATATATAATTATATTACTTTCCTTATATACATAATAAAATGTATAAGGATAGTATGGTGACGGGGTCGAAAATTCGAATTCAAGTTTTCGACGGGAGAGAACGTTTCAAGAATCTCTGAACACAAATCAGGCATTTTGAGTTGAGGTGATGTCTATGTGTGTGCGTGTCGATGAGTCTGTAGAGACGATATCTCACGAACGAATGAAGCGATTCGAACAAAATTTGGTACAAAAATTACAAAAATCGGAATATCTCCATCTTGATGACTTTTTAAATATTGTCAGATTGACGAAAATGTCACCCAATTGATAAAAATCCGTCAAATTGATGAAAGTTCAATATCCTGGAACGAACATAAACATAGACTATAAGAATAAAATATTTCTCCACGCGTCGATCCGTCCGTAACGCGGAAGGCCAGAAAGTATACAAAGCCAGAAAGCCTTCTTTCAAATCAGACGCCAAACTTCGTTTTATCGCCAGCGTGATAGGCGAAGGAGCGCTCTCTCTCAAGGTTACTATAGCAGCCACATCAAGAGAAAGGACTCTCGCAATTTGGTTTATCTTTTTATAGGATATATAACTTACAATTTAGCAATAGAGACACGTTTTAAATGGATCGTCTCTTAGATTGGAATTAAATTAATTCAATATTGATTAGATTAAAGAAGCCGATATATAACTTACAATTAAGCAATATGGGCTTATCGCCGATATATAACTTACAATTAAGCAATATAGACACTTTTTAAATGCATTATCTCTTAGATTAGAATTAAATTAATTCAGTATTGACTCAATTAAAGAATCATTTTATTATTTTCTAATGCTATTGTATACAGGAAGTTCACGGATAATCACGACATTTAGACGAAAAAATACACTTAAAGACACAATGAACACATTTCGAACATTTTGGGAAATATTTCCATCAGTGTGTGTGTGTGTGTGTCTGTGGGGTGCGAATGCACGTACCACTATGACAATTTATATGTAGATGCATTCTGTAGAAAATTAGAAACAGGTAGAATATTTTGTAATAAATGGGATTAAAACAGTATTTGAAATTAGAGATTTTAAATTAGAGAGAGTACGTACAGCCACGAAATTCTATATGTAGCTACATTCTGAAAAAAGTAGAATTAGGTAGATGTAATTAACGTGATTAAAATACGGGTGAAAAGGAGAGAGGGAGACACAGAGAGCGAGAGAGAAAGAGTGGGGTTGTGTGTGTGTCAAAATATAGTACGATCAAAATATAGTGTGGTAACTGCAAGAGAGGTCGACCTTGTTTCGAACGAGTAGGATTCAAAGGCGCCCATAAAACTTATTCCTGAGATAGCCAAACTCAAGGATGGGAGGTAAATATCTATTAACTTAATACCTACATTTCTGACCTTAAACGTTCGAGGGAGCGAAAGTGTCCCCTCGCGCACCCCTATGGGCGCCCATAGAAAATTTTCCAGGGGGTAAACTCATGGATGAGAAGTACAATATTGACTAACTTGATACCTACATTTGTGACTTTGAACGCCCCTATGGGCACCCATGGCTATAAGTGTTGAAGACCCAGACCATTTGACTAGCCCTATAAGGCTTACAGCAGCTGTTTGAGTGGCCGGGAGAGATGGCTATAAGCACAGTATTCTGTGGCTATAAGTGTTGCAGACCCAAACCACTCGGCTGACCCAGAGGGCTTACAGCAGCTATTTGAGTGGCCGGGGTGGCTATAAGTGTGGAAAACCCAGGCCGTCCGAAGGGTGACTATAAGTGTGTAAAGCTTTAGACTTCACGGAAACTTTTGTGGGGTCTGGAAAGACTCCATGTTTTTCCACCCCTGGGGAAATCGAAACTCAACTCTGTTAGGTTCTGTCTTGAGGTTACTAGTATAAGCAGGGAGTTTTTTTCAATGAGCGCCCATAGGGAAGGGAAAGGAGGCACTTCCGCTTCCCTGAACATTCAGTGTCCCAAATGTGGGGATCAAGGTAGTCGATATTGTACATATCATTGAGTTTAACTTCTAAAAAAGTGCTATGGGCGCCCATGCCTATAGTATCGACAACGGGACAGAACCTAACGGAGCTTAATATTTTTGTTTCTCACTCGAGGGCGAATAAAATGGGTGGGAGTGTCAAAAAGACTTTATCAATCAATGACTTTGAGTCCTTCACAGCTTAACCGAATCAACTTTATTTTGTTCAAATATTGTATTTGAAACGATTATAACCGCGAAACTCAACATATCTTAAATCAAGAATATTAATTTCCCCAAAGGGACAGGAATTATCAAATAAATTAAACTTCATTTTCCAAGATATTGACTATCATCAATTTGTCATCATTTTTATTAATTTAGTGTCATTTTTGCCAATTTGGAAACATTTTAAATAAAATGTCAAGTTGACGATATTTTGTTAATTTATCGACAAGCATTACAGACATACAGACAAACTAATAAATTACATTTGACAAATTGTTTGATGTCAAAATACAAAACTATTGTGAAACAGTGTCTCGTGAATAAAACCTACCAGAATGATGCTAACACCGTTGTCACATAATATTGTACATGGAATGGACACATATTACGGTAGTTAGCACTGTTTTAATTTCATGTATTTTTTAAAATTTATTTGAAAAACGTACAATATATCAAGAATGGTTCATGCTATTATCCCAAAGTTTATGTTATTCATTTTCTAATAAAAAATTAAACAATAAATGATATTTTATGTAACAATATTAAAGGTTCTTATTTTTTATGATTCTTTTCAAAATTTCATTTGAAACTTTGGAGCTGGTTTCCAAATATTCGATTACTTATAAAATTAATAGACTTCCAGTATTCACTGATTGTAATAATCGAATTTTTTTTTTTGTTTGAAACATTCCATCCGTTCGTTAGATATCGCATCCACTGACTCAAGGACACACACACTAATATACATACACACACACTAATACACACTAATATACATGCACATACTGCATACATTAATATACATGCACACACACACACACACAGATATCACTTTAAAAACATTCGATTCGATTTCAGGGATGTTTGAAGCAAGCTTTACCGCCGAAAACACAAAGTAGAATTCGTGTTTTCAACCTCGTCATAATACTTTCCCTATACATTATATCAGTGTTTTTCAAATTCATTTTATCACGAAACCCTTTTGAAATTTAATTTGATGGTGGAACCCCAAAATAAGAAATATCCCCTGTTGTCCAAATTATGCATCAAAATTTTACACGTTTTTAAATTTAAGACAATTTACATGAAACTATCACGTCGAGGAATCCCAAGGGTTCCGAAAACTTTGAAAAGTCCACCTTAAAATACGATGCATCATACTAGGTATATCAGAAAAGTAATATTTATTGCTCCCACAAACCGAAAATGTCAAGCAAATTTCCTTAAAATGTCACAAATTTTGCATTTTTAAAATGACAAATATTCCTTCCTTTCAAATAATCTTCAATTTTCGTCACTGATTATTGTACTATATAAGTATTGAACAACATACGGATCCTACACGTATATTTACTCCAAAATATTGCATATAAACGTTTTATTCAAATAATAAAATTCAGATAATGTGGGTGGAGCATTTCTTACACTCATTGCAAAGAATCTGTGTGCAGTACAAAAAGGTCTTAAATACATGTATTTTCATAGTATTACTTTAAAACCAAAATGTACATAAAACATGATTTAAATAATGGGAAACAAATGTATCTAATCTGTCTTCATGAACAATATCGCGGATTAAAAACAATCGTCTTTCTCTCCGCTTTTGCAGGAGTTGCAAAAATAGTGTACCAGAACTGGCGATAAAACGACGTTTGGCGTGTGATGTGAGAGAAGCTTTCTGAATTGGTATACAGTGACCGCCGGTTATAAGATTCAGTGGTTATAAGAAACAGCCGTTTATAAGACCCAAAACGACAGAAACAAATACAAACTTCGTTTTAACATTAAAATTGTGTCGCTTATAAGAAACACGATTCCGCTTATAAGAAACAGTTTTCTACAGAATTTTTTTTGATTTCCTTGCGACGCGGGTGTAAAAAAAAAATCGATTTGTTTAAGGTTAACTGAAGGACGAGTTGTTATCTCTTGTCTCTGGGTGTACGGGAAGGGGGTGGGAGTTTGCTATGTAACAAAGGATGACAGAAAATTTCTCCGTAGAAAGGCTTAGGGGGAACAACCCCAAACCAGTAAGAAACGAGTTTTAATCTTTTGGCAGTTAAGGAAACGTACTGATAAGGAAAGGCATCTTTGCTTATGCACTCAAATAAGATTCGTTCAGCTTTAGTTAGTCATTTTATGTTTTGCTAGTGGAAGCATGTCGCAAAAGAGAAAAACCCTTACTTTGCTTGAAAAGGAAAGTTTACTTAAAAAGTATGATTCTCTACCTCCGTGTAGTCAATAAGTAAGAAAATAACCTTGCTTGATGCTATCCATATGATCGCAGGCGCATGGAAAAAGGTTTCTGACATATGCTTTTAATTGCTTCCGTAAAGCAGGATTTTTGTAAAATAATGTCGACATACCAGCAGAAGATGAAGAAGAATTAGAAGCACCTTTCGAAGAATGGATTCACATCAACGAAAATTTACAAACATCTGAAGAAAACAGAGATGATAATATAGTGCGGAAATTCAGAATGTTTGCAATGAAGAAGAAAATGAAGACGAAGTTCCACAAGAAGAAAATTTTCCTACAGCCAAACAGTCGCGAGAAGCCCTAACTATAATTAGAAAAACTCTTGAACACAGAGGGGCATCAGAAAAAGTTTATGGACTATTTTATGATTTAGAAATGTATGTACGTAAACTAATCACAGACTCGTTAACACAAACAACACTGGATAAGTTTTTTGCTATTCCTCAGTAATAGACTACGACATGTATGAAAATGTACTATGCTCTTATACATAAATGAACGACCTATGAGTTTTACTTTTTATTCTTATTTAACTGCATACTATATGCATATAGATAATATTTTAAGTTGTAAGGCTTAATTTGTAAAATAAGAAATATTTTTGAATGCAAAACTTAATTTACAAATGTATTATGTACGTACTAATATTTTACTTATATACATTTATCTTTCAAATTCTGTAAAACTGTGTTCAATAGTTAGTATTTACAATGGAAGAACGATATTTAAAAAATTTCCGGATTTAAGAAACAACTGCTTATAAGAAACAAACCGAGCGAAACGAACGTGTTTCTTATAAGCGGCGGTCACTGTACCTTTGTGCTTATCGCGTCCGTAACGCTTAGCGAGAAATTTAGCGGGACGTCGCCAACTCGACTTTTTTTAAGGTGGATAAACAAAAATGTCACGAAATCGATAAAAATGACTCCAAATGAGAAGTAACGTTTCGAAAGTACTGATTTCTGTCATATAACAGATAAGCATTTTAGTATATAGGAAATGCTCTTTGTCTTTTTAGTATATAGGAAATGCTCCGTTTGTCTGCAACACTTGGTGATGTAGTTGGCAAACTTGGGAATAATCTGACAAAGTTTCGCCAACATAGCGATATTTTGACCCAGATTGACGAAAATTTCATCAAAATAGAGAAATTGCGATACATTAATGAAAATGACGCCTAGTTGATGGATTGATTTAAAAAATATTTCAATATATAGACTGTGTCTCTTATTGAGGATACTATTAATATTGATATATTGATAATTGTTAATTTAGAGTTGCGTGATATATAAGTTAATTGAGTACATTGAAATAATATTACATGTTGTCATCCGGAAAATCGCCAAATGTACAATACAACGTTAAAAACACAGTACCGTGGATCTTATACATTATTACTTTCCTTATATACATAGTATAATGTATAAGGAAAGTATTTTGACGGTGTCGAAAATTCAAATTCGAGTTTCCGACGGGAAAGCACGTTTCAAGCATCCCTGATCACGAATAGAACATTTTTGAGGTGATGTCTGTGCTTGTGTGTATGTGTGTGTCAGTGAATCTGTGGAGACGATGTCTCACGAACGAATAGAATGATTCGAATGAAATTTGGTACAAAAATTACAATCCGGCAATACTGGAAGTCTATTGTTTTATTGTTTTAAACACAATCGAATGTTCATAACCCCCTAAATTTTCGAGTGAAATTTTGAAAAAATCATAAAAAAATCAAAACCATTAATAAAGTTACGTAAGTAAACATTTCTTATGTAATTTTTTTTTAGAAAACGATTGACATAAACTTTAGAATGCTAGCTAAATAAATTTATGAAAAAATTCCATAAATTGAAATAGAAGATTAACTGTTGAGAAACATGTTCACTTTTCATATGCAATATCATCCGATAAATTTGGTGACATCATTCTTGTGGACCCAGCTTGTTCCATTCATGAGAAAAGATATTTTAAGTAATACTTTGGTACTTAAACGACAGTAATCATTTATCTGCTATAAGAATAACATATTTTTCCGTCCATTACAAGGCGAGATTTTGGCGACGAATATGGCGGAATGTCGCCAACTTGGCGGCTTTTTAAATGTTGCCAAATTAATGAAAATTTCGCCAAATGGATAATAATGAAGCTAAATCAATGAAAATGACAACTAATTGACGAAAATTCAATATCTTAGAAAGAATATAAGTATCTACTATAAGAATAACCTATTTGTTTTTACTGTAAAACTAGTAAATTCATTGCATTATATAAGGCATTTCATGTGCTGCCCACATCAGAATTTTTAAAATTAAAGTTTCCCTAATTAGGAGTACAATTATTCAGTATTACTTTCTTTATGTATATATAGTATAATGTATAAGGAAAGTATTGTGACGGAGTCGAAAATTCGAATTCGAGTTTTCGACGGGAGAGCACGTTTCAAGCATCCCTGATCACCAATCGAACATTTCTGAGATGATATCTCTGTGTGTGTGTGCTTGCGAAAGTATGTCTGTGTGTGTGTCAGTGAATCTGTGGAGACGATGTCTCACGAACGAATGGAACGATTCGAATGAAATTTAGTACAAAAATTACAATCCGTAAATACTGGAAGACTATTGTTTGTAAACATAATCGAATGTTCATAACCATCCTAAATTTTCGAGAGAAATTTTGTAAAAATCATCAGAAAATCAAAACCTTTAATACAATTACGCCAATAGACATTTCTCATGTAATTTTTTCTTAGAAAACGATTGACATAAACTTTAGACCGCTAGCACGAACTGTTTAATAAATAAATTTATCAAAAAATCACATAAATTAAAAAAAATATTAACTGTTGATAAACATGTTCATTTTTCATATCTAATAACATGCGATAAATTTGGTGACATCATACTCGTGGATCTGGATCGTTTCATTCATGGGAAAAGATACTTTGAGTATTACTTTTGTATTTTAACGCCAATAGTCATTTATCTGCTATAAGAATAACTTATTTTTCAGTCCATAAGATTTGGCGAGATTTTGGCGACGAATTTAGCGGAATGTCGCCAACTTGGCGACTTTTCAAAATATTGCCAAGTTAACGAAAATCTCGCCAAATGGATAATAATAGTACTTAATCAATGAAAATGACGACTAATTGACGAAAATTCAATATTTTGGAAAGAATATAAGTATCTACTATAAGAATAACCTATTTCTTTTTACTGTAAAAAAAGTGAATTCATTGCATTATATAAGCAAAGTCATGCTTTCCCCACATCAGTTTTTTGTTTACTGCAAAGGGGTAAATTTATGTTATTATAAGGTTGCGAAGTTGGCGACGTTCCGCTAAATTTCTAGTCAAGCGTTACAGACGGACGGTCGAAGAAATGAGTTATTCTTATTGTGTATTCTTATGATCTTTCCAATATATTGAACTTAATTATTGAACATCAATTAGCCGTCATTTCATTAAACGTCAGTTTCATCGTCAGTTTCATCAATTTCGCGAATTTTTATCAATTGGGTGACATTTTCGTCAATTTGGCAGCATTTATAAAGTCACCAGGTTGGAAAAATTCGTCACCAAAATTTTATCGAAATCAACGAAAAATTAGGTTATTCTTATAGTACTCGTAGATTCTTATATTCTTTCCAGATATTGAATTTTCATCAATTAGTCGTCATTTTCATTGATTTAGCATAATTTTTATCAATTAAGACATTTTCGTTAATTTGGCAATATTTAAAAAGTCGCCAAGTTGCATCATTCCGCCAAATTCGTCGATAAAATCTCGCCAAGCGTTATGGACTGAGAAATGAGTTATTCTTATAGCAGATAAATGATTATTGTCGTTCAAGTACAAAAGTTTTACCCAAAGTATTTTTTCTCATGAATGGAATGAGCTAGATCCACAAGAATGATGTCACCATATTTTTTGCATGATATTACATATGAGAAGTGAACATATTTCATAATAATTAATATTTTTTTATTTTATGTAATATTTTTATAAATTTATTTTAGAAATGTGCACTATCTCGAGAAAAGCACTATCTCGTTCTAAAGTTTATATCAAGCGTTTTCTAATGAAACATTACATGAGGAATGATTATTTGCGTAACGTTATAAAAGGTTTTGATTTTTTCAAAAATTCACTCTAAAATTCATTAGGATTCTGAACATTCCATTGCATTTATAAACAATAAGCCACCAGTATTCACGGATTGTAATTTTTATTCCAAATTTCTTTCGAATCGCTCAATTTGTTCGTCAGATATTGTCTCCATGGACTCACTGACACACACACACCCACACACAAACACTCACACACAGACATAACCTCAAAAACTGTGTTCAGGGATGCTTGAAACGTGCTTTCGAATTTGAATTTTCGATCCCGTCACAATACTATCCTTATACATTATATAGTATATATAAGGAAAGTAATAAGTAATTTAATTGCATTCTATGGGGAAAATCATGTGCTGACCACATCAGATTTTTAATGATGCACACATTTTCAAATATCCTTTAAAACTTCAATTTCTTTAGAATTATTAGTTACAGCAGTCGTCTAATTAATTTCTTGCGTTAAAAACCATATAGAGGATTTTGTCAAGCTACTTGCTTGACAAAATTAAGAATTTCAATTTTTCAAATTTTTGGTTGGCCAGACAAAATTTCTGCCATTTTCATACCATAGCAAGTTGTTGTTATTGAGACCCAGGCCATCCGACCTGGGAACCAGAAAGGTGTAAAGTATCTGTTTAGACGGCCGGGAAGTGCTACCCAATTTAGCGGAACCCAGTGGGGAAGCCATAGCCAGTTGTGTTTTACCTTTGGAAATATCATAAAAATTTGTCATCTATATCTAATGAATACAAAAATATTTATTTCTGAGGGCCTACCAGAAGAACCCACACTGGGAGAGTACGCGATTTCGATTCTATACGTCGACAATATTTTAAGAGAATTTTTGACCGAGCCATCGCACAGAAAAATTAAAAAATTAAAAAATAATTTTTTTTAATAAAACTTCCTTAATATCCCATTTGTTAATTCGTCTAATTCATTTTTGGGAGAAAATGACTACTCGTCTTTCCGTAAGATTGGTGATAAGGGAAGCAGGGTATGGTCCCTGCGGATGCCACCACCCACTGGATTCCGGTCTAAATTATATGGCACTTCCCGATCATGCAAATAAATAACGTACACCTTCTTGTTAGTCTGACAGTCTGGATCAAAGAAGAAGAAGCATTCCCAAAGATAAATCAGAAGGACACGTGTGCAGAGCCTCTCTGTTTCTGACCTTGAAAAAAACGATATTCTGAGCACTTTTGAATGATTCAATCGCTCAAAGCATTTTACTAAATTACAATAACATTTCTTTAAATTTTAACTGTTTTTTATGGGAGCCTAGAGCTCTGTTTACTTGGTTTCTCATGTAAAATAGCAACAAAATAAAGTAATATACACTTTGTGCATATACTATATACAGTAAGTAAAATACAATAAATATTTACAATTAAATATAATATAAATAAGTAATATACAATTAGTGAAATACACTTTGTGCAAAGGATACGAGAAATCGAAGCAATTGTGTTGCTCCGATTTTCCTTATCTTGACATACTTAGTGTTGTTCAGAATCATGCCCCACTTGTAATATTCATTAAAAGTTCTTAAGAAACTACAATTGGCTTAATGGCTGGTTTTAGAGGTCTAACTTTCTAAAGTTAATAAGTCAAAAACATTTGTGCAAAGGATTGGGAAAACTTTCCCAACACATTCAAGCAGAGATAAGATAATGCAATATACAGGTGTTTCTAGGATAAACTGGATACGCCCTCGTCAATGCAGGAGAACTAAGACATCCGAAATCAAAAGGATAAAATTATCACAAATAGAAGAAACAGGAGGTTTTATGTTTCAAAGACCTAGATTAAGAATTCACCCATGGGAACCAATTAGAAGGTAGAAAGAACAGTCCAACCAATCATAAACAAAAAGTAACATACAAGAAATATATACGTCAAAACCCAACAGGAATATCCCGGCAAGACGATTCAAGTCTGAACAAGAATGAATGAGACCCAACAAGGCTAAAAATAAGTTTAAAATGGCACAAAAGAACTCCAAAGGTTAAGAAATGGAACAAAGAAAGTGGACAATTTTACAAGGCAATCCGCCAGACAGCGGACAAAAATGGAGTACTGGACAAGCCATTAACTAAATTAGTAGAATTGTTCTGGATGTAGAAGGTTTCAAAGAAGTCAGGATCATAGACTGACGTGCATTTTTGTACGATCCTTTCTAAAGAACTCAAACCTGTAGTCAAGTTGATAACACTGTAGAGCAATTGAAGATTTATTAAAATCCTGTTTTTTGACATAGTTTTCATCTTCCTTAGGACGAAATTCTAAAGCAGATTTAGCTTGACCAATATAAAAAAGACCACAATAGCAAGAAACACTGTAAATGCCCCAAATATTAGAAATTGCTAAAGGATCTTTAATATTAGAATTTCTGAGCTTAATAGAAGCTTTAAATGCGATATTGAATTTGAATTTTTTAAGGATTTTAGAAATTTGTTGACTGATTTTTGAAAAAACAAATGGTAAAATGATAGTATTGATGAAATCGCTTTCAGAAGCAAGTTTAGAGGAAAGTTTAGAAATATTTTTGAATAACACGATCCACAATCCTGATATAGAAGCCAGATCAACCATGCTGGGATAGAAGCCACAGTCAACAATGATGGGATAGAAACCACGAACAGCAATGCTAGAATAAAAGCCAAGATCGAATGCAACAGCTTTTAAATAAGTGATATCAGCAAATCCATATTAGAACAAAAGTTCAAAGCACGATGTACAGACATATTAAATTCAACAATTTTCTGGTTAGGTGGATGAGAGGAATGTTTATGTGGAGGTAGAGAGACTGAAAAAGGTTTACAAAAGGCTGTAGTAAGAAATTCGTCATCATTGCAGATGACCAAGACGACTGCAGTTTTCCATTTCATAGATAAACTGAATACAATGATCAATGGAATTAAAACTATCCAAAATACCATCAACATCATTAGGAGAGGGATTCAGAAGAGCAAAATGGTCATCAACATAACGGGTAAAAAAAACTGGATAATTTCTAAAGGCTTAAATTCAAAATAATGCATATAGATGATGCACTTAGAATAGGACTCAGTAGATTACCCTTAGCCTAGTCTTAGGACATACTGTAGAATTTATTATGAAAGACAAAATAATTCTGAGATAAACAAGTGCTGGTAAGATAAACAAGCTCAATAATTACAAATTCAAAGAAAAGGAATCCATACAATTTTTTAGACAAGACAATGCACCCTTAACAAGAACATTGGTAAACAGCGACTTTAAAATAGACCATAGTCAAACCACGAGAGTTTAAATTATGAATTTTCTTCACAAATTGGGCAGAATTTTAGCTGGTATGAATATTATTATGAAGTAGAGAGGAAAACTAGAACCTAAATGTTTATTTAATTTGTAGGAAGCAGTATCAATAGTAAATACAATGAGACTAAAAGAAACACCTGCTTTATGAACTCTTCGGGGAGCGTACAATCTAGCACAATTGGCCAGAGAAGGAATCAGGGACATTTTTTACTTTTAAGGAATTGCACATGAAAATTTAATGGTTTGTCTAATTCTGTTTAAATCAGAATTTTTAAGATCTTTTCGAATATCAGAATATGGACCTTCAACTCGAAGGTTGGTATCCAAAGATCCGTCGAAGGTCTTCCGTCCGAGAATCTTATCCTAGAAACATCTGTGTGTTACATTATTGTCTTATTTGTGCTAAAATATGTTGCTGAATTTTAGTTTAAGCTTCAAAAGTTTTAATATTACCTATGGTATAAAAAATTTCTGTCGAAGGGGTGAACATGAAGTCCCATTTCGTCTTCTACTAGAACTGGTAGTTATAAGCTTGCACTCTTTGCCTAGAGAAACAGAATACCCTCTGTACTTCTAATCAAAACTTATACCTCAGAGATATTATACTATAGACCAGAGGTCGGCAAGTAATTTTAGGTGGGGTCCGGATACTTTTGAAAATTTTTATAGAGGTCCAGAAACGAAAACTAATATTCCTTCCTAGTTTTTATTTTAATTTTCACTCACAAAATAATACGAAATACAGTAGATAGGCATATTTGTATTCAAAAATCAATGGGAGAAATAACATTTGCGGTCTTGAGCCAGTTCACGCGGGGAGCAGCTTATGCGAAGAATGTCTTCAAGGTGGGCGGCCGTTAATCTTGAGCGATATTCGTTCTTCAAAATATTCATTTTTGAAAATGAAGTTTCTCAGACATATGTGGAGCCAAACAGAGTAGCCAGGTAAATGGCTAATTTTTTTTTCAATTTCCATATTTTTCTGGGACATGTTTACTCCAAAATTCTTCGGCGGTTGCAGTTTTATATGTTTGCAAGGAAATGTCTTCCTGTAAGTCTATTATCTCCATTTGGAGTAAAGGCTTTGAAAGGCGGAACAACTTTGCAGCCACATCGTCCATTCTGCCGCTGGAGAAACTTCAAAAGGCGATTTTAAGAATCGCGACAACTTCTCTATCTCTGCAAAATCTTGGAATCTTGTTGCAAATTCCTTCTTAAGTTCTGACATAAAATTTGAAAATACTGCAATGTCTAATTCAGAATTATTTTTATATTAAAAAATTGTTGGAAAGTGAATAAATTCTTGACTTGCAATGTCTTTTTCAAAGATATCCAGCTTGCGACGGAAATAAGACACACTTTGTATCAGATCACATATTAATTTCTCATTTCCCTGTAGCTCGGTATTGGGCGCATTTAAATGTTTAAGGATGTCTTACAGGAAAGCCACAGCTAGCATATTGCGTTCGTTTGTTAGGATCTCCAAATGGTTTCTTGCTTTTTGTGTATCCAAATTTTCTAAGAAGGAGGTTACTTCTTTTATTTCTCCAAAACGTTCAATCGCTTGACCTTTACTTAGCCAACGAACATTGTTATATTGCAGTAAGTCAGAATGCGCCGAATCACACTTAGATAGAAACTCTTGGAACTGTCTGTGCTGAAGAGCAGGATGAGACCTCATAAAATTAATCAACCTGTCCATTATTTCTTTCAGAGTGACACAAAGTTTTCCACAAAGGGCTGCCTGGTGAATTATGCACTGATAAGATGGTAGCCCAGCATTCTTATCCTTGATTCTCTTTACTAGTCCCTTTTCTTTGCCGATCATCGCTGGGGCCCCGTCAGTTGAAAGAGACACCATTTTATCATAACTAATGTTTGATTTTCTCATGAAGTCATCAAAAGTCTTGAATAAATCTTCTCCGCGAGTCTTGCCTTTAAACGGCAATAATGCTAGCAATTCTTCCCTAAATGATTTACTTTCAATATCCAAAAATCACACGAAAATGGACATTTGTTCCTCATCAACAATGTCGCATGATTCATCAAGTGCTATGGCGTAGCAAGGCCCCTTCTGCAGAAGTTCGAGCAAACTACTTTTATTGTCAGCAGCCAAAATTTCGGTTCTTTTGTATTGCTTCTTGCCGACAATGGAATACCTTGAATTGCAGCAACAACGTCCGTTTTCTCTTCAAAAAGGGCCGCGGCCACTTCCAACATACTTTTTTTTTTACTATCTCAAAGTCTGAAAATGATTTCTGGTATTTATTAAGCGTCCAACACACACACAACGCTGCTTCTGCAGATTTTTCTTGCTCGCTCATAGAGCGAACTAGTAAGACCGTGCTTGTTTTTTGTAAGAAGCTAGATATGCCTGAAGTTTTTCTTGGCGAGCTTCACTACCCAGAGGAAAATTTTTATGAAGCTGCTGATAAGTTGTTTCGTAGTGTCGCTGTAAATTGCTACTTTTAACAAGAGCGACAGTTCTGTTGCATATGAGGCAAACTGGAACAACTCCGGGCCTATGAGGCAGCGTAAAACGTTCAGTCCACTCACTCAAAAACTTCCTATTTTCACTATCAACTTGACGCTTTTTAGGATCCATATCGATGAAAAAGAAACGTTATAAGCATCGATAATAACAAAACACTCCGTACGAGATCGCAACAACTACTGACCAAGTGATTCGACGACCGCTTCCGTGTCAAAGTGTATGCTGGCGCACAACAAAGGACCGCACCGCAAAGGGGAGGCGCTTCCATGCCCAAGGTTTCCGCCGCAGAGTAGACCCGCCCGAAAGATAAGTTTCATAAAGTGGCGTTAGGCTTTCGTTCGAGTTACACCTGCTTTGATTAAATTAAAATAATTTCATTAAATAAAAATAATAAGGATGGCGCTCAAACTTATAGTATCTATAAGTTTGATTCTAAAATATTTTTCTATAATATAGAAAAATATTTTTTAAATAATTTGATTAATTTATTTTATACTGACAAAAACTTTTGGAGGTCCAGTTTTTGGCCTTCCGCGGTCCGGACCTGGACCGAGGTCCGCCAGTTGCCGACCCCCGCTATAGACAGTTCTGTGGCTTTATGTGCATCTGTGAATGAATTTTAAATTATCCTTTACTTCATATTATGTGTTATTTTTGCTAAATATAATTATAATTTGGACTTATTAAATTATTATTTTACAGGAACAAAGTATTGAATTGATGAACTACTTGTACGACACAGCTTATTACATTTATAGACGACCAACACACATCATGATGATCTCAAAATCATCAAAAGTAACCAATGAGACCAATCTCTTGCCCACAATGCTCTATAAGGTTCTTAAAACATTGGGTCTAGAACTCAGTAAGGATTACTATTCTATAGTAAAAAATAACTGCTTGCAAAGAACTACCACCTCCACAAAATTAAAAATGCTTATTCCCCACATAGCTCTTTTATTTGTATTCGTAGAAATGGTAGCTTTTTCAGATCATGTGACATATTATATAAGTGGCATACTTGACTATTGCTGTTATCTGGCTGCTTTAGATTTATTGCACATCCGGCGAAAGAAACTGATCTCCTGCATCGAAAATTTAAAAGATTCCTTTTGTAACGCTTCTTTCATTAATATGAAAAGCAAGAACAAAATGACGTCTATATTAATGATCATAGTGGCAATTTATGCAATCATGTATTTCACAGTTGGAACATACGAAACATTCGATGAAATTAATACTTCTAAAACTGAGCCGAAGTGGAAACTAGCAGAAATTTTAATCATGTCCTTCACCTGGATATTCTATTGTATTTTCATTTACATAGGAATGCCGATGCAAGTGCTTTTGTTTACCTATGTGTCTTCTCTTGTTCACGTCAGACTAGTGGTCATCGGAAAAAGACTTAAACATGCTCTAAAAGAAAACATATTAACCGCTTACCACATCCGTCAGCATAGAATAGCTTTCTGCAGGCTGCAAAATATTTCTTCGACAATGGACTCCATTTTTAATGAAATAATATTTATGTGGCTATTGAGAATAATTGCTCGATGCTGTATTAGTGCAGTTGATATATTGACAAGATCATGGACTGCGGAAGGACCCAATCAGACTCTTGTTCTCTTTGATACATTATTTGACATCTCACAGTTAATAACTTTGTGCTATTTTGGTGGAAACATCAAAGATGGCAAGACGGAACTGTTGGAATCTTTGATTTATGTTGGCGGTATTTATCCACCAGAAAGTGAAGATGTTCGCTGCGAGCTACATTATTTAACCACATTAATTGGGCACTCAGATATCGGTTTCACGTCAGCAAAAATATTTCCGCTAAATAGAGGAACTGCAGGAACTATGTTGGGTGCATTGGGTTCGTATTATATTCTGATATATCAATTTACTTCAAAGTAGCTGCATTTGTAAACCCATCACTGTGTTAATATATCTACATTTTAAAAAGAACATGAAATATATCACTCCTATAATAAAATTTATTGAAATAAAATTAGTTACAATATTTCATGTATAGTGTAATTTCCAGTGTGTGTGCAAATATTCAGTAATTTCAAAAGTGACAAAGAATCTACTTCTTCAGAAAGATCAGAAGCATATGAAATATTAGTATTTATACCTATACATAACATGGTGTAAGTCATTGTTCATTATAGTTTTTATTATTTATTGTTTATTAACCTTTTGATAAAATATAAAATGTTAATAAAAACTCTTGATGTATGGGAAATGTCACCAATTAAATACTGGTCATGTTAAATGCAACTTTTCAAGCTGAAGAAATAAAACAGCATGTCTTTATGATAATTACAACTCAACTTACTAATTTTGCATTATTAATAAAATTGGAACATTAACGAGAACAACTTCAAAGTTTTGCGGTTAAAAACACGTTTGGCTCTATTAAACCCAAATGGTTTAAGCCTTGGTTTAAACCCTGTTTTTAACTCATGTTTTTGATTAAATTATGATTTCAGCTAAAATTTAAACTACAGTTTAAGCTCTTTTGAGCTGTTTATTTTTTTAAATTTTGGTAAATAGAAAAAATATTAATTTTTCGGAATTGGCAACACACAAGGCACAATGAAAACGCATTTCGAGGAGCACGTGGCTGCATAAATCTACTGAAGACTGAAAATCTTATGTGGGTAGCACAGGACTTTTCCTACAGATTCATTTCAATTTATCTTTCTTTCTTTTATAATTCATAAAATTGAGTTTAATAGCACAATATAACATGGATAAATATTTGAAATTACACTGAATTTACAGCTTCTTTCCAATTTTAGTTTAAATTTAGTGACTGGGGCGTATTTCAAAGACAACTTGGCAGAAATACGAGAAAAATAAAATATCTCGAAAACGGTTAGTCCAAGTATGAGGGATTGGTCTTATTATTTTCTTCGCCGCCAAATATTACGCATTAAGCAAGTATTTAATTGATACATTTGAGGAAACGAGTCTTTTATATTAAATTTTGGCAAAAAAGACAGATTTCTTTTCTTTCCAAATCGTACAAAAATTAAAATGAAATCAGCACCAATGTATCCCACGGGTGGTGATGGTGGTGGTGGTGGGGGGGGGGAGGGATGTTATCTATCATATTTTGTGAAATCTAGTCAATTAGTATTCCGGTAGAGTGGATAAATATTTTTCTGCGGACCATTTCGCTCAAAATGTAGGTTCTTTTTTTCCGAATCATACCAAAATCTATTCAGCATCTCATAAGTGACTTATCTACAAAATTTTGGGGAAGTTTGGTCGGTAAGTGTCAATGTTTTTTAGCTAGAGCGGAAGCATACATTAAACAGACAGACACACACATAGACAGGCACATCACGTTAAAAATATTGTTTTCAGGTTCCAAAATGCTCAAAACGTGTAGGTTCGACAGAAACTCGAGTTTCGATTTTCTACAAGAATCCAATATTTTTCTTATACATTACCATGTACTGTTGTAAAGTCAAAGTCTGATGTGGGCAGCAATACTTTCCTTAAAAACTCAAATTCATTTTCTTATTTTTTGTTTCATAACGCGTTAAATTGAGTTTAATTGTAGAAAATAAAATGAATACTTTATCTGATATTACATCCAATTTGTATTTTTAGTGAATCTTTCTTTCATTTGGCAACTTAAGATTCTTTAGATCTTCAAAATTCCAAACCACTAAAATATCTCCACAAAGGTCCATCCTATTATCATGGGGTCAGTTTTATTAATGCTGTCCAACATAGTTGTAAGGTGTTTAAAACTTAGTTCATTCTGTTTCTCTATCTGTTCGAAGGATAACGGCCGAAAAAATGGCTTTATCAAAATTAAATTTTAGTATGTTATTGAGACGGTTTGCGGAACATATGGGAATGTAGAAGAATAATAATACCCAATTAGTTTTGGATTGGACCCAGGTTGAAAACATGAAACACATTAAACCCTATGTTATTTAATTTTTCAAACATTTTTTAAGCGGAATTAAAATTCACAAATTGCTTCAAAAATTTTAGAAAATATTTAAATTAACACGTAAAATGTGTAAAAAATTTCATCAAAATATGTTAAGTAGATTTTTATATAAAAATTAAAATGGTAATTACACCCATATTATATGAAGAGATCACGTGACTCACTGCAAAATAAAATATGGCACCCATTTTTTTTTTCGCTTAGTGAAAATCGTGATTTTTCAGGAACACTAATATTTATATTTAGTGTTACATTCTTTCTAAAACTCCTTTATTTTTGTTTATTATCTGTGTAGCTGAAATATGTGCCTACGCAATTACAATATTTTTTATTTTAAATAATTATTAAACTTTGATTATTTCTACAACGAAGCCTAATTTTAACGCTTGCAGAATGTAAACAAACAAACCTGTAAGATGAGTTATATAAGAGATGCCGACAATTTTATAGCATTGCCTATTTTGATGAAGTTTCAAGTTTCCAAGTAAAGTAAAATATTATAGTACTATGATAATTTAAAATATATCACCACTAAATATATCTCATTTTAGGGATGTTTTAATCAATGTTTTATGAATGATTAATCTTTCTTGTTCTCTTTGCTAGCAAAATTTACATAAAGAACAAGTACTTGATAAATATATGTCAGGAATTTTATTCATTTGTTTCAAATTTTCACGATCTTTGAAGGTCAATTTCGGAAAAAAATGTCGGTTATATTATTCCGAATCATGCCCAATCTAATCAGTAGCAGGATAACCCTGAAGCGACGTAACTACTAAATTTTTAAAAATTCCATTAAATAGTGTTTTAAAGGCTCTGAAAAATGTCTTTAGTTCTTCAAAATTAAAAACTTAACTATCTCGAGAATGGTTTATCTAGTAATGGAGTTGGTCTTATTATATCGTCGTCAAAAATTAGTATAAAACAAGCATTTAATTGATACATTTGTAGTGTTTTATCGAATCTTTTGTTTTCGAATCGTACCAGAATCTATGCAGCACCACAGTAATCCACATGTAACTTGACAGCCAAATTTAGTAACATTTGGTCAATTAGTTTCTCAGCTAGAGTAGATAGATACCTTAGTGGATATATACGAAGTAGAGTTACTATAACCTTTGATTTGGTGCTCCATCGTTAAACCACGTGATTATTGGCACGCACTTCTTTCTCCTCCTGTTATTTCAATGTTATTTCAATGAACGCTTGTCAAGTTAATTAGTTAAAAGAGGTTAAAATGGTTTTGTCATGCTGCTGTTACAACTGTACAGAAAGACAAGTAAAAGGAGGATCTATAACGTTTCATTGTTATTGTGAGACCAAAAATCGATCTCACACCAGTTTGTTGTGAGACAGCTTTATATGTACATTATTTATTGTGATTGAAACGTCAGACAATGCCTTCAGTCTCAATGACGCCAAATTTTACAACATACTGACCCAAAGGTCAGCTAAAACCATAAATTTTGGGGCGTCAAGTCAGAGGGGTCGAAGGACTCTTAAGAAAAGATGAAGTAACGACATTGGGTGAAAAGGCTGACCAATTGAGAAGATGCTTGTGGCTTCGCTATGAAGGCTGCCAATAAGAGCAAAAGAGGAGTTGTTGTTGATGTTGAGACCCAGACCGTCCGACCTACCAGAAAGGTGTACGGTAACTGTTTGGACGGTCGAGAAATGGCACCCAATTTAGACCGGAACCCAGTGGGGGAGGCATCCACAGGGACCGTACCCTCCTTCCCCTACCACCAACCTCTCGGAAGGACTTACGGACCCACATGTTTAACGTGATCGTACTCCGCATGAACACGGCGGCAGTTGTGGCAGCGTGCAAATCCAGTGCGCAAACCACCGGGCTACCGCGCCCGAAATGTTCCAACAGCACGCGGTGTTCCCAGGTGGTCACCCACCAAAGTACTAACCGCGCCCGATACTACCTGACTTCGGTGATCTAACGAGAACCGGTGTTTTCAGCACGGTACGGCCGTTGGCTCAGCTAAAGAGGAGTGTCAGACCTGAGGCAAAAGAGCCACAACCAAAGAAGTAAAAACATATATACAGTACTACTAGAGAAAACGAATAGCGAGAACAAATTGGACAGCGAGATTGCAGCATGACTTCTACGTGAGAGGTGATATCGAAATTCACCATGATTTCTGCACGACAATTGCAGAATGAGAAACGACAATGTCCTGAGTACAGTTATTCCAGAAGTGTTCGATATTAACACCTAGCCAAAAGTACGTGTTGGTTGTGAAGTCCATAACAGACTTGAAGGTATGTTTTCCTCAAACAATATTAAAGGTCTTAAACACATTTTTGGTAGTTTCAACTAATGGCCTCACATTGTCTCTCTCCAGCGCGAACAAGAGAAATAACTAATGTAATTGAGTAATTAAGTGATTCATGTTGTTAATAAATGATTTATTGTTAAAGTTAAAATGGTGCAATTAATGGAGTAGTATTATGTTAATTAATATTCCTTTACAGATCTCGCGCTTAAGATAAATAATTGGAGGATTTTAATAACGGCAAACAACTCAATGTTTAATGTAATTTAATGAGTTCCACTAAGTGCGAATTTACGGACATGTCAATTATGTAGAATTTAATGATTTTTAAAATCCCTACTTCTCAAGTTCTATTTTGTATTTTGGGCACCACAGTTATGTATAACTATTCATTAATTTTTTGTTATTGTTGTGGCGTCGGTTTTGTGAAACCACAGACAAGATGCAAATTGGAATTTTAAACACACTTATTGAATTAGAAAAATAACAGGCCAGAGTGATCAACATAGTGAAGCAGTACATTCAAAACAAAACTTAGCAATAACACAGAATCGCTCTCTGTAGGGTGACAATTAAGAACACCCCAGGAGGAAGAAACACAGAGAGAGTACACATATAAATTCCCTGACATATGATAAACACAAAGAGTCTTCATAATATATTTAAATCATATATGACATTTTAGAGTAACAATTTCATTCCGAAGACAGATGCCAGTAATTCAAATTTCAGATCGGATTGGCATTAAAACTCCATTTCATCACCTTTCTGGTAGGTCGGGCAGTCTGGATCTCAACAACAACAACTCCATTTCATCAGAAGGAAAAATGAATATAAATAAAAGTTCACCTCCTTCTCTTTTAAAATATATAAATAATATTCCTGAACTATGAGAAGGCTTACCCGGATGGATTTTCGGATCTTTAAACACAGTTCTTAGGTGTCGCAATCGGGAAATTGGATACATAATACTCTGGTAGAACACGGCAACTTGGCTGGTCACAAGGAATCTTTCCACTCACTTGGAATGATGACAAATAGAGCTCTTCGGCAAAACAGCTACTCGAAAAAAACTGGACTTCTCCAGACCACTTGAACATTCAACGACATTCTTGAACTGGTGAAATCCAAACTCCATAAAAATTATTATATAAAACTCAACGATACCCTCACCCGAAAATGTATTTCTAGTTAAATATGGCATATTTACATATATTATTTGTAATAATAGCAGTGATATCGAATTTTATGTGTATACAGGAGAATTCAGGTTGTATATCAAAATTTTTACTTTATTTCAATTGACTTAAAAGCTGTCATTTTTAAAGTAAATATAAGTATAATTTTCCAGTAATTACAGACTGCATACTTATTGCAATCACTAGTGCAAAAACATGACTTTCTATACATAATGAAAGTACTTTCCTTCTTTCAATGATATATAATGCTGGACAAGATCCAGGATACAATAACAAGTTGGAAAGTACACCGACATTCAGTATCATCATGTTTAATTTCTTGAATTTGGCGTCAATTTCGTAAATTTAACGTCACTTTTGCGAATTTGGCGAAATTTTAAACAATTTAACCTTCCACATAAAAAGTTATCAATAATAGCAATATTTTGCCAAATGAGTCGCTAAAGTCTCCTAATTTTTTGAAAAGTGAAACATATTTGATGATACTTACTATTGTTTAATTTTATGTATTTTTAGATACGTTTATTTAAAAAACGTGCAATATCTCGAGGACGGTTTAAGATAGCGTTCTAAAGTTTGTATCATTCATTCTAGAATAAAAAATACGTACAAAATGAATATTTATTTAACATTATTGAATGTCTTGATTTTATGATATTTTTTCAAAAATTCATTTTAAAATTTGGTTTTTTTTTCCAAGCGTTTGGTTTAAAATCAATGGTTTAAAATTTGGTTTAAAATCAATGATTTAAAATTTGGTTTAAAATCAATGGTTTAAAATTTGGTTTAAAATGGTTTAAATTTTGGTTTAAAATCAAGTTCTTGAAATATCACATACGCAGACTCACGCAGATACACACACAAATGCACACACACAGAGACACGTGTGCACACAACTACACACAGTCATCACATCAAAAACATTCGATTCGGGTTCAGGGATGCTTGGAATGTGCTCTTCCGTCGAAAACTCGAATTCAAGTTTATGACTCAGTCACAATATTTTCTCTATACTTTATACTATACATATCTATTTCAATATTTTCTCTATACTTTATGTACTATGCATATAAGGAAAGTAAAAATCCGTACTAAGACGTTTACATTAACCTATAGGATTGATTTATTCGAGAGCCATTGTAAAGAACCTTGCTGCCTAAATCAGGAATCGAACCACTGATCTTCATACTGGCCAGCCGACACTCTACCGTTAAGCTACTGAGACATAATTGCAAGTTCTTATCTTCAAAGTGGACTCTTTCATTATCTACATCAATAAGATGCAAAACTCAGAATTTCAAATATTCAAAAATATATATTGTTCTGTTACCATGATTTAATTGCGACTTATGTCGTAAAATTACTTTCTATGAATCATTGAATTTATGTCTTATATATGAATAGTATAAATGAGTTGAACATAGTAAAAAATCTGAAGTGAGCAACACATGACTTTCTCTGCAGTCTCAAATTCATATTTTCTTTATTTCTTTAATAATTCATTAGATTGAGTTTAATGGCACCAAATAACACTACATTTGCATTTTTAACTTAATTTTTTTTTATTTGGTAATTGGATATTTTTCCGATAGCGGCGTAACAAAAATGCAAGAAATTTCAAATATCTTGAGAACGGTTAGTCCTAAAGTATAATGGAGTGTGTTATATTTTTTCCTCGTCAAAAATTGCGTATAAAGCAAGAAATTAATTGATACATTTCAACATACGTAGTCTTTTTTTTTTTAGATTTTGGCGATTTTTGCGGGTCATTTCGTAAAAAAGGCAGGTTGTTCTTTTCTAAATTGTGCCTAAATTTAATCAGCACCAGAGTTTCCCACAAGTAACTTATCTACCAAATATTGTGAAATTTGGTCAATTAGTATTTCTGCTAGGGAGAATATGTGAAATTTTTGCGGGCCATTTCGTAAAAAAAGGCAGGTTGTTCTTTTCTGAATCATACCAAAATTTAATCAGCACCAGAGCATTCTACAAGTAACTTATCTACCAAATTTGGTAACATTTGGCCAATTAGCAATTTAGCTAGAGTGGATACATGAAATTTTTACGGGCCATTTCGCAAAAACAGGCGGGTTCTGTTTTTACGAATCCTACCAAAAACTAGTCAGCACCAGGGTCTCACCCAAGTGACTTACATACCAAATTTTATGAAATTCGATTCATTAGTTTTTCAGTTAGAGTGGATACATACATTGCACAGACAGGCAGACAGGCAGACACACCGACACACAGACAGACACACACACAGGCGTCACGCTAAAAATAGGGGTTTTTTTATTCTAGAGGTCTCGGAACGTCTAGATCCGTCGAAAACTCGAGTTGCGATTTTTGGTATGATTCCAATATTTTCCCTATACATTACCATGTATTGCAGGGAAAGTAAAGACAACTGTAATAAGAAAGGTTTTCAGGTTTTATGTGTTTTTCTCAAATTATATAGGACCTAGGCTTGCGAAAAGGCGTAATATGGTTAGAAAACCTGTGCTTTCCAATACAGAACATCTTCTGCTAAGAGTTTTCTTGGTCCAGAAATCTATATATTTCCTGAAAGAGAATTTACTTTTTCAAGCTTTTCCGCTTCAATAAAGAAGTCTGAATAATTAATTCACTTTTATATAATACATAAATGTCCATTTTATTTCCTATTGGGTGTCTTTTAGTAAATGTCCTCTGGCCGCATTTTCAATGTCTACAAGAGGAAATCATTTCTCTTTATATTTTCTAAAGTGTGTTCCCTCTGAGAATGTCATTTAGAAATTTATTTAGTCATCTTACTTTATTTTATGCTGAACTTTTCAAAATTGCCAAAGAATTCGCTGACGTATAGGAAACCAATCCATTGACATAACTTAAAAAAACTATATTTCTTTTAAAAATAATATATTTATTACGCCTTCATTCTTGCAGAAATAGCAAAATGTCAAGAATAGCTTTATATTTGAAACTGAAGTTGACTAGCCAAAATATTCATTATTGGAATTTTGAAGAAAAATGAAATGTTATTACCTATGATATATCTGACAATCTTCGATAAATTTACACTATATACAAGGTGTTTCAGAATGTCCTTAAACTGTTCTTATTTCTTTAGCTGTTAGTTATAGATATAAATTCCCAATTACAAAAATGTTTCAAATTAGGGTAAAATGTATTTTATAGTAGTTTCAAATCGACAAAAGCATTTGTCTGAAAAATACGCTTCTTTAATAAAAACATTACCAATTATTTAACAAAATTTCATACATTGACATATATAACTCAAAAATGTTTGATTGTTTTGGGATCAAAATTCATCAAGATATGATAGAATTGATATATTTTGCTATTAGTTGTATGTACAATCCTTAATTTCTCAGCATAAAACTGTTGCAAATTTGAGCTCCTATATCATTGTAAATTTTATATGTCAGTGACGAAATTGTGGAAAGTGGAAAATTTCAGATTGTGTGATCGTATAAAAACTAGCATTCGTAAATTTCAAACATAGTATTTCTCGATTTAAAATGCTTTAAATAAGACAAATTGTTATCTTATTTAAAGCATTTTTGTAAATGGAAGTACAAATCTACTACTAACGGTTGAAGAAATAAAGGTCGTGTAAGGACGTTTCAGAGACAACCAACAACAAAATTCTTAGAAACTCTGATTATTCTTTCAGAAACGATCGAAAAGAAAAGCTGTAAAACTTTTATGTTTTCTTAAAATGGTTGTTTAATCCACTTATGAGAGCCAGTCATGAATAAAAGAAAGCTTTACATTGTAAAAATAAGTGTGAATTTGACAGTAAAATAATACTATAGGTCATAAATTGGCATATTCACATAAAGACAATGCATCATCTCCTAATACGAAAGTTTCTAAAAAGTTTATATCATGAAAATCTCAAAGAATATGTTCATGGTATTTGTATATTGAATACTCAGAGAAACGTAATCTATATATATATATACTATGTGCCTTACTTTAAAAATACTTTTGACAAGAAAATTTTCTGCGTATCCATTTTCTCTGCAATTCTCACTATTAATTTTTCTTTAAAGCTTCATTACTTTATAGATACTAGCAGTTCAATTGAATATAAAATGCATAAACTTATACATTCATACACATTCCTGCATAGAGTTCTATCGCATTTGTGAAACTGTCCAGTTCGGAAACTTACCAACTATTTTACCTTATTTATGAACCGAACAGAGTGAAACTCTACCGGAGTACATAAATTGATCAACAAAGTCAACCAGTATTATGCGGCTAGTGTTATATAAGTTTTTCGGAATCTGAACGGTTTTGACTAAGGCCTTATCAACAAATACCAATAACAATTCATATCACTACTGGCTTATTATTTGGCATATATTTAGGGTTCATAAAAAAAGTCCCTAAGTACACCAAGAACTTTGTAAGTAAAACCTATAAGTTTTCACGTAACCCTATAAGTCTATAAATTTTCACTATCCATAGTTAAGTGACTCTGTCTAATCGAATAAAAAGGATAGAAGCAACCCTTACGGAGACAATAAAAAGTTTGGATAATTAACCCGGCAATAAAGCGAAATGGAATAAATAGGTTAATTACAAAGTTATAAAGCATTGTCCAATGAGAAGAAATATATACAAAGCTCACACAAAACGTGTATATGAAAGGCAATATATACCTGTCATACTTCACCTGTCATTAGGTGCGCAGTGACTAATTTTTATTTATTTTTGCTTAAATTCTGTGCATCTACATACTGAAACAACGCAATTACAATATATTTGAGTTTAAATGATCATCCAACTTTGATTATTTCTACAACGAAGCCTAATTTTCACTTATGAAGAAAGTAAATACCAAAAGATGTATAATGAGTTGTATAAGAATTGCTGCATTTCTTTAACGCAAAAGTATTTAGCTCATGGAGTCTGCAATATAGCTGATATGAATGAAATATTCATTGATTTTACACAAAGAAGCAGACGATTTTCTCGATGAAGTTTTAAGCGTAGAGTTTAATTACTTGTACCTCCATGTTCTTAAGTTTCTAAATAAAATAAATTATTATAGTATTGTGATGAATGAAATGAATGGAAAAAAGTTTATCAATGAAATGCTGCTTTTATAGAGAGAGCCATACGTGTTATATTTCGGTGATGTCATTTGAATAAATTCCATTTGTTTTCGATGAAGTTTTCAAATACAATAAATTTTCGTAGTATTATAATAATTTTAAAAATATTACCGAGGAATGTATCACATTTTAGAGATGTTTAAACCAGGCAATTTATATTTCAATGCCGTCATTTGAATGAAGTTCATTTTTTTGACATAATGAAGACAGAAGAATTTGACACAACGAATTTTGACACATGAAAGCAAACTCAGAATATTTTCAATTCATTCTTATTTCTGATGGTTATGTTATACGTGATGTAGAATGTAGCGCAATTTTAGTTGCGTTCAGTTTAGTTTGTAAATAAAGTTATCTTTTAAGTATGCTTTTCTGATAAATACAATACCACATCGCACCTTCATTATAGGAGTGGTAACCCGGACGTGATTTGCTCCAATTTAAGTGTTTTCAGACAAAAAAGCATGGGTTCAGTTTAGCTAATAAACAGTGCATAAAAAATTATTAATTCCCAATGTAATTATGTCAACAACTAAAACAATGATGCAAATAATTCTTCAGCTGAAAATGATGATTTTAGTTCTTTTTGGACTTTCAAACTTGGCTTTTAAAGCACCTCCGTTTTGGAAAACAAACCCAGAATTATGGTTCTTGCATAATCGCAGTCCCTGATTTCCGGAATCATTAATGAAAAAGCAAAATTTCATTACGTAATTGCGGCACTAGATTGTGATATATTAACTCATGTCACAGATCTGATTCGCATATCTTCTGACAATGAACCTTATTCAATATTGACAAAAAGGACCATTTCGCACTTTGCTGATTCGGAAGTATCAAAACTTCGTACCCTTTTGCAAGATTTTCATTCAGGAGATAGAAAACCAAGTCATTTACTTCGCGAAATGCAGGATCTTGATAGAACAAGTATGCATGAAGACATACTTCTCACGTTGTTTTTTCAACGATTAACAGTACATGTACAACAAATTTTATCAATAAGCTCAGAATCGCTGTAAAACATTTCTGAAATGGCGAATAACATCTGCGATGTGTCATCATCACTTACAGTATCGGAAGTAGCAGAGAATAGGTATATTTCACGCTTAGAAGCCCAAGTTGCAAATCTGATAAAAACAGTAGAGCAACTGTCTAAAAATTTGAAAAAATAATGATCGATCCAGAACTCGATCGCGATCAAGATATCAATCTCGATCAAGATACCTATTGCAATCCACAAAACGTGATATTTGCTGGTATCATGAAAATTCTCAAGAAAAAGCTCGTGTGTAAAGCCGTGGAAATTTTCGACGAAAAACTAGGTGGCTCTGTCATTTCTGCGACGATGACCAGAAGCCTAGAAAATAGTCGCTAATTTTCATTTGGCCATGTATCTCATATGAAAATCCTCGTCGACAGCGGCACCATGATTTCAGTACTTCCAAGTAAAAGACATACTGCCACTGTGATTTCTGCGACGATGACCAGAAGCCTAGAAAATAGTCGCTAATTTTCATTTGGCCATGTATCTTGTAATGCCAGAAATGTAAAGTAATAAATATTTGGAAGGATTAAAAAATAATGGAACCAGGAATGCGGGCGGATTATCCCCACGCTAAGCAGATGGGCGATAATATACAGGTGGCCCCATATCTTACATACCACGCCCATGTTTACATACCACGCTAAGCCGTTTGGCGGCAACCGAGACGGCGACGCCATGTCTACGGATTAGCCCTCAGCTCTACTTTCAGCACGTGGACCGCCGACCGAAAAAGGGATATAAGTGAGAGTTGCTCGAAGTGGGAGTCAGAATTGGTCAAGACAGGCTGTTGGAGTTAGACTAGTCAAGAAGAAGCGACGGTAGCAGAGTTCAGAGTTGTGTGTGCGTCTCTGATATAGGAATTCGAAGGAGAGCTCATGGCCATCTGGTATTGCAAGTGTAAAGTGTGACAAAGCATCGGTGTTACCCAAGTTATATGAAAGAAGATCAGGTACCGTACAATTAAACTATATGAGGATAACCTCTGTGTCTAAATTTGTGTTTTTAAGGAAAAGCTAATTAATGCATCCCACCACGTGCTCCAACCAAATATCAATTCATCTGGCATTACACCCCCCGAACTACCATTGAGATGTATTCCACTATTGTGATATTTATTTAATTTGTAAAACTAAAGAGTGTAAATTGAGTATGTGATAAATAAATGTTTGTTCCTTTACTATTAACCTTAATTTTTAGTTTGTTAACTTAGTATCCCGTTAAGCACAGAAATAGGTGGGTTTTGCGGCCACCAACGCAATGTACACAGCAGTAAGTTTTAGAACAGATTACATGTATAATTAATATACTAATAAATTATTAATTTAATGTAAAATGCATTTTTGACAATATTAATTTTAATCAACAAAATTAATAATCGGCACATTTGGTGCTCGTGACTTTAGCAGTAACGGGAATAAAATAAGGATTTATGAAATTAATAAAAATAAAAGGAATAATAATAATAAAAAATAAATATTGATAAGGTTGGACAACTGGTGGCGACATAGATGATTGTGAAAATATTGTGCACAATTCTCATTTCTCCTTATGTTATATGTATGATTATGTAAAGTTTTATCAATGAAATGGAAAAAATGGTTCTTCTAAATGAGATCGAAGGTATAATTAGAAAAATGGGATATAGGAATGGGACCAGTTAAAAAAGTGGTGAAAAGTTCAATAAATATCAATTAAAAATTATAGTAAATTGGATAGAAATAATAAAAATATGGATATTCCAGTAATGCAGATCCTGCCATTATTTAGTGGGAGTAAGGAGGAAGATATAAATTTCTTTATAAAACAATTTGATGAATTAGCGGAGTTAGCAAGTTGGAAGGAAGAGCATAAAGTGGCTATCATTAAAACCAGATTAAAAGATAAGGCTATGCAGTTTTTAATTCAAAACCCTGAATTACAAAACGAAAAGGAGTTTGATAAAATAAAAATATTACTAATAAATAAATTTTCAAACAGAATAACGATAACGCAACAACAGGACGCTTTCAATAAAATAAAACAAACGCCTGATATGTCAGTGGACGAGCTTGTGCTAAAAATAAAAAACGCAGCGCGTAAATTTTTGAACCTTAAGGATACAACAGATGGAGAGGTAGAGAAAATAACCAATAAAATAATGTTGGGAAAATTCATTAGCGCATTACGCCCTGATTTGGCAATTGAAGTGAAGAAAAAAGATCCGCAGCGGTTTGAAGATGCCATAAAAGATGCCGAACTGTTTGAAATAATTCTTAATGATAGGACTCCAGAAGAATCACATAACGAACTGAAAGAAATGTTACTTACAACACAGGTTCAAGATTTGATTTTAGAAATTAATAAATTAAAATTGCAAAATATACCAAATCAATCCATGGAACGAGCTGTTTTTTGCATAGGGTGCGGAAAAAATGGACATTATTTCTCAGATTGCTGGTACAATGAGTGTAATACTGCATTTGCAAGGAATCCCAAACGAATGAATTATCAGCAATATGGGTTGGAGCAAACAAATTATATCAGAGGAAACAGAAACGAAAATCTCAGAAATTTTGAACGAGGAGGATATGATAGAAATAATAGGGAATATCAAGGAAATAATAATGATCAAAGAAATTATTACGATCAATTAGAAACCAACGTAGAAAATAGAGAGAGGCAAAGTATAAGAGGAAATTTTAGGGGGCGCAACGGAAGAAATATAAGATTAAACACATATGAGAGAAACAATAATAATAGTAATTTAAACTAAGAGCTGGAATTTGGGACCAAGGAACGAATCGTACAAATTCCAGAGAAATAAATAAATTCGGTTCACAAACATATAGAAATAACAAAAATGGAGATGACTGGCAAAACTATACAAATTTGAAGAGAGGACAATATTATGAAAATAATGATAAAGCAAAATATGATACCAAAAGTATCCTTTCAAGCGAATGTGAAAACGTATCTAGCCCACAATTACCGATGGTAGAAATAGATTGCAAAGGAATAAAAATAATAAGTGTAATTGATAGTGGGGCTCAAGTTAGTATTATAGATTTGGAAACATTTCAAAAACTAAAACAGAATAGAAATGTAAAAATAAAATACATAACCAGAAGAGTAATACTTCAGACGTTTACTAAAGAAAATATAGAATTTTTAAATTGCATTCAATTTTCATTTAGAATTGGGGAAAAGGCATGCAAAAATTATTTTTTCGTGACAAAACAGAACTTTCAGGGGCAATATAAAATGCTTTTAGGCTACGACTTTTTATCCTCACATAAAGCAATTTTAAATACAAAAGATAACGAAGTACAATTTGGGAATACTGCGATTAAATTGTATAAAAGTGAAAATACAAACCCAATACAGAATTCAAAACAAAAACCACAAAGCCAGGGAATTCGTGATGAAAATAGATATAATAGTAATTATGAAAATTATAATACTGATGACGACGAATATGAGGAAATAAATAGTTGTTATAATGAATCCAATAATGAGAATGAAGATAGAATAAGCGATGATAATGATGACGACGAATATGAGGAAATAAATAATTGTTGTAATGAATTCAATAATGAGAATGAAGGTAGAATAAGCGAGGATAATGAAAGCGATAACGATAGAAAAAACTCTAATATGCAAAATTGTAGCACTCGCGATAATGTAAATGATGAAAAATGGTTACCAAGTTCTAATGAAAGTAATAAGAATAAGAATGTTAAAAAGAAAGAGGAAAAGCAGATTTTCGCTAAATTGAAAAGAAAAATAACATTAAAGCCAGGGGAGTCAGAAATAGTCCAATTGATTTTGTCACAGGAATTAAATGAGGGACAGGATGTTTTATTTTCTCCAATAAAAATGGCAAGAACATTAATCACGGATGAAGCGATCCAAAGTATAGAAAATAAAAATAAGATTCGAATGTTGTTATACAATGAAAAAAATTGCCAAATTACACTTAATAAAAATATGAACGTGGGTATAATAACAGAACAAATCGAAATTGTTGATACAAAAAATAAAAGCAGTAAACCCACGTTGGAAATTAATAATATTCAAAATTTAAATAAAACAGATTATCAACAAATTCGGGAATTAAGAAAGAAAGAAATATCTCCAGACGATTTTCAAGTACAGCACTTAAATAAGGAAGATAGAAATAAAGTTATTGCATTAATGATGACCAATACAGAGGTTTTTTCAAAGTCATATGCTACCCTAGGTAAAACATCAGCAATAGTACCGAAAATCGAACTTATGCACAATTATCCTATTCAGAGTCGACCATACCCAATTCCGAGAGCAGTACGAGAAATTGCGCAAAAAGAAATTAGGGAATTATTGGAAAATGACATTATTGAAAGTTCACAAAGCACGTACGCTAGTCCCATTATTCTTGTAAAGAAACCAAGTAAACCAAATGAAGAACCTAAATATAGACTTGCTATTGATTATAGGGCCATAAACGCGTATTTACCACTTTTGCCAATAAACTTACCAAAGGTGAAGGATATATTACAAAATATCGCTGGTAGTAAAATTTATACAGTTATGGATTTGAAGGCGGCGTTTTTTCAGATCGAACTAAGAAAACAAGATAGAAAGGCTTTAACGTTCACAACTTTTATGGGAAATTTTAATCCTAAAAGAATTCCGTTTGGTCTTAAAAACTCAGGAGCATATTTTCAACTTTTAATGAACAAAGTGTTAGGAGATCTATCAGAGTTAAAAATATACTTTTACTTAGATGACTTAGTCATATGCGCACAAAATAACGACGAAATGTTAGAGAAAATCAAAATTGTTTTCCAAAGATTGAAAGAAAATAATTTAACACTCGACCCGGCGAAGTTACAGATATGCAAATCGCAAATTGAATTTTTAGGATATAAAGTAAATGCGAATGGTATAAGCCCATCAATAAAAAACTGTGCAAAAGTGCAAAATTTCAAACAACCCCAAACGGTTAAACAAGTAAAAAGCTTTCTTGGGACAACAAACTATTTTAGAGGTCTGATAAAAAATTATGCACAAATTGCAGAACCGTTGGTAAATTTGACAAAAAAGAATGTTAGGTTCGAGTGGAATAATGAATGTAGAAAAGCTTTTGAAAAATTAAAAAATGCAATTTTTAAAGAACCAGTTGTAAGACAGCCTGATGAAGTAAACCCGTTTGTCTTAACTACGGATGGCTCAGGTAAGGGAATTAGTAGTATTTTGATGCAAAGGGTAAATGGAGTCGATCATGTTATCGAATTTTATTCAAGACCTGTGAACCCGGCAGAGAAGCGTTATCCTGCAATAAAGCTAGAATTGCTAGCTATACACGCATCCTTACAACACTTCAGAGAATATCTGTTCGGAAGGAGTTTCACCTTGCTGAGTGACGCAAAATCCCTTATGTACCACATAAAATTAGATAAAATGCCAAATATCATATCGAGGTGGCTAATTGACATAAGTCAGTATGATTTTAAATTCAAATATCAAAAAGGTGAAAATAACGCAAGTGATTATTGCTCGAGATATGTATTTGATAATGATAACCAAATCAAATATGTAAATACTTTAATTAAAAATGATGAGATAAATGTGGAGAAAATATTAGAGCAACAAATGGTAGATGAAAAATTAAGTAAAATTAGAGAGGAATTACAAAAAGGAAGAAACCGATATCACAATAACAAGGTATACTATATTGATAGCCAAAATAAACTGTTAATGGTAAAGAAGGAAAATAAAAGACAAACGTATAGGAAAATAAATGAGAGTAAGATTGTAATACCGCACTCGCTAAAGGGAAAGATAATAGAGATAGCACATTTCCCTCATTTCGGAGTAAAAAAGACATACCAATTACTTTCAAGAAAATATTTTTGGATAGGGGCTTTCCAAGACGTGGAAAATTTTTGTAAGTCTTGTAATCAATGCTTATTAGTAAAACACAAAAATATACCACCAGCCAGACTTCAGGCTATGCCAGAAATATTAAAACCAGGAATATATTTACAACTGGATTGCGTAGGAAAACTACCGCGCAGTAATGGAGGAAATAATTTTGTAATTACAATTGTAGACATGTTTTCACGATACTTTGAGGCCTATGCAGTCAGAGACATTACTGCTAAAACAATAGTGAATAAGCTAACAAACTTCGTGACAACTTATGGAGTTCCAATTATTATTCAAAGCGATAATGCTCAAATTTTTAAAAGTAAAGAATACATAGATTTTACAAATGCATTAAATATTGAAAGGCGATACAGTTCGGTTTATTTCCCAAGTTCTTTAGGTCGTTGTGAAAGAATACACAGAGACATGAAACAATGTATAATGTGTTTGTCAAAGACTACGTTTGAATGGGATGAATCTTTAAAATGGTTTAAGTTTTATGTGAATAACACTATTAACAGTAATACAGGATTTGAGCCTTCATTCCTGTTCTATCTTAGAGATTTATCATTGCCATTTGAAAATATTAAACAAACAAACATACCAAGTAAGGAAGAAATAGATATAATGTATAGTGATGTAAATAATTATAAAAATTATGTGGCACAGCATTTAAAAAATATAGATAAAGTCGTGAAAGACGCATTGGAACAACAAAAGCTGATAAATGACAAACAAATAAAGAAATATAAAATAGTGAGAAAAAACGATATATTTATAGGAGCGACAGTGTACCTAAAAAAGTTCCTAAAACCAAGGGTATTAGAGGATCGATATGATGGACAATTTAGAATTACGAAATTAGTCCGAAATAATAATGTTATAATATGTCTTAAAAGTGATGAAAATAAAACTTATAAAGTGCACATAAATAAACTATACATGGCAGTGGAGCGAAAACAATATTTGAAAGATAGTGACGAAAGCGAATCAAACGACACACACACACAGGACAAAGAAAAAAATCAAAATGAGAAAGTGATTAGAAATAATGATCAAAGTCAAATTAAGGAAGGGAAGGTCACTAAAGAAAAGCAATTAAACTGTGAAAATAATAGAAATGATGATGAGGTTTGTTATAATGCCAGAGGGTATAATTTTCGCCCTCGAATTGTTGTAAATAGTAATTTCATAAAACAAAGAATTTGAAAAATATGTAAAAAGTTTGTAATTAATGTCATAAATAGAAATTGATAATTGAGTGTATATGTATATGTTTTAAATTGTGGATATAAGTATATTTCAAAAAGTATGTTATGCATTTCTGACATTACATATATGGCAAGTTCAAAAAAAAAAAAAAAAAAAAAAAAAGTGAAATAACAAAGTAATTTATAAATAATATGATGGTATGGAATTCAACCATAACCAAGAATCGGAAGTTGATAGTTGCACTACTACAATATGTTACAAAATGAAATGATAACAAGAAAATGTATAATAATAATAAAGTAATGAATGCTGTTATGTAATGATATGTCGTATGTAAATAATTATGTAAAAGGAGAAATGAAAATTATGCATTGCAAATAATATATATCAAAATTTACAATTTAATAATAATGTGAATGTTGGTAATCCTCATGTAATTTATGGTACATTGTGTCAATTATGAATAATGGACTAACTTGACAGGGAACTATCAAGAAACTACAAAGAACTATCAAAGCTATGAGTTGTACGAGGCTAAAAAGTGGAACTCAGCCTTTCTCACGATGGATGAACTTATGTGTTTGCGAGGAACCATTGTGAACTTAATTTCTTACCACTGGGGTGAAACTGTGGGAGAGTAACTTTTGGACTTTTTTTTCGCGGGGGGGTGAGAATGTAATGCCAGAAATGTAAAGTAATAAATATTTGGAAGGATTAAAAAATAATGGAACCAGGAATGCGGGCGGATTATCCCCACGCTAAGCAGATGGGCGATAATATACAGGTGGCCCCATATCTTACATACCACGCCCATGTTTACATACCACGCTAAGCCGTTTGGCGGCAACCGAGACGGCGACGCCATGTCTACGGATTAGCCCTCAGCTCTACATTTCAGCACGTGGACCGCCGACCGTAAAAGGGATATAAGTGAGAGTTGCTCGAAGTGGGAGTCAGAATTGGTCAAGACAGGCTGTTGGAGTTAGACTAGTCAAGAAGAAGCGACGGTAGCAGAGTTCAGAGTTGTGTGTGCGTCTCTGATATAGGAATTCGAAGGAGAGCTCATGGCCATCTGGTATTGCAAGTGTAAAGTGTGACAAAGCATCGGTGTTACCCAAGTTATATGAAAGAAGATCAGGTACCGTACAATTAAACTATATGAGGATAACCTCTGTGTCTAAATTTGTGTTTTTAAGGAAAAGCTAATTAATGCATCCCACCACGTGCTCCAACCAAATATCAATTCATCTGGCATTACACCCCCCGAACTACCATTGAGATGTATTCCACTATTGTGATATTTATTTAATTTGTAAAACTAAAGAGTGTAAATTGAGTATGTGATAAATAAATGTTTGTTCCTTTACTATTAACCTTAATTTTTAGTTTGTTAACTTAGTATCCCGTTAAGCACAGAAATAGGTGGGTTTTGCGGCCACCAACGCAATGTACACAGCAGTAAGTTTTAGAACAGATTACATGTATAATTAATATACTAATAAATAATTAATTTTAATGTAAAATGCATTTTTGACAATATTAATTTTAATCAACAAAATTAATAATCGGCACATATCTCATATGAAAATCCTCGTCGACAGCGGCACCATGATTTCAGTACTTCCAAGTAAAAGACATACTGCCACTGTGGTGCACAAAACAAATCAATCTTTAGAGTAATCTTTAAGAAACATAATTAATTACTCATAGGAGATGGCCGTAAATATCGTATTCGTGGAACATTGTATTGTGCTGCTATTACCCACCTATTTTATCTTTAGCGTGAGTCCTGGAATAGAATATTAATTAATATAAGACTATAATTAACTGCACCATTTTAACTTCACATAAAATCATATATTATTAATATTCGCTTAATTATTAAATTAGTTTCCATAATCATTCATTTTCTTGCGGCGGAGAGAGCAAGTGTGAGACCACTTTTTCTATAATTCCTAAATGCATTACCGACCTGTTACAGTTTTTAATGGGCACATACCTTCATTTTCTGCTCGGTCATTGACCAGAATTCTTGCATCTGCGAATATCGTACTGGCCTTAACTCGAAGTGTTGGACTCCTTGCTCGTACTGCATCTACTCATTGTACTCTCGAACACTTATGGAACCTGTAATCAGGACATTGTCATTTCACATTTGCCTCTGGACTCCGTAGAGGTCATCATGACTTCTCATCCGTATTGCTTCCGCACTATCGCAGAGAACCTCACTCTTACTTCTTATTTTACTAACTACTTCATCACTTGTTTTATGACTACTCTCTCATATTCTCTTAGCAGTTGTGTAGCACCATCTCGTTGTTGCCGCCTCTCTTTGCCTGAGGTCCGACCCGCCTCCCTGGCTCTGATTGGTCGATCTTGTGCACTGAGCCCAGACATCTTCCATAATTGGTTATTATTTTTAACCACTCTAAAGGCTACACCTTTGTCTGTAGGTTTATAGCCTAATTTGACCTCTCAGGTCAAAGTGTTGTAAGCACTGGCGTCGTTTCGTCTGAAGCATTGTTTGCTATTGCAGCAAATCATGCATATTGAACATAAAACTGTCTCACCACAAACTGGTGTGAGATCTATTTCTGGTCTCGCACATCTCCTCGCGGACAAAGAAACAAAAAAAAATCATCACCAAAAAAGTTTGATTAACATTCGTATCACTGCCAACTTTGTAATTTTCATTTTTCCGCGAAGACATTATAATAAAATAACTTTTGTATCTGTTTGAGATTTGTCATTTGTTAGTAATTAGTATTTTAAAATTGTGACGTATCGCTACTCCTGGTATCTATTTTTTTATTTGCACAACTCATTGTCCTATCACCTAGAAACATAGACTAACATTTAAGCCAAGCCATTCCAAGGCTAACCACAAAATTTCATGAAATTCGGTGCATGCGTTCTCCGTGATGATGAGGCAAACTAAACACACACACACAGATATATTTTCAATTTTATTTATATAAACTAGCAGCATACGCGATCTTCGTACGGAATATATAATAGGAAAATCTAAAAATTTATAATTATGCGCAAATTCCTATAGTATTCTAAATAACATTGTTATTAAAAAAATTATATATCTTAAATTGCAATAAACCAAGCGGGGCGCGGTAGGCCATTGGTTAGCGCGCTGGAGTTGCACTCGGTAGGCCCGGGTTCGATTCCAGCCGCTGCCAAAACTGCCGCCGTGTTCATGCGGAGTACGATCACGTTAAACATGTGGGTCCGAAAGTCCTTCCGAGTGGTTGGTGGTAGGGGAAGGAGGGTACGGTCCCTGTGGATGCCTCCCCCACTGGGTTCCGGTCTAAATTGGGTGGCACTTCCCGACCGTTCAAACAGTTACCTTACACCTTTCTGGTAGGTCGGACGGTCTGGGTTTCAACAACAACAACAATAAACCAAGCATTTTCGCCATAGTTTACCGGGTCGGAAATGAAACGTAAAGGCACCAGTGGGCGCTTAATAGTGAAACCGATAAGGAGAGGAGAAAATACAAGAATGACTTAGAAGTTATAAAATGACATTTAATAAACAATAATTACCGTAAGGTTCAAAAGAGCGATCGCCAACTTGAATGCATGTCTCACAGCGGCGATGGAGGAATTCGCGAACTCTCTGGAACATCCACAAGCATGTCGCACACTTCGGCAGCAGCGGCCGAATTCTGGCAACGAGTTCCTCTTCAAACTCAAGGGGAGTGCCATTGCCCATACTCTTGAGATATCCCCACAAAAAGAAGTTAAGACACAACAAATCGGGCGATCGTGGGGACAAAGTTATAGGATCACCTCGCCCAATCATTCGGCCCGGAAAATTGACGTCCAGTCAGTTCCCTTCCTCTCGCCCTAAATGGGATGGTGCTCCATCCTGCTGCAACACATACACCGCTGGATGTTTGTTGGAACATCCTCCAGCAATTCCGGCAAGATCTCCTGCAGGAAAATATGGTACATTCTCCCATCAAGTCGTTCCGGCATAAGATATGGCCCTATTAGGCTGTCGCCGATGACTCCTGCCCACACATGAGAGAGAATTGTTGCTGATGCGCATGTGGATATGTTGCACGTGGGTTTGCGCATGCCCACACATATTCATTATGAATGTTAAATGTGCCATCTCGTGCGAAAGAGGCTTCATACTTGAAAAGCACAGTCGCCGGAAAATCTGGTTGCGTCGCACTCTGTCCCAGAAACCAGCGGGAGAACTTCACGCGACAACGATAATCCGCTGCAGTCATTGCTTGAATTTGCTGGAGATGGTACGGGTTGAAGGTCCAGACCACTCGGCTGGTCCAAAGGTTTACAGCAATTAAATGAGTGGCCGGAGAGATGGTTCGGGTGTAACTGTTCCAAATGAAGAACCCGCCGTACGGTGGATTGTGACACACCAAACTGGGTCAGTCGAAAGGTCTGGGTCTGCATCACCAAAGCTCTTGTGGTTGTGCCTGACCGAACTGCTACTGTATCCAGAATCATCTGTAACGCACTTGACGTTCTAGCACTCCTTGCACGACCTGAATCAGACCTGGTAGCAAGAAATGACCCCGATTCACAGAACAGCCGATGTAAGTTTTCGAATGTTTTACGATTGAGCAACCGCCTATGGGAAAAAACGTTCCCTGTACAGTCGTTGCGTCTCTCTGCCATTCCCATTTTTAGCTCCATAGATGAAATGTGTGTCGGCTTTTTTCCTATTTGTAAATTCGTCTCAAGAGTTGGAGCTGCCAATAACTTCTGCAAACTGATAAGGTCTTACATTCGGTGCTACGAAAATTTGCATAAGGGTTCTTCCTCCCCAGATGAAATTTGCATACTTAGCTCTCTTTTTCAACCAAATTGACGCTTTTTAGGTTTGCTTAGCGGCAGCTTCTCAACGAATAAGCACCTTTTACGTTTCTCTTTTACGTTTCATTAACTCTTACCTTAACTCTTTTACGTTTCATTTCCGACACAGTAAACTATGACGATAAATGCATAGTTTGGTGCATATTACCACCTCGTCAGGTTTGGCCCATCAATTTGAAATCACCCTGTATACAGTAAAGTATTTAAATCGATAAAGATTTAATGCAAATCGTATGCTGTATAATCTCATTTGGTTTAATATCATTTTCTTTAAATAACTTTGCTGGGAAAATATCGTCTCCATAAGATTAAATTGGGTGTTTTTTAACACTTTACAACAAAGTGGAAAAGTGTTTATGGCTTTGTTCATTCTGTCTGTCTGTCCGTTAGCACGATAACTGCCGTAAAATTGACTTTATCAAAATGAAATTTTAGTATGTTGTTCAGACGGTCTGTGGGACTTATGGGAATATAAATGAAGAATATCACCCAATTAGTTTTGGATTGAACCCTGGTTGAAAAAATGAAATACATTGAACCCTATGGGACCTAAGTTTTCAAACATTTTTTAAGCGGATTTAAAATTCACAAATTGCTTCGAAAGTTTTATGAAATATTCAAATTATACCATAAAATATATAAAAAAAATCAGCAAAATATATTTAGTAGTTTTTAAAATAAAAATTAAAATAATAATTACACACTTTATATGGAGGGGCGCGGTAGCCCATTGGTTAGCGCGCTGGAGTTGCACTCGGTAGGCCCGGGTTCGATTCCAGCCACTGCCAAAACTGCCGCCGTGTTCACGCGGAGTACGATCACGTTAAACATGTGGGTCCGTAAGTCCTTCCGAGAGGTTGGTGGTAGGGGAAGGAGGGTACGGTCCCTGTGGATGCCTCCCCACTGGGTTCCGGTCCAAATTGGGTGGCACTTCCCGGCAGTCCAAACAGTTACCGTACACCTTTCTGGTAGGTCGGACGGTCTGGGTCTCAACAACAACACTTTATATGGAGAGATCACGTGACCGTTATATGAAGAGATCAGGTGACCTACTTCAAAATAAAATATGGCATCCATCTTGTGTCAAAATCGTGATTTTTAAAGTTCTCTTTAATTCAAATTTAGTGTTGCATCCGTCCAACAACCGCTTTGTTTTTGCTTAAATTCTGTGCATCTACATATTGAAACAACGCAATTACAATATATTTGAGTTTAAATGATCATCCAACTTTGATTATTTCTACAATGAAGCCTACTTTTCACTTATGGTAAATGTAAATATCAAAAGGTGTAGAATGAGTTGTATCAGAATTGCTTCATTTCTTTAATGCAAAATTATTTTACTCCTAGGGTCTGCAATATAGCTGATATGAATGAAACATTCATTGAATTTACGCATAGAAGCAAACGATTTTTGGATGAAGTTTTAAGCATAGAGTTAAACCACTTGTAAATTCATGGTTTTATTATTCTTTTAATAAAATAAATTATTATAGTATTGTGATGAATGAAATGAATGGAAAATCTTTTATGAATGAAATGCTGCTTTTATAGAGTGAGCCAGGCGTGTTATATTTCGATGACGTCATTTGAATAAATTTCATTTGTTTTCCATGAAGTTTTCAAATATAATAAAATTTTGTAGTGTTATGATAATTTTAAAAATATTATCGAGGAATGTATAGCATTTTAGAGATGTTTAAACCAGGCAATTTATATTTCAATGCTATCATTTGAATGAAGTTCATTTTTTTCGACAATTAATTAATTATTCTTCTTGATAACAGTGGAAGTGACAAATTCGCTTCATACAAAATTATTGACATATTGCAGATGCCCGTTTAAATCAATTATAACTATCCACATTTTTAAATTGATGTTCCAGACATATTTTAGACAGATTTGTCAATAAATCTTGGTCTATTGCTTAGTGATATTCAGAAAAAAAATAAAAGCTATAAAGTTTAGTAAAAATTCCATAAATCATTTCTGTAAAAATTCTCAGCTGTTAAGAATAAAATAGTTGTTCCAAATTAATGAAATTCTGATACTGAGTCAAACGAATCCTCAGTGACTGTTTGAAACAGATGGGATTCTGATTGAGATGGATGGCTCTTCTCAGCTGGCCTTTAAAACTTTAAAATAACGGGTTTCTTTTTCAGAAACAATGAAAAGATGAGAAATTTCTACATAGAATTCATTTCTTTCTCCTTTGCTACATATTTTTCCACCCTTTAACCGTCTGATACAAAATAGAGAAATATTTTTTTTCTAAATTTTTCGAATTAAAGGTTTGGCTTGAAATATACGTTTTAAGACCTTCTATAAATATTTTAATATTTTGAAAGGATGCTGGTATTTGTCTGTATTATTTCGAGATTAATGAGTACCAATGAAAATTAACAGGGAAATTTGTATTTATTGAATGTTAATACATGTAAAAAATCCATAAATCTGATTTTATTTTATGTCGAAGATAACTTCAAAACGAATATGTTTAGTATACATATTATATAGTATTTTTACGACTTAACGACTTAAAATTATCTATGTAAAACGACTTAAAATTATCTATGGCGGAAACGATAAATATCGGTTAGACCTTACAGTACTCTTATAGAAGTCGGCGAATCTGAAGCGCGATGGAAGCGTTATGTGCTTCCGCTTCCCATCGTGCCTCAAATGTACAGGACTGCATGGATCACTGCTCTTAAAAGTGGGCACCTGTCACTTTGCAGATCAGTCTGAGGATAGATATAACGATTACAGAAATTGGACAATAAAATCGAAAACAACTCTATATCAAGTTTAGCTTAAAACGTCTGTATTTTATACGCAGGGCACTATACATTGTTAAATAAAATAAATTTTTTTATAAACGTTCGAACTTAATGTTCGTTTTTCTGCCTTGGTTAGACTTAAATACTAGTAACTAATTAAGTATAAAAATATTCTTGAAAATTTATAAAGAAAAATTACTATATTAAGACAAATTGCCTTCTAAACGCAATAAACACAAAATGTAACTGACATAAAAAAAGAAAAGTATCTTACGTGTAACGTCGTAATGAAAACAGGAAAAATGCTAATATAAACAAACACTGCTTAAAAATTGAATAATGGCTCTATAAAACTATTTACTTAGCAAGTTTTTAAAGAAAATGCTTAAACACTCCTGAAATAAATTTAAGGAAATTGCAATGTCTGCAGTTTCTAAAAGACATTAAACTCGCGTTATTGTGTTTTTATAGTAAAAACTTCAAAAAAATTCAGCACATTCCAAATAGTTTTTATAAAGCCAACTCATATTTTAATTACAGTAATAAAAATAAATGATCTAGTGGTAGTAGAAGTTTTCTCTGCTAATATTGATTCATTTGAAGAAAAGTCTTTTTTGTTTAAGGATCCTTGAACCATAGATTTTTTTTAATATTGTTAATGCTCATATTTTCATTTTAGGGGCAACTAGCTGTATATTTTGCAAATAATCGAATAAATTACAGGAACTTTGAAATATTTATTTTAACCTGCAAAATTAAAATATAAAGTCTATTGATATCGAATTAAATGTAAATTCTAATTTGTGTTCTTTTCCTACACAATATTGAAATTTGTTAATGTGTAAAGAAAGTTCGATATTGGATACATCAGATTTTTTTAATACCTTCCAACATTGTTGAAAAATGTTTATGACTTTGGTTATTTTATCTGTCTGTCTGTCCATTCACATAATAACTGCCGTAAAAGTAACTTTACCAAAATGAAATTTTAGCATGATGTTGAGACGGTGTGTGAGACACATGGGAATGAAAGTGAACATTATCATCCAATAAGTTTCAGATTTAACCTGCGCTGAAAAAATGAAATACGTTGAACCTTGTGAGACTTAATTTTTCAAACATTTTTTAAGTAATGTTAAACATTACAAATTGCTTCGAAAATTTTAGAATATATTCTAATTATCACATAAAGTGTGTAAAAAAAAATTCAGTAAAATATGTTGAGTTCATTTATAAAAAAAGTGAAATAACAATCTAACTCATAATATTTGAAAAGATTATGCGGCTCATTCCAAAATAAAATGTGGCATCCATTTTTTTTCCGCTGTGTTTTTGTGTATTATCTGTGTATCTAAATTCTGTGCCAATGCAATTACAATATTTCTGATTTTAAGTAATCACTAACTTGATTATTTCAACAATGGAACCTAATTTTAACGCATGCAGAATGTAAACAAATCAAGCGATGGTAAGGTGAGTTGTATAAGAATCGCTGAATTTTTTCACGTAAAATGACTTAGCTTTAAATCTGGAGTCTGGAATATAAGTGATATAAATGAAATATTAATTGATTTTACGTAGAGAGGCAGACGATTTATATTTCGATGACGCCATTTGAAAAAAGTTCATTTTCTGTAACAAGCATTGTCTTTTTGTTTTAAGTTTTCAATTATTATAAATTACAGTAGTACTGTGATAATTTAAAAAATATCAGCGCTGAATGTATCGCATTATAGAGATGTTTAAATAAAATCGCTTTTCAGTTCGAAAATCATAATCAATGCTTTATGCATGACTGATCTTTTATGTTTACTATATTTTATAGATGAGTCGGCGCGAAAGGCGAATCATAGAAAACTGACACGCTTTCACTAGCAGACCTTATCTTTATCTAGTATATCAATGTCAAGTATCTTAAACGATTTCAAACTATTAACGCAGCATTTTTCGATAGCCTGATAAAATTTTAAGAGACGTACTCATAAAACCATTCAAGTACGAATTTGTCAAAATATTTTCTAATAGTACAAATATTTTAGGGTGATTCCATAGATAAGATTAATAGAAATTTTTTTGGGGGGATTTATGTATGCATTTCCCCGCTATATAGTTGTTAAATAACTTGTTAACATAGTTTATGTTCTTTTCCATCGGAAGTTGTTCAAATATTGTATTTGTTTATTAAACTTATTTATTTATTTATTTACAAAAACACTGGATTGTTGAAATAACATTTACACCGGGTAAAATTATATTAAATCAAGTACAACACCGGAACATGTAAAAATTTAAAAAATAAAAAAGAAGACAGATCAAAATTATGACGACATCTACACAAAGCAGAGTATGCAGGCGTATCAGTAAATCAAATGGTAGCATATTTCATGCTCGACCTAGCCTCGAACTATAAAATTGATAATTCGTATTATGAGTAGTTAAAGGGTTTACATCATAAAGAGCCGATCCGGTGATCGAGCGGTCAGGGTCATGCGTTTCCGTCTGATCGCTGGATTGCCGGGTTGTGGGTTCGAATCCCGCCAGCGAACATGGATGTTGTCATGTCGAGGCCAAGTTAGACTTCCACCCTTCGGGGGGCTTCTATAAAAGTTAATCTGCAAATCTCCTCCCCCTCGCCATGGGACACCCTGGGGGGGGGGGTCTTGTGGATGTGGTTCGTAGGCGCCCCTTCACCACGGGAGAATTAGTACACACACATCATAAAGAGAATGTCGTCTACTATTATACCTTGTTGTGGAGAATTTAAAAATAGGAAAATATGGGGGGATAGGCAAGTCCTTGGAAAATATTATTACAAAGTTTTAAATCAGAAACAAGTCATCTGTATTCAAGAAAATGCAAAGCAAAATGTCTTATCCTGTTCTTATAAGACATGTTCAATAAGCTAAAAAGCTGTGTAGTGAAAAGCTTTTAAGTGTACTCAATCTTAACAATATTGAAAATTAACTAATGAGACCAAACAGGGGTAACATATTACAAAATGGGGCGCACGAAATTATGATATTGTGGTACTAAAAATATAGGAAAAGGAGGATGTTATTAATAAATTTTAGTAAGGAAATATTTAGAGTTATAGTAGCTAGTATTCTGCGGACGCACATTATATTGCTTGTTATTCCGCCTGGAATTGTAAGTTTAGTTAGTCATCGGAGTGGTCTATTCAGAGTGCCTTGAGAGAGTAATCAGAGTTCTTTTACGAGAGTTATTTTTCGGAGAATCATGCTTAGTTAGTCATTTTTAAAATTGTATTTCTTTAATCTCTTGTGCATCATCTTTTGGCAGACTACAAAGCTCCACCTTCTTTTGCGGGTGGACTAGGTACGACATCCTCCACTACCGGCCGTCGGGTTATGTAAAGTCTGACGGGTTTGAAAATATATGCCTACAGTGTTGAACATTTTCGTTACCATCTGTGCTGAAATGAATTACTCACTTGCCAACTGTCCACCGTGCCGACAAAATTGCGAATCCGTTATGTTTCCTGTGTTTTATTAACATTCACTAGCAATAGTAAATTCGACAAATAATGCACTGTATTATATCCGATTTCATAATTCAAACATCGCTATACTTTTGGCATCCCAGATATGTAGTACAGCTAATCTCTACGATAATTCACCAATGATGCTCAGTTATGACGCAGCCTGGAAAAATCATGCATGAGAAAACAAATGACATCTAGAAGAGTTTAAAAAGATGAATGTTCATGTCATATAAGCTTGTGCCATTTATAATGTACAATGTGTTTATTGTAGAAAAATAATAGCAACAGCACCAGCGATTCCTATACCGATATTTGCGGCTGTCCTAAATTTCGAATTTTGCTAACACACACGGACGCACTCACAAACAACTTCTTTTATTATGCAAGATAACTGAAAATATTTTGCCACAAACCAATATTATATGATCGAAAGTTCAGTCGCCTATTAAAAGATTTCTTCGCAAAAGCCGTAAAATGGGATTTTATCGATGGAACAAATCGATTGGCGCACACAAAAAAATAATTTAATCCCAGATGGTTCCATTTTATTTTCCAATAATTATGTCTAGGCAGTGTGGTCAAAGTAAACTATAGGTTACCATATGGTCTATTTTATTTTCCAATAATATGTCTAAGCAGTGTGGTCAAATTAAACTATAGGTTACCAGATGGTCCATTTATTTTCTAATAATTATGTCTAGGTAGTGTGGTCAAAGTAAACTATAGATTACCAGATGGTTCATTTCATTTCTCAATATTTATGTCTAGGCAGTGTGGTTAATGTAAACTATAGGTTACCAGATGGTCCATTTTATTTTCCAATAATTAAGTCTAGTCAATGTGGTCAAAGTAAACTATAGGTTACCAGATGGTCCATTTTATTTCCCAATAATTATGTCTAGGCAGTGTGGTAAAAGAAAACTATAGGTTACCAGATGGATCCCTTCAAATGGAAGAGAATGCAAGTTAAATTTTTTGATCAGCTCATTAGGACTTTAAACATTCAAGGTTTTCAGTGATGTTTGCAATTAACAGAACATAAGCGTCTCATGGAAAAATTAAATAAAGCATATGTATGTATGCAATGAATCCATTAAAATGTGGTGTTATATCGCATATTTTTATACTAACTACAATGCCGAAAGAGGCCACTTCTTTCTCTGGTCACAACAAACGAAAGTATAAACAAAAATGACCTTTTCTTTCCTTCGTTTACACAACCCTTAATGAAACAGAAATAAAATACATTTTTCTAATTTCTAGTACAATCAAATACGCCGCCTGGCTCATCGCAAATATTCCATCTTACCTGTCACAAGACTGTAACGAAATAAAATAATAAAAGTACATTGTAACACAATATTTGTATTACATGTTTCCACCCAATTACAAATGCCAACCTAGCCATTTTCCAATTCCAATTGCGGATGCCAACCTAGCTAATGAGCTATTTAAATGCTGCGGAGGGAGCCAATGGCAATACAAACATAAATAAGCAGCGCATCCCCTTCTTCACTTCAACGAATCAACAACGACACTACAATGTGAAAAGAAAAAGGTTTGAGAGAATGTTCTAGAACTTTCCAGGAGATGCAATTTTTGCGACAGCGTCCTAGACGCACCTGAGGTTTTTTAGTCGACTTAAAAACTTTCGAACGAGTCAGCATCATGTTCTCTTGGGTTTGTGAAAAGTGTATATAGAACGTGAGCAACAAAATGGTAGCGAGTACAGTTAGATGTGTAACGGTGTTCCTACATCATTGAAATAGCACGAATATGCACGTAACACAAAGAGAAAAGGTAACCAACTTTCAATTGTCACTATTAGCACGGAAGGCACACCTTTTACAATTATTAAATTAATAGACTACCAGTTCGTATGAGTAGACCATATGAACGAGTTCGTAATATTGAACTGTAAGAACTATTCTTTATCGATTGTTTAAAGGAAACTGTTTTTAAGAAATTTAAGTCAACGTTATTATGTGTGTAAATATATATATATATTAATGTAATATTGTTAGTATTATGTGTCTTTTAATAATTGATTTAATTATAGCATAGTTACTCCAGATACAATAGATATCTATTAAGTAAAATATTAAAATAAATTGAGCAATTAAGCATGTGTATTTCTTTATGTTTTGTGTGTTCGTAGTCCGAGCTTGAGAACCGGGAGCTTACATGCTCCACCCTTAGTGGCGGCATCATAGGTAAGTCCTATACAGGTAATTTTTGATAAGGACAATTTTACCTTATGACATACATCATTAAATAAATTCTTATTTTTAAACACTTGCATAACTTTTTGATGAAATCAGGCATGTGTTAGTTGGATAAGTATAATTGTTTCGAGACTGTTATAATCACCTTCTTTATGTCAAGAGAACAGGCAGAACAGTATGATCCGTTAATCCCAGCTAAAAACGAACTGCGACGAGGCAGGTGACAAGCAGTTTAAAATAGAACTAGAACACACACACACAGCAAAAATTCGATTGTGTATGGTATCAGCCATGGAGAAAACAACCATAAACACATCACCACCGGACGATATAAATGGTGTTTTCCCCACCCACAAAGGTTATACAAATGAAATCTTAAGCATTGTAACGAGATTTGATATCAAAAGGAGAGAAAAAATATATGAACTGGTGAGTTACTGGTATAAAAATGAAAGAGTTTAGAGGGAGGAAAAATTGCCAAACCCTAGAAAAATAATGATATTACATGGGAATGAGGCAATAATCAAGAAGAAAATAACAAAAGGAAGTAACCGGTTTCGAAAGTTAATTTCATCAATTCAACTAATATAAATTTAACAGTGGTTGAGACTAGGTAAAAAAAAGATTATCACACCGAAAGAAGGATAAAAACGATTTCATAAGTCATATGAGCTAACTTCACCAAGTAAAAGGAAATATGAATCGCTTAGTTTACTTGAAAGTATCAGTGAATAAGAGTGGGAAAGTCAAATATACGTATAAAGAAACTTCTCAGCTTACGAAAGTGTGAAAAACTACATATTTAGGTTAGCACAGTTCGAATTATTATGAACTCCTAGTTTAAATCAGGTACAGGCGTAGTGTGGTGAAGCAACCGGTTTTGAAAAGCTACACTAGTGACTTCAGCAACTATATTCAAGCAAACTACTTAAAAAGTACCCGTGTATAATACTGAAAATAGGAATATAAGAAATAAGAATATAAGAAATAAGGAAATAATAATATAATATATGGAAGATATATGAGATAATCTTATTAGATAAATTCCTGTAACAAACAAACATACAAGTTTAAACCACTATTGAATGAAACTGGAATTATAAAAGGAACTAAACTTCGTAACTTTTTCATTTCTACTTTGCATGGCTTAGTGTTTAGTCACCTTTCTGTGGGCCAAATATTCTTATATAACCAATTTGTATCACAATAACATTCAGGAAATAATACTTTCAAATTTATTTGAACTCATAATCCCATTCCGTCTTTTATCAACAGATTTCTCTTTCTGCAGCTCGAGTCAACTGCGCGTTTCTAATTTCTTCGTTATCGAGGATATCATAAGTTTGGAGTATTTTGAAGCAAAATGATCGAAACATGGATGTAGAAGTAAGGAGTTAAAACTTAATTAAGGAAACGCCAATATCATTTGAGACAATCATACAGGTGGCGCTGGGATAAGGTAAGTTGTCCTGCATTGCATGCATTTCTATGGCGAAAAGCCTAAAATATCTCGTTAATCTGTCAATTTTGTAAAAATAAATTATTAGCGCAATGCAAAGTAGAACTAAAACAGTAAAGAATATTCCTACACATTCAAAATTAGTTTACTTTTCAATTTATTTTTATCTCCATATATTCCGTACTCTATCCTACAACTACGAAAAAATACTGGTTAATTACACTTATAATTAGGGAACCTTTAATTTAGATATAATAAAAAATACATATACTCAATACAACACCTTTCTGTTGTACTAACTAACAATAGCAGCTACTTTACTAACACTAGCGACAATTAGCTATAATTCTCAAAGCATTATGGCATTTTCAAGCTTTCTAGCTCCATGGATCTAAGTTTTAAAACATCTTTTCGTTAATTTCGTTTCGTTTTAATTAATTGCTTTATTACAGTTAATTAAAATTAATAATTTTAAATATTTGTGTTCGTATATATTATGAAGATCGTTGCTCCCAATTTAGACAAACCGGTTCTTTTACATCTAGAATTTGCATATTAATTCCATGAGTTGGCAAACACAAAAGCACACTTACAGCTGCGAAAAAAAACCGCCCCACCCTCTATTAATCGAGCATCGTTCATCGTAGAAAAAATTGAAAGATATCATTCGATTAGGAATAACATCCTCTACAAATTAATGTGCGTAAAATTTGCATAAGGGACCATCTTCATATCTAAATGCGCACAAACTTTGAAATTTTCAATGGCAACACCCAAGTTTGACGCAATATTTCGAATATAACACTAAAAATTAACCTCGGATAATAAGTTTCATGTTATTTAGATGAAACGTTTCCGAATTATGAGTATGTAAAGTTTTGAACTCCTAATGTTAAATTAGTTTCCAAAATTTCCATTCATATATTCTGTAATAATTATCTGCTCACACTAATTATTTGTATGACGTTGCTACTAAACAGCCCAAACACATTTATGTGATTTTTATTTTTGAGGAAATAATTGTTTGTATGAAATATTAATCATGAAATCAATAATCGATAAAATATGAATACAAACCTGGACATGTTTTGATAAAAATCTATTCACAAAAACTTTTTATATGTTTATGTAAAATTTCAGGTGTTTCCTCCTTCTAGTTCTTTGGAAATGTTTAAATATTCAGCATCACGATGATTTTAGGGGTCGTATATTAGTTTAAAAAAATGACTAATTTAAAAAGTTATATTAATTGTAAGTTAATCTTTATTTAAGAAAACGGCCATTTATTTTTACCCAGTTTTATTAAAAACTTTGTATAAACAGTCTTGTATAGATGTAACCTAATCAAAGTAATTTTACTACTGCATTGAAGGGTGAAAACTTATATTGTTTTAAATGGGATCTACTTATGCTACTGTCGATTAATAGTTTCGGAGCTACTGTGAGTTGAAATCGCCCACAAAATGTAATAATTTATAATAAAAAAATTTATATAAATCAGTAACAAATTATAAAATTATGTGATACTAAACACCATAACACGTAGCTTTACATCAAAAGACTAATTTGCATAATTGCGGTTTAGTATGATAGTTATTACAACAACCTAAGAACCTCTTATTCAAAGTTAAAATGATTCTATAATTTTATTCTCCATTTATTTACCTGTATTACAAAGCAGAGTTGTCATTCTTATTTAAAGTTTTACTGTGGTATATATGTTTGGAAGTTGGGTTTGTTATAAATGCTTATGCTTCGACTATATATTGTGCGTATGCTTCGGTACTTGACACGAGGATGTCTCGGCAACTTGACGAGGCGACCAAAGGCACAATTATTGGAATGTGCCAATCTGGCAAAAGCATGAGGGATATTGCACAGATTTTACAAGTCTGCCATAAAACAGTGTCTAGATGGATTAATAGGTGAGTAATGTTAGTGGCTGTTGATTGATGATGTTTTCCACATGCTAGGCTAGACTTATATGACAATTCCAATTCAAATTGGAAAATAAATGCTGCTATGTGAATTTATATTGTTTGTAGGTAGTACACATGGAGTGTAGATCGACGAAGTGACAGTGGTCGCCCTTCGATTTTAACAGGCGATGTGGCTCGGTAGGTTGTTGCAGTAGCTGTAACGGACCCATTTATGAATTCTGTTCAAATTATTAATGAGCTTCAATTGGACGTAAGATAACTTTTAATGTCGATATATTGATTATATTTAAAGTTGCCCCTTGACCTATATTGTAACTTTCATTTTATTAGATTACACCACGCACTATACGTAACACCTTCTATGAAGAAGGTCTCTAAAGCTGGGTGGCAGCCCGAAAACGAACACTAACTGATGATCTGCGGCGCCACAGACTGCGTTTTGTAACAGCCCATCTCAACTGGACCATTTCTGATAGGGGTTTAGTTCTGTTTACAGATGAGAGCTGCTTCCAGTCGTTCAAACATGCTGCGGTTACAGTGTACTGACCGAAGGGTTATAGATTTGACCAACGGTATATACACAATATTATCTGTTTCGGTGTGGGGTAGTATGTCTGCTCAAGGCATTGGTACTTTTCACCGGATTCAAGGACTATTGAACGGACCATCTTACTGCGACATACTGGTGCACATTATGATTCCTGATGTTCTGGACAACCACTTCCAAGATGGCTGTTTTCTCTTTCAGCAGGTAATAAGTATGGATTTTATTGCTTAATGCATCATGCCATTTGCCTTGACGAAGAGTGGAGATATCCTCCCGGTCTTCATTATCAATTATAATTATCCACTCTTTTACAAAAATTTATACTGAACTTAAAGAATCAACGAAAATGGTTCGTTTCAATGAAGACTAATAAAATGGCGGGAGTGCATCATTTATGCACACAACGCTACAATAGGTCGATCTGCATGGAGGATAATGTCTGCCGTGGAAGGCTTACAAAGAAGAAATGGGCCGCATTCGCGCAGTATTCTGGAAAATCCACGGACAATTTAATATACTCACCAGGGGACCTGTAATTTAAGGTAGATTTCAAATCGCAACAAACATATGCGTACTAAAGTAAGTATACAGCTTAACATTCCCCGGAAATTGAGCCTGCCACTTTTGGGTTCGAAATTCCTAATAATATTAAACATTAACGTCATAAACTATTATTTTCCCACCTTTAACATGTGTGCTTTTTTATTTGAAGGACCACAGTCCCATCCACACGAGCACTGTGACTAAAACGTGGTGTCAAGAACACGAAATCAGGGAATTGGACTGACCAAGCAATGCCGCAGATCTGAACCCTATTGGAATTGTTTGGGCGCTGTGGAAACACCAGATGATTATAGATAGGATTAGAACTACTGATCAACTTTGGAGATCTGCTACGAGCTCATGGGATGCAATAAACGATACCCGATTATTGTTTACAGCCTCATGCAAACCATGCCCCGCAGACTTCAAGCGCTGATTGATAATGACGGAAGTTGCACACCGTATTGATACTTTTAAATTCGTCACCAACTACCAACGGAGTTGTTTTGTCCCGTGATCTGCAGATATTTGTTAGTCTCATAAATTGTTTTTGAAACAGCATTCTAAATTAACATATAAAAATAAACATTTCATTCTTCTTTTTCTTCATTTTTTATTGACCCTGGCACGAATGTCCCATTAGTTTTTAGAGACGTATCCAGTTTTACACCTAATAGTCATGCCTTATTTGAGGCTCACATAATCCTGCCCATTACAGGCCCACTGCCTTAGTAACACACACAAACGCAAGACAACACCACACCCAGTCATGACCGGCCGTCCAAATAGATGCTCAAGTCCCCAGGACGAGTCGGACGGTCTGGGTCTTCAACACCCAGCCATGAAAATGCTCACCCTCTCATGCAGAAATCGAATCTGTGACCATTTGGCTGTAAGGTAAGCCACAATTCTGAATGTCAAGAGGATAGTTCAATAATTTATAACAGTGCTGTGGTCAACCAACGAAACAGCGCCCTTAAAATTGCGGTTTTCGATATGGAGCTGATCCCCGAAAATTGCACATTACGAAATATTGAATATCTTCGGATATAAAGATAGAAATGTCATGAAAGTTTGAATTTGGACTAACTTGGGGGTCTAGAACATGTGGGTGATGTCAAAATTGTGTGTTACCATTAAAATTTTCAAAGTTTGTGTGCGTTTAGATATGAAGACGGTTCTTTATGCAAATTTTTCGCACATTAATTTGTCGAGGCTGTTATTCCTAATCGAATGGTATCTTCCAATTTTCTCTACGATGAACGATGCTCGATTAACAGAGGGTGTGAGGTTTTTTTTTTCTTCAGCTGTACGTAGTAGGAAGTATTTTAATAGAGTAGATCGTCAATAGTTACTTACGATCTTATATCAATAACTCCAGTTCAGAAAATATAAACATAATACGCGTTCAGCACAAGATTTAGTAAAGAGGAAATGCAAAGTGGTGAAAAAGTTGAGAACATCATATTTTGAAATCGAATAATGTACCAAGAAATTAAAATAGTAGAATTCCATTTTCAGTTAGATAGCACTAATACACCCTCAGGAATAGATCAAAAATATCGTCTGCTATTTTTAATACGTCAAACGATCATTACAGACATCTTTTTTATCAATCGAAGAACATAGTGTTTTACCAGAATGAAATATTTTTTTTTTATTTTAGAGCAATATTTTTGTAGAAATTTCTATGAGAGTTGCATTTAAGAGCTTTAGAAAAAATACCCATGTTCCGAAATCACTAATAATTCAACAAATTACGAGCTTAGTGAAGTTTTGTAAAGCAGTTGAATCAATAAGTAAAATACATTTTGTGCTAAAGGATAAGAAGAACTTGAGCCCAAATAAAATGAAAATTCAGCATTGAGTTGTTTCGAGGATAGGTTGGAACCCTTCGTCAGAACAAGAGAACTAACGAACCCGAAGTTAAAAAGAGGAATGGGTGCAAAGGGAAGATACAAAAAGTGTTTATATACCCAAAGCCTTGAATAAGAAAGAGCCAAACAGAAAACAACATGAAAAATAGACAAGATAATAGGAAATGAGAAACAACAATAAGAAATCGGCATGTGTCAAGACACAAAAGCGATACCCCGACAAAACGAGTCAAGTCCGGACAAGAATAAATGGTACGAACAATTCGACACAAAAGATACCTGAAAGAATAGAATGAAGAAAGGGGAGGGGGGTTATAATGCACTCTGCCAGACGGTGGACGAAAACGGAGTACTGGACAAGCCATTAACTAAATTACTAGAATTTTTCTTTATATGGTAAACTTAATAGAAGTCAAGATCATAGATCGACGTGCATTTTTGTATAATCCTTGAAGAAAACCCAACACGGTGGTCAAAAAGATCCGTTACAGACAAAGTGAGACTAGGCAAACTTTCCATTATAATTCTGGCTAAATTGTCATTGTTGAAATGTTAAGGATTTTAGAGTATGAGTATTTTTTCTGAAACTATTCAATGACATTATCATAAAAATGGAAAGAAAAATATTGCTCTAAAATGAAAATTACTTCACCCTGGAAATACGCCATGGTCTTCGATTTATGAAAAAGATTTCTGTTATGATCGTCTTACGCAATGAAAACCGCAGATGATAGTAGTTTATTGTAAAGCTGCAAAATCATTGTTTATAAATAGAAAATCGACTATACGTAATCTATTGAGAACATTTTCAGCGCCTCTAGCAGCGAATTGAAGAAGCTAGAATTCCTATCGCAAAACCGAAGCAAGATAGACGATCAACAAACATTAAATATATTTGCAATCTTCAATTTCATTTAACTTGATAATTTTTTAAAACAAAACACATATTCCGTGCTTGTATATCAATATTTCACCAAAGACTTTATTAAACACATTTAGCTGCAACACTTGTGACATTTTAAATATTAAAACTTTTTCACACATTGAAAAGGTTAAAATACTGAAATATCCTCTATATCTATAACCACTATAAGTATAACAACTTTCCTTCGAAAACTAAGAGTTTTGGCCAAAATATAGTTATATACAACTATGTCTTTTAAAGACGTACGAATTCTTGTTTATTGTTCATAGATAATACTTTTAATCTTTGAAATAAAAGCTTTACAGTCTTGAGAAACGTAAAACCTTCTTCTTTTTCCCCGTAAAATATTCTTCAAATTGATAAGACGATTACTTGAAAGCTATAAAAATTTGTTTTTAGTAATTATATATCAAGAAACTAGATTTCTTATTCATATTTTTGTCGCTTACTATTTATACTTGTCTTTTATAGTTTCGAAGATCTTTATCTTGCAAGTAAGAAAATTAAAAAGAAAGACGAACAAATACATTTTAAGTTTTAAAAAATGTTCAAAATATTAAAATTATTGGAGATCGGGGTAAGATGACGATGTTAACGAATTTGATTTTTTTTTAATTCGTAAAACTTATAATACATATTTTTTGCAACATAAATAAATTATTCATACGTTCCATTATTAATAAAAAAATTATATCGGATCATCTCCCAAATTAAACCATACAAAAACATGTTTTAACATATTGTCAAAAATATCATCTTGCCCCAGTGCTGGGGCAGGATGACTTTCAATACGGAGCAAGATGACAACTCGCAAATTTTGACATAACAAGGTATTTAAAGAATGAGTAATATAATTTGAAGGCGTACAATCATTAATGAATTATGTTATTTGCAAAAGTCACAGACGAATTTCCTTCCTTATCCAGTACAGTTTTCATGTCACGAAGCTACGCATTGAGCAAGCACAGTATCCAGTCTTCGTCGGGTGGATCAATATAAAGTTCATCACAAGCTGGGCAGTTCATATCCTTACTCTTTTGATCTGCGCTTACTTCGAAACGCAATTGTTTAGCAATTTTCTTCTTATTTCTCTGTGTTTTCTTTTTTTCCATTTCATCCTTTGAATTTTGTTTATGAAGCAACACATTTCTTATTAGTGAACTTGTTAAAACACTGGTTGACATTTTTCTTCTCTTTTTTATTGATCTTTAAAGCTGTGGTAAGGGTTTAAAGTTAAATATTGATGGAAGAGGGGGATCATCTCGATCCTGGAATTTGTTCGCAGTTGGGATTATATACACTTTAAGTGTCGCTATCATTAGCACCAAAAGAAATAGGTGTGCTTTCCTTTGTGGAAGATGACGAACTTTGTCATCTTCCACAAAATCCTCGCCGAATCCGCCGAACTTGCTCTTGCCGAACTTCGTCATCTTGCCCCGAATGACTAAAAGAAACAACATGGCTGGTATACAGTAAACTATGCATCAAATTAAAACCATGATAGGTCAGCTGAGTATTTAATAATATAAAGTGTAACCATAAATTATATCAGACTTTTATGGCTTAATTTTAAGTAGTTAAAGCTTATTTAGTACAAGTCGAAAATAGTTTCAAGTATTTAATAAAGTTTGACTAAGAATATAAATTGTACGAGTAGCGACAATGGGGCCTTCCGCATGCGATTAGTTGCTCTGATACAGGGGATTGTACCTATGCTCGTCAAGTGCTGCCACCTAAGAATAAAGTCGTTTAAACTGTTATTCGTCATCTTGTCTAGCTCGCCATCTTACTCCGGTCTCCCCTACTTTTATATATTCATAATCTTTCCTTATTTTCGGCGAAACAAGAACAATTATTCACATTTTCCTTTATTAGGTTCGGAGTAATAACCGTCTAAAATGTTTACATTCATCATAACGCTACCATTTCTAATACAGATATCCCAGGCATAAATGTTATTCACATAAAAAATTCTACTAAATTTCTTGATACATTATATGAGTTAAAATTTCATGTGCACAACTTTTTGATCGCCAACGGCCGTACCGTGCTTAAAACACCGGTTCTCGTTAGATCACCGAAGTCAAGCAGCATCGAGCGCGGTTAGTACTTGGGTGGGTGACCACCTAGGAACACCGCATGCTGTTGGCACTTTTCGGGCGCGGTGGCGCCGTGGTTTGCGCGCTAGATTTGCACGCTGCCACAACTGCCGCCGTGTTCATGGGGAGTACGATCACGTTAAACATGTGGGTCCGTAAGTCCTTCCGAGAGGTTGGTGGTAGGGGAAGTAGGGTACGGTCCCTGTGGATGCCTTCCCCACTGGGTTCCGGGCTAAATTGGTGGCACTTCCCGGCCGTCCAAACGGCTACCTTACACCTTTCTGGTAGGTCGAACGGTCTGGGTCTCAACAATAACAACTTTTTGATCAACCCCGTATTTTCGTTACACATCTACATTTCTTATTATGCGATTCTCACTCTACCCATGTGTCAGTTTATTTCAAAGAAATTCGCTTGTATAATTCTGAAACACAATATTTTGACGATTTTCCTTTAATCATAGCGCAGAATGAAATCCTCAAATAAACTTAATCAGTCATTCAACCTTTCCAAATTTCATACTGAAAGCTTTCTACGAGAGAGCCATTTCTCCATTTCCTAGAATTCTCTTTCAAGCCGTTTGTAATAAATAAATATTTTGTTATTACCGTATTTCACAAATGGATTTCAATGACTTGCTCCAAATCCCTTTCTCTGCGTAAATCGCAGGTAAGTTAAGCCGAATATTGATAGTGCATTTTCACTCTACGCGAGGCTGATGCTACGAGGAAATTATAAAAGATGTTCGAATTTCTCTTTGAGAAATTTATACGAAGAGTGAAATGGATTAAAGGGTAGTGTAATTGCAGATAAGTGTAGCATTTGTAAAATAATTGTTCGAGGCAACGTAAATATGGATTAGAAGAGGATGATTGAAATTTTAATGGAATTATTTTTAGTATGTTTATAGTGTCTGGGATACCAGTTTCAAAATTATTTTTAGCAAGTAACTAATTATGTTTATGTCTGGTTATAGTATATAGGAGCTGCAGTATGGTCATCTATACTTATTGGTAAGGCAAGGATTTTTATGACCTAAAAAGTATTAAAAAACAAGGATTTTTGCCCTAAAGAACTAAATATGCCCTATAAAATAACAAGAAAGATCAATCATGCTTAAAAAATTGATTATGACACACTTTCCAACTTCAATGCAATTTTATTTAAAAAAGTCTAAAATGCAATACATTCCTCGGTAATATTTTAAAACTTATCACAATACTACATTAATTTATTATATTTGAAAACTTAAACCTTCATAGAAAAAAATGAACTTCATTCAAATGACGGCATTGAAATTTAAATAGCCTGGTTTAAATATCTCTAAAATACGATACATTCCATATATATTTTTAAAACTATCATAATACTACGATAATTTATTATATTTGAAAACTTCATCGAAAACAACTGAAATTAATTCAAATGACGTCATAGAGAAAATAACACGCATGGATCTCTCTATAAAAACAGCATTTCATTCATAACTTTCTCCCATTCATTTCATTCATCACAAGTACAATAATTTATTTTATTTAAAAATTCAGACCATGGAACTACAAGTAATTAAACTCTATGCTTACAACTTCATCGAAAAAAATCGTCCTTCTCTTTATAAAATAAATTAATATTTCATTCATATCAGCCATGCAGACTGCATGGGCTAAATTATTTTGTGTTAAAGAAATACAGCAATTCTAATATGTACAACTCATTCTACATATTTTGCTGTTTACATTTTACATAAGTGAAAAATAGGCTTCGTTGCAGCAATAATCAAATTTGGATATTCATTTAAACTCAAATATATTGTATTTGCGTTGTTTCAGTATGTAGATGCTCAGAATTTAAGCAAAAATAAAGTAGTTTTAGGACGGATACAACACTCAATATGAATTAAAAAGAACTTAAAAAATCACGATTTTGAAACAAGATGGATGCCATATATCACTTTGAAGTGGGTCATGTGATCTTTTCATTTCATGGTCACGTGATCGTTTCATATAAGAGGTGTAATTATTATTTTAATTTTTATTTAAAAAACTACTGAATATATTTCGCTGAATTTTTTTTATATATTTTATGGAACAGATTGACTATTACCTAAAAATTTCATGTATCCACTCTAGCTAAAATACTAATTGACCAATTTTCACAAAATTTGGTAGATAAGTTACTTGTGGGATACTATGGTGCCGATTAGATTTTGGTAATATTCAGAAAAGAACAACCTGCCTTTTTCAACGAAATGGTCCGCACAAAAATCGCCAATATCTAAAAAAACAACAAAAAAATGTTTGCGCAAATGTATCAATTTAATTCTTGTTTTATATGCAATTTTTATGAAAAAAGAATATAACACACTCCATTATACTTTAGGATTAACTGTTCTCAAGATATTTGAGATTTCTTGTAATTTTGTTACGCCGATTTCGGAAAAATGTCCAAATAGAAACAAAAATTGAATTAAAAAGGAAGATTTAGAGTTATTTGGTGCAATTAAACTGAATCTAATAAATTATTAAAGAAATAAAGGAAATATGAATTTCAGTCTGCAGGGGAAGTCATGTGCTGCTCACATCAGATTTTTTTATTTGTTTACAAAACCACTTAAAAGAGGAACAGATGCATGAAATAAAACAAACAAAATAAAATATTTCAATCTTTTGGCTGTTGCAATATCATTTGAAATTTTACATATCACTGCCCAACGCCTACAAAATGAAACAAACAGTAAATATAAATACATTATCATATTTTACAATATATTTCAGCCAAACTAAAAGTTTATTGCTAATGAGACAAGGAAAACCACCTTAAAATACAATTAAATTTTTATACAGTTTATGTGCCAAAATGAAAGTTTTTATTTTCTTTACAAAAAAATCTTATATGAGCTGCACATAACTTTCCCTACAAATTTAAGTTCATTTTCGTTATATTCATTTCATGATGCATTAAACTGAGTTCAATTACAGAAAATAACATGAATACTTCTCTAATATTATATTCCATTTGCAGTTTTAATGAATGTTCGTGTCATTTAGTACTTAATGTACTTTAATGTACTTTAATGTACTTTAATGTACTTTAATGTACTTTAAATTCCTCAGCTCTTCAAAATTAAATAAAAAAAAAAGATATCCCGAGATATCTCATGGGATTCGTATTATTTGCTGTGCTGTCAAAATTATATGAAGATCAACTGTTTAATTAATATATTTCATCAAATTTAGTCATATATTTCACATTTTCATGATATTTGTGGGCCATTTCGCAAAAAAGGGTAAGTTATATTTTTTCGAATCATGCAAAAATCTAATTAGTATCGGAATAACCATCCTCAAGGGACGTAACTAGAACATTTTAAGGAATTTCATTAAATAGCGTTTCACTGCAGTGAAAAATAGCTTCAGTTCTCCAATTTAAAAAATCTGATGTGGGCAACACATGACTTTCCTTATATAATGTAATGAATTTACTACTTTTACAGTACAAAAATAGGTTTTTCTTATAGTAGATACTAATATTCTTTCCAAGATATTGAATTTCCGACAATTAGTCGTCATTTTCATTGATTTAGCATCATTTTTATCCAATTGGCGAGATTTTCATTAATTTGGCAACATTTCAAAAAAGTCGCCAAGTTGGCGACATTCCAACAAATTCGTCGCCAAAATCTCGCCAAGCGTTATACACTAAGAAAAAAGTTATTCTTACAGCAGATAAATGACTATTGGCGTTTAAATACAAAAGTACTATTCAAAGTATATTTTTTCATGAATGGAACAAGCTAGATCCACGAGAATGATGTCACTCAATTTATCGCATGGTATTACATATGAAAAGTGAACATGTTTCTCAATAGGAATTTTTTTTTTATGTGACTTTTTCATAATTTTTTTGAAAAATGTACAATATCTCGAGAACGGTTCATGTAATGTTCTAAAATTTACGCCAATCGTTTTCTAATGAAAAATTACATAAGAGATGTCTATTTGCGTAACTTTATTAGCGGTTTTGATTTTTTGACGATTTTTTCAAAATTTCATTCGAAAATTTAGGGGGGTTCTGAACATTCTATTACGTATAAAAACAATAGGCTTCCAGTGTTTACGGATTGTGATTTTTGTACCAAATTTGGTTCGAATCCGTCCATTCGTTCGTCAGTTATCGTCTCCACAGACTCACTGACACACACACACACACACATACTTTCACACACACACACACACACACACACACACACACACACACACACACACACACACACAGACATCACTTCAAAAATGTTTGATTCGTGATCAGGGATGCTTGAAACGTGCTCTCCCGTCGAAAACTCGAATTCGAATTTTCGACCCCGTCACAATACTTTCCTTATACATTATGTATATAAGGAAAGTAAAAACATAGATATCTCGAGAATGGTTCCTCTTACAGTAATAGGGTTGACCTTATTCTTTTCGTCCTCAAAAATTGCGTATAAAACATGGATTTAATAGATACATTTGTAGTATTTTATTTTAGATCTTGACGATTGTTGCGGGAAATTAAAGAAAAAAGCAGATTCACTTTTTCACATCATACCAAAATCCAACGAGCACCAGGGTAACCCACAAGCAACTTATCTACCAAATTTTGTGAAATAGCTCTTTAGCTAGAGTGGATACATACATATTTTGATGGCCATTTCGCGAAAAAAGACAGGTTATTTTATTACGAATCATACTAAAATCTAAGCTTCACTAGGGTAATAAAGAAATGACTTATCAACCAAATTTTGTAAAATTTGGTCCATTAGGTTTTCAGTTGCATTAGACCCCGCCTATTTTGTGGGTCCATTTCGCAAAAAAGTTCAAGTTCTTATATCTGGAATCGTACAAATAACTAATCAGCACCAAGGTAACCCATCTCTGATCTGCTTAGAAATTTTCATGAAATTTGGTCAAGTAGTTTTGAGTTAGCGTATATATATATATATATATATATATATATAAGAGATGAGAGAGAGTAAATCCGTCAAAAACTCCAGTTGCGAATTTCGACAGGATTCCAGTACTTTCCCTATACATTACCATGAATTTACAGAGGAAGTAAAAATTTGATGTGGGCAGCCCATGACTTTTCCTGCAGACTTATATATGCGTTCTCTTTATTTTAATTAAATTTAATTCACTTTTAATTCAATTTTCGTTCTCATTTGGTAACAGGGCTCTTTTTCAAAGGTGGCGTAGAGGAAAAACGAAAAAACTAAAATATCTCGAGAACGGCCAGTCCTAGTGTAATGGGTTTGGTCTTATTATTTTCTTTGTTAAAAATTACGTATAAAACAAGCATATAATGGCAATATTTGAGCATATGTAGTTTTTTAATTTAGATTTTGGCGATTTTTTGGACCATTTTACAAAAAAAGGCAGGTTGTTCTTTTCCGAACCGTACCAAAATCTAATCAGCACCAGAGTATCCTACAAGTAACTTATCTACCATTTTTTTTAAAATTTGGTCAATTAGTATTTTAGCGAGAGTGGCGACTGGAAATTTTTAAGGGCCATTTCGCAAAAAAAGACGGGTTCTCTTTTTACGAATCCTATCAAAAACTAATCAGCACCAGGGTCTCACCCAGCGACTTACCTACCAAATTTTATGAAATTCGGTCCACTGGATTTTTAGTTAGAGTGGATACATACGTTGCACAGACACACACACAGACGTCACGTTAAAAATAATTTTTCGTATTCTAGAGGTCTCGAAACGTGTAGATCTGTCGAAAACTCGAGTTGCGATTTTCGGCTAGATTCCAATGCTTTCTCTATACATTACCTTATATTGCAGGGAAAGTTAAAAGTAAAAATATGTCCTGTAACAGCAAAGAAAAGGACATAATGCAATTTACATTTTCTGAAAGTTTCTATACCTAACTGAAAGTCTGAATTTTACCGACAAAAAACACTTATTGAATATGCTCAATTTTCCATGGTAAACTGAAAGTTTTTATTTCAATTATCCAGAATTTTTCAACAGTACAACAAAACCAAGTGCATTTTCTCAGTCTTGCTTATGGTTTTGTAGAAAAAATAAGGTTTTTAAAAAATTTATCCAAATATGCCATTTTAATTGATAATAACAAAATATGTAAAATGACTCAAAAATAACAAAAAAAAATGCTTTAAAATATGCTTATGTCTCTTGCATCTTTGCTTAACATGTGTTACAAATTATGCAGAATCTTAAGAAGGTACTCATAAAAAACTACTGCAATCCAGAAAATGTGCAATTGATCTTACACAGTTGCAAGGAATTAAACCAACTTAAAAATTAACAAATAAGTACTATATAAGCAAGAACAATTATATCATATTTAAGCTACTATTACGTTATTGTTATCATTAAGGACCGGAAGTTGATGATCTTCGAGTTACCCAAAAATGCCCTTAAAAAGATGAAAAAATGTTCTTTTAAATAATGGGAAAATGCCCGTAAAAATTGAAAAAGATGCAATTAAAATTTTAGAGGAAAATTTCTCCAAAACAATTTAATTTGTAATTTTGCAAAAATATAATACAATCTATCAGCATACCCGTTCTTCATACGGAATCTATATAAATAAAATTGAAAATCTGTCTGCCTGTCTGTCCAGTCATCACGTGAGAACGGCTGAACCGAATTTCATGAAATTTTGTGGGTAGCCTGAAAATAGCCCCACTTAAAATTTAATCTATGATTGGAGTTTCTATAATTAGTGGTTCTCGAGATATTAGTAAAAAACTAAATTTTCGTTTGTCTCATCATCACGGCTGAACCGAATTTGATAAAATTTTGTGGATAGCCTAAAAATAGCACCCCATAAATTTAGCTTAAATATCGAGTATCTAAGACCAGGGGTTGTCTTGATATTAATGAAAAACGAAAGTTTTTCCTAGGAGTTCTACTCTTTAACTCCGTGGTTTATTCAAACGAAAAGCTTGAAAATCGTTTGAAAGTGAATTAAAACTTTATCTTTGAGTTTGGCGGGAGAGTTTTTGCAATTATTAGTTACTTTCTGAAAACATGAATTGCTTGAAACATGATTTAAATGGGAAATCTATCTGCATGGTTTATTCTTACAAGCTTTTGCTGAACAATAGTATAAAGAAATCAAAATGGTTATTTAATTTCGAGAGTTTATGAGGAAGATTCTACCTTATATCATGTTGCTCAGAAACGCAATTAAATTAAATTTGTCTGTTAATTTCAATTATTATTTCTTCGATTTGAATAATTAATAAATGGATATAGAAATATATTTTAGAAAAGAACGATTTGATTTTTCTTAAAGCATTTTTGACTGGATAATATCAATTACGGTCTTCAGGTTTAAACGTTATTATAATTGATATTTTCGGTGATTATCGATTCAGGGATTATTGATATCTACAAGTTATTGTGCCATTGTTTTATTATGACAAAAATTGTTTAAACCCATATGTTGTACGTTGTACGAGTAATCTTCTAAAAAGACACGGATATACGGGTAGGTTGGAAAGCAATGCACATATGCTTGTAGAGCGCGAACAAAAACAAATAACAAGATCGGGCAAAAACTTCATTAAATTACAATTCTTAAGTTTCAAGATCATATATTTATTTCTCAACATAGTCACTGTTAAGGCTAACACATTTCGCCCAACGTGTAATAAGTTTTTCCATTTCGGCACTGAAAAATTCTTCCGACTTTTCTCGAATCCAGGACTTGACAGCTGACTTCACCTCATCGCCCGAGGTGTAACGATTACTCTTGAGGTATTTCTTGAGTAGAGGAAAAAAATAAAAATCGCAAAGCGCAAGATCGGGGGAATAAGGAGGGTATGGAATCGGTTCAAACTTCAGGTTTCGCAGAGCCTCTCCAGTTGCGTGCGAGATGTGTGGACGAGCGTTGTCATGTTGCAAGATTAACGGCACCAGACTGCCTCTAACACGACAAACTCGACGTCGGAGGTGCTTTAGAGTCTGTATGTACTGAGAAGAATTTACCGTTGCTCCTCGTTCCAGAAAATCGGCCACAGGAACTCGGTGAGCATCCCGAAACACAGTCAAAAGAAGATTTTTTGCGGATGGTTGTGTTCTGAACTTTTTCGCCTGAGGAGAAGACGGATGTCGATATTCAGCGCTCTGTATTTTCTCTTCCGGGTCGTAATGATGGACCCATGACTCGTCCCGTCACAATATTCAAAAGAAAGTCGTCTCCTTCTTCACGGTAGCGCTCCAAAAGTTGCTCGCAGCATTCCAATCGACGCTGTTTGTTCTCGTCTGTGAGACGGCGTGGCACCCATCTTGCACAGATTTTGCGGTATCCCAATTGTTCAATAATGAAGCCGACACATTCCTAGGATATTCCAATATGGTTTGCAATACGCTTTTGAGGGGTTCGCCGGTCATTTTGAATCAAATCGTCGACAAGTTTGCGATGTTTATCGTCTGTGGCAGTGATCGGACGTCCGCTGCGTGTTTCATCAACAATTATGGCTTTTCCAGGCTCGCAACCACGAAATTTTATTACCCAAATATTTACAGTAGACCTATCTGTGATAACACTTTCTGGTCTCACATAAATCATTGGAGGGTTTATTGCGGCACAACAGCGAGCAATGTACGTTTAATGTTAATTCCACTTTATGAGTATCAACGGCCATGTCTTTAATGCTTAATAATAATTAATGTTAATTTTAAGTTAAACTTTAAGTTCCCAGTTTCTATTTTGGTTGCCACACTATCAACAGCATCTTCACCATAAACAGCCTTTAAACGACAATGAATCTCAGTACGAGTCACTTTTTCAGCAGTTAGAAATTCGATAACAGCACGCTGTTTAACTCGCGTTGACATAGCACCAGAACATGTCTCCATACTTCCGCTTCTCGAATTACACTGGATGAACGCAAAGACCTAAAACCTGCGCATGCGTATTTAGGGGGAATGTTACTTCCACATGCCACCTGGCGCGCTTCTGAAGGTCATTTCGTTCGCGCTGTACAAACATGTGTGCATTTATTTTCAGCCTACCTACGTATCTTCTCCGGCCGCCCAACTTGCTGCTCCATGTCTTCGAATGAGTCGGACGACCTGGGCTTTCGACCGGTATATCTTCTAATCTACGAGAATATAAGTATTACAGGTATATTGGCATATGTTTTATATATATTGGCATATACTGGAATCAATTACGACCTTCTGGTATAAAGAGTACGGGGATTATTGATATTTTCAATTTATTGCGTCATCTCTTTTATTTTGGAGAAGATTTTTGAGACTCATATTGCAATACGGATAATCTTCTAATGTACTAATACAGGTTGTATTTTCTAATATTCGCGTATATAAGTAGTACGGGTTCTATAAAATTTTAATGCTTTCATTTCGCATATATTGATTTAATACCATTTTTTAACACTTTACAACAAAGTTAAAAAGTGTTTATGACTTTGTTCATTCTGTCTGTCTGTCTGTCTGTCTGTCCGTTAGCACGATAACTGCCGTAAAAATGACTTAATCAAAATGAAATTTTAGTATGTTGTTCAGACGGTCTGTAGGACCTATGGGAATATAAATGAATAATATCACACAATTAGTTTTGGATTGAACCCGGGTTGAAAAAATGAAATACATTGAGCCCTATGGGACTTAATTTTTCTAACATTTTTTAAGCGGATTTAAAATTCACAAATTGCTTCGAAAATTTTAGGTAATAGTCAAATTGTTCCATAAAATATATAAAAAAAAATTCAGCTAAATATATTCAGTAGTTTTTTAAATAAAAATTAAAATAATAATTACACATCTTATATGAAACGATCACGTGACCATGATATGAAACGATCACATGACCCACTTCAAAATGAGATATGGCATCCATCTTGTTTCAAATTCGTGATTTTTTAAAGTTCTTTTTAATTCATATTGAGTGTTGTATCCATCCTAAAACTACTTTATTTCTGCTTAAATTCTGTGCATCTACATACTAAAACAACACAATGACAATATATTTGAGTTTAAATTCTCATTCAAATTTGATTATTTCTACAATTAAGCCTATTTTTCACCTATGTAAAATGTAAACAGCAAAATATGTAGAATGAGTTGTATTAGAATTACTGTATTTCTTTAACACAAAATAATTCAGTCCATGGAGTCTGCATGGCTGATATGAATGAAATATTAATTGATTTTATAAACAGAAGGACGATATTTTTCGATGAAGTTTTAAGCATAAAGTTTATGAATTGTAGCTCCATGGTCTTAATTTTTAAATAAAATAAATTATTATAGTATTGTGATGAATGAAATGGAGAAAGTTATGAATGAAATCCTGCTTTTATAGAGAGATCCAGGCGTGTTATTTTTTCTATGACGTCATTTGAATTAATTTCAGTTGTTTTCGATGAAGTTTTCAAATATAATAAATTATCGTAGTATTATGATAGATTTAAAAATATTACCGTGGAATGTATTGCATTTTAGAGATATTTAAACCACGCAATTTATAATTCAATGCCGTCTTTTGAATGAAGTTCATTTTTTTCAATGAAGGTCTAAGTTTTCAAATATAATAAATCAATGTAGTATCGTGATAAGTTTTAAAATATTACCGAGGAATGTATTGCATTTTCGACTTTTTTAAATAAAATTGCATTGGAGTTGGAAAGTGTTTCATAATCAATGCTTTAAGCATGATTGTTCTTTCTTGTTTTTTGTAAATTTGCTTACAAAAGGGGCCAGAATATTTTATTCTTCAGATCTGCCCGTGAAGATCATTTTTCATAGTCAGAACAGATATTCTTAAACTTCTGTTTAGGAGCAATAAATTTAATATTTAAACAAAATTTGCACATGATTGCGAATTATAAGTTTCTTTATATTATATACTTCGTACGAAGAACGGGTATGCTGCTAGTATGTAATATAAAGAAACTTGAAATTCACAATCGTCTGCAAATTAAAAAGTATTCTAATTGACATTGTTATTGAAAACATTCTATTAAAATATTTAAATTAATGTTCCTGAAAAGAAGCTTAGGAAATTCCATTCTCGCTATACAAAATTATCTTCACAGGCAAATTTGAAGAATAAAGCATTCTGGTCTAGTTTGTAAACAAATATACAAAAAATATGAAATTGAATCTAAATATGACAAAACAAAAGCTCTAAAATTGTATGCTACTTATAATGTCTATTAGAAGATATATCCTTGTATTAATAGAATATTACCCTACTACAATATATGAGCATCAAAAATATTTGCCAAATTTAAACAAATGACGTAATAAATTGAAAATATCAATAAACCCTCTGTAATCTTTATATCTGAACGCCAGAATTGATATAATCTAGTCAAAAATGCAATTTCCATAAAATGTATTTTATATACATTTTTTTATTATTTAAATCGGAAAATATTTAACAAAAATCGTCTGCAGCATAAACGCATATTTAAATCCAATACTAACTGACATTATATAATTTACTTCTAATAAATTTGCGGGGAAAATATCGTCTGCATAATGTTATGTCTATGGAAAGTTTAACTGTGAATTTTTAATTAATAGTTAAACAACCCTGTTCTTAGAAACTCGAAAAATAAATTAAATTGATTAAATTTTAAGTGGAGCTATTTCAAAGCTACCTACAAAATTTCATGAAATTCGGTGCAGCCGTTCTCCCGTGATGATGAGACAAACATACAGACAGACTGACAGACAGACATATTTTCAATTTTATTTATATTGATAACTTTAATCATAGACAATTCATTAAGTATAATTTTGTCTATTCTTTATAACATCTACTGCAAAACCTCAGAAGAAAATTAAAATCAGGTAAATACCTGTTATAAAGGAATTTTAATTAAATATACTCTAATTACTTGCCTGGTATATCAAAATACACTGAATGACGATACTTTCTCAGAAGTCCTCAACTGTTCAAAGAAAAGATTGTACCTACAGGTTTTATGTGCTAGCTACTGGTGTATAGTTGTAACCTGGTCTATCAGGTAGTAGATAAAATATTTGGAATATCCGCAAAAGTACAACCCCAAATTTAAATTCCTTTGTTCACTAACCAAAGCACAGTCTCTTTCGAAATTGGACAATGGGTATTATCTGTCCTCCAAACTGGATACCACAAAATAGTGTCTTGACCAGCGAGATAGCATATACTACCTATACTACCTAGACTACCTATAATACTACCTCGATGGTCTTGACCTGCGTTGCGAGGATGGGATCTTTTGGGGGTGTTTTTGCTTTGTTTGTCTGGTCTGTGGCCTGGTCATAGTAGTTTCAATAGATGCAACTTGAGAGCGAAATTTTTATGAAAATTCAATTTTTACTTTCTCCTGATACTATATAGTAGAATATACAATATAGTTAGTATATATGGAGAAAATCTTGTTTTCACGAAAATTTTCGATTTTGAGATTTTGATGCCAATATATGTTTCAGGAGCTCCTGAACACGTTTTGAATTTTTTAGAGTGATACCTCTCTACGGTCAATATATTCTGCACATGACAGCTGCTACAAATATTGAAGGATTTTCACGAAACTTTATATCTAAATTTGTTATCGAAAAATCAAGAACTAGATAGAATTTATTGAAATCCGAGTCAGACAAAATTTGACATATTTATGCAAGAAAGGTAAAGTATGACTTATTCACAAAACTTAACAGTTTCAATTATTGCAGTTAAAAATGGCAGAGATACAAATTTTGTATTCGTGGCATCATTAACCCCATCGGGGGGGGGGGGGGGGGGCGGGTATTTATTCCAATTGGGAGGGTGCATTGTCAAACTTGGCATTTTCAAGCCCTTTAAAATGAAATGTCATAAAGCATAATTTTGATCATTTAGACCAACAATACAGAATACAGATTTTTAAAAATATTTCTTGCAAGATTTGAAAGTAAAAAAAATCACAAGCTGCTTTGAAATGGATTCTGGTATGAGAAAATCGAGTGGAGCCAGTTACTTTATTTAAAAATAACAAATAATATCTTGAAACAAAAATATGGCCTTCAAATGTAATAAAATGTTTCCCAAATCTCGAAAAATGACATAACAGTGTGACAAATGTCGTCAAAGTCTGTTCCCTTGTTAACATTATACTTAAGTGTGCTTGTTATTAATTAGTTTATTTGCATTAATTGATTCCTTTAATCGTCTCCAACTTATCGCAGTAAAATACTTGAATAACTTTGACTCTAAACTGATTTCTGGCGTTCATTCAAAGTTATTTCACTACACATATCCTCCTTTCCGCATTCTAACTTCGATTTGAGGAACATATTTGATGTAAGACTAACTCCACGAGAAAGTTATGAAAACCGTTCGGAATTCATATCTTTGACTGCGCAGGTATATTGGAATACCAAGAGATAAATGTGTAATAAAGGCGAAGTGCTTGCTTCCGAAATCATCAATGAATTATATTGGAGTTCTAGAGGTATGGAAGTCAAATTATTGTAGGATTAATGTTGTTGTTCTGTACGTATATCACTCAAACATTCTTTTATTTATACCAATCTAGCACAAATACTTGGCGTAGAATAGGATTGAAGATACAAATCTTTGATTAAATTTGCATTTCGTTTATTTAACCCACGCCGTCTAGCTTACACGAAGTTGTAAACCAGTGGTCTCCAAAGTGTGGTATGCTACGCGTACCCCAAGAGGTGCGGAAGACGTTACGTGGGGGTACGCCAAAGAAGTTTAATATTTTATTTTTATATTTTTTTCTGAAGAAAAAATTTATATTAACAGAAAAAGAAGAAGAAATTAAAGAATATCAAATATTTACTTGTATTTTTAAATTACAGTAGCATGAACACAATGATCTTATCACACAATGGTATTATGATGGCATCAATAAATGCAAGGAAAAAGGCAGAGGTGAGACAGCCCAATGGTTAGCTGGCCCCGCTGGGATTTCAGTCAGATGACCCGAATTCTATTCCTGCCTCTGCCCAAACGGTTGTCTTATTCGTATGGAGTACATACACGTTAAATATGTGTGTCCGTAAGTCCTTCCGAGAGGTTAGAGGTAGGGGAAGGAGGGTACGTCCTAGTGAATGCCTCCTCCACTGAGTTCCGGTCTAAATTGGATGGCACTTCCCCGCCGTCCAAACAGATGCCTTACATCCTGGGGTTGTTCAGATGGTCTGGGTAGAAGAAGAAGAAGGGAAAATGCAGCATGAGGAATAAATATTTTAAATTTTGTTGAGAAACTCAATAAGTCATTTGATTTCTCTGAAGAATTTTCCACGTGTTTGAAGACCAAATATATTTAGCAAAGCATAAAGTAGCGGTGGCAGAAAGCAATGCTTCTCAACCTTTCAGGAAGGTTCTTCACAGGAAAATCTCTTCAATCATCATCGTTGAACAAAATGAGCAACAGAAATATCTTATTTTTCAAACATCTTGCTTCTATAAAAAAAAAGGAAATGCAAAAATCATAGAACTCCAAAACCACTTCTGAAACGCTCATATACATGGTTACAAGTGAAGTTCTTCCTCAGGTCAATAACTCAAAAACTAGGGCAGTTAGCTATGTACTTTTTGGGTCCTAATATTGGAAACTCCCCTATGGTTCAAACAATGAGACTGGTCTGACCTCCTCTTGGTCCCCATTTTTGAAGAGTTAAGGCCCATATCGGCCACTTTATCAGATAAGGAATACAATTAATTAGAAAATTGCAGAGCGAGTTATATTTAGTACCAAAAATGTCGTAGTTCCATAACAAAACGATGTCATTCCCTAGCTAAACTATGTCCTTATAAACAGATGGATAGGAACAGGTCCCGTAACGCGCACCAGACCTTGACCATCTAGAATTTTTCCTGTTTGATCATCTTAAATCGCAGGTCTATGAAACACCATCGTCATATGTAGCAGATCTGCAACAGCGTATCACATGTGCCTGTTCCCTTGTTGATGCGGTTATTCTAAATCGCTCTCATCTCGTGGCATGACAAAATGTCGCCTTTCAGAAGGCAAAGTTGCCGAAGGAAAATATTTTGAACATACAACCATGTAATTTTCATTTTAAACATGGTAATACATTTTCTGTTATGAATTTACATATTGTTGCCGTTTCAAAGTACTCTGTTGTTGCTTCCCGATGTTGCGATTTCCCTTTCCATCTTTTGTCATGAAACTAAAACAATTTTGTTCTAATCTTGACTGTTATAATACTTTCTAATTGACTTTTTCCAATCTACAAAAGAAGCCGATATGGGCCCTCCTATCCCCACCCCCCCAGAAACGGGGGCCACGGGAACCCACCTGGACTTATTGGGGGGGAGGGCATGGCAGGGTTTTCTGTACAACGATAGAATAAACCGTAGCAGACACTGTAAGTGCACTAATTCATTACAAGAATTTTTACTTTCCCCACATAAGTATATAGTATAATGTATAGGAAAAGATTTATGATGTGATGTAATTGAAAATGCGAATTCAAATTTTCAATGAAAGAGCATTTTTAAAGCATTCCCAAACTCAAAACGAACGTTTTAAAAGTGTTGTGCTTGCGTGCATGCGTGCGTGCATGTGTGTGTGTGTGTGTTTGTCTGTGAGTGTGTGGAAGTGATATCTCCCGACCGAATAGAAATATTCAAAAAGGTTGGATACGCAATTATTGAATACTGGAGCACTATTAATTAAAATGTAATCGAATGTTTTTGGTAGACTCCCACCCACCAAATACACTCTAAGACACAAAAATCGACGCACCCTGCAAAATAATCCGTTAGTAATGAAACTTTATATGCAAACACCGTTCGACCGTATATGCAAATGATCAAAAATTCACAGCCAATGAATGAATAGTCGGAACTACAGTGCATTGAAACAAACTGAGCATCATGGTGGCGTACATAAAGAGCAAACCTAGCTTTCAGGAACAAAACGTGCAGTGGATTTCGATTGCGTTCACTTCCTTGATTGTAACAATTCCTCGAATTCGCGGCCACTGCGAGCATATGAAGGAGTTTGAGGGAGTGTTCGCGGTCGGACTGCATGGGCACACCGACGAATCGCTCGGCATTTGGATAGGAGCGATGCAGCAATTAGACGATGTGGGCAGAAATAGGTCCGGAATGGCAGATTTCAGCGGTAAACTGGCAGTGAACGGCCTAGAGCGACGACAGAATTGGAAGAAAGAATGTCAGATCAGCTGTGATATCCCGAGATTAGCCGTTATCAACCATCCAACATATGACCAACACGGAAGTGACCATCTGGACCATTAATAGAAGACTACGGGAGCAGAATCTATAATCGCGGCGCCCATTACGCCGCCTATCACTGACCAGTATGCACCGTTAACAGCGATTGTAATGGTGCCGGGCCCGATCAACGTGGAATTGTTCAGATTGGGAACGAATTGCCTTCAGTGCTGAGTTCCTTTTCGAACTGAGCCCCGACGACCAGCGCAGACGTGGCTGGAGACAGCCATTGGGTGCCATTTCTTTTAATAGCCAGACCCCTTTGATAGTCCTCTGTGGCACCATCACAACATATCGGCAATTTGCCGACATTCTACGTCCCGTTGTATTGCCATTCTTTTGCGATACCCCGGGTTAATTTTTCAGCAAGATACTTCCAGGCCACATACGGCACGTCTCTCTATTGATTGTCTGCGTGCTTACGACACACTTCCTTTGCCAGCCAGATGCCCAGGTCTCTCGCTTATTGAGCACATTTAGGGTGAGATGGAGCATCGTCTGCGACCATCTCAAGATGTAGACGAATTAGCTCGTCAATAATTGCCATTTGGAACGACATCCCTCAGTACACTATCCACCAACTTTATGGATCAATGCCACAACGGGTAACAGCTTGTATCAAGGCCAAAGGTGGACCAACGCCATGTAAACGTGCTCATTTTGTGTACATCTTTCAGTGCAATAAATCATCCAATTATTCTGAAATAATTTATATTTCTGTACATCCGCATTATATGTACCAAATGTTGTCTCATTAGATAATTCTTTCTTGGTGAATCAATTTTTTTGTTTTAGAGTGTATGGTTTTCTAGAAAGCTATTAAAAAATCGAAACATTCAATAATGCTAAATAAATAAAACATTTTGAGCAAAATTGTTTTTTAGAAAACCAATGACATAAACTTTAGAATGCTAGTACGAACTCTTCAGGAATTATTGTATATTTTTCAAACCATTTATCATAAAAATCCTAAAAACATAGCAAGTGTCGTGAAATTGGTTCATTTTTCATACAGAGTATTCATATACATTATATATACATTGTTTTCTAATAAAAAATTGCATAAGAACTGTATCATTATTGAAGGTTAAATGTAATTTTTGAAGATTCTGATTTTTTTATAATTTTTTTAAAATACCCTTGAATCAAAAGAGCTTGCAATTCCATCCCAGTCACTCAACGGTCGTGCATCGGCTGACTAATACGAAGATCCGCGGTTCTATTTCCCTTTTGGGATAGTAAGATTCTTCAGAATGGCGTGTTATCATATCAACCCTGTAGATAATTCCAAAGATGTCGGAAGTCTAAAAAGAGCCCTAGTACGACTAGCACGGATTTAACGGACTCTTGGTTATACAACCAGGCAGAAAACCAAACTGGAGGATAAAACTAGCAGCAGAAAACTAACATGGGGTGAAGATAGCAGGAGGTAGTCAGTCAGATTGCCAGTTGCAGGCTAATCTGTATTAAAGGGTGGAGAATGCAGAGTTCAATATAACGATTAGAGCTTGCAATTCCATAGCAGTTGCTCAAAGTTAGAACGTCGGTTGTCCAGCGCGAAAATCCGAATTTCGAATCCCGATTACGGCAACAGGGTTCTTTACAAATTTCGAATGGAATTTTATTGTGCTTCATCTTTTGAACATTCGATTGCGATTAAAATTAAGAGGTTTCCTGTATTTACCGATTGTATTTTTTATTTACCAAATTTCGCATGAAATGCTCCATTCGTAAGACAAACTCACGGACACACATACACACACAGATGTATATATACTTACACACACACATACTTACACAAACAAACATACATACACATATACACACACACGCACGCACGAACATACACACACACAAACACTTTAAAACCTTATATGCATATTGAAAAAATCCCTTTCTAAAATACGTTCATCATTAAATGGATATTGATTTGAATTAATTTTCTAGAAAAAAATTATTTGAAGATGTAATTAGAAATCTGATAGATTATGTAAATTGGGATTTAGTTTTACAATATTCAACACTGTCTGAATCTTTTATTGAAGAATTTGCTCAACCTGATGATTGGCCTAAAATTTCTAGATATCAAACATTATCAGAAGATTTTATAGAAAAATGTAAAGATAAAGTAGATTGGGTAAACATATCTCAATATCAAACTTTAAGTAATGAATTTATCATAAAATATTCCAATAATTTAGATTTATATAAAGTATCAATGTTTCAAAATCTTACAGAAGATACCATGATATATCTTGAAGATATATTTAAACCTGATTATGATATTGTTCAAATTAGTGAAAAATATATTAAAAAATATAACACATATAGGTATATTTATAAAATTGTAGAAATCAATGAACTTAGACCTACCTGTACAATATCATAATATTTTAAAGGATTTATTTAGAAAAGCTATTGGAAAAGTAGAAGGAAAAGTAGATATTATAGTACACATTCCCTGCATTAAGTCAGCATTTTCATCCTAAAATGATGCCAACTACAGAGGCTTATGATACTTATTTAGATGTTTTAACACATAAAATTGAATACGAAGAATTAGATATTAAAGAATGTACATTCGATTTTCATGTCATAGAATTACCACACGGTGGAAAACATCTAAAAATTCTCAAAGATGATGATATCGCAAACAAAAAGAGTATTTGTCAAATTAAAAATAACGATAATATATGTTTAGCTAGATCTATTGTAGTTGCTCTATCTATTCAAAATCCCGAACTTTTATGTGAAAAATTAAACTATAAAACATCAACTAAAAATGACATTCTATATATTAAAAAAGGAAGAAAATTACAGAAAACGTTAGCTGAAAAGTTACATGAAAGATGTGAAATTCCTTTAGAAATTTGTAATTTAGAGCATGTTGAAACATTTGAGGAATTCTTAAATATTCAATGTATTATATTTTGTAGAGAAAATTTTAATGAAAGAATATACAGTGGTACTTATAAAACTACTTGTATTTACATTTAAAAAAATAAAAATTATTTTGATACCATTACATCTGTTACAGTATTTTTAGGAAAAAACAATTATTGTGATTACTGTAAGGTGAGTTATAAAAGAAGCGATCAGCATAAATGTTTATTAAAATGTGATAGATGCTATAGAAAAGAAAGTAATTGTGAAGGAGATGATATTCAGTGTAATGAATGTTTTCGAAGTTTTAAAGGCAAAAACTGTTTTGAAAATCATAAATTAAGAAATAAATTGTCTGTTTGTGAAAGAGTATTGAAATGTTTAAAATGTTAGAGAAATATCACCGGAGATAAAAGAACACCTGAAGGTCATGTATGGGGTGAAAGACTATGTAAAAATTGTAGACAATGGGTCTCAAAAGATCATAGGTGTTTTATGAAATCAGAAAAGCTAAGGGTAGTACCTGTGAAAATATTTGTTTTACTCAAGAAAGGTGCGATATATGCCAAAAATATAGATTTCCTGAAAATTATATGTATGGTAGTATGTGTAAAAACAATTGTAGTAATGACAGAAGTAGTTGGTGTGATGCTTGTAAATATTCAGGACTTACACAAAAATATATGGTTTTTGACGTTGAAACGAATCAAGAGACAGGAAACCATGAAGTCAATTTAATTATAAATCAAGAATTTAATGGAGAAGAAAACATATTTAAGAATGAAAACGACTATTGTAAGTGGTTATTTGATAAGAAACATGCAGGTTATACCGTATTAGCTCATTATGGGAAAGGTTTTGACTTTCAATTTATATCTAAATACTGTTTTAAAAATAAAATTAAAGTTTTGATGATATGATACTATGACTTTAGAAGATAGAGAATTGTTTAATAAATGGTACAAATCTGTAAAAAATGAAATCTTTGATTTTCAAAAAGAAATTATAAAATACTGTAAGTCTGACGTAGATATTTTAAGAAAATGATGTTTAGAATTGAGAAGATTATTTTTAGAAATAGCTAATATAGATCCTTTTAAATATGTCACTTTAGCAGGTGTTTGTATGGCTATATATAGAGATAAATTCATACCTGATCATACAATAGCTATAAATGAAGAGATCATCATAAAAGATCAATACAGTAAAGAATCCATAGCTTTGTTAGATTATTCATCTCAAAAACATAAAATAAATATACAGCATGCTTTAAACGGAGAAGAGAAAAAATAAAATTAGACAATAAAACTTATAAAGTAGATGGTTTTTACAATAATACTGTATATCAATTTCAAGGTTGTTATTGGCATGGATGTAACTGTTGTTTCAGAAAATCTACTTTAAATGAACAATATCAAATATATATGACAAATTTATATGAAAAAACAAAAAGATAAAAAATAAGATAAAAGATGCAGGATATGAGTTAATTGAGATATGGAAATGTGATTTTGATAATGATAAAGATATTAAAAAATATATGAAAAAAGAATGGAAAAGAGATTTTATAGAACCTTTTAATCCTAGAGATGCCTTCTATGGGGATAGATGTGAACCAACTAAATTAAAATATGAAATGAAAAATAAAGAGAAAGGTCGATATATTGATGTATGTTCGCTCTATCCGACTGTAAATTATATTTATTATTATCCAAATGGGCATCCTAAAAAGCTCTATAATCCTAAAAAATATGATGAGAATTGGTTTGGGATGATGCAGTGTAAAGTACTTCCTCCTAGAAAATTATATCATCCTGTATTGCCTTATAAAGAAGAAAAATTAATATTTAGTTTGTGTAAATCATGTTCAAAAGTATTTAAATGCTACCATTATAAAACAGATACTGAAAAGAAAAAATGTAAAAAGTGTTATGAAATAAGAAATAAATTATGTAATCATACAGATGATGAAAGAAGCTTTATAGGTACTTGGACTACAGATGAAGTCAATTTAGCTATAGAAAAAGGATATAAAATTTTAAATATATATGAAGTTTGGCATTTTGAAAAGAAAACAGATAAACTATTCAAAGGGTATGTTTATATGTTTTTAAAAATTAAATTAGAAACGGATGATAAATTACAGAAACCTAAAGATTTTAAAAATAAAAAAGATTATGAAACATACATTAATAATTATAAAAAGATTGTCAAAGAGAAATTAGATATTGATTTAGGTGATATAAAAGAAAATCCTGGCATGAAATTTATAGCCAAAATATGTTTAAATTCATTATGGGGTAAGTTTGGACAGAAAAACAATATGAAACAAACTGAATATGTAATAGAGTTGGAAAATTTTAATAGTATTATATTGGATGATGAAATTAAAGATTTGAATATGATATTTTTAAATGATGATTGTGTACAAATGGATTATAAGATGAGAGATGAGTATACCAATAATAATTTTAATACGAATATTTATATAGCAGCTTTTACAACTAGTTCCGCTAGAATAAGATTATATAAAATGCTTGATAAACTAGGAGATAAAGTAATGTATTATGATACAGATAGTATCGTTTATACTGATGAAGGTACTAATAAAGTTAAAACAGGTTGTATGTTGGGAGAATGGACAGATGAATTAGGAGAAGATAAATATATCACATCGTGGATTTCTGGGGCCAGTAAAGATAATGGCTATATACTTAATGATGGATCTGTAAAAGGTAAAGTAAAGGGTTTTAAAATGAGTTATGAGAGTGAAACTAAGTTCAGTTTTGATGAAAGAATGAAAACAATAACATGTGAAACTGAACATATAGATGTAGAAATAAATCGGTTTCAAATACAAAAAGTTAGAAATATTAAAGTGAATAAAACGTATAAGAGATACATGTTTGGATATGATAAAAGAAGAATTTTAGATAATTTTGATACTGTACAATTTGGTTATTAAACAATGTTTACTAATAAATGGAAGAATTTAATAGACTTAGAGGTCACCCCAAAACGTTAAAATTAAATGATTTATATCCTGGGAAATATGATCTGATATCATTGAGAAAAATTAAAACTAAATATGGAGATTCAGTAATCGTAAAGTTAGATGTGGAAGTTCAAGAAAAAGAGTATTACCTTTCGAATAAACATGGTAAACTTTCTGATGAATCAATATATAAAATCAATAAAGGAAGATATATATTTAAGTATTCGGGTATGATTGATGATAAATACGAATACGAATTAGAGAAATCAGTGGGGGGGGGCGTCACCCCCCACTATAATTCTTTTTTAATTTTATAAAAAATCTTTAGTTACCTTTAAACACAGGTTATTTTATATGTCTAGCTTTTTAGTTCACACGCATTTATTTTAAAATCATTATTTTCTTTCAAAGATTTGGCCTGACTTAAATAAAAGTTAAATTTTAGAGTCCTCTCTTGATTTTATGCATTTTTTGGTTTTTGTCATGTTAATCTATTTGATATTATTTTCTTTCATATATTCAAAGATTTTGGCCTCTATAGCATCTTATATGACTTAAATATAAGTCAATATGTATGAAATTTTAGAGTCCTAAAACTCTCTTGATTTTTGATTTTTTTAAAAATACACTTTTTTGTATGATTTTATACCTTTTTTGTATGATTTTATACATTTTTGATCTTTAGACGTTGTCCTGGTTTTTAAAAAAAATGGTGGAAAGTATAGTGTATGGGGTGGACTCTGTAACAAAAGTGACTATGTCCTTTTGTTCCAGAGTCCACCCTATACACTACTTATAACATTATTCTACATATTTAACTGCACCAGGTGCAAAAAACCGCTAGTATCTATAATGATTTTTGAGGAAGTTATAAGCATTTAAAATTTGTAAACAAGCAAGGTAAACAAACATCTGCCAGCGTTTATGAATGGATATCTTCGTAAATTATTATTTTTGTAAATTGGCAACAGTGAGCTTTAACTGTAACCACTTCCTGATTTGTTTACTATTTGTTGTCTTGGTCTCTTGCGGTACTTCCATTGGTGGGGGTCGTAATCCGGCAAGTTGCAAATTTCCTCGTTCGGGATTTTATTGAGATTAGAGCAACAACTTTTACTCTAATCTCAATAAAATCCCGAACGAGGAAATTTGCAACTTGTCGGATTACGACCCCCACCAATGGAAGTACCGCAAGAGACCAAGAGCCTCCACCTTATTACAATTCTAAAATTATTCTCTAAATTACTACTTTTAATCCATCTGAATATTAAAACAAAGTAATCACTAATAAAATATATATATATATATATAATCCCAAATTTAACTAAAATTGAAAACAAATGAATAATGAATCTTTGGTCACTAAAATTGAAAATTAGGAGAGCAATTTCACCCTTGTTTGAAAATTGAAAACAGGAAAGCAATTTCACCCTTGTTTTGAGTTGGAAAGTAATGTTAATTCTTGAAGGTGACAGGTATGGACCCTTAACGTAGGTAACAATCAATTGAGGAATTAATTCATGAAGCCTGAGGGCGGGAAAAAAAAGTGTGGCCCCCCCTTTTTTTTGCTGAGAGAGAGAGACTTATGTACCCAAACTTATCACCTTTTCAAAAATCATCCTTTGTTTTACCTCCACCCCCCTCTCATGGAGCATTTCAAATTATATACAAGTTCAGCTGCATAAACCTCAACCTGGAGATACAGGCAATTTTTGTCTAGGCGCTCCAAGAATCCACCCAGAAATCAGTCAGTCAGTGATTTGTTTACTATGTATTGCCGAAAGTTTTGAAGTGATAAATTTTTATAATATAATTCCTTACTGCTTGACACTATTTTCTTCATTTTCTGCTTCAAAAATAGTTCTTTTTAGATCTGAAAGTGCTATAGCGTACTTTTATATCATAGTTTTTACAGCATATATTTGTTCAATTTTAAAAATGCATTCTATAAGTAGGCGCTTTCGTAAGCCGAAATCTCGACCGTCAAAGAAATCGCTTGCGAACACCAACAAAATTCGTAAACGGTGGTCATCTGTGAATAGTGTGGATCATTCTACAAATAATTCGTCATGTGTGAATGTATCTTAATATTTCCCTGTCCAGTATTTCTTCTGAAAGTGCAACATCTACTACATATTTATATAATAAAATTGAAAGTGCTAGTGAAAACAAACTAAATGCATATTTTCCATCCGCATCTAACTGTGATTCAGAAAATTTGAATGAAAACACGTATGTTTTTATGAATAATAATATGTGGCCAGATTTACTGTGCAATGAATGTGATAGTAATTATCTGGATGTAATATCAAAAGGGGCATTTGGGTACTCTTCAAAAATGGAGTTCATTTGTAAAAGTTGCGGCAAAGTGTTCAGCAAAGTATTTTCGAGTCCTCTAGTAAGCCAAACGAAGTGCTTCGATGCAAATAAAAAACTAGTTGAAGCATTTCTGAAAATTGGTAAAGGACATGCAGCTTTAGAAGTGTTTTCTATGGCTATTGGAAGTCATGCCATGGATGAAAAAACATTTTCAAGATGCTTGCATAGTTTGTATGAGGAAAGGAAAAGCTTCAACGATGATGTTCTTCGAATTGCTCAAAGTATAGTGTTGAAGATCCAGACCACACGACCAACCCTGATGTTTACGGTATCAATATGTGTGGGGAAAAATATGAAGATTTGGATGAAAGTATTGCTAATGAAGAAATTATAGACATCACTGTTTCCTATGATGGAACATGGCAGAAGCGCGGCCATACATCTCTATATGGAATTGATTTGTTATAGATATTCTGACTGAATTAGTTATCGATTTTGAAATCTTATCTAAATACTGTCCAGAATGTGTCACTGCGACGCGAGATCTTGGTGCAGCTAGTGCTGAATTCAGCATTTGGTATGAAGGCCATAAACATGAATGCTCACAGAATCATGCCGGATCTTCTAATTCGATGGAAATGACAGCTGTTGCGTCTATATGGAATCGATCTGTAAGTACTTGTGGAATGAGGTATGTAGGATTGCTATCTGATGGTGATGCGAAAACTTATCAACATCTGTCAGAATTAAATGTATATGGCAGTGATATTAGAATTATAAATGAGGAATGCATAAATCACGTGGCCAAACGCCTAGGAACAGGACTCCGTAATAAAGTCAAGGAGTGGCGTAGCAAAGGTGTTACTATTGGTGGACGTAAAGACGGTAGTTTGAAAGATGAAACAATTATAAAACTAACAAACTTTTATAGGAAAGAGATTAAAGATAACGTGCCTCGCATGGAAGATATGAAAACAGCAATTTATGCTACCATAGTACACTGTTCTTCAACAAACAAATCTCCAAAGCACAACAAATGCCCTGCAGGTGTCTCATCATGGTGTTTTTACCAACAGGCTCTTGCTAATAAGGAACCACCAAACTCTCATGCAACAACGAAGACAAAGCTGTCTGAGGATGTTGTTGCAAAAATTATGCCAATTTACCAAAGACCTGGCTAGCAATGAATTGTTAACCAGGTGTATTTCTGGCAAAACCCAGAACGATAATGAGAGCTTACACAGCTCAATTTGGATAAACTGTCCGAAAGAAACATTCGTTTCTAAAAAGAGGTTGGAAATGTCTGTAATTTCCACAGTTTCTGAATATAGCTTTGGATGTGTAAATAGTTTAGGTATGGAGGAAAAGGTAAACTCATTTTCTTTATCTATTGCACAGCAACGTGATAAACGCCGCATCAATCAAAGCTTAACTAGAAACACTGCTGAATGGAAAGAAAACAGAATAGTTAAAAAATATTGTAAGTCACAGAAAAATGCTAAAAATGTAAGAAAAGAAAGCAAAGCATATGGTGCTGGTGAATTTGATTAGTTGTAATTAAAGGTATGTTTAAATTTTCTCGATTAATGATTCATACTATTATATCTCCTCGATTACTAGTTCATACTTATTTTTCTTAATTGCCAACGGCCCTACCGTGCTGAAAGCACCGGTTCTAGTTAGATCACCGAAGTTAAGCAGCATCGAGCGCGGTTAGTAACGGGTGGGTAACCACCTGGGAACACCGCGTGCTGTTGGCACATTTCAGCCACAGTAGCCCGGTAGTTTGCGCGCTGGATTTGCACGCTGCCACAACTGCCGCTGAAAGCCGATGCGGTGGTCGAACGGTCAAAGGCAAGCATTTCCTCGTACTCGTTCGACTGCCGGGTTGTGGGTTCGAGTCCCACTTCAGTCATGGATGTTTGTGTTGTCGGGCGCAATGTGTTCCCACCCCCACTGGTGCGCTGGGGCAACGTCATATGACGGCTAAGAGGTTCACTGTTCTGGATGATGTTTAGGCGAAGATGAAAGAGTCAATGCCTGGCCATTGGAGGAAAAATTAAACTTATTTTTCTTAGCGTTACGCATTTTTCTTAGATTGTGATAATTTATTTATTTCTTACTATAATATTAGTTTATTATTCTAAAAGTTACTTAAAATAGTATATATATAAATTTATGCTTCATCCGGAGACCAGCCCACCCCACGTATTTTTTCTAAGTACAAATCGCGCCAAGTTGGCGCATTCTTCCGCGTTTAGAAATAGGCTCCTCTCACCAAAATGACGTTTGCTACTGTGTTCTGAACAAGAGTTTTTAATGTAAATGATAGTGTAATTTGATTTGAGCAACAGTGAATAGTACTCATAAAAACGTTACAAAATAAGATTTTTGTGAATTTTAAAATTTTTATACTACAATTTCATCTGTGCATGTCGCACGTAGCAAGATCACTTTCTCCATGCAAGCTAGGATCAGTACATGAGAAAGGGTTTGACCTAAAGGTCGAAATCTGCGGAATGAATGTACCAGTGGTCCGTAAGTACCAGTAGTCCATGTAGGGGCAGGGGTTCGACCTAAAGGTCAAAATCTGTGGAGCGAATGTACCTGTGGTCTGTATGTACCAGTGGTCTATATAGAGGCAGGGGTTCGACCTAAATGTCAAAATCTGTGGAGCGAATATATTAGTGGTCTGTAAGTACCAGTGGTCCATGTAGGGGCAGGGGTTCGACCTAAAGGTTGAAATCTGTGGAACGAATGTACGGAACGCTTGGGATACGGCAGCAATCGGAATGCTTGGCGGCTACTTGGCGAGTGAGCTGAAAGTGCTATGGGTTGGTCTCCGGATTAGCCAAATTTATATATACTTAAATTGCATTAACCATCATTTATCCACTATCTACATAGTATTTCTGTCTTATTTACTTTAAATGCATTTTTCTCGAAATAAAATTTTCAAAAGTTTTACATTTTTAAAATCGGGATCGTAGCCTATCGGGACTGCGGTTTATCGTTCCATGACATTGCTGCTCATGTTGGTCGGGATCTCATGACTGTCAGCCGTATATGGAATCGATTGGTCCAGAAAGGCCAAACTGAACGCCATGCAGGATCTCAGTGGCCCTGGACCACTAACGACCGAGAGGACAGACATGTTGTCCTCTTGGCCTTGCAGGATCGTATAGCCACGTCATGTACCCTGAGTCAGGAACTGGGCTCGTTTGCAAGACGACAAGTGTCTGCACGGATAGTGCGATGACGTCTGCAGCACCACGGACTGTCAGCACGGCAACCATTGTTGCAGCTTTCCTTGACGCTGCAGCATAGATAGGCACGCCTACAGTAGTGTGACGAACAACGACACTGAATACAGTAGTGGCACCACGCCGTCTTTTTACACGAATCTCGGTTCTGCGTACAGTTTCATGATGGACGTATCCGTGTGTGGAGGCACCGAGGAGAACGAACATTGCCAGCTTGCATTCGTCATCGTCATATGTGCCCAGCACTTGGTGGGATGGTATGGGGTGCCATTGGGTATACATCCCGGTCACCTCTTGTTCGCATAGTCGGTAATGTGGACAGCCACCTTTACATTTCTGATGTGTTAAGGCCCGTAGCTATGCCCTAACTTCAAGACCTGCATGACACCATCTTTCAACAAGATAATGTACGACCGCATGTTGCCCGTGTTGTCCTGACCTTCCTCGATAGAGAGGGCGTTCGACTGTTATCCTGGCCAGCACACTTTCCAGATCTGTCACCCATTGAGAACATCTGGTCATGGGTTGCCGAGAGACTGACACGCCACCACTCACCAGCCACTATGATTGATGAACTCTGGCATAGAGTTGAAGCCGCATGGAATGATGTACCCGTATCTGTCATCCAAGCTCAATTCGACTCAATACCCAGCCAGATTACAGCCTGCTGTTGCTGCCAGAAGTGGCAACTCTGTGTACTGAATTCTGCATGCTGTGTATGCTAAACTACCTGCAAATTTAATCATGTCTTCCTCCCATTATACCGTATATGTACAATAAATAAGATTCTGCTATTTGCTTTCCTTGGTGTAGCAATTTTAATGGCCAGCAGTGTATTATATCTCCTCGATTACTAGTTGATACATATTTTTCTTAGCGGTAATTTATACTTATTTTTCATAGATTGTGATAATTTATTTATTTCTTACTATAATATTACTTTATTAATCTAAAAGTTACATAAAATAGTATATATATATGTACTTACATTGCATTAACCATCGTTTATCCACTATATACATAGTATTTCTGTCTTATTTTCTTTAAATGCATTTTTCTTGAAACAAACTTTTCAAAGGTTTTGCATTTTTAAAATGCTCCATGAGTCTTAATTTTTGTTTGAAATGCATGAAATTTGGCAAGAAGACACTTTTCATACATTTTAATGAAACTGGGTATGCATTTTACAATCGGACTTTATTAAGGTAATTAAAAGTGAATAAGAACCGAATGAAATGTGAAATTTTGATAAAAATTAAGTTTTAATGTAGAAAAATATTTTTAAAAAATTAACTTTCCAACCGATATAAAATTGAATACCCAAATTTGTTCATAATGTGTTTTTAAGTGATCATAAAGTAAAATTAATCAAAAATGTAAATAAATGGAACGCAAGGAGCATTTTAAAATTTTTGTTACAAAAAAAATCAATTAAAAAAACAATACAAAATTGAAAAAAATTTATTGGTATTATATATAGAAATGTTAAGAGGAATATTTATACAAATTTTCATGTTTCTAAGTCAATAAATAAATAAATAAAAATTTCAATGTCCATCGTCCCTTTATATAATAAAGAAAGCATGGCTTAAATCTCATCATAAGTTGGGCATTTGCAGTCACAGTGGACCGGAGAGAAAAAACCACCAAATTTTATTTACAGTATGCACAATTTAAAATTTAACGTGTTAGTTGATAAATCACAAAATATAATATAACAAGTAATTCAATAATAAAAACTTTTGTTTGAATGCGAACTCATACACACTACTTTTTGCCGAACTATAAAATTGTGCTAATCTTCCTTTTTAGGTTGTGAGGAATTAACCTAAAAGTATAAATTCTGATGTGTTAAAAAAATTAAATATGAAGAAATTATATTACGGATTCTGTTCGAACATCGTTGGAAAGAATGGTCTTCGAACTTTTGGGTGGTGTCATATGACCTCTGTGATAATATTTTCGGTTTCTAAGTTACCGATTTGAGTGAACATTTCGCAAAATCGTACTAAAATATAAAATAATTAATTCGAATTAAAAATCTTGACAAAGCGGATTTTCTTCTGCCTTGGAAGTTGTTTGGTGCCAACCATGAGAAGTCTGCACGCCATATATGGTAATTTTCTTATCTTTGTAAGTTACCATGACAACACATGACGTCACGAAGAAGAAAAGGTATTTTACTGTTTCGACCGAACAAAATAGAATGTAATGTATTGTATGGAATGAACGAAGGGGTAGAGCGTAGTTACAGTGTAAATCTTGTTGTATATGTGTGCGTGTAGAATAAAGATGGTCTACCTAATGACGGCTTCTGTTCCTTATTATTTAATTTAAGTAGGAAGTGAAACACAAACATAGTCCGTCGGAGTCGGAGTAAGAATTCAAGAGTTGAATTACATAAAGGATTTCGGTAACGAAATGGGAATTAGAAGGCTCCAGAAGTCGCAAAGCTTAAGGTGAGTATAGTTAAAAACTATGTTCGTTAAATTTATAGTGCAGTTGTGATACACGTATCTTGAATTTAACCAAGTTGAAATAACTATTTCTGAACTAATTACAATACAACATGATATCTACGATTCTATGGCAAGATTCATTAGAAATTATAAGAAGGATTCAAAAGATAGAAAAACGGAATCGTACCTTAATTTAAAGTTGAACAACTTTTCCGAATACTGAACCGAGTTCAAAACTAGGCACCGTAAAATAATTTCATCCAAAGAAGTTGGAAACGACGATCCTTATTTGACGGACGATTTTTACTCAACGGTAGAAAATTTCTTTATCAACAATAAGTCAGAAATCCAAGAATTTCTTGTTTCTAAATTTAGTTCAGCTTCAAACAATGAAGCAGTGCAGGATATGCGAACTCCGAATCAAAACTTTAATTATGATGTAAGATTACCAAGAATAGAATTGCCTAAATTTTCTGGTAAATACGAAGATTGGACTTCATTCCATGATATGTTTGTATCCATAATTCTAAGGTGCAAAAACTTCACTCTTTGAAAATCCATTTAGTTGGAGAAGCAGAGAAATTGCTTAAGCATTTTGCAGTTACCGAAGATAATTATGAAATAGCATGGAAATCACTAATTGAACGGTACGAAAACAAAAGAGTGTTGGTCAATTCGCAATTGAAAGCACTTTTTGCCCAACCAAAGATAACCAGGGAAAGTGCTTATTGTATTAAATGTTTATTGTATACCACCCAAGAATGTCTATCAACATTAAAAAATTTGGGAGTTCCGGTAGAACAGTGGGATGATATTGTGGTCTATATAACGACGCAGAAACTTAGTATAGAATCGCTTCAGTTATGGGAACAAAGTTTAAGCTCAAAAACAGATTTACCTAGATTTGAAGAGTTGAAAACATTTCTTGAATCCCGTTTCAGAACACTTGAAGCTATTTCAAATTATAATCAAGCTACTTCAAAGAAAGTAAGCGTCCAGGAAAAAGAAATTTCGGGAGCTAAAGAAAACCGAACAAGACCGTATCTTGTAACTAACAAAGTGATCTGTATAATCTGCTCGGGAAAACATACTTTAGGACAATGTTCATTTTCGTAAACATTTCACAATCTGAAAAAGTTAGAAACAGTGAGGCATAAAGGTTTGTGTTTTAATTGCTTATCTCCGAAACATGTTGCACGTCAATGCCTTAGCAAAATAAATTGCCGATTTTGCGATCGAAGACATCACAGTATTTTACACCGAGCAATTGTTAATAATAATCAGGATAATGGGATCAAAGCCAGGGATCATAAAGATCCAGAATCTGGTTCAAAGGAAATGTTAAGAAGTAAAAATTGTAATGAAGCTACTACTCAAACTTGCACTCATTCTTTTCGGGAAATTACGAAATTCAGTAAAATTTTATTAGCTACTGCACTTATTCGAATCGCATCACCTTCGGGAATGGAAATAACAGTGAAGGTATTATTATATCAAGGATCGCAATCGACCTTCATAACAGAATCAGCTGTACAAAAACTTGGACTTAAGAAAGAACCGGTCGTTGCTCAAATTCTTGGAATGGGAAAATCTAAAGTTGGAATATCTCGCAATCAAGTTAGATTTAAAATAAAATCCCTATTTAAGCAAGAATTATTGACGACTACTAATGCTTTAGTGCTTAAAAATCTCACAGATTATACACCACCACGATGTTCAATATCTGATTCTTGGGAACATTTAAGAAACATTAATCTTGCTTATCCAAACTTTAGCAAAGCAGGAAAAATTGATAGCATACTTGGCGCAGATATATATTCGCAAATCTTATTGGATGGTATCATGAAATGGCCAAGAGGTACTCCGATTGCTCAAAATACTTCATTAGGTTGGATTTTGACGGGATCAATCTTGAATAATTCTCAGGATAGCTATTCCAAACAACTAAAATTCTGAATCTTCACAGCATGTCGGAAATACACGATCAGCTGCGAAAATTCTGGGAAATTGAAGAAACTTCACTAACTCGAACACTCCCTGCTGAAGAATAAATGAGTGAATATATTTTCGAGAAAACTCACAGAAGGGAAAAGGGACGTTATGTAGTAAATTTGCCATTTAAAGACATTTTAACAACACTCGGTGAATCAAGAGATATAGCGATTTCGCGATTTGAGCAAAACGAAAGAAAACTCAAGAAATCCTGAAGTTAGTGCGCAATATTCAACATGTATAAATGAATATATCAAACTAAACCATATGGAAGAAATCCAAACCACCCCAAAGGATCTGAAAATTCACGGAAATCGTTACAAACCGAATCCTCATCATGCAGTGATCAAAGAAAGTAGTTCATCTACGAAACTTCGTGTGGTATTTGACGCATCTAAAAAAGCTTCTACAGGTGTATCATTAAATGATAAATTATTAGTAGGACCAAATCTTCAAGAGGATATGACAGCTACATTACATAGATGGCGATTTTATCGGATCGTATACACAGCTGATATAGAAAAAATGTACAGACAAATCCGTGCTGTTGATAAACATACAGACTATCAAAGAATAGTTTGGAGGAAATCTATGTCAGAAGCAATAAAGGATAACCGAATGCTAACAGTAACGTTGGGATTGGATTGCTCTGCTTATTTTGCTATAAAAACCTTGAAACAATTAGCTCGCGATGAGAAACGAAGTTTTCCATTAGGAGCAGAATCTACAATGAACGATTTTTACGTAGATAATCTTATGTCCGGAGCGGATGATATTTCTGAAGCATTGGAGAAACAAAATCAAACAATTAATCTTTTAAAATTAGGAGGATTCCTTCTAAGAAAATGGGCGTTTAACAAAGAATTACCTGAAAAATTTCGAGAAATATCAAAGCTGAAAACCATAGAAGCAGATCTAAACATCAAAACTCTTGGTTTATATTGGCATCCAATAACAGACGAATTCGATTACAAATTAAGTTCTATGGCAACGGAACAATCTACTATTACGAAAAGAACTATTTTATCGAACACAAGTAAACTATTCGATCCATTAGGATGGATAGCACCAGTTCTAATTACAGCTAAAATTATGCTTCAGTCATTGTGGATGATTGGATTGAATTGGGACGAAGACCCACCAGTAGAAATTCGACAACAGTGAATTGACTGGATAAGTCAATTACCAGATATAGAAAATACTAAAATTCCACGCTGGATAAACTACATTTCGAAAATCATTCTATCGAAATACACATATTTTGTGATTCCTCGAGTATTGCATATGCTTCTGTTGTCTATCTTCGGAAAATTTCTGAAAGAACAATTTCTGCACACATTGTTGCAGCAAAGACTAAAGTCGCTCCAGTGAAAACTGTATCTCTACAAAGACTAGAACTTTGTGGAGCACTGTTAGGGGCAAGATTAGCTTATCAAATCTCATTAGCAATACATGCAAAAATTGAAAATACGTACTCTAGAACAGATACAAAGATCGTTTTAGCCTGGTTGCGAGAACATCCTACGCGATGGAAAACCTTCATAGCGAATCGTGTCGTTGAAATTCACGATAAACTTAAAAACTGTAATTGGATGCATATGACATCAAAAGAAAATCCTGCCGATTGCATGACTCGTGGACTTACACCAGATGAACTGATCAAACATAAATTATGGTGGAAAGGACCTACATGGCTTACAATGCCTCAAGACTGTTGGCCTAAAACCATTGATATTCCACCTACAACCATAGAAAAAAGAAAGGTTGTCACATTAGCAACATTAAATGCAAGTTCAGATTTTGACTTGATTTCAAAATACTCCAATTTGTCTAAACTAGTAAGAATAACTGGGTATTGCTATAGATTTGCTCCTAATAGTAAGATCTCAAAATCTGAACGTAGTTTATCTTATCTTACAGGGCGAGAATTAAAAAACACTTTAAAGAAACTTGTAAAATTAACACAAAGATCATACTTTACTTCTGAGATAGAACGACTAGAGAACAAAAAAGAACTATCGCATAAGAGTCGACTTCTAAATCTCAACCCATTCCTAGATGGTGAAGGTATTATTAAGGGTAGAAGGGCGTTTAAAATATGCCAATTTACCGTTTGAAGAAATTCATCCTGCGATCTTGCAAAGAAAAAATCATTTAGTCACCCTTATAATCCAAAAAATTCATCTAGATACGTTGCATGGAGGAACACAGTTAGTATTGGGACTTTTAAGAAAAAGATATTGGATATTGGACGCTAGAAATACGATAACATTTATTTTACATATATGTATCATATGTCACAGACAAAAAGCCAAAATGTCTCAGCAGCTTATGGGAAATCTTCCAGCTCCAAGAATAAATGAATCTAGACCTTTCTCTCATACTGGAGTGGACTACTGCCGTCCAATCGAAATTAAGATTTCAAAAGGTCGTAGTGCGAAATCACAAAAGGGATATATTGCGTTATTCACATGTTTAGCCGTAAAAGCGATTCATCTAGAAGCCGTTTCCGATCTGACTAGCGAAAGTTTCATGGCAGCGTTCCGACGATTCACATCGCGTCGCGGACTTTGTTCTGATTTGTATAGTGATCAAGGGACAAATTTTAAGGGAGCACATTCCACGCTTAAGGATTACTTTAAAAAGTCGATTGATCAAATTAACAAGGAAATAGTACATGTCTTAACCGAAGATGAAGTAACTTGGCACTTCATCCCTCCTTCATCCCCACACTTCGGAGGCTTATGAGAAGCGGGCATAAAATCCACAAAATATCAATTGAAGAGAATTTTAGGAAAGATTGCTTACATTCGAAGAATTGAGCACGGTATTAACTCAAATCGAAGCATCGTTAAACTCAAGACCAATTACGCCAATTCATGATGATCCTAACGATTTCAACCCACTTACACCGGGACACTTCCTAATCGAAAATTCGTTAAAAGCAATACCTGAACCAAGTATATTAGATATAAAGGAAAATAGATTAAACAGATGGCAATTGCTACAGCAACTGAATCAACAATTCTGGAAAAGATGGAATTTAGAATACATAAGCAGGCTGCAACGAAGACCGAAGTGGTTAAAACAACGCGAAAATGTGGCCAAAGGACAACATGTTCTCATCAAAGATGATCGACTACCCCCTACTAAATGGCTTCTAGGCAGAGTAGTTGATACGCACGCAGGTAAGGATAATTTAATAAGAGTTGTCACTCTACGTACAAAAGGTGGTATTCTCAAAAGAACCCTCCGGAAGATTTCGCCCCTCCCGATCGACAATCCAGAGCCTCTAACCAAAACCAATGATGAGAGTTTAGAACTTTGAATTTTATATTTACATTATTTGTAGACCATTCATTTGAACTTTTTTTCGAAATCTAGCGGGATTCTCGATGCCAGAACGTTTAAAATTAAACTCTTAGTTCAAACAATGATTTCAAGGCTCTGTGTATGTTTGGTGCCAACCATGAGAAGTCACATGCCATATATGGTAATTTTCTTATCTTTGTAAGTTACCATGACAACACGTGACGTCACGAAGAACAAAAGGTATTTGTACTGTTTCGACCGAACAAAATAGAATGTAATGTATTGTGTGGAATGAACGAAGGGGTAGAGCGTAGTTACAGTGTAAATCTTGTTGTGTGCGTGTAGAAGACCGAAGTGGTTAAAACAACGCGAAAATGTGGCCAAAGGACAACATGTTCTCATCAAAGATGATCGACTACCCCCTACTAAATGGCTTCTAGGCAGAGTAGTTGATACGCACGCAGGTAAGGATAATTTAATAAGAGTTGTCACTCTACGTACAAAAGGTGGTATTCTCAAAAGAACCCTCCGGAAGATTTCGCCCCTCCCGATCGACAATCCAGAGCCTCTAACCAAAACCAATGATGAGAGTTTAGAACTTTGAATTTTATATTTACATTATTTGTAGACCATTCATTTGAACTTTTTTTCGAAATCTAGCGGGATTCTCGATGCCAGAACGTTTAAAATTAAACTCTTAGTTCAAACAATGATTTCAAGGCTCTGTGTATGTTTGGTGCCAACCATGAGAAGTCACATGCCATATATGGTAATTTTCTTATCTTTGTAAGTTACCATGACAACACGTGACGTCACGAAGAACAAAAGGTATTTGTACTGTTTCGACCGAACAAAATAGAATGTAATGTATTGTGTGGAATGAACGAAGGGGTAGAGCGTAGTTACAGTGTAAATCTTGTTGTGTGCGTGTAGAATACAGATGGTGTACCTAATGGCGGCTTCTGTTCCTTATTATTTAATTTAAGTAGGAAGTGAAACACAAACAGAAGTATTTCTGTACCAAATCTTGTAGCTGTCTGACGCTTGTGTTTTCAGTTACAGACGACACAAGTACGCAAATACGGTCTTGTATTGTGTGACATATAAAGGGTTTTTTTTTTTATTTTCTAGAAGTTTAGTTAAAGTGCAATTATTTTCCTCAATATTTTAGTAAATATTTAAATTTGTAATCTTTGTATTTCATTTCTTAGATCGCATTAAATTATTAATCCAGATTATTTTCAAGTTTATTGGTCTGAATTTATTTTATCAAAATTTCTCTTTGGACAAAAGTGAAATTAAAATTACTTAAAATAAATTTAATAAATATATCCTATTCTCAATTAAGTTAAAATAACATCTGGAAGATTAATGAGACATACGCATCATAAATGCGCACATAAGATTCGTAGAAACGAGCAAGTATAACTAAAATAGGAATAACAGAATGTATAATACCTTTCAAACTGCCTGTCATTATCCATAAATTTCTCGTGCTAAAATATGTTTGCAATCCGTGAAAAAGAAGGCTCTTGAGGATCTTGAATTGTAATGCAGTGTATCATGTCTGGAACATTAAAATTCCTCGCTTCGCTGAACCTCATCATTACTTATCGACGATGGAAAATCTATAGAGTTTGACGTGTCAGTTAACACCGATTCTGTCAAGTATACAGAAAGGTTTACTGAAGATGTACCAATTGAAGCATTATCTCCAAAAATGAATGGGACAAAAATATTTTCAGAAAGGGCATAATTCGAGTACTTATCCTCTTCTGGGGACTCTTCAATAGTTTCTGGGAGTACTCGATACTTTTCATTATCGCAATCAGGTTTCGGATAAAATGATCGTGTATATGAAAATTCAACATTTTCTTTATCATTTTCCCACACTGTTGAACCATTGTAGACTGTAGGAGTTAAGAAGCTAGTGTTTTCATGATATTCTGAGGAATCCTCAGATGGATATTGTTCTACATCAGAATCTTGATCCTCATAAATGGCAAAAAGAATGGCATTGAAGTTATAAAAATAATGTTCTAGTGTAAAGGCCACATTTTCTTCAAAAGCATCGGAATTATCCTCTTTTGTAGATGCAATGTTGGACTTCTATCCGGCAGAATCTGCATCACCGCAATCTGGTGTCGGAATGCTCCGTACGTAATATTCAATTTCTAAAAATATAGTATCATTTCTATAGACTATTATATAATCACCACTGTCTGGAGAAGGTGTTAAGGCCACATTTTCTTCGAAGGCATCGGAATTATCTTCTTTTGTAGATGCAATGCTGGACTTTCATCTGGGAGAATCTGCATCAACGCAATTTGGTGTCGGAATGCTCCGTACGTCATCTTCAATTTCGAAAAATCGAGTATTGTTGCTAAGACTATTGTATTATCACCACTGTCTGGAGAAGGTGTTAAGGCCACATTTTCTTTAAAAGCATCGAAATTATCCTCTTTCGTAGATGCAATGTTGGACTCGCATCCGGAAGGATCTGCATCATCGCAATCTGGTGTCGGAATGCTCCGTACGTCATCTTCAATTTTTAAAAATATAATAATAAATATATCCTATTCTCAATTAAGTTAAAATAACACCTGTGGAAGATTAATGAGACATACGCATCATAAATACGCACATAAGATTCGTAGAAACGAGCAAGTACAGTAGGTGCCGCTTAATGTGATCGCTTTGGGACAGATGCTATTTGATAACAATAACCGATTGATAACAATAAACAAAAAGTATCAAAAACATAAAATTTTGATTTTAAAAATTAATATTTACTGTATTTTTGCAGCTACTACAAATTTAAAAGATTCACTAAGATTTAAAAGATTCACACAAACACTATTTTAAACAAATCGTTAAAATAGATCAATTAAAAAAAGTCTTTCAAAGTTGTCTTCCTTGTATTTTGTCTCAGCAAATTATTTATAAAACTTTCATATCTGTACTGTTCGCGAAAGTCCCCAGCAGTGCCTCTGTGTTGCACCCCGAGTCCCAAAACACGGAGAGCCTCTCTCATTTCAGTAGCAGTTGGAGGATTCTCAACAAGGTTTTCAGCTTCGTCCTCATCTTCATCCGATGCTTTTTCATCGTTTTCTTCGATAGAACACGATACAGCTCGGCATACATCTTCATCAGTCATTGTTGTAGCCACTTGGGCATTCTCATCTATAGACATCCATTCTGCAAAGTCATTTTCAGTCATGTCGGATGGTACAAGTACTGTTTCATCGAATTCCGGTACATCCATACCTTCGTCCGCTTTAACGAATCCACCGTGCGAGAAACAGTTCTTAATTGTATTCTCGGACACTCGATCCCACGACATTGTCAAAAGATGGAGAGCCTGAAGGACATTCGACTTCTTTGCTAACGCGTTTGCACTCAGTTGTTCCGTACCTTCCATATTTTCCAAAACCCTAGTGCGCATTTCTCCACGGTAATACGCTTTCATTGCACGAATTATTCCTTGGTCACATGGTTGGATAAGTGATGTAGTGTTGGCAGGTGGGAGAATGATTTTGATATGCTTTAATGTGACATTTACATCGTGGGCTCTGCAGTTATCGATGAGTACGACGATATTGCGATCTAATTCTTTGTCCCACTTTAGAAGCCATTCGCTGAATAGAGCAACTGTCATTCACGCTGTTTTATTGGCAGCATAATCAACAGGCAATTTTTTAACACCCTTAAAGCATCTGGGCTTTTTGGTTTTTCCGATAACAAAGAGTTTCTTCTTCTTTCCAGTCACGCTCGCACAACAGAGAACAGTTATACGTTCTTTTGAAATTTTGCATCCCTTAGAGCTCTCGTTTTTGAACAGGTACGTATGTTCTGGCAAGGCACGAAAATAAAGTCCAGTTTCGTCAGCATTGTAGATGTTTTCGAGTGAATAATCAGCGATTATTTTCGGCCATTCTTCGGAAATCCATGCCTTTGCAGCTGGAAAAGCTGCATCCTTTTCTTCCCCATGGGTACGTTTGAACACAATGTTCTCCCTTTTCCTCCAGCGATTAAACCACCCCTCTGTTGCGACGAATTTTTTTTTTGCCCATTTTAGAAGCAAGATCTTCAGCTTTCTGCCGCATTAAAGGACCGTTTATGCGTGCATCCTTTTCCCTAACATTGGCAAACCACAGTGTCAAAGCCGATTCGACTTCTCCACATTTCCCAGTACGTCTTCGCTTACAGTTCAAATTTGCGTTCAACTGCGCTTTATTTTCAATCTCGTCGCGATTCTTTAACATTTTACAGAGTAATGGCTGAGAGATTTTAAGTGCAGCAGCAGCATTTCTTTGACTCATCTTGGGTAAATTATCAAAACGTTTCAAAATGTCAATTTTGTCCTTAACAGTTAAATCATTGCGTTTTTTTTCCATTGCTAAAATGCTTAACCATCTGCAATAAAGTTTGAAATGCAACTTTACAGACAGAAAAAATTCTACAGCTTACAACAGTCCAAGAACTTTGCTTACTGATAAGAAAAGAACTCAACGCTTTTCCTACGCCCACACCATTCTCAAAGGGGGAGAGAAATCACCACCTGCAGAGCTGGCGCCAAGCGCCGGGATTCCTGCACGTGCGATTTCTGCACAAAGGGCCCCTGTTTGGGGATTCTCCCTTTACTTTTACGTATATGGAGTTTGGATTTTTTGTTGAGAGAATGAAAAAAAAAATTGAAAATGGTACAAGAACGACGAAAGTGAAGTGATAAAGTGATAACAATAAACGAAGGCGCTGATTACAAAAACCGATTTTTTTAACATGTGTTAATATACAAGCGTTCGGGACTTCGCGATTCTGATAACATTAAACGAATGATAACATTATCCGCGATCACATTAAGCGGCACCTACTGTATAACTAAAATAGGAATAACAGGCTGTATAATACCTGTCAAATTGCCTGTCATTATCCATATATTTCTCGTGCGAAAATATGTTTGCAATCCATGAAAAAGAAGACTCTTGAGGATCTTGAATTGTAATGCAGTGTATCATGTCTGAAACATTAAAATTCCTCGCTTCGGTTTCTTGAACCTCATCATTACTTATCGACGATGGAAAATCTGTCGATTTTGACGTGTCAGTTAACACTGATTCTGTCAAGTATACAGAAAGGTTTACTGAAGATGTACCCATTGAAGCATCATCTCCAAAAATGAATGGGGCAAAATTTTTTTCTGAAAGGGCATAATTCGAGTAATTATCCTCTTCTGGGGACTCTTCAATAGTTTCTAGGAGTATTCGATACTTTTTATTATCGCAATCAGATTTCGGATAAAATGATCGTATATATGAAAATTCAGCATTCTCTTTATGATTTTCCCACACTGTTGAACCATTGCAGACTGTACAAGAAGTTAAGAAGCTAGTGTTTTCATGATATTCTGAGGAATCCTCAGATGGATTTTGTTCTATATCAGAATCTTGATCCTCATAAATCACAAAAGGACTGGCATTGAAGTTATAAAAATAATGTTCTGGTGTAAAGGCCACATTTTCTTCAAAGGCATCGGAATTATCCTCTATTGTAGATGCAATGTTGGACTTACATCCGGCAGAATCATCATCATCGCAATCTGGTGTCGGAATGCTCCGTACGTCATCTTCAATTTCTAAAAATATATTGTAGCGTTTCTTGAGTGATATGCATAGACATCTTCAATAACATAACGATTTATTAACACACTTAAATACCTATCTTAGGTTACATAATAAATTGTAATTCACATCTTGCGACAATACACAGCATATATCTCCTACCATAAAGCTTTACTCTCTGTCTGTGTCTCAATCAATCTCAGTTGCCCGTAACGTCCATTGCACACTCATTTATACTCACCCTTTCTCCAGTTACGATCAACAGTTACAGCTTCACCTTAAGGTTAAGTCACAGTTAGTTGAAGGAAAATTATTTCCCAACAAGGCCCCCCGTAATTTTACTCCTGTTAACTTTACAAATATAGATATACAAGTAGAACCATTACATTACATAACATTCAATGCTTGTTTAAATCTTAACAGTTTATCTTTACATACAGCTTTAGTTAATATATCTGCTAGATTGTCATTACTCAATACATAAATAAGTTCAAAATTTTGAGATTTTAAGCTCTCATTTACAAAACTTACTTTACGAATAATGTGGTCTCATCTGCTTGAAGTTATTCCACTTTCACAAATGAAAATCGATGATTTGTTATCACAATAAAGTTTTACACTCACTAAAGTCTTAAGTAAAAGTTCGTCAAAAAACAATTGTAAAGAAATCCCTTTTTTCATACAGCTTACCAATGCAGATACTTCGGCATCACAAGTAGATAGAGATACAGTGTCCTGCGATTTAGAAGTCCAACTAATTAGATTAGGGCCAAGTTTGTAAAGAAAACCTGTTGTTGACTTCTGATTTGGTTTCTTACATACATCTCCAATTAGCGTCTGCATATCCTGAAAGATTAAAATCACCTTTAACGTATACCAATCCTTGGTCTTTAGTTCCTTTCACATATCTAAGAATTCTCTTAACAGCAGTCATGTGTATAACTCTTGGATCCTTATTGTACTTTGACAAGGTTGCTAAAGCATACGCGATGTCCGGTCTCGATTTCATTCCGAGGTACAATATTGAACCAATAATTTCTTGATATTTGTGGGGATCACATTTTTCTGAAGTTTCGTAATTGTCAAAGTCCACATTTATGTCCATTGGTGTTGCAATGCTGTTACAATCTTGCATTTTAAATCTCTTTAATATTTCATCTGCATAAGCTTCTTGTTTGATGATCATTTGATTTTCTTCTACTGAAATTTCTAATCCTAGGAAATTTTTCATATTAATGTTTTCCTTTAGTTTAAAATTTTCTTTCAATTTTCTAATTACACAATCTAAAATTTCACCATCAGAATTTATAATTATCAGATCATCTACGTAAATTCCAATTATTAATCGAGAATTTCCCTTCTCGTAGTTGAAAACACACTTGTCAGATTTAAATGCTTTGAATCCACATTTTAGTAAGTAATCAGATAAAGTTTCATACCACACTTTACCAGACTGTTTTAACCCGTAAATAGCTTGGTTTAATTTACACGCCATATTTTTATTCTTTCTACGTTCATATCCTTTGGGTTCTTCCATATAAATAGTCTCAGTTAACTTTCCATACAAATAAGCAGTTTCAACATCATAAAAATTAATTTTCCAATTTTTCATTAATGCAAATGCTAAAAGTGTTCTTAAGCTATCAGTTTTAATAACTGGTGAAAAAGTTTCAGTATAATCTACTCCAAACCTCTGAGAACAGCCGATTGCTACTAATCGCGCTTTGTATATCATGTTAGATGCTTCTGGTGTGTTTTTAATGCTGTATACCCATTTACAGTTTATTGGTTTGATTCCTTCTGGAATCTTTTCATAAGTCCAAACATTATGAAATTTTAGCGATTCCATTTCTTTATCCATTGCTTCTATCCAATTTTGCTTTTGATCAGAACATACAGCTTCCTCATAACTTGACGGTATATTTCGTCGATCTCTCGCCTTTAGTATGGTTTGATCTGGATAATAATCTGGATCTACAGTTTCATTATCACTTTCAAATGATTCGTTGTAATTTATAATTTTAGTTCGAGGTCTTAAACTGCGAGTTGTACAACCATCATCAGGATCTTGATCATTTCTCGGTTGATCGGTTTCAACACTAGTCGATTCTTCATCTGCATCAAAACTGTCTTCTTCAAACAGATTTTTACCAAAATCTAAGATTTTTGTCGGGGAATCTGAATATACTCGATTTTGTTCTAACAGTTCATTTCCCTTAGTTTCTTCAAGGAATCTAACATCTCGAGATTCTACTATGTCTTGATTTTTAGGATTCCAGATTCTATATGCTTTTCTTGATTCAGAATATCCCACGAATATTCCAACGTCTGTAATTTTATCAAACTTGCTTCTTTTATGTTTTGGTTTCCAATAATGAGCCTGACATCCAAATACTCGAAAGTATGAAACACTTGGTTTCCTTCCAGTAAAAAGTTCCTCTGGTGTGTTCTTATTTCTTGATTTTGAAGGAGTTCTGTTTTTTATATAAGTAAATGTATTCATGGCCTCTGCCCAAAATTTGATAGGTAAATTAGCTTCTATTAATAAAGCTCGCGTACCTTCAATTAAAGTTCTATTTGCTCTTTCACTTCGACCATTTTGACTTGGTGAGAAGTATGTTGTTTTCTGATGATCAATTCCTTTACTTTTACAAAGACGGTCCATTTCTGCATTTAAAAATTCCGTTCCATTATCACTCCTGATCCTCTGAACATTTTTTCTAGTACTGTTTTCAAGTTTAAATATCAAATACTTGAATGTTTCGAAAACATCCGCTTTTGACTTTATAAATTTTGCAAATATTTTCCTTGAAAAATCATACACTACTGTTAAAACATATTTAGCTCCTCCTAAAGAAGCTTCTTGTATTGGACCGATTAAGTCCATATGAAGAAGTTCCAACGGCATTTTTGATTGCTCACCGATTACTTCCTTAAATGGTTTTCTAGCGTATTTCGCTTGAATGCAAGTAATACAATCACTCGAATTTGACTCTTGTTTAGACTCAAAGTTATATACCATTGAATTTTTTAACATAAGTTTCATATATTTTTCATTAATATGGCCTAATCTCTTATGCCACATTTCCCAAGAAGTGCTTTTACCCGCTTTGTAAATAAAATTCTTATCCTTGATCGCTTTCAAATCAGCAACGTAAAATTCCGATCGTTTTGTGCTTAATATTGTATTGCCTTTCCTATCTAAAATATGCCCTCCAGATTCATCAAATAAAACATTCATATCTGTCAATTTTCGAACAGATATCAGATTGCTTTTTAGTTTCGGTACATAAAGTACATCCTTTAGCACTATATCTGAATTAAATTTTCCACTTACTTCTCGCAATGTCACGGATCCTTTTGCTTGAGAAGATATCCTGCTATCGTCAGCTAACAAAATATTTCTTTTTTCTTCTTGTACTTCATTTAAGTAGTCAAGATTTTCAGTCATGTGACTAGTCGCTCCACTGTCTAAGATCCATCTGGCTTGCAATACACCTTCTGTAGCTTTTAAAGTTCTTTTTGATCCATTACTGTCGCATATACTTTTTGATTCTGAATATCTTCGCCGATTTGCTTGTTTAAAACTATCCTTTAAGAAACTTGATTTTCGCTGATTAGCTGGATTATGCCAACAATTCACGGCTTTATGACCAGTTTTATTACAAATATAGCATAAAATTTTTCTGCTATAAATTTGTTCAAATCGCTTTGGTTCATTGTATGATTTCGAACTTCAATATCTTCTGCTATTCTGTACTTTAAAAACAGACGAGATTGCTTTTTCAGCTTCGTTAGATCTTTCCTCGTGCAACTTGAAAATTCGACGAACATCAGAAATGGTAGCTTCCTGAAAGTTGTCAAATTGCATTGCGATTAAATTATACTTTGGTGGGAGTCCCTTGATCAAAGTGCTTATAAATTCTTCATCTATATTTGCACCCAATATACGTGCACTTTCCAGCAATTTCTCGGCTCTCAACAAATAGTCGTTCCAGTTTTCGTTCATTTCCATCTGTAATCGTGACACATTGGTTCTCGCTTCTATTCTTCTTCTTTTCAGATCACCTTCATACCTGTTGCTTAGGGAAGTCCAAATTTCCTTGGTAGTATTACAAGTAAGAATCAAGCAAACTTGCATATCACTTAAAGTGCATGTAATAATTCCTCTTGCTTGAGAATCGTATTTCTTCCACTCAGTTAGTTCTGATTCCTCTTCTGGCGGATTATCAGTTAGATACAAGCCTAATCCTTTTCCCTCAAGTATACTTCCAATACGATACTTCCAACTATTGAAGTTTTTTCCGTCAAATCGAGGAATTGCTTGCTCCGCCATTTTTGCACAGTAGCGCTTACTACGCACTTTTAATTGAGTGTAGAGACTGGGCCCATAACCCTTTGTAGCGTTTCTTGAGTGATATGCATAGACATCTTCAATAACATAACGATTTATTAACAAACTTAAATACCTATCTTAGGTTACATAATAAATTATATGCTGTGTATTGTCGCAAGATGTGAATTATATCTCCTACCATAAAGCTTTACTCTCTGTCTGTGTCTCAATCAATCTCAGTTGCCCGTAACGTCCATTGCACACTCATTTATACTCACCCTTTCTCCAGTTACGATCAACAGTTACAGCTTCACCTTAAGGTTAAGTCACAGTTAGTTGAAGGAAAATTATTTCCCAACATATATCGTTGCTATAGATTATTGTATTATCACCACTGTCTGGAGAAGGTGTTAAGGCCGCATTTTCTTCAAAGGCATCGAAATTATCCTTTTTCGTGGATGCAATGTTGTACTTGCATCCGGCAGTATCTGTATCATCGCAGTCTGGTGTCGGAATGCTCCGTACTTCATTTTCAATTTCTAAATATATAGTATCGTTGCTATAGACAATTTTATTATCACCACTGTCTGTAGAAGGTGTTAAGGCCACATTTTCTTCAAAGGCATCGGTATTATCCGCTTTCGTGGATGCAATGTTGGACTTGCATCCGGAAGGATGTGCATCATCGCAGTCTGGTGTCGGAATGCTCCGTACGTCATCTTCAATTCCTAAAAATATAGTATCGTTGCTATAGACTATTATATAATCACCACTGTCTGGAGAAGGTGTTAAGGCCACATTTTCTTCGAAAGCATCGGAATTACCTTCTTTTGTAGATGCAATGCTGGACTTCCATCTGGTAGAATCTGCATCATCGCAATTTGGTGTCGGAATGCTCCGTACGTCATCTTCAATTTCTAAAAATATAGTATCGTTGCTAAGACTATTGCATTATCACCACTGTCTGGAGAAGGTGTTAAGGCCACATTTTCTTTAAAAGCATCGAAATTATCCTCTTTCGTAGATGCAATGTTGGACTTGCATCCGGAAGGATCTGCATCATCGCAATCTGGTGTCGGAATGCTCCGTACGTCATCTTCAATTTTTAAAAATATAGTAATAAATATATCCAATTCTCAATTAAGTTGAAATAACACCTGGAAGATTAATGAGACATACGCATCATAAATACGCACATAAGATTCGTAGAAAAGAGCAAGTATAACTGAAATAGGAATAACAGACTGTATAATATCTTTCAAATTGCCTGTCATTATCCATATATTTCTCGTGCGAAAATATGGTTGCAATCCGTGAAAAAGAAGACTCTTGAGGATCTTGAATTGTAATGTAGTGTATCATGTCTGAAAAATTAAAATTCCTCGCTTCGGTTTCTTGAACCTCATCATTACTTATCGACGATGGAAAATCTGTCGAGTTTGACGTGTCAGTTAACACTGATTCTGTCAAGTATACAGAAAGGTTTACTGAAGATGTACCCATTGAAGCATCATCTCCAAAAATGAATGGGGCAAAAATTTTTTCTGAAAGGGCATAATTCGAGTAATTATCCTCTTCTGGGGACTCTTCAATAGTTTCTAGGAGTATTCGATACTTTTTATTATCGCAATCAGATTTCGGAAAAATGATCGTGTATATGAAAATTCAACATTCTCTTTATGATTTTCCCTCACTGTTGAACCATTGTAGACTGTAGAAGGAGTTAAGAAGCTAGTGTTTTCATGATATTCTGAGTAATCCTCAGATGGATTTTGTTCTATATCAGAATCTTGATCTTCATAAATCACAAAAGGAATGGCATTGAAGTTATAAAAATAATGTTCTGGTGTAAAGGCCACATTTTCTTCAAAGGCATCGGAATTATACTCTATTGTAGATGCAATGTTGGACTTACATCCGGCAGAATCTACATCATCGCAATCTGGTGTCGGAATGCTCCGTACGTCATCTTCAATTTCTAAAAATATATCGTTGCTATAGATTATTGTATTATCACCACTGTCTGGAGAAGGTGTTAAGACCACATTTTCTTCAAAGGCATCGGGATTATCCTCTTTCGTGGATGCAATGTTGGACTTGCATCCGGCATTATCTGTATCATCGCAGTCCGGTGTCGTAATACTCCGTACTTCATCTTCAATTTCTAAATATATAGTATCGTTGCTATAGACAATTTTATTATCATCACTGTCTGGAAAAGGTGTTAAGGACACATTTTCTTCAAAAGCATCGGAATTATCCTCTTTCGCGGATGCAATGTTGGACTTGCATCCGGTAGTATCTGTATCATCGTAGCCTGGTGTCGGAATGCTCTGTACTTCATCTTCAATTTCTAAATATATAGTATCGTTGCTATAGACTATTGTATTATCACCACTGTCTGGAGAAGGTGTTAAGGCCACATTTTCTTCAAAGGCATCGGGATTATCCTCTTTCGTGGATGCAATGTTGGACTTGCATCCGGCATTATCTGTATCATCGCAGTCCGGTGTCGGAATACTCCGTACTTCATCTTCAATTTCTAAATATATAGTATCGTTGCTCTAGACAATTTTACTATCTCCACTGTCTGGAGAACGTGTTATCGCCACATTTTCTTCAAAGGCATCGGAATAATCCTCTTTCGTGGATGCAATGTTGGACTTGAATCCGGAAGGATCTGCATCAGCGCAGTCTGGTGTCGGAATGCTCCGTACGTCATCTTCATTTTCTAAAAATATAGTATCGTTCCTATAGACAATTTTACTATCACCACTGTCTGGAGAAGGTGTTAAGGACACATTTTCTTCAAAAGCATCGGAATTATCCTCTTTCGCGGATGCAATGTTGGACTTGCATCCGGTAGTATCTGTATCGTCGCAGCCTGGTGTCGGAATGCTCTGTACTTCATCTTCAATTTCTAAATATATAGTATCGTTGCTATAGACAATTTTATTATCACCACTGTGTGGAGAAGATGTTAAAGCCACATTTTCTTCATAGACATCGGAATTATCCTCTTTTGTAGATGCAATGTTGGACATACATCCGGAAGGATCTGCATCATCGGAATCTGGTGTCGGAATGCTCCGTACTTCATCTTCAATTTTTAAATATATAGTATCGTTGCTATAGACAATTTTATTATCACCACTGTCTGGAGAATGTGTTAAGGCCACATTTTCTTCAAAAGCATCGGAATTATCCTCTTTTGTAGATGCAATGTTGAACTTGCATCCGAAAGAATCTGCATTATCGCAATCTTGTGTTGGAATGCTCCGTACGTTATCTTCAATTTCTAGAAATATAGTATCGTTACTATAGGTTATTATATAATGACCACTGTCTGGAGAAGGTGTTAAGACCACATTTTCTTCAAAGGGATCGGAATTATCCTCTTTCGTGTATACAATGTTGGACTGCATCCGGCTGTATCTGAATCATCGCAGTCTGGTGCCGGAATGCTCCGTTCTGAATCTTCAATTTCTAAATATATAGTTTCGTTTCTATAGACAATTTTATTATCACCACTGTCTGGAGAAGATGTTAAGACCATATTTTCTTCCAAAGCATCGGCATTATACTTTTTCGTAGATACAATGCTGGACTTCTATCCGGCAGAATCTGCATCATTGAAATTTGGTGGCGGAATGTTCCGAACGTCATCTTCTATTTCTATTATCACGACTGTCTGGAGTAGGTGTTAAGACCACATTTTCTTCAAAAGCATCGGAATTATCCTCTTTCGTCGATGCGATGTTGGATTTCTATCCGGCAGAATCTGCATCATCGCAGTCTGTTGTGGGAATGCTCCGTACGTCATCTTCAATTTCTAAAAATATAGTATCGTGCTATAGACTGTTGTATTATCTCCACTGTCTGGAGAATGTGTTAAGGCCACATTTTCTTCAAAAGCATCGGAATTATCCTCTTTTGTAGATGCAATGTTGGATTTACATCCGGAAGGATCCGTATCATCGGAATCTGTTGTCGGAATGCTCCTTACGTCATCTTCAATTGTTTTCAATGTTTTCAATCAGTTGTTTTCAATGAAGTTTTCAAATATAATAAATTACCGTAGTATTATGATAATTCGTAAATTATTACCGAGGAATATATCACATTTTAGAGATGTTTAAACCAGGCAATTTATATTTCAATGCCCTCATTTGAATGAAGTTCATTTTTTTCGATGAAGATTTAAGTTTTCAAATATAATAAATTATGGTAGTATTGGGATACGTTTTAAAATATTACCGAGTAATGTATTGGATTTTGGACATGTTTAAATAAAATTGCATTGAAGTTGGAAAGTGTTTCATAATCAATGCTTTAAGCATGATTAATCTTTCTTGTCATTTATCGACTTCTTCGATTAATGACAATCGATTCTTGTCATTGATCGACAAACCCTGGTCCTGAACCAAACCTTGAATCGATTCTTGTCATTAATCGACAAACCCTGGTCCTACAAACTCGAAACACAAACTAAATTAAGTGAGGCAATTTCACGGCTCCCTATAAAATTTCATGAATTTCGGCTGCAGCAGAACTCAATAATTCAATATTATTTAGATAGATACTGTTATTATCAATGGGGCAATAACAGTATCTGTGCTGCTATTGCCAATGGGAGTGTATTTTAAATATAACTAAGTTGTAAAACACCGCTTATAAATTACTTATATTTTAAGGCAATTGTCTCAATATCTCAATAAACATACATAAAAAGAACAACACTTCTTACCTGATGAAAAGAAAGATTGGTTCCAGTGTAAGCAAGTATCTAAAATTTACCATATGTAGTGGCATCCTAAAATCATTAAGACGAGCCGCAAACGGAATAACAGCGAACCACACACTCACGTCTTCACCAAAGTTTTTTTGCGGAACACAAAATCAAGAAGCTGAAAAATGTTGAAATTTAAATTGAAGGCGTCAGTTTACATATCTCAGGTATTAGTTGATAGGTTTAAGCCACACCTCACCCTCTGTGCCATAGAAACCAGGCTTTGCACATAGGAGGCACGTGCTGCCCTAGTCTGGTGGACTATCCTGTTCGACAACTAGGAACAATAGACAGACTCGTGGGACTCATCACGGTTTCCTGGAAACTGATCCCTTATTGTAAAGTTATTAGCAAACATTTTATTACTAAAGAAGGTAATTATTTCATAAATACCGCTCTCCTGTTCTAAAAGTTTAAGGGATTTGATTTGGTATAAATGTATCATTTAAATGTACCGTAACATTTAAGAGCCGTAAATTAAAAACAATTGAGACGAACTTGCTATCTTATATAATAGAGATGTTTGAGTGTATCACGCATATAAAAAATCCAAACTACCGACAGTCGATAAAATCAGTACAGTACAGAAGTAACTGAACTCACAGGACGCTGTGCCTCGTCAAAATTTAATTTTTATTTTCCTCATATACATAGTACAATATAAAAGGAATGTATAACGTCAAAAATTGAATTTCAAGATTTTGACTGAACACGATTCCAACATTTTTGAGGTGATGTGTGTGTGTATCCGTGTGTCTACGCATTTTCACAAACAAAGGGAGCGACATTGAGTACAAATATTACAGCCGCTGAATACAAGAACCTTATTGATTTGAAAGGTAATTAAATGTTAAGACCCCCAAATTTTTTAATGGAATTTTGCGACAATCAAAACGTTCAATAATGCAACGTAAACGATCACTTCTTATGTAACATTTCATCAAAAAATAAATGACACATTTTTTTAGACACTAGCATGATCCGTTCTCGAGATATTGCGCAAATGAACTTATAAAAAATAATCACATAAAAATCAAAAAGTATTAACTACTGTGAAATATGTTCACTTTTCATAAGTGCGACGTGCATATTGTTCGTTCCATTCATGAAAGAATATATTTTGGGAAGTAGTTTCGTGTTCTAACGCCTAAAAATTCGCCGACAGTTTATTTATTTATATATATGAAAAACTCTTTCCTGACTGTGTGGATCACTCGGCGATAAATTTGATGAATTAGGCTACTAATTTGGCGAAATATCGCCAACTTGCAGACTTGTCATCGAGGCAGAATCCAAATGTACAATTCAACGCTAAGATGTTTTGTTTGGATCTTATACATCATTCTTCCACTGTGAAAGAATAAATTCATTGCATTATATAGGAAAGTCATATGCTGCTAATATTAGACTTTTTTCTTTAATTCGAATTTGTTTAAAAGATATGAGCATTCAAAAATGGATAAAAATTATGCCAAATGGGAAGTAATATTTCCCAAATTCTGATTTCCGTCATATGATTTGCATACCTTCTAATATATAAAAAATACTTTTCTCTCAGTTTGTCTGCAGCACTTGGTGATTCATTTGGCAAATTTGGCGTATAATTTAGTATCACCAATTTGGCATAAGAATCGACAATTTGGCAGTATTTCGCCCCAGATTGATAAAAAATATGGTTAAAATTGCAAAAATGACGCTAAATTAATAAAAATGACCTCCAATTGATGAATTATTATTAAAACATTTTTATATATTGACTATATCGCTTATTAAGGAAGTTATCAATATTGATAATGGTTTAGAGTTACTCGAAATAAGTCAATTGGGTATTTTGAAATAGTTTTACATGTTATTCGGAAAATCGCCAAATGTATAATTCAACGATAAAAACACAGCACCCTGGATCTTATACATTATTTTTTGACTGTAAAAGCAGTAAATCCACTACATTTTATAAGAACAGTTATGTGCTGCCCACATCAAATTTTTATTAATTTCTCGACAATTTCTGGTCCTAGAAATGCGAAACATGTTCTACATTTTAAGTACGGCTGTTTTAAGGCTACCAACAAAATATCATGAATTTTGGTGTAGCCATTCTCCCGGTTAATGAGACAAACACACATACCCACAGACAGATATTCAATTTTATTTATATATTAGACTAGCAGTATACCCGTTCTTCGTACGAACTATATAATATGAAGAAACTTCAAATTACCAATTATTTTCAAGTCTATGCAGTATTCTAAATGATATTGTTCAAAACATTTTACTAAAATATTTAATTTAATTCTCCTTAAAAGTAGTACAACAATATCAGTTCTCTCTATCCAAAATTATTTTCACAGGCAGATCTAAAGATTAAAACATCCTGGTCCCGTTTGCAAATAAATTTACAAAAGATATGAAATTGGATCAGTATATGCCAAAATGAAAGTTCTAAAATGGTATTAGAAAATATAACCATAACATATTGATTCTGTTTCAGCAATAAGTTAAACTCGACAATTAGCTATACAAGTTTGCAAAATCTTTGCCAAAATAAAATAGATAATTTAAGAAATTGATAATATCCCCTTAACCTTTCAAGCCATATGTTGTAATTGAGATAATCCAGTCAAAAATGTATTTCTAATAAAATATTTACATTTTTTAATGAATTAAATTGAAAATTATTTAATTAGAACCATCGGCTGTATAAACTCATTGAGTTTAATTCCGTTGCTTAGCAACATGATATCATTTTTTTTTACAAATAAATTTGTGGCAAAAATATTTTCTGCAAAATTCTATCTCTATGTGGTGGTACGTTTTCCTTAATTAATATATCTGGACAACCCCTGCATGGGCAAAATTTTAAGACTCCATGCATGGGCAAAATTTTAAGTGTGGCTATTTTATAGTTAACCACAAAAGTTCATGAAATTTTGTGCAACCTTTCTATCGTGATGATGAGACAAACACACAAATAAATAGACAGATTTTCAATATTATTTATATGGATTATTCCTGCTGTAGAAAGAAAGTTTATATTGGAAATAATATTCTACCTTATCTTTTCTATTCTTTCATGAATCAACGGCACTTGAGTGTCTGGTACCAATGATGCATGAACTTAGCAGGTGGTGAATTTTGTGGAGATTACTCCAACTACACCTTTCAACAAAGAGAGCTGATAAAACCGATTGATTGACGATTATCCAAAATAAACTTAAAAGTAGAGTGAAAAGGTAATGGCAGCTGAAAGGATTTAAATAAAGGGTCACAACAATAGTTCAACCAGAATGGAATTTTTCTACGTCTCCCTAAATTGAATGATAAGCGAATCCAGTTAAAATCCTTTATTGTTCAAAATAGGAAATCAGAATCGTTGTGGGAATTCGTGAACCAAAGCACAAACTCTTCTGTATTCTGTACTTTTCATATATTTAATCGCCTCAGGTGTGGAGCCAACCTGTTGGTTTTACAGCTTCATAGTATAACCCTCGTCTTAGAATGCATTGATTGCGACAGTTGTCAAGAAAACAAAGAATGTTTGTATGAGAAAGAAACAGTGTTCGTTCGTTACTAATTCGCCCGTGCTGAAGGGGCGCCTACGCACCACGTCCGCAAGCCCCCCTGGTCCTATGGCGAAGGGGAGAAAATTTACAGCTTCGCTTTTATAGAGTCTCCCCGAAGGGCGGAAGTCTGACTTGGTCTCGACATGACAACATCCATGCCCGCTGACGGGATTCGAACCCGCAACCCGGCAATCCAGCGATCAGCCGGAAACGCATGCCCCTGACTGCAATTATTACAGATAACATAATCGAAAATAACTTTATTTATATGCATTTACAAAGAAATTACGCGATGTTTATTTGTGTATAATGAAAGTTTTAGAATGATTGCTTGTTTAGAAAACTTTCCGCACATATTTCTGTAAATTCGTGTATTTAAAACAAAGTTCATTAATAAAAAAAAACATCGCCTCCTGTAATAACAATGACAGGTGTCAAAAAACGAAACGAAACTTTCACATGATTTATATTTTTCAGAAAGGGAAATACAGTTTTATTATGTACTAGCAGCATACCCGTTCTTCGTACGGAATATATAATATAAAGAAACTTATAATTCGTAATCATGTGCAAATTCTGTTAAGATATTAAATGTATTGCTTCTAAAGAGAAGTTTGAGAATATATGTTCTCACTATGCAAAATTATTTTCATGAGCAGATCTGAAGAATAAAACATCCTGGCCCCTTTTTTAAGCAAATATACAAAAAAAAAGGGAATTGTATCAATATATGCATCCCCGTACTACTTATATCGTCGCAGATTAGAATATATGCCAGTGTGCTAGTAGAAGATTCCCCGTATTACAATATGAGTCTCAAAAATATTTGCCAAAATAAAAGAGATGACGTAATAAATTGGAAATATCAATAATCCCCGTAATCTTTATACCAGAAGGCGTAATTTATTCCAATATATGCCAATATATAACAAAATATATGCCAATACACCTGTACTACTTATATTCTCACAGATTAGAAGATATAATGCATTTGTAGAAGATTACTCGTACAAAGTACTATATATGAGTTTCAACAATTTTCGGCATAATAAAACAATGGCATAATAACTTGAAAATATCAATAATCCCTGAATCAACAGTCCCCGAAAATATCAATAATAATAATGTTTAAACCTGGGGACCGTAATTGATATTATCCAGTCAAAAATGCAATGCCAATGAAATTTATTTTATATACATATCTTTATTATTCAAATCGGAAAAGATTTAATATCAAATCGTATGCGGCATAACACATTGGATCCGTTGCTAAGCGACATGATATCATTTGCTTCAAATAAATTGATGGAAATCATATCGTCTGAATAATGCGATCTCCATGGAAGGTTTGGCGACATTTTAGTCAATTTAGCGATAACTTAAAAAATCGCCAAATTTATCGCCAAGTGGGACTGTAGAACAGATAGACCCATTTTGCGACAAATTGACGAAACATCATCATAATACTATCCCCTGACAAAATACAATTATTTTCATTTATTAAGCGCGATTTTATCAATTCCAGGATATTTTTATAGACTCACAAATAATTTTATCAATTTCGTGATATTAAAAAAATTCGTTAAATGTGTTAAGTAGGATGGATGGATTGATCGACAAATGCTACCGAAACATCATTTCAGTACTCTATTCTAAAAAGCAAATCATTGATTTACGCCAATTTTATAAATTTGGAAACATTTCCGCTAATTTGGTAACGTTTAAGAGAAGTTACCAAGTTATTTAGAGATATTCCGCTAAATTCGTAGCTCTGAATTTGCAGATCTGAAGAATAAAATATCCTGATCCCGTTTGTATATACTAAATGAAAACACTAAAATTGTATTATAAGATACACCCGTTCTAATCTTTTTCTGCTTCAACAATCGGCTAAATGAATTTATTGGGTAAACACAATATATGAGTTTATTAGCTAAACACAATATATGAGCTGGAAACTTTGCTAAAATAAATGAAAGTCATGTAAGCGGTCGGCAATTTATATAATTAAATGAACGTTTGATTGTTCTTTTAAAAATATATTTTTACATCCATTTATTTATTATTCAAATAGAAAAAATAAAAATAAATATTAACAACACATTTAATTTCATTCCGTTGCCAAGCAACATGATATAAGATAGAATCTTCCGCTTACAATGCAAAATTTAATAGCCATTTTTATTTCTTTATACTTTTCATTTTTCAGTAAAAGCTTGTATAATATAAACCAAGGAGATAGATTTCCCATTTAAATCATGTTTCAAACAATTGATGTTTTCAGAAAGTGACTAATTAGTGCAAAAAATCTGCCCCCAAACTCTGAGATACAGTTTTAATTCACTTTCAAACGATTTTCAAGCTTTTCGTTTGGATAAACCACGGAGTTAGAGAGGAGAACTCCTAAGAAAAAGTTTCGTCTTTCATTAATATCTCGACAACCCCTGGTCTTAGATACTCGAAACTTAGGCTAAATTTATGGGGGACTATTTAAAGGCTATCCACAAAATTTCATGAAATTCGATTCAGCCGTTCTCCCGTGATGATGAGACAAACGAAAATATCGTTTTTTACTAATATCTCGAGAACCACTGATTGTAGAAACTCCATATATAGACTAAATTTTAAGTGGAACTATTTCCAGGCTACCCACAAAATTTCATCCAATTCGGTTCAGCCGTTCTCCCGTGATGATGAGACAAACAGACAGACAGACAGACAGGCAGACAGATTTTCATTTTTATTTATATAGATGTACCCTTCCAAAAAAACCCAGTACAGCATATTTAAGTTATGTTCACGTAAAATTAATGTTATTTGAGTATTTATTTTATATTTTAAATTAAAAAAAAAAAATTAAATTAATTTTGTTACCACCCTTTAACATTGGAGTCTACCGGGCCGTTCCTGATTTTCAACTCCGAGTGACGTTGCGTGTTTACGTGCTCTCATTGGCTAGAGGTGAAGTGGCGCAACCTTATAGATATAATAACCTTGCCTGACCTCTCCTGACTGCGTTGTTGAAGAAACAGTGTAAAATACTCGACTACTGTGACCTTTGACCAAATGCAAAAAGAAAACAATTCGTATGAATACGTGACGAGTTACTAACACATATAAAATATTTACGCACTTATGGGACATTCATATATGTTTTTGACATATGTGACTTTAAGCCATTGTGTGATGCACCTGTAGCACTTGTGAAAAATAAATACTTATGAAAATAGTTGAAATAGAAATAAGATATAAATATATATATATATATATATAATATTATTATAATATAAAATTCCAATGGTAGAAAAGAGTATATAATATATAAAGATTATATAATATGTATGTATTATTAGATTAGTTTATTATTATTAGATTATTATTATTATTAGGTTATTATTATTAGATTAGTATGTATTATTAGATTGCTAATTAGATTTTGGTACGATCCGGAATTCTTCTTTCACTTGATGGGCCGCAAAGAGCTCCATCTAAAACACTAATTCAAAAAATTTGGTAGATGAGTCATTTGCATGTCACCCTGGTGCTGATTCGATTTTAATACCATTCGGTAAAAAAGAACCTCTTTTTACTTTCCTTATATACATAATGTATAAGAAAAGTATTGTGAAGGATCAAAACTTCGAATTACTGTTTTCGACGGGAGAGCACGTTTCAAGCATCCCTGACCACGAATCGAACATTTTTGAAGTGATGTCTGTGTGTGTGTGTGTGAGACTATGTAGACAATATCTCACGAACGAATGGAGCGATTCGAATAAAACTTGGTACAAAAATCACAATCCGTGAATACTGGAAGCCAATTGTTTTAAAACACAATTGAATGTTCAGAACTCCCCTAAATCTTCGAGTGGAATTTTGAAAAATTCATCAGAAAATAAAAACCTTTAATAAAGTTACGCAAATAGACATTTCTTACGTAATTTTTCCTTACAAAATGATTGACATAAACTTTAGAAGGTAGCATGAACCGTTCTCGAGATATTGCACATTTTTCAAATAAATTTATCAAAAAATCTCATAAATTAAAAAAATATATTAACTGTTAAGAAACATGTTCAATTTTCATATGTAATATCATGCGATAAATTGGGTGACATTATTATCGTGGATCTAACTCGTTCCATTCACGAGAAAAGATACTTTGAATAATAATTTTTTATTTGAAAACCAATTGTCATTTATCCGCTGTAAGAATAACTTACTTCTCCGTCCATAACGCTCAGCGAGATTTTGAAGACGAATTTGGTGGAATGTCGCCAACTTAGCGACTTTTTCAATGTGGCTGAATTAACGAAAAACTCACCAAATGGATAAAAATGACGCTAAATCAATAAAAATGACAACTAATTGAAGAAAATGCAATGTCTTGGAAAGAATATAAGCATCTACTATAAGAATAACATTTTTGTTAACTGTAAAAGTAGTAAATTCATTGCATTATATAAGGAAAGTCATGTGTTGCTCACATCAGATTTTTCTTTATATAAAATGACCTGCAAAATTCGTCAAAGTCTAAAATAAAGGACTACGTATACTCAAATGTATATATTAAATACTTGTTTTATGCGTAGTTTTTGACGATACAAAGAATAAGACCAATGCTATTATACTAAGACTAACTGTTTTCGAGATACTTTAGTTTTTTCGCATTTTTGCTACTCCGGATTTAAAAATGCGTCCACATACTGAATTAAAACGAAAATTGATTTATTAGGACAAATTCAGTGCCATTTTAAGTAATTATGCGTGTTATTTGGGGCAATTAAATCCAATTTAATGAATTATTAAATAAATAAAGAGAAAATGAATTTGAGTCTGTAGGGAAAGTCTTTAGCTGACGTCATCAGATGTTTAACTGTCTTACAACGACATTTTACCGGGCCATTTCACAAAAAAAAAAAAAAAAAGTAATGCCTATTCAATATTTCAAAGACCTGCCAAATTTTAATCGATTAAAATGTTCAACTAGACTAAGCTGTGTCCGAAATCTCCGCTGTTTATGGCGTAAGAAAGTAAGTTAAATATGCCCTCATAGAATTTCAAACAGACAGAGTGGCACCCATACATTGGTCATAACGAGTTAAATAATAGCTTCTAATAAAAATAGGCGTACGTTATTTTAAAAATTCTGCTACTAAGTTTTTTGGAAAAAATAATTATCTTAATACACTCATTGGTGAAAAAATGTTGGAATAGATCAAAGCTTTAAAATGCTCCATGAGTAATAAAATTTATTTTTTGAATGCTCTTTCGGAAGAAAATCGAGTTTCTGTATGAGGCGAGGGAAAATACCAAGACAACAAACACCATGCCATTGTACTGGCAGTTGTTGACAGAATTCAATGGAACGTTCATATAATGGGGAATTACTCTAAAGCCCCAATAGTGGTAATCCGGCGTGCCGGATTACTGCATTGTTGTAATCCGGAATCAGGGCGCAGAAAGAAAAACAACACATACAGCTGCTTATTTATTTAGCACGGAAAAGTGATTAGTAAGGTTCGGCGGGAGTAGGGTAATTTCAACTCAAATAGCACAAATAATTATTAAGTGTTTACATAACAATTTTTATATTTTGTATTTTCTTAATATGTATTCCTAGATATTTTAACTGTTTAGTGTGACTACTTTTTTTAATTTTAATCATTATTATTATTCTTTTTTTTTACTTTCCTTATATACTATTTATGTATGAGGAAAGTATTGTGACGGGGTCGAAAATTCGAATTCGAGTTCTCGATGGGCGAGAACGTTTAAAGCGTCGCTGATCACGAATCGAACATTTTTGAAGTGATGTCTGCGTGTGTGTCAGTGACTCTGTGGAGACGATAACTGACGAACGAATGGACCGATTCGAACGAAATTTGGAATAAAATTACAATCCGTAAGCACTGGAAGCCTATTGTTTTTGTACGTAATCGAATGTTCAGAACCCCTCTAAATTTTGGAGTGAAATTTTGAAAAAATCGTCAAAAAATCAAAACCTCTAATAAAGTTACGCAAATAGACATTTATGTATTTTTTCATTAGAAGACGACAGACATAAATTTTAGAACGCTATCATGAACCGTTCTCGAGATATTGCAGATTTTTCAAAAAATATCAAAAAGACATATAAAATAAAAAAAATATTTCCTATTGAGAAACATGTTCACTTTCCATATGTAATACCATGCGATAAATTTGTTGACATCAATCTTGTGGATCCAGCTCGTTCCATTCATGGAAAAAGATACTTTGAGTAATACTTTTGTATTTGAACGCCAATAGTCATTTATCTGCTGTAAGAATAACTCATTTCCCCGTCCATAACGCTTGGCGTGGTTTTGGCGACGAATTTGTTGGAATGTCGTCAACTTAGCGACTTCTTAAATATTGCTAAATTAACTAAAAGCTCGCCAAATGGATAAAAATGACGCTAAATCATTGAAAATGACAACTCATTGACGAAAATTCAATATCCTGGAAAGAACATAAATATCTACTATAAAAAATCTGACGTGGGCAGCACATGACTTTCCTTATATAATACAATGAATTTAGTACTTTTACAGCAAAAAAAAAATAGGTTATTCTTATAGTAGATACTTATATTCTTTCCAAAGTATTAAATTTTCGTCAATTAGTCGTAATTTTCATTGATTTAGCGTAATTTTTATCCATTAAGCGACATTTTCGTTAATTTGGCAACATATAAAAATAGCTAAGTTGGCAACATTCCGCTAAATTCGTCGCCAAAATATCGCCAAGAGTTATGGAAGGAGAAAAAAGTTATTCTTATAACTGATAAATGACTATTGGCGTTCAAATACAAAAGTATTACTCAAAGTATCTTTTCTTATGAATGGAACAAGCTAGATCCACGAGAATGATGTCACCCAATTTATCGCATGATATTACATATGAAAAGTGAATGTTTCGCAAGAATTAATATATTTTTTTTAATTTATGGGATTTTTTAATAAATTTGTTTGAAAAATGTGCAATATTTCGAGAACGGTTCTTGCTAGCGTTTTAAAGCTTATTTGAATCGTTTTCCAAGCAAAAATTACATAAGAAATATCTATTTGCGTAACGTTTTCCGTTTATTAAAGGCATTGATTTTTTGATGTTTTTTTCAAAAATTCACTCGAAAATTTAGGGGGGTTCTGAACATTCGATTGCGTTTAAAAACAATCGGCTTCCAGTAGTCACGAATTGTGATTTTTGTACCAAATTTAATACGAATCCCTCCATTCGATCGTGAGATATCGTCTCCACACACACACACACACACACACACACACAGACATCACTTCAAAAATGTTCGATTCGTGATCAGGGATGCTTGAAACGTGCTCTCCCGCCAAAAAATCGAATTCGAATTTTCGACCCAGTCACAATACTTTCCTTATACTTTATGTATATAAGGAAAGTAATAATCTATTTTTACTTTCCTTATATACATAATGTATAAGGAAAGTATTGTGACGGGATCGAAAATTCGTATTCGAGTTTTCGACGGGATAGCACGTTTCAAGCATCCCTGATCACGAATCAAACATTTTTGAAGTGATGTCTGTGTGTGTGTGTGAAAATATGTGTGTGTGTGTGTGTCTGTCTGTCAGTGAGTCTGTGGAGAATATAACTGACGAACGAATGGACTGATTCAGACGAAATTTGGTATAAAAATCACAATCCATAAATACTGGAAGCCTATTGTTATTTTACGCAATCGAATTTTCAGACCCCCCCCCCCCTAAATTTTCGACTGAAATTTTGAAAAAATCGTCAGAAAATCAGAACTGCTGATAAAGTTACGCAAATAGACATTCCTTATGTAATTTTTCATTAGAAAACGATTGACATAAATTTTAGAACGCTAACATGAACCGTTCTCGAGATATTGCTCATTTAAAAAAAATACCAAAAAGTCATCTATATAATAAAAGGCAATGTCTGTGTGTGTGTGTGTGTGTCTTATACACTATACGTTCAGTAACCGCGCGTCGGAGAGCTACGAAATTTGTCAATCGGAGACCTGGGATGGGGGGTGGGAATGGGACACTTGAAAACAGATTTTTAAAATTTGAAATATTTTTTTAGTTATTTAATGTTTTATGCGATTTACACAGTTTTTTTTCTCTTTTTTCACCACTATCCAGACGTCGTAGAAAAAAAACAAATCACACCACTGGAAAAAGCAGACAATTGCGAGTAAAAATATATCAATTTCAAATCTCAGGGACAAATTCTAATATTTTTTAAAGATATTAAAACAAAAGTCACTTTCGGTGCAAAAAAACGAACTTTGGTTTTTAAATCCTCACATCGCAAAAATTACTAATGATTTCGACTAATAATTTACACTTTTAGAAGTATCAAGGATCTGGCATTCTCACAAGTTCAATCTGGTCAAGAAATAATGAAAATGCCCGCAAGATAGCAATTTTAAAGACGTCATGATTTTAAATTTCTCGGCATCCGCAAAAGGAGTTCTTCACCGGCGTTGAGTTTTTTTCCCGTTTGCATGGAAACCGCGCTTCCGGTTTTAAATTAATTAAGAGCTTAGCATATGTATTTTATACATTAGGTGAAATTATTATATTTATATGATATTTTAAATGGATATTTTAATTTATGGATATTTTAAATAATTTAAATGACTGAATTATGGTGGATTGTATTGTGGTGATGTATTTGAAGTTATTATATTTATGGTTTGGTCGAACGATATGGATTTTTTAAATGGATATTTTAATTTATGGATATATTAAATGGATATTTTAATTTATGGATATATTTTAATTTTATGAATATTTTAAATGATGGAACGATGGATATTTTATTAGAGCTTAACATGTCGTCATTATAAAATTTAAATTAGCGGGCGGGAATTGCGCTCGGTAGGCCCGGATTCGATGCCCGCCACTGCCAAAACTGCCACCGTGTTCAGGCAGAGTACGATCACGTTAAACATAAGTGGGCCCGTAAGTTCTTCCGAGAGGTTGGTGGTAGGGGAAGGAGGATACGGTCCCTGTGGATGCCTCCCCCACTGGGTTCCAATCTAAATTGGGTGAATAAAAAAAGTTATGGATATTGTCGTGGAGGACGCAGTAGCCCAGTAGTTAATGCTCGAGAATTGCCTATTGAAATAACCCAGTTCTCCGTCCATCCATTAGCCTGTCCGTAATGCTTGGCGTGAAATTTGACGGGACGTCGCCAACATGGCGACGTCCTTAAATTCTGAAACGTGACAAAAATGTCGCCAAATTGATAAAAATGTCGCCAAATAAGAAGCAATATTTCGCAAATTCCAATTTCCGTTATATGACGGGCATACATTCTAGTATATTAGAAAAGCTCTTCTCACCGTTTGTCTGTAACACTTGGTGATGTACTTAGCGAACTTGGCGAATAATCTAGCAAAGTATCGCCAACTTGACGTTGTTTCGCCCCAGATTAACGAAATTTCAGCAAAATTGCAAAAATGATGCTAAACTAATAAAAATGACATCAAATTGATACATTAATTATTAAAATATTTTAATACGTGGACGCTTATTGAGAATGTGGGAAACATAAGTTAGTTGTGTTAAATATAAGTTAATTGGATTCTGTTAAATAGTATTACATGTTGTTATCCGGAAAATCGCCAAATGAGCAATTTAACGATAAAAACACAGTACTGCGGATCTTATACATTATGCTTTTACTGTAAAAGGAGTAAATTCATTGCATTATATAAAGCATGTCGTGTTTTGTTCACATCATATTTTTTATTTTAATTCTAAATCGAATTCTTACTGGAATTAGTATGATTCGTTGGAATTTAAAGGTCTTTATATATGGAATTCAGGCAGTTGATGATATGTGGGTGATTAATCATGTCTCTTCTCTTTCTACACGGGAATATCCTATCCACGTTTCTACACACCTGTTTATTGAGGTTTTTTGTGCAAGGAGTGGTAAGTCCTCTTGCTCCTAAACTGTTGAGTTTATAGCTCCCTTCTTGAGTGATTTCAATGTCAGAACACTTGCATCACTTTAAGACGTCTAATCATATTTCCAGCAAAATTTGATCTCGACTTTGGGGTTGCTGAGTTCATTAATTATTTGTACATGAGTATTCGAAATCAGTCATGTGTTGAACGAATAGTAATCGTCGGAAAACCATCCCTATGTATTTCTTACTAACCCGATTTTCATCGATTGACTACTGAAGTAAGAAAAAAAATGTGTGCAGTACATGACTTTTCCTACATGATGCAAGTACTTTACATCTCTCAATCCGAAATAATGCCCACTGACATCAGACCTTTTCTGGATAACAAAATGAAAATTATTTAAGTGTTCAAAATTACTTATATTTCGCTCAAATATAACTTGATAATTAGAAATATTTCTAACATCTGCAAAGCAATATGCACCATTATATTAAAACATGTGAATTAATAAAAAAATATTAATGTAAATTAGTAAAAATATATGCGTATAACTATTCATAAGCTACCACAATGGCACATTTTTACAATTTTCTGGAACTGCTACAGTGCACTGTTTTAGCGCGAACATGCAAAGCTGACGGTCATTTGGAAAAGGGAGAGGGAGATGTTGGTCATGATTTTAGGAAAACTAAACTAAAGAGAGGCTCAGTCTGTTTGATAACAGCTGTTTCGTCCAATGTTTGTGACTCATAATTATCAGAAGTGCGCCTTGTGATTACATTTATGAGCTGTTGATCTATGACGGTCTTGAGCATTGTGGGCAAGATAAACAAATGAGGTGTGGGAGCAGGAAGCAACAGATTCCAACAGACTCAAGATGATTATTGAAATCAAATACATCTATAGTTGGGGTATATCTGACTAAAATTGGAGCATTGCGAAATATCGACACAATCTGGTCGCTTATATCTCCGAACCAAGTAGATAACAAAATGGAATCAACTTGGATGTTTTATCGTAAATAGGATACAATATGTGAATATATAAATGTTATTAAATATTTTGAAAAAAAAAATGAAAAAAACAAAAAAAATTTTGATAGAATAAATTTGTGTCTTACCTTGCTTACATTTACTTGAAATTTTTTCTAAACTGTAAACGGTAGATATAAACATTAAGCAACAAACGTATTCAGTAGGAAATTCAGTTTTTAGATTAATAATTTATTTTTAAAGAGCTCTTGGGAGTTTTCGCGGAGTCGTCTTGTCAAATTCAAGAAGATTGAAAAATTTTCGTTTTTCATAATCGTAATGTTAATATCTCCAAAACTCAAAGTAATAACTATGAGTTATAATCAGTAATTAGCCCTTGAAAAGCCCTTAGAAAGGCCTGATTTTTACTTTCCCTGCAATACATTGTAATGTACCAAATAGAAACAGAAATTGAATTAAACATGCAAATTTAGTGTTATTTTGTGCAATAAAACTCAATTTAATGAATTATTAAAGAAAAAAAGGAAAAATAAAATTGAGTCTGCAGGGAAAGTCATGTGCTGTCCACATCAGATTTTTACTTTCCCTGCAATACATGGTAATGTGTAGGGAAAGTATTGGAATCATGCCGAAAATCGCAACTCGAGTTTTCGATGGATCTACGCGTTTCGAGACCTCTAGAACACAAAAAAACTATTTTTAGCTCGACGTCTGTGTGCGTGTATTTGTCTCTGTCTCTCTCTGTTTGTGCAGATTTTCTATCCACTCTAACAAAAAAACTAATTGACCGAATTTCATAAAATTTGGTAGGTAAATCACTTGTGGGCGAATCTGGTGCTGATTAGTTTTGGGTACGATTCGGGATAAAAGAAACCGCCTTTTTTTCCGAAATGGCCCTCAAAAGACTGTATCCACTTTAGCTGAAAAACTAATGTACCGAATTCCACAAAATTTAGTAGATAAATCACTTGTATGACACCCTGGTGCTGATTAGATTTTGGTATGATTCGGAAAAAAATAACCTGCCTTTTTTTTGCAAAACGACCTGCAAAAATCGCCAAAATCTAAAATAAAAAACTACGTATGCTCAAATATATCCATGAAATGCTTGTTTAATACGTAATTTTTAACGAATAAAAAAATAAGACCAACCCCATTACACTAGGACTAGACGTTCTCGAGATATTTTAGTTTTTTCGTATTTTCTCTACGCCACCTTTGAAAATATGTCCAGTTATCAAATGAGAACGAAAATTGAATTAAAAGTGAATTAAATGTAATTAAAATAAAGAGAACGTGAATATAAATCTGCAGGGAAAGTCATGTGCTGTCCACATCAGATTTTTAATTTTGTTGTCAATGGCCATTAAAAAGTCCTTATTTTGTGCTTATAGGCCTAAGTAGGCTCTATTTTTAATTCATTTATTTCTTTTGTCCATCATGAATAGTTCTGCAAATAATTGCGGAGTGTGTGACAAACGCTTAATCCGCGACACATCTCTCAGTGAACTTACTGAGTCTCAGTTCCTAGGAATAGGAAATTGAGCTTGGGGATATAAATAAACAAGAAAAATCAATCATGCATAAAACATGGATTATAAAACACTTTCCAAATGAAATGCAATTTTATCTACAATTTAAGTTGCTTAAAAACTGCCATCGGCAAAATTTATCTAATTTTTTGTGTCGAAAAATACAATGCTAATTACACAATATGAACTTTATTCAAATGAAGTAATAGAAAGTATAATTTAAAGTGTTTACGATGCTATTGCAGTAAATATTACGTTACAGTTATAATGTTTCATTATTAGAGAAAATGCATCCTTTGCTTATCTCATGTTAAGTTTGTTCTTCGAAACTGCTATAACTATGACAATCAATTTCATTACATAAATCATTTGAGTCTGTGTGTAAAATTAATGAGTATTTTATTCATACCAATTATACTCCAAACTCCAGAGATAAAAAAATTTGCATTAAAAATATTCAACAATTTTTATACAACTCATCTTACAATCGCTTGATTGGTTTACATTCTGTATGGTACAGTTTATCGTAATATTAGGCTTCGTTGTAGGAATAATAAATAATTTCGTGTGTGAGGAAATTTTGTTTTTTACTTTCCTGTTCATCATTGTTGTGCAGAAGAGGATATTGAAATGTGTGTTTTATTATATAACGTAATTTACGTTCAAACCTATGTATAGTAGTTATTATACATGAATCGAAGACCTAAAACCAGGAGAACGTTTCATCTGAAAACACTAAAACATACAGAGATACTCGTTCAATGGATAAGGGCAAAAAGCAGTCATGGCGTACATAATTGGAGTACCATATGTACGTGAAACTTTTATAGATAAAAATGAAACTGTGCCAAGTTTTAGCTCTTGCTCGTAGTTTGGCAGCCGAGAACCAACATGTTGTTGTTGTTGAAACCCAGACCGTCCGACCTACCAGAAAGGTGTAAGGTAACTGTTTGGACGGTCGGGAAGTGCCACCCAATTTAGACCGGAACCCAGTGGGGGAGGCATCCACAGGGACCGTACCCTCCTTCCCCTACCACCAACCTCTCGGAAGGACTTTCGGACCCACATGTTTAACGTGATCGTACTCCGCATGAACACGGCGGCAGTTTTGGCAGTGGCTGGAATCGAACCCGGGCCTACCGAGTACAACTCCAGCGCGCTAACCAATGGGCTACCGCGCCCCGAGAACCAACATGTAAACTATTTTGACCAAAGGGACAGACAGAGCTCGTGTGATGTTAGTAAAAGGTGTTAGAGGAAAATTATCTTCAATTTATAAAATTAAGAAAAATTATTATTTGTCGAAATTTTCTTTATTTATCACACGCCATTCAGAAGAAAGCAACATTTGTAATTTTAAGAATATCGAAAAGATAGATTTCGTAAGCTAGTGTATACTGTACACATAGTTGATATACACATACAAATGTCACATTGAAAACAGTTTGATTCGTGTACTAGAAAGTCCAAAGCGAATACATACATAGGAAACCCGAATTAGAAGTTTCAACCATCATCGTTGTAAAATTGCACTATATACTGCATTTAAAAGCATTCTGAATAATAATATAAATATCCATTTTTATTTTTTAGAATCCAAAGTTTTAAAAATACTAATTATTTAGATGATTTATAATAAATATTTTTTAATAATTATGCCATACATTAAAATTTTTTTGAATATTAACATAAATATTTAATATTTTTGTATATATTCTAAACTATAATGAATTATCCGCGTTTTCCCCGTCCCAATTAAGCGCTCGCTACTTAAATGAAACAGTTATGAAACACCACTTTATATCCAAATTGCCTGTTTCGAACTAAAATCATTCCCACACTCCGTGCGCAACCATGACCATTATACAGTGCGGGAGTAATACGTCGTAAATCTGTACTCGATCGTTAGCCGAATTACACAATGATTTAATATAAAAACATCCGAGAAAAAATAGGACTTACTACTCATAGAAATTTAATCCCTTTGTTAAATCATCTATGTTTTAAACTCTAGCTTACACCAAAATTTTGACTTTGAAGAAAATAATTCAATAAAAACATTTCTTTACTCATTTTCACTTGTGTTAAATCATAGCCGTTTAACAGGAAATAATTCCAAATCTTTTTCACCGAAGTTTGGACGCGCGAAGAATGATGCCGATGAGTCCTCCGATGGCTACAATGAAATAGGTCCCCACGGTAACAAACCTTAGTACTGGTGAGTCTGGGTGGCACAGTACAACATACACAAAAAGTCCAAGAAGAAGTGTCAGGCACAGGAAATAGAGTACAGCCTCAGGCCAGTCACGCCAGTGAAATCTAATTGTTACATTGTTGATTTCCTGAATATCCCTCCTATAAAAGTAAATTACTATTAGTGTTGCAATATTTTAAAAATCATGAATAACACCATCACAGCAGCGAAACACACACTTGTGTAACAGCTTATATTTGTACCAATTTGATTTCAATCGATAAGATAGTTTTTGAAACATCACAATAAATGACAAAAATACATATACATGTACTGATCACAATGACTACAACATTTTAAAAACCGTCCAATGTTTTCAGATTCATGGCAAATCTGAAAATTGTTCTGTATTTGGTTTTATTCCATAAGTTTCGTGAAAACCCAATAATATAAATTTGTAGACGACAGCCTAACGGTGTTCTATATATATTGTAATTCGCACTTTCAAAAAGATATAGATTTTCTATTCAGTTTAACAGTGATTGTGGCCGAAAATTAAACTTTAAAGTAGGAAGTTGGAGGAAAATCAGACAGTGAAAGAAAGAGTTGTTAATTCAAATTATATTTAGTAGCAAGCACTTTTTGAATTAATTTACTTTGTTACAATAATTTGTAACACAATTACTGAACTGTAACACTAAAACACTAACGTCATCACTGGTTGTGCAAGGTGATTCTAACAGATTGCTCGAATAAAAATGTTTTGAACAGAATGCTAATTTAAGAAATGTTTTAATTAATGTACATAACCATCTAAGGCAAATTTTGATCATGTGACACCTTTTAATAAAAATGTGACTTTTCATATCGTCTCCTAAGAAAAAATTTCCAAAATTATACATAGATCAATTCGTCAAACACAAAGTTCCATCTTAATGGTGAAATACCACCAACCCGGCAACTTTTTTAAATGCTGCCTAATTGACGAAATTGCTGCAAAAGTGGTAAAAACGTCTTCAAATTGAAATAAATTACGTTAATGGGAGGTAATGTTTTGTAAATTTTGAATTCTGTCATGCAACGGAAATACTTTCTTGTAAACAAAAAGTGCACTTTTCTCCGTTTATCTATAATGCTTGGCGATATATTGACCAAATTGAAGAATAATCTAACGATATTCGCAAATTTGACAATGCTTTTTCCTCCACATTGGCAAAAATTTCGCTCATATTATGGGAATAACGCTAAGTAAATTAAAATGACGTCAAATTGATGAATAAATTGAATATTTTAATATATAGACTATAGAACTTACGAAGGATGCTATTAATATTGATAATTGTCTGTCAATTTAGAATTTCGGGAAATATAACTTAATTGGGTGCTTTGAAATAATTTTAAATGTTGCCATCTGGAAAAGCGGAAAATATGCAATTCACGTTAAAACACTAAACCGTGGATCTTATGCATCATTTTATTAGTGTGTAAAAAGAAAATTCATTGTATTATACGTATAAAGAATGTCATATACTACTCATATCAATTTAGTTTTTCAAAGCAAACTAGAACATAAAATGCATACGTCTCCATAATTAATGTAATTAGAAATTTTAAGAGATAAAATGGCATTACTTTGTAGTCCATATCAAAATAAATCTATAAAAAAGATTATTGTTAATGAGGATTTAATTAACGTTATTTTAGTTATTAAATGTTGAATCCATATTTTAAGCTATTTCGCACGAATTATCCCTTTACAATCGGAAATATGATCGCTGACTTGCTTTTTTAACACCATTGGAAATATCGAGGAAATATCTTTTAAAAGAGCTTTGAAAGGAATCTATACTATCAATAGAAGAATTTAAAAAATATATATACTTTTCGTGTTTTGAAGACTTGTACGCCCTTTGAAGAATTGAGTGAATGAGTTCAATTAATCCCTGCAATAAATTCCGGACAACGCCCAATAAAACAATTTCTAGTTTACTAAATTTTCTAATATAAATTAATTGTCCATACTAGGTTTACTTTAAATTTTCCTGATTTGAATAAAATGATTTAACATTTAAATGATTGAATGTCGAAGAAATAAAAAATGATGCACTTGATAGAAGATTGTTAAACTTCAGAGGAACGCAAAAGTATCCAAAAACAGTTTTGTATTTAAAATATTTCAAATATAGATTTATAAAATTTATTCAATTTAAGCTAGATAAAGTAGCGGGTAGCCGATGCATGGATGCTGTTGTTTGCTTTGGAATAATTAGATGCACTTAAAAGGTTTTACAGGAGTATAAAATACAAAAAATAAACACTATGTCATTCCAGTCTGTTCCACCAGGAAACGCTCCTGTATCATTTGAAAGAGAAGTTTGTTGAGCATATGGGATATTAAAGTCATTATTGATGTCTGAGGTAAGGACACCAAAATTACTTTCTTCACTACTTCGAGGATTGCTTGAGTAGGGTACGAAAGTTCGGTTCAACATTTTCTTTAGTCTTGTATGAAAATGTTCCATTTCGTCGTCAAAGCTCACTTTAGAAGTATCCAAGGATATATCGTCTCCAATGACTGATGTAACATAGGAATCTGTTCTGGAATCATCGAAGTCAATTTCTATCATAGATGATGACAATTCTGATGGAATTTCTATTGTCACCGAATTACTTATTCCAACTACTGGACGGACAATAGAGTCAAACTTTTCATTTGGCCGGTAATGTTCACAGAGGGAGTATCCACGGATATATTGTCTCCAATAACTGCTGTGACATCGGAATTTCCTTCATCTGAAGACTCATTACTTGTAATCGAATATTTTGATATGCAATCGTTATAGTCAAATTGCTCAATTGGAGTAGACAATTTTGCTGGAATTTCTATTGTCGCCGAATTATTTTTTCCAACTGAATGACAGTCGCTAAAGTTTGAAGAAGGATTCAATGTGAGTTTGATGAATTCTTTGATGAATTCAATGATGAATTCTTTGTGAGTATTTCAGAAGCACCATATCTGAAAATAGAGTTACTGGTAAGAAATATTTCGCACATATTATGGGGGCCAACGGCCGTACCGTGCTGAAAACACCGGTTCTCGTTAGATCACCGAAGTGAAGCAGCATCGGGCGCGGTTGGTACTTGGTGGGTGACCACCTCGGAACGCCGCGTGCTGTTGGCCATCTCGGGTGCGGTATCCCCGTGGTTTGCGCGCTAGATTTGCACGCTGCCACAAATGCCGCCGTGTTCATGCGGAGTACGATCACGTTAAACATGTGGGTCCGTAAGTCCTTCCGAGAGGTTGGTGGTAGGGGAAGGAGGGTACGGTCCCTGTGGATGCCTCCCCCACTGGGGTCCGGTCTAAATTGGGTGGCACTTCCCGGCCGTCCATACAGTTACCTTACACCTTTCTGGTAGGTCGGACGGTCTGGGTCTCAACAACAACAGCACATATTATGGGAATAACGCAAAGTAAATTAAAATGATGTCAAATTGATGAATAAATTAAATATTTTAATATATAGACTATATTACTTATGCAGGATTCTATTAATATTGATAATTGTCTGTCAATTTAGAATGTCGGGAAATATAACTTAATTGGGTAATTTGAAATAATTTTACATGTTGCCATCTATAGAAGCGGAAAATACGCAATTCAACGTTAAAAGTACTGTACCGTGGATCTTATGCATCATTTTATTAGTGTGAAAAAATAAATAAATTCATTGTATGATATAAAGAAAGTCATATGTACCCAAATCAGTTTTTTTTTTTCAAAACAGGCAACACCATAAAATACACACATCTCCAAAATTGATGTAATCAGCAATTTTGAGGGATAAAATGGCATTACTTGGTAGTACATATCAAAATAAATCTACAAAAATGATTATTGATGAGGATTTAATTAATATTATATTAGTTATTAAATGTTACAGCGGTATTCTGAGCGATTTTCGCACGAATCGGTCCCTTTACAATCGGAAATATGATCGCTGACTTGATATTTTAACACCATTGGAAATATCGAAGAAATATCTTTTAAAACAGCTTTGAACGTAATCTATATTATCAATAGAAGAATTTAAAAAATATATATTTTTTTCGTGTTTTGAAGACTTAGACGCCCTTTGAAGGATTGAGTAAATGGGTTCAATTAATCTCTGCAATAAATCCCGGACAAAGCCAAATAAAACAATTTCTAGTTTACTAAATTTTCTAATATAAATAAATTATTCTTATTAGGTTTACTTCATATTTTCCTGATTTGAATAAAATTATCATTTAAATGACTGAATGTCGAAAAAATAAAAATTGATGTACTTGATAGAATAGTGTTAAACTTCAGAGCAACACAAAAGTAACCAAAAGCAGTTTGGTATTTAAAATATTTCAAATATAGGTTTATAAAATGTATTAAATTTAAGCTAGATAATGTAACGAGTGGCGTGTGCATGAATGCAGTTATTTGCTTTGGAGTGATTAAAAGCACTTAAAAGGTTTTACAACCGCATAAAATATACAAAATAAACACTATGTACCTGCTGTCATTCCAGTCTGTCCCGCCGGAAAACGCTCCTATAACATCCAGAAGAGAACTTTGTTGAGGATATAGAGTATTAAAGTCATTATCGATGTCTGAAGTAATTGCTGCAAAATTTCTTTCTTCACTTCTTCGAAGATTGCTTGAATAAGATCCAAAATCACGGTTCAACATTTTCTTTAGTATTACATTATGGTTTTCCATTTGGCCGTCTATGTTCACTTTAGAAGTATCCAAGGCTATATCGTATCTAATAACTGATGAAACATAGAAATCTGTTCTGATATCGTCGAAGTCAATTTCTATCATAGATGATGGCAATTCTGATGGAATTTCTATTGTCACCGAATTACTTATTCCAACTAGTGGACGGACACCAGAGTCTGAACATATCATTTGGCCGGTAATGTTCTCAGATGGAGTATCCATGGATATATCGTCTCCAATAACTGCTGTAACATTGGAATTTCCTTCATCTGAAGACTCATTACTTGTCATCTAATATGTTGATATGCAATCGTTATAGTCAAGTTGCTCAATTTGTTTAGACAATTTTGTTGGAATTTTTATTGTCACCGAATTACTTATTCCAACTACTGGACGGACAATAGAGTCTAAACTTTTCAATTGGCCGGCAATGTTCACAGATGGAGTATCCATGGATATATTGTCTTCTATAACTTCTGTAACATTGGAATTTCCTTCATCTGAAGACTCATTACTTGTCATCTAATATGTTGATATGCAATCGTTATAGTCAAGTTGCTCAATTTGTGTAGACAATTTTGTTGGAATTTCTATTGTCACCGAATTACTTATTCCAACTACTGGACGGACAATAGTCTAAACATTTCATTTGGCCGGTAATGTTCTCAGATGGAGTATCCACGGATATATTGTCTGCAATAACTGCTGTAACATTGGAATTTCCTTCATCTGAAGACACATTACTTGTCACCGAATATGTTGATATGCAATCGTTATAGTCAAGTTGATCAATTTGTGTAGACAATTTTGTTGGAATTTCTATTGTCACCGAATTACTTATTCCAACTACTGGACGGACAATAGAGTCTAAACTTTTCATTTGGCCGGCAATGTTCACAGATGGAGTATCCACGGATATATTGTCTTCTATAACTGCTGTAACATTGAAATTTGCTTCATCTGAAGACTCATTACTTGTCATCGAATATGTTGATATGCAATCCTTATAGTCAAGTTGCTCAATTTGTGTAGGCAATTTTGTTGGAATTTCTATTGTCACCGAATTACTTATTCCAACTACTGGACGGACAATAGAGTCTAAACATTTCATTTGGCCGGTAATGTTCTCAGATGGAGTATCCACGGATATATTGTCTCCAATAAATGCTGTAACATTGGAATTTCCTTCATCTGAAGACTCATTACTTGTCTTCGAATATGTTGATATGCAATCGTTATAGTCAAGTTGCTCAATTTGTGTAGACAATTTTGTTGGAATTTCTTTTGTCACCGAATTGCTTATTCTAACTACTGGACGGACAATAGAGTCTAAACTTTTCATTTGGCCGGTAATGTTCACAGATGGAGTATCCACGGATATATTGTCTCCAATAACTGCTGTAACATTGAAATTTCCTTCATCTGACGACTCAACTTGTCATGACGACTCAACTTGTCATCAATGCAACTTGTCATCGAATATGTTGATATGCAGTCGTTATTGTCAAGTTGCTCAATTTGTGTAGACAATTTTGTTGGAATTTCTATTGTCACCGAATTACTTATTCCAACTACTGGACGGACAATAGAGTCTATACATTCCATTTGGCCGGTAATGCTCACAGATGGAGTATCCACGGATATATTGTCCCCAATAACTGCTGTAACATTGGAATTTCCTTCATCTGAAGACTCATTACTTGTCATCGAATATGTTGATATGCAATCGTTATAGTCAAGTTGCTCAATTTGTGTAGACAATTTTGTTGGAATTTCTATTGTCACCGAATTACTTATTCCAACTACTGGACGGACAATAGTCTAAACATTTCATTTGGCCGGTAATGTTCTCAGATGGAGTATCCACGGATATATTGTCTCCAATAAATGCTGTAACATTGGAATTTCCTTCATCTGAAGACTCATTACTTGTCATCGAATATGTTGATATGCAATCGTTATAGTCAAGTTGTTCAATTTGTTTAGACAATTTTGTTGGAATTTCTATTGTCACCGAATTACTTATTCCAACTACTGGACGGACAATAGAGTCTAAACTTTTCATTTGGCCGGCAATGTTCACAGATGGAGTATCCACGGATATATTGTCTTCTATAGCTGCTGTAACATTGGAATTTCCTTCATCTGAAGACTCATTACTTGTCATCAAATATGTTGATATGCAATCCGTATAGTCAAGTTGCTCAATTTGTGTAGTCAATTTTGTTGGAATTTCTATTGTCACCGAATTACTTATTCCAACTACTGGACGGACAATAGAGTCTATACATTCCATTTGGCCGGTAATGCTCACAGATGGAGTATCCACGGATATATTGTCTCCAATAACTGCTGTAACATTGGAATTTCCTTCATCTGAAGACTCATTACTTGTCATCGAATATGTTGATATGCAATCGTTATAGTCAAGTTGCTCAATTTGTGTAGACAATTTTGTTGGAATTTCTATTGTCACCGAATTACTTATTCCAACTCCTGGACGGAAAATAGTCTAAACTTTTCATTTGGCCGGTAATGTTCACAGAGGGAGTATCCACGGATATATTGTCTCCAATAAATGCTGTAACATTGGAATTTCCTTCATCTGAAGACTCATTACTTGTCATCGAATATGTTGATATGCAATCGTTATAGTCAAGTTGTTCAATTTGTTTAGACAATTTTGTTGGAATTTCTATTGTCACCGAATTACTTATTCCAACTACTGGACGGACAATAGAGTCTAAACTTTTCATTTGGCCGGCAATGTTCACAGATGGAGTATCCACGGATATATTGTCTTCTATAGCTGCTGTAACATTGGAATTTCCTTCATCTGAAGACTCATTACTTGTCATCAAATATGTTGATATGCAATCCGTATAGTCAAGTTGCTCAATTTGTGTAGTCAATTTTGTTGGAATTTCTATTGTCACCGAATTACTTATTCCAACTACTGGACGGACAATAGAGTCTATACATTCCATTTGGCCGGTAATGCTCACAGATGGAGTATCCACGGATATATTGTCTCCAATAACTGCTGTAACATTGGAATTTCCTTCATCTGAAGACTCATTACTTGTCATCGAATATGTTGATATGCAATCGTTATAGTCAAGTTGCTCAATTTGTGTAGACAATTTTGTTGGAATTTCTATTGTCACCGAATTACTTATTCCAACTCCTGGACGGAAAATAGTCTAAACTTTTCATTTGGCCGGCAATGTTCACAGATGGAGTATCCACGGATATATTGTCTTCTATAACTGCTGTAACATTGAAATTTCCTTCATCTGAAGACTCATTACTTGTCATCGAATATGTTGATATGCAATCCTTATAGTCAAGTTGCTCAATTTGTGTAGGCAATTTTGTTGGAATTTCTATTGTCACCGAATTACTTATTCCAACTACTGGACGGACAATAGAGTCTAAACATTTCATTTGGCCGGTAATGTTCTCAGATGGAGTATCCACGGATATATTGTCTCCAATAAATGCTGTAACATTGGAATTTCCTTCATCTGAAGACTCATTACTTGTCTTCGAATATGTTGATATGCAATCGTTATAGTCAAGTTGCTCAATTTGTGTAGACAATTTTGTTGGAATTTCTTTTGTCACCGAATTGCTTATTCTAACTACTGGACGGACAATAGAGTCTAAACTTTTCATTTGGCCGGTAATGTTCACAGATGGAGTATCCACGGATATATTGTCTCCAATAACTGCTGTAACATTGAAATTTCCTTCATCTGACGACTCAACTTGTCATGACGACTCAACTTGTCATCAATGCAACTTGTCATCGAATATGTTGATATGCAGTCGTTATTGTCAAGTTGCTCAATTTGTGTAGACAATTTTGTTGGAATTTCTATTGTCACCGAATTACTTATTCCAACTACTGGACGGACAATAGAGTCTATACATTCCATTTGGCCGGTAATGCTCACAGATGGAGTATCCACGGATATATTGTCCCCAATAACTGCTGTAACATTGGAATTTCCTTCATCTGAAGACTCATTACTTGTCATCGAATATGTTGATATGCAATCGTTATAGTCAAGTTGCTCAATTTGTGTACACAATTTTGTTGGAATTTCTATTGTCACCGAATTATTTATTCCAACTACTGGACGGACAATAGAGTCTAAACTTTTCATTTGGCCGGCAATGTTCACAGATGGAGTATCCACGGATATATTGTCTTCTATAACTGCTGTAACATTGGAATATCCTTCATCTGAAAACTGATTACTTGTCATCGAATATGTTGATATGCAATCCTTATAGTCAAGTTGCTCAATTTGTGTAGACAATTTTGTTGGAATTTCTATTGTCACCGAATTACTTATTCCAACTACTGGACGGACAATAGAGTCTAAACTTTTCATTTGGCCGGCAATGTTCACAGATGGAGTATCCACGGATATATTGTCTTCTATAGCTGCTGTAACATTGGAATTTCCTTCATCTGAAGACTCATTACTTGTCATCGAATATGTTGATATGCAATCGTTATAGTCAAGTTGCTCAATTTGTGTAGACAATTTTGTTGGAATTTCTATTGTCACCGAATTACTTATTCCAACTACTGGACGGACAATAGAGTCTAAACATTTCATTTGGCCGGTAATGTTCTCAGATGGAGTATCCACGGATATATTGTCTCCAATAAATGCTGTAACATTGGAATTTCCTTCATCTGAAGACTCATTACTTGTCTTCGAATATGTTGATATGCAATCGTTATAGTCAAGTTGCTCAATTTGTGTAGACAATTTTGTTGGAATTTCTTTTGTCACCGAATTGCTTATTCTAACTACTGGACGGACAATAGAGTCTAAACTTTTCATTTGGCCGGTAATGTTCACAGATGGAGTATCCACGGATATATTGTCTCCAATAACTGCTGTAACATTGAAATTTCCTTCATCTGACGACTCAACTTGTCATGACGACTCAACTTGTCATCAATGCAACTTGTCATCGAATATGTTGATATGCAGTCGTTATTGTCAAGTTGCTCAATTTGTGTAGACAATTTTGTTGGAATTTCTATTGTCACCGAATTATTTATTCCAACTACTGGACGGACAATAGAGTCTAAACTTTTCATTTGGCCGGCAATGTTCACAGATGGAGTATCCACGGATATATTGTCTTCTATAACTGCTGTAACATTGGAATATCCTTCATCTGAAAACTGATTACTTGTCATCGAATATGTTGATATGCAATCCTTATAGTCAAGTTGCTCAATTTGTGTAGACAATTTTGTTGGAATTTCTATTGTCACCGAATTACTTATTCCAACTACTGGACGGACAATAGAGTCTAAACTTTTCATTTGGCCGGCAATGTTCACAGATGGAGTATCCACGGATATATTGTCTTCTATAGCTGCTGTAACATTGGAATTTCCTTCATCTGAAGACTCATTACTTGTCATCGAATATGTTGATATGCAATCGTTATAGTCAAGTTGCTCAATTTGTGTAGACAATTTTGTTGGAATTTCTATTGTCACCGAATTACTTATTCCAACTACTGGACGGACAATAGAGTCTAAACATTTCATTTGGCCGGTAATGTTCTCAGATGGAGTATCCACGGATATATTGTCTCCAATAACTGCTGTAACATTGAAATTTCCTTCATCTGAAGACTCATTACTTGTCATCGAATATGTTGATATGCAATCCTTATAGTCAAGTTGCTCAATTTGTGTAGGCAATTTTGTTGGAATTTCTATTGTCACCGAATTACTTATTCCAACTACTGGACGGACAATAGAGTCTAAACATTTCATTTGGCCGGTAATGTTCTCAGATGGAGTATCCACGGATATATTGTCTCCAATAAATGCTGTAACATTGGAATTTCCTTCATCTGAAGACTCATTACTTGTCTTCGAATATGTTGATATGCAATCGTTATAGTCAAGTTGCTCAAATTGTGTAGACAATTTTGTTGGAATTTCTTTTGTCACCGTATTGCTTATTCTAACTACTGGACGGACAATAGAGTCTAAACTTTTCATTTGGCCGGTAATGTTCACAGATGGAGTATCCACGGATATATTGTCTCCAATAACTGCTGTAACATTGGAATTTCCTTCATCTGAAGACTCATTACTTGTCATCGAATATGTTGATATGCAATCGTTATATTCAAGTTGCTCAATTTGTGTAGACAATTTTGTTGGAATTTCTATTGTCACCGAATTACTTATTCCAACTACTGGACGGACAATAGAGTCTAAACTTTTCATTTGGCCGGGAATGTTCACAGATGGAGTATCCACGGATATATTGTCTCCAATAACTGCTGTAACATTGGAATTTCCTTCATCTGACGACTCATTACTTGTCATCGAATATGTTGATATGCAGTCGTTATTGTCAAGTTGCTCAATTTGTGCAGACAATTTTGTTGGAATTTCTATTGTCACCGAATTACTTATTCCAACTACTGGACGGACAATAGTCTATACATTCCATTTGGCCGGTAATGCTCACAGATGGAGTATCCACGGATATATTGTCTCCAATAACTGCTGTAACATTGAAATTTCCTTCATCTGACGACTCATTACTTGTCATCGAATATGTTGATATGCAGTCGTTATTGTCAAGTTGCTCAATTTGTGTAGACAATTTTGTTGGAATTTCTATTGTCACCGAATTACTTATTCCAACTACTGGACGGACAATAGAGTCTAAACTTTTCATTTGGCCGGCAATGTTCACAGATGGAGTATCCACGGATATATTGTCTCCAATAACTGCTGTAACATTGAAATTTCCTTCATCTGACGACTCATTACTTGTCATCGAATATGTTGATATGCAGTCGTTATTGTCAAGTTGCTCAATTTGTGCAGACAATTTTGTTGGAATTTCTATTGTCACCGAATTACTTATTCCAACTACTGGACGGACAATAGTCTATACATTCCATTTGGCCGGTAATGCTCACAGATGGAGTATCCACGGATATATTGTCTGCAATAACTGCTGTAACATTAGAATTTCCTTCATCTGAAGACTCATTACTTGTCACCGAATATGTTGATATGCAATCGTTATAGTCAAGTTGATCAATTTGTGTAGACAATTTTGTTGGAATTTCTATTGTCACCGAATTACTTATTCCAACTACTGGACGGACAATAGAGTCTAAACTTTTCATTTGGCCGGCAATGTTCACAGATGGAGTATCCACGGATATATTGTCTTCTATAACTGCTGTAACATTGAAATTTCCTTCATCTGAAGACTCATTACTTGTCATCGAATATGTTGATATGCAATCCTTATAGTCAAGTTGCTCAATTTGTGTAGGCAATTTTGTTGGAATTTCTATTGTCACCGAATTACTTATTCCAACTACTGGACGGACAATAGAGTCTAAACATTTCATTTGGCCGGTAATGTTCTCAGATGGAGTATCCACGGATATATTGTCTCCAATAAATGCTGTAACATTGGAATTTCCTTCATCTGAAGACTCATTACTTGTCTTCGAATATGTTGATATGCAATCGTTATAGTCAAGTTGCTCAAATTGTGTAGACAATTTTGTTGGAATTTCTTTTGTCACCGAATTGCTTATTCTAACTACTGGACGGACAATAGAGTCTAAACTTTTCATTTGGCCGGTAATGTTCACAGATGGAGTATCCACGGATATATTGTCTCCAATAACTGCTGTAACATTGAAATTTCCTTCATCTGACGACTCATTACTTGTCATCGAATATGTTGATATGCAGTCGTTATTGTCAAGTTGCTCAATTTGTGTAGACAATTTTGTTGGAATTTCTATTGTCACCGAATTACTTATTCCAACTACTGGACGGACAATAGAGTCTATACATTCCATTTGGCCGGTAATGCTCACAGATGGAGTATCCACGGATATATTGTCCCCAATAACTGCTGTAACATTGGAATTTCCTTCATCTGAAGACTCATTACTTGTCATCGAATATGTTGATATGCAATCGTTATAGTCAAGTTGCTCAATTTGTGTAGACAATTTTGTTTGAATTTCTATTGTCACCGAATTATTTATTCCAACTACTGGACGGACAATAGAGTCTAAACATTTCATTTGGCCGGCAATGTTCACAGATGGAGTATCCACGGATATATTGTCTTCTATAACTGCTGTAACATTGGAATATCCTTCATCTGAAAACTGATTACTTGTCATCGAATATGTTGATATGCAATCGTTATAGTCAAGTTGCTCAATTTGTGTAGACAATTTTGTTGGAATTTCTATTGTCACCGAATTACTTATTCTAACTACTGGACGGACAATAGAGTCTAAACTTTTCATTTGGCCGGTAATGTTCACAGATGGAGTATCCACGGATATATTGTCTCCAATAACTGCTGTAACATTGGAATTTCCTTCATCTGAAGACTCATTACTTGTCATCGAATATGTTGATATGCAATCGTTATATTCAAGTTGCTCAATTTGTGTAGACAATTTTGTTGGAATTTCTATTGTCACCGAATTACTTATTCCAACTACTGGACGGACAATAGTCTATACATTCCATTTGGCCGGTAATGCTCACAGATGGAGTATCCACGGATATATTGTCTCCAATAACTGCTGTAACATTGAAATTTCCTTCATCTGACGACTCATTACTTGTCATCGAATATGTTGATATGCAGTCGTTATTGTCAAGTTGCTCAATTTGTGTAGACAATTTTGTTGGAATTTCTATTGTCACCGAATTACTTATTCCAACTACTGGACGGACAATAGAGTCTATACATTCCATTTGGCCGGTAATGCTCACAGATGGAGTATCCACGGATATATTGTCTCCAATAACTGCTGTAACATTGGAATTTCCTTCATCTGAAGACTCATTACTTGTCACCGAATATGTTGATATGCAATCGTTATAGTCAAGTTGCTCAATTTGGTTAGACAATTTTGTTGGAATTTCTATTGTCACCGAATTACTTATTCCAACTACTGGACGGACAATAGAGTCTAAACATTTCATTTGGCCGGTAATGTTCTCAGATGGAGTATCCACGGATATATTGTCTGCAATAACTGCTGTAACATTAGAATTTCCTTCATCTGAAGACTCATTACTTGTCACCGAATATGTTGATATGCAATCGTTATAGTAAAGTTGATCAATTTGTGTAGACAATTTTGTTGGAATTTCTATTGTCACCGAATTACTTATTCCAACTACTGGACGGACAATAGAGTCTAAACTTTTCATTTGGCCGGCAATGTTCACAGATGGAGTATCAACGGATATATTGTCTTCTATAACTGCTGTAACATTGAAATTTCCTTCATCTGAAGACTCATTACTTGTCATCGAATATGTTGATATGCAATCCTTATAGTCAAGTTGCTCAATTTGTGTAGGCAATTTTGTTGGAATTTCTATTGTCACCGAATTACTTATTCCAACTACTGGACGGACAATAGTCTAAACATTTCATTTGGCCGGTAATGTTCTCAGATGGAGTATCCACGGATATATTGTCTCCAATAAATGCTGTAACATTGGAATTTCCTTCATCTGAAGACTCATTACTTGTCTTCGAATATGTTGATATGCAATCGTTATAGTCAAGTTGCTCAAATTGTGTAGACAATTTTGTTGGAATTTCTTTTGTCACCGAATTGCTTATTCTAACTACTGGACGGACAATAGAGTCTAAACTTTTCATTTGGCCGGTAATGTTCACAGATGGAGTATCCACGGATATATTGTCTCCAATAACTGCTGTAACATTGAAATTTCCTTCATCTGACGACACATTACTTGTCATCGAATATGTTGATATGCAGTCGTTATTGTCAAGTTGCTCAATTTGTGTAGACAATTTTGTTGGAATTTCTATTGTCACCGAATTACTTATTCCAACTACTGGACGGACAATAGAGTCTATACATTCCATTTGGCCGGTAATGCTCACAGATGGAGTATCCACGGATATATTGTCCCCAATAACTGCTGTAACATTGGAATTTCCTTCATCTGAAGACTCATTACTTGTCATCGAATATGTTGATATGCAATCGTTATAGTCAAGTTGCTCAATTTGTGTAGACAATTTTGTTGGAATTTCTATTGTCACCGAATTATTTATTCCAACTACTGGACGGACAATAGAGTCTAAACATTTCATTTGGCCGGAAATGTTCACAGATGGAGTATCCACGGATATATTGTCTTCTATAACTGCTGTAACATTGGAATATCCTTCATCTGAAAACTGATTACTTGTCATCGAATATGTTGATATGCAATCCTTATAGTCAAGTTGCTCAATTTGTGTAGACAATTTTGTTGGAATTTCTATTTTCACCGAATTACTTATTCCAACTACTGGACGGACAATAGAGTCTAAACATTTCATTTGGCCGGTAATGTTCTCAGATGGAGTATCCACGGATATATTGTCTCCAATAACTGCTGTAACATTGGAATTTCCTTCATCTGACGACTCATTACTTGTCATCGAATATGTTGATATGCAGTCGTTATTGTCAAGTTGCTCAATTTGTGCAGACAATTTTGTTGGAATTTCTATTGTCACCGAATTACTTCTTCCAACTACTGGACGGACAATAGAGTCTATACATTCCATTTGGCCGGTAATGCTCACAGATGGAGTATCCACGGATATATTGTCTCCAATAACTGCTGTAACATTGGAATTTCCTTCATCTGAAGACTCATTACTTGTCATCGAATATGTTGATATGCAATCGTTATAGTCAAGTTGCTCAATTTGTGTAGACAATTTTGTTGGAATTTCTATTGTCACCGAATTACTTATTCCAACTACTGGACGGACAATAGAGTCTAAACTTTTCATTTGGCCGGTAATGTTCACAGATGGAGTATCCACGGATATATTGTCTCCAATAACTGCTGTAACATTGGAATTTCCTTCATCTGAAGACTCATTACTTGTCATCGAATATGTTGATATGCAATCGTTATAGTCAAGTTGCTCAATTTGTGTAGACAATTTTGTTGGAATTTCTATTGTCACCGAATTACTTATTCCAACTACTGGACGGACAATAGAGTCTAAACTTTTCATTTGGCCGGCAATGTTCACAGATGGAGTATCCACGGATATATTGTCTTCTATAACTGCTGTAACATTGGAATTTCCTTCATCTGAAGACTCATTACTTGTCATCGAATATGTTGATATGCAATCGTTATAGTCAAGTTGCTCAATTTGTTTAGACAATTTTGTTAGAATTTCTATTGTCACCGAATTACTTATTCCAACTACTGGACGGACAATAGAGTCTAAACATTTCATTTGGCCGGTAATGTTCTCAGATGGAGTATCCACGGATATATTGTCTCCAATAACTGCTGTAACATTGGAATTTCCTTCATCTGAAGACTCATTACTTGTCATCGAATATGTTGATATGCAATCGTTATAGTCAAGTTGCTCAATTTGTGTAGACAATTTTGTTGGAATTTCTATTGTCACCGAATTACTTATTCCAACTACTGGACGGATAATAGTCTAAACTTTTCATTTGGCCGGTAATGTTCACAGAGGGAGTATCCACGGATATATCGTCTCCAATAACTGCTGTAACATTGGAATTTCCTTCATCTGAAGACTCATTACTTGTCATCGAATATGTTGATATGCAATCGTTATAGTCAATTTGCTCAATTAGTGAAGACAATTTTGTTGGAATTTCTATTGTCACCGAATTACTTATTCCAACTACTGGACGGACAATAGAGTCTAAACTTTTCATTTGGCCGGCAATGTTCACAGATGGAGTATCCACGGATATATTGTCTTCTATAACTTCTGTAACATTGGAATTTCCTTCATCTGAAGACTCATTACTTGTCATCTAATATGTTGATATGCAATCGTTATAGTCAAGTTGCTCAATTTGTTTAGACAATTTTGTTGGAATTTCTATTGTCACCGAATTACTTATTCCAACTACTGGACGGACAATAGAGTCTAAACTTTTCAATTGGCCGGCAATGTTCACAGATGGAGTATCCACGGATATATTGTCTTCTATAGCTGCTGTAACATTGGAATTTCCTTCATCTGAAGACTCATTACTTGTCATCGAATATGTTGATATGCAATCGTTATAGTCAAGTTGCTCAATTTATGTAGACAATTTTGTTGGAATTTCTATTGTCACCGAATTACTTATTCCAACTACTGGACGGACAATAGAGTCTAAACATTTCATTTGGCCGGTAATGTTCTCAGATGGAGTATCCACGGATATATTGTCTCCAATAACTGCTGTAACATTGGAATTTCCTTCATCTGAAGACTCATTACTTGTCATCGAATATGTTGATATGCAATCGTTATAGTCAAGTTGCTCAATTTGTGAAGACAATTTTGTTGGAATTTCTATTGTCACCGAATTACTTATTCCAACTACTGGACGGACAATAGAGTCTAAACTTTTCATTTGGCCGGCAATGTTCACAGATGGAGTATCCACGGATATATTGTCTTCTATAACTGCTGTAACATTGGAATTTCCTTCATCTGAAGACTCATTACTTGTCATCGAATATGTTGATATGCAATCGTTATAGTCAAGTTGCTCAATTTGTTTAGACAATTTTGTTAGAATTTCTATTGTCACCGAATTACTTATTCCAACTACTGGACGGACAATAGAGTCTAAACATTTCATTTGGCCGGTAATGTTCTCAGATGGAGTATCCACGGATATATTGTCTCCAATAACTGCTGTAACATTGGAATTTCCTTCATCTGAAGACTCATTACTTGTCATCGAATATGTTGATATGCAATCGTTATAGTCAAGTTGCTCAATTTGTGTAGACAATTTTGTTGGAATTTCTATTGTCACCGAATTACTTATTCCAACTACTGGACGGATAATAGTCTAAACTTTTCATTTGGCCGGTAATGTTCACAGAGGGAGTATCCACGGATATATCGTCTCCAATAACTGCTGTAACATTGGAATTTCCTTCATCTGAAGACTCATTACTTGTCATCGAATATGTTGATATGCAATCGTTATAGTCAATTTGCTCAATTAGTGAAGACAATTTTGTTGGAATTTCTATTGTCACCGAATTACTTATTCCAACTACTGGACGGACAATAGAGTCTAAACTTTTCATTTGGCCGGCAATGTTCACAGATGGAGTATCCACGGATATATTGTCTTCTATAACTTCTGTAACATTGGAATTTCCTTCATCTGAAGACTCATTACTTGTCATCTAATATGTTGATATGCAATCGTTATAGTCAAGTTGCTCAATTTGTTTAGACAATTTTGTTGGAATTTCTATTGTCACCGAATTACTTATTCCAACTACTGGACGGACAATAGAGTCTAAACTTTTCAATTGGCCGGCAATGTTCACAGATGGAGTATCCACGGATATATTGTCTTCTATAGCTGCTGTAACATTGGAATTTCCTTCATCTGAAGACTCATTACTTGTCATCGAATATGTTGATATGCAATCGTTATAGTCAAGTTGCTCAATTTGTGTAGACAATTTTGTTGGAATTTCTATTGTCACCGAATTACTTATTCCAACTCCTGGACGGAAAATAGTCTAAACTTTTCATTTATCCGGTAATGTTCACAGAGGGAGTATCCACGGATATATCGTTTCCAATAACTGCTGTAACATTGGAATTTCCTTCATCTGAAGACTCATTACTTGTCATCGAATATGTTGATATGCAATCGTTATAGTCAAGTTGCTCAATTTGTGTAGACAATTTTGTTGGAATTTCTATTGTCACCGAATTACTTATTCCAACTACTGGACGGACAATAGAGTCTAAACTTTTCATTTGGCCGGCAATGTTCACAGATGGAGTATCCACGGATATATTGTCTTCTATAGCTGCTGTAACATTGGAATTTCCTTCATCTGAAGACTCATTACTTGTCATCGAATATGTTGATATGCAATCGTTATAGTCAAGTTGCTCAATTTGTGTAGACAATTTTGTTGGAATTTCTATTGTCACCGAATTACTTATTCCAACTCCTGGACGGACAATAGAGTCTAAACATTTCATTTGGCCGGTAATGTTCTCAGATGGAGTATCCACGGATATATTGTCTGCAATAACTGCTGTAACATTGGAATTTCCTTCATCTGAAGACTCATTACTTGTCATCGAATATGTTGATATGCAATCGTTATAGTCAAGTTGCTCAATTTGTGTAGACAATTTTGTTGGAATTTCTATTGTCACCGAATTACTTATTCCAACTACTGGACGGTTAATAGTCTAAATTTTTCATTTGGCCGGTAATGTTCACAGAGGGAGTATCCACGGATATATCGTCTCCAATAACTGCTGTAACATTGGAATTTCCTTCATCTGAAGACTCATTACTTGTCATCGAATATGTTGATATGCAATCGTTATAGTCAAGTTGCTCAATTTGTGTAGACAATTTTGTTGGAATTTCTATTGTCACCGAATTACTTATTCTAACTACTGGACGGACAATAGAGTCTAAACTTTTCATTTGGCCGGTAATGTTCACAGATGGAGTATCCACGGATATATTGTCTCCAATAACTGCTGTAACATTGGAATTTCCTTCATCTGAAGACTCATTGCTTGTCATCGAATATGTTGATATGCAATCGTTATATTCAAGTTGCTCAATTTGTGTAGACAATTTTGTTGGAATTTCTATTGTCACCGAATTACTTATTCCAACTACTGGACGGACAATAGAGTCTAAACTTTTCATTTGGCCGGTAATGTTCACAGATGGAGTATCCACGGATATATTGTCTCCAATAACTGCTGTAACATTGGAATTTCCTTCATCAGACGACTCATTACTTGTCATCGAATATGTTGATATGCAGTCGTTATTGTCAAGTTGCTCAATTTGTGCAGACAATTTTGTTGGAATTTCTATTGTCACCGAATTACTTATTCCAACTACTGGACGGACAATAGTCTATACATTCCATTTGGCCGGTAATGCTCACAGATGGAGTATCCACGGATATATTGTCTCCAATAACAGCTGTAACATTGGAATTTCCTTCATCTGAAGAGTCATTACTTGTCATCGAATATGTTGATATGCAATCGTTATATTCAAGTTGCTCAATTTGTGTAGACAATTTTGTTGGAATTTCTATTGTCACCGAATTACTTATTCCAACTATTGGACGGACAATAGAGTCTAAACTTTTCATTTGGCCGGTAATGTTCACAGATGGAATATCCACGGATATATTGTCTCCAATAACTGCTGTAACATTGGAATTTCCTTCATCTGAAGACTCATTACTTGTCATCGAATATGTTGATATGCAATCGTTATAGTCAAGTTGCACAATTTGTGTAGACAATTTTGTTGGAATTTCTATTGTCACCGAATTACTTATTCCAACTACTGGACGGTCAATAGAGTCTAAACTTTTCATTTGGCCGGCAATGTTCACAGATGGAGTATCCACGGATATATTGTCTTCTATAACTGCTGTAACATTGGAATTTCCTTCATCTGAAGACTCATTACTTGTCATCGAATATGTTAATATGCAATCGTTATAGTCAAATTGCTCAATTTGTTTAGACAATTTTGTTGGAATTTCTATTGTCACCGAATTACTTATTCCAACTACTGGACGGAAATAGAGTCTAAACTTTTCATTTGGCCGGCAATGTTCACAGATGGAGTATCCAAGGATATATTGTCTTCTAAAGCTGCTGTAACATTGGAATTTCCTTCATCTGAAGACTCATTACTTGTCATCGAATATGTTTATATGCAATCGTTATAGTTAAGTTGCTCAATTTGTGTAGACAATTTTGTTGGAATTTCTATTGTCACCGAATTACTTATTCCAACTACTGGACGGAAATAGAGTCTAAACTTTTCATTTGGCCGGCAATGTTCACAGATGGAGTATCCACGGATATATTGTCTTCTATAGCTGCTGTAACATTGGAATTTCCTTCATCTGATGACTCATTACTTGTCATCGAATATGTTGATATGCAATCGTTATAGTCAAGTTGCTCAATTTGTGTAGACAATTTTGTTGGAATTTCTATTGTCACCGAATTACTTATTCCAACTACTGGACGGACAATAGAGTCTAAACATTTCATTTGGTCGCTAATGTTCTCAAATGGAGTATCCACGGATATATTGTCTCCAATAACTGCTGTAACATTGGAATTTCCTTCATCTGAAGACTCATTACTTGTCATCGAATATGTTGATATGCAGTCGTTATAGTCAAGTTGCTCAATTTGTGTAGACAATTTTGTTGGAATTTCTATTGTCACCGAATTACTTATTCCAACTACTGGACGGATAATAGTCTAAACTTTTCATTTGGCCGGTAATGTTCACAGAGGGAGTATCCACGGATATATCGTCTCCAATAACTGCTGTAACATTGGAATTTCCTTCATCTGAAGACTCATTACTTGTCATCGAATATGTTGATATGCAATCGTTATAGTCAATTTGCTCAATTTGTGTAGACAATTTTGTTGGAATTTCTATTGTCACCGAATTACTTATTCCAACTACTGGACGGACAATAGAGTCTAAACATTTCATTTGGCCGGTAATGTTCACAGATGGAGTATTCACGGATATATTGTCTCCAATAACTGCTGTAACATTGGAATTTCCTTCATCTGAAGACTCATTACTTGTCATCAAATATGTTGATATGCAATCGTTATAGTCAAGTTGCTCAATTTGTGTAGACAATTTTGTTGGAATTTCTATTGTCACCGATTTACTTATTCCAACTACTGGACGGACAATAGAGTCTAAACATTTCATTTGGCCGGTAATATTCACAGATGGAGTATCCACGGATATATTGTCTCCAATAACTGCTGTAACATTGGAATTTCCTTCATCTGAAGACTCATTACTTGTCATCGAATATGTTGATATGCAATCGTTATAGTCAAGTTGCTCAATTTGTGTAGACAATTTTGTTGGAATTTCTATTGTCACCGAATTACTTATTCCAACTACTGGACGGACAATAGAGTCTAAACTTTTCATTTGGCAGGTAATGTTCACAGATGGAGTATCCACGGATATATTGTCTCCAATAACTGCTGTAACATTGGAATTTCCTTCATCTGAAGACTCATTACTTGTCATCGAATAAGTTGATATGCAATCGTTATAGTCAAGTTGCTCAATTTGTGTAGACAATTTTGTTGGAATTTCTATTGTCACCGAATGGCTTATTCCAACTACTGGACGGACAATAGAGTCTAAACTTTCATTTGGCCGGTAATGTTCACAGATGGAGTATCCACGGATATATTGTCTCCAATACCTGCCGTAACATTGGAATTTCCTTCATCTGAAGACTCATAACTTGTCATCGAATATGTTGATATGCAATCGTTATAGTCAAGTTGCTCAATTTGTTTAGACAATTTTGTTGGAATTTGTATTGTCACCGAATTACTTATTCCAACTACTGGACGGACAATAGAGTCTATACATTCCATTTGGCCGGTAATGCTCACAGATGGAGTATCCACGGATATATTGTCTCCAATAACTGCTGTAGCATTGGAATTTCCTTCATCTGAAGACTCATTACTTGTCATCGAATATGTTTATATGCAATCGTTATAGTCAAGTTGCTCAATTTGTGTAGACAATTTTGTTGGAATTTCTATTGTCACCGAATTACCTATTCCAACTACTGGACGGAAATAGAGTCTAAACTTTTCATTTGGCCGGCAATGTTCACAGATGGAGTATCCACGGATATATTGTCTTCTATAGCTGCTGTAACATTGGAATTTCCTTCATCTGATGACTCATTACTTGTCATCGAATATGTTGATATGCAATCGTTATAGTCAAGTTGCTCAATTTGTGTAGACAATTTTGTTGGAATTTCTATTGTCACCGAATTACTTATTCCAACTACTGGACGGACAATAGAGTCTAAACTTTTCATTTGGCCGGCAATGTTCACAGATGGAGTATCCACGGATATATTGTCTTCTATAACTGCTGTAACATTGGAATTTCCTCCATCTGAAGACTCATTACTTGTCATCAAATATGTTGGTATGCAATCCTTATAGTCAAGTTGCTCAATTTGTGTAGTCAATTTTGTTGGAATTTCTATTGTCACCGAATTACTTATTCTAACTACTGGACGGACAATAGAGTCTAAACATTTCATTTGGCCGGTAATGTTCTCAGATGGAGTATTCACGGATATATTGTCTCCAATAACTGCTGTAACATTGGAATTTCCTTCATCTGAAGACTCATTACTTGTCATCGAATATGTTGATATGCAATCGTTATAGTCAAGTTGCTCAATTTGTGTAGACAATTTTGTTGGAATTTCTATTGTCACTGAATTACTTATTCCAACTACTGGACGGACAATAGAGTCTAAACTTTTCATTTGGCCGGTAATGTTCACAGATGGAGTATCCACGGATATATTGTCTCCAATAACTGCTGTAACATTGGAATTTCCTTCATCTGAAGACTCATTACTTGTCATCGAATATGTTGATAAGCAATCGTTATAGTCAAGTTGCTCAATTTGTGTAGACAATTTTGTTGGAATTTCTATTGTCACCGAATTACTTATTCCAACTACTGGACGGATAATAGTCTAAACTTTTCTTTTGGCCGGCAATGTTCACAGATGGAGTATCCACGGATATATTGTCTTCTATAACTGCTGTAACATTGGAATTTCCTTCATCTAAAGACTCATTACTTGTCATCGAATATGTTGATATGCAATCGTTATAGTCAAGTTTCTCAATTTGTGTAGACAATTTTGTTGGAATTTCTATTGTCACCGATTTACTTATTCCAACTACTGGACGGACAATAGAGTCTAAACATTTCATTTGGCCGGTAATGTTCACAGATGGAGTATCCACGGATATATTGTCTCCAATACCTGCCGTAACATTGGAATTTCCTTCATCTGAAGACTCATAACTTGTCATCGAATATGTTGATATGCAATCGTTATAGTCAAGTTGCTCAATTTGTGTAGACAACTTTGTTGGAATTTCTATTGTCTCCGAATTACTTATTCCAACTACTGGACGGACAATAGAGTCTAGAATTTTCATTTGGCCGGTAATGTTCACAGATGGAGTATCCACGGATATATTGTCTCCAATAACTGCTGCAACATTGGAATTTCCTTCATCTGAAGACTCATTACTTGTCATCGAATATGTTGATATGCAATCGTTATAGTCAAGTTGCTCAATTTGTTTAGACAATTTTGTTGGAATTTGTATTGTCACCGAATTACTTATTCCAACTACTGGCCGGACAATAGTCTAAATTTTTCATTTGGTCGGTAATGTTCACAGATGGAGTATCCACGGATATGTTGTCTCCAATAACTGCTGTAACATTGGAATTTCCTTCATCTGAAGACTCATTACTTGTCATCGAATATGTTGATATGCAATCGTTATACTCAAGTTGCTCAATTTGTGTAGACAATTTTGTTGGAATTTCTGTTGTCACCGAATTACTTATTCCAACTACTGGACGGACAATAGAGTTTAAACTTTTCATTTGGCCGGCAATGTTCACAGATGGACTATCCACGGATATATTGTCTCCAATAACTGCTGTAACATTGGAATTTCCTTCATCTGAAGACTCATTACTTGTCATCGAATATGTTGATATGCAATCGGTATAGTCAAGTTGCTCAATTTGTGTAGACAATTTTGTTGGAATTTCTATTGTCACCGAATTACTTATTCCAACTACTGGACGGATAATAGTCTAAACTTTTCATTTGGCCGGCAATGTTCACAGATGGAGTATCCACGGATATATTGTCTTCTATAACTGCTGTAACATTGGAATTTCCTTCATCTGAAGACTCATTACTTGTCATCGAATATGTTGATATGCAATCGTTATAGTCAAGTTGCTCAATTTGTGTAGACAATTTTGTTGGAATTTCTATTGTCACTGAATTACTTATTCCAACTACTGGACGGACAATAGAGTCTAAACATTTCATTTGGCCGGTAATGTTCTCAGATGGAGTATCCACGGATATATTGTCTCCAATAAATGCTGTAACATTGGAATTTCCTTCATCTGAAGACTCATTACTTGTCATCGAATATGTTGATATGCAATCGTTATAGTCAAGTTGCTCAATTTGTGTAGACAATTTTGTTGGAATTTCTTTTGTCACCGAATTACTTATTCTAACTACTGGACGGACAATAAAGTCTAAACTTTTCATTTGGCCGGTAATGTTCACAGATGGAGTATCCACGGATATATTGTCTCCAATAACTGCTGTAACATTGGAATTTCTTTCATCTGAAGACTCATTACTTGTCATCGGATATGTTGATATGCAATCGTTATAGTCAAGTTGCTCAATTTGTGTAGACAATTTTGTTGGAATTTCTATTGTCACCGAATTACTTATTCTAACTACTGGACGGACAATAGAGTCTAAACTTTTCATTTGGCCGGTAATGTTCACAGATGGAGTATCCACGGATATATTGTCTCCAATAACTGCTGTAACATTGGAATTTCCTTCATCTGAAGACTCATTACTTGTCACCGAATATGTTGATATGCAATCGTTATACTCAAGTTGCTCAATTTGTGTAGACAATTTTGTTGGAATTTCTGTTGTCACCGAATTACTTATTCCAACTACTGGACGGACAATAGAGTCTAAACTTTTCATTTGGCCGGCAATGTTCACAGATGGAGTATCCACGGATATATTGTCTCCAATAACTGCTGTAACATTGGAATTTCCTTCATCTGAAGACTCATTACTTGTCATCGAATATGTTGATATGCAATCGTTATAGTCAAGTTGCTCAATTTGTGTAGACAATTTTGTTGGAATTTCTATTGTCACCGAATTACTTATTCCAACTACTGGACGGATAACAGTCTAAACTTTTCATTTGGCCGACAATGTTCACAGATGGAGTATCCACGGATATATTGTCTCCAATAAATGCTGTAACATTGGAATTTCCTTCATCTGAAGACTCATTACTTGTCATCGAATATGTTGATATGCAATCGTTATAGTCAAGTTTCTCAATTTGTGTAGACAATTTTGTTGGAATTTCTTTTGTCACCGAATTACTTATTCTAACTACTGGACGGACAATAGAGTCTAAACTTTTCATTTGGCCGGTAATGTTCACAGATGGAGTATCCACGGATATATTGTCTCCAATAACTGCTGTAACATTGGAATTTCCTTCATCTGAAGACTCATTACTTGTCATCGAATATGTTGATATGCAATCGTTATAGTCAAGTTGCTCAATTTGTTTAGACAATTTTGTTGGAATTTCTGTTGTCACCGAATTACTTATTCCAACTACTGGACGGACAATAGAGTCTAAACTTTTCATTTGGCCGGCAATGTTCACAGATGGAGTATCCACGGATATATTGTCTCCAATAACTGCTGTAACATTGGAATTTCCTTCATCTGAAGACTCATTACTTGTCATCGAATATGTTGATATGCCATCGTTATAGTCAAGTTGCTCAATTTGTGTAGACAATTTTGTTGGAATTTCTATTGTCACCGAATTTCTTATTCCAACTACTGGACGGATAATAGTCTAAACTTTTCATTTGGCCGGCAATGTTCACAGATGGAGTATCCACGGATATATTGTCTTCTATAACTGCTGTAACATTGGAATTTCCTTCATCTGAAGACTCATTACTTGTCATCGAATATGTTGATATGCAATCGTTATAGTCAAGTTGCTCAATTTGTGTAGACAATTTTGTTGGAATTTCTATTGTCACCGATTTACTTATTCCAACTACTGGACGGACAATAGAATCTAAACATTTCATTTGGCCGGTAATGTTCACAGATGGAGTATCCACGGATATATTGTCTCCAATAACTGCTGTAACATTGGAATTTCTTTCATCTGAAGACTCATTACTTGTCATCGAATATGTTGATATGCAATCGTTATAGTCAAGTTTCTCAATTTGTGTAGACAATTTTGTTGGAATTTCTATTGTCACCGAATTACTTATTCCAACTACTGGACGGACAATAGAGTCTAAACATTTCATTTGGCCGGTAATGTTCTCAGATGGAGTATCCACGGATATATTGTCTCAAATAACTGCTGTAACATTGGAATTTCTTTCATCTGAAGACTCATTACTTGTCATCGAATATGTTGATATGCAATCGTTATAGTCAAGTTGCTCAATTTGTGTAGACAATTTTGTTGGAATTGCTATTGTCACCGAATTACTTATTCTAACTACTGGACGGACAATAGAGTCTAAACTTTTCATTTGGCCGGTAATGTTCACAGATGGAGTATCCACGGATATATTGTCTCCAATAACTGCTGTAACATTGGAATTTCCTTCATCTGAAGACTCATTACTTGTCACCGAATATGTTGATATGCAATCGTTATACTCAAGTTGCTCAATTTGTGTAGACAATTTTGTTGGAATTTCTGTTGTCACCGAATTACTTATTCCAACTACTGGACGGACAATAGAGTCTAAACTTTTCATTTGGCCGGCAATGTTCACAGATGGAGTATCCACGGATATATTGTCTCCAATAACTGCTGTAACATTGGAATTTCCTTCATCTGAAGACTCATTACTTGTCATCGAATATGTTGATATGCAATCGTTATAGTCAAGTTGCTCAATTTGTGTAGACAATTTTGTTGGAATTTCTATTGTCACCGAATTACTTATTCCAACTACTGGACGGATAACAGTCTAAACTTTTCATTTGGCCGGCAATGTTCACAGATGGAGTATCCACGGATATATTGTCTCCAATAAATGCTGTAACATTGGAATTTCCTTCATCTGAAGACTCATTACTTGTCATCGAATATGTTGATATGCAATCGTTATAGTCAAGTTTCTCAATTTGTGTAGACAATTTTGTTGGAATTTCTTTTGTCACCGAATTACTTATTCTAACTACTGGACGGACAATAGAGTCTAAACTTTTCATTTGGCCGGTAATGTTCACAGATGGAGTATCCACGGATATATTGTCTCCAATAACTGCTGTAACATTGGAATTTTCTTCATCTGAAGACTCATTACTTGTCATCGAATATGTTGATATGCAATCGTTATAGTCAAGTTGCTCAATTTGTGTAGACAATTTTGTTGGAATTTCTATTGTCACCGAATTACTTATTCCAACTACTGGACGGATAATAGTCTAAACTTTGCATTTGGCCGGCAATGTTCACAGATGGAGTATCCACGGATATATTGTCTTCTATAACTGCTGTAACATTGGAATTTCCTTCATCTGAAGACTCATTACTTGTCATCGAATATGTTGATATGCAATCGTTATAGTCAATTTGCTCAATTTGTGTAGACATATTTGTTGGAATTTCTATTGTCACCGAATTACTTATTCCAACTACTGGACGGACAATAGAGTCTAAACTTTTCATTTGGCCGGCAATGTTCACAGATGGAGTATCCACGGATATATTGTCTTCTATAACTGCTGTAACATTGGAATTTCCTTCATCTGAAGACTCATTACTTGTCATCAAATATGTTGGTATGCAATCGTTATAGTCAAGTTTCTCAATTTGTGTAGACAATTTTGTTGGAATTTCTATTGTCACCGAATTACTTATTCTAACTACTGGACGGACAATAGAGTCTAAACTTTTCATTTGGCCGGTAATGTTCACAGATGGAGTATCCACGGATATATTGTCTCCAATAACTGCTGTAACATTGGAATTTCCTTCATCTGAAGACTCATTACTTGTCACCGAATATGTTGATATGCAATCGTTATACTCAAGTTGCTCAATTTGTGTAGACAATTTTGTTGGAATTTCTGTTGTCACCGAATTACTTATTCCAACTACTGGACGGACAATAGAGTCTAAACTTTTCATTTGGCCGGCAATGTTCACAGATGGAGTATCCACGGATATATTGTCTCCAATAACTGCTGTAACATTGGAATTTCCTTCATCTGAAGACTCATTACTTGTCATCGAATATGTTGATATGCAATCGTTATAGTCAAGTTGCTCAATTTGTGTAGACAATTTTGTTGGAATTTCTTTTGTCACCGAATTACTTATTCTAACTACTGGACGGACAATAAAGTCTAAACTTTTCATTTGGCCGGTAATGTTCACAGATGGAGTATCCACGGATATATTGTCTCCAATAACTGCTGTAACATTGGAATTTCTTTCATCTGAAGACTCATTACTTGTCATCGGATATGTTGATATGCAATCGTTATAGTCAAGTTGCTCAATTTGTGTAGACAATTTTGTTGGAATTTCTATTGTCACCGAATTACTTATTCTAACTACTGGACGGACAATAGAGTCTAAACTTTTCATTTGGCCGGTAATGTTCACAGATGGAGTATCCACGGATATATTGTCTCCAATAACTGCTGTAACATTGGAATTTCCTTCATCTGAAGACTCATTACTTGTCACCGAATATGTTGATATGCAATCGTTATACTCAAGTTGCTCAATTTGTGTAGACAATTTTGTTGGAATTTCTGTTGTCACCGAATTACTTATTCCAACTACTGGACGGACAATAGAGTCTAAACTTTTCATTTGGCCGGCAATGTTCACAGATGGAGTATCCACGGATATATTGTCTCCAATAACTGCTGTAACATTGGAATTTCCTTCATCTGAAGACTCATTACTTGTCATCGAATATGTTGATATGCAATCGTTATAGTCAAGTTGCTCAATTTGTGTAGACAATTTTGTTGGAATTTCTATTGTCACCGAATTACTTATTCCAACTACTGGACGGATAACAGTCTAAACTTTTCATTTGGCCGACAATGTTCACAGATGGAGTATCCACGGATATATTGTCTCCAATAAATGCTGTAACATTGGAATTTCCTTCATCTGAAGACTCATTACTTGTCATCGAATATGTTGATATGCAATCGTTATAGTCAAGTTTCTCAATTTGTGTAGACAATTTTGTTGGAATTTCTTTTGTCACCGAATTACTTATTCTAACTACTGGACGGACAATAGAGTCTAAACTTTTCATTTGGCCGGTAATGTTCACAGATGGAGTATCCACGGATATATTGTCTCCAATAACTGCTGTAACATTGGAATTTCCTTCATCTGAAGACTCATTACTTGTCATCGAATATGTTGATATGCAATCGTTATAGTCAAGTTGCTCAATTTGTTTAGACAATTTTGTTGGAATTTCTGTTGTCACCGAATTACTTATTCCAACTACTGGACGGACAATAGAGTCTAAACTTTTCATTTGGCCGGCAATGTTCACAGATGGAGTATCCACGGATATATTGTCTCCAATAACTGCTGTAACATTGGAATTTCCTTCATCTGAAGACTCATTACTTGTCATCGAATATGTTGATATGCCATCGTTATAGTCAAGTTGCTCAATTTGTGTAGACAATTTTGTTGGAATTTCTATTGTCACCGAATTTCTTATTCCAACTACTGGACGGATAATAGTCTAAACTTTTCATTTGGCCGGCAATGTTCACAGATGGAGTATCCACGGATATATTGTCTTCTATAACTGCTGTAACATTGGAATTTCCTTCATCTGAAGACTCATTACTTGTCATCGAATATGTTGATATGCAATCGTTATAGTCAAGTTGCTCAATTTGTGTAGACAATTTTGTTGGAATTTCTATTGTCACCGATTTACTTATTCCAACTACTGGACGGACAATAGAATCTAAACATTTCATTTGGCCGGTAATGTTCACAGATGGAGTATCCACGGATATATTGTCTCCAATAACTGCTGTAACATTGGAATTTCTTTCATCTGAAGACTCATTACTTGTCATCGAATATGTTGATATGCAATCGTTATAGTCAAGTTTCTCAATTTGTGTAGACAATTTTGTTGGAATTTCTATTGTCACCGAATTACTTATTCCAACTACTGGACGGACAATAGAGTCTAAACTTTTCATTTGGCCGGCAATGTTCACAGATGGAGTATCCACGGATATATTGTCTCCAATAACTGCTGTAACATTGGAATTTCCTTCATCTGAAGACTCATTACTTGTCATCGAATATGTTGATATGCAATCGTTATAGTCAAGTTGCTCAATTTGTGTAGACAATTTTGTTGGAATTTCTATTGTCACCGAATTACTTATTCCAACTACTGGACGGATAACAGTCTAAACTTTTCATTTGGCCGGCAATGTTCACAGATGGAGTATCCACGGATATATTGTCTCCAATAAATGCTGTAACATTGGAATTTCCTTCATCTGAAGACTCATTACTTGTCATCGAATATGTTGATATGCAATCGTTATAGTCAAGTTTCTCAATTTGTGTAGACAATTTTGTTGGAATTTCTTTTGTCACCGAATTACTTATTCTAACTACTGGACGGACAATAGAGTCTAAACTTTTCATTTGGCCGGTAATGTTCACAGATGGAGTATCCACGGATATATTGTCTCCAATAACTGCTGTAACATTGGAATTTCCTTCATCTGAAGACTCATTACTTGTCATCGAATATGTTGATATGCAATCGTTATAGTCAAGTTGCTCAATTTGTGTAGACAATTTTGTTGGAATTTCTATTGTCACCGAATTACTTATTCCAACTACTGGACGGATAATAGTCTAAACTTTGCATTTGGCCGGCAATGTTCACAGATGGAGTATCCACGGATATATTGTCTTCTATAACTGCTGTAACATTGGAATTTCCTTCATCTGAAGACTCATTACTTGTCATCGAATATGTTGATATGCAATCGTTATAGTCAATTTGCTCAATTTGTGTAGACATATTTGTTGGAATTTCTATTGTCACCGAATTACTTATTCCAACTACTGGACGGACAATAGAGTCTAAACTTTTCATTTGGCCGGCAATGTTCACAGATGGAGTATCCACGGATATATTGTCTTCTATAACTGCTGTAACATTGGAATTTCCTTCATCTGAAGACTCATTACTTGTCATCAAATATGTTGGTATGCAATCGTTATAGTCAAGTTTCTCAATTTGTGTAGACAATTTTGTTGGAATTTCTATTGTCACCGAATTACTTATTCTAACTACTGGACGGACAATAGAGTCTAAACTTTTCATTTGGCCGGTAATGTTCACAGATGGAGTATCCACGGATATATTGTCTCCAATAACTGCTGTAACATTGGAATTTCCTTCATCTGAAGACTCATTACTTGTCACCGAATATGTTGATATGCAATCGTTATACTCAAGTTGCTCAATTTGTGTAGACAATTTTGTTGGAATTTCTGTTGTCACCGAATTACTTATTCCAACTACTGGACGGACAATAGAGTCTAAACTTTTCATTTGGCCGGCAATGTTCACAGATGGAGTATCCACGGATATATTGTCTCCAATAACTGCTGTAACATTGGAATTTCCTTCATCTGAAGACTCATTACTTGTCATCGAATATGTTGATATGCAATCGTTATAGTCAAGTTGCTCAATTTGTGTAGACAATTTTGTTGGAATTTCTATTGTCACCGAATTACTTATTCCAACTACTGGACGGATAACAGTCTAAACTTTTCATTTGGCCGGCAATGTTCACAGATGGAGTATCCACGGATATATTGTCTCCAATAAATGCTGTAACATTGGAATTTCCTTCATCTGAAGACTCATTACTTGTCATCGAATATGTTGATATGCAATCGTTATAGTCAAGTTTCTCAATTTGAGTAGACAATTTTGTTGGAATTTCTTTTGTCACCGAATTACTTATTCTAACTACTGGACGGACAATAGAGTCTAAACATTTCATTTGGCCGGTAATGTTCACAGATGGAGTATCCACGGATATATTGTCTCCAATAACTGCTGTAACATTGGAATTTCCTTCATCTGAAGACTCATTACTTGTCATCGAATATGTTGATATGCAATCGTTATAGTCAAGTTGCTCAATTTGTGTAGACAATTTTGTTGGAATTTCTATTGTCACCGAATTACTTATTCCAACTACTGGACGGATAATAGTCTAAACTTTGCATTTGGCCGGCAATGTTCACAGATGGAGTATCCACGGATATATTGTCTTCTATAACTGCTGTAACATTGGAATTTCCTTCATCTGAAGACTCATTACTTGTCATCGAATATGTTGATATGCAATCGTTATAGTCAATTTGCTCAATTTAAGTAGACAATTTTGTTGGAATTTCTATTGTCACCGAATTACTTATTCCAACTATTGGACGGACAATAGAGTCTAAACTTTTCATTTGGCCGGCAATGTTCACAGATGGAGTATCCACGGATATATTGTCTTCTATAACTGCTGTAACATTGGAATTTCCTTCATCTGAAGACTCATTACTTGTCATCAAATATGTTGGTATGCAATCCTTATAGTCAAGTTGCTCAATTTGTGTAGTCAATTTTGATGGAATTTCTATTGTCACCGAATTACTTATTCTAACTACTGGACGGACAATAGAGTCTAAACATTTCATTTGGCCGGTAATGTTCTCAGATGGAGTATTCACGGATATATTGTCTCCAATAACTGCTGTAACATTGGAATTTCCTTCATCTGAAGACTCATTACTTGTCATCGAATATGTTGATATGCAATCGTTATAGTCAAGTTGCTCAATTTGTGTAGACAACTTTGTTGGAATTTCTATTGTCTCCGAATTACTTATTCCAACTACTGGACCGACAATAGAGTCTAGAATTTTCATTTGGCCGGTAATGTTCACAGATGGAGTATCCACGGATATATTGTCTCCAATAACTGCTGCAACATTGGAATTTCCTTCATCTGAAGACTCATTACTTTTCATCGAATATGTTGATATGCAATCGTTATAGTCAAGTTGCTCAATTTGTTTAGACAATTTTGTTGGAATTTGTATTGTCACCGAATTACTTATTCCAACTACTGGCCGGACAATAGTCTAAATTTTTCATTTGGTCGGTAATGTTCACAGATGGAGTATCCACGGATATGTTGTCTCCAATAACTGCTGTAACATTGGAATTTCCTTCATCTGAAGACTCATTACTTGTCATCGAATATGTTGATATGCAATCGTTATAGTCAAGTTGCTCAATTTGTGTAGACAATTTTGTTGGAATTTCTATTGTCACCGAATTACTTATTCCAACTACTGGACGGATAATAGTCTAAACTTTTCATTTGGCCGGCAATGTTCACAGATGGAGTATCCACGGATATATTGTCTTCTATAACTGCTGTAGCATTGGTATTTCCTTCATCTGAAGACTCATTACTTGTCATCGAATATGTTGATATGCAATCTTTATAGTCAAGTTGCTCAATTTGTGTAGACAATTTTGTTGGAATTTCTATTGTCACCGAATTACTTATTCCAACTACTGGACGGACAATAGAGTCTAAACATTTCATTTGGCCGGTAATGTTCTCAGATGGAGTATCCACGGATATATTGTCTCCAATAAATGCTGTAACATTGGAATTTCCTTCATCTGAAGACTCATTACTTGTCATCGAATATGTTGATATGCAATCGTTATAGTCAAGTTGCTCAATTTGTGTAGACAATTTTGTTGGAATTTCTTTTGTCACCGAATTACTTATTCTAACTACTGGACGGACAATAGAGTCTAAACATTTCATTTGGCCGGTAATGTTCTCAGATGGAGTATTCACGGATATATTGTCTCCAATAACTGCTGTAACATTGGAATTTCCTTCATCTGAAGACTCATTACTTGTCATCGAATATGTTGATATGCAATCGTTATAGTCAAGTTGCTCAATTTGTGTAGACAGTTTTGTTGGAATTTCTATTGTCACCGAATTACTTATTCCAACTACTGGACGGATAATAGTCTAAACTTTTCATTTGGCCGGCAATGTTCACAGATGGAGTATCCACGGATATATTGTCTTCTATAACTGCTGTAGCATTGGTATTTCCTTCATCTGAAGACTCATTACTTGTCATCGAATATGTTGATATGCAATCTTTATAGTCAAGTTGCTCAATTTGTGTAGACAATTTTGTTGGAATTTCTATTGTCACCGAATTACTTATTCCAACTACTGGACGGACAATAGAGTCTAAACATTTCATTTGGCCGGTAATGTTCTCAGATGGAGTATCCACGGATATATTGTCTCCAATAAATGCTGTAACATTGGAATTTCCTTCATCTGAAGACTCATTACTTGTCATCGAATATGTTGATATGCAATCGTTATAGTCAAGTTGCTCAATTTGTGTAGACAATTTTGTTGGAATTTCTTTTGTCACCGAATTACTTATTCTAACTACTGGACGGACAATAGAGTCTAAACTTTTCATTTGGCCGGTAATGTTCACAGATGGAGTATCCACGGATATATTGTCTCCAATAACTGCTGTAACATTGGAATTTCCTTCATCTGAAGACTCATTACTTGTCATCGAATATGTTGATATGCAATCGTTATAGTCAAGTTGCTCAATTTGTGTAGACAATTTTGTTGGAATTTCTATTGTCACCGATTTACTTATTCCAACTACTGGACGGACAATAGAGTCTAAACATTTCATTTGGCCGGTAATGTTCACAGATGGAGTATCCACGGATATATTGTCTCCAATAACTGCTGTAACATTGGAATTTCCTTCATCTGAAGACTCATTACTTGTCATCGAATATGTTGATATGCAATCGTTATAGTCAAGTTGCTCAATTTGTGTAGACAATTTTGTTGGAATTTCTATTGTCACCGAATTACTTATTCCAACTACTGGACGGACAATAGAGTCTAAACTTTTCATTTGGCAGGTAATGTTCACAGATGGAGTATCCACGGATATATTGTCTCCAATAACTGCTGTAACATTGGAATTTCCTTCATCTGAAGACTCATTACTTGTCATCGAATAAGTTGATATGCAATCGTTATAGTCAAGTTGCTCAATTTGTGTAGACAATTTTGTTGGAATTTCTATTGTCACCGAATGGCTTATTCCAACTACTGGACGGACAATAGAGTCTAAACTTTTCATTTGGCCGGTAATGTTCACAGATGGAGTATCCACGGATATATTGTCTCCAATACCTGCCGTAACATTGGAATTTCCTTCATCTGAAGACTCATAACTTGTCATCGAATATGTTGATATGCAATCGTTATAGTCAATTTGCTCAATTTGTTTAGACAATTTTGTTGGAATTTGTATTGTCACCGAATTACTTATTCCAACTACTGGCCGGACAATAGTCTAAATTTTTCATTTGGTCGGTAATGTTCACAGATGGAGTATCCACGGATATGTTGTCTCCAATAACTGCTGTAACATTGGAATTTCCTTCATCTGAAGACTCATTACTTGTCATCGAATATGTTGATATGCAATCGTTATAGTCAATTTGCTCAATTTGTGTAGACAATTTTGTTGGAATTTCTATTGTCACCGAATTACTTATTCCAACTACTGGACGGACAATAGAGTCTAAACTTTTCATTTGGCAGGTGATGTTCACAGATGGAGTATCCACTGATATATTGTCTCCAATAACTGCTGTAACATTGGAATTTCCTTCATCTGAAGACTCATTACTTGTCATCGAATATGTTGATATGCAATCGTTATAGTCAAGTTGCTCAATTTGTGTAGACAATTTTGTTCGAATTTCTATTGTCACCGAATTACTTATTCCAACTACTGGATGGACAATAGAGTCTAAACTTTTCATTTGGCCGGTAATGTTCACAGATGGAGTATCCACGGATATATTGTCTCCAATACCTGCCGTAACATTGGAATTTCCTTCATCTGAAGACTCATAACTTGTCATCGAATATGTTGATATGCAATCGTTATAGTCAAGTTGCTCAATTTGTGTAGACAACTTTGTTGAAATTTCTATTGTCTCCGAATTACTTATTCCAACTACTGGACGGACAATAGAGTCTAGAATTTTCATTTGGCCGGTAATGTTCACAGATGGAGTATCCACGGATATATTGTCTCCAATAACTGCTGCAACATTGGAATTTCCTTCATCTGAAGACTCATTACTTGTCATCGAATATGTTGATATGCAATCGTTATAGTCAAGTTGCTCAATTTGTTTAGACAATTTTGTTGGAATTTGTATTGTCACCGAATTACTTATTCCAACTACTGGCCGGACAATAGTCTAAATTTTTCATTTGGTCGGTAATGTTCACAGATGGAGTATCCACGGATATGTTGTCTCCAATAACTGCTGTAACATTGGAATTTCCTTCATCTGAAGACTCATTACTTGTCATCGAATATGTTGATATGCAATCGTTATACTCAAGTTGCTCAATTTGTGTAGACAATTTTGTTGGAATTTCTGTTGTCACCGAATTACTTATTCCAACTACTGGACGGACAATAGAGTTTAAACTTTTCATTTGGCCGGCAATGTTCACAGATGGAGTATCCACGGATATATTGTCTCCAATAACTGCTGTAACATTGGAATTTCCTTCATCTGAAGACTCATTACTTGTCATCGAATATGTTGATATGCAATCGTTATAGTCAAGTTGCTCAATTTGTGTAGACAATTTTGTTGGAATTTCTTTTGTCACCGAATTACTTATTCTAACTACTGGACGGACAATAGAGTCTAAACTTTTCATTTGGCCGGCAATGTTCACAGATGGAGTATCCACGGATATATTGTCTTCTATAACTGCTGTAGCATTGGTATTTCCTTCATCTGAAGACTCATTACTTGTCATCGAATATGTTGATATGCAATCTTTATAGTCAAGTTGCTCAATTTGTGTAGACAATTTTGTTGGAATTTCTATTGTCACCGAATTACTTATTCCAACTACTGGACGGACAATAGAGTCTAAACATTTCATTTGGCCGGTAATGTTCTCAGATGGAGTATCCACGGATATATTGTCTCCAATAAATGCTGTAACATTGGAATTTCCTTCATCTGAAGACTCATTACTTGTCATCGAATATGTTGATATGCAATCGTTATAGTCAAGTTGCTCAATTTGTGTAGACAATTTTGTTGGAATTTCTTTTGTCACCGAATTACTTATTCTAACTACTGGACGGACAATAGAGTCTAAACTTTTCATTTGGCCGGTAATGTTCACAGATGGAGTATCCACGGATATATTGTCTCCAATAACTGCTGTAACATTGGAATTTCCTTCATCTGAAGACTCATTACTTGTCATCGAATATGTTGATATGCAATCGTTATAGTCAAGTTGCTCAATTTGTGTAGACAATTTTGTTGGAATTTCTATTGTCACCGATTTACTTATTCCAACTACTGGACGGACAATAGAGTCTAAACATTTCATTTGGCCGGTAATGTTCACAGATGGAGTATCCACGGATATATTGTCTCCAATAACTGCTGTAACATTGGAATTTCCTTCATCTGAAGACTCATTACTTGTCATCGAATATGTTGATATGCAATCGTTATAGTCAAGTTGCTCAATTTGTGTAGACAATTTTGTTGGAATTTCTATTGTCACCGAATTACTTATTCCAACTACTGGACGGACAATAGAGTCTAAACTTTTCATTTGGCAGGTAATGTTCACAGATGGAGTATCCACGGATATATTGTCTCCAATAACTGCTGTAACATTGGAATTTCCTTCATCTGAAGACTCATTACTTGTCATCGAATAAGTTGATATGCAATCGTTATAGTCAAGTTGCTCAATTTGTGTAGACAATTTTGTTGGAATTTCTATTGTCACCGAATGGCTTATTCCAACTACTGGACGGACAATAGAGTCTAAACTTTTCATTTGGCCGGTAATGTTCACAGATGGAGTATCCACTGATATATTGTCTCCAATAACTGCTGTAACATTGGAATTTCCTTCATCTGAAGACTCATTACTTGTCATCGAATATGTTGATATGCAATCGTTATAGTCAAGTTGCTCAATTTGTGTAGACAATTTTGTTCGAATTTCTATTGTCACCGAATTACTTATTCCAACTACTGGATGGACAATAGAGTCTAAACTTTTCATTTGGCCGGTAATGTTCACAGATGGAGTATCCACGGATATATTGTCTCCAATACCTGCCGTAACATTGGAATTTCCTTCATCTGAAGACTCATAACTTGTCATCGAATATGTTGATATGCAATCGTTATAGTCAAGTTGCTCAATTTGTGTAGACAACTTTGTTGAAATTTCTATTGTCTCCGAATTACTTATTCCAACTACTGGACGGACAATAGAGTCTAGAATTTTCATTTGGCCGGTAATGTTCACAGATGGAGTATCCACGGATATATTGTCTCCAATAACTGCTGCAACATTGGAATTTCCTTCATCTGAAGACTCATTACTTGTCATCGAATATGTTGATATGCAATCGTTATAGTCAAGTTGCTCAATTTGTTTAGACAATTTTGTTGGAATTTGTATTGTCACCGAATTACTTATTCCAACTACTGGCCGGACAATAGTCTAAATTTTTCATTTGGTCGGTAATGTTCACAGATGGAGTATCCACGGATATGTTGTCTCCAATAACTGCTGTAACATTGGAATTTCCTTCATCTGAAGACTCATTACTTGTCATCGAATATGTTGATATGCAATCGTTATACTCAAGTTGCTCAATTTGTGTAGACAATTTTGTTGGAATTTCTGTTGTCACCGAATTACTTATTCCAACTACTGGACGGACAATAGAGTTTAAACTTTTCATTTGGCCGGCAATGTTCACAGATGGAGTATCCACGGATATATTGTCTCCAATAACTGCTGTAACATTGGAATTTCCTTCATCTGAAGACTCATTACTTGTCATCGAATATGTTGATATGCAATCGTTATAGTCAAGTTGCTCAATTTGTGTAGACAATTTTGTTGGAATTTCTATTGTCACCAAATTACTTATTCCAACTACTGGACGGATAATAGTCTAAACTTTTCATTTGGCCGGCAATGTTCACAGATGGAGTATCCACGGATATATTGACTTCAATAACTGCTGTAACATTGGAATTTCCTTCATCTGAAGACTCATTACTTGTCATCGAATATGTTGATATGCAATCGTTATAGTCAAGTTGCTCAATTTGTGTAGACAATTTTGTTGGAATTTCTATTGTCACTGAATTACTTATTCCAACTACTGGACGGACAATAGAGTCTAAACTTTTCATTTGGCCGGTAATGTTCACAGATGGAGTATCCACGGATATATTGTCTCCAATAACTGCTGTAACATTGGAATTTCCTTCATCTGAAGACTCATAACTTGTCATCGAATATGTTGATATGCAATCGTTATAGTCAAGTTGCTCAATTTGTGTAGACAACTTTGTTGAAATTTCTATTGTCTCCGAATTACTTATTCCAACTACTGGACGGACAATAGAGTCTAGAATTTTCATTTGGCCGGTAATGTTCACAGATGGAGTATCCACGGATATATTGTCTCCAATAACTGCTGCAACATTGGAATTTCCTTCATCTGAAGACTCATTACTTGTCATCGAATATGTTGATATGCAATCGTTATAGTCAAGTTGCTCAATTTGTGTAGACAATTTTGTTGGAATTTCTATTGTCACCGAATTACTTATTCCAACTACTGGACGGATAATAGTCTAAACTTTTCATTTGGCCGGCAATGTTCACAGATGGAGTATCCACGGATATATTGTCTTCAATAACTGTTGTAACATTGGAATTTCCTTCATCTGAAGACTCATTACTTGTCATCGAATATGTTGATATGCAATCGTTATAGTCAAGTTGCTCAATTTGTGTAGACAATTTTGTTGGAATTTCTATTGTCACTGAATTACTTATTCCAACTACTGGACGGACAATAGAGTCTAAACTTTTCATTTGGCCGGTAATGTTCACAGATGGAGTATCCACGGATATATTGTCTCCAATAACTGCTGTAACATTGGAATTTCCTTCATCTGAAGACTCTTTACTTGTCATCGAATATGTTGATAAGCAATCGTTATAGTCAAGTTGCTCAATTTGTGTAGACAATTTTGTTGGAATTTCTATTGTCACCGAATTACTTATTCCAACTACTGGACGGATAATAGTCTAAACTTTTCATTTGGCTGGCAATGTTCACAGATGGAGTATCCACGGATATATTGTCTCCAATAACTGCTGTAACATTGGAATTTCCTTCATCTGAAGACTCATTACTTGTCATCGAATATGTTGATATGCAATCGTTATAGTCAAGTTGCTCAATTTGTGTAGACAATTTTGTTGGAATTTCTATTGTCACCGAATTACTTATTCCAACTACTGGATGGACAATAGAGTCTAAACTTTTCATTTGGCCGGTAATGTTCACAGATGGAGTATCCACGGATATATTGTCTCCAATACCTGCCGTAACATTGGAATTTCCTTCATCTGAAGACTCATAACTTGTCATCGAATATGTTGATATGCAATCGTTATAGTCAAGTTGCTCAATTTGTGTAGACAACTTTGTTGGAATTTCTATTGTCTCCGAATTACTTATTCCAACTACTGGACGGTCAATAGAGTCTAGAATTTTCATTTGGCCGGTAATGTTCACAGATGGAGTATCCACGGATATATTGTCTCCAATAACTGCTGCAACATTGGAATTTCCTTCATCTGAAGACTCATTACTTGTCATCGAATATGTTGATATGCAATCGTTATAGTCAAGTTGCTCAATTTGTTTAGACAATTTTGTTGGAATTTGTATTGTCACCGAATTACTTATTCCAACTACTGGCCGGACAATAGTCTAAATTTTTCATTTGGTCGGTAATGTTCACAGATGGAGTATCCACGGATATGTTGTCTCCAATAACTGCTGTAACATTGGAATTTCCTTCATCTGAAGACACATTACTTGTCATCGAATATGTTGATATGCAATCGTTATACTCAAGTTGCTCAATTTGTGTAGACAATTTTGTTGGAATTTCTGTTGTCACCGAATTACTTATTCCAACTACTGGACGGACAATAGAGTTTAAACTTTTCATTTGGCCGGCAATGTTCACAGATGGAGTATCCACGGATATATTGTCTCCAATAACTGCTGTAACATTGGAATTTCCTTCATCTGAAGACTCATTACTTGTCATCGAATATGTTGATATGCAATCGTTATAGTCAAGTTGCTCAATTTGTGTAGACAATTTTGTTGGAATTTCTATTTTCACCGAATTACTTATTCCAACTACTGGACGGATAATAGTCTAAACTTTTCATTTGGCCGGCAATGTTCACAGATGGAGTATCCACGGATATATTGTCTTCTATAACTGCTGTAACATTGGTATTTCCTTCATCTGAAGACTCATTACTTGTCATCGAATATGTTGATATGCAATCTTTATAGTCAAGTTGCTCAATTTGTGTAGACAATTTTGTTGGAATTTCTATTGTCACCGAATTACTTATTCCAACTACTGGACGGACAATAGAGTCTAAACATTTCATTTGGCCGGTAATGTTCTCAGATGGAGTATCCACGGATATATTGTCTCCAATAAATGCTGTAACATTGGAATTTCCTTCATCTGAAGACTCATTACTTGTCATCGAATATGTTGATATGCAATCGTTATAGTCAAGTTGCTCAATTTGTGTAGACAATTTTGTTGGAATTTCTTTTGTCACCGAATTACTTATTCTAACTACTGGACGGACAATAGAGTCTAAACTTTTCATTTGGTCGGTAATGTTCACAGATGGAGTATCCACGGATATGTTGTCTCCAATAACTGCTGTAACATTGGAATTTCCTTCATCTGAAGACTCATTACTTGTCATCGAATATGTTGATATGCAATCGTTATACTCAAGTTGCTCAATTTGTGTAGACAATTTTGTTGGAATTTCTATTGTCACCGAATTACTTATTCCAACTACTGGACGGATAATAGTCTAAACTTTTCATTTGGCCGGCAATGTTCACAGATGGAGTATCCACGGATATATTGTCTCCAATAAATGCTGTAACATTGGAATTTCCTTCATCTGAAGACTCATTACTTGTCATCGAATATGTTGATATGCAATCGTTATAGTCAAGTTGCTCAATTTGTGTAGACAATTTTGTTGGAATTTCTTTTGTCACCGAATTACTTATTCTAACTACTGGACGGACAATAAAGTCTAAACTTTTCATTTGGCCGGTAATGTTCACAGATGGAGTATCCACGGATATGTTGTCTCCAATAACTGCTGTAACATTGGAATTTCCTTCATCTGAAGACTCATTACTTGTCATCGATTATGTTGATATGCAATCGTTATACTCAAGTTGCTCAATTTGTGTAGACAATTTTGTTGGAATTTCTGTTGTCACCGAATTACTTATTCCAACTACTGGCCGGACAATAGTCTAAATTTTTCATTTGGTCGGTAATGTTCACAGATGGAGTATCCACGGATATGTTGTCTCCAATAACTGCTGTAACATTGGAATTTCCTTCATCTGAAGACTCATTACTTGTCATCGAATATGTTGATATGCAATCGTTATACTCAAGTTGCTCAATTTGTGTAGACAATTTTGTTGGAATTTCTGTTGTCACCGAATTACTTATTCCAACTACTGGACGGACAATAGAGTCTAAACTTTTCATTTGGCCGGCAATGTTCACAGATGGAGTATCCACGGATATATTGTCTCCAATAACTGCTGTAACATTGGAATTTCCTTCATCTGAAGACTCATTACTTGTCATCGAATATGTTGATATGCAATCGTTATAGTCAAGTTGCTCAATTTGTGTAGACAATTTTGTTGGAATTTCTATTGTCACCGAATTACTTATTCCAACTACTGGACGGATAATAGTCTAAACTTTTCATTTGGCCGGCAATGTTCACAGATGGAGCATCCACGGATATATTGTCTTCTATAACTGCTGTAGCATTGGTATTTCCTTCATCTGAAGACTCATTACTTGTCATCGAATATGTTGATATGCAATCTTTATAGTCAAGTTGCTCAATTTGTGTAGACAATTTTGTTGGAATTTCTATTGTCACCGAATTACTTATTCCAACTACTGGACGGACAATAGAGTCTAAACATTTCATTTGGCCGGTAATGTACTCAGATGGAGTATCCACGGAAATATTGTCTCCAATAAATGCTGTAACATTGGAATTTCCTTCATCTGAAGACTCATTACTTGTCATCGAATATGTTGATATGCAATCGTTATAGTCAAGTTGCTCAATTTGTGTAGACAATTTTGTTGGAATTTCTATTGTCACCGAATTACTTATTCTAACTACTGGACGGACAATAGAGTCTAAACTTTTCATTTGGCCGGTAATGTTCACAGATGGAGTATCCACGGATATATTGTCTCCAATAACTGCTGTAACATTGGAATTTCCTTCATCTGAAGACTCATTACTTGTCACCGAATATGTTGATATGCAATCGTTATACTCAAGTTGCTCAATTTGTGTAGACAATTTTGTTGGAATTTCTGTTGTCACCGAATTACTTATTCCAACTACTGGACGGACAATAGAGTCTAAACTCTTCATTTGGCCGGCAATGTTCACAGATGGAGTATCCACGGATATATTGTCTCCAATAACTGCTGTAACATTGGAATTTCCTTCATCTGAAGACTCATTACTTGTCATCGAATATGTTGATATGCAATCGTTATAGTCAAGTTGCTCAATTTGTGTAGACAATTTTGTTGGAATTTCTATTGTCACCGAATTACTTATTCCAACTACTGGACGGATAACAGTCAAAACTTTTCATTTGGCCGGCAATGTTCACAGATGGAGTATCCACGGATATATTGTCTTCTATAACTGCTGTAGCATTGGTATTTCCTTCATCTGAAGACTCATTACTTGTCATCGAATATGTTGATATGCAATCTTTATAGTCAAGTTGCTCAATTTGTGTAGACAATTTTGTTGGAATTTCTATTGTCACCGAATTACTTATTCCAACTACTGGACGGACAATAGAGTCTAAACTTTTCATTTGGCCGGCAATGTTCACAGATGGAGTATCCACGGATATATTGTCTCCAATAACTGCTGTAACATTGGAATTTCCTTCATCTGAAGACTCATTACTTGTCATCGAATATGTTGATATGCAATCGTTATAGTCAAGTTGCTCAATTTGTGTAGACAATTTTGTTGGAATTTCTATTGTCACCGAATTACTTATTCCAACTACTGGACGGATAACAGTCTAAACTTTTCATTTGGCCGGCAATGTTCACAGATGGAGTATCCACGGATATATTGTCTCCAATAAATGCTGTAACATTGGAATTTCCTTCATCTGAAGACTCATTACTTGTCATCGAATATGTTGATATGCAATCGTTATAGTCAAGTTTCTCAATTTGTGTAGACAATTTTGTTGGAATTTCTATTGTCACCGAATTACTTATTCCAACTACTGGACGGACAATAGAGTCTAAACATTTCATTTGGCCGGTAATGTTCTCAGATGGAGTATCCACGGATATATTGTCTCCAATAACTGCTGTAACATTGGAATTTCTTTCATCTGAAGACTCATTACTTGTCATCGAATATGTTGATATGCAATCGTTATAGTCAAGTTGCTCAATTTGTGTAGACAATTTTGTTGGAATTGCTATTGTCACCGAATTACTTATTCTAACTACTGGACGGACAATAGAGTCTAAACTTTTCATTTGGCCGGTAATGTTCACAGATGGAGTATCCACGGATATATTGTCTCCAATAACTGCTGTAACATTGGAATTTCCTTCATCTGAAGACTCATTACTTGTCACCGAATATGTTGATATGCAATCGTTATACTCAAGTTGCTCAATTTGTGTAGACAATTTTGTTGGAATTTCTGTTGTCACCGAATTACTTATTCCAACTACTGGACGGACAATAGAGTCTAAACTTTTCATTTGGCCGGCAATGTTCACAGATGGAGTATCCACGGATATATTGTCTCCAATAACTGCTGTAACATTGGAATTTCCTTCATCTGAAGACTCATTACTTGTCATCGAATATGTTGATATGCAATCGTTATAGTCAAGTTGCTCAATTTGTGTAGACAATTTTGTTGGAATTTCTATTGTCACCGAATTACTTATTCCAACTACTGGACGGATAACAGTCTAAACTTTTCATTTGGCCGGCAATGTTCACAGATGGAGTATCCACGGATATATTGTCTCCAATAAATGCTGTAACATTGGAATTTCCTTCATCTGAAGACTCATTACTTGTCATCGAATATGTTGATATGCAATCGTTATAGTCAAGTTTCTCAATTTGTGTAGACAATTTTGTTGGAATTTCTTTTGTCACCGAATTACTTATTCTAACTACTGGACGGACAATAGAGTCTAAACTTTTCATTTGGCCGGTAATGTTCACAGATGGAGTATCCACGGATATATTGTCTCCAATAACTGCTGTAACATTGGAATTTCCTTCATCTGAAGACTCATTACTTGTCATCGAATATGTTGATATGCAATCGTTATAGTCAAGTTGCTCAATTTGTGTAGACAATTTTGTTGGAATTTCTATTGTCACCGAATTACTTATTCCAACTACTGGACGGATAATAGTCTAAACTTTTCATTTGGCCGGCAATGTTCACAGATGGAGTATCCACGGATATATTGTCTTCTATAACTGCTGTAACATTGGAATTTCCTTCATCTGAAGACTCATTACTTGTCATCAAATATGTTGGTATGCAATCGTTATAGTCAAGTTTCTCAATTTGTGTAGACAATTTTGTTGGAATTTCTATTGTCACCGAATTACTTATTCTAACTACTGGACGGACAATAGAGTCTAAACTTTTCATTTGGCCGGTAATGTTCACAGATGGAGTATCCACGGATATATTGTCTCCAATAACTGCTGTAACATTGGAATTTCCTTCATCTGAAGACTCATTACTTGTCATCGAATATGTTGATATGCAATCGTTATAGTCAAGTTGCTCAATTTGTGTAGACAATTTTGTTGGAATTTCTATTGTCACCGAATTACTTATTCCAACTACTGGACGGATAATAGTCTAAACTTTGCATTTGGCCGGCAATGTTCACAGATGGAGTATCCACGGATATATTGTCTTCTATAACTGCTGTAACATTGGAATTTCCTTCATCTGAAGACTCATTACTTGTCATCGAATATGTTGATATGCAATCGTTATAGTCAATTTGCTCAATTTGTGTAGACAATTTTGTTGGAATTTCTATTGTCACCGAATTACTTATTCCAACTATTGGACGGACAATAGAGTCTAAACTTTTCATTTGGCCGGCAATGTTCACAGATGGAGTATCCACGGATATATTGTCTTCTATAACTGCTGTAACATTGGAATTTCCTTCATCTGAAGACTCATTACTTGTCATCAAATATGTTGGTATGCAATCCTTATAGTCAAGTTGCTCAATTTGTGTAGTCAATTTTGTTGGAATTTCTATTGTCACCGAATTACTTATTCTAACTACTGGACGGACAATAGAGTCTAAACATTTCATTTGGCCGGTAATGTTCTCAGATGGAGTATTCACGGATATATTGTCTCCAATAACTGCTGTAACATTGGAATTTCCTTCATCTGAAGACTCATTACTTGTCATCGAATATGTTGATATGCAATCGTTATAGTCAAGTTGCTCAATTTGTGTAGACAATTTTGTTGGAATTTCTATTGTCACTGAATTACTTATTCCAACTACTGGACGGACAATAGAGTCTAAACTTTTCATTTGGCCGGCAATGTTCACAGATGGAGTATCCACGGATATATTGTCTCCAATAACTGCTGTAACATTGGAATTTCCTTCATCTGAAGACTCATTACTTGTCATCGAATATGTTGATATGCAATCGTTATAGTCAAGTTGCTCAATTTGTGTAGACAATTTTGTTGGAATTTCTATTGTCACCGAATTACTTATTCCAACTACTGGACGGATAACAGTCTAAACTTTTCATTTGGCCGGCAATGTTCACAGATGGAGTATCCACGGATATATTGTCTCCAATAAATGCTGTAACATTGGAATTTCCTTCATCTGAAGACTCATTACTTGTCATCGAATATGTTGATATGCAATCGTTATAGTCAAGTTTCTCAATTTGTGTAGACAATTTTGTTGGAATTTCTATTGTCACCGAATTACTTATTCCAACTACTGGACGGACAATAGAGTCTAAACATTTCATTTGGCCGGTAATGTTCTCAGATGGAGTATCCACGGATATATTGTCTCCAATAACTGCTGTAACATTGGAATTTCTTTCATCTGAAGACTCATTACTTGTCATCGAATATGTTGATATGCAATCGTTATAGTCAAGTTGCTCAATTTGTGTAGACAATTTTGTTGGAATTGCTATTGTCACCGAATTACTTATTCTAACTACTGGACGGACAATAGAGTCTAAACTTTTCATTTGGCCGGTAATGTTCACAGATGGAGTATCCACGGATATATTGTCTCCAATAACTGCTGTAACATTGGAATTTCCTTCATCTGAAGACTCATTACTTGTCATCGAATATGTTGATATGCAATCGTTATAGTCAAGTTGCTCAATTTGTGTAGACAATTTTGTTGGAATTTCTATTGTCACCGAATTACTTATTCCAACTACTGGACGGATAATAGTCTAAACTTTGCATTTGGCCGGCAATGTTCACAGATGGAGTATCCACGGATATATTGTCTTCTATAACTGCTGTAACATTGGAATTTCCTTCATCTGAAGACTCATTACTTGTCATCGAATATGTTGATATGCAATCGTTATAGTCAATTTGCTCAATTTGTGTAGACAATTTTGTTGGAATTTCTATTGTCACCGAATTACTTATTCCAACTATTGGACGGACAATAGAGTCTAAACTTTTCATTTGGCCGGCAATGTTCACAGATGGAGTATCCACGGATATATTGTCTTCTATAACTGCTGTAACATTGGAATTTCCTTCATCTGAAGACTCATTACTTGTCATCAAATATGTTGGTATGCAATCCTTATAGTCAAGTTGCTCAATTTGTGTAGTCAATTTTGTTGGAATTTCTATTGTCACCGAATTACTTATTCTAACTACTGGACGGACAATAGAGTCTAAACATTTCATTTGGCCGGTAATGTTCTCAGATGGAGTATTCACGGATATATTGTCTCCAATAACTGCTGTAACATTGGAATTTCCTTCATCTGAAGACTCATTACTTGTCATCGAATATGTTGATATGCAATCGTTATAGTCAAATTGCTCAATTTGTGTAGACAATTTTGTTGGAATTTCTATTGTCACTGAATTACTTATTCCAACTACTGGACGGACAATAGAGTCTAAACTTTTCATTTGGCCGGTAATGTTCACAGATGGAGTATCCACGGATATATTGTCTCCAATAACTGCTGTAACATTAGAATTTCCTTCATCTGAAGACTCATTACTTGTCATCGAATATGTTGATATGCAATCGTTATAGTCAAGTTGCTCAATTTGTGTAGACAATTTTTTTGGAATTTCTATTGTCACCGAATTACTTATTCCAACTACTGGACGGATAATAGTCTAAATTTTCATTTGGCCGGCAATGTTCACAGATGGAGTATCCACGGATATATTGTCTTCTATAACTGCTGTAGCATTGGTATTTCCTTCATCTGAAGACTCATTACTTGTCATCGAATATGTTGATATGCAATCTTTATAGTCAAGTTGCTCAAATTGTGTAGACAATTTTGTTGGAATTTCTATTGTCACCGAATTACTTATTCCAACTACTGGACGGACAATAGAGTCTAAACATTTCATTTGGCCGGTAATGTTCTCAGATGGAGTATCCACGGATATATTGTCTCCAATAAATGCTGTAACATTGGAATTTCCTTCATCTGAAGACTCATTACTTGTCATCGAATATGTTGATATGCAATCGTTATAGTCAAGTTTCTCAATTTGTGTAGACAATTTTGTTGGAATTTCTTTTGTCACCGAATTACTTATTCTAACTACTGGACGGACAATAGAGTCTAAACTTTTCATTTGGCCGGTAATGTTCACAGATGGAGTATCCACGGATATAATGTCTCCAATAACTGCTGTAACATTGGAATTTCCTTCATCTGAAGACTCATTACTTGTCATCGAATATGTTGATATGCAATCGTTATAGTCAAGTTGCTCAATTTGTGTAGACAATTTTGTTGGAATTTCTATTGTCATCGATTTACTTATTCCAACTACTGGACGGACAATAGAGTCTAAACATTTCATTTGGCCGGTAATGTTCACAGATGGAGTATCCACGGATATATTGTCTCCAATAACTGCTGTAACATTGGAATTTCCTTCATCTGAAGACTCATTACTTGTCATCGAATATGTTGATATGCAATCGTTATAGTCAAGTTGCTCAATTTGTGTAGACAATTTTGTTGGAGTTTCTATTGTCACCGAATTACTTATTCCAACTACTGGACGGACAATAGAGTCTAAACTTTTCATTTGGCAGGTAATGTTCACAGATGGAGTATCCACGGATATATTGTCTCCAATAACTGCTGTAACATTGGAATTTCCTTCATCTGAAGACTCATTACTTGTCATCGAATAAGTTGATATGCAATCGTTATAGTCAAGTTGCTCAATTTGTGTAGACAATTTTGTTGGAATTTCTATTGTCACCGAATGGCTTATTCCAACTACTGGACGGACAATAGAGTCTAAACTTTTCATTTGGCCGGTAATGTTCACAGATGGAGTATCCACGGATATATTGTCTCCAATACCTGCCGTAACATTGGAATTTCCTTCATCTGAAGACTCATAACTTGTCATCGAATATGTTGATATGCAATCGTTATAGTCAATTTGCTCAATTTGTTTAGACAATTTTGTTGGAATTTGTATTGTCACCGAATTACTTATTCCAACTACTGGCCGGACAATAGTCTAAATTTTTCATTTGGTCGGTAATGTTCACAGATGGAGTATCCACGGATATGTTGTCTCCAATAACTGCTGTAACATTGGAATTTCCTTCATCTGAAGACTCATTACTTGTCATCGAATATGTTGATATGCAATCGTTATAGTCAATTTGCTCAATTTGTGTAGACAATTTTGTTGGAATTTCTATTGTCACCGAATTACTTATTCCAACTACTGGACGGACAATAGAGTCTAAACTTTTCATTTGGCAGGTGATGTTCACAGATGGAGTATCCACGGATATATTGTCTCCAATAACTGCTGTAACATTGGAATTTCCTTCATCTGAAGACTCATTACTTGTCATCGAATATGTTGATATGCAATCGTTATAGTCAAGTTGCTCAATTTGTGTAGACAATTTTGTTGGAATTTCTATTGTCACCGAATTACTTATTCCAACTACTGGATGGACAATAGAGTCTAAACTTTTCATTTGGCCGGTAATGTTCACAGATGGAGTATCCACGGATATATTGTCTCCAATACCTGCCGTAACATTGGAATTTCCTTCATCTGAAGACTCATAACTTGTCATCGAATATGTTGATATGCAATCGTTATAGTCAAGTTGCTCAATTTGTGTAGACAACTTTGTTGGAATTTCTATTGTCTCCGAATTACTTATTCCAACTACTGGACGGTCAATAGAGTCTAGAATTTTCATTTGGCCGGTAATGTTCACAGATGGAGTATCCACGGATATATTGTCTCCAATAACTGCTGCAACATTGGAATTTCCTTCATCTGAAGACTCATTACTTGTCATCGAATATGTTGATATGCAATCGTTATAGTCAAGTTGCTCAATTTGTGTAGACAATTTTGTTGGAATTTCTATTTTCACCGAATTACTTATTCCAACTACTGGACGGATAATAGTCTAAACTTTTCATTTGGCCGGCAATGTTCACAGATGGAGTATCCACGGATATATTGTCTTCTATAACTGCTGTAACATTGGTATTTCCTTCATCTGAAGACTCATTACTTGTCATCGAATATGTTGATATGCAATCTTTATAGTCAAGTTGCTCAATTTGTGTAGACAATTTTGTTGGAATTTCTATTGTCACCGAATTACTTATTCCAACTACTGGACGGACAATAGAGTCTAAACATTTCATTTGGCCGGTAATGTTCTCAGATGGAGTATCCACGGATATATTGTCTCCAATAAATGCTGTAACATTGGAATTTCCTTCATCTGAAGACTCATTACTTGTCATCGAATATGTTGATATGCAATCGTTATAGTCAAGTTGCTCAATTTGTGTAGACAATTTTGTTGGAATTTCTTTTGTCACCGAATTACTTATTCTAACTACTGGACGGATAACAGTCTAAACTTTTCATTTGGCCGACAATGTTCACAGATGGAGTATCCACGGATATATTGTCTCCAATAAATGCTGTAACATTGGAATTTCCTTCATCTGAAGACTCATTACTTGTCATCGAATATGTTGATATGCAATCGTTATAGTCAAGTTGCTCAATTTGTGTAGACAATTTTGTTGGAATTTCTATTGTCACCGAATTACTTATTCCAACTACTGGACGGATAACAGTCTAAACTTTTCATTTGGCCGGCAATGTTCACAGATGGAGTATCCACGGATATATTGTCTCCAATAAATGCTGTAACATTGGAATTTCCTTCATCTGAAGACTCATTACTTGTCATCGAATATGTTGATATGCAATCGTTATAGTCAAGTTTCTCAATTTGTGTAGACAATTTTGTTGGAATTTCTTTTGTCACCGAATTACTTATTCTAACTACTGGACGGACAATAGAGTCTAAACTTTTCATTTGGCCGGTAATGTTCACAGATGGAGTATCCACGGATATATTGTCTCCAATAACTGCTGTAACATTGGAATTTCCTTCATCTGAAGACTCATTACTTGTCATCGAATATGTTGATATGCAATCGTTATAGTCAAGTTGCTCAATTTGTGTAGACAATTTTGTTGGAATTTCTATTGTCACCGAATTACTTATTCCAACTACTGGACGGATAATAGTCTAAACTTTGCATTTGGCCGGCAATGTTCACAGATGGAGTATCCACGGATATATTGTCTTCTATAACTGCTGTAACATTGGAATTTCCTTCATCTGAAGACTCATTACTTGTCATCGAATATGTTGATATGCAATCGTTATAGTCAATTTGCTCAATTTGTGTAGACAATTTTGTTGGAATTTCTATTGTCACCGAATTACTTATTCCAACTATTGGACGGACAATAGAGTCTAAACTTTTCATTTGGCCGGCAATGTTCACAGATGGAGTATCCACGGATATATTGTCTTCTATAACTGCTGTAACATTGGAATTTCCTTCATCTGAAGACTCATTACTTGTCATCAAATATGTTGGTATGCAATCCTTATAGTCAAGTTGCTCAATTTGTGTAGTCAATTTTGTTGGAATTTCTATTGTCACCGAATTACTTATTCTAACTACTGGACGGACAATAGAGTCTAAACATTTCATTTGGCCGGTAATGTTCTCAGATGGAGTATTCACGGATATATTGTCTCCAATAACTGCTGTAACATTGGAATTTCCTTCATCTGAAGACTCATTACTTGTCATCGAATATGTTGATATGCAATCGTTATAGTCAAGTTGCTCAATTTGTGTAGACAATTTTGTTGGAATTTCTATTGTCACTGAATTACTTATTCCAACTACTGGACGGACAATAGAGTCTAAACTTTTCATTTGGCCGGTAATGTTCACAGATGGAGTATCCACGGATATATTGTCTCCAATAACTGCTGTAACATTAGAATTTCCTTCATCTGAAGACTCATTACTTGTCATCGAATATGTTGATATGCAATCGTTATAGTCAAGTTGCTCAATTTGTGTAGACAATTTTGTTGGAATTTCTATTGTCACCGAATTACTTATTCCAACTACTGGACGGATAATAGTCTAAACTTTTCATTTGGCCGGCAATGTTCACAGATGGAGTATCCACGGATATATTGTCTTCTATAACTGCTGTAGCATTGGTATTTCCTTCATCTGAAGACTCATTACTTGTCATCGAATATGTTGATATGCAATCTTTATAGTCAAGTTGCTCAATTTGTGTAGACAATTTTGTTGGAATTTCTATTGTCACCGAATTACTTATTCCAACTACTGGACGGACAATAGAGTCTAAACATTTCATTTGGCCGGTAATGTTCTCAGATATAGTATCCACGGATATATTGTCTCCAATAAATGCTGTAACATTGGAATTTCCTTCATCTGAAGACTCATTACTTGTCATCGAATATGTTGATATGCAATCGTTATAGTCAAGTTGCTCAATTTGTGTAGACAATTTTGTTGGAATTTCTTTTGTCACCGAATTACTTATTCTAACTACTGGACGGACAATAGAGTCTAAACTTTTCATTTGGCCGGTAATGTTCACAGATGGAGTATCCACGGATATATTGTCTCCAATAACTGCTGTAACATTGGAATTTCCTTCATCTGAAGACTCATTACTTGTCATCGAATATGTTGATATGCAATCGTTATAGTCAAGTTGCTCAATTTGTGTAGACAATTTTGTTGGAATTTCTATTGTCACCGATTGACTTATTCCAACTACTGGACGGACAATAGAGTCTAAACATTTCATTTGGCCGGTAATGTTCACAGATGGAGTATCCACGGATATATTGTCTCCAATAACTGCTGTAACATTGGAATTTCCTTCATCTGAAGACTCATTACTTGTCATCGAATATGTTGATATGCAATCGTTATAGTCAAGTTGCTCAATTTGTGTAGACAATTTTGTTGGAGTTTCTATTGTCACCGAATTACTTATTCCAACTACTGGACGGACAATAGAGTCTAAACTTTTCATTTGGCAGGTAATGTTCACAGATGGAGTATCCACGGATATATTGTCTCCAATAACTGCTGTAACATTGGAATTTCCTTCATTTGAAGACTCATTACTTGTCATCGAATATGTTGATATGCAATCGTTATACTCAAGTTGCTCAATTTGTGTAGACAATTTTGTTGGAATTTCTATTGTCACCGAAATACTTATTCCAACTACTGGACGGATAACAGTCTAAACTTTTCATTTGGCCGAAAATGTTCACAGATGGAGTATCCACGGATATATTGTCTCCAATAAATGCTGTAACATTGGAATTTCCTTCATCTGAAGACTCATTACTTGTCATCGAATATGTTGATATGCAATCGTTATAGTCAAGTTTCTCAATTTGTGTAGACAATTTTGTTGGAATTTCTTTTGTCACCGAATTACTTATTCTAACTACTGGACGGACAATAGAGTCTAAACTTTTCATTTGGCCGGTAATGTTCACAGATGGAGTATCCACGGATATATTGTCTCCACTAACTGCTGTAACATTGGAATTTCCTTCATCTGAAGACTCATTACTTGTCATCGAATATGTTGATATGCAATCGTTATAGTCAAGTTGCTCAATTTGTTTAGACAATTTTGTTGGAATTTGTATTGTCACCGAATTACTTATTCCAACTACTGGCCGGACAATAGTCTAAATTTTTCATTTGGTCGGTAATGTTCACAGATGGAGTATCCACGGATATGTTGTCTCCAATAACTGCTGTAACATTGGAATTTCCTTCATCTGAAGACTCATTACTTGTCATCGATTATGTTGATATGCAATCGTTATACTCAAGTTGCTCAATTTGTGTAGACAATTTTGTTGGAATTTCTGTTGTCACCGAATTACTTATTCCAACTACTGGACGGACAATAGAGTCTAAACTTTTCATTTGGCCGGCAATGTTCACAGATGGAGTATCCACGGATATATTGTCTCCAATAACTGCTGTAACATTGGAATTTCCTTCATCTGAAGACTCATTACTTGTCATCGAATATGTTGATATGCCATCGTTATAGTCAAGTTGCTCAATTTGTGTAGACAATTTTGTTGGAATTTCTATTGTCACCGAATTACTTATTCCAACTACTGGACGGATAATAGTCTAAACTTTTCATTTGGCCGGCAATGTTCACAGATGGAGTATCCACGGATATATTGTCTTCTATAACTGCTGTAACATTGGAATTTCCTTCATCTGAAGACTCATTACTTGTCATCGAATATGTTGATATGCAATCGTTATAGTCAAGTTGCTCAATTTGTGTAGACAATTTTGTTGGAATTTTTATTGTCACCGACTTACTTATTCCAACTACTGGACGGACAATAGAGTCTAAACATTTCATTTGGCCGGTAATGTTCACAGATGGAGTATCCACGGATATATTGTCTCCAATAACTGCTGTAACATTGGAATTTCCTTCATCTGAAGACTCATTACTTGTCATCGAATATGTTGATATGCAATCGTTATAGTCAAGTTGCTCAATTTGTGTAGACAATTTTGTTGGAATTTCTATTGTCACCGAATTACTTATTCCAACTACTGGACGGACAATAGAGTCTAAACTTTTCATTTGGCCGGCAATGTTCACAGATGGAGTATCCACGGATATATTGTCTTCTATAACTGCTGTAACATTGGAATTTCCTTCATCTGAAGACTCATTACTTGTCATCAAATATGTTGGTATGCAATCGTTATAGTCAAGTTTCTCAATTTGTGTAGACAATTTTGTTGGAATTTCTATTGTCACCGAATTACTTATTCTAACTACTGGACGGACAATAGAGTCTAAACTTTTCATTTGGCCGGTAATGTTCACAGATGGAGTATCCACGGATATATTGTCTCCAATAACTGCTGTAACATTGGAATTTCCTTCATCTGAAGACTCATTACTTGTCACCGAATATGTTGATATGCAATCGTTATACTCAAGTTGCTCAATTTGTGTAGACAATTTTGTTGGAATTTCTGTTGTCACCGAATTACTTATTCCAACTACTGGACGGACAATAGAGTCTAAACTTTTCATTTGGCCGGCAATGTTCACAGATGGAGTATCCACGGATATATTGTCTCCAATAACTGCTGTAACATTGGAATTTCCTTCATCTGAAGACTCATTACTTGTCATCGAATATGTTGATATGCAATCGTTATAGTCAAGTTGCTCAATTTGTGTAGACAATTTTGTTGGAATTTCTTTTGTCACCGAATTACTTATTCTAACTACTGGACGGACAATAGAGTCTAAACTTTTCATTTGGCCGGTAATGTTCACAGATGGAGTATCCACGGATATATTGTCTCCAATAACTGCTGTAACATTGGAATTTCCTTCATCTGAAGACTCATTACTTGTCATCGAATATGTTGATATGCAATCGTTATAGTCAAGTTGCTCAATTTGTGTAGACAATTTTGTTGGAGTTTCTATTGTCACCGAATTACTTATTCCAACTACTGGACGGACAATAGAGTCTAAACTTTTCATTTGGCAGGTAATGTTCACAGATGGAGTATCCACGGATATATTGTCTCCAATAACTGCTGTAACATTGGAATTTCCTTCATTTGAAGACTCATTACTTGTCATCGAATATGTTGATATGCAATCGTTATACTCAAGTTGCTCAATTTGTGTAGACAATTTTGTTGGAATTTCTATTGTCACCGAAATACTTATTCCAACTACTGGACGGATAACAGTCTAAACTTTTCATTTGGCCGAAAATGTTCACAGATGGAGTATCCACGGATATATTGTCTCCAATAAATGCTGTAACATTGGAATTTCCTTCATCTGAAGACTCATTACTTGTCATCGAATATGTTGATATGCAATCGTTATAGTCAAGTTTCTCAATTTGTGTAGACAATTTTGTTGGAATTTCTTTTGTCACCGAATTACTTATTCTAACTACTGGACGGACAATAGAGTCTAAACTTTTCATTTGGCCGGTAATGTTCACAGATGGAGTATCCACGGATATATTGTCTCCACTAACTGCTGTAACATTGGAATTTCCTTCATCTGAAGACTCATTACTTGTCATCGAATATGTTGATATGCAATCGTTATAGTCAAGTTGCTCAATTTGTTTAGACAATTTTGTTGGAATTTGTATTGTCACCGAATTACTTATTCCAACTACTGGCCGGACAATAGTCTAAATTTTTCATTTGGTCGGTAATGTTCACAGATGGAGTATCCACGGATATGTTGTCTCCAATAACTGCTGTAACATTGGAATTTCCTTCATCTGAAGACTCATTACTTGTCATCGATTATGTTGATATGCAATCGTTATACTCAAGTTGCTCAATTTGTGTAGACAATTTTGTTGGAATTTCTGTTGTCACCGAATTACTTATTCCAACTACTGGACGGACAATAGAGTCTAAACTTTTCATTTGGCCGGCAATGTTCACAGATGGAGTATCCACGGATATATTGTCTCCAATAACTGCTGTAACATTGGAATTTCCTTCATCTGAAGACTCATTACTTGTCATCGAATATGTTGATATGCCATCGTTATAGTCAAGTTGCTCAATTTGTGTAGACAATTTTGTTGGAATTTCTATTGTCACCGAATTACTTATTCCAACTACTGGACGGATAATAGTCTAAACTTTTCATTTGGCCGGCAATGTTCACAGATGGAGTATCCACGGATATATTGTCTTCTATAACTGCTGTAACATTGGAATTTCCTTCATCTGAAGACTCATTACTTGTCATCGAATATGTTGATATGCAATCGTTATAGTCAAGTTGCTCAATTTGTGTAGACAATTTTGTTGGAATTTTTATTGTCACCGACTTACTTATTCCAACTACTGGACGGACAATAGAGTCTAAACATTTCATTTGGCCGGTAATGTTCACAGATGGAGTATCCACGGATATATTGTCTCCAATAACTGCTGTAACATTGGAATTTCCTTCATCTGAAGACTCATTACTTGTCATCGAATATGTTGATATGCAATCGTTATAGTCAAGTTGCTCAATTTGTGTAGACAATTTTGTTGGAATTTCTATTGTCACCGAATTACTTATTCCAACTACTGGACGGACAATAGAGTCTAAACTTTTCATTTGGCCGGCAATGTTCACAGATGGAGTATCCACGGATATATTGTCTTCTATAACTGCTGTAACATTGGAATTTCCTTCATCTGAAGACTCATTACTTGTCATCAAATATGTTGGTATGCAATCGTTATAGTCAAGTTTCTCAATTTGTGTAGACAATTTTGTTGGAATTTCTATTGTCACCGAATTACTTATTCTAACTACTGGACGGACAATAGAGTCTAAACTTTTCATTTGGCCGGTAATGTTCACAGATGGAGTATCCACGGATATATTGTCTCCAATAACTGCTGTAACATTGGAATTTCCTTCATCTGAAGACTCATTACTTGTCACCGAATATGTTGATATGCAATCGTTATACTCAAGTTGCTCAATTTGTGTAGACAATTTTGTTGGAATTTCTGTTGTCACCGAATTACTTATTCCAACTACTGGACGGACAATAGAGTCTAAACTTTTCATTTGGCCGGCAATGTTCACAGATGGAGTATCCACGGATATATTGTCTCCAATAACTGCTGTAACATTGGAATTTCCTTCATCTGAAGACTCATTACTTGTCATCGAATATGTTGATATGCAATCGTTATAGTCAAGTTGCTCAATTTGTGTAGACAATTTTGTTGGAATTTCTATTGTCACCGAATTACTTATTCCAACTACTGGACGGATAACAGTCTAAACTTTTCATTTGGCCGGCAATGTTCACAGATGGAGTATCCACGGATATATTGTCTCCAATAAATGCTGTAACATTGGAATTTCCTTCATCTGAAGACTCATTACTTGTCATCGAATATGTTGATATGCAATCGTTATAGTCAAGTTTCTCAATTTGTGTAGACAATTTTGTTGGAATTTCTTTTGTCACCGAATTACTTATTCTAACTACTGGACGGACAATAGAGTCTAAACTTTTCATTTGGCCGGTAATGTTCACAGATGGAGTATCCACGGATATATTGTCTCCAATAACTGCTGTAACATTGGAATTTCCTTCATCTGAAGACTCATTACTTGTCATCGAATATGTTGATATGCAATCGTTATAGTCAAGTTGCTCAATTTGTGTAGACAATTTTGTTGGAATTTCTATTGTCACCGAATTACTTATTCCAACTACTGGACGGATAATAGTCTAAACTTTGCATTTGGCCGGCAATGTTCACAGATGGAGTATCCACGGATATATTGTCTCCAATAAATGCTGTAACATTGGAATTTCCTTCATCTGAAGACTCATTACTTGTCATCGAATATGTTGATATGCAATCGTTATAGTCAAGTTTCTCAATTTGTGTAGACAATTTTGTTGGAATTTCTATTGTCACCGAATTACTTATTCCAACTACTGGACGGATAACAGTCTAAACTTTTCATTTGGCCGGCAATGTTCACAGATGGAGTATCCACGGATATATTGTCTTCTATAACTGCTGTAACATTGGAATTTCCTTCATCTGAAGACTCATTACTTGTCATCAAATATGTTGGTATGCAATCCTTATAGTCAAGTTGCTCAATTTGTGTAGTCAATTTTGTTGGAATTTCTATTGTCACCGAATTACTTATTCTAACTACTGGACGGACAATAGAGTCTAAACATTTCATTTGGCCGGTAATGTTCTCAGATGGAGTATTCACGGATATATTGTCTCCAATAACTGCTGTAACATTGGAATTTCCTTCATCTGAAGACTCATTACTTGTCATCGAATATGTTGATATGCAATCGTTATAGTCAAGTTGCTCAATTTGTGTAGACAATTTTGTTGGAATTTCTATTGTCACTGAATTACTTATTCCAACTACTGGACGGACAATAGAGTCTAAACTTTTCATTTGGCCGGTAATGTTCACAGATGGAGTATCCACGGATATATTGTCTCCAATAACTGCTGTAACATTAGAATTTCCTTCATCTGAAGACTCATTACTTGTCATCGAATATGTTGATATGCAATCGTTATAGTCAAGTTGCTCAATTTGTGTAGACAATTTTGTTGGAATTTCTGTTGTCACCGAATTACTTATTCCAACTACTGGACGGACAATAGAGTCTAAACTTTTCATTTGGCCGGTAATGTTCACAGATGGAGTATCCACGGATATATTGTCTCCAATAACTGCTGTAACATTAGAATTTCCTTCATCTGAAGACTCATTACTTGTCATCGAATATGTTGATATGCAATCGTTATAGTCAAGTTGCTCAATTTGTGTAGACAATTTTGTTGGAATTTCTATTGTCACCGAATTACTTATTCCAACTACTGGACGGATAACAGTCTAAACTTTTCATTTGGCCGGCAATGTTCACAGATGGAGTATCCACGGATATATTGTCTCCAATAAATGCTGTAACATTGGAATTTCCTTCATCTGAAGACTCATTACTTGTCATCGAATATGTTGATATGCAATCGTTATAGTCAAGTTTCTCAATTTGTGTAGACAATTTTGTTGGAATTTCTTTTGTCACCGAATTACTTATTCTAACTACTGGACGGACAATAGAGTCTAAACTTTTCATTTGGCCGGTAATGTTCACAGATGGAGTATCCACGGATATATTGTCTCCAATAACTGCTGTAACATTGGAATTTCCTTCATCTGAAGACTCATTACTTGTCATCGAATATGTTGATATGCAATCGTTATAGTCAAGTTGCTCAATTTGTGTAGACAATTTTGTTGGAATTTCTATTGTCACCGAATTACTTATTCCAACTACTGGACGGATAATAGTCTAAACTTTGCATTTGGCCGGCAATGTTCACAGATGGAGTATCCACGGATATATTGTCTTCTATAACTGCTGTAACATTGGAATTTCCTTCATCTGAAGACTCATTACTTGTCATCGAATATGTTGATATGCAATCGTTATAGTCAATTTGCTCAATTTGTGTAGACAATTTTGTTGGAATTTCTATTGTCACCGAATTACTTATTCCAACTATTGGACGGACAATAGAGTCTAAACTTTTCATTTGGCCGGCAATGTTCACAGATGGAGTATCCACGGATATATTGTCTTCTATAACTGCTGTAACATTGGAATTTCCTTCATCTGAAGACTCATTACTTGTCATCAAATATGTTGGTATGCAATCCTTATAGTCAAGTTGCTCAATTTGTGTAGTCAATTTTGTTGGAATTTCTATTGTCACCGAATTACTTATTCTAACTACTGGACGGACAATAGAGTCTAAACATTTCATTTGGCCGGTAATGTTCTCAGATGGAGTATTCACGGATATATTGTCTCCAATAACTGCTGTAACATTGGAATTTCCTTCATCTGAAGACTCATTACTTGTCATCGAATATGTTGATATGCAATCGTTATAGTCAAGTTGCTCAATTTGTGTAGACAATTTTGTTGGAATTTCTATTGTCACTGAATTACTTATTCCAACTACTGGACGGACAATAGAGTCTAAACTTTTCATTTGGCCGGTAATGTTCACAGATGGAGTATCCACGGATATATTGTCTCCAATAACTGCTGTAACATTAGAATTTCCTTCATCTGAAGACTCATTACTTGTCATCGAATATGTTGATATGCAATCGTTATAGTCAAGTTGCTCAATTTGTGTAGACAATTTTGTTGGAATTTCTATTGTCACCGAATTACTTATTCCAACTACTGGACGGATAATAGTCTAAACTTTTCATTTGGCCGGCAATGTTCACAGATGGTGTATCCACGGATATATTGTCTTCTATAACTGCTGTAGCATTGGTATTTCCTTCATCTGAAGACTCATTACTTGTCATCGAATATGTTGATATGCAATCTTTATAGTCAAGTTGCTCAATTTGTGTAGACAATTTTGTTGGAATTTCTATTGTCACCGAATTACTTATTCCAACTACTGGACGGACAATAGAGTCTAAACATTTCATTTGGCCGGTAATGTTCTCAGATGGAGTATCCACGGATATATTGTCTCCAATAAATGCTGTAACATTGGAATTTCCTTCATCTGAAGACTCATTACTTGTCATCGAATATGTTGATATGCAATCGTTATAGTCAAGTTGCTCAATTTGTGTAGACAATTTTGTTGGAATTTCTTTTGTCACCGAATTACTTATTCTAACTACTGGACGGACAATAGAGTCTAAACTTTTCATTTGGCCGGTAATGTTCACAGATGGAGTATCCACGGATATATTGTCTCCAATAACTGCTGTAACATTGGAATTTCCTTCATCTGAAGACTCATTACTTGTCATCGAATATGTTGATATGCAATCGTTATAGTCAAGTTGCTCAATTTGTGTAGACAATTTTGTTGGAATTTCTATTGTCACCGATTTACTTATTCCAACTACTGGACGGACAATAGAGTCTAAACATTTCATTTGGCCGGTAATGTTCACAGATGGAGTATCCACGGATATATTGTCTCCAATAACTGCTGTAACATTGGAATTTCCTTCATCTGAAGACTCATTACTTGTCATCGAATATGTTGATATGCAATCGTTATAGTCAAGTTGCTCAATTTGTGTAGACAATTTTGTTGGAGTTTCTATTGTCACCGAATTACTTATTCCAACTATTGGACGGACAATAGAGTCTAAACTTTTCATTTGGCAGGTAATGTTCACAGATGGAGTATCCACGGATATATTGTCTCCAATAACTGCTGTAACATTGGAATTTCCTTCATCTGAAGACTCATTACTTGTCATCGAATAAGTTGATATGCAATCGTTATAGTCAAGTTGCTCAATTTGTGTAGACAATTTTGTTGGAATTTCTATTGTCACCGAATGGCTTATTCCAACTACTGGACGGACAATAGAGTCTAAACTTTTCATTTGGCCGGTAATGTTCACAGATGGAGTATCCACGGATATATTGTCTCCAATACCTGCCGTAACATTGGAATTTCCTTCATCTGAAGACTCATAACTTGTCATCGAATATGTTGATATGCAATCGTTATAGTCAATTTGCTCAATTTGTTTAGACAATTTTGTTGGAATTTGTATTGTCACCGAATTACTTATTCCAACTACTGGCCGGACAATAGTCTAAATTTTTCATTTGGTCGGTAATGTTCACAGATGGAGTATCCACGGATATGTTGTCTCCAATAACTGCTGTAACATTGGAATTTCCTTCATCTGAAGACTCATTACTTGTCATCGAATATGTTGATATGCAATCGTTATAGTCAATTTGCTCAATTTGTGTAGACAATTTTGTTGGAATTTCTATTGTCACCGAATTACTTATTCCAACTACTGGACGGACAATAGAGTCTAAACTTTTCATTTGGCAGGTGATGTTCACAGATGGAGTATCCACGGATATATTGTCTCCAATAACTGCTGTAACATTGGAATTTCCTTCATCTGAAGACTCATTACTTGTCATCGAATATGTTGATATGCAATCGTTATAGTCAAGTTGCTCAATTTGTGTAGACAATTTTGTTGGAATTTCTATTGTCACCGAATTACTTATTCCAACTACTGGATGGACAATAGAGTCTAAACTTTTCATTTGGCCGGTAATGTTCACAGATGGAGTATCCACGGATATATTGTCTCCAATACCTGCCGTAACATTGGAATTTCCTTCATCTGAAGACTCATAACTTGTCATCGAATATGTTGATATGCAATCGTTATAGTCAAGTTGCTCAATTTGTGTAGACAACTTTGTTGGAATTTCTATTGTCTCCGAATTACTTATTCCAACTACTGGACGGTCAATAGAGTCTAGAATTTTCATTTGGCCGGTAATGTTCACAGATGGAGTATCCACGGATATATTGTCTCCAATAACTGCTGCAACATTGGAATTTCCTTCATCTGAAGACTCATTACTTGTCATCGAATATGTTGATATGCAATCGTTATAGTCAAGTTGCTCAATTTGTGTAGACAATTTTGTTGGAATTTCTATTTTCACCGAATTACTTATTCCAACTACTGGACGGATAATAGTCTAAACTTTTCATTTGGCCGGCAATGTTCACAGATGGAGTATCCACGGATATATTGTCTTCTATAACTGCTGTAACATTGGTATTTCCTTCATCTGAAGACTCATTACTTGTCATCGAATATGTTGATATGCAATCTTTATAGTCAAGTTGCTCAATTTGTGTAGACAATTTTGTTGGAATTTCTATTGTCACCGAATTACTTATTCCAACTACTGGACGGACAATAGAGTCTAAACATTTCAGTTGGCCGGTAATGTTCTCAGATGGAGTATCCACGGATATATTGTCTCCAATAAATGCTGTAACATTGGAATTTCCTTCATCTGAAGACTCATTACTTGTCATCGAATATGTTGATATGCAATCGTTATAGTCAAGTTGCTCAATTTGTGTAGACAATTTTGTTGGAATTTCTTTTGTCACCGAATTACTTATTCTAACTACTGGACGGACAATAGAGTCTAAACTTTTCATTTGGTCGGTAATGTTCACAGATGGAGTATCCACGGATATGTTGTCTCCAATAACTGCTGTAACATTGGAATTTCCTTCATCTGAAGACTCATTACTTGTCATCGAATATGTTGATATGCAATCGTTATACTCAAGTTGCTCAATTTGTGTAGACAATTTTGTTGGAATTTCTATTGTCACCGAAATACTTATTCCAACTACTGGACGGATAACAGTCTAAACTTTTCATTTGGCCGACAATGTTCACAGATGGAGTATCCACGGATATATTGTCTCCAATAAATGCTGTAACATTGGAATTTCCTTCATCTGAAGACTCATTACTTGTCATCGAATATGTTGATATGCAATCGTTATAGTCAAGTTTCTCAATTTGTGTAGACAATTTTGTTGGAATTTCTTTTGTCACCGAATTACTTATTCTAACTACTGGACGGACAATAGAGTCTAAACTTTTCATTTGGCCGGTAATGTTCACAGATGGAGTATCCACGGATATATTGTCTCCACTAACTGCTGTAACATTGGAATTTCCTTCATCTGAAGACTCATTACTTGTCATCGAATATGTTGATATGCAATCGTTATAGTCAAGTTGCTCAATTTGTTTAGACAATTTTGTTGGAATTTGTATTGTCACCGAATTACTTATTCCAACTACTGGCCGGACAATAGTCTAAATTTTTCATTTGGTCGGTAATGTTCACAGATGGAGTATCCACGGATATATTGTCTTCTATAACTGCTGTAACATTGGAATTTCCTTCATCTGAAGACTCATTACTTGTCATCGAATATGTTGATATGCAATCGTTATAGTCAAGTTGCTCAATTTGTGTAGACAATTTTGTTGGAATTTTTATTGTCACCGACTTACTTATTCCAACTACTGGACGGACAATAGAGTCTAAACATTTCATTTGGCCGGTAATGTTCACAGATGGAGTATCCACGGATATATTGTCTCCAATAACTGCTGTAACATTGGAATTTCCTTCATCTGAAGACTCATTACTTGTCATCGAATATGTTGATATGCAATCGTTATAGTCAAGTTGCTCAATTTGTGTAGACAATTTTGTTGGAATTTCTATTGTCACCGAATTACTTATTCCAACTACTGGACGGACAATAGAGTCTAAACTTTTCATTTGGCAGGTGATGTTCACAGATGGAGTATCCACGGATATATTGTCTCCAATAACTGCTGTAACATTGGAATTTCCTTCATCTGAAGACTCATTACTTGTCATCGAATATGTTGATATGCAATCGTTATAGTCAATTTGCTCAATTTGTGTAGACAATTTTGTTGGAATTTCTATTGTCACCGAATTACTTATTCCAACTACTGGACGGACAATAGAGTCTAAACTTTTCATTTGGCCGGCAATGTTCACAGATGGAGTATCCACGGATATATTGTCTTCTATAACTGCTGTAACATTGGAATTTCCTTCATCTGAAGACTCATTACTTGTCATCAAATATGTTGGTATGCAATCGTTATAGTCAAGTTTCTCAATTTGTGTAGACAATTTTGTTGGAATTTCTATTGTCACCGAATTACTTATTCTAACTACTGGACGGACAATAGAGTCTAAACTTTTCATTTGGCCGGTAATGTTCACAGATGGAGTATCCACGGATATATTGTCTCCAATAACTGCTGTAACATTGGAATTTCCTTCATCTGAAGACTCATTACTTGTCACCGAATATGTTGATATGCAATCGTTATACTCAAGTTGCTCAATTTGTGTAGACAATTTTGTTGGAATTTCTGTTGTCACCGAATTACTTATTCCAACTACTGGACGGACAATAGAGTCTAAACTTTTCATTTGGCCGGCAATGTTCACAGATGGAGTATCCACGGATATATTGTCTCCAATAACTGCTGTAACATTGGAATTTCCTTCATCTGAAGACTCATTACTTGTCATCGAATATGTTGATATGCAATCGTTATAGTCAAGTTGCTCAATTTGTGTAGACAATTTTGTTGGAATTTCTATTGTCACCGAATTACTTATTCCAACTACTGGACGGATAACAGTCTAAACTTTTCATTTGGCCGGCAATGTTCACAGATGGAGTATCCACGGATATATTGTCTCCAATAAATGCTGTAACATTGGAATTTCCTTCATCTGAAGACTCATTACTTGTCATCGAATATGTTGATATGCAATCGTTATAGTCAAGTTTCTCAATTTGTGTAGACAATTTTGTTGGAATTTCTTTTGTCACCGAATTACTTATTCTAACTACTGGACGGACAATAGAGTCTAAACTTTTCATTTGGCCGGTAATGTTCACAGATGGAGTATCCACGGATATATTGTCTCCAATAATTGCTGTAACATTGGAATTTCCTTCATCTGAAGACTCATTACTTGTCATCGAATATGTTGATATGCAATCGTTATAGTCAAGTTGCTCAATTTGTGTAGACAATTTTGTTGGAATTTCTATTGTCACCGAATTACTTATTCCAACTACTGGACGGATAATAGTCTAAACTTTGCATTTGGCCGGCAATGTTCACAGATGGAGTATCCACGGATATATTGTCTTCTATAACTGCTGTAACATTGGAATTTCCTTCATCTGAAGACTCATTACTTGTCATCGAATATGTTGATATGCAATCGTTATAGTCAATTTGCTCAATTTGTGTAGACAATTTTGTTGGAATTTCTATTGTCACCGAATTACTTATTCCAACTATTGGACGGACAATAGAGTCTAAACTTTTCATTTGGCCGGCAATGTTCACAGATGGAGTATCCACGGATATATTGTCTTCTATAACTGCTGTAACATTGGAATTTCCTTCATCTGAAGACTCATTACTTGTCATCAAATATGTTGGTATGCAATCCTTATAGTCAAGTTGCTCAATTTGTGTAGTCAATTTTGTTGGAATTTCTATTGTCACCGAATTACTTATTCTAACTACTGGACGGACAATAGTGTCTAAACATTTCATTTGGCCGGTAATGTTCTCAGATGGAGTATTCACGGATATATTGTCTCCAATAACTGCTGTAACATTGGAATTTCCTTCATCTGAAGACTCATTACTTGTCATCGAATATGTTGATATGCAATCGTTATAGTCAAGTTGCTCAATTTGTGTAGACAATTTTGTTGGAATTTCTATTGTCACTGAATTACTTATTCCAACTACTGGACGGACAATAGAGTCTAAACTTTTCATTTGGCCGGTAATGTTCACAGATGGAGTATCCACGGATATATTGTCTCCAATAACTGTTGTAACATTAGAATTTCCTTCATCTGAAGACTCATTACTTGTCATCGAATATGTTGATATGCAATCGTTATAGTCAAGTTGCTCAATTTGTGTAGACAATTTTGTTGGAATTTCTATTGTCACCGAATTACTTATTCCAACTACTGGACGGATAATAGTCTAAACTTTTCATTTGGCCGGCAATGTTCACAGATGGAGTATCCACGGATATATTGTCTTCTATAACTGCTGTAGCATTGGTATTTCCTTCATCTGAAGACTCATTACTTGTCATCGAATATGTTGATATGCAATCTTTATAGTCAAGTTGCTCAATTTGTGTAGACAATTTTGTTGGAATTTCTATTGTCACCGAATTACTTATTCCAACTACTGGACGGACAATAGAGTCTAAACATTTCATTTGGCCGGTAATGTTCTCAGATGGAGTATCCACGGATATATTGTCTCCAATAAATGCTGTAACATTGGAATTTCCTTCATCTGAAGACTCATTACTTGTCATCGAATATGTTGATATGCAATCGTTATAGTCAAGTTGCTCAATTTGTGTAGACAATTTTGTTGGAATTTCTTTTGTCACCGAATTACTTATTCTAACTACTGGACGGACAATAGAGTCTAAACTTTTCATTTGGCCGGTAATGTTCACAGATGGAGTATCCACGGATATATTGTCTCCAATAACTGCTGTAACATTGGAATTTCCTTCATCTGAAGACTCATTACTTGTCATCGAATAAGTTGATATGCAATCGTTATAGTCAAGTTGCTCAATTTGTGTAGACAATTTTGTTGGAATTTCTATTGTCACCGAATGGCTTATTCCAACTACTGGACGGACAATAGAGTCTAAACTTTTCATTTGGCCGGTAATGTTCACAGATGGAGTATCCACGGATATATTGTCTCCAATACCTGCCGTAACATTGGAATTTCCTTCATCTGAAGACTCATAACTTGTCATCGAATATGTTGATATGCAATCGTTATAGTCAATTTGCTCAATTTGTTTAGACAATTTTGTTGGAATTTGTATTGTCACCGAATTACTTATTCCAACTACTGGCCGGACAATAGTCTAAATTTTTCATTTGGTCGGTAATGTTCACAGATGGAGTATCCACGGATATGTTGTCTCCAATAACTGCTGTAACATTGGAATTTCCTTCATCTGAAGACTCATTACTTGTCATCGAATATGTTGATATGCAATCGTTATAGTCAATTTGCTCAATTTGTGTAGACAATTTTGTTGGAATTTCTATTGTCACCGAATTACTTATTCCAACTACTGGACGGACAATAGAGTCTAAACTTTTCATTTGGCAGGTGATGTTCACAGATGGAGTATCCACGGATATATTGTCTCCAATAACTGCTGTAACATTGGAATTTCCTTCATCTGAAGACTCATTACTTGTCATCGAATATGTTGATATGCAATCGTTATAGTCAAGTTGCTCAATTTGTGTAGACAATTTTGTTCGAATTTCTATTGTCACCGAATTACTTATTCCAACTACTGGATGGACAATAGAGTCTAAACTTTTCATTTGGCCGGTAATGTTCACAGATGGAGTATCCACGGATATATTGTCTCCAATACCTGCCGTAACATTGGAATTTCCTTCATCTGAAGACTCATAACTTGTCATCGAATATGTTGATATGCAATCGTTATAGTCAAGTTGCTCAATTTGTGTAGACAACTTTGTTGATATTTCTATTGTCTCCGAATTACTTATTCCAACTACTGGACGGACAATAGAGTCTAGAATTTTCATTTGGCCGGTAATGTTCACAGATGGAGTATCCACGGATATATTGTCTCCAATAACTGCTGCAACATTGGAATTTCCTTCATCTGAAGACTCATTACTTGTCATCGAATATGTTGATATGCAATCGTTATAGTCAAGTTGCTCAATTTGTTTAGACAATTTTGTTGGAATTTGTATTGTCACCGAATTACTTATTCCAACTACTGGCCGGACAATAGTCTAAATTTTTCATTTGGTCGGTAATGTTCACAGATGGAGTATCCACGGATATGTTGTCTCCAATAACTGCTGTAACATTGGAATTTCCTTCATCTGAAGACTCATTACTTGTCATCGAATATGTTGATATGCAATCGTTATACTCAAGTTGCTCAATTTGTGTAGACAATTTTGTTGGAATTTCTGCTGTCACCGAATTACTTATTCCAACTACTGGACGGACAATAGAGTTTAAACTTTTCATTTGGCCGGCAATGTTCACAGATGGAGTATCCACGGATATATTGTCTCCAATAACTGCTGTAACATTGGAATTTCCTTCATCTGAAGACTCATTACTTGTCATCGAATATGTTGATATGCAATCGTTATAGTCAAGTTGCTCAATTTGTGTAGACAATTTTGTTGGAATTTCTATTGTCACCGAATTACTTATTCCAACTACTGGACGGATAATAGTCTAAACTTTTCATTTGGCCGGTAATGTTCACAGATGGAGTATCCACGGATATATTGTCTCCAATAACTGCTGTAACATTGGAATTTCCTTCATCTGAAGACTCATTACTTGTCATCGAATATGTTGATAAGCAATCGTTATAGTCAAGTTGCTCAATTTGTGTAGACAATTTTGTTGGAATTTCTATTGTCACCGAATTACTTATTCCAACTACTGGACGGATAATAGTCTAAACTTTTCATTTGGCTGGCAATGTTCACAGATGGAGTATCCACGGATATATTGTCTCCAATAACTGCTGTAACATTGGAATTTCCTTCATCTGAAGACTCATTACTTGTCATCGAATATGTTGATATGCAATCGTTATAGTCAAGTTGCTCAATTTGTGTAGACAATTTTGTTGGAATTTCTATTCTCACCGAATTACTTATTCCAACTACTGGACGGACAATAGAGTCTAAACTTTTCATTTGGCAGGTGATGTTCACAGATGGAGTATCCACGGATATATTGTCTCCAATAACTGCTGTAACATTGGAATTTCCTTCATCTGAAGACTCATTACTTGTCATCGAATATGTTGATATGCAATCGTTATAGTCAAGTTGCTCAATTTGTGTAGACAATTTTGTTGGAATTTCTATTGTCACCGAATTACTTATTCCAACTACTGGATGGACAATAGAGTCTAAACATTTCATTTGGCCGGTAATGTTCTCAGATGGAGTATCCACGGATATATTGTCTCCAATAAATGCTGTAACATTGGAATTTCCTTCATCTGAAGACTCATTACTTGTCATCGAATATGTTGATATGCAATCGTTATAGTCAAGTTGCTCAATTTGTGTAGACAATTTTGTTGGAATTTCTTTTGTCACCGAATTACTTATTCTAACTACTGGACGGACAATAGAGTCTAAACTTTTCATTTGGTCGGTAATGTTCACAGATGGAGTATCCACGGATATGTTGTCTCCAATAACTGCTGTAACATTGGAATTTCCTTCATCTGAAGACTCATTACTTGTCATCGAATATGTTGATATGCAATCGTTATACTCAAGTTGCTCAATTTGTGTAGACAATTTTGTTGGAATTTCTATTGTCACCGAAATACTTATTCCAACTACTGGACGGATAACAGTCTAAACTTTTCATTTGGCCGACAATGTTCACAGATGGAGTATCCACGGATATATTGTCTCCAATAAATGCTGTAACATTGGAATTTCCTTCATCTGAAGACTCATTACTTGTCATCGAATATGTTGATATGCAATCGTTATAGTCAAGTTTCTCAATTTGTGTAGACAATTTTGTTGGAATTTCTTTTGTCACCGAATTACTTATTCTAACTACTGGACGGACAATAGAGTCTAAACTTTTCATTTGGCCGGTAATGTTCACAGATGGAGTATCCACGGATATATTGTCTCCAATAACTGCTGTAACATTGGAATTTCCTTCATCTGAAGACTCATTACTTGTCATCGAATATGTTGATATGCAATCGTTATAGTCAAGTTGCTCAATTTGTTTAGACAATTTTGTTGGAATTTGTATTGTCACCGAATTAGTTATTCCAACTACTGGCCGGACAATAGTCTAATTTTTTCATTTGGTCGGTAATGTTCACAGATGGAGTATCCACGGATATGTTGTCTCCAATAACTGCTGTAACATTGGAATTTCCTTCATCTGAAGACTCATTACTTGTCATCGAATATGTTGATATGCAATCGTTATACTCAAGTTGCTCAATTTGTGTAGACAATTTTGTTGGAATTTCTGTTGTCACCGAATTACTTATTCCAACTACTGGACGGACAATAGAGTCTAAACTTTTCATTTGGCCGGCAATGTTCACAGATGGAGTATCCACGGATATATTGTCTCCAATAACTGCTGTAACATTGGTATTTCCTTCATCTGAAGACTCATTACTTGTCATCGAATATGTTGATATGCAATCTTTATAGTCAAGTTGCTCAATTTGTGTAGACAATTTTGTTGGAATTTCTATTGTCACCGAATTACTTATTCCAACTACTGGACGGACAATAGAGTCTAAACATTTCATTTGGCCGGTATGTACTCAGATGGAGTATCCACGGATATATTGTCTCCAATAAATGCTGTAACATTGGAATTTCCTTCATCTGAAGACTCATTACTTGTCCCCGAATATGTTGATATGCAATCGTTATACTCAAGTTGCTCAATTTGTGTAGACAATTTTGTTGGAATTTCTGTTGTCACCGAATTACTTATTCCAACTACTGGACGGACAATAGAGTCTAAACTTTTCATTTGGCCGGCAATGTTCACAGATGGAGTATCCACGGATATATTGTCTCCAATAACTGCTGTAACATTGGAATTTCCTTCATCTGAAGACTCATTACTTGTCATCGAATATGTTGATATGCAATCGTTATAGTCAAGTTGCTCAATTTGTGTAGACAATTTTGTTGGAATTTCTATTGTCACCGAATTACTCATTCCAACTACTGGACGGATAACAGTCAAAACTTTTCATTTGGCCGGCAATGTTCACAGATGGAGTATCCACGGATATATTGTCTTCTATAACTGCTGTAGCATTGGTATTTCCTTCATCTGAAGACTCATTACTTGTCATCGAATATGTTGATATGCAATCTTTATAGTCAAGTTGCTCAATTTGTGTAGACAATTTTGTTGGAATTTCTATTGTCACCGAATTACTTATTCCAACTACTGGACGGACAATAGAGTCTAAACTTTTCATTTGGCCGGCAATGTTCACAGATGGAGTATCCACGGATATATTGTCTCCAATAACTGCTGTAACATTGGAATTTCCTTCATCTGAAGACTCATTACTTGTCATCGAATATGTTGATATGCAATCGTTATAGTCAAGTTGCTCAATTTGTGTAGACAATTTTGTTGGAATTTCTATTGTCACCGAATTACTTATTCCAACTACTGGACGGATAACAGTCTAAACTTTTCATTTGGCCGGCAATGTTCACAGATGGAGTATCCACGGATATATTGTCTCCAATAAATGCTGTAACATTGGAATTTCCTTCATCTGAAGACTCATTACTTGTCATCGAATATGTTGATATGCAATCGTTATAGTCAAGTTTCTCAATTTGTGTAGACAATTTTGTTGGAATTTCTATTGTCACCGAATTACTTATTCCAACTACTGGACGGACAATAGAGTCTAAACATTTCATTTGGCCGGTAATGTTCTCAGATGGAGTATCCACGGATATATTGTCTCCAATAACTGCTGTAACATTGGAATTTCTTTCATCTGAAGACTCATTACTTGTCATCGAATATGTTGATATGCAATCGTTATAGTCAAGTTGCTCAATTTGTGTAGACAATTTTGTTGGAATTTCTATTGTCACCGAATTACTTATTCTAACTACTGGACGGACAATAGAGTCTAAACTTTTCATTTGGCCGGTAATGTTCACAGATGGAGTATCCACGGATATATTGTCTCCAATAACTGCTGTAACATTGGAATTTCCTTCATCTGAAGACTCATTACTTGTCACCGAATATGTTGATATGCAATCGTTATACTCAAGTTGCTCAATTTGTGTAGACAATTTTGTTGGAATTTCTGTTGTCACCGAATTACTTATTCCAACTACTGGACGGACAATAGAGTCTAAACTTTTCATTTGGCCGGCAATGTTCACAGATGGAGTATCCACGGATATATTGTCTCCAATAACTGCTGCAACATTGGAATTTCCTTCATCTGAAGACTCATTACTTGTCATCGAATATGTTGATATGCAATCGTTATAGTCAAGTTGCTCAATTTGTTTAGACAATTTTGTTGGAATTTGTATTGTCACCGAATTACTTATTCCAACTACTGGCCGGACAATAGTCTAAATTTTTCATTTGGTCGGTAATGTTCACAGATGGAGTATCCACGGATATGTTGTCTCCAATAACTGCTGTAACATTGGAATTTCCTTCATCTGAAGACTCATTACTTGTCATCGAATATGTTGATATGCAATCGTTATAGTCAAGTTGCTCAATTTGTGTAGACAATTTTGTTGGAATTTCTATTGTCACCGAATTACTTATTCCAACTACTGGACGGATAATAGTCTAAACTTTTCTTTGGCCGGCAATGTTCACAGATGGAGTATCCACGGATATATTGTCTTCTATAACTGCTGTAGCATTGGTATTTCCTTCATCTGAAGACTCATTACTTGTCATCGAATATGTTGATATGCAATCTTTATAGTCAAGTTGCTCAATTTGTGTAGACAATTTTGTTGGAATTTCTATTTTCACCGAATTACTTATTCCAACTACTGGACGGACAATAGAGTCTAAACATTTCATTTGGCCGGTAATGTTCTCAGATGGAGTATCCACGGATATATTGTCTCCAATAAATGCTGTAACATTGGAATTTCCTTCATCTGAAGACTCATTACTTGTCATCGAATATGTTGATATGCAATCGTTATAGTCAAGTTGCTCAATTTGTGTAGACAATTTTGTTGGAATTTCTTTTGTCACCGAATTACTTATTCTAACTACTGGACGGACAATAGAGTCTAAACTTTTCATTTGGCCGGTAATGTTCACAGATGGAGTATCCACGGATATATTGTCTCCAATAACTGCTGTAACATTGGAATTTCCTTCATCTGAAGACTCATTACTTGTCATCGAATATGTTGATATGCAATCGTTATAGTCAAGTTGCTCAATTTGTGTAGACAATTTTGTTGGAATTTCTATTGTCACCGAATTACTTATTCCAACTACTGGACGGATAATAGTCTAAACTTTTCATTTGGCCGGCAATGTTCACAGATGGAGTATCCACGGATATATTGTCTTCTATAACTGCTGTAACATTGGAATTTCCTTCATCTGAAGACTCATTACTTGTCATCGAATATGTTGATATGCAATCGTTATAGTCAAGTTGCTCAATTTGTGTAGACAATTTTGTTGGAATTTCTATTGTCACCGAATTACTTATTCCAACTACTGGACGGATAATAGTCTAAACTTTGCATTTGGCCGGCAATGTTCACAGATGGAGTATCCACGGATATATTGTCTTCTATAACTGCTGTAACATTGGAATTTCCTTCATCTGAAGACTCATTACTTGTCATCGAATATGTTGATATGCAATCGTTATAGTCAAGTTGCTCAATTTGTGTAGACAATTTTGTTGGAATTTCTATTGTCACTGAATTACTTATTCCAACTACTGGACGGACAATAGAGTCTAAACTTTTCATTTGGCCGGTAATGTTCACAGATGGAGTATCCACGGATATATTGTCTCCAATAAATGCTGTAACATTGGAATTTCCTTCATCTGAAGACTCATTACTTGTCATCGAATATGTTGATATGCAATCGTTATAGTCAAGTTTCTCAATTTGTGTAGACAATTTTGTTGGAATTTCTTTTGTCACCGAATTACTTATTCTAACTACTGGACGGACAATAGAGTCTAAACTTTTCATTTGGCCGATAATGTTCACAGATGGAGTATCCACGGATATATTGTCTCCAATAAATGCTGTAACATTGGAATTTCCTTCATCTGAAGACTCATTACTTGTCATCGAATATGTTGATATGCAATCGTTATAGTCAAGTTGCTCAATTTGTTTAGACAATTTTGTTGGAATTTGTATTGTCACCGAATTACTTATTCCAACTACTGGCCGGACAATAGTCTAAATTTTTCATTTGGTCGGTAATGTTCACAGATGGAGTATCCACGGATATGTTGTCTCCAATAACTGCTGTAACATTGGAATTTCCTTCATCTGAAGACTCATTACTTGTCATCGAATATGTTGATATGCAATCGTTATAGTCAAGTTGCTCAATTTGTGTAGACTATTTTGTTGGAATTTCTATTGTCACCGAATTACTTATTCCAACTACTGGACGGATAATAGTCTAAACTTTTCATTTGGCCGGCAATGTTCACAGATGGAGTATCCACGGATATATTGTCTTCTATAACTGCTGTAGCATTGGTATTTCCTTCATCTGAAGACTCATTACTTGTCATCGAATATGTTGATATGCAATCTTTATAGTCAAGTTGCTCAATTTGTGTAGACAATTTTGTTGGAATTTCTATTGTCACCGAATTACTTATTCCAACTACTGGACGGACAATAGAGTCTAAACATTTCATTTGGCCGGTAATGTTCTCAGATGGAGTATCCACGGATATATTGTCTCCAATAACTGCTGTAACATTGGAATTTCCTTCATCTGAAGACTCATTACTTGTCATCGAATATGTTGATATGCAATCGTTATAGTCAAGTTGCTCAATTTGTGTAGACAATTTTGTTGGAATTTCTATTGTCACCGAATTACTTATTCCAACTACTGGACGGATAACAGTCTAAACTTTTCATTTGGCCGGCAATGTTCACAGATGGAGTATCCACGGATATATTGTTTCCAATAAATGCTGTAACATTGGAATTTCCTTCATCTGAAGACTCATTACTTGTCATCGAATATGTTGATATGCAATCGTTATAGTCAAGTTTCTCAATTTGTGTAGACAATTTTGTTGGAATTTCTTTTGTCACCGAATTACTTATTCTAACTACTGGACGGACAATAGAGTCTAAACTTTTCATTTGGCCGGTAATGTTCACAGATGGAGTATCCACGGATATATTGTCTCCAATAATTGCTGTAACATTGGAATTTCCTTCATCTGAAGACTCATTACTTGTCATCGAATATGTTGATATGCAATCGTTATAGTCAAGTTGCTCAATTTGTGTAGACAATTTTGTTGGAATTTCTATTGTCACCGAATTACTTATTCCAACTACTGGACGGATAATAGTCTAAACTTTGCATTTGGCCGGCAATGTTCACAGATGGAGTATCCACGGATATATTGTCTTCTATAACTGCTGTAACATTGGAATTTCCTTCATCTGAAGACTCATTTCTTGTCATCGAATATGTTGATATGCAATCGTTATAGTCAATTTGCTCAATTTGTGTAGACAATTTTGTTGGAATTTCTATTGTCACCGAATTACTTATTCCAACTATTGGACGGACAATAGAGTCTAAACTTTTCATTTGGCCGGCAATGTTCACAGATGGAGTATCCACGGATATATTGTCTTCTATAACTGCTGTAACATTGGAATTTCCTTCATCTGAAGACTCATTACTTGTCATCAAATATGTTGGTATGCAATCCTTATAGTCAAGTTGCTCAATTTGTGTAGTCAATTTTGTTGGAATTTCTATTGTCACCGAATTACTTATTCTAACTACTGGACGGACAATAGAGTCTAAACATTTCATTTGGCCGGTAATGTTCTCAGATGGAGTATTCACGGATATATTGTCTCCAATAACTGCTGTAACATTGGAATTTCCTTCATCTGAAGACTCATTACTTGTCATCGAATATGTTGATATGCAATCGTTATAGTCAAGTTGCTCAATTTGTGTAGACAATTTTGTTGGAATTTCTATTGTCACTGAATTACTTATTCCAACTACTGGACGGACAATAGAGTCTAAACTTTTCATTTGGCCGGTAATGTTCACAGATGGAGTATCCACGGATATATTGTCTCCAATAACTGCTGTAACATTAGAATTTCCTTCATCTGAAGACTCATTACTTGTCATCGAATATGTTGATATGCAATCTTTATAGTCAAGTTGCTCAATTTGTGTAGACAATTTTGTTGGAATTTCTATTGTCACCGAATTACTTATTCCAACTACTGGACGGACAATAGAGTCTAAACATTTCATTTGGCCGGTAATGTTCTCAGATGGAGTATCCACGGATATATTGTCTCCAATAAATGCTGTAACATTGGAATTTCCTTCATCTGAAGACTCATTACTTGTCATCGAATATGTTGATATGCAATCGTTATAGTCAAGTTGCTCAATTTGTGTAGACAATTTTGTTGGAATTTCTATTGTCACCGAATTACTTATTCCAACTACTGGACGGATAATAGTCTAAACTTTTCATTTGGCCGGTAATGTTCACAGATGGAGTATCCACGGATATATTGTCTCCAATAACTGCTGTAACATTGGAATTTCCTTCATCTGAAGACTCATTACTTGTCATCGAATATGTTGATAAGCAATCGTTATAGTCAAGTTGCTCAATTTGTGTAGACAATTTTGTTGGAATTTCTATTGTCACCGAATTACTTATTCCAACTACTGGACGGATAATAGTCTAAACTTTTCATTTGGCTGGCAATGTTCACAGATGGAGTATCCACGGATATATTGTCTCCAATAACTGCTGTAACATTGGAATTTCCTTCATCTGAAGACTCATTACTTGTCATCGAATATGTTGATATGCAATCGTTATAGTCAAGTTGCTCAATTTGTGTAGACAATTTTGTTGGAATTTCTATTCTCACCGAATTACTTATTCCAACTACTGGACGGACAATAGAGTCTAAACTTTTCATTTGGCAGGTGATGTTCACAGATGGAGTATCCACGGATATATTGTCTCCAATAACTGCTGTAACATTGGAATTTCCTTCATCTGAAGACTCATTACTTGTCATCGAATATGTTGATATGCAATCGTTATAGTCAAGTTGCTCAATTTGTGTAGACAATTTTGTTGGAATTTCTATTGTCACCGAATTACTTATTCCAACTACTGGATGGACAATAGAGTCTAAACTTTTCATTTGGCCGGTAATGTTCACAGATGGAGTATCCACGGATATATTGTCTCCAATACCTGCCGTAACATTGGAATTTCCTTCATCTGAAGACTCATAACTTGTCATCGAATATGTTGATATGCAATCGTTATAGTCAAGTTGCTCAATTTGTGTAGACAACTTTGTTGGAATTTCTATTGTCTCCGAATTACTTATTCCAACTACTGGACGGTCAATAGAGTCTAGAATTTTCATTTGGCCGATAATGTTCACAGATGGAGTATCCACGGATATATTGTCTCCAATAACTGCTGCAACATTGGAATTTCCTTCATCTGAAGACTCATTACTTGTCATCGAATATGTTGATATGCAATCGTTATAGTCAAGTTGCTCAATTTGTGTAGACAATTTTGTTGGAATTTCTATTTTCACCGAATTACTTATTCCAACTACTGGACGGATAATAGTCTAAACTTTTCATTTGGCCGGCAATGTTCACAGATGGAGTATCCACGGATATATTGTCTTCTATAACTGCTGTAACATTGGTATTTCCTTCATCTGAAGACTCATTACTTGTCATCGAATATGTTGATATGCAATCGTTATACTCAAGTTGCTCAATTTGTGTAGACAATTTTGTTGGAATTTCTATTGTCACCGAAATACTTATTCCAACTACTGGACGGATAACAGTCTAAACTTTTCATTTGGCCGACAATGTTCACAGATGGAGTATCCACGGATATATTGTCTCCAATAAATGCTGTAACATTGGAATTTCCTTCATCTGAAGACTCATTACTTGTCATCGAATATGTTGATATGCAATCGTTATAGTCAAGTTTCTCAATTTGTGTAGACAATTTTGTTGGAATTTCTTTTGTCACCGAATTACTTATTCTAACTACTGGACGGACAATAGAGTCTAAACTTTTCATTTGGCCGGTAATGTTCACAGATGGAGTATCCACGGATATATTGTCTCCAATAACTGCTGTAACATTGGAATTTCCTTCATCTGAAGACTCATTACTTGTCATCGAATATGTTGATATGCAATCGTTATAGTCAAGTTGCTCAATTTGTTTAGACAATTTTGTTGGAATTTGTATTGTCACCGAATTAGTTATTCCAACTACTGGCCGGACAATAGTCTAATTTTTTCATTTGGTCGGTAATGTTCACAGATGGAGTATCCACGGATATGTTGTCTCCAATAACTGCTGTAACATTGGAATTTCCTTCATCTGAAGACTCATTACTTGTCATCGAATATGTTGATATGCAATCGTTATACTCAAGTTGCTCAATTTGTGTAGACAATTTTGTTGGAATTTCTGTTGTCACCGAATTACTTATTCCAACTACTGGACGAACAATAGAGTCTAAACTTTTCATTTGGCCGGCAATGTTCACAGATGGAGTATCCACGGATATATTGTCTCCAATAACTGCTGTAACATTGGAATTTCCTTCATCTGAAGACTCATTACTTGTCATCGAATATGTTGATATGCAATCGTTATAGTCAAGTTGCTCAATTTGTGTAGACAATTTTGTTGGAATTTCTATTGTCACCGAATTACTTATTCCAACTACTGGACGGATAATAGTCTAAACTTTTCATTTGGCCGGCAATGTTCACAGATGGAGTATCCACGGATATATTGTCTTCTATAACTGCTGTAGCATTGGTATTTCCTTCATCTGAAGACTCATTACTTGTCATCGAATATGTTGATATGCAATCTTTATAGTCAAGTTGCTCAATTTGTGTAGACAATTTTGTTGGAATTTCTATTGTCACCGAATTACTTATTCCAACTACTGGACGGACAATAGAGTCTAAACATTTCATTTGGCCGGTAATGTACTCAGATGGAGTATCCACGGATATATTGTCTCCAATAAATGCTGTAACATTGGAATTTCCTTCATCTGAAGACTCATTACTTGTCCCCGAATATGTTGATATGCAATCGTTATACTCAAGTTGCTCAATTTGTGTAGACAATTTTGTTGGAATTTCTGTTGTCACCGAATTACTTATTCCAACTACTGGACGGACAATAGAGTCTAAACTTTTCATTTGGCCGGCAATGTTCACAGATGGAGTATCCACGGATATATTGTCTCCAATAACTGCTGTAACATTGGAATTTCCTTCATCTGAAGACTCATTACTTGTCATCGAATATGTTGATATGCAATCGTTATAGTCAAGTTGCTCAATTTGTGTAGACAATTTTGTTGGAATTTCTATTGTCACCGAATTACTTATTCCAACTACTGGACGGATAACAGTCTAAACTTTTCATTTGGCCGGCAATGTTCACAGATGGAGTATCCACGGATATATTGTCTCCAATAAATGCTGTAACATTGGAATTTCCTTCATCTGAAGACTCATTACTTGTCATCGAATATGTTGATATGCAATCGTTATAGTCAAGTTTCTCAATTTGTGTAGACAATTTTGTTGGAATTTCTATTGTCACCGAATTACTTATTCCAACTACTGGACGGACAATAGAGTCTAAACATTTCATTTGGCCGGTAATGTTCTCAGATGGAGTATCCACGGATATATTGTCTCCAATAACTGCTGTAACATTGGAATTTCTTTCATCTGAAGACTCATTACTTGTCATCGAATATGTTGATATGCAATCGTTATAGTCAAGTTGCTCAATTTGTGTAGACAATTTTGTTGGAATTTCTATTGTCACCGAATTACTTATTCTAACTACTGGACGGACAATAGAGTCTAAACTTTTCATTTGGCCGGTAATGTTCACAGATGGAGTATCCACGGATATATTGTCTCCAATAACTGCTGTAACATTGGAATTTCCTTCATCTGAAGACTCATTACTTGTCACCGAATATGTTGATATGCAATCGTTATACTCAAGTTGCTCAATTTGTGTAGACAATTTTGTTGGAATTTCTGTTGTCACCGAATTACTTATTCCAACTACTGGACGGACAATAGAGTCTAAACTTTTCATTTGGCCGGCAATGTTCACAGATGGAGTATCCACGGATATATTGTCTCCAATAACTGCTGCAACATTGGAATTTCCTTCATCTGAAGACTCATTACTTGTCATCGAATATGTTGATATGCAATCGTTATAGTCAAGTTGCTCAATTTGTTTAGACAATTTTGTTGGAATTTGTATTGTCACCGAATTACTTATTCCAACTACTGGCCGGACAATAGTCTAAATTTTTCATTTGGTCGGTAATGTTCACAGATGGAGTATCCACGGATATGTTGTCTCCAATAACTGCTGTAACATTGGAATTTCCTTCATCTGAAGACTCATTACTTGTCATCGAATATGTTGATATGCAATCGTTATAGTCAAGTTGCTCAATTTGTGTAGACAATTTTGTTGGAATTTCTATTGTCACCGAATTACTTATTCCAACTACTGGACGGATAATAGTCTAAACTTTTCTTTGGCCGGCAATGTTCACAGATGGAGTATCCACGGATATATTGTCTTCTATAACTGCTGTAGCATTGGTATTTCCTTCATCTGAAGACTCATTACTTGTCATCGAATATGTTGATATGCAATCTTTATAGTCAAGTTGCTCAATTTGTGTAGACAATTTTGTTGGAATTTCTATTGTCACCGAATTACTTATTCCAACTACTGGACGGACAATAGAGTCTAAACATTTCATTTGGCCGGTAATGTTCTCAGATGGAGTATCCACGGATATATTGTCTCCAATAAATGCTGTAACATTGGAATTTCCTTCATCTGAAGACTCATTACTTGTCATCGAATATGTTGATATGCAATCGTTATAGTCAAGTTGCTCAATTTGTGTAGACAATTTTGTTGGAATTTCTTTTGTCACCGAATTACTTATTCTAACTACTGGACGGACAATAGAGTCTAAACTTTTCATTTGGCCGGTAATGTTCACAGATGGAGTATCCACGGATATATTGTCTCCAATAACTGCTGTAACATTGGAATTTCCTTCATCTGAAGACTCATTACTTGTCATCGAATATGTTGATATGCAATCGTTATAGTCAAGTTGCTCAATTTGTGTAGACAATTTTGTTGGAATTTCTATTGTCACCGAATTACTTATTCCAACTACTGGACGGATAATAGTCTAAACTTTTCATTTGGCCGGCAATGTTCACAGATGGAGTATCCACGGATATATTGTCTTCTACAACTGCTGTAACATTGGAATTTCCTTCATCTGAAGACTCATTACTTGTCATCGAATATGTTGATATGCAATCGTTATAGTCAAGTTGCTCAATTTGTGTAGACAATTTTGTTGGAATTTCTATTGTCACCGAATTACTTATTCCAACTACTGGACGGATAATAGTCTAAACTTTGCATTTGGCCGGCAATGTTCACAGATGGAGTATCCACGGATATATTGTCTTCTATAACTGCTGTAACATTGGAATTTCCTTCATCTGAAGACTCATTACTTGTCATCGAATATGTTGATATGCAATCGTTATAGTCAAGTTGCTCAATTTGTGTAGACAATTTTGTTGGAATTTCTATTGTCACTGAATTACTTATTCCAACTACTGGACGGACAATAGAGTCTAAACTTTTCATTTGGCCGGTAATGTTCACAGATGGAGTATCCACGGATATATTGTCTCCAATAAATGCTGTAACATTGGAATTTCCTTCATCTGAAGACTCATTACTTGTCATCGAATATGTTGATATGCAATCGTTATAGTCAAGTTTCTCAATTTGTGTAGACAATTTTGTTGGAATTTCTTTTGTCACCGAATTACTTATTCTAACTACTTTACGGACAATAGAGTCTAAACTTTTCATTTGGCCGATAATGTTCACAGATGGAGTATCCACGGATATATTGTCTCCAATAAATGCTGTAACATTGGAATTTCCTTCATCTGAAGACTCATTACTTGTCATCGAATATGTTGATATGCAATCGTTATAGTCAAGTTGCTCAATTTGTTTAGACAATTTTGTTGGAATTTGTATTGTCACCGAATTACTTATTCCAACTACTGGCCGGACAATAGTCTAAATTTTTCATTTGGTCGGTAATGTTCACAGATGGAGTATCCACGGATATGTTGTCTCCAATAACTGCTGTAACATTGGAATTTCCTTCATCTGAAGACTCATTACTTGTCATCGAATATGTTGATATGCAATCGTTATAGTCAAGTTGCTCAATTTGTGTAGACAATTTTGTTGGAATTTCTATTGTCACCGAATTACTTATTCCAACTACTGGACGGATAATAGTCTAAACTTTTCATTTGGCCGGCAATGTTCACAGATGGAGTATCCACGGATATATTGTCTTCTATAACTGCTGTAGCATTGGTATTTCCTTCATCTGAAGACTCATTACTTGTCATCGAATATGTTGATATGCAATCTTTATAGTCAAGTTGCTCAATTTGTGTAGACAATTTTGTTGGAATTTCTATTGTCACCGAATTACTTATTCCAACTACTGGACGGACAATAGAGTCTAAACATTTCATTTGGCCGGTAATGTTCTCAGATGGAGTATCCACGGATATATTGTCTCCAATAACTGCTGTAACATTGGAATTTCCTTCATCTGAAGACTCATTACTTGTCATCGAATATGTTGATATGCAATCGTTATAGTCAAGTTGCTCAATTTGTGTAGACAATTTTGTTGGAATTTCTATTGTCACCGAATTACTTATTCCAACTACTGGACGGATAACAGTCTAAACTTTTCATTTGGCCGGCAATGTTCACAGATGGAGTATCCACGGATATATTGTCTCCAATAAATGCTGTAACATTGGAATTTCCTTCATCTGAAGACTCATTACTTGTCATCGAATATGTTGATATGCAATCGTTATAGTCAAGTTTCTCAATTTGTGTAGACAATTTTGTTGGAATTTCTTTTGTCACCGAATTACTTATTCTAACTACTGGACGGACAATAGAGTCTAAACTTTTCATTTGGCCGGTAATGTTCACAGATGGAGTATCCACGGATATATTGTCTCCAATAATTGCTGTAACATTGGAATTTCCTTCATCTGAAGACTCATTACTTGTCATCGAATATGTTGATATGCAATCGTTATAGTCAAGTTGCTCAATTTGTGTAGACAATTTTGTTGGAATTTCTATTGTCACCGAATTACTTATTCCAACTACTGGACGGATAATAGTCTAAACTTTGCATTTGGCCGGCAATGTTCACAGATGGAGTATCCACGGATATATTGTCTTCTATAACTGCTGTAACATTGGAATTTCCTTCATCTGAAGACTCATTACTTGTCATCGAATATGTTGATATGCAATCGTTATAGTCAATTTGCTCAATTTGTGTAGACAATTTTGTTGGAATTTCTATTGTCACCGAATTACTTATTCCAACTATTGGACGGACAATAGAGTCTAAACTTTTCATTTGGCCGGCAATGTTCACAGATGGAGTATCCACGGATATATTGTCTTCTATAACTGCTGTAACATTGGAATTTCCTTCATCTGAAGACTCATTACTTGTCATCAAATATGTTGGTATGCAATCCTTATAGTCAAGTTGCTCAATTTGTGTAGTCAATTTTGTTGGAATTTCTATTGTCACCGAATTACTTATTCTAACTACTGGACGGACAATAGAGTCTAAACATTTCATTTGGCCGGTAATGTTCTCAGATGGAGTATTCACGGATATATTGTCTCCAATAACTGCTGTAACATTGGAATTTCCTTCATCTGAAGACTCATTACTTGTCATCGAATATGTTGATATGCAATCGTTATAGTCAAGTTGCTCAATTTGTGTAGACAATTTTGTTGGAATTTCTATTGTCACTGAATTACTTATTCCAACTACTGGACGGACAATAGAGTCTAAACTTTTCATTTGGCCGGTAATGTTCACAGATGGAGTATCCACGGATATATTGTCTCCAATAACTGCTGTAACATTAGAATTTCCTTCATCTGAAGACTCATTACTTGTCATCGAATATGTTGATATGCAATCGTTATAGTCAAGTTGCTCAATTTGTGTAGACAATTTTGTTGGAATTTCTATTGTCACCGAATTACTTATTCCAACTACTGGACGGATAATAGTCTAAACTTTTCATTTGGCCGGCAATGTTCACAGATGGAGTATCCACGGATATATTGTCTTCTATAACTGCTGTAGCATTGGTATTTCCTTCATCTGAAGACTCATTACTTGTCATCGAATATGTTGATATGCAATCTTTATAGTCAAGTTGCTCAATTTGTGTAGACAATTTTGTTGGAATTTCTATTGTCACCGAATTACTTATTCCAACTACTGGACGGACAATAGAGTCTAAACATTTCATTTGGCCGGTAATGTTCTCAGATGGAGTATCCACGGATATATTGTCTCCAATAAATGCTGTAACATTGGAATTTCCTTCATCTGAAGACTCATTACTTGTCATCGAATATGTTGATATGCAATCGTTATAGTCAAGTTGCTCAATTTGTGTAGACAATTTTGTTGGAATTTCTTTTGTCACCGAATTACTTATTCTAACTACTGGACGGACAATAGAGTCTAAACTTTTCATTTGGCCGGTAATGTTCACAGATGGAGTATCCACGGATATATTGTCTCCAATAACTGCTGTAACATTGGAATTTCCTTCATCTGAAGACTCATTACTTGTCATCGAATATGTTGATATGCAATCGTTATAGTCAAGTTGCTCAATTTGTGTAGACAATTTTGTTGGAATTTCTATTGTCACCGATTTACTTATTCCAACTACTGGACGGACAATAGAGTCTAAACATTTCATTTGGCCGGTAATGTTCACAGATGGAGTATCCACGGATATATTGTCTCCAATAACTGCTGTAACATTGGAATTTCCTTCATCTGAAGACTCATTACTTGTCATCGAATAAGTTGATATGCAATCGTTATAGTCAAGTTGCTCAATTTGTGTAGACAATTTTGTTGGAATTTCTATTGTCACCGAATGGCTTATTCCAACTACTGGACGGACAATAGAGTCTAAACTTTTCATTTGGCCGGTAATGTTCAAAGATGGAGTATCCACGGATATATTGTCTCCAATACCTGCCGTAACATTGGAATTTCCTTCATCTGAAGACTCATAACTTGTCATCGAATATGTTGATATGCAATCGTTATAGTCAATTTGCTCAATTTGTTTAGACAATTTTGTTGGAATTTGTATTGTCACCGAATTACTTATTCCAACTACTGGCCGGACAATAGTCTAAATTTTTCATTTGGTCGGTAATGTTCACAGATGGAGTATCCACGGATATGTTGTCTCCAATAACTGCTGTAACATTGGAATTTCCTTCATCTGAAGACTCATTACTTGTCATCGAATATGTTGATATGCAATCGTTATAGTCAATTTGCTCAATTTGTGTAGACAATTTTGTTGGAATTTCTATTGTCACCGAATTACTTATTCCAACTACTGGACGGACAATAGAGTCTAAACTTTTCATTTGGCAGGTGATGTTCACAGATGGAGTATCCACGGATATATTGTCTCCAATAACTGCTGTAACATTGGAATTTCCTTCATCTGAAGACTCATTACTTGTCATCGAATATGTTGATATGCAATCGTTATAGTCAAGTTGCTCAATTTGTGTAGACAATTTTGTTCGAATTTCTATTGTCACCGAATTACTTATTCCAACTACTGGATGGACAATAGAGTCTAAACTTTTCATTTGGCCGGTAATGTTCACAGATGGAGTATCCACGGATATATTGTCTCCAATACCTGCCGTAACATTGGAATTTCCTTCATCTGAAGACTCATAACTTGTCATCGAATATGTTGATATGCAATCGTTATAGTCAAGTTGCTCAATTTGTGTAGACAACTTTGTTGATATTTCTATTGTCTCCGAATTACTTATTCCAACTACTGGACGGACAATAGAGTCTAGAATTTTCATTTGGCCGGTAATGTTCACAGATGGAGTATCCACGGATATATTGTCTCCAATAACTGCTGCAACATTGGAATTTCCTTCATCTAAAGACTCATTACTTGTCATCGAATATGTTGATATGCAATCGTTATAGTCAAGTTGCTCAATTTGTTTAGACAATTGTGTTGGAATTTGTATTGTCACCGAATTACTTATTCCAACTACTGGCCGGACAATAGTCTAAATTTTTCATTTGGTCGGTAATGTTCACAGATGGAGTATCCACGGATATGTTGTCTCCAATAACTGCTGTAACATTGGAATTTCCTTCATCTGAAGACTCATTACTTGTCATCGAATATGTTGATATGCAATCGTTATACTCAAGTTGCTCAATTTGTGTAGACAATTTTGTTGGAATTTCTGTTGTCACCGAATTACTTATTCCAACTACTGGACGGACAATAGAGTTTAAACTTTTCATTTGGCCGGCAATGTTCACAGATGGAGTATCCACGGATATATTGTCTCCAATAACTGCTGTAACATTGGAATTTCCTTCATCTGAAGACTCATTACTTGTCATCGAATATGTTGATATGCAATCGTTATAGTCAAGTTGCTCAATTTGTGTAGACAATTTTGTTGGAATTTCTATTGTCACCGAATTACTTATTCCAACTACTGGACGGATAATAGTCTAAACTTTTCATTTGGCCGGTAATGTTCACAGATGGAGTATCCACGGATATATTGTCTCCAATAACTGCTGTAACATTGGAATTTCCTTCATCTGAAGACTCATTACTTGTCATCGAATATGTTGATAAGCAATCGTTATAGTCAAGTTGCTCAATTTGTGTAGACAATTTTGTTGGAATTTCTATTGTCACCGAATTACTTATTCCAACTACTGGACGGATAATAGTCTAAACTTTTCATTTGGCTGGCAATGTTCACAGATGGAGTATCCACGGATATATTGTCTCCAATAACTGCTGTAACATTGGAATTTCCTTCATCTGAAGACTCATTACTTGTCATCGAATATGTTGATATGCAATCGTTATAGTCAAGTTGCTCAATTTGTGTAGACAATTTTGTTGGAATTTCTATTCTCACCGAATTACTTATTCCAACTACTGGACGGACAATAGAGTCTAAACTTTTCATTTGGCAGGTGATGTTCACAGATGGAGTATCCACGGATATATTGTCTCCAATAACTGCTGTAACATTGGAATTTCCTTCATCTGAAGACTCATTACTTGTCATCGAATATGTTGATATGCAATCGTTATAGTCAAGTTGCTCAATTTGTGTAGACAATTTTGTTGGAATTTCTATTGTCACCGAATTACTTATTCCAACTACTGGATGGACAATAGAGTCTAAACTTTTCATTTGGCCGGTAATGTTCACAGATGGAGTATCCACGGATATATTGTCTCCAATACCTGCCGTAACATTGGAATTTCCTTCATCTGAAGACTCATAACTTGTCATCGAATATGTTGATATGCAATCGTTATAGTCAAGTTGCTCAATTTGTGTAGACAACTTTGTTGGAATTTCTATTGTCTCCGAATTACTTATTCCAACTACTGGACGGTCAATAGAGTCTAGAATTTTCATTTGGCCGATAATGTTCACAGATGGAGTATCCACGGATATATTGTCTCCAATAACTGCTGCAACATTGGAATTTCCTTCATCTGAAGACTCATTACTTGTCATCGAATATGTTGATATGCAATCGTTATAGTCAAGTTGCTCAATTTGTGTAGACAATTTTGTTGGAATTTCTATTTTCACCGAATTACTTATTCCAACTACTGGACGGATAATAGTCTAAACTTTTCATTTGGCCGGCAATGTTCACAGATGGAGTATCCACGGATATATTGTCTTCTATAACTGCTGTAACATTGGTATTTCCTTCATCTGAAGACTCATTACTTGTCATCGAATATGTTGATATGCAATCTTTATAGTCAAGTTGCTCAATTTGTGTAGACAATTTTGTTGGAATTTCTATTGTCACCGAATTACTTATTCCAACTACTGGACGGACAATAGAGTCTAAACATTTCATTTGGCCGGTAATGTTCTCAGATGGAGTATCCACGGATATATTGTCTCCAATAAATGCTGTAACATTGGAATTTCCTTCATCTGAAGACTCATTACTTGTCATCGAATATGTTGATATGCAATCGTTATAGTCAAGTTGCTCAATTTGTGTAGACAATTTTGTTGGAATTTCTTTTGTCACCGAATTACTTATTCTAACTACTGGACGGACAATAGAGTCTAAACTTTTCATTTGGTCGGTAATGTTCACAGATGGAGTATCCACGGATATGTTGTCTCCAATAACTGCTGTAACATTTGAATTTCCTTCATCTGAAGACTCATTACTTGTCATCGAATATGTTGATATGCAATCGTTATACTCAAGTTGCTCAATTTGTGTAGACAATTTTGTTGGAATTTCTATTGTCACCGAAATACTTATTCCAACTACTGGACGGATAACAGTCTAAACTTTTCATTTGGCCGACAATGTTCACAGATGGAGTATCCACGGATATATTGTCTCCAATAAATGCTGTAACATTGGAATTTCCTTCATCTGAAGACTCATTACTTGTCATCGAATATGTTGATATGCAATCGTTATAGTCAAGTTTCTCAATTTGTGTAGACAATTTTGTTGGAATTTCTTTTGTCACCGAATTACTTATTCTAACTACTGGACGGACAATAGAGTCTAAACTTTTCATTTGGCCGGTAATGTTCACAGATGGAGTATCCACGGATATATTGTCTCCAATAACTGCTGTAACATTGGAATTTCCTTCATCTGAAGACTCATTACTTGTCATCGAATATGTTGATATGCAATCGTTATAGTCAAGTTGCTCAATTTGTTTAGACAATTTTGTTGGAATTTGTATTGTCACCGAATTAGTTATTCCAACTACTGGCCGGACAATAGTCTAATTTTTTCATTTGGTCGGTAATGTTCACAGATGGAGTATCCACGGATATGTTGTCTCCAATAACTGCTGTAACATTGGAATTTCCTTCATCTGAAGACTCATTACTTGTCATCGAATATGTTGATATGCAATCGTTATACTCAAGTTGCTCAATTTGTGTAGACAATTTTGTTGGAATTTCTGTTGTCACCGAATTACTTATTCCAACTACTGGACGGACAATAGAGTCTAAACTTTTCATTTGGCCGGCAATGTTCACAGATGGAGTATCCACGGATATATTGTCTCCAATAACTGCTGTAACATTGGAATTTCCTTCATCTGAAGACTCATTACTTGTCATCGAATATGTTGATATGCAATCGTTATAGTCAAGTTGCTCAATTTGTGTAGACAATTTTGTTGGAATTTCTATTGTCACCGAATTACTTATTCCAACTACTGGACGGATAATAGTCTAAACTTTTCATTTGGCCGGCAATGTTCACAGATGGAGTATCCACGGATATATTGTCTTCTATAACTGCTGTAGCATTGGTATTTCCTTCATCTGAAGACTCATTACTTGTCATCGAATATGTTGATATGCAATCTTTATAGTCAAGTTGCTCAATTTGTGTAGACAATTTTGTTGGAATTTCTATTGTCACCGAATTACTTATTCCAACTACTGGACGGACAATAGAGTCTAAACATTTCATTTGGCCGGTAATGTACTCAGATGGAGTATCCACGGATATATTGTCTCCAATAAATGCTGTAACATTGGAATTTCCTTCATCTGAAGACTCATTACTTGTCCCCGAATATGTTGATATGCAATCGTTATACTCAAGTTGCTCAATTTGTGTAGACAATTTTGTTGGAATTTCTGTTGTCACCGAATTACTTATTCCAACTACTGGACGGACAATAGAGTCTAAACTTTTCATTTGGCCGGCAATGTTCACAGATGGAGTATCCACGGATATATTGTCTCCAATAACTGCTGTAACATTGGAATTTCCTTCATCTGAAGACTCATTACTTGTCATCGAATATGTTGATATGCAATCGTTATAGTCAAGTTGCTCAATTTGTGTAGACAATTTTGTTGGAATTTCTATTGTCACCGAATTACTCATTCCAACTACTGGACGGATAACAGTCAAAACTTTTCATTTGGCCGGCAATGTTCACAGATGGAGTATCCACGGATATATTGTCTTCTATAACTGCTGTAGCATTGGTATTTCCTTCATCTGAAGACTCATTACTTGTCATCGAATATGTTGATATGCAATCTTTATAGTCAAGTTGCTCAATTTGTGTAGACAATTTTGTTGGAATTTCTATTGTCACCGAATTACTTATTCCTACTACTGGACGGACAATAGAGTCTAAACTTTTCATTTGGCCGGCAATGTTCACAGATGGAGTATCCACGGATATATTGTCTCCAATAACTGCTGTAACATTGGAATTTCCTTCATCTGAAGACTCATTACTTGTCATCGAATATGTTGATATGCAATCGTTATAGTCAAGTTGCTCAATTTGTGTAGACAATTTTGTTGGAATTTCTATTGTCACCGAATTACTTATTCCAACTACTGGACGGATAACAGTCTAAACTTTTCATTTGGCCGGCAATGTTCACAGATGGAGTATCCACGGATATATTGTCTCCAATAAATGCTGTAACATTGGAATTTCCTTCATCTGAAGACTCATTACTTGTCATCGAATATGTTGATATGCAATCGTTATAGTCAAGTTTCTCAATTTGTGTAGACAATTTTGTTGGAATTTCTATTGTCACCGAATTACTTATTCCAACTACTGGACGGACAATAGAGTCTAAACATTTCATTTGGCCGGTAATGTTCTCAGATGGAGTATCCACGGATATATTGTCTCCAATAACTGCTGTAACATTGGAATTTCTTTCATCTGAAGACTCATTACTTGTCATCGAATATGTTGATATGCAATCGTTATAGTCAAGTTGCTCAATTTGTGTAGACAATTTTGTTGGAATTTCTATTGTCACCGAATTACTTATTCTAACTACTGGACGGACAATAGAGTCTAAACTTTTCATTTGGCCGGTAATGTTCACAGATGGAGTATCCACGGATATATTGTCTCCAATAACTGCTGTAACATTGGAATTTCCTTCATCTGAAGACTCATTACTTGTCACCGAATATGTTGATATGCAATCGTTATACTCAAGTTGCTCAATTTGTGTAGACAATTTTGTTGGAATTTCTGTTGTCACCGAATTACTTATTCCAACTACTGGACGGACAATAGAGTCTAAACTTTTCATTTGGCCGGCAATGTTCACAGATGGAGTATCCACGGATATATTGTCTCCAATAACTGCTGCAACATTGGAATTTCCTTCATCTGAAGACTCATTACTTGTCATCGAATATGTTGATATGCAATCGTTATAGTCAAGTTGCTCAATTTGTTTAGACAATTTTGTTGGAATTTGTATTGTCACCGAATTACTTATTCCAACTACTGGCCGGACAATAGTCTAAATTTTTCATTTGGTCGGTAATGTTCACAGATGGAGTATCCACGGATATGTTGTCTCCAATAACTGCTGTAACATTGGAATTTCCTTCATCTGAAGACTCATTACTTGTCATCGAATATGTTGATATGCAATCGTTATAGTCAAGTTGCTCAATTTGTGTAGACAATTTTGTTGGAATTTCTATTGTCACCGAATTACTTATTCCAACTACTGGACGGATAATAGTCTAAACTTTTCATTTGGCCGGCAATGTTCACAGATGGAGTATCCACGGATATATTGTCTTCTATAACTGCTGTAGCATTGGTATTTCCTTCATCTGAAGACTCATTACTTGTCATCGAATATGTTGATATGCAATCTTTATAGTCAAGTTGCTCAATTTGTGTAGACAATTTTGTTGGAATTTCTATTGTCACCGAATTACTTATTCCAACTACTGGACGGATAATAGTCTAAACTTTTCATTTGGCCGGCAATGTTCACAGATGGAGTATCCACGGATATATTGTCTTCTATAACTGCTGTAGCATTGGTATTTCCTTCATCTGAAGACTCATTACTTGTCATCGAATATGTTGATATGCAATCTTTATAGTCAAGTTGCTCAATTTGTGTAGACAATTTTGTTGGAATTTCTATTGTCACCGAATTACTTATTCCAACTACTGGACGGACAATAGAGTCTAAACATTTCATTTGGCCGGTAATGTACTCAGATGGAGTATCCACGGATATATTGTCTCCAATAAATGCTGTAACATTGGAATTTCCTTCATCTGAAGACTCATTACTTGTCCCCGAATATGTTGATATGCAATCGTTATACTCAAGTTGCTCAATTTGTGTAGACAATTTTGTTGGAATTTCTGTTGTCACCGAATTACTTATTCCAACTACTGGACGGACAATAGAGTCTAAACTTTTCATTTGGCCGGCAATGTTCACAGATGGAGTATCCACGGATATATTGTCTCCAATAACTGCTGTAACATTGGAATTTCCTTCATCTGAAGACTCATTACTTGTCATCGAATATGTTGATATGCAATCGTTATAGTCAAGTTGCTCAATTTGTGTAGACAATTTTGTTGGAATTTCTATTGTCACCGAATTACTCATTCCAACTACTGGACGGATAACAGTCAAAACTTTTCATTTGGCCGGCAATGTTCACAGATGGAGTATCCACGGATATATTGTCTTCTATAACTGCTGTAGCATTGGTATTTCCTTCATCTGAAGACTCATTACTTGTCATCGAATATGTTGATATGCAATCTTTATAGTCAAGTTGCTCAATTTGTGTAGACAATTTTGTTGGAATTTCTATTGTCACCGAATTACTTATTCCAACTACTGGACGGACAATAGAGTCTAAACTTTTCATTTGGCCGGCAATGTTCACAGATGGAGTATCCACGGATATATTGTCTCCAATAACTGCTGTAACATTGGAATTTCCTTCATCTGAAGACTCATTACTTGTCATCGAATATGTTGATATGCAATCGTTATAGTCAAGTTGCTCAATTTGTGTAGACAATTTTGTTGGAATTTCTATTGTCACCGAATTACTTATTCCAACTACTGGACGGATAACAGTCTAAACTTTTCATTTGGCCGGCAATGTTCACAGATGGAGTATCCACGGATATATTGTCTCCAATAAATGCTGTAACATTGGAATTTCCTTCATCTGAAGACTCATTACTTGTCATCGAATATGTTGATATGCAATCGTTATAGTCAAGTTTCTCAATTTGTGTAGACAATTTTGTTGGAATTTCTATTGTCACCGAATTACTTATTCCAACTACTGGACGGACAATAGAGTCTAAACATTTCATTTGGCCGGTAATGTTCTCAGATGGAGTATCCACGGATATATTGTCTCCAATAACTGCTGTAACATTGGAATTTCTTTCATCTGAAGACTCATTACTTGTCATCGAATATGTTGATATGCAATCGTTATAGTCAAGTTGCTCAATTTGTGTAGACAATTTTGTTGGAATTTCTATTGTCACCGAATTACTTATTCTAACTACTGGACGGACAATAGAGTCTAAACTTTTCATTTGGCCGGTAATGTTCACAGATGGAGTATCCACGGATATATTGTCTCCAATAACTGCTGTAACATTGGAATTTCCTTCATCTGAAGACTCATTACTTGTCACCGAATATGTTGATATGCAATCGTTATACTCAAGTTGCTCAATTTGTGTAGACAATTTTGTTGGAATTTCTGTTGTCACCGAATTACTTATTCCAACTACTGGACGGACAATAGAGTCTAAACTTTTCATTTGGCCGGCAATGTTCACAGATGGAGTATCCACGGATATATTGTCTCCAATAACTGCTGCAACATTGGAATTTCCTTCATCTGAAGACTCATTACTTGTCATCGAATATGTTGATATGCAATCGTTATAGTCAAGTTGCTCAATTTGTTTAGACAATTTTGTTGGAATTTGTATTGTCACCGAATTACTTATTCCAACTACTGGCCGGACAATAGTCTAAATTTTTCATTTGGTCGGTAATGTTCACAGATGGAGTATCCACGGATATGTTGTCTCCAATAACTGCTGTAACATTGGAATTTCCTTCATCTGAAGACTCATTACTTGTCATCGAATATGTTGATATGCAATCGTTATAGTCAAGTTGCTCAATTTGTGTAGACAATTTTGTTGGAATTTCTATTGTCACCGAATTACTTATTCCAACTACTGGACGGATAATAGTCTAAACTTTTCATTTGGCCGGCAATGTTCACAGATGGAGTATCCACGGATATACTGTCTTCTATAACTGCTGTAGCATTGGTATTTCCTTCATCTGAAGACTCATTACTTGTCATCGAATATGTTGATATGCAATCTTTATAGTCAAGTTGCTCAATTTGTGTAGACAATTTTGTTGGAATTTCTATTGTCACCGAATTACTTATTCCAACTACTGGACGGACAATAGAGTCTAAACATTTCATTTGGCCGGTAATGTTCTCAGATGGAGTATCCACGGATATATTGTCTCCAATAAATGCTGTAACATTGGAATTTCCTTCATCTGAAGACTCATTACTTGTCATCGAATATGTTGATATGCAATCGTTATAGTCAAGTTGCTCAATTTGTGTAGACAATTTTGTTGGAATTTCTTTTGTCACCGAATTACTTATTCTAACTACTGGACGGACAATAGAGTCTAAACTTTTCATTTGGCCGGTAATGTTCACAGATGGAGTATCCACGGATATATTGTCTCCAATAACTGCTGTAACATTGGAATTTCCTTCATCTGAAGACTCATTACTTGTCATCGAATATGTTGATATGCAATCGTTATAGTCAAGTTGCTCAATTTGTGTAGACAATTTTGTTGGAATTTCTATTGTCACCGAATTACTTATTCCAACTACTGGACGGATAATAGTCTAAACTTTGCATTTGGCCGGCAATGTTCACAGATGGAGTATCCACGGATATATTGTCTTCTATAACTGCTGTAACATTGGAATTTCCTTCATCTGAAGACTCATTACTTGTCATCGAATATGTTGATATGCAATCGTTATAGTCAATTTGCTCAATTTGTGTAGACAATTTTGTTGGAATTTCTATTGTCACCGAATTACTTATTCCAACTACTGGACGGACAATAGAGTCTAAACTTTTCATTTGGCCGGCAATGTTCACAGATGGAGTATCCACGGATATATTGTCTTCTATAACTGCTGTAACATTGGAATTTCCTTCATCTGAAGACTCATTACTTGTCATCAAATATGTTGGTATGCAATAATTATAGTCAAGTTGCTCAATTTGTGTAGTCAATTTTGTTGGAATTTCTATTGTCACCGAATTACTTATTCTAACTACTGGACGGACAATAGTCTAAACATTTCATTTGGCCGGTAATGTTCTCAGATGGAGTATTCACGGATATATTGTCTCCAATAACTGCTGTAACATTGGAATTTCCTTCATCTGAAGACTCATTACTTGTCATCGAATATGTTGATATGCAATCGTTATAGTCAAGTTGCTCAATTTGTGTAGACAATTTTGTTGGAATTTCTATTGTCACTGAATTACTTATTCCAACTACTGGACGGACAATAGAGTCTAAACTTTTCATTTGGCCGGTAATGTTCACAGATGGAGTATCCACGGATATATTGTCTCCAATAAATGCTGTAACATTGGAATTTCCTTCATCTGAAGACTCATTACTTGTCATCGAATATGTTGATATGCAATCGTTATAGTCAAGTTTCTCAATTTGTGTAGACAATTTTGTTGGAATTTCTTTTGTCACCGAATTACTTATTCTAACTACTGGACGGACAATAGAGTCTAAACTTTTCATTTGGCCGGTAATGTTCACAGATGGAGTATCCACGGATATATTGTCTCCAATAAATGCTGTAACATTGGAATTTCCTTCATCTGAAGACTCATTACTTGTCATCGAATATGTTGATATGCAATCGTTATAGTCAAGTTGCTCAATTTGTTTAGACAATTTTGTTGGAATTTGTATTGTCACCGAATTACTTATTCCAACTACTGGCCGGACAATAGTCTAAATTTTTCATTTGGTCGGTAATGTTCACAGATGGAGTATCCACGGATATGTTGTCTCCAATAACTGCTGTAACATTGGAATTTCCTTCATCTGAAGACTCATTACTTGTCATCGAATATGTTGATATGCAATCGTTATAGTCAAGTTGCTCAATTTGTGTAGACAATTTTGTTGGAATTTCTATTGTCACCGAATTACTTATTCCAACTACTGGACGGATAATAGTCTAAACTTTTCATTTGGCCGGCAATGTTCACAGATGGAGTATCCACGGATATATTGTCTTCTATAACTGCTGTAGCATTGGTATTTCCTTCATCTGAAGACTCATTACTTGTCATCGAATATGTTGATATGCAATCTTTATAGTCAAGTTGCTCAATTTGTGTAGACAATTTTGTTGGAATTTCTATTGTCACCGAATTACTTATTCCAACTACTGGACGGACAATAGAGTCTAAACATTTCATTTGGCCGGTAATGTTCTCAGATGGAGTATCCACGGATATATTGTCTCCAATAAATGCTGTAACATTGGAATTTCCTTCATCTGAAGACTCATTACTTGTCATCGAATATGTTGATATGCAATCGTTATAGTCAAGTTGCTCAATTTGTGTAGACAATTTTGTTGGAATTTCTTTTGTCACCGAATTACTTATTCTAACTACTGGACGGACAATAGAGTCTAAACTTTTCATTTGGCCGGTAATGTTCACAGATGGAGTATCCACGGATATATTGTCTCCAATAACTGCTGTAACATTGGAATTTCCTTCATCTGAAGACTCATTACTTGTCATCGAATATGTTGATATGCAATCGTTATAGTCAAGTTGCTCAATTTGTGTAGACAATTTTGTTGGAATTTCTATTGTCACCGAATTACTTATTCCAACTACTGGACGGATAATAGTCTAAAATTTGCATTTGGCCGGCAATGTTCACAGATGGAGTATCCACGGATATATTGTCTTCTATAACTGCTGTAACATTGGAATTTCCTTCATCTGAAGACTCATTACTTGTCATCGAATATGTTGATATGCAATCGTTATAGTCAATTTGCTCAATTTGTGTAGACAATTTTGTTGGAATTTCTATTGTCACCGAATTACTTATTCCAACTACTGGATGGACAATAGAGTCTAAACTTTTCATTTGGCCGGTAATGTTCACAGATGGAGTATCCACGGATATATTGTCTCCAATACCTGCCGTAACATTGGAATTTCCTTCATCTAAAGACTCATAACTTGTCATCGAATATGTTGATATGCAATCGTTATAGTCAAGTTGCTCAATTTGTGTAGTCAACTTTGTTGGAATTTCTATTGTCTCCGAATTACTTATTCCAACTACTGGACGGACAATAGAGTCTAGAATTTTCATTTGGCCGGTAATGTTCACAGATGGAGTATCCACGGATATATTGTCTCCAATAACTGCTGCAACATTGGAATTTCCTTCATCTGAAGACTCATTACTTGTCATCGAATATGTTGATATGCAATCGTTATAGTCAAGTTGCTCAATTTGTTTAGACAATTTTGTTGGAATTTGTATTGTCACCGAATTAGTTATTCCAACTACTGGCCGGACAATAGTCTAAATTTTTCATTTGGTCGGTAATGTTCACAGATGGAGTATCCACGGATATGTTGTCTCCAATAACTGCTGTAACATTGGAATTTCCTTCATCTGAAGACTCATTACTTGTCATCGAATATGTTGATATGCAATCGTTATACTCAAGTTGCTCAATTTGTGTAGACAATTTTGTTGGAATTTCTGTTGTCACCGAATTACTTATTCCAACTACTGGACGGACAATAGAGTCTAAACTTTTCATTTGGCCGGCAATGTTCACAGATGGAGTATCCACGGATATATTGTCTCCAATAACTGCTGTAACATTGGAATTTCCTTCATCTGAAGACTCATTACTTGTCATCGAATATGTTGATATGCAATCGTTATAGTCAAGTTGCTCAATTTGTGTAGACAATTTTGTTGGAATTTCTATTGTCACCGAATTACTTATTCCAACTACTGGACGGATAATAGTCTAAACTTTTCATTTGGCCGGCAATGTTCACAGATGGAGTATCCACGGATATATTGTCTTCTATAACTGCTGTAGCATTGGTATTTCCTTCATCTGAAGACTCATTACTTGTCATCGAATATGTTGATATGCAATCTTTATAGTCAAGTTGCTCAATTTGTATAGACAATTTTGTTGGAATTTCTATTGACACCGAATTACTTATTCCAACTACTGGACGGACAATAGAGTCTAAACATTTCATTTGGCCGGTAATGTACTCAGATGGAGTATCCACGGATATATTGTCTCCAATAAATGCTGTAACATTGGAATTTCCTTCATCTGAAGACTCATTACTTGTCCCCGAATATGTTGATATGCAATCGTTATACTCAAGTTGCTCAATTTGTGTAGACAATTTTGTTGGAATTTCTGTTGTCACCGAATTACTTATTCCAACTACTGGACGGACAATAGAGTCTAAACTTTTCATTTGGCCGGCAATGTTCACAGATGGAGTATCCACGGATATATTGTCTCCAATAACTGCTGTAACATTGGAATTTCCTTCATCTGAAGACTCATTACTTGTCATCGAATATGTTGATATGCAATCGTTATAGTCAAGTTGCTCAATTTGTGTAGACAATTTTGTTGGAATTTCTATTGTCACCGAATTACTCATTCCAACTACTGGACGGATAACAGTCAAAACTTTTCATTTGGCCGGCAATGTTCACAGATGGAGTATCCACGGATATATTGTCTTCTATAACTGCTGTAGCATTGGTATTTCCTTCATCTGAAGACTCATTACTTGTCATCGAATATGTTGATATGCAATCTTTATAGTCAAGTTGCTCAATTTGTGTAGACAATTTTGTTGGAATTTCTATTGTCACCGAATTACTTATTCCAACTACTGGACGGACAATAGAGTCTAAACTTTTCATTTGGCCGGCAATGTTCACAGATGGAGTAACCACGGATATATTGTCTCCAATAACTGCTGTAACATTGGAATTTCCTTCATCTGAAGACTCATTACTTGTCATCGAATATGTTGATATGCAATCGTTATAGTCAAGTTGCTCAATTTGTGTAGACAATTTTGTTGGAATTTCTATTGTCACCGAATTACTTATTCCAACTACTGGACGGATAACAGTCTAAACTTTTCATTTGGCCGGCAATGTTCACAGATGGAGTATCCACGGATATATTGTCTCCAATAAATGCTGTAACATTGGAATTTCCTTCATCTGAAGACTCATTACTTGTCATCGAATATGTTGATATGCAATCGTTATAGTCAAGTTTCTCAATTTGTGTAGACAATTTTGTTGGAATTTCTATTGTCACCGAATTACTTATTCCAACTACTGGACGGACAATAGAGTCTAAACATTTCATTTGGCCGGTAATGTTCTCAGATGGAGTATCCACGGATATATTGTCTCCAATAACTGCTGTAACATTGGAATTTCTTTCATCTGAAGACTCATTACTTGTCATCGAATATGTTGATATGCAATCGTTATAGTCAAGTTGCTCAATTTGTGTAGACAATTTTGTTGGAATTTCTATTGTCACCGAATTACTTATTCTAACTACTGGACGGACAATAGAGTCTAAACTTTTCATTTGGCCGGTAATGTTCACAGATGGAGTATCCACGGATATATTGTCTCCAATAACTGCTGTAACATTGGAATTTCCTTCATCTGAAGACTCATTACTTGTCACCGAATATGTTGATATGCAATCGTTATACTCAAGTTGCTCAATTTGTGTAGACAATTTTGTTGGAATTTCTGTTGTCACCGAATTACTTATTCCAACTACTGGACGGACAATAGAGTCTAAACTTTTCATTTGGCCGGCAATGTTCACAGATGGAGTATCCACGGATATATTGTCTCCAATAACTGCTGCAACATTGGAATTTCCTTCATCTGAAGACTCATTACTTGTCATCGAATATGTTGATATGCAATCGTTATAGTCAAGTTGCTCAATTTGTTTAGACAATTTTGTTGGAATTTGTATTGTCACCGAATTACTTATTCCAACTACTGGCCGGACAATAGTCTAAATTTTTCATTTGGTCGGTAATGTTCACAGATGGAGTATCCACGGATATGTTGTCTCCAATAACTGCTGTAACATTGGAATTTCCTTCATCTGAAGACTCATTACTTGTCATCGAATATGTTGATATGCAATCGTTATAGTCAAGTTGCTCAATTTGTGTAGACAATTTTGTTGGAATTTCTATTGTCACCGAATTACTTATTCCAACTACTGGACGGATAATAGTCTAAACTTTTCATTTGGCCGGCAATGTTCACAGATGGAGTATCCACGGATATATTGTCTTCTATAACTGCTGTAGCATTGGTATTTCCTTCATCTGAAGACTCATTACTTGTCATCGAATATGTTGATATGCAATCTTTATAGTCAAGTTGCTCAATTTGTGTAGACAATTTTGTTGGAATTTCTATTGTCACCGAATTACTTATTCCAACTACTGGACGGACAATAGAGTCTAAACATTTCATTTGGCCGGTAATGTTCTCAGATGGAGTATCCACGGATATATTGTCTCCAATAAATGCTGTAACATTGGAATTTCCTTCATCTGAAGACTCATTACTTGTCATCAAATATGTTGATATGCAATCGTTATAGTCAAGTTGCTCAATTTGTGTAGACAATTTTGTTGGAATTTCTTTTGTCACCGAATTACTTATTCTAACTACTGGACGGACAATAGAGTCTAAACTTTTCATTTGGCCGGTAATGTTCACAGATGGAGTATCCACGGATATATTGTCTCCAATAACTGCTGTAACATTGGAATTTCCTTCATCTGAAGACTCATTACTTGTCATCGAATATGTTGATATGCAATCGTTATAGTCAAGTTGCTCAATTTGTGTAGACAATTTTGTTGGAATTTCTATTGTCACCGAATTACTTATTCCAACTACTGGACGGATAATAGTCTAAACTTTGCATTTGGCCGGCAATGTTCACAGATGGAGTATCCACGGATATATTGTCTTCTATAACTGCTGTAACATTGGAATTTCCTTCATCTGAAGACTCATTACTTGTCATCGAATATGTTGATATGCAATCGTTATAGTCAATTTGCTCAATTTGTGTAGACAATTTTGTTGGAATTTCTATTGTCACCGAATTACTTATTCCAACTACTGGACGGACAATAGAGTCTAAACTTTTCATTTGGCCGGAAATGTTCACAGATGGAGTATCCACGGATATATTGTCTTCTATAACTGCTGTAACATTGGAATTTCCTTCATCTGAAGACTCATTACTTGTCATCAAATATGTTGGTATGCAATAATTATAGTCAAGTTGCTCAATTTGTGTAGTCAATTTTGTTGGAATTTCTATTGTCACCGAATTACTTATTCTAACTACTGGACGGACAATAGTCTAAACATTTCATTTGGCCGGTAATGTTCTCAGATGGAGTATTCACGGATATATTGTCTCCAATAACTGCTGTAACATTGGAATTTCCTTCATCTGAAGACTCATTACTTGTCATCGAATATGTTGATATGCAATCGTTATAGTCAAGTTGCTCAATTTGTGTAGACAATTTTGTTGGAATTTCTATTGTCACTGAATTACTTATTCCAACTACTGGACGGACAATAGAGTCTAAACTTTTCATTTGGCCGGTAATGTTCACAGATAGAGTATCCACGGATATATTGTCTCCAATAAATGCTGTAACATTGGAATTTCCTTCATCTGAAGACTCATTACTTGTCATCGAATATGTTGATATGCAATCGTTATAGTCAAGTTTCTCAATTTGTGTAGACAATTTTGTTGGAATTTCTTTTGTCACCGAATTACTTATTCTAACTACTGGACGGACAATAGAGTCTAAACTTTTCATTTGGCCGGTAATGTTCACAGATGGAGTATCCACGGATATATTGTCTCCAATAAATGCTGTAACATTGGAATTTCCTTCATCTGAAGACTCATTACTTGTCATCGAATATGTTGATATGCAATCGTTATAGTCAAGTTGCTCAATTTGTTTAGACAATTTTGTTGGAATTTGTATTGTCACCGAATTACTTATTCCAACTACTGGCCGGACAATAGTCTAAATTTTTCATTTGGTCGGTAATGTTCACAGATGGAGTATCCACGGATATGTTGTCTCCAATAACTGCTGTAACATTGGAATTTCCTTCATCTGAAGACTCATTACTTGTCATCGAATATGTTGATATGCAATCGTTATAGTCAAGTTGCTCAATTTGTGTAGACAATTTTGTTGGAATTTCTATTGTCACCGAATTACTTATTCCAACTACTGGACGGATAATAGTCTAAACTTTTCATTTGGCCGGCAATGTTCACAGATGGAGTATCCACGGATATATTGTCTTCTATAACTGCTGTAGCATTGGTATTTCCTTCATCTGAAGACTCATTACTTGTCATCGAATATGTTGATATGCAATCTTTATAGTCAAGTTGCTCAATTTGTGTAGACAATTTTGTTGGAATTTCTATTGTCACCGAATTACTTATTCCAACTACTGGACGGACAATAGAGTCTAAACATTTCATTTGGCCGGTAATGTTCTCAGATGGAGTATCCACGGATATATTGTCTCCAATAAATGCTGTAACATTGGAATTTCCTTCATCTGAAGACTCATTACTTGTCATCGAATATGTTGATATGCAATCGTTATAGTCAAGTTGCTCAATTTGTGTAGACAATTTTGTTGGAATTTCTTTTGTCACCGAATTACTTATTCTAACTACTGGACGGACAATAGAGTCTAAACTTTTCATTTGGCCGGTAATGTTCACAGATGGAGTATCCACGGATATATTGTCTCCAATAACTGCTGTAACATTGGAATTTCCTTCATCTGAAGACTCATTACTTGTCATCGAATATGTTGATATGCAATCGTTATAGTCAAGTTGCTCAATTTGTGTAGACAATTTTGTTGGAATTTCTATTGTCACCGAATTACTTATTCCAACTACTGGACGGATAATAGTCTAAACTTTGCATTTGGCCGGCAATGTTCACAGATGGAGTATCCACGGATATATTGTCTTCTATAACTGCTGTAACATTGGAATTTCCTTCATCTGAAGACTCATTACTTGTCATCGAATATGTTGATATGCAATCGTTATAGTCAATTTGTTCAATTTGTGTAGACAATTTTGTTGGAATTTCTATTGTCACCGAATTACTTATTCCAACTACTGGACGGACAATAGAGTCTAAACTTTTCATTTGGCCGGCAATGTTCACAGATGGAGTATCCACGGATATATTGTCTTCTATAACTGCTGTAACATTGGAATTTCCTTCATCTGAAGACTCATTACTTGTCATCAAATATGTTGGTATGCAATAATTATAGTCAAGTTGCTCAATTTGTGTAGTCAATTTTGTTGGAATTTCTATTGTCACCGAATTACTTATTCTAACTACTGGACGGAAAATAGTCTAAACATTTCATTTGGCCGGTAATGTTCTCAGATGGAGTATTCACGGATATATTGTCTCCAATAACTGCTGTAACATTGGAATTTCCTTCATCTGAAGACTCATTACTTGTCATCGAATATGTTGATATGCAAACGTTATAGTCAAGTTGCTCAATTTGTGTAGACAATTTTGTTGGAATTTCTATTGTCACTGAATTACTTATTCCAACTACTGGACGGACAATAGAGTCTAAACTTTTCATTTGGCCGGTAATGTTCACAGATGGAGTATCCACGGATATATTGTCTCCAATAAATGCTGTAACATTGGAATTTCCTTCATCTGAAGACTCATTACTTGTCATCGAATATGTTGATATGCAATCGTTATAGTCAAGTTTCTCAATTTGTGTAGACAATTTTGTTGGAATTTCTTTTGTCACCGAATTACTTATTCTAACTACTGGACGGACAATAGAGTCTAAACTTTTCATTTGGCCGGTAATGTTCACAGATGGAGTATCCACGGATATATTGTCTCCAATAACTGCTGTAACATTGGAATTTCCTTCATCTGAAGACTCATTACTTGTCATCGAATATGTTGATATGCAATCGTTATAGTCAAGTTGCTCAATTTGTGTAGACAATTTTGTTGGAATTTCTATTGTCACCGAATTACTTATTCCAACTACTGGACGGATAATAGTCTAAACTTTGCATTTGGCCGGCAATGTTCACAGATGGAGTATCCACGGATATATTGTCTTCTATAACTGCTGTAACATTGGAATTTCCTTCATCTGAAGACTCATTACTTGTCATCGAATATGTTGATATGCAATCGTTATAGTCAATTTGCTCAATTTGTGTAGACAATTTTGTTGGAATTTCTATTGTCACCGAATTACTTACTCCAACTACTGGACGGACAATAGAGTCTAAACTTTTCATTTGGCCGGCAATGTTCACAGATGGAGTATCCACGGATATATTGTCTTCTATAACTGCTGTAACATTGGAATTTCCTTCATCTGAAGACTCATTACTTGTCATCAAATATGTTGGTATGCAATCCTTATAGTCAAGTTGCTCAATTTGTGTAGTCAATTTTGTTGGAATTTCTATTGTCACCGAATTACTTATTCTAACTACTGGACGGACAATAGAGTCTAAACATTTCATTTGGCCGGTAATGTTCTCAGATGGAGTATTCACGGATATATTGTGTCCAATAACTGCTGTAACATTGGAATTTCCTTCATCTGAAGACTCATTACTTGTCATCGAATATGTTGATATGCAATCGTTATAGTCAAGTTGCTCAATTTGTGTAGACAATTTTGTTGGAATTTCTATTGTCACTGAATTACTTATTCCAACTACTGGACGGACAATAGAGTCTAAACTTTTCATTTGGCCGGTAATGTTCACAGATGGAGTATCCACGGATATATTGTCTCCAATAACTGCTGTAACATTGGAATTTCCTTCATCTGAAGACTCATTACTTGTCATCGAATATGTTGATAAGCAATCGTTATAGTCAAGTTGCTCAATTTGTGTAGACAATTTTGTTGGAATTTCTATTGTCACCGAATTACTTATTCCAACTACTGGACGGATTATAGTCTAAACTTTTCATTTGGCCGGCAATGTTCACAGATGGAGTATCCACGGATATATTGTCTTCTATAACTGCTGTAACATTGGAATTTCCTTCATCTGAAGACTCATTACTTGTCATCGAATATGTTGATATGCAATCGTTATAGTCAAGTTGCTCAATTTGTGTAGACAATTTTGTTGGAATTTCTATTGTCACCGATTTACTTATTCCAACTACTGGACGGACAATAGAGTCTAAACATTTCATTTGGCCGGTAATGTTCACAGATGGAGTATCCACGGATATATTGTCTCCAATAACTGCTGTAACATTGGAATTTCCTTCATCTGAAGACTCATTACTTGTCATCGAATATGTTGATATGCAATCGTTATAGTCAAGTTGCTCAATTTGTGTAGACAATTTTGTTGGAATTTCTATTGTCACCGAATTACTTATTCCAACTACTGGACGGACAATAGAGTCTAGAATTTTCATTTGGCCGGTAATGTTCACAGATGGAGTATCCACGGATATATTGTCTCCAATAACTGCTGCAACATTGGAATTTCCTTCATCTGAAGACTCATTACTTGTCATCGAATATGTTGATATGCAATCGTTATAGTCAAGTTGCTCAATTTGTTTAGACAATTTTGTTGGAATTTGTATTGTCACCGAATTACTTATTCCAACTACTGGCCGGACAATAGTCTAAATTTTTCATTTGGTCGGTAATGTTCACAGATGGAGTATCCACGGATATGTTGTCTCCAATAACTGCTGTAACATTGGAATTTCCTTCATCTGAAGACTCATTACTTGTCATCGAATATGTTGATATGCAATCGTTATAGTCAAGTTGCTCAATTTGTGTAGACAATTTTGTTGGAATTTCGATTGTCACCGAATTACTTATTCCAACTACTGGACGGATAACAGTCTAAACTTTTCATTTGGCCGGCAATGTTCACAGATGGAGTATCCACGGATATATTGTCTCCAATAAATGCTGTAACATTGGAATTTCCTTCATCTGAAGACTCATTACTTGTCATCGAATATGTTGATATGCAATCGTTATAGTCAAGTTGCTCAATTTGTGTAGACAATTTTGTTGGAATTTCTATTGTCACCGAATTACTTATTCCAACTACTGGACGGATAATAGTCTAAACTTTGCATTTGGCCGGCAATGTTCACAGATGGAGTATCCACGGATATATTGTCTTCTATAACTGCTGTAACATTGGAATTTCCTTCATCTGAAGACTCATTACTTGTCATCGAATATGTTGATATGCAATCGTTATAGTCAATTTGCTCAATTTGTGTAGACAATTTTGTTGGAATTTCTATTGTCACCGAATTACTTATTCCAACTACTGGACGGACAATAGAGTCTAAACTTTTCATTTGGCCGGCAATGTTCACAGATGGAGTATCCACGGATATATTGTCTTCTATAACTGCTGTAACATTGGAATTTCCTTCATCTGAAGACTCATTACTTGTCATCAAATATGTTGGTATGCAATCCTTATAGTCAAGTTGCTCAATTTGTGTAGTCAATTTTGTTGGAATTTCTATTGTCACCGAATTACTTATTCTAACTACTGGACGGACAATAGAGTCTAAACATTTCATTTGGCCGGCAATGTTCACAGATGGAGTATCCACGGATATATTGTCTTCTATAACTGCTGTAACATTGGAATTTCCTTCATCTGAAGACTCATTACTTTTCATCAAATATGTTGATATGCAATCGTTATAGTCAAGTTGCTCAATTTGTGTAGACAACTTTGTTGGAATTTCTATTGTCTCCGAATTACTTATTCCAACTACTGGACGGACAATAGAGTGTAGAATTTTCATTTGGCCGGTAATGTTCACAGATGGAGTATCCACGGATATATTGTCTCCAATAACTGCTGCAACATTGGAATTTCCTTCATCTGAAGACTCATTACTTGTCATCGAATATGTTGATATGCAATCGTTATAGCCATGTTGCTCAATTTGTTTAGACAATTTTGTTGGAATTTGTATTGTCACCGAATTACTTATTCCAACTACTGGCCGGACAATAGTCTAAATTTTTCATTTGGTCGGTAATGTTCACAGATGGAGTATCCACGGATATGTTGTCTCCAATAACTGCTGTAACATTGGAATTTCCTTCATCTGAAGACTCATTACTTGTCATCGAATATGTTGATATGCAATCGTTATAGTCCAGTTGCTCAATTTGTGTAGACAATTTTGTTGGAATTTCTATTGTCACCGAATTACTTATTCCAACTACTGGACGGATAACAGTCTAAACTTTTCATTTGGCCGGCAATGTTCACAGATGGAGTATCCACGGATATATTGTCTCCAATAAATGCTGTAACATTGGAATTTCCTTCATCTGAAGACTCATTACTTGTCATCGAATATGTTGATATGCAATCGTTATAGTCAAGTTTCTCAATTTGTGTAGACAATTTTGTTGGAATTTCTTTTGTCACCGAATTACTTATTCTAACTACTGGACGGACAATAGAGTCTAAACTTTTCATTTGGACGGTAATGTTCACAGATGGAGTATCCACGGATATATTGTCTCCAATAACTGCTGTAACATTGGAATTTCCTTCATCTGAAGACTCATTACTTGTCATCGAATATGTTGATATGCAATCGTTATAGTCAAGTTGCTCAATTTGTGTAGACAATTTTGTTGGAATTTCTATTGTCACCGAATTACTTATTCCAACTACTGGACGGATAATAGTCTAAACTTTGCATTTGGCCGGCAATGTTCACAGATGGAGTATCCACGGATATATTGTCTTCTATAACTGCTGTAACATTGGAATTTCCTTCATCTGAAGACTCATTACTTGTCATCGAATATGTTGATATGCAATCGTTATAGTCAATTTGCTCAATTTGTGTAGACAATTTTGTTGGAATTTCTATTGTCACCGAATTACTTATTCCAACTACTGGACGGACAATAGAGTCTAAACTTTTCATTTGGCCGGCAGTGTTCACAGATGGAGTATCCACGGATATATTGTCTTCTATAACTGCTGTAACATTGGAATTTCCTTCATCTGAAGACTCATTACTTGTCATCAAATATGTTGGTATGCAATACTTATAGTCAAGTTGCTCAATTTGTGTAGTCAATTTTGTTGGAATTTCTATTGTCACCGAATTACTTATTCTAACTACTGGACGGACAATAGAGTCTAAACATTTCATTTGGCCGGTAATGTTCTCAGATGGAGTATTCACGGATATATTGTCTCCAATAACTGCTGTAACATTGGAATTTCCTTCATCTGAAGACTCATTACTTGTCATCGAATATATTGATATGCAATCGTTATAGTCAAGTTGCTCAATTTGTGTAGACAATTTTGTTGGAATTTCTATTGTCACTGAATTACTTATTCCAACTACTGGACGGACAATAGAGTCTAAACTTTTCATTTGGCCGGTAATGTTCACAGATGGAGTATCCACGGATATATTGTCTCCAATAACTGCTGTAACATTGGAATTTCCTTCATCTGAAGACTCATTACTTGTCATCGAATATGTTGATAAGCAATCGTTATAGTCAAATTGCTCAATTTGTGTAGACAATTTTGTTGGAATTTCTATTGTCACCGAATTACTTATTCCAACTACTGGACGGATTATAGTCTAAACTTTTCATTTGGCCGGCAATGTTCACAGATGGAGTATCCACGGATATATTGTCTTCTATAACTGCTGTAACATTGGAATTTCCTTCATCTGAAGACTCATTACTTGTCATCGAATATGTTGATATGCAATCGTTATAGTCAAGTTGCTCAATTTGTGTAGACAATTTTGTTGGAATTTCTATTGTCACCGATTTACTTATTCCAACTACTGGACGGACAATAGAGTCTAAACATTTCATTTGGCCGGTAATGTTCACAGATGGAGTATCCACGGATATATTGTCTCCAATAACTGCTGTAACATTGGAATTTCCTTCATCTGAAGACTCATTACTTGTCATCGAATATGTTGATATGCAATCGTTATAGTCAAGTTGCTCAATTTGTGTAGACAATTTTGTTGGAATTTCTATTGTCACCGAATTACTTATTCCAACTACTGGACGGACAATAGAGTCTAAACTTTTCATTTGGCAGGTGATGTTCACAGATGGAGTATCCACGGATATATTGTCTCCAATAACTGCTGTAACATTGGAATTTCCTTCATCTGAAGACTCATTACTTGTCATCGAATATGTTGATATGCAATCGTTATAGTCAAGTTGCTCAATTTGTGTAGACAATTTTGTTGGAATTTCTATTGTCACCGAATTACTTATTCCAACTACTGGATGGACAATAGAGTCTAAACTTTTCATTTGGCCGGTAATGTTCACAGATGGAGTATCCACGGATATATTGTCTCCAATAACTGCTGTAACATTGGAATTTCCTTCATCTGAAGACTCATTACTTGTCATCGAATATGTTGATATGCAATCGTTATAGTCAAGTTGCTCAATTTGTGTAGACAATTTTGTTGGAATTTCTTTTGTCACCGAATTACTTATTCTAACTACTGGACGGACAATAGAGTCTAAACTTTTCATTTGGCCGGTAATGTTCACAGATGGAGTATCCACGGATATATTGTCTCCAATAACTGCTGTAACATTGGAATTTCCTTCATCTGAAGACTCATTACTTGTCATCGAATATGTTGATATGCAATCGTTATAGTCCAGTTGCTCAATTTGTGTAGACAATTTTGTTGGAATTTCTATTGTCACCGATTTACTTATTCCAACTACTGGACGGACAATAGAGTCTAAACATTTCATTTGGCCGGTAATGTTCACAGATGGAGTATCCACGGATATATTGTCTCCAATAACTGCTGTAACATTGGAATTTCCTTCATCTGAAGACTCATTACTTGTCATCGAATATGTTGATATGCAATCGTTATAGTCAAGTTGCTCAATTTGTGTAGACAATTTTGTTGGAATTTCTATTGTCACCGAATTACTTATTCCAACTACTGGACGGACAATAGAGTCTAAACTTTTCATTTGGCCGGTAATGTTCACAGATGGAGTATCCACGGATATATTGTCTCCAATAACTGCTGTAACATTGGAATTTCCTTCATCTGAAGACTCATTACTTGTCATCGAATATGTTGATATGCAATCGTTATAGTCAAGTTGCTCAATTTGTGTAGACAATTTTGTTGGAATTTCTATTGTCACCGAATTACTTATTCCAACTACTGGACGGATAATAGTCTAAACTTTGCATTTGGCCGGCAATGTTCACAGATGGAGTATCCACGGATATATTGTCTTCTATAACTGCTGTAACATTGGAATTTCCTTCATCTGAAGACTCATTACTTGTCATCGAATATGTTGATATGCAATCGTTATAGTCAATTTGCTCAATTTGTGTAGACAATTTTGTTGGAATTTCTATTGTCACCGAATTACTTATTCCAACTACTGGACGGACAATAGAGTCTAAACTTTTCATTTGGCCGGCAATGTTCACAGATGGAGTATCCACGGATATATTGTCTTCTATAACTGCTGTAACATTGGAATTTCCTTCATCTGAAGACTCATTACTTGTCATCAAATATGTTGGTATGCAATCCTTATAGTCAAGTTGCTCAATTTGTGTAGTCAATTTTGTTGGAATTTCTATTGTCACCGAATTACTTATTCTAACTACTGGACGGACAATAGAGTCTAAACATTTCATTTGGCCGGTAATGTTCTCAGATGGAGTATCCACGGATATATTGTCTCCAATACCTGCCGTAACATTGGAATTTCCTTCATCTGAAGACTCATAACTTGTCATCGAATATGTTGATATGCAATCGTTATAGTCAAGTTGCTCAATTTGTGTAGACAACTTTGTTGGAATTTCTATTGTCTCCGAATTACTTATTCCAACTATTGGACGGACAATAGAGTGTAGAATTTTCATTTGGCCGGTAATGTTCACAGATGGAGTATCCACGGATATATTGTCTCCAATAACTGCTGCAACATTGGAATTTCCTTCATCTGAAGACTCATTACTTGTCATCGAATATGTTGATATGCAATCGTTATAGTCAAGTTGCTCAATTTGTTTAGACAATTTTGTTGGAATTTGTATTGTCACCGAATTACTTATTCCAACTACTGGCCGGACAATAGTCTAAATTTTTCATTTGGTCGGTAATGTTCACAGATGGAGTATCCACGGATATGTTGTCTCCAATAACTGCTGTGTAATGGCGGGGTTTATAATGAAACGAAACGTGACCTCTTAATTTAGAATTTAGCCACACCGGCACCAGCACCACTACATAAACCACGATCGAAAAATGCCGCAAAAATAACCCACAGGTACACACACTCCTGTCGGGAGAAGTAAATCTCCGCGATGACCTAAAGCCCAGAAGAACCTAAATAACCTGAAAACATTCAAAACCTTACCTTTAAAAACTTTCTTCTTCACCAAAATCAAAAGGAATTTCAATACACAAATAAATACACAGAATTTTGAAGTTAAAATGAATTTTCATTTATTTAAGAAGTTAAATTCAATTTGTATATCAGATACAACAGCTGAATCTTTCAGCTCACCACTGGACACATGCGCAGATTTTAACAGAACGCCACTGGCTTTAAAGCCTCTATACTTCCACATAATGCAATACTAAGTGGCAAACAACAGATCATACTGATATCAAACATGGGTATGGCCACATTACGGGACGAGCACACTGAGAGGTAAAATAAAGCATTTTTGAAAATTAATCAAACAGAAATTAAGTTTTAGAATAAGCATTGAATTGAAGTTACAAAACTCAACAGATGGTTTCACTCTCCGTTACGATCTCTCTCTCATGAAGTTATACATTAAAATTCGCTTACCCCGGTCATCAAGGCGTTGTAAGTAAGGTAGTAGCTCTCACATCAGCCACTCACCCACACGGCGATGAATCGGTGTTTCAGAATGAAAGGCCGGCACACACATTCAAAGATTTCTCTAGAATGGCCCAGCCTGGATGGATGGCATCATTAACTAGTACTACTCGGGTAGCGACGATTCGATTTACCTTCCCGGTATGAGCCTCGGGAGCATTCCACAAGCCCGCTCGATGTTTTGGTAGTAATCCCGGAATGAGCATCGGGTTCGCTCTACGTGCAGTTTCGACGTTATTTCATTCCCGGTATTAACCTCGGGATCGCACCAAAGATGGACGTTATAAAGGCAGCATTACTCAGCTCACGAATCCCCAGGAATCTGCCTGGAGGTCAGACTCCCGAGATTCGGAGTGAGCGTTGCTATCGTGAACTGCCTACCAAGTCGTAAGAGCAGAAGGGCAAAAGAGCGTAAGAGTAAGAGAGCGAGAAAAGGTGTGCACGGCTTTTTATACCTTTTCAGTCAACATTTCCACGGACCTGGACGAAAGCTTCCAGTCCGTCACCACCAATAGAAAATAATCATGATCTTTCCCGCCGAGAAAGGTTCTCACGGCCAAACGCCAGTATGTCTCGACAGTATGTCTGGAGAGCCACCTGCTATAAACAAGCGTTGCAATACTTCATTATCGTCTGCAGCATAAATGTATAGAAACTATGAAATTATTTACATTGGCACTTCCATTTTCGACTGCCAAAAAGACCTTGAACTCAACAGAAGAAATAACTCTCAAAGCGCTCGTACATTTTAAATAATATGTTAGAAATGATTTTAATTTTGGTTTAAGAATAATATATATTCCACGAGAACACATAAAACGACAAAAAGGGGGTTTTCAAGGCAGAATTAAAATCTGTAACATAACTGTATATAAAGAAATATAATACATATATTTATATATTTTACATAAAAGTAATTCGATTTGAATATCGACATCTGAAGACTCATTACTTGTCATCGAATATGTTGATATGCAATCGTTATAGTCAATTTGCTCAATTTGTGTAGACAATTTTGTTGGAATTTCTATTGTCACCGAATTACTTATTCCAACTACTGGACGGACAATAGAGTCTAAACTTTTCATTTGGCCGGCAATGTTCACAGATGGAGTATCCACGGATATATTGTCTTCTATAACTGCTGTAACATTGGAATTTCCTTCATCTGAAGACTCATTACTTGTCATCAAATATGTTGGTATGCAATCCTTATAGTCAAGTTGCTCAATTTGTGTAGTCAATTTTGTTGGAATTTCTATTGTCACCGAATTACTTATTCTAACTACTGGACGGACAATAGAGTCTAAACATTTCATTTGGCCGGTAATGTTCTCAGATGGAGTATCCACGGATATATTGTCTCCAATACCTGCCGTAACATTGGAATTTCCTTCATCTGAAGACTCATAACTTGTCATCGAATATGTTGATATGCAATCGTTATAGTCAAGTTGCTCAATTTGTGTAGACAACTTTGTTGGAATTTCTATTGTCTCCGAATTACTTATTCCAACTATTGGACGGACAATAGAGTGTAGAATTTTCATTTGGCCGGTAATGTTCACAGATGGAGTATCCACGGATATATTGTCTCCAATAACTGCTGCAACATTGGAATTTCCTTCATCTGAAGACTCATTACTTGTCATCGAATATGTTGATATGCAATCGTTATAGTCAAGTTGCTCAATTTGTTTAGACAATTTTGTTGGAATTTGTATTGTCACCGAATTACTTATTCCAACTACTGGCCGGACAATAGTCTAAATTTTTCATTTGGTCGGTAATGTTCACAGATGGAGTATCCACGGATATGTTGTCTCCAATAACTGCTGTAACATTGGAATTTCCTTCATCTGAAGACTCATTACTTGTCATCGAATATGTTGATATGCAATCGTTATAGTCCAGTTGCTCAATTTGTGTAGACAATTTTGTTGGAATTTCTATTGTCACCGAATTACTTATTCCAACTACTGGACGGATAACAGTCTAAACTTTTCATTTGGCCGGCAATGTTCACAGATGGAGTATCCACGGATATATTGTCTCCAATAAATGCTGTAACATTGGAATTTCCTTCATCTGAAGACTCATTACTTGTCATCGAATATGTTGATATGCAATCGTTATAGTCAAGTTTCTCAATTTGTGTAGACAATTTTGTTGGAATTTCTTTTGTCACCGAATTACTTATTCTAACTACTGGACGGACAATAGAGTCTAAACTTTTCATTTGGCCGGTAATGTTCACAGATGGAGTATCCACGGATATATTGTCTCCAATAACTGCTGTAACATTGGAATTTCCTTCATCTGAAGACTCATTACTTGTCATCGAATATGTTGATATGCAATCGTTATAGTCAAGTTGCTCAATTTGTGTAGACAATTTTGTTGGAATTTCTATTGTCACCGAATTACTTATTCCAACTACTGGACGGATAATAGTCTAAACTTTGCATTTGGCCGGCAATGTTCACAGATGGAGTATCCACGGATATATTGTCTTCTATAACTGCTGTAACATTGGAATTTCCTTCATCTGAAGACTCATTACTTGTCATCGAATATGTTGATATGCAATCGTTATAGTCAATTTGCTCAATTTGTGTAGACAATTTTGTTGGAATTTCTATTGTCACCGAATTACTTATTCCAACTACTGGACGGACAATAGAGTCTAAACTTTTCATTTGGCCGGCAATGTTCACAGATGGAGTATCCACGGATATATTGTCTTCTATAACTGCTGTAACATTGGAATTTCCTTCATCTGAAGACTCATTACTTGTCATCAAATATGTTGGTATGCAATCCTTATAGTCAAGTTGCTCAATTTGTGTAGTCAATTTTGTTGGAATTTCTATTGTCACCGAATTACTTATTCTAACTACTGGACGGACAATAGAGTCTAAACATTTCATTTGGCCGGTAATGTTCTCAGATGGAGTATTCACGGATATATTGTCTCCAATAACTGCTGTAACATTGGAATTTCCTTCATCTGAAGACTCATTACTTGTCATCGAATATGTTGATATGCAATCGTTATAGTCAAGTTGCTCAATTTGTGTAGACAATTTTGTTGGAATTTCTATTGTCACTGAATTACTTATTCCAACTACTGGACGGACAATAGAGTCTAAACTTTTCATTTGGCCGGTAATGTTCACAGATGGAGTATCCACGGATATATTGTCTCCAATAACTGCTGTAACATTGGAATTTCCTTCATCTGAAGACTCATTACTTGTCATCGAATATGTTGATAAGCAATCGTTATAGTCAAGTTGCTCAATTTGTGTAGACAATTTTGTTGGAATTTCTATTGTCACCGAATTACTTATTCCAACTACTGGACGGATTATAGTCTAAACTTTTCATTTGGCCGGCAATGTTCACAGATGGAGTATCCACGGATATATTGTCTTCTATAACTGCTGTAACATTGGAATTTCCTTCATCTGAAGACTCATTACTTGTCATCGAATATGTTGATATGCAATCGTTATAGTCAAGTTGCTCAATTTGTGTAGACAATTTTGTTGGAATTTCTATTGTCACCGATTTACTTATTCCAACTACTGGACGGACAATAGAGTCTAAACATTTCATTTGGCCGGTAATGTTCACAGATGGAGTATCCACGGATATATTGTCTCCAATAACTGCTGTAACATTGGAATTTCCTTCATCTGAAGACTCATTACTTGTCATCGAATATGTTGATATGCAATCGTTATAGTCAAGTTGCTCAATTTGTGTAGACAATTTTGTTGGAATTTCTATTGTCACCGAATTACTTATTCCAACTACTGGACGGACAATAGAGTCTAAACTTTTCATTTGGCAGGTGATGTTCACAGATGGAGTATCCACGGATATATTGTCTCCAATAACTGCTGTAACATTGGAATTTCCTTCATCTGAAGACTCATTACTTGTCATCGAATATGTTGATATGCAATCGTTATAGTCAAGTTGCTCAATTTGTGTAGACAATTTTGTTGGAATTTCTATTGTCACCGAATCACTTATTCCAACTACTGGATGGACAATAGAGTCTAAACTTTTCATTTGGCCGGTAATGTTCACAGATGGAGTATCCACGGATATATTGTCTCCAATACCTGCCGTAACATTGGAATTTCCTTCATCTGAAGACTCATAACTTGTCATCGAATATGTTGATATGCAATCGTTATAGTCAAGTTGCTCAATTTGTGTAGACAACTTTGTTGGAATTTCTATTGTCTCCGAATTACTTATTCCAACTACTGGACGGACAATAGAGTCTAGAATTTTCATTTGGCCGGTAATGTTCACAGATGGAGTATCCACGGATATATTGTCTCCAATAACTGCTGCAACATTGGAATTTCCTTCATCTGAAGACTCATTACTTGTCATCGAATATGTTGATATGCAATCGTTATAGTCAAGTTGCTCAATTTGTTTAGACAATTTTGTTGGAATTTGTATTGTCACCGAATTACTTATTCCAACTACTGGCCGGACAATAGCCTAAATTTTTCATTTGGTCGGTAATGTTCACAGATGGAGTATCCACGGATATGTTGTCTCCAATAACTGCTGTAACATTGGAATTTCCTTCATCTGAAGACTCATTACTTGTCATCGAATATGTTGATATGCAATCGTTATAGTCAAGTTGCTCAATTTGTGTAGACAATTTTGTTGGAATTTCTATTGTCACCGAATTACTTATTCCAACTACTGGACGGAAAATAGTCTAAACTTTTCATTTGGCCGGCAATGTTCACAGATGGAGTATCCACCGATATATTGTCTTCTATAACTGCTGTAGCATTGGTATTTCCTTCATCTGAAGACTCATTACTTGTCATCGAATATGTTGATATGCAATCTTTATAGTCAAGTTGCTCAATTTGTGTAGACAATTTTGTTGGAATTTCTATTGTCACCGAATTACTTATTCCAACTACTGGACGGACAATAGAGTCTAAACATTTCTTTTGGCCGGTAATGTTCTCAGATGGAGTATCCACGGATATATTGTCTCCAATAAATGCTGTAACATTGGAATTTCCTTCATCTGAAGACTCATTACTTGTCATCGAATATGTTGATATGCAATCGTTATAGTCAAGTTCTCAATTTGTGTAGACAATTTTGTTGGAATTTCTTTTGTCACCGAATTACTTATTCTAACTACTGGACGGACAATAGAGTCTAAACTTTTCATTTGGCCGGTAATGTTCACAGATGGAGTATCCACGGATATATTGTCTCCAATAACTGCTGTAACATTGGAATTTCCTTCATCTGAAGACTCATTACTTGTCATCGAATATGTTGATATGCAATCGTTATAGTCAAGTTGCTCAATTTGTGTAGACAATTTTGTTGGAATTTCTATTGTCACCGATTTACTTATTCCAACTACTGGACGGACAATAGAGTCTAAACATTTCATTTGGCCGGTAATGTTCACAGATGGAGTATCCACGGATATATTGTCTCCAATAACTGCTGTAACATTGGAATTTCCTTCATCTGAAGACTCATTACTTGTCATCGAATATGTTGATATGCAATCGTTATAGTCAAGTTTCTCAATTTGTGTAGACAATTTTGTTGGAATTTCTTTTGTCACCGAATTACTTATTCTAACTACTGGACGGACAATAGAGTCTAAACTTTTCATTTGGCCGGTAATGTTCACAGATGGAGTATCCACGGATATATTGTCTCCAATAACTGCTGTAACATTGGAATTTCCTTCATCTGAAGACTCATTACTTGTCATCGAATATGTTGATATGCAATCGTTATAGTCAAGTTGCTCAATTTGTGTAGACAATTTTGTTGGAATTTCTATTGTCACCGAATTACTTATTCCAACTACTGGACGGATAATAGTCTAAACTTTGCATTTGGCCGGCAATGTTCACAGATGGAGTATCCACGGATATATTGTCTTCTATAACTGCTGTAACATTGGAATTTCCTTCATCTGAAGACTCATTACTTGTCATCGAATATGTTGATATGCAATCGTTATAGTCAATTTGCTCAATTTGTGTAGACAATTTTGTTGGAATTTCTATTGTCACCGAATTACTTATTCCAACTACTGGACGGACAATAGAGTCTAAACTTTTCATTTGGCCGGCAATGTTCACAGATGGAGTATCCACGGATATATTGTCTTCTATAACTGCTGTAACATTGGAATTTCCTTCATCTGAAGACTCATTACTTGTCATCAAATATGTTGGTATGCAATCCTTATAGTCAAGTTGCTCAATTTGTGTAGTCAATTTTGTTGGAATTTCTATTGTCACCGAATTACTTATTCTAACTACTGGACGGACAATAGAGTCTAAACATTTCATTTGGCCGGTAATGTTCTCAGATGGAGTATTCACGGATATATTGTCTCCAATAACTGCTGTAACATTGGAATTTCCTTCATCTGAAGACTCATTACTTGTCATCGAATATGTTGATATGCAATCGTTATAGTCAAGTTGCTCAATTTGTGTAGACAATTTTGTTGGAATTTCTATTGTCACTGAATTACTTATTCCAACTACTGGACGGACAATAGAGTCTAAACTTTTCATTTGGCCGGTAATGTTCACAGATGGAGTATCCACGGATATATTGTCTCCAATAACTGCTGTAACATTGGAATTTCCTTCATCTGAAGACTCATTACTTGTCATCGAATATGTTGATAAGCAATCGTTATAGTCAAGTTGCTCAATTTGTGTAGACAATTTTGTTGGAATTTCTATTGTCACCGAATTACTTATTCCAACTACTGGACGGATTATAGTCTAAACTTTTCATTTGGCCGGCAATGTTCACAGATGGAGTATCCACGGATATATTGTCTTCTATAACTGCTGTAACATTGGAATTTCCTTCATCTGAAGACTCATTACTTGTCATCGAATATGTTGATATGCAATCGTTATAGTCAAGTTGCTCAATTTGTGTAGACAATTTTGTTGGAATTTCTATTGTCACCGATTTACTTATTCCAACTACTGGACGGACAATAGAGTCTAAACATTTCATTTGGCCGGTAATGTTCACAGATGGAGTATCCACGGATATATTGTCTCCAATAACTGCTGTAACATTGGAATTTCCTTCATCTGAAGACTCATTACTTGTCATCGAATATGTTGATATGCAATCGTTATAGTCAAGTTGCTCAATTTGTGTAGACAATTTTGTTGGAATTTCTATTGTCACCGAATTACTTATTCCAACTACTGGACGGACAATAGAGTCTAAACTTTTCATTTGGCAGGTGATGTTCACAGATGGAGTATCCACGGATATATTGTCTCCAATAACTGCTGTAACATTGGAATTTCCTTCATCTGAAGACTCATTACTTGTCATCGAATATGTTGATATGCAATCGTTATAGTCAAGTTGCTCAATTTGTGTAGACAATTTTGTTGGAATTTCTATTGTCACCGAATCACTTATTCCAACTACTGGATGGACAATAGAGTCTAAACTTTTCATTTGGCCGGTAATGTTCACAGATGGAGTATCCACGGATATATTGTCTCCAATACCTGCCGTAACATTGGAATTTCCTTCATCTGAAGACTCATAACTTGTCATCGAATATGTTGATATGCAATCGTTATAGTCAAGTTGCTCAATTTGTGTAGACAACTTTGTTGGAATTTCTATTGTCTCCGAATTACTTATTCCAACTACTGGACGGACAATAGAGTCTAGAATTTTCATTTGGCCGGTAATGTTCACAGATGGAGTATCCACGGATATATTGTCTCCAATAACTGCTGCAACATTGGAATTTCCTTCATCTGAAGACTCATTACTTGTCATCGAATATGTTGATATGCAATCGTTATAGTCAAGTTGCTCAATTTGTTTAGACAATTTTGTTGGAATTTGTATTGTCACCGAATTACTTATTCCAACTACTGGCCGGACAATAGCCTAAATTTTTCATTTGGTCGGTAATGTTCACAGATGGAGTATCCACGGATATGTTGTCTCCAATAACTGCTGTAACATTGGAATTTCCTTCATCTGAAGACTCATTACTTGTCATCGAATATGTTGATATGCAATCGTTATAGTCAAGTTGCTCAATTTGTGTAGACAATTTTGTTGGAATTTCTATTGTCACCGAATTACTTATTCCAACTACTGGACGGAAAATAGTCTAAACTTTTCATTTGGCCGGCAATGTTCACAGATGGAGTATCCACCGATATATTGTCTTCTATAACTGCTGTAGCATTGGTATTTCCTTCATCTGAAGACTCATTACTTGTCATCGAATATGTTGATATGCAATCTTTATAGTCAAGTTGCTCAATTTGTGTAGACAATTTTGTTGGAATTTCTATTGTCACCGAATTACTTATTCCAACTACTGGACGGACAATAGAGTCTAAACATTTCTTTTGGCCGGTAATGTTCTCAGATGGAGTATCCACGGATATATTGTCTCCAATAAATGCTGTAACATTGGAATTTCCTTCATCTGAAGACTCATTACTTGTCATCGAATATGTTGATATGCAATCGTTATAGTCAAGTTCTCAATTTGTGTAGACAATTTTGTTGGAATTTCTTTTGTCACCGAATTACTTATTCTAACTACTGGACGGACAATAGAGTCTAAACTTTTCATTTGGCCGGTAATGTTCACAGATGGAGTATCCACGGATATATTGTCTCCAATAACTGCTGTAACATTGGAATTTCCTTCATCTGAAGACTCATTACTTGTCATCGAATATGTTGATATGCAATCGTTATAGTCAAGTTGCTCAATTTGTGTAGACAATTTTGTTGGAATTTCTATTGTCACCGATTTACTTATTCCAACTACTGGACGGACAATAGAGTCTAAACATTTCATTTGGCCGGTAATGTTCACAGATGGAGTATCCACGGATATATTGTCTCCAATAACTGCTGTAACATTGGAATTTCCTTCATCTGAAGACTCATTACTTGTCATCGAATATGTTGATATGCAATCGTTATAGTCAAGTTGCTCAATTTGTGTAGACAATTTTGTTGGAATTTCTATTGTCACCGAATTACTTATTCCAACTACTGGACGGACAATAGAGTCTAAACTTTTCATTTGGCCGGTAATGTTCACAGATGGAGTATCCACGGATATATTGTCTCCAATAACTGCTGTAACATTGGAATTTCCTTCATCTGAAGACTCATTACTTGTCATCGAATATGTTGATATGCAATCGTTATAGTCAAGTTGCTCAATTTGTGTAGACAATTTTGTTGGAATTTCTATTGTCACCGAATTACTTATTCCAACTACTGGACGGATAATAGTCTAAACTTTGCATTTGGCCGGCAATGTTCACAGATGGAGTATCCACGGATATATTGTCTTCTATAACTGCTGTAACATTGGAATTTCCTTCATCTGAAGACTCATTACTTGTCATCGAATATGTTGATATGCAATCGTTATAGTCAATTTGCTCAATTTGTGTAGACAATTTTGTTGGAATTTCTATTGTCACCGAATTACTTATTCCAACTACTGGACGGACAATAGAGTCTAAACTTTTCATTTGGCCGGCAATGTTCACAGATGGAGTATCCACGGATATATTGTCTTCTATAACTGCTGTAACATTGGAATTTCCTTCATCTGAAGACTCATTACTTGTCATCAAATATGTTGGTATGCAATCCTTATAGTCAAGTTGCTCAATTTGTGTAGTCAATTTTGTTGGAATTTCTATTGTCACCGAATTACTTATTCTAACTACTGGACGGACAATAGAGTCTAAACATTTCATTTGGCCGGTAATGTTCTCAGATGGAGTATCCACGGATATATTGTCTCCAATACCTGCCGTAACATTGGAATTTCCTTCATCTGAAGACTCATAACTTGTCATCGAATATGTTGATATGCAATCGTTATAGTCAAGTTGCTCAATTTGTGTAGACAACTTTGTTGGAATTTCTATTGTCTCCGAATTACTTATTCCAACTATTGGACGGACAATAGAGTGTAGAATTTTCATTTGGCCGGTAATGTTCACAGATGGAGTATCCACGGATATATTGTCTCCAATAACTGCTGCAACATTGGAATTTCCTTCATCTGAAGACTCATTACTTGTCATCGAATATGTTGATATGCAATCGTTATAGTCAAGTTGCTCAATTTGTTTAGACAATTTTGTTGGAATTTGTATTGTCACCGAATTACTTATTCCAACTACTGGCCGGACAATAGTCTAAATTTTTCATTTGGTCGGTAATGTTCACAGATGGAGTATCCACGGATATGTTGTCTCCAATAACTGCTGTAACATTGGAATTTCCTTCATCTGAAGACTCATTACTTGTCATCGAATATGTTGATATGCAATCGTTATAGTCCAGTTGCTCAATTTGTGTAGACAATTTTGTTGGAATTTCTATTGTCACCGAATTACTTATTCCAACTACTGGACGGATAACAGTCTAAACTTTTCATTTGGCCGGCAATGTTCACAGATGGAGTATCCACGGATATATTGTCTCCAATAAATGCTGTAACATTGGAATTTCCTTCATCTGAAGACTCATTACTTGTCATCGAATATGTTGATATGCAATCGTTATAGTCAAGTTTCTCAATTTGTGTAGACAATTTTGTTGGAATTTCTTTTGTCACCGAATTACTTATTCTAACTACTGGACGGACAATAGAGTCTAAACTTTTCATTTGGCCGGTAATGTTCACAGATGGAGTATCCACGGATATATTGTCTCCAATAACTGCTGTAACATTGGAATTTCCTTCATCTGAAGACTCATTACTTGTCATCGAATATGTTGATATGCAATCGTTATAGTCAAGTTGCTCAATTTGTGTAGACAATTTTGTTGGAATTTCTATTGTCACCGAATTACTTATTCCAACTACTGGACGGATAATAGTCTAAACTTTGCATTTGGCCGGCAATGTTCACAGATGGAGTATCCACGGATATATTGTCTTCTATAACTGCTGTAACATTGGAATTTCCTTCATCTGAAGACTCATTACTTGTCATCGAATATGTTGATATGCAATCGTTATAGTCAATTTGCTCAATTTGTGTAGACAATTTTGTTGGAATTTCTATTGTCACCGAATTACTTATTCCAACTACTGGACGGACAATAGAGTCTAAACTTTTCATTTGGCCGGCAATGTTCACAGATGGAGTATCCACGGATATATTGTCTTCTATAACTGCTGTAACATTGGAATTTCCTTCATCTGAAGACTCATTACTTGTCATCAAATATGTTGGTATGCAATCCTTATAGTCAAGTTGCTCAATTTGTGTAGTCAATTTTGTTGGAATTTCTATTGTCACCGAATTACTTATTCTAACTACTGGACGGACAATAGAGTCTAAACATTTCATTTGGCCGGTAATGTTCTCAGATGGAGTATTCACGGATATATTGTCTCCAATAACTGCTGTAACATTGGAATTTCCTTCATCTGAAGACTCATTACTTGTCTTCGAATATGTTGATATGCAATCGTTATAGTCAAGTTGCTCAATATGTGTAGACAATTTTGTTGGAATTTCTATTGTCACTGAATTACTTATTCCAACTACTGGACGGACAATAGAGTCTAAACTTTTCATTTGGCCGGTAATGTTCACAGATGGAGTATCCACGGATATATTGTCTCCAATAACTGCTGTAACATTGGAATTTCCTTCATCTGAAGACTCATTACTTGTCATCGAATATGTTGATAAGCAATCGTTATAGTCAAGTTGCTCAATTTGTGTAGACAATTTTGTTGGAATTTCTATTGTCACCGAATTACTTATTCCAACTACTGGACGGATTATAGTCTAAACTTTTCATTTGGCCGGCAATGTTCACAGATGGAGTATCCACGGATATATTGTCTTCTATAACTGCTGTAACATTGGAATTTCCTTCATCTGAAGACTCATTACTTGTCATCGAATATGTTGATATGCAATCGTTATAGTCAAGTTGCTCAATTTGTGTAGACAATTTTGTTGGAATTTCTATTGTCACCGATTTACTTATTCCAACTACTGGACGGACAATAGAGTCTAAACATTTCATTTGGCCGGTAATGTTCACAGATGGAGTATCCACGGATATATTGTCTCCAATAACTGCTGTAACATTGGAATTTCCTTCATCTGAAGACTCATTACTTGTCATCGAATATGTTGATATGCAATCGTTATAGTCAAGTTGCTCAATTTGTGTAGACAATTTTGTTGGAATTTCTATTGTCACCGAATTACTTATTCCAACTACTGGACGGACAATAGAGTCTAAACTTTTCATTTGGCAGGTGATGTTCACAGATGGAGTATCCACGGATATATTGTCTCCAATAACTGCTGTAACATTGGAATTTCCTTCATCTGAAGACTCATTACTTGTCATCGAATATGTTGATATGCAATCGTTATAGTCAAGTTGCTCAATTTGTGTAGACAATTTTGTTGGAATTTCTATTGTCACCGAATTACTTATTCCAACTACTGGATGGACAATAGAGTCTAAACTTTTCATTTGGCCGGTAATGTTCACAGATGGAGTATCCACGGATATATTGTCTCCAATACCTGCCGTAACATTGGAATTTCCTTCATCTGAAGACTCATAACTTGTCATCGAATATGTTGATATGCAATCGTTATAGTCAAGTTGCTCAATTTGTGTAGACAACTTTGTTGGAATTTCTATTGTCTCCGAATTACTTATTCCAACTACTGGACGGACAATAGAGTCTAGAATTTTCATTTGGCCAGTAATGTTCACAGATGGAGTATCCACGGATATATTGTCTCCAATAACTGCTGCAACATTGGAATTTCCTTCATCTGAAGACTCATTACTTGTCATCGAATATGTTGATATGCAATCGTTATAGTCAAGTTGCTCAATTTGTTTAGACAATTTTGTTGGAATTTGTATTGTCACCGAATTACTTATTCCAACTACTGGCCGGACAATAGCCTAAATTTTTCATTTGGTCGGTAATGTTCACAGATGGAGTATCCACGGATATGTTGTCTCCAATAACTGCTGTAACATTGGAATTTCCTTCATCTGAAGACTCATTACTTGTCATCGAATATGTTGATATGCAATCGTTATAGTCATGTTGCTCAATTTGTGTAGACAATTTTGTTGGAATTTCTATTGTCACCGAATTACTTATTCCAACTACTGGACGGATAATAGTCTAAACTTTTCATTTGGCCGGCAATGTTCACAGATGGAATATCCACCGATATATTGTCTTCTATAACTGCTGTAGCATTGGTATTTCCTTCATCTGAAGACTCATTACTTGTCATCGAATATGTTGATATGCAATCTTTATAGTCAAGTTGCTCAATTTGTGTAGACAATTTTGTTGGAATTTCTATTGTCACCGAATTACTTATTCCAACTACTGGACGGACAATAGAGTCTAAACATTTCTTTTGGCCGGTAATGTTCTCAGATGGAGTATCCACGGATATATTGTCTCCAATAAATGCTGTAACATTGGAATTTCCTTCATCTGAAGACTCATTACTTGTCATCGAATATGTTGATATGCAATCGTTATAGTCAAGTTCTCAATTTGTGTAGACAATTTTGTTGGAATTTCTTTTGTCACCGAATTACTTATTCTAACTACTGGACGGACAATAGAGTCTAAACTTTTCATTTGGCCGGTAATGTTCACAGATGGAGTATCCACGGATATATTGTCTCCAATAACTGCTGTAACATTGGAATTTCCTTCATCTGAAGACTCATTACTTGTCATCGAATATGTTGATATGCAATCGTTATAGTCAAGTTGCTCAATTTGTGTAGACAATTTTGTTGGAATTTCTATTGTCACCGATTTACTTATTCCAACTACTGGACGGACAATAGAGTCTAAACATTTCATTTGGCCGGTAATGTTCACAGATGGAGTATCCACGGATATATTGTCTCCAATAACTGCTGTAACATTGGAATTTCCTTCATCTGAAGACTCATTACTTGTCATCGAATATGTTGATATGCAATCGTTATAGTCAAGTTGCTCAATTTGTGTAGACAATTTTGTTGGAATTTCTATTGTCACCGAATTACTTATTCCAACTACTGGACGGACAATAGAGTCTAAACTTTTCATTTGGCAGGTAATGTTCACAGATGGAGTATCCACGGATATATTGTCTCCAATAACTGCTGTAACTTTGGAATTTCCTTCATCTGAAAACTCATTACTTGTCATCGAATATGTTGATATGCAATCGTTATAGTCAAGTTGCTCAATTTGTGTAGACAATTTTGTTGGAATTTCTATTGTCACCGAAATACTTATTCCAACTACTGGACGGATAACAGTCTAAACTTTTCATTTGGCCGACAATGTTCACAGATGGAGTATCCACGGATATATTGTCTCCAATAACTGCTGTAACATTGGAATTTCTTTCATCTGAAGACTCATTACTTGTCATCGAATATGTTGATATGCAATCGTTATAGTCAAGTTGCTCAATTTGTGTAGACAATTTTGTTGGAATTTCTATTGTCACCGAATTACTTATTCTAACTACTGGACGGACAATAGAGTCTAAACATTTCATTTGGCCGGTAATGTTCTCAGATGGAGTATTCACGGATATATTGTCTCCAATAACTGCTGTAACATTGGAATTTCCTTCATCTGAAGACTCATTACTTGTCATCGAATATGTTGATATGCAATCGTTATAGTCAAGTTGCTCAATTTGTGTAGACAATTTTGTTGGAATTTCTATTGTCACTGAATTACTTATTCCAACTACTGGACGGACAATAGAGTCTAAACTTTTCATTTGGCCGGTAATGTTCACAGATGGAGTATCCACGGATATATTGTCTCCAATAACTGCTGTAACATTGGAATTTCCTTCATCTGAAGACTCATTACTTGTCATCGAATATGTTGATATGCAATCGTTATAGTCAAGTTGCTCAATTTGTGTAGACAATTTTGTTGGAATTTCTATTGTCACCGAATTACTTATTCCAACTACTGGACGGATAACAGTCTAAACTTTTCATTTGGCCGGCAATGTTCACAGATGGAGTATCCACGGATATATTGTCTCCAATAAATGCTGTAACATTGGAATTTCCTTCATCTGAAGACTCATTACTTGTCATCGAATATGTTGATATGCAATCGTTATAGTCAAGTTTCTCAATTTGTGTAGACAATTTTGTTGGAATTTCTTTTGTCACCGAATTACTTATTCTAAATACTGGACGGACAATAGAGTCTAAACTTTTCATTTGGCCGGTAATGTTCACAGATGGAGTATCCACGGATATATTGTCTCCAATAACTGCTGTAACATTGGAATTTCCTTCATCTGAAGACTCATTACTTGTCATCGAATATGTTGATATGCAATCGTTATAGTCAAGTTGCTCAATTTGTGTAGACAATTTTGTTGGAATTTCTGTTGTCACCGAATTACTTATTCCAACTACTGGACGGACAATAGAGTCTAAACTTTTCATTTGGCCGGCAATGTTCACAGATGGAGTATCCACGGATATATTGTCTCCAATAACTGCTGTAACATTGGAATTTCCTTCATCTGAAGACTCATTACTTGTCATCGAATATGTTGATATGCAATCGTTATAGTCAAGTTGCTCAATTTGTGTAGACAATTTTGTTGGAATTTCTATTGTCACCGATTTACTTATTCCAACTACTGGACGGATAACAGTCAAAACTTTTCATTTGGCCGGCAATGTTCACAGATGGAGTATCCACGGATATATTGTCTTCTATAACTGCTGTAGCATTGGTATTTCCTTCATCTGAAGACTCATTACTTGTCATCGAATATGTTGATATGCAATCTTTATAGTCAAGTTGCTCAATTTGTGTAGACAATTTTGTTGGAATTTCTATTGTCACCGAATTACTTATTCCAACTACTGGACGGACAATAGAGTCTAAACTTTTCATTTGGCCGGCAATGTTCACAGATGGAGTATCCACGGATATATTGTCTCCAATAACTGCTGTAACATTGGAATTTCCTTCATCTGAAGACTCATTACTTGTCATCGAATATGTTGATATGCAATCGTTATAGTCAAGTTGCTCAATTTGTGTAGACAATTTTGTTGGAATTTCTATTGTCACCGAATTACTTATTCCAACTACTGGACGGATAACAGTCTAAACTTTTCATTTGGCCGGCAATGTTCACAGATGGAGTATCCACGGATATATTGTCTCCAATAAATGCTGTAACATTGGAATTTCCTTCATCTGAAGACTCATTACTTGTCATCGAATATGTTGATATGCAATCGTTATAGTCAAGTTTCTCAATTTGTGTAGACAATTTTGTTGGAATTTCTATTGTCACCGAATTACTTATTCCAACTACTGGACGGACAATAGAGTCTAAACATTTCATTTGGCCGGTAATGTTCTCAGATGGAGTATCCACGGATATATTGTCTCCAATAACTGCTGTAACATTGGAATTTCTTTCATCTGAAGACTCATTACTTGTCATCGAATATGTTGATATGCAATCGTTATAGTCAAGTTGCTCAATTTGTGTAGACAATTTTGTTGGAATTTCTATTGTCACCGAATTACTTATTCTAACTACTGGACGGACAATAGAGTCTAAACTTTTCATTTGGCCGGTAATGTTCACAGATGGAGTATCCACGGATATATTGTCTCCAATAACTTCTGTAACATTGGAATTTCCTTCATCTGAAGACTCATTACTTGTCACCGAATATGTTGATATGCAATCGTTATACTCAAGTTGCTCAATTTGTGTAGACAATTTTGTTGGAATTTCTGTTGTCACCGAATTACTTATTCCAACTACTGGACGGACAATAGAGTCTAAACTTTTCATTTGGCCGGCAATGTTCACAGATGGAGTATCCACGGATATATTGTCTCCAATAACTGCTGTAACATTGGAATTTCCTTCATCTGAAGACTCATTACTTGTCATCGAATATGTTGATATGCAATCGTTATAGTCAAGTTGCTCAATTTGTGTAGACAATTTTGTTGGAATTTCTATTGTCACCGAATTACTTATTCCAACTACTGGACGGATAACAGTCTAAACTTTTCATTTGGCCGGCAATGTTCACAGATGGAGTATCCACGGATATATTGTCTCCAATAAATGCTGTAACATTGGAATTTCCTTCATCTGAAGACTCATTACTTGTCATCGAATATGTTGATATGCAATCGTTATAGTCAAGTTTCTCAATTTGTGTAGACAATTTTGTTGGAATTTCTTTTGTCACCGAATTACTTATTCTAACTACTGGACGGACAATAGAGTCTAAACTTTTCATTTGGCCGGTAATGTTCACAGATGGAGTATCCACGGATATATTGTCTCCAATAACTGCTGTAACATTGGAATTTCCTTCATCTGAAGACTCATTACTTGTCATCGAATATGTTGATATGCAATCGTTATAGTCAAGTTGCTCAATTTGTGTAGACAATTTTGTTGGAATTTCTATTGTCACCGAATTACTTATTCCAACTACTGGACGGATAATAGTCTAAACTTTGCATTTGGCCGGCAATGTTCACAGATGGAGTATCCACGGATATATTGTCTTCTATAACTGCTGTAACATTGGAATTTCCTTCATCTGAAGACTCATTACTTGTCATCGAATATGTTGATATGCAATCGTTATAGTCAATTTGCTCAATTTGTGTAGACAATTTTGTTGGAATTTCTATTGTCACCGAATTACTTATTCCAACTACTGGCCGGACAATAGTCTAAATTTTTCATTTGGTCGGTAATGTTCACAGATGGAGTATCCACGGATATGTTGTCTCCAATAACTGCTGTAACATTGGAATTTCCTTCATCTGAAGACTCATTACTTGTCATCGAATATGTTGATATGCAATCGTTATAGTCAATTTGCTCAATTTGTGTAGACAATTTTGTTGGAATTTCTATTGTCACCGAATTACTTATTCCAACTACTGGACGGACAATAGTCTAAACTTTTCATTTGGCCGGCAATGTTCACAGATGGAGTATCCACGGATATATTGTCTTCTATAACTGCTGTAACATTGGAATTTCCTTCATCTGAAGACTCATTACTTGTCATCAAATATGTTGGTATGCAATCCTTATAGTCAAGTTGCTCAATTTGGGTAGTCAATTTTGTTGGAATTTCTATTGTCACCGAATTACTTATTCTAACTACTGGACGGACAATAGAGTCTAAACATTTCATTTGGCCGGTAATGTTCTCAGATGGAGTATTAACGGATATATTGTTTCCAATAACTGCTGTAACATTGGAATTTCCTTCATCTGAAGACTCATTACTTGTCATCGAATATGTTGATATGCAATCGTTATAGTCAAGTTGCTCAATTTGTGTAGACAATTTTGTTGGAATTTCTATTGTCACTGAATTACTTATTCCAACTACTGGACGGACAATAGAGTCTAAACTTTTCATTTGGTCGGTAATGTTCACAGATGGAGTATCCACGGATATATTGTCTCCAATAACTGCTGTAACATTGGAATTTCCTTCATCTGAAGACTCATTACTTGTCATCGAATATGTTGATAAGCAATCGTTATAGTCAAGTTGCTCAATTTGTGTAGACAATTTTGTTGGAATTTCTATTGTCACCGAATTACTTATTCCAACTACTGGACGGATAATAGTCTAAACTTTTCATTTGGCCGGCAATGTTCACAGATGGAGTATCCACGGATATATTGTCTTCTATAACTGCTGTAACATTGGAATTTCCTTCATCTGAAGACTCATTACTTGTCATCGAATATGTTGATATGCAATCGTTATAGTCAAGTTGCTCAATTTGTGTAGACAATTTTGTTGGAATTTCTATTGTCACCGATTTACTTATTCCAACTACTGGACGGACAATAGAGTCTAAACATTTCATTTGGCCGGTAATGTTCACAGATGGAGTATCCACGGATATATTGTCTCCAATAACTGCTGTAACATTGGAATTTCCTTCATCTGAAGACTCATTACTTGTCATCGAATATGTTGATATGCAATCGTTATAGTCAAGTTGCTCAATTTGTGTAGACAATTTTGTTGGAATTTCTATTGTCACCGAATTACTTATTCCAACTACTGGACGGACAATAGAGTCTAAACTTTTCATTTGGCAGGTGATGTTCACAGATGGAGTATCCACGGATATATTGTCTCCAATAACTGCTGTAACATTGGAATTTCCTTCATCTGAAGACTCATTACTTGTCATCGAATATGTTGATATGCAATCGTTATAGTCAAGTTGCTCAATTTGTGTAGACAATTTTGTTGGAATTTCTATTGTCACCGAATTACTTATTCCAACTACTGGATGGACAATAGAGTCTAAACTTTTCATTTGGCCGGTAATGTTCACAGATGGAGTATCCACGGATATATTGTCTCCAATACCTGCCGTAACATTGGAATTTCCTTCATCTGAAGACTCATAACTTGTCATCGAATATGTTGATATGCAATCGTTATAGTCAAGTTGCTCAATTTGTGTAGACAACTTTGTTGGAATTTCTATTGTCTCCGAATTACTTATTCCAACTACTGGACGGACAATAGAGTCTAGAATTTTCATTTGGCCGGTAATGTTCACAGATGGAGTATCCACGGATATATTGTCTCCAATAACTGCTGCAACATTGGAATTTCCTTCATCTGAAGACTCATTACTTGTCATCGAATATGTTGATATGCAATCGTTATAGTCAAGTTGCTCAATTTGTTTAGACAATTTTGTTTTAATTTGTATTGTCACCGAATTACTTATTCCAACTACTGGCCGGACAATAGTCTAAATTTTTCATTTGGTCGGTAATGTTCACAGATGGAGTATCCACGGATATGTTGTCTCCAATAACTGCTGTAACATTGGAATTTCCTTCATCTGAAGACTCATTACTTGTCATCGAATATGTTGATATGCAATCGTTATAGTCAAGTTGCTCAATTTGTGTAGACAATTTTGTTGGAATTTCTATTGTCACCGAATTACTTATTCCAACTACTGGACGGATAATAGTCTAAACTTTTCATTTGGCCGGCAATGTTCACAGATGGAGTATCCACGGATATATTGTCTTCTATAACTGCTGTAGCATTGGTATTTCCTTCATCTGAAGACTCATTACTTGTCATCGAATATGTTGATATGCAATCTTTATAGTCAAGTTGCTCAATTTGTGTAGACAATTTTGTTGGAATTTCTATTGTCACCGAATGGCTTATTCCAACTACTGGACGGACAATAGAGTCTAAACTTTTCATTTGGCCGGTAATGTTCACAGATGGAGTATCCACGGATATATTGTCTCCAATACCTGCCGTAACATTGGAATTTCCTTCATCTGAAGACTCATAACTTGTCATCGAATATGTTGATATGCAATCGTTATAGTCAATTTGCTCAATTTGTTTAGACAATTTTGTTGGAATTTGTATTGTCACCGAATTACTTATTCCAACTACTGGCCGGACAATAGTCTAAATTTTTCATTTGGTCGGTAATGTTCACAGATGGAGTATCCACGGATATGTTGTCTCCAATAACTGCTGTAACATTGGAATTTCCTTCATCTGAAGACTCATTACTTGTCATCGAATATGTTGATATGCAATCGTTATAGTCAATTTGCTCAATTTGTGTAGACAATTTTGTTGGAATTTCTATTGTCACCGAATTACTTATTCCAACTACTGGACGGACAATAGTCTAAACTTTTCATTTGGCCGGCAATGTTCACAGATGGAGTATCCACGGATATATTGTCTTCTATAACTGCTGTAACATTGGAATTTCCTTCATCTGAAGACTCATTACTTGTCATCAAATATGTTGGTATGCAATCCTTATAGTCAAGTTGCTCAATTTGTGTAGTCAATTTTGTTGGAATTTCTATTGTCACCGAATTACTTATTCTAACTACTGGACGGACAATAGAGTCTAAACATTTCATTTGGCCGGTAATGTTCTCAGATGGAGTATTAACGGATATATTGTCTCCAATAACTGCTGTAACATTGGAATTTCCTTCATCTGAAGACTCATTACTTGTCATCGAATATGTTGATATGCAATCGTTATAGTCAAGTTGCTCAATTTGTGTAGACAATTTTGTTGGAATTTCTATTGTCACCGAATTACTTATTCCAACTACTGGACGGACAATAGAGTCTAAACTTTTCATTTGGCCGGCAATGTTCACAGATGGAGTATCCACGGATATATTGTCTCCAATAACTGCTGTAACATTGGAATTTCCTTCATCTGAAGACTCATTACTTGTCATCGAATATGTTGATATGCAATCGTTATAGTCAAGTTGCTCAATTTGTGTAGACAATTTTGTTGGAATTTCTATTGTCACCGAATTACTTATTCCAACTACTGGACGGATAACAGTCTAAATTTTCATTTGGCCGGCAATGTTCACAGATGGAGTATCCACGGATATATTGTCTCCAATAAATGCTGTAACATTGGAATTTCCTTCATCTGAAGACTCATTACTTGTCATCGAATATGTTGATATGCAATCGTTATAGTCAAGTTTCTCAATTTGTGTAGACAATTTTGTTGGAATTTCTATTGTCACCGAATTACTTATTCCAACTACTGGACGGACAATAGAGTCTAAACATTTCATTTGGCCGGTAATGTTCTCAGATGGAGTATCCACGGATATATTGTCTCCAATAACTGCTGTAACATTGGAATTTCTTTCATCTGAAGACTCATTACTTGTCATCGAATATGTTGATATGCAATCGTTATAGTCAAGTTGCTCAATTTGTGTAGACAATTTTGTTGGAATTTCTATTGTCACCGAATTACTTATTCTAACTACTGGACGGACAATAGAGTCTAAACTTTTCATTTGGCCGGTAATGTTCACAGATGGAGTATCCACGGATATATTGTCTCCAATAACTTCTGTAACATTGGAATTTCCTTCATCTGAAGACTCATTACTTGTCACCGAATATGTTGATATGCAATCGTTATACTCAAGTTGCTCAATTTGTGTAGACAATTTTGTTGGAATTTCTGTTGTCACCGAATTACTTATTCCAACTACTGGACGGACAATAGAGTCTAAACTTTTCATTTGGCCGGCAATGTTCACAGATGGAGTATCCACGGATATATTGTCTCCAATAACTGCTGTAACATTGGAATTTCCTTCATCTGAAGACTCATTACTTGTCATCGAATATGTTGATATGCAATCGTTATAGTCAAGTTGCTCAATTTGTGTAGACAATTTTGTTGGAATTTCTATTGTCACCGAATTACTTATTCCAACTACTGGACGGATAACAGTCTAAACTTTTCATTTGGCCGGCAATGTTCACAGATGGAGTATCCACGGATATATTGTCTCCAATAAATGCTGTAACATTGGAATTTCCTTCATCTGAAGACTCATTACTTGTCATCGAATATGTTGATATGCAATCGTTATAGTCAAGTTTTTCAATTTGTGTAGACAATTTTGTTGGAATTTCTTTTGTCACCGAATTACTTATTCTAACTACTGGACGGACAATAGAGTCTAAACTTTTCATTTGGCCGGTAATGTTCACAGATGGAGTATCCACGGATATATTGTCTCCAATAACTGCTGTAACATTGGAATTTCCTTCATCTGAAGACTCATTACTTGTCATCGAATATGTTGATATGCAATCGTTATAGTCAAGTTGCTCAATTTGTGTAGACAATTTTGTTGGAATTTCTATTGTCACCGAATTACTTATTCCAACTACTGGACGGATAATAGTCTAAACTTTGCATTTGGCCGGCAATGTTCACAGATGGAGTATCCACGGATATATTGTCTTCTATAACTGCTGTAACATTGGAATTTCCTTCATCTGAAGACTCATTACTTGTCATCGAATATGTTGATATGCAATCGTTATAGTCAATTTGCTCAATTTGTGTAGACAATTTTGTTGGAATTTCTATTGTCACCGAATTACTTATTCCAACTACTGGCCGGACAATAGTCTAAATTTTTCATTTGGTCGGTAATGTTCACAGATGGAGTATCCACGGATATGTTGTCTCCAATAACTGCTGTAACATTGGAATTTCCTTCATCTGAAGACTCATTACTTGTCATCGAATATGTTGATATGCAATCGTTATAGTCAATTTGCTCAATTTGTGTAGACAATTTTGTTGGAATTTCTATTGTCACCGAATTACTTATTCCAACTACTGGACGGACAATAGTCTAAACTTTTCATTTGGCCGGCAATGTTCACAGATGGAGTATCCACGGATATATTGTCTTCTATAACTGCTGTAACATTGGAATTTCCTTCATCTGAAGACTCATTACTTGTCATCAAATATGTTGGTATGCAATCCTTATAGTCAAGTTGCTCAATTTGTGTAGTCAATTTTGTTGGAATTTCTATTGTCACCGAATTACTTATTCTAACTACTGGACGGACAATAGAGTCTAAACATTTCATTTGGCCGGTAATGTTCTCAGATGGAGTATTAACGGATATATTGTTTCCAATAACTGCTGTAACATTGGAATTTCCTTCATCTGAAGACTCATTACTTGTCATCGAATATGTTGATATGCAATCGTTATAGTCAAGTTGCTCAATTTGTGTAGACAATTTTGTTGGAATTTCTATTGTCACTGAATTACTTATTCCAACTACTGGACGGACAATAGAGTCTAAACTTTTCATTTGGCCGGTAATGTTCACAGATGGAGTATCCACGGATATATTGTCTCCAATAACTGCTGTAACATTGGAATTTCCTTCATCTGAAGACTCATTACTTGTCATCGAATATGTTGATAAGCAATCGTTATAGTCAAGTTGCTCAATTTGTGTAGACAATTTTGTTGGAATTTCTATTGTCACCGAATTACTTATTCCAACTACTGGAAGGATAATAGTCTAAACTTTTCATTTGGCCGGCAATGTTCACAGATGGAGTATCCACGGATATATTGTCTTCTATAACTGCTGTAACATTGGAATTTCCTTCATCTGAAGACTCATTACTTGTCATCGAATATGTTGATATGCAATCGTTATAGTCAAGTTGCTCAATTTGTGTAGACAATTTTGTTGGAATTTCTATTGTCACCGATTTACTTATTCCAACTACTGGACGGACAATAGAGTCTAAACATTTCATTTGGCCGGTAATGTTCACAGATGGAGTATCCACGGATATATTGTCTCCAATAACTGCTGTAACATTGGAATTTCCTTCATCTGAAGACTCATTACTTGTCATCGAATATGTTGATATGCAATCGTTATAGTCAAGTTGCTCAATTTGTGTAGACAATTTTGTTGGAATTTGTATTGTCACCGAATTACTTATTCCAACTACTGGACGGACAATAGAGTCTAAACTTTTCATTTGGCCGGTAATGTTCACAGATGGAGTATCCACGGATATGTTGTCTCCAATAACTGCTGTAACATTGGAATTTCCTTCATCTGAAGACTCATTACTTGTCATCGAATATGTTGATATGCAATCGTTATAGTCAATTTGCTCAATTTGTGTAGACAATTTTGTTGGAATTTCTATTGTCACCGAATTACTTATTCCAACTACTGGACGGACAATAGTCTAAACTTTTCATTTGGCCGGCAATGTTCACAGATGGAGTATCCACGGATATATTGTCTTCTATAACTGCTGTAACATTGGAATTTCCTTCATCTGAAGACTCATTACTTGTCATCAAATATGTTGGTATGCAATACTTATAGTCAAGTTGCTCAATTTGTGTAGTCAATTTTGTTGGAATTTCTATTGTCACCGAATTACTTATTCTAACTACTGGACGGACAATAGAGTCTAAACATTTCATTTGGCCGGTAATGTTCTCAGATGGAGTATTAACGGATATATTGTCTCCAATAACTGCTGTAACATTGGAATTTCCTTCATCTGAAGACTCATTACTTGTCATCGAATATGTTGATATGCAATCGTTATAGTCAAGTTGCTCAATTTGTGTAGACAATTTTGTTGGAATTTCTATTGTCACTGAATTACTTATTCCAACTACTGGACGGACAATAGAGTCTAAACTTTTCATTTGGCCGGTAATGTTCACAGATGGAGTATCCACGGATATATTGTCTCCAATAACTGCTGTAACATTGGAATTTCCTTCATCTGAAGACTCATTACTTGTCATCGAATATGTTGATAAGCAATCGTTATAGTCAAGTTGCTCAATTTGTGTAGACAATTTTGTTGGAATTTCTATTGTCACCGAATTACTTATTCCAACTACTGGACGGATAATAGTCTAAACTTTTCATTTGGCCGGCAATGTTCACAGATGGAGTATCCACGGATATATTGTCTTCTATAACTGCTGTAACATTGGAATTTCCTTCATCTGAAGACTCATTACTTGTCATCGAATATGTTGATATGCAATCGTTATAGTCAAGTTTCTCAATTTGTGTAGACAATTTTGTTGGAATTTCTATTGTCACCGAATTACTTATTCCAACTACTGGACGGACAATAGAGTCTAAACATTTCATTTGGCCGGTAATGTTCTCAGATGGAGTATCCACGGATATATTGTCTCCAATAACTGCTGTAACATTGGAATTTCTTTCATCTGAAGACTCATTACTTGTCATCGAATATGTTGATATGCAATCGTTATAGTCAAGTTGCTCAATTTGTGTAGACAATTTTGTTGGAATTTCTATTGTCACCGAATTACTTATTATAACTACTGGACGGACAATAGAGTCTAAACTTTTCATTTGGCCGGTAATGTTCACAGATGGAGTATCCACGGATATATTGTCTCCAATAACTTCTGTAACATTGGAATTTCCTTCATCTGAAGACTCATTACTTGTCACCGAATATGTTGATATGCAATCGTTATACTCAAGTTGCTCAATTTGTGTAGACAATTTTGTTGGAATTTCTGTTGTCACCGAATTACTTATTCCAACTACTGGACGGACAATAGAGTCTAAACTTTTCATTTGGCCGGCAATGTTCACAGATGGAGTATCCACGGATATATTGTCTCCAATAACTGCTGTAACATTGGAATTTCCTTCATCTGAAGACTCATTACTTGTCATCGAATATGTTGATATGCAATCGTTATAGTCAAGTTGCTCAATTTGTGTAGACAATTTTGTTGGAATTTCTATTGTCACCGAATTACTTATTCCAACTACTGGACGGATAACAGTCTAAACTTTTCATTTGGCCGGCAATGTTCACAGATGGAGTATCCACGGATATATTGTCTCCAATAAATGCTGTAACATTGGAATTTCCTTCATCTGAAGACTCATTACTTGTCATCGAATATGTTGATATGCAATCGTTATAGTCAAGTTTCTCAATTTGTGTAGACAATTTTGTTGGAATTTCTTTTGTCACCGAATTACTTATTCTAACTACTGGACGGACAATAGAGTCTAAACTTTTCATTTGGCCGGTAATGTTCACAGATGGAGTATCCACGGATATATTGTCTCCAATAACTGCTGTAACATTGGAATTTCCTTCATCTGAAGACTCATTACTTGTCATCGAATATGTTGATATGCAATCGTTATAGTCAAGTTGCTCAATTTGTGTAGACAATTTTGTTGGAATTTCTATTGTCACCGAATTACTTATTCCAACTACTGGACGGATAATAGTCTAAACTTTGCATTTGGCCGGCAATGTTCACAGATGGAGTATCCACGGATATATTGTCTTCTATAACTGCTGTAACATTGGAATTTCCTTCATCTGAAGACTCATTACTTGTCATCGAATATGTTGATATGCAATCGTTATAGTCAATTTGCTCAATTTGTGTAGACAATTTTGTTGGAATTTCTATTGTCACCGAATTACTTATTCCAACTACTGGCCGGACAATAGTCTAAATTTTTCATTTGGTCGGTAATGTTCACAGATGGAGTATCCACGGATATGTTGTCTCCAATAACTGCTGTAACATTGGAATTTCCTTCATCTGAAGACTCATTACTTGTCATCGAATATGTTGATATGCAATCGTTATAGTCAATTTGCTCAATTTGTGTAGACAATTTTGTTGGAATTTCTATTGTCACCGAATTACTTATTCCAACTACTGGACGGACAATAGTCTAAACTTTTCATTTGGCCGGCAATGTTCACAGATGGAGTATCCACGGATATATTGTCTTCTATAACTGCTGTAACATTGGAATTTCCTTCATCTGAAGACTCATTACTTGTCATCAAATATGTTGGTATGCAATCCTTATAGTCAAGTTGCTCAATTTGTGTAGTCAATTTTGTTGGAATTTCTATTGTCACCGAATTACTTATTCTAACTACTGGACGGACAATAGAGTCTAAACATTTCATTTGGCCGGTAATGTTCTCAGATGGAGTATTAACGGATATATTGTTTCCAATAACTGCTGTAACATTGGAATTTCCTTCATCTGAAGACTCATTACTTGTCATCGAATATGTTGATATGCAATCGTTATAGTCAAGTTGCTCAATTTGTGTAGACAATTTTGTTGGAATTTCTATTGTCACTGAATTACTTATTCCAACTACTGGACGGACAATAGAGTCTAAACTTTTCATTTGGCCGGTAATGTTCACAGATGGAGTATCCACGGATATATTGTCTCCAATAACTGCTGTAACATTGGAATTTCCTTCATCTGAAGACTCATTACTTGTCATCGAATATGTTGATAAGCAATCGTTATAGTCAAGTTGCTCAATTTGTGTAGACAATTTTGTTGGAATTTCTATTGTCACCGAATTACTTATTCCAACTACTGGACGGATAATAGTCTAAACTTTTCATTTGGCCGGCAATGTTCACAGATGGAGTATCCACGGATATATTGTCTTCTATAACTGCTGTAACATTGGAATTTCCTTCATCTGAAGACTCATTACTTGTCATCGAATATGTTGATATGCAATCGTTATAGTCAAGTTGCTCAATTTGTGTAGACAATTTTGTTGGAATTTCTATTGTCACCGATTTACTTATTCCAACTACTGGACGGACAATAGAGTCTAAACATTTCATTTGGCCGGTAATGTTCACAGATGGAGTATCCACGGATATATTGTCTCCAATAACTGCTGTAACATTGGAATTTCCTTCATCTGAAGACTCATTACTTGTCATCGAATATGTTGATATGCAATCGTTATAGTCAAGTTTCTCAATTTGTGTAGACAATTTTGTTGGAATATCTTTTGTCACCGAATTACTTATTCTAACTACTGGACGGACAATAGAGTCTAAACTTTTCATTTGGCCGGTAATGTTCACAGATGGAGTATCCACGGATATATTGTCTCCAATAACTGCTGTAACATTGGAATTTCCTTCATCTGAAGACTCATTACTTGTCATCGAATATGTTGATATGCAATCGTTATAGTCAAGTTGCTCAATTTGTGTAGACAATTTTGTTGGAATTTCTATTGTCACCGAATTACTTATTCCAACTACTGGACGGATAATAGTCTAAACTTTGCATTTGGCCGGCAATGTTCACAGATGGAGTATCCACGGATATATTGTCTTCTATAACTGCTGTAACATTGGAATTTCCTTCATCTGAAGACTCATTACTTGTCATCGAATATGTTGATATGCAATCGTTATAGTCAATTTGCTCAATTTGTGTAGACAATTTTGTTGGAATTTCTATTGTCACCGAATTACTTATTCCAACTACTGGCCGGACAATAGTCTAAATTTTTCATTTGGTCGGTAATGTTCACAGATGGAGTATCCACGGATATGTTGTCTCCAATAACTGCTGTAACATTGGAATTTCCTTCATCTGAAGACTCATTACTTGTCATCGAATATGTTGATATGCAATCGTTATAGTCAATTTGCTCAATTTGTGTAGACAATTTTGTTGGAATTTCTATTGTCACCGAATTACTTATTCCAACTACTGGACGGACAATAGTCTAAACTTTTCATTTGGCCGGCAATGTTCACAGATGGAGTATCCACGGATATATTGTCTTCTATAACTGCTGTAACATTGGAATTTCCTTCATCTGAAGACTCATTACTTGTCATCAAATATGTTGGTATGCAATCCTTATAGTCAAGTTGCTCAATTTGTGTAGTCAATTTTGTTGGAATTTCTATTGTCACCGAATTACTTATTCTAACTACTGGACGGACAATAGAGTCTAAACATTTCATTTGGCCGGTAATGTTCTCAGATGGAGTATTAACGGATATATTGTTTCCAATAACTGCTGTAACATTGGAATTTCCTTCATCTGAAGACTCATTACTTGTCATCGAATATGTTGATATGCAATCGTTATAGTCAAGTTGCTCAATTTGTGTAGACAATTTTGTTGGAATTTCTATTGTCACTGAATTACTTATTCCAACTACTGGACGGACAATAGAGTCTAAACTTTTCATTTGGCCGGTAATGTTCACAGATGGAGTATCCACGGATATATTGTCTCCAATAACTGCTGTAACATTGGAATTTCCTTCATCTGAAGACTCATTACTTGTCATCGAATATGTTGATAAGCAATCGTTATAGTCAAGTTGCTCAATTTGTGTAGACAATTTTGTTGGAATTTCTATTGTCACCGAATTACTTATTCCAACTACTGGACGGATAATAGTCTAAACTTTTCATTTGGCCGGCAATGTTCACAGATGGAGTATCCACGGATATATTGTCTTCTATAACTGCTGTAACATTGGAATTTCCTTCATCTGAAGACTCATTACTTGTCATCGAATATGTTGATATGCAATCGTTATAGTCAAGTTGCTCAATTTGTGTAGACAATTTTGTTGGAATTTCTATTGTCACCGATTTACTTATTCCAACTACTGGGCGGACAATAGAGTCTAAACATTTCATTTGGCCGGTAATGTGCACAGATGGAGTATCCACGGATATATTGTCTCCAATAACTGCTGTAACATTGGAATTTCCTTCATCTGAAGACTCATTACTTGTCATCGAATATGTTGATATGCAATCGTTATAGTCAAGTTGCTCAATTTGTGTAGACAATTTTGTTGGAATTTCTATTGTCACCGAATTACTTATTCCAACTACTGGACGGACAATAGAGTCTAAACTTTTCATTTGGCAGGTGATGTTCACAGCTGGAGTATCCACGGATATATTGTCTCCAATAACTGCTGTAACATTGGAATTTCCTTCATCTGAAGACTCATTACTTGTCATCGAATATGTTGATATGCAATCGTTATAGTCAAGTTGCTCAATTTGTGTAGACAATTTTGTTGGAATTTCTATTGTCACCGAATTACTTATTCCAACTACTGGATGGACAATAGAGTCTAAACTTTTCATTTGGCCGGTAATGTTCACAGATGGAGTATCCACGGATATATTGTCTCCAATACCTGCCGTAACATTGGAATTTCCTTCATCTGAAGACTCATAACTTGTCATCGAATATGTTGATATGCAATCGTTATAGTCAAGTTGCTCAATTTGTGTAGACAACTTTGTTGGAATTTCTATTGTCTCCGAATTACTTATTCCAACTATTGGACGGACAATAGAGTGTAGAATTTTCATTTGGCCGGTAATGTTCACAGATGGAGTATCCACGGATATATTGTCTCCAATAACTGCTGCAACATTGGAATTTCCTTCATCTGAAGACTCATTACTTGTCATCGAATATGTTGATATGCAATCGTTATAGTCAAGTTGCTCAATTTGTTTAGACAATTTTGTTGGAATTTGTATTGTCACCGAATTACTTATTCCAACTACTGGCCGGACAATAGTCTAAATTTTTCATTTGGTCGGTAATGTTCACAGATGGAGTATCCACGGATATGTTGTCTCCAATAACTGCTGTAACATTGGAATTTCCTTCATCTGAAGACTCATTACTTGTCATCGAATATGTTGATATGCAATCGTTATAGTCCAGTTGCTCAATTTGTGTAGACAATTTTGTTGGAATTTCTATTGTCACCGAATTACTTATTCCAACTACTGGACGGATAACAGTCTAAACTTTTCATTTGGCCGGCAATGTTCACAGATGGAGTATCCACGGATATATTGTCTCCAATAAATGCTGTAACATTGGAATTTCCTTCATCTGAAGACTCATTACTTGTCATCGAATATGTTGATATGCAATCGTTATAGTCAAGTTTCTCAATTTGTGTAGACAATTTTGTTGGAATTTCTTTTGTCACCGAATTACTTATTCTAACTACTGGACGGACAATAGAGTCTAAACTTTTCATTTGGCCGGTAATGTTCACAGATGGAGTATCCACGGATATATTGTCTCCAATAACTGCTGTAACATTGGAATTTCCTTCATCTGAAGACTCATTACTTGTCATCGAATATGTTGATATGCAATCGTTATAGTCAAGTTGCTCAATTTGTGTAGACAATTTTGTTGGAATTTCTATTGTCACCGAATTACTTATTCCAACTACTGGACGGATAATAGTCTAAACTTTGCATTTGGCCGGCAATGTTCACAGATGGAGTATCCACGGATATATTGTCTTCTATAACTGCTGTAACATTGGAATTTCCTTCATCTGAAGACTCATTACTTGTCATCGAATATGTTGATATGCAATCGTTATAGTCAATTTGCTCAATTTGTGTAGACAATTTTGTTGGAATTTCTATTGTCACCGAATTACTTATTCCAACTACTGGACGGACAATAGAGTCTAAACTTTTCATTTGGCCGGCAATGTTCACAGATGGAGTATCCACGGATATATTGTCTTCTATAACTGCTGTAACATTGGAATTTCCTTCATCTGAAGACTCATTACTTGTCATCAAATATGTTGGTATGCAATCCTTATAGTCAAGTTGCTCAATTTGTGTAGTCAATTTTGTTGGAATTTCTATTGTCACCGAATTACTTATTCTAACTACTGGACGGACAATAGAGTCTAAACATTTCATTTGGCCGGTAATGTTCTCAGATGGAGTATTCACGGATATATTGTCTCCAATAACTGCTGTAACATTGGAATTTCCTTCATCTGAAGACTCATTACTTGTCATCGAATATGTTGATATGCAATCGTTATAGTCAAGTTGCTCAATTTGTGTAGACAATTTTGTTGGAATTTCTATTGTCACTGAATTACTTATTCCAACTACTGGACGGACAATAGAGTCTAAACTTTTCATTTGGCCGGTAATGTTCACAGATGGAGTATCCACGGATATATTGTCTCCAATAACTGCTGTAACATTGGAATTTCCTTCATCTGAAGACTCATTACTTGTCATCGAATATGTTGATAAGCAATCGTTATAGTCAAGTTGCTCAATTTGTGTAGACAATTTTGTTGGAATTTCTATTGTCACCGAATTACTTATTCCAACTACTGGAAGGATAATAGTCTAAACTTTTCATTTGGCCGGCAATGTTCACAGATGGAGTATCCACGGATATATTGTCTTCTATAACTGCTGTAACATTGGAATTTCCTTCATCTGAAGACTCATTACTTGTCATCGAATATGTTGATATGCAATCGTTATAGTCAAGTTGCTCAATTTGTGTAGACAATTTTGTTGGAATTTCTATTGTCACCGATTTACTTATTCCAACTACTGGACGGACAATAGAGTCTAAACATTTCATTTGGCCGGTAATGTTCACAGATGGAGTATCCACGGATATATTGTCTCCAATAACTGCTGTAACATTGGAATTTCCTTCATCTGAAGACTCATTACTTGTCATCGAATATGTTGATATGCAATCGTTATAGTCAAGTTGCTCAATTTGTGTAGACAATTTTGTTGGAATTTGTATTGTCACCGAATTACTTATTCCAACTACTGGACGGACAATAGGGTCTAAACTTTTCATTTGGCCGGTAATGTTCACAGATGGAGTATCCACGGATATGTTGTCTCCAATAACTGCTGTAACATTGGAATTTCCTTCATCTGAAGACTCATTACTTGTCATCGAATATGTTGATATGCAATCGTTATAGTCAATTTGCTCAATTTGTGTAGACAATTTTGTTGGAATTTCTATTGTCACCGAATTACTTATTCCAACTACTGGACGGACAATAGTCTAAACTTTTCATTTGGCCGGCAATGTTCACAGATGGAGTATCCACGGATATATTGTCTTCTATAACTGCTGTAACATTGGAATTTCCTTCATCTGAAGACTCATTACTTGTCATCAAATATGTTGGTATGCAATACTTATAGTCAAGTTGCTCAATTTGTGTAGTCAATTTTGTTGGAATTTCTATTGTCACCGAATTACTTATTCTAACTACTGGACGGACAATAGAGTCTAAACATTTCATTTGGCCGGTAATGTTCTCAGATGGAGTATTAACGGATATATTGTCTCCAATAACTGCTGTAACATTGGAATTTCCTTCATCTGAAGACTCATTACTTGTCATCGAATATGTTGATATGCAATCGTTATAGTCAAGTTGCTCAATTTGTGTAGACAATTTTGTTGGAATTTCTATTGTCACTGAATTACTTATTCCAACTACTGGACGGACAATAGAGTCTAAACTTTTCATTTGGCCGGTAATGTTCACAGATGGAGTATCCACGGATATATTGTCTCCAATAACTGCTGTAACATTGGAATTTCCTTCATCTGAAGACTCATTACTTGTCATCGAATATGTTGATAAGCAATCGTTATAGTCAAGTTGCTCAATTTGTGTAGACAATTTTGTTGGAATTTCTATTGTCACCGAATTACTTATTCCAACTACTGGACGGATAATAGTCTAAACTTTTCATTTGGCCGGCAATGTTCACAGATGGAGTATCCACGGATATATTGTCTTCTATAACTGCTGTAACATTGGAATTTCCTTCATCTGAAGACTCATTACTTGTCATCGAATATGTTGATATGCAATCGTTATAGTCAAGTTTCTCAATTTGTGTAGACAATTTTGTTGGAATTTCTATTGTCACCGAATTACTTATTCCAACTACTGGACGGACAATAGAGTCTAAACATTTCATTTGGCCGGTAATGTTCTCAGATGGAGTATCCACGGATATATTGTCTCCAATAACTGCTGTAACATTGGAATTTCTTTCATCTGAAGACTCATTACTTGTCATCGAATATGTTGATATGCAATCGTTATAGTCAAGTTGCTCAATTTGTGTAGACAATTTTGTTGGAATTTCTATTGTCACCGAATTACTTATTATAACTACTGGACGGACAATAGAGTCTAAACTTTTCATTTGGCCGGTAATGTTCACAGATGGAGTATCCACGGATATATTGTCTCCAATAACTTCTGTAACATTGGAATTTCCTTCATCTGAAGACTCATTACTTGTCACCGAATATGTTGATATGCAATCGTTATACTCAAGTTGCTCAATTTGTGTAGACAATTTTGTTGGAATTTCTGTTGTCACCGAATTACTTATTCCAACTACTGGACGGACAATAGAGTCTAAACTTTTCATTTGGCCGGCAATGTTCACAGATGGAGTATCCACGGATATATTGTCTCCAATAACTGCTGTAACATTGGAATTTCCTTCATCTGAAGACTCATTACTTGTCATCGAATATGTTGATATGCAATCGTTATAGTCAAGTTGCTCAATTTGTGTAGACAATTTTGTTGGAATTTCTATTGTCACCGAATTACTTATTCCAACTACTGGACGGATAACAGTCTAAACTTTTCATTTGGCCGGCAATGTTCACAGATGGAGTATCCACGGATATATTGTCTCCAATAAATGCTGTAACATTGGAATTTCCTTCATCTGAAGACTCATTACTTGTCATCGAATATGTTGATATGCAATCGTTATAGTCAAGTTTCTCAATTTGTGTAGACAATTTTGTTGGAATTTCTTTTGTCACCGAATTACTTATTCTAACTACTGGACGGACAATAGAGTCTAAACTTTTCATTTGGCCGGTAATGTTCACAGATGGAGTATCCACGGATATATTGTCTCCAATAACTGCTGTAACATTGGAATTTCCTTCATCTGAAGACTCATTACTTGTCATCGAATATGTTGATATGCAATCGTTATAGTCAAGTTGCTCAATTTGTGTAGACAATTTTGTTGGAATTTCTATTGTCACCGAATTACTTATTCCAACTACTGGACGGATAATAGTCTAAACTTTGCATTTGGCCGGCAATGTTCACAGATGGAGTATCCACGGATATATTGTCTTCTATAACTGCTGTAACATTGGAATTTCCTTCATCTGAAGACTCATTACTTGTCATCGAATATGTTGATATGCAATCGTTATAGTCAATTTGCTCAATTTGTGTAGACAATTTTGTTGGAATTTCTATTGTCACCGAATTACTTATTCCAACTACTGGCCGGACAATAGTCTAAATTTTTCATTTGGTCGGTAATGTTCACAGATGGAGTATCCACGGATATGTTGTCTCCAATAACTGCTGTAACATTGGAATTTCCTTCATCTGAAGACTCATTACTTGTCATCGAATATGTTGATATGCAATCGTTATAGTCAATTTGCTCAATTTGTGTAGACAATTTTGTTGGAATTTCTATTGTCACCGAATTACTTATTCCAACTACTGGACGGACAATAGTCTAAACTTTTCATTTGGCCGGCAATGTTCACAGATGGAGTATCCACGGATATATTGTCTTCTATAACTGCTGTAACATTGGAATTTCCTTCATCTGAAGACTCATTACTTGTCATCAAATATGTTGGTATGCAATCCTTATAGTCAAGTTGCTCAATTTGTGTAGTCAATTTTGTTGGAATTTCTATTGTCACCGAATTACTTATTCTAACTACTGGACGGACAATAGAGTCTAAACATTTCATTTGGCCGGTAATGTTCTCAGATGGAGTATTAACGGATATATTGTTTCCAATAACTGCTGTAACATTGGAATTTCCTTCATCTGAAGACTCATTACTTGTCATCGAATATGTTGATATGCAATCGTTATAGTCAAGTTGCTCAATTTGTGTAGACAATTTTGTTGGAATTTCTATTGTCACTGAATTACTTATTCCAACTACTGGACGGACAATAGAGTCTAAACTTTTCATTTGGCCGGTAATGTTCACAGATGGAGTATCCACGGATATATTGTCTCCAATAACTGCTGTAACATTGGAATTTCCTTCATCTGAAGACTCATTACTTGTCATCGAATATGTTGATAAGCAATCGTTATAGTCAAGTTGCTCAATTTGTGTAGACAATTTTGTTGGAATTTCTATTGTCACCGAATTACTTATTCCAACTACTGGACGGATAATAGTCTAAACTTTTCATTTGGCCGGCAATGTTCACAGATGGAGTATCCACGGATATATTGTCTTCTATAACTGCTGTAACATTGGAATTTCCTTCATCTGAAGACTCATTACTTGTCATCGAATATGTTGATATGCAATCGTTATAGTCAAGTTGCTCAATTTGTGTAGACAATTTTGTTGGAATTTCTATTGTCACCGATTTACTTATTCCAACTACTGGACGGACAATAGAGTCTAAACATTTCATTTGGCCGGTAATGTTCACAGATGGAGTATCCACGGATATATTGTCTCCAATAACTGCTGTAACATTGGAATTTCCTTCATCTGAAGACTCATTACTTGTCATCGAATATGTTGATATGCAATCGTTATAGTCAAGTTTCTCAATTTGTGTAGACAATTTTGTTGGAATATCTTTTGTCACCGAATTACTTATTCTAACTACTGGACGGACAATAGAGTCTAAACTTTTCATTTGGCCGGTAATGTTCACAGATGGAGTATCCACGGATATATTGTCTCCAATAACTGCTGTAACATTGGAATTTCCTTCATCTGAAGACTCATTACTTGTCATCGAATATGTTGATATGCAATCGTTATAGTCAAGTTGCTCAATTTGTGTAGACAATTTTGTTGGAATTTCTATTGTCACCGAATTACTTATTCCAACTACTGGACGGATAATAGTCTAAACTTTGCATTTGGCCGGCAATGTTCACAGATGGAGTATCCACGGATATATTGTCTTCTATAACTGCTGTAACATTGGAATTTCCTTCATCTGAAGACTCATTACTTGTCATCGAATATGTTGATATGCAATCGTTATAGTCAATTTGCTCAATTTGTGTAGACAATTTTGTTGGAATTTCTATTGTCACCGAATTACTTATTCCAACTACTGGCCGGACAATAGTCTAAATTTTTCATTTGGTCGGTAATGTTCACAGATGGAGTATCCACGGATATGTTGTCTCCAATAACTGCTGTAACATTGGAATTTCCTTCATCTGAAGACTCATTACTTGTCATCGAATATGTTGATATGCAATCGTTATAGTCAATTTGCTCAATTTGTGTAGACAATTTTGTTGGAATTTCTATTGTCACCGAATTACTTATTCCAACTACTGGACGGACAATAGTCTAAACTTTTCATTTGGCCGGCAATGTTCACAGATGGAGTATCCACGGATATATTGTCTTCTATAACTGCTGTAACATTGGAATTTCCTTCATCTGAAGACTCATTACTTGTCATCAAATATGTTGGTATGCAATCCTTATAGTCAAGTTGCTCAATTTGTGTAGTCAATTTTGTTGGAATTTCTATTGTCACCGAATTACTTATTCTAACTACTGGACGGACAATAGAGTCTAAACATTTCATTTGGCCGGTAATGTTCTCAGATGGAGTATTAACGGATATATTGTTTCCAATAACTGCTGTAACATTGGAATTTCCTTCATCTGAAGACTCATTACTTGTCATCGAATATGTTGATATGCAATCGTTATAGTCAAGTTGCTCAATTTGTGTAGACAATTTTGTTGGAATTTCTATTGTCACTGAATTACTTATTCCAACTACTGGACGGACAATAGGGTCTAAACTTTTCATTTGGCCGGTAATGTTCACAGATGGAGTATCCACGGATATATTGTCTCCAATAACTGCTGTAACATTGGAATTTCCTTCATCTGAAGACTCATTACTTGTCATCGAATATGTTGATAAGCAATCGTTATAGTCAAGTTGCTCAATTTGTGTAGACAATTTTGTTGGAATTTCTATTGTCACCGAATTACTTATTCCAACTACTGGACGGATAATAGTCTAAACTTTTCATTTGGCCGGCAATGTTCACAGATGGAGTATCCACGGATATATTGTCTTCTATAACTGCTGTAACATTGGAATTTCCTTCATCTGAAGACTCATTACTTGTCATCGAATATGTTGATATGCAATCGTTATAGTCAAGTTGCTCAATTTGTGTAGACAATTTTGTTGGAATTTCTATTGTCACCGATTTACTTATTCCAACTACTGGGCGGACAATAGAGTCTAAACATTTCATTTGGCCGGTAATGTGCACAGATGGAGTATCCACGGATATATTGTCTCCAATAACTGCTGTAACATTGGAATTTCCTTCATCTGAAGACTCATTACTTGTCATCGAATATGTTGATATGCAATCGTTATAGTCAAGTTGCTCAATTTGTGTAGACAATTTTGTTGGAATTTCTATTGTCACCGAATTACTTATTCCAACTACTGGACGGACAATAGAGTCTAAACTTTTCATTTGGCAGGTGATGTTCACAGATGGAGTATCCACGGATATATTGTCTCCAATAACTGCTGTAACATTGGAATTTCCTTCATCTGAAGACTCATTACTTGTCATCGAATATGTTGATATGCAATCGTTATAGTCAAGTTGCTCAATTTGTGTAGACAATTTTGTTGGAATTTCTATTGTCACCGAATTACTTATTCCAACTACTGGATGGACAATAGAGTCTAAACTTTTCATTTGGCCGGTAATGTTCACAGATGGAGTATCCACGGATATATTGTCTCCAATACCTGCCGTAACATTGGAATTTCCTTCATCTGAAGACTCATAACTTGTCATCGAATATGTTGATATGCAATCGTTATAGTCAAGTTGCTCAATTTGTGTAGACAACTTTGTTGGAATTTCTATTGTCTCCGAATTACTTATTCCAACTATTGGACGGACAATAGAGTGTAGAATTTTCATTTGGCCGGTAATGTTCACAGATGGAGTATCCACGGATATATTGTCTCCAATAACTGCTGCAACATTGGAATTTCCTTCATCTGAAGACTCATTACTTGTCATCGAATATGTTGATATGCAATCGTTATAGTCAAGTTGCTCAATTTGTTTAGACAATTTTGTTGGAATTTGTATTGTCACCGAATTACTTATTCCAACTACTGGCCGGACAATAGTCTAAATTTTTCATTTGGTCGGTAATGTTCACAGATGGAGTATCCACGGATATGTTGTCTCCAATAACTGCTGTAACATTGGAATTTCCTTCATCTGAAGACTCATTACTTGTCATCGAATATGTTGATATGCAATCGTTATAGTCCAGTTGCTCAATTTGTGTAGACAATTTTGTTGGAATTTCTATTGTCACCGAATTACTTATTCCAACTACTGGACGGATAACAGTCTAAACTTTTCATTTGGCCGGCAATGTTCACAGATGGAGTATCCACGGATATATTGTCTCCAATAAATGCTGTAACATTGGAATTTCCTTCATCTGAAGACTCATTACTTGTCATCGAATATGTTGATATGCAATCGTTATAGTCAAGTTTCTCAATTTGTGTAGACAATTTTGTTGGAATTTCTTTTGTCACCGAATTACTTATTCTAACTACTGGACGGACAATAGAGTCTAAACTTTTCATTTGGCCGGTAATGTTCACAGATGGAGTATCCACGGATATATTGTCTCCAATAACTGCTGTAACATTGGAATTTCCTTCATCTGAAGACTCATTACTTGTCATCGAATATGTTGATATGCAATCGTTATAGTCAAGTTGCTCAATTTGTGTAGACAATTTTGTTGGAATTTCTATTGTCACCGAATTACTTATTCCAACTACTGGACGGATAATAGTCTAAACTTTGCATTTGGCCGGCAATGTTCACAGATGGAGTATCCACGGATATATTGTCTTCTATAACTGCTGTAACATTGGAATTTCCTTCATCTGAAGACTCATTACTTGTCATCGAATATGTTGATATGCAATCGTTATAGTCAATTTGCTCAATTTGTGTAGACAATTTTGTTGGAATTTCTATTGTCACCGAATTACTTATTCCAACTACTGGACGGACAATAGAGTCTAAACTTTTCATTTGGCCGGCAATGTTCACAGATGGAGTATCCACGGATATATTGTCTTCTATAACTGCTGTAACATTGGAATTTCCTTCATCTGAAGACTCATTACTTGTCATCAAATATGTTGGTATGCAATCCTTATAGTCAAGTTGCTCAATTTGTGTAGTCAATTTTGTTGGAATTTCTATTGTCACCGAATTACTTATTCTAACTACTGGACGGACAATAGAGTCTAAACATTTCATTTGGCCGGTAATGTTCTCAGATGGAGTATTCACGGATATATTGTCTCCAATAACTGCTGTAACATTGGAATTTCCTTCATCTGAAGACTCATTACTTGTCATCGAATATGTTGATATGCAATCGTTATAGTCAAGTTGCTCAATTTGTGTAGACAATTTTGTTGGAATTTCTATTGTCACTGAATTACTTATTCCAACTACTGGACGGACAATAGAGTCTAAACTTTTCATTTGGCCGGTAATGTTCACAGATGGAATATCCACGGATATATTGTCTCCAATAACTGCTGTAACATTGGAATTTCCTTCATCTGAAGACTCATTACTTGTCATCGAATATGTTGATAAGCAATCGTTATAGTCAAGTTGCTCAATTTGTGTAGACAATTTTGTTGGAATTTCTATTGTCACCGAATTACTTATTCCAACTACTGGACGGATTATAGTCTAAACTTTTCATTTGGCCGGCAATGTTCACAGATGGAGTATCCACGGATATATTGTCTTCTATAACTGCTGTAACATTGGAATTTCCTTCATCTGAAGACTCATTACTTGTCATCGAATATGTTGATATGCAATCGTTATAGTCAAGTTGCTCAATTTTTGTAGACAATTTTGTTGGAATTTCTATTGTCACCGATTTACTTATTCCAACTACTGGACGGACAATAGAGTCTAAACATTTCATTTGGCCGGTAATGTTCACAGATGGAGTATCCACGGATATATTGTCTCCAATAACTGCTGTAACATTGGAATTTCCTTCATCTGAAGACTCATTACTTGTCATCGAATATGTTGATATGCAATCGTTATAGTCAAGTTGCTCAATTTGTGTAGACAATTTTGTTGGAATTTCTATTGTCACCGAATTACTTATTCCAACTACTGGACGGACAATAGAGTCTAAACTTTTCATTTGGCAGGTGATGTTCACAGATGGAGTATCCACGGATATATTGTCTCCAATAACTGCTGTAACATTGGAATTTCCTTCATCTGAAGACTCATTACTTGTCATCGAATATGTTGATATGCAATCGTTATAGTCAAGTTGCTCAATTTGTGTAGACAATTTTGTTGGAATTTCTATTGTCACCGAATTACTTATTCCAACTACTGGATGGACAATAGAGTCTAAACTTTTCATTTGGCCGGTAATGTTCACAGATGGAGTATCCACGGATATATTGTCTCCAATACCTGCCGTAACATTGGAATTTCCTTCATCTGAAGACTCATAACTTGTCATCGAATATGTTGATATGCAATCGTTATAGTCAAGTTGCTCAATTTGTGTAGACAACTTTGTTGGAATTTCTATTGTCTCCGAATTACTTATTCCAACTACTGGACGGACAATAGAGTCTAGAATTTTCATTTGGCCGGTAATGTTCACAGATGGAGTATCCACGGATATATTGTCTCCAATAACTGCTGCAACATTGGAATTTCCTTCATCTGAAGACTCATTACTTGTCATCGAATATGTTGATATGCAATCGTTATAGTCAAGTTGCTCAATTTGTTTAGACAATTTTGTTGGAATTTGTATTGTCACCGAATTACTTATTCCAACTACTGGCCGGACAATAGCCTAAATTTTTCATTTGGTCGGTAATGTTCACAGATGGAGTATCCACGGATATGTTGTCTCCAATAACTGCTGTAACATTGGAATTTCCTTCATCTGAAGACTCATTACTTGTCATCGAATATGTTGATATGCAATCGTTATAGTCAAGTTGCTCAATTTGTGTAGACAATTTTGTTGGAATTTCTATTGTCACCGAATTACTTATTCCAACTACTGGACGGATAATAGTCTAAACTTTTCATTTGGCCGGCAATGTTCACAGATGGAGTATCCACCGATATATTGTCTTCTATAACTGCTGTAGCATTGGTATTTCCTTCATCTGAAGACTCATTACTTGTCATCGAATATGTTGATATGCAATCTTTATAGTCAAGTTGCTCAATTTGTGTAGACAATTTTGTTGGAATTTCTATTGTCACCGAATTACTTATTCCGGCTACTGGACGGACAATAGAGTCTAAACATTTCTTTTGGCCGGTAATGTTCTCAGATGGAGTATCCACGGATATATTGTCTCCAATAAATGCTGTAACATTGGAATTTCCTTCATCTGAAGACTCATTACTTGTCATCGAATATGTTGATATGCAATCGTTATAGTCAAGTTCTCAATTTGTGTAGACAATTTTGTTGGAATTTCTTTTGTCACCGAATTACTTATTCTAACTACTGGACGGACAATAGAGTCTAAACTTTTCATTTGGCCGGTAATGTTCACAGATGGAGTATCCACGGATATATTGTCTCCAATAACTGCTGTAACATTGGAATTTCCTTCATCTGAAGACTCATTACTTGTCATCGAATATGTTGATATGCAATCGTTATAGTCAAGTTGCTCAATTTGTGTAGACAATTTTGTTGGAATTTCTATTGTCACCGATTTACTTATTCCAACTACTGGACGGACAATAGAGTCTAAACATTTCATTTGGCCGGTAATGTTCACAGATGGAGTATCCACGGATATATTGTCTCCAATAACTGCTGTAACATTGGAATTTCCTTCATCTGAAGACTCATTACTTGTCATCGAATATGTTGATATGCAATCGTTATAGTCAAGTTGCTCAATTTGTGTAGACAATTTTGTTGGAATTTCTATTGTCACCGAATTACTTATTCCAACTACTGGACGGACAATAGAGTCTAAACTTTTCATTTGGCAGGTAATGTTCACAGATGGAGTATCCACGGATATATTGTCTCCAATAACTGCTGTAACATTGGAATTTCCTTCATCTGAAGACTCATTACTTGTCATCGAATATGTTGATATGCAATCGTTATAGTCAAGTTGCTCAATTTGTGTAGACAATTTTGTTGGAATTTCTATTGTCACCGAATTACTTATTCCAACTACTGGACGGATAATAGTCTAAACTTTTCATTTGGCCGGCAATGTTCACAGATGGAGTATCCACGGATATATTGTCTTCTATATCTGCTGTAGCATTGGTATTTCCTTCATCTGAAGACTCATTACTTGTCATCGAATATGTTGATATGCAATCTTTATAGTCAAGTTGCTCAATTTGTGTAGACAATTTTGTTGGAATTTCTATTGTCACCGAATTACTTATTCCAACTACTGGACGGACAATAGAGTCTAAACATTTCATTTGGCCGGTAATGTACTCAGATGGAGTATCCACGGATATATTGTCTCCAATAAATGCTGTAACATTGGAATTTCCTTCATCTGAAGACTCATTACTTGTCATCGAATATGTTGATATGCAATCGTTATAGTCAAGTTGCTCAATTTGTGTAGACAATTTTGTTGGAATTTCTATTGTCACCGAATTACTTATTCTAACTACTGGACGGACAATAGAGTCTAAACTTTTCATTTGGCCGGCAATGTTCACAGATGGAGTATCCACGGATATATTGTCTCCAATAAATGCTGTAACATTGGAATTTCCTTCATCTGAAGACTCATTACTTGTCATCGAATATGTTGATATGCAATCGTTATAGTCAAGTTTCTCAATTTGTGTAGACAATTTTGTTGGAATTTCTATTGTCACCGAATTACTTATTCCAACTACTGGACGGACAATAGAGTCTAAACATTTCATTTGGCCGGTAATGTTCTCAGATGGAGTATCCACGGATATATTGTCTCCAATAACTGCTGTAACATTGGAATTTCTTTCATCTGAAGACTCATTACTTGTCATCGAATATGTTGATATGCAATCGTTATAGTCAAGTTGCTCAATTTGTGTAGACAATTTTGTTGGAATTTCTATTGTCACCGAATTACTTATTCTAACTACTGGACGGACAATAGAGTCTAAACTTTTCATTTGGCCGTTAATGTTCACAGATGGAGTATCCACGGATATATTGTCTCCAATAACTGCTGTAACATTGGAATTTCCTTCATCTGAAGGCTCATTACTTGTCACCGAATATGTTGATATGCAATCGTTATACTCAAGTTGCTCAATTTGTGTAGACAATTTTGTTGGAATTTCTGTTGTCACCGAATTACTTATTCCAACTACTGGACGGACAATAGAGTCTAAACTTTTCATTTGGCCGGCAATGTTCACAGATGGAGTATCCACGGATATATTGTCTCCAATAACTGCTGTAACATTGGAATTTCCTTCATCTGAAGACTCATTACTTGTCATCGAATATGTTGATATGCAATCGTTATAGTCAAGTTGCTCAATTTGTGTAGACAATTTTGTTGGAATTTCTATTGTCACCGAATTACTTATTCCAACTACTGGACGGATAATAGTCTAAACTTTGCATTTGGCCGGCAATGTTCACAGATGGAGTATCCACGGATATATTGTCTTCTATAACTGCTGTAACATTGGAATTTCCTTCATCTGAAGACTCATTACTTGTCATCGAATATGTTGATATGCAATCGTTATAGTCAATTTGCTCAATTTGTGTAGACAATTTTGTTGGAATTTCTATTGTCACCGAATTACTTATTCCAACTACTGGACGGACAGTAGAGTCTAAACTTTTCATTTGGCCGGCAATGTTCACAGATGGAGTATCCACGGATATATTGTCTTCTATAACTGCTGTAACATTGGAATTTCCTTCATCTGAAGACTCATTACTTGTCATCAAATATGTTGGTATGCAATCCTTATAGTCAAGTTGCTCAATTTGTGTAGTCAATTTTGTTGGAATTTCTATTGTCACCGAATTACTTATTCTAACTACTGGACGGACAATAGAGTCTAAACATTTCATTTGGCCGGTAATGTTCTCAGATGGAGTATTCACGGATATATTGTCTCCAATAACTGCTGTAACATTGGAATTTCCTTCATCTGAAGACTCATTACTTGTCATCGAATATGTTGATATGCAATCGTTATAGTCAAGTTGCTCAATTTGTGTAGACAATTTTGTTGGAATTTCTATTGTCACTGAATTACTTATTCCAACTACTGGACGGACAATAGAGTCTAAACTTTTCATTTGGCCGGTAATGTTCACAGATGGAGTATCCACGGATATATTGTCTCCAATAACTGCTGTAACATTGGAATTTCCTTCATCTGAAGACTCATTACTTGTCATCGAATATGTTGATATGCAATCGTTATAGTCAAGTTGCTCAATTTGTGTAGACAATTTTGTTGGAATTTCTATTGTCACCGAATTACTTATTCCAACTACTGGACGGATAACAGTCTAAATTTTTCATTTGGCCGGCAATGTTCACAGATGGAGTATCCACGGATATATTGTCTCCAATAAATGCTGTAACATTGGAATTTCCTTCATCTGAAGACTCATTACTTGTCATCGAATATGTTGATATGCAATCGTTATAGTCAAGTTTCTCAATTTGTGTAGACAATTTTGTTGGAATTTCTTTTGTCACCGAATTACTTATTCTAACTACTGGACGGACAATAGAGTCTAAACTTTTCATTTGGCCGGTAATGTTCACAGATGGAGTATCCACGGATATATTGTCTCCAATAACTGCTGTAACATTGGAATTTCCTTCATCTGAAGACTCATTACTTGTCATCGAATATGTTGATATGCAATCGTTATAGTCAAGTTGCTCAATTTGTGTAGACAATTTTGTTGGAATTTCTATTGTCACCGAATTACTTATTCCAACTACTGGACGGATAACAGTCAAAACTTTTCATTTGGCCGGCAATGTTCACAGATGGAGTATCCACGGATATATTGTCTTCTATAACTGCTGTAGCATTGGTATTTCCTTCATCTGAAGACTCATTACTTGTCATCGAATATGTTGATATGCAATCTTTATAGTCAAGTTGCTCAATTTGTGTAGACAATTTTGTTGGAATTTCTATTGTCAACGAATTACTTATTCCAACTACTGGACGGACAATAGAGTCTAAACTTTTCATTTGGCCGGCAATGTTCACAGATGGAGTATCCACGGATATATTGTCTCCAATAACTGCTGTAACATTGGAATTTCCTTCATCTGAAGACTCATTACTTGTCATCGAATATGTTGATATGCAATCGTTATAGTCAAGTTGCTCAATTTGTGTAGACAATTTTGTTGGAATTTCTATTGTCACCGAATTACTTATTCCAACTACTGGACGGATAACAGTCTAAACTTTTCATTTGGCCGGCAATGTTCACAGATGGAGTATCCACGGATATATTGTCTCCAATAAATGCTGTAACATTGGAATTTCCTTCATCTGAAGACTCATTACTTGTCATCGAATATGTTGATATGCAATCGTTATAGTCAAGTTTCTCAATTTGTGTAGACAATTTTGTTGGAATTTCTATTGTCACCGAATTACTTATTCCAACTACTGGACGGACAATAGAGTCTAAACATTTCATTTGGCCGGTAATGTTCTCAGATGGAGTATCCACGGATATATTGTCTCCAATAACTGCTGTAACATTGGAATTTCTTTCATCTGAAGACTCATTACTTGTCATCGAATATGTTGATATGCAATCGTTATAGTCAAGTTGCTCAATTTGTGTAGAAAATTTTGTTGGAATTTCTATTGTCACCGAATTACTTATTCTAACTACTGGACGGACAATAGAGTCTAAACTTTTCATTTGGTCGGTAATGTTCACAGATGGAGTATCCACGGATATATTGTCTCCAATAACTTCTGTAACATTGGAATTTCCTTCATCTGAAGACTCATTACTTGTCACCGAATATGTTGATATGCAATCGTTATACTCAAGTTGCTCAATTTGTGTAGACAATTTTGTTGGAATTTCTATTGTCACTGAATTACTTATTCCAACTACTGGACGGACAATAGAGTCTAAATTTTCATTTGGCCGGTAATGTTCACAGATGGAGTATCCACGGATATATTGTCTCCAATAACTGCTGTAACATTGGAATTTCCTTCATCTGAAGACTCATTACTTGTCATCGAATATGTTGATAAGCAATCGTTATAGTCAAGTTGCTCAATTTGTGTAGACAATTTTGTTGGAATTTCTATTGTCACCGAATTACTTATTCCAACTACTGGACGGATAATAGTCTAAACTTTTCATTTGGCCGGCAATGTTCACAGATGGAGTATCCACGGATATATTGTCTTCTATAACTGCTGTAACATTGGAATTTCCTTCATCTGAAGACTCATTACTTGTCATCGAATATGTTGATATGCAATCGTTATAGTCAAGTTTCTCAATTTGTGTAGACAATTTTGTTGGAATTTCTATTGTCACCGAATTACTTATTCCAACTACTGGACGGATAATAGTCTAAACTTTGCATTTGGCCGGCAATGTTCACAGATGGAGTATCCACGGATATATTGTCTTCTATAACTGCTGTAACATTGGAATTTCCTTCATCTGAAGACTCATTACTTGTCATCGAATATGTTGATATGCAATCGTTATAGTCAATTTGCTCAATTTGTGTAGACAATTTTGTTGGAATTTCTATTGTCACCGAATTACTTATTCCAACTACTGGACGGACAATAGAGTCTAAACTTTTCATTTGGCAGGTGATGTTCACAGATGGAGTATCCACGGATATATTGTCTCCAATAACTGCTGTAACATTGGAATTTCCTTCATCTGAAGACTCATTACTTGTCATCGAATATGTTGATATGCAATCGTTATAGTCAAGTTGCTCAATTTGTGTAGACAATTTTGTTGGAATTTCTATTGTCACCGAATTACTTATTCCAACTACTGGATGGACAATAGAGTCTAAACTTTTCATTTGGCCGGTAATGTTCACAGATGGAGTATCCACGGATATATTGTCTCCAATACCTGCCGTAACATTGGAATTTCCTTCATCTGAAGACTCATAACTTGTCATCGAATATGTTGATATGCAATCGTTATAGTCAAGTTGCTCAATTTGTGTAGACAACTTTGTTGGAATTTCTATTGTCTCCGAATTACTTATTCCAACTATTGGACGGACAATAGAGTGTAGAATTTTCATTTGGCCGGTAATGTTCACAGATGGAGTATCCACGGATATATTGTCTCCAATAACTGCTGCAACATTGGAATTTCCTTCATCTGAAGACTCATTACTTGTCATCGAATATGTTGATATGCAATCGTTATAGTCAAGTTGCTCAATTTGTTTAGACAATTTTGTTGGAATTTGTATTGTCACCGAATTACTTATTCCAACTACTGGCCGGACAATAGTCTAAATTTTTCATTTGGTCGGTAATGTTCACAGATGGAGTATCCACGGATATGTTGTCTCCAATAACTGCTGTAACATTGGAATTTCCTTCATCTGAAGACTCATTACTTGTCATCGAATATGTTGATATGCAATCGTTATAGTCCAGTTGCTCAATTTGTGTAGACAATTTTGTTGGAATTTCTATTGTCACCGAATTACTTATTCCAACTACTGGACGGATAACAGTCTAAACTTTTCATTTGGCCGGCAATGTTCACAGATGGAGTATCCACGGATATATTGTCTCCAATAAATGCTGTAACATTGGAATTTCCTTCATCTGAAGACTCATTACTTGTCATCGAATATGTTGATATGCAATCGTTATAGTCAAGTTTCTCAATTTGTGTAGACAATTTTGTTGGAATTTCTTTTGTCACCGAATTACTTATTCCAACTACTGGACGGACAATAGAGTCTAAACTTTTCATTTGGCCGGTAATGTTCACAGATGGAGTATCCACGGATATATTGTCTCCAATAACTGCTGTAACATTGGAATTTCCTTCATCTGAAGACTCATTACTTGTCATCGAATATGTTGATATGCAATCGTTATAGTCAATTTGCTCAATTTGTGTAGACAATTTTGTTGGAATTTCTATTGTCACCGAATTACTTATTCCAACTACTGGACGGACAATAGTCTAAACTTTGCATTTGGCCGGCAATGTTCACAGATGGAGTATCCACGGATATATTGTCTTCTATAACTGCTGTAACATTGGAATTTCCTTCATCTGAAGACTCATTACTTGTCATCAAATATGTTGGTATGCAATCCTTATAGTCAAGTTGCTCAATTTGTGTAGTCAATTTTGTTGGAATTTCTATTGTCACCGAATTACTTATTCTAACTACTGGACGGACAATAGAGTCTAAACATTTCATTTGGCCGGTAATGTTCTCAGATGGAGTATTCACGGATATATTGTCTCCAATAACTGCTGTAACATTGGAATTTCCTTCATCTGAAGACTCATTACTTGTCATCGAATATGTTGATATGCAATCGTTATAGTCAAGTTGCTCAATTTGTGTAGACAATTTTGTTGGAATTTCTATTGTCACTGAATTACTTATTCCAACTACTGGACGGACAATAGAGTCTAAACTTTTCATTTGGCCGGTAATGTTCACAGATGGAATATCCACGGATATATTGTCTCCAATAACTGCTGTAACATTGGAATTTCCTTCATCTGAAGACTCATTACTTGTCATCGAATATGTTGATAAGCAATCGTTATAGTCAAGTTGCTCAATTTGTGTAGACAATTTTGTTGGAATTTCTATTGTCACCGAATTACTTATTCCAACTACTGGACGGATTATAGTCTAAACTTTTCATTTGGCCGGCAATGTTCACAGATGGAGTATCCACGGATATATTGTCTTCTATAACTGCTGTAACATTGGAATTTCCTTCATCTGAAGACTCATTACTTGTCATCGAATATGTTGATATGCAATCGTTATAGTCAAGTTGCTCAATTTTTGTAGACAATTTTGTTGGAATTTCTATTGTCACCGATTTACTTATTCCAACTACTGGACGGACAATAGAGTCTAAACATTTCATTTGGCCGGTAATGTTCACAGATGGAGTATCCACGGATATATTGTCTCCAATAACTGCTGTAACATTGGAATTTCCTTCATCTGAAGACTCATTACTTGTCATCGAATATGTTGATATGCAATCGTTATAGTCAAGTTGCTCAATTTGTGTAGACAATTTTGTTGGAATTTCTATTGTCACCGAATTACTTATTCCAACTACTGGACGGACAATAGAGTCTAAAATTTCATTTGGCAGGTGATGTTCACAGATGGAGTATCCACGGATATATTGTCTCCAATAACTGCTGTAACATTGGAATTTCCTTCATCTGAAGACTCATTACTTGTCATCGAATATGTTGATATGCAATCGTTATAGTCAAGTTGCTCAATTTGTGTAGACAATTTTGTTGGAATTTCTATTGTCACCGAATTACTTATTCCAACTACTGGATGGACAATAGAGTCTAAACTTTTCATTTGGCCGGTAATGTTCACAGATGGAGTATCCACGGATATATTGTCTCCAATACCTGCCGTAACATTGGAATTTCCTTCATCTGAAGACTCATAACTTGTCATCGAATATGTTGATATGCAATCGTTATAGTCAAGTTGCTCAATTTGTGTAGACAACTTTGTTGGAATTTCTATTGTCTCCGAATTACTTATTCCAACTACTGGACGGACAATAGAGTCTAGAATTTTCATTTGGCCGGTAATGTTCACAGATGGAGTATCCACGGATATATTGTCTCCAATAACTGCTGCAACATTGGAATTTCCTTCATCTGAAGACTCATTACTTGTCATCGAATATGTTGATATGCAATCGTTATAGTCAAGTTGCTCAATTTGTTTAGACAATTTTGTTGGAATTTGTATTGTCACCGAATTACTTATTCCAACTACTGGCCGGACAATAGCCTAAATTTTTCATTTGGTCGGTAATGTTCACAGATGGAGTATCCACGGATATGTTGTCTCCAATAACTGCTGTAACATTGGAATTTCCTTCATCTGAAGACTCATTACTTGTCATCGAATATGTTGATATGCAATCGTTATAGTCAAGTTGCTCAATTTGTGTAGACAATTTTGTTGGAATTTCTATTGTCACCGAATTACTTATTCCAACTACTGGACGGATAATAGTCTAAACTTTTCATTTGGCCGGCAATGTTCACAGATGGAGTATCCACCGATATATTGTCTTCTATAACTGCTGTAGCATTGGTATTTCCTTCATCTGAAGACTCATTACTTGTCATCGAATATGTTGATATGCAATCTTTATAGTCAAGTTGCTCAATTTGTGTAGACAATTTTGTTGGAATTTCTATTGTCACCGAATTACTTATTCCGACTACTGGACGGACAATAGAGTCTAAACATTTCTTTTGGCCGGTAATGTTCTCAGATGGAGTATCCACGGATATATTGTCTCCAATAAATGCTGTAACATTGGAATTTCCTTCATCTGAAGACTCATTACTTGTCATCGAATATGTTGATATGCAATCGTTATAGTCAAGTTCTCAATTTGTGTAGACAATTTTGTTGGAATTTCTTTTGTCACCGAATTACTTATTCTAACTACTGGACGGACAATAGAGTCTAAACTTTTCATTTGGCCGGTAATGTTCACAGATGGAGTATCCACGGATATATTGTCTCCAATAACTGCTGTAACATTGGAATTTCCTTCATCTGAAGACTCATTACTTGTCATCGAATATGTTGATATGCAATCGTTATAGTCAAGTTGCTCAATTTGTGTAGACAATTTTGTTGGAATTTCTATTGTCACCGATTTACTTATTCCAACTACTGGACGGACAATAGAGTCTAAACATTTCATTTGGCCGGTAATGTTCACAGATGGAGTATCCACGGATATATTGTCTCCAATAACTGCTGTAACATTGGAATTTCCTTCATCTGAAGACTCATTACTTGTCATCGAATATGTTGATATGCAATCGTTATAGTCAAGTTGCTCAATTTGTGTAGACAATTTTGTTGGAATTTCTATTGTCACCGAATTACTTATTCCAACTACTGGACGGACAATAGAGTCTAAACTTTTCATTTGGCAGGTAATGTTCACAGATGGAGTATCCACGGATATATTGTCTCCAATAACTGCTGTAACATTGGAATTTCCTTCATCTGAAGACTCATTACTTGTCATCGAATATGTTGATATGCAATCGTTATAGTCAAGTTGCTCAATTTGTGTAGACAATTTTGTTGGAATTTCTATTGTCACCGAATTACTTATTCCAACTACTGGACGGATAATAGTCTAAACTTTTCATTTGGCCGGCAATGTTCACAGATGGAGTATCCACGGATATATTGTCTTCTATAACTGCTGTAGCATTGGTATTTCCTTCATCTGAAGATTCATTACTTTTCATCGAATATGTTGATATGCAATCTTTATAGTCAAGTTGCTCAATTTGTGTAGACAATTTTGTTGGAATTTCTATTGTCACCGAATTACTTATTCCAACTACTGGACGGACAATAGAGTCTAAACATTTCATTTGGCCGGTAATGTACTCAGATGGAGTATCCACAGATATATTGTCTCCAATAAATGCTGTAACATTGGAATTTCCTTCATCTGAAGACTCATTACTTGTCATCGAATATGTTGATATGCAATCGTTATAGTCAAGTTGCTCAATTTGTGTAGACAATTTTGTTGGAATTTCTATTGTCACCGAATTACTTATTCTAACTACTGGACGGACAATAGAGTCTAAACTTTTCATTTGGCCGGCAATGTTCACAGATGGAGTATCCACGGATATATTGTCTCCAATAAATGCTGTAACATTGGAATTTCCTTCATCTGAAGACTCATTACTTGTCATCGAATATGTTGATATGCAATCGTTATAGTCAAGTTTCTCAATTTGTGTAGACAATTTTGTTGGAATTTCTATTGTCACCGAATTACTTATTCCAACTACTGGACGGACAATAGAGTCTAAACATTTCATTTGGCCGGTAATGTTCTCAGATGGAGTATCCACGGATATATTGTCTCCAATAACTGCTGTAACATTGGAATTTCTTTCATCTGAAGACTCATTACTTGTCATCGAATATGTTGATATGCAATCGTTATAGTCAAGTTGCTCAATTTGTGTAGACAATTTTGTTGGAATTTCTATTGTCACCGAATTACTTATTCTAACTACTGGACGGACAATAGAGTCTAAACTTTTCATTTGGCCGTTAATGTTCACAGATGGAGTATCCACGGATATATTGTCTCCAATAACTGCTGTAACATTGGAATTTCCTTCATCTGAAGGCTCATTACTTGTCACCGAATATGTTGATATGCAATCGTTATACTCAAGTTGCTCAATTTGTGTAGACAATTTTGTTGGAATTTCTGTTGTCACCGAATTACTTATTCCAACTACTGGACGGACAATAGAGTCTAAACTTTTCATTTGGCCGGCAATGTTCACAGATGGAGTATCCACGGATATATTGTCTCCAATAACTGCTGTAACATTGGAATTTCCTTCATCTGAAGACTCATTACTTGTCATCGAATATGTTGATATGCAATCGTTATAGTCAAGTTGCTCAATTTGTGTAGACAATTTTGTTGGAATTTCTATTGTCACCGAATTACTTATTCCAACTACTGGACGGATAATAGTCTAAACTTTGCATTTGGCCGGCAATGTTCACAGATGGAGTATCCACGGATATATTGTCTTCTATAACTGCTGTAACATTGGAATTTCCTTCATCTGAAGACTCATTACTTGTCATCGAATATGTTGATATGCAATCGTTATAGTCAATTTGCTCAATTTGTGTAGACAATTTTGTTGGAATTTCTATTGTCACCGAATTACTTATTCCAACTACTGGACGGACAGTAGAGTCTAAACTTTTCATTTGGCCGGCAATGTTCACAGATGGAGTATCCACGGATATATTGTCTTCTATAACTGCTGTAACATTGGAATTTCCTTCATCTGAAGACTCATTACTTGTCATCAAATATGTTGGTATGCAATCCTTATAGTCAAGTTGCTCAATTTGTGTAGTCAATTTTGTTGGAATTTCTATTGTCACCGAATTACTTATTCTAACTACTGGACGGACAATAGAGTCTAAACATTTCATTTGGCCGGTAATGTTCTCAGATGGAGTATTCACGGATATATTGTCTCCAATAACTGCTGTAACATTGGAATTTCCTTCATCTGAAGACTCATTACTTGTCATCGAATATGTTGATATGCAATCGTTATAGTCAAGTTGCTCAATTTGTGTAGACAATTTTGTTGGAATTTCTATTGTCACTGAATTACTTATTCCAACTACTGGACGGACAATAGAGTCTAAACTTTTCATTTGGCCGGTAATGTTCACAGATGGAGTATCCACGGATATATTGTCTCCAATAACTGCTGTAACATTGGAATTTCCTTCATCTGAAGACTCATTACTTGTCATCGAATATGTTGATATGCAATCGTTATAGTCAAGTTGCTCAATTTGTGTAGACAATTTTGTTGGAATTTCTATTGTCACCGAATTACTTATTCCAACTACTGGACGGATAACAGTCTAAACTTTTCATTTGGCCGGCAATGTTCACAGATGGAGTATCCACGGATATATTGTCTCCAATAAATGCTGTAACATTGGAATTTCCTTCATCTGAAGACTCATTACTTGTCATCGAATATGTTGATATGCAATCGTTATAGTCAAGTTTCTCAATTTGTGTAGACAATTTTGTTGGAATTTCTTTTGTCACCGAATTACTTATTCTAACTACTGGACGGACAATAGAGTCTAAACTTTTCATTTGGCCGGTAATGTTCACAGATGGAGTATCCACGGATATATTGTCTCCAATAACTGCTGTAACATTGGAATTTCCTTCATCTGAAGACTCATTACTTGTCATCGAATATGTTGATATGCAATCGTTATAGTCAAGTTGCTCAATTTGTGTAGACAATTTTGTTGGAATTTCTATTGTCACCGAATTACTTATTCCAACTACTGGACGGATAACAGTCAAAACTTTTCATTTGGCCGGCAATGTTCACAGATGGAGTATCCACGGATATATTGTCTTCTATAACTGCTGTAGCATTGGTATTTCCTTCATCTGAAGACTCATTACTTGTCATCGAATATGTTGATATGCAATCTTTATAGTCAAGTTGCTCAATTTGTGTAGACAATTTTGTTGGAATTTCTATTGTCAACGAATTACTTATTCCAACTACTGGACGGACAATAGAGTCTAAACTTTTCATTTGGCCGGCAATGTTCACAGATGGAGTATCCACGGATATATTGTCTCCAATAACTGCTGTAACATTGGAATTTCCTTCATCTGAAGACTCATTACTTGTCATCGAATATGTTGATATGCAATCGTTATAGTCAAGTTGCTCAATTTGTGTAGACAATTTTGTTGGAATTTCTATTGTCACCGAATTACTTATTCCAACTACTGGACGGATAACAGTCTAAACTTTTCATTTGGCCGGCAATGTTCACAGATGGAGTATCCACGGATATATTGTCTCCAATAACTTCTGTAACATTGGAATTTCCTTCATCTGAAGACTCATTACTTGTCACCGAATATGTTGATATGCAATCGTTATACTCAAGTTGCTCAATTTGTGTAGACAATTTTGTTGGAATTTCTATTGTCACTGAATTACTTATTCCAACTACTGGACGGACAATAGAGTCTAAATTTTCATTTGGCCGGTAATGTTCACAGATGGAGTATCCACGGATATATTGTCTCCAATAACTGCTGTAACATTGGAATTTCCTTCATCTGAAGACTCATTACTTGTCATCGAATATGTTGATAAGCAATCGTTATAGTCAAGTTGCTCAATTTGTGTAGACAATTTTGTTGGAATTTCTATTGTCACCGAATTACTTATTCCAACTACTGGACGGATAATAGTCTAAACTTTTCATTTGGCCGGCAATGTTCACAGATGGAGTATCCACGGATATATTGTCTTCTATAACTGCTGTAACATTGGAATTTCCTTCATCTGAAGACTCATTACTTGTCATCGAATATGTTGATATGCAATCGTTATAGTCAAGTTTCTCAATTTGTGTAGACAATTTTGTTGGAATTTCTATTGTCACCGAATTACTTATTCCAACTACTGGACGGATAATAGTCTAAACTTTGCATTTGGCCGGCAATGTTCACAGATGGAGTATCCACGGATATATTGTCTTCTATAACTGCTGTAACATTGGAATTTCCTTCATCTGAAGACTCATTACTTGTCATCGAATATGTTGATATGCAATCGTTATAGTCAATTTGCTCAATTTGTGTAGACAATTTTGTTGGAATTTCTATTGTCACCGAATTACTTATTCCAACTACTGGCCGGACAATAGTCTAAATTTTTCATTTGGTCGGTAATGTTCACAGATGGAGTATCCACGGATATGTTGTCTCCAATAACTGCTGTAACATTGGAATTTCCTTCATCTGAAGACTCATTACTTGTCATCGAATATGTTGATATGCAATCGTTATAGTCAATTTGCTCAATTTGTGTAGACAATTTTGTTGGAATTTCTATTGTCACCGAATTACTTATTCCAACTACTGGACGGACAATAGTCTAAACTTTTCATTTGGCCGGCAATGTTCACAGATGGAGTATCCACGGATATATTGTCTTCTATAACTGCTGTAACATTGGAATTTTCTTCATCTGAAGACTCATTACTTGTCATCAAATATGTTGGTATGCAATCCTTATAGTCAAGTTGCTCAATTTGTGTAGTCAATTTTGTTGGAATTTCTATTGTCACCGAATTACTTATTCTAACTACTGGACGGACAATAGAGTCTAAACATTTCATTTGGCCGGTAATGTTCTCAGATGGAGTATTAACGGATATATTGTTTCCAATAACTGCTGTAACATTGGAATTTCCTTCATCTGAAGACTCATTACTTGTCATCGAATATGTTGATATGCAATCGTTATAGTCAAGTTGCTCAATTTGTGTAGACAATTTTGTTGGAATTTCTATTGTCACTGAATTACTTATTCCAACTACTGGACGGGCAATAGAGTCTAAACTTTTCATTTGGCCGGTAATGTTCACAGATGGAGTATCCACGGATATATTGTCTCCAATAACTGCTGTAACATTGGAATTTCCTTCATCTGAAGACTCATTACTTGTCATCGAATATGTTGATAAGCAATCGTTATAGTCAAGTTGCTCAATTTGTGTAGACAATTTTGTTGGAATTTCTATTGTCACCGAATTACTTATTCCAACTACTGGACGGATAATAGTCTAAACTTTTCATTTGGCCGGCAATGTTCACAGATGGAGTATCCACGGATATATTGTCTTCTATAACTGCTGTAACATTGGAATTTCCTTCATCTGAAGACTCATTACTTGTCATCGAATATGTTGATATGCAATCGTTATAGTCAAGTTGCTCAATTTGTGTAGACAATTTTGTTGGAATTTCTATTGTCACCGATTTACTTATTCCAACTACTGGACGGACAATAGAGTCTAAACATTTCATTTGGCCGGTAATGTTCACAGATGGAGTATCCACGGATATATTGTCTCCAATAACTGCTGTAACATTGGAATTTCCTTCATCTGAAGACTCATTACTTGTCATCGAATATGTTGATATGCAATCGTTATAGTCAAGTTGCTCAATTTGTGTAGACAATTTTGTTGGAATTTCTATTGTCACCGAATTACTTATTCCAACTACTGGACGGATAACAGTCTAAACTTTTCATTTGGCCGGCAATGTTCACAGATGGAGTATCCACGGATATATTGTCTCCAATAAATGCTGTAACATTGGAATTTCCTTCATCTGAAGACTCATTACTTGTCATCGAATATGTTGATATGCAATCGTTATAGTCAAGTTTCTCAATTTGTGTAGACAATTTTGTTGGAATTTCTATTGTCACCGAATTACTTATTCCAACTACTGGACGGACAATAGAGTCTAAACATTTCATTTGGCCGGTAATGTTCTCAGATGGAGTATCCACGGATATATTGTCTCCAATAACTGCTGTAACATTGGAATTTCTTTCATCTGAAGACTCATTACTTGTCATCGAATATGTTGATATGCAATCGTTATACTCAAGTTGCTCAATTTGTGTAGACAATTTTGTTGGAATTTCTATTGTCACTGAATTACTTATTCCAACTACTGGACGGACAATAGAGTCTAAACTTTTCATTTGGCCGGTAATGTTCACAGATGGAGTATCCACGGATATATTGTCTCCAATAACTGCTGTAACATTGGAATTTCCTTCATCTGAAGACTCATTACTTGTCATCGAATATGTTGATAAGCAATCGTTATAGTCAAGTTGCTCAATTTGTGTAGACAATTTTGTTGGAATTTCTATTGTCACCGAATTACTTATTCCAACTACTGGACGGATAATAGTCTAAACTTTTCATTTGGCCGGCAATGTTCACAGATGGAGTATCCACGGATATATTGTCTTCTATAACTGCTGTAACATTGGAATTTCCTTCATCTGAAGACTCATTACTTGTCATCGAATATGTTGATATGCAATCGTTATAGTCAAGTTGCTCAATTTGTGTAGACAATTTTGTTGGAATTTCTATTGTCACCGATTTACTTATTCCAACTACTGGACGGACAATAGAGTCTAAACATTTCATTTGGCCGGTAATGTTCACAGATGGAGTATCCACGGATATATTGTCTCCAATAACTGCTGTAACATTGGAATTTCCTTCATCTGAAGACTCATTACTTGTCATCGAATATGTTGATATGCAATCGTTATAGTCAAGTTGCTCAATTTGTGTAGACAATTTTGTTGGAATTTCTATTGTCACCGAATTACTTATTCCAACTACTGGATGGACAATAGAGTCTAAACTTTTCATTTGGCCGGTAATGTTCACAGATGGAGTATCCACGGATATATTGTCTCCAATACCTGCCGTAACATTGGAATTTCCTTCATCTGAAGACTCATAACTTGTCATCGAATATGTTGATATGCAATCGTTATAGTCAAGTTGCTCAATTTGTGTAGACAACTTTGTTGGAATTTCTATTGTCTCCGAATTACTTATTCCAACTACTGGACGGACAATAGAGTCTAGAATTTTCATTTGGCCGGTAATGTTCACAGATGGAGTATCCACGGATATATTGTCTCCAATAACTGCTGCAACATTGGAATTTCCTTCATCTGAAGACTCATTACTTGTCATCGAATATGTTGATATGCAATCGTTATAGTCAAGTTGCTCAATTTGTTTAGACAATTTTGTTGGAATTTGTATTGTCACCGAATTACTTATTCCAACTACTGGCCGGACAATAGTCTAAATTTTTCATTTGGTCGGTAATGTTCACAGATGGAGTATCCACGGATATGTTGTCTCCAATAACTGCTGTAACATTGGAATTTCCTTCATCTGAAGACTCATTACTTGTCATCGAATATGTGGATATGCAATCGTTATAGTCAAGTTGCTCAATTTGTGTAGACAATTTTGTTGGAATTTCTATTGTCACCGAATTACTTATTCCAACTACTGGACGGATAATAGTCTAAACTTTTCATTTGGCCGGCAATGTTCACAGATGGAGTATCCACGGATATATTGTCTTCTATAACTGCTGTAGCATTGGTATTTCCTTCATCTGAAGACTCATTACTTGTCATCGAATATGTTGATATGCAATCTTTATAGTCAAGTTGCTCAATTTGTGTAGACAATTTTGTTGGAATTTCTATTGTCACCGAATGGCTTATTCCAACTACTGGACGGACAATAGAGTCTAAACTTTTCATTTGGCCGGTAATGTTCACAGATGGAGTATCCACGGATATATTGTCTCCAATACCTGCCGTAACATTGGAATTTCCTTCATCTGAAGACTCATAACTTGTCATCGAATATGTTGATATGCAATCGTTATAGTCAATTTGCTCAATTTGTTTAGACAATTTTGTTGGAATTTGTATTGTCACCGAATTACTTATTCCAACTACTGGCCGGACAATAGTCTAAATTTTTCATTTGGTCGGTAATGTTCACAGATGGAGTATCCACGGATATGTTGTATCCAATAACTGCTGTAACATTGGAATTTCCTTCATCTGAAGACTCATTACTTGTCATCGAATATGTTGATATGCAATCGTTATAGTCAATTTGCTCAATTTGTGTAGACAATTTTGTTGGAATTTCTATTGTCACCGAATTACTTATTCCAACTACTGGACGGACAATAGTCTAAACTTTTCATTTGGCCGGCAATGTTCACAGATGGAGTATCCACGGATATATTGTCTTCTATAACTGCTGTAACATTGGAATTTCCTTCATCTGAAGACTCATTACTTGTCATCAAATATGTTGGTATGCAATCCTTATAGTCAAGTTGCTCAATTTGTGTAGTCAATTTTGTTGGAATTTCTATTGTCACCGAATTACTTATTCTAACTACTGGACGGACAATAGAGTCTAAACATTTCATTTGGCCGGTAATGTTCTCAGATGGAGTATTAACGGATATATTGTCTCCAATAACTGCAGTAACATTGGAATTTCCTTCATCTGAAGACTCATTACTTGTCATCGAATATGTTGATATGCAATCGTTATAGTCAAGTTGCTCAATTTGTGTAGACAATTTTGTTGGAATTTCTATTGTCACTGAATTACTTATTCCAACTACTGGACGGACAATAGAGTCTAAACTTTTCATTTGGCCGGTAATGTTCACAGATGGAGTATCCACGGATATATTGTCTCCAATAACTGCTGTAACATTGGAATTTCCTTCATCTGAAGACTCATTACTTGTCATCGAATATGTTGATAAGCAATCGTTATAGTCAAGTTGCTCAATTTGTGTAGACAATTTTGTTGGAATTTCTATTGTCACCGAATTACTTATTCCAACTACTGGACGGATAATAGTCTAAACTTTTCATTTGGCCGGCAATGTTCACAGATGGAGTATCCACGGATATATTGTCTTCTATAACTGCTGTAACATTGGAATTTCCTTCATCTGAAGACTCATTACTTGTCATCGAATATGTTGATATGCAATCGTTATAGTCAAGTTTCTCAATTTGTGTAGACAATTTTGTTGGAATTTCTATTGTCACCGAATTACTTATTCCAACTACTGGACGGACAATAGAGTCTAAACATTTCATTTGGCCGGAAATGTTCTCAGATGGAGTATCCACGGATATATTGTCTCCAATAACTGCTGTAACATTGGAATTTCTTTCATCTGAAGACTCATTACTTGTCATCGAATATGTTGATATGCAATCGTTATAGTCAAGTTGCTCAATTTGTGTAGACAATTTTGTTGGAATTTCTATTGTCACCGAATTACTTATTCTAACTACTGGACGGACAATAGAGTCTAAACTTTTCATTTGGCCGGTAATGTTCACAGATGGAGTATCCACGGATATATTGTCTCCAATAACTTCTGTAACATTGGAATTTCCTTCATCTGAAGACTCATTACTTGTCACCGAATATGTTGATATGCAATCGTTATACTCAAGTTGCTCAATTTGTGTAGACAATTTTGTTGGAATTTCTGTTGTCACCGAATTACTTATTCCAACTACTGGACGGACAATAGAGTCTAAACTTTTCATTTGGCCGGCAATGTTCACAGATGGAGTATCCACGGATATATTGTCTCCAATAACTGCTGTAACATTGGAATTTCCTTCATCTGAAGACTCATTACTTGTCATCGAATATGTTGATATGCAATCGTTATAGTCAAGTTTCTCAATTTGTGTAGACAATTTTGTTGGAATTTCTTTTGTCACCGAATTACTTATTCTAACTACTGGACGGACAATAGAGTCTAAACGTTTCATTTGGCCGGTAATGTTCACAGATGGAGTATCCACGGATATATTGTCTCCAATAACTGCTGTAACATTGGAATTTCCTTCATCTGAAGACTCATTACTTGTCATCGAATATGTTGATATGCAATCGTTATAGTCAAGTTGCTCAATTTGTGTAGACAATTTTGTTGGAATTTCTATTGTCACCGAATTACTTATTCCAACTACTGGACGGACAATAGTCTAAACTTTTCATTTGGCCGGCAATGTTCACAGATGGAGTATCCACGGATATATTGTCTCCTATAACTGCTGTAACATTGGAATTTCCTTCATCTGAAGACTCATTACTTGTCATCAAATATGTTGGTATGCAATCCTTATAGTCAAGTTGCTCAATTTGTGTAGTCAATTTTGTTGGAATTTCTATTGTCACCGAATTACTTATTCTAACTACTGGACGGACAATAGAGTCTAAACATTTCATTTGGCCGGTAATGTTCTCAGATGGAGTATTAACGGATATATTGTTTCCAATAACTGCTGTAACATTGGAATTTCCTTCATCTGAAGACTCATTACTTGTCATCGAATATGTTGATATTCAATCGTTATAGTCAAGTTGCACAATTTGTGTAGACAATTTTGTTGGAATTTCTATTGTCACCGAATTACTTATTCCAACTACTGGACGGATAATAGTCTAAACTTTTCATTTGGCCGGCAATGTTCACAGATGGAGTATCCACGGATATATTGTCTTCTATAACTGCTGTAACATTGGAATTTCCTTCATCTGAAGACTCATTACTTGTCATCGAATATGTTGATATGCAATCGTTATAGTCAAGTTTCTCAATTTGTGTAGACAATTTTGTTGGAATTTCTATTGTCACCGAATTACTTATTCCAACTACTGGACGGATAATAGTCTAAACTTTGCATTTGGCCGGCAATGTTCACAGATGGAGTATCCACGGATATATTGTCTTCTATAACTGCTGTAACATTGGAATTTCCTTCATCTGAAGACTCATTACTTGTCATCGAATATGTTGATATGCAATCGTTATAGTCAATTTGCTCAATTTGTGTAGACAAATTTGTTGGAATTTCTATTGTCACCGAATTACTTATTCCAACTACTGGCCGGACAATAGTCTAAATTTTTCATTTGGTCGGTAATGTTCACAGATGGAGTATCCACGGATATGTTGTCTCCAATAACTGCTGTAACATTGGAATTTCCTTCATCTGAAGACTCATTACTTGTCATCGAATATGTTGATATGCAATCGTTATAGTCAATTTGCTCAATTTGTGTAGACAATTTTGTTGGAATTTCTATTGTCACCGAATTACTTATTCCAACTACTGGACGGACAATAGTCTAAACTTTTCATTTGGCCGGCAATGTTCACAGATGGAGTATCCACGGATATATTGTCTTCTATAACTGCTGTAACATTGGAATTTCCTTCATCTGAAGACTCATTACTTGTCATCAAATATGTTGGTATGCAATCCTTATAGTCAAGTTGCTCAATTTGTGTAGTCAATTTTGTTGGAATTTCTATTGTCACCGAATTACTTATTCTAACTACTGGACGGACAATAGAGTCTAAACATTTCATTTGGCCGGTAATGTTCTCAGATGGAGTATTAACGGATATATTGTTTCCAATAACTGCTGTAACATTGGAATTTCCTTCATCTGAAGACTCATTACTTGTCATCGAATATGTTGATATGCAATCGTTATAGTCAAGTTGCTCAATTTGTGTAGACAATTTTGTTGGAATTTCTATTGTCACTGAATTACTTATTCCAACTACTGGACGGACAATAGAGTCTAAACTTTTCATTTGGCCGGTAATGTTCACAGATGGAGTATCCACGGATATATTGTCTCCAATAACTGCTGTAACATTGGAATTTCCTTCATCTGAAGACTCATTACTTGTCATCGAATATGTTGATAAGCAATCGTTATAGTCAAGTTGCTCAATTTGTGTAGACAATTTTGTTGGAATTTCTATTGTCACCGAATTACTTATTCCAACTACTGGACGGATAATAGTCTAAACTTTTCATTTGGCCGGCAATGTTCACAGATGGAGTATCCACGGATATATTGTCTTCTATAACTGCTGTAACATTGGAATTTCCTTCATCTGAAGACTCATTACTTGTCATCGAATATGTTGATATGCAATCGTTATAGTCAAGTTGCTCAATTTGTGTAGACAATTTTGTTGGAATTTCTATTGTCACCGATTTACTTATTCCAACTACTGGACGGACAATAGAGTCTAAACATTTCATTTGGCCGGTAATGTTCACAGATGGAGTATCCACGGATATATTGTCTCCAATAACTGCTGTAACATTGGAATTTCCTTCATCTGAAGACTCATTACTTGTCATCGAATATGTTGATATGCAATCGTTATAGTCAAGTTGCTCAATTTGTGTAGACAATTTTGTTGGAATTTCTATTGTCACCGAATTACTTATTCCAACTACTGGACGGACAATAGAGTCTAAACTTTTCATTTGGCAGGTGATGTTCACAGATGGAGTATCCACGGATATATTGTCTCCAATAACTGCTGTAACATTGGAATTTCCTTCATCTGAAGACTCATTACTTGTCATCGAATATGTTGATATGCAATCGTTATAGTCAAGTTGCTCAATTTGTGTAGACAATTTTGTTGGAATTTCTATTGTCACCGAATTACTTATTCCAACTACTGGATGGACAATAGAGTCTAAACTTTTCATTTGGCCGGTAATGTTCACAGATGGAGTATCCACGGATATATTGTCTCCAATACCTGCCGTAACATTGGAATTTCCTTCATCTGAAGACTCATAACTTGTCATCGAATATGTTGATATGCAATCGTTATAGTCAAGTTGCTCAATTTGTGTAGACAACTTTGTTGGAATTTCTATTGTCTCCGAATTACTTATTCCAACTACTGGACGGACAATAGAGTCTAGAATTTTCATTTGGCCGGTAATGTTCACAGATGGAGTATCCACGGATATATTGTCTCCAATAACTGCTGCAACATTGGAATTTCCTTCATCTGAAGACTCATTACTTGTCATCGAATATGTTGATATGCAATCGTTATAGTCAAGTTGCTCAATTTGTTTAGACAATTTTGTTGGAATTTGTATTGTCACCGAATTACTTATTCCAACTACTGGCCGGACAATAGTCTAAATTTTTCATTTTGTCGGTAATGTTCACAGATGGAGTATCCACGGATATGTTGTCTCCAATAACTGCTGTAACATTGGAATTTCCTTCATCTGAAGACTCATTACTTGTCATCGAATATGTTGATATGCAATCGTTATAGTCAAGTTGCTCAATTTGTGTAGACAATTTTGTTGGAATTTCTATTGTCACCGAATTACTTATTCCAACTACTGGACGGATAATAGTCTAAACTTTTCATTTGGCCGGCAATGTTCACAGATGGAGTATCCACGGATATATTGTCTTCTATAACTGCTGTAGCATTGGTATTTCCTTCATCTGAAGACTCATTACTTGTCATCGAATATGTTGATATGCAATCTTTATAGTCAAGTTGCTCAATTTGTGTAGACAATTTTGTTGGAATTTCTATTGTCACCGAATTACTTATTCCAACTACTGGACGGACAATAGAGTCTAAACATTTCATTTGGCCGGTAATGTTCTCAGATGGAGTATCCACGGATATATTGTCTCCAATAAATGCTGTAACATTGGAATTTCCTTCATCTGAAGACTCATTACTTGTCATCGAATATGTTGATATGCAATCGTTATAGTCAAGTTGCTCAATTTGTGTAGACAATTTTGTTGGAATTTCTTTTGTCACCGAATTACTTATTCTAACTACTGGACGGACAATAGAGTCTAAACTTTTCATTTGGCCGGTAATGTTCACAGATGGAGTATCCACGGATATATTGTCTCCAATAACTGCTGTAACATTGGAATTTCCTTCATCTGAAGACTCATTACTTGTCATCGAATATGTTGATATGCAATCGTTATAGTCAAGTTGCTCAATTTGTGTAGACAATTTTGTTGGAATTTCTATTGTCACCGATTTACTTATTCCAACTACTGGACGGACAATAGAGTCTAAACATTTCATTTGGCCGGTAATGTTCACAGATGGAGTATCCACGGATATATTGTCTCCAATAACTGCTGTAACATTGGAATTTCCTTCATCTGAAGACTCATTACTTGTCATCGAATATGTTGATATGCAATCGTTATAGTCAAGTTGCTCAATTTGTGTAGACAATTTTGTTGGAATTTCTATTGTCACCGAATTACTTATTCCAACTACTGGACGGACAATAGAGTCTAAACTTTTCATTTGGCCGGTAATGTTCACAGATGGAGTATCCACGGATATATTGTCTCCAATACCTGCCGTAACATTGGAATTTCCTTCATCTGAAGACTCATAACTTGTCATCGAATATGTTGATATGCAATCGTTATAGTCAATTTGCTCAATTTGTTTAGACAATTTTGTTGGAATTTGTATTGTCACCGAATTACTTATTCCAACTACTGGCCGGACAATAGTCTAAATTTTTCATTTGGTCGGTAATGTTCACAGATGGAGTATCCACGGATATGTTGTCTCCAATAACTGCTGTAACATTGGAATTTCCTTCATCTGAAGACTCATTACTTGTCATCGAATATGTTGATATGCAATCGTTATAGTCAATTTGCTCAATTTGTGTAGACAATTTTGTTGGAATTTCTATTGTCACCGAATTACTTATTCCAACTACTGGACGGACAATAGTCTAAACTTTTCATTTGGCCGGCAATGTTCACAGATGGAGTATCCACGGATATATTGTCTTCTATAACTGCTGTAACATTGGAATTTCCTTCATCTGAAGACTCATTACTTGTCATCAAATATGTTGGTATGCAATCCTTATAGTCAAGTTGCTCAATTTGTGTAGTCAATTTTGTTGGAATTTCTATTGTCACCGAATTACTTATTCTAACTACTGGACGGACAATAGAGTCTAAACATTTCATTTGGCCGGTAATGTTCTCAGATGGAGTATTAACGGATATATTGTCTCCAATAACTGCTGTAACATTGGAATTTCCTTCATCTGAAGACTCATTACTTGTCATCGAATATGTTGATATGCAATCGTTATAGTCAAGTTGCTCAATTTGTGTAGACAATTTTGTTGGAATTTCTATTGTCACTGAATTACTTATTCCAACTACTGGACGGACAATAGAGTCTAAATTTTCATTTGGCCGGTAATGTTCACAGATGGAGTATCCACGGATATATTGTCTCCAATAACTGCTGTAACATTGGAATTTCCTTCATCTGAAGACTCATTACTTGTCATCGAATATGTTGATAAGCAATCGTTATAGTCAAGTTGCTCAATTTGTGTAGACAATTTTGTTGGAATTTCTATTGTCACCGAATTACTTATTCCAACTACTGGACGGATAATAGTCTAAACTTTTCATTTGGCCGGCAATGTTCACAGATGGAGTATCCACGGATATATTGTCTTCTATAACTGCTGTAACATTGGAATTTCCTTCATCTGAAGACTCATTACTTGTCATCGAATATGTTGATATGCAATCGTTATAGTCAAGTTTCTCAATTTGTGTAGACAATTTTGTTGGAATTTCTATTGTCACCGAATTACTTATTCCAACTACTGGACGGATAATAGTCTAAACTTTGCATTTGGCCGGCAATGTTCACAGATGGAGTATCCACGGATATATTGTCTTCTATAACTGCTGTAACATTGGAATTTCCTTCATCTGAAGACTCATTACTTGTCATCGAATATGTTGATATGCAATCGTTATAGTCAATTTGCTCAATTTGTGTAGACAATTTTGTTGGAATTTCTATTGTCACCGAATTACTTATTCCAACTACTGGCCGGACAATAGTCTAAATTTTTCATTTGGTCGGTAATGTTCACAGATGGAGTATCCACGGATATGTTGTCTCCAATAACTGCTGTAACATTGGAATTTCCTTCATCTGAAGACTCATTACTTGTCATCGAATATGTTGATATGCAATCGTTATAGTCAATTTGCTCAATTTGTGTAGACAATTTTGTTGGAATTTCTATTGTCACCGAATTACTTATTCCAACTACTGGACGGACAATAGTCTAAACTTTTCATTTGGCCGGCAATGTTCACAGATGGAGTATCCACGGATATATTGTCTTCTATAACTGCTGTAACATTGGAATTTCCTTCATCTGAAGACTCATTACTTGTCATCAAATATGTTGGTATGCAATCCTTATAGTCAAGTTGCTCAATTTGTGTAGTCAATTTTGTTGGAATTTCTATTGTCACCGAATTACTTATTCTAACTACTGGACGGACAATAGAGTCTAAACATTTCATTTGGCCGGTAATGTTCTCAGATGGAGTATTAACGGATATATTGTTTCCAATAACTGCTGTAACATTGGAATTTCCTTCATCTGAAGACTCATTACTTGTCATCGAATATGTTGATATGCAATCGTTATAGTCAAGTTGCTCAATTTGTGTAGACAATTTTGTTGGAATTTCTATTGTCACTGAATTACTTATTCCAACTACTGGACGGACAATAGAGTCTAAACTTTTCATTTGGCCGGTAATGTTCACAGATGGAGTATCCACGGATATATTGTCTCCAATAACTGCTGTAACATTGGAATTTCCTTCATCTGAAGACTCATTACTTGTCATCGAATATGTTGATAAGCAATCGTTATAGTCAAGTTGCTCAATTTGTGTAGACAATTTTGTTGGAATTTCTATTGTCACCGAATTACTTATTCCAACTACTGGACGGATAATAGTCTAAACTTTTCATTTGGCCGGCAATGTTCACAGATGGAGTATCCACGGATATATTGTCTTCTATAACTGCTGTAACATTGGAATTTCCTTCATCTGAAGACTCATTACTTGTCATCGAATATGTTGATATGCAATCGTTATAGTCAAGTTGCTCAATTTGTGTAGACAATTTTGTTGGAATTTCTATTGTCACCGATTTACTTATTCCAACTACTGGACGGACAATAGAGTCTAAACATTTCATTTGGCCGGTAATGTTCACAGATGGAGTATCCACGGATATATTGTCTCCAATAACTGCTGTAACATTGGAATTTCCTTCATCTGAAGACTCATTACTTGTCATCGAATATGTTGATATGCAATCGTTATAGTCAAGTTGCTCAATTTGTGTAGACAATTTTGTTGGAATTTCTATTGTCACCGAATTACTTATTCCAACTACTGGACGGATAACAGTCTAAACTTTTCATTTGGCCGGCAATGTTCACAGATGGAGTATCCACGGATATATTGTCTCCAATAAATGCTGTAACATTGGAATTTCCTTCATCTGAAGACTCATTACTTGTCATCGAATATGTTGATATGCAATCGTTATAGTCAAGTTTCTCAATTTGTGTAGACAATTTTGTTGGAATTTCTATTGTCACCGAATTACTTATTCCAACTACTGGACGGACAATAGAGTCTAAACATTTCATTTGGCCGGTAATGTTCTCAGATGGAGTATCCACGGATATATTGTCTCCAATAACTGCTGTAACATTGGAATTTCTTTCATCTGAAGACTCATTACTTGTCATCGAATATGTTGATATGCAATCGTTATACTCAAGTTGCTCAATTTGTGTAGACAATTTTGTTGGAATTTCTATTGTCACTGAATTACTTATTCCAACTACTGGACGGACAATAGAGTCTAAACTTTTCATTTGGCCGGTAATGTTCACAGATGGAGTATCCACGGATATATTGTCTCCAATAACTGCTGTAACATTGGAATTTCCTTCATCTGAAGACTCATTACTTGTCATCGAATATGTTGATAAGCAATCGTTATAGTCAAGTTGCTCAATTTGTGTAGACAATTTTGTTGGAATTTCTATTGTCACCGAATTACTTATTCCAACTACTGGACGGATAATAGTCTAAACTTTTCATTTGGCCGGCAATGTTCACAGATGGAGTATCCACGGATATATTGTCTTCTATAACTGCTGTAACATTGGAATTTCCTTCATCTGAAGACTCATTACTTGTCATCGAATATGTTGATATGCAATCGTTATAGTCAAGTTGCTCAATTTGTGTAGACAATTTTGTTGGAATTTCTATTGACACCGATTTACTTATTCCAACTACTGGACGGACAATAGAGTCTAAACATTTCATTTGGCCGGTAATGTTCACAGATGGAGTATCCACGGATATATTGTCTCCAATAACTGCTGTAACATTGGAATTTCCTTCATCTGAAGACTCATTACTTGTCATCGAATATGTTGATATGCAATCGTTATAGTCAAGTTGCTCAATTTGTGTAGACAATTTTGTTGGAATTTCTATTGTCACCGAATTACTTATTCCAACTACTGGATGGACAATAGAGTCTAAACTTTTCATTTGGCCGGTAATGTTCACAGATGGAGTATCCACGGATATATTGTCTCCAATACCTGCCGTAACATTGGAATTTCCTTCATCTGAAGACTCATAACTTGTCATCGAATATGTTGATATGCAATCGTTATAGTCAAGTTGCTCAATTTGTGTAGACAACTTTGTTGGAATTTCTATTGTCTCCGAATTACTTATTCCAACTACTGGACGGACAATAGAGTCTAGAATTTTCATTTGGCCGGTAATGTTCACAGATGGAGTATCCACGGATATATTGTCTCCAATAACTGCTGCAACATTGGAATTTCCTTCATCTGAAGACTCATTACTTGTCATCGAATATGTTGATATGCAATCGTTATAGTCAAGTTGCTCAATTTGTTTAGACAATTTTGTTGGAATTTGTATTGTCACCGAATTACTTATTCCAACTACTGGCCGGACAATAGTCTAAATTTTTCATTTGGTCGGTAATGTTCACAGATGGAGTATCCACGGATATGTTGTCTCCAATAACTGCTGTAACATTGGAATTTCCTTCATCTGAAGACTCATTACTTGTCATCGAATATGTTGATATGCAATCGTTATAGTCAAGTTGCTCAATTTGTGTAGACAATTTTGTTGGAATTTCTATTGTCACCGAATTACTTATTCCAACTACTGGACGGATAATAGTCTAAACTTTTCATTTGGCCGGCAATGTTCACAGATGGAGTATCCACGGATATATTGTCTTCTATAACTGCTGTAGCATTGGTATTTCCTTCATCTGAAGACTCATTACTTGTCATCGAATATGTTGATATGCAATCTTTATAGTCAAGTTGCTCAATTTGTGTAGACAATTTTGTTGGAATTTCTATTGTCACCGAATGGCTTATTCCAACTACTGGACGGACAATAGAGTCTAAACTTTTCATTTGGCCGGTAATGTTCACAGATGGAGTATCCACGGATATATTGTCTCCAATACCTGCCGTAACATTGGAATTTCCTTCATCTGAAGACTCATAACTTGTCATCGAATATGTTGATATGCAATCGTTATAGTCAATTTGCTCAATTTGTTTAGACAATTTTGTTGGAATTTGTATTGTCACCGAATTACTTATTCCAACTACTGGCCGGACAATAGTCTAAATTTTTCATTTGGTCGGTAATGTTCACAGATGGAGTATCCACGGATATGTTGTCTCCAATAACTGCTGTAACATTGGAATTTCCTTCATCTGAAGACTCATTACTTGTCATCGAATATGTTGATATGCAATCGTTATAGTCAATTTGCTCAATTTGTGTAGACAATTTTGTTGGAATTTCTATTGTCACCGAATTACTTATTCCAACTACTGGACGGACAATAGTCTAAAATTTTCATTTGGCCGGCAATGTTCACAGATGGAGTATCCACGGATATATTGTCTTCTATAACTGCTGTAACATTGGAATTTCCTTCATCTGAAGACTCATTACTTGTCATCAAATATGTTGGTATGCAATCCTTATAGTCAAGTTGCTCAATTTGTGTAGTCAATTTTGTTGGAATTTCTATTGTCACCGAATTACTTATTCTAACTACTGGACGGACAATAGAGTCTAAACATTTCATTTGGCCGGTAATGTTCTCAGATGGAGTATTAACGGATATATTGTCTCCAATAACTGCAGTAACATTGGAATTTCCTTCATCTGAAGACTCATTACTTGTCATCGAATATGTTGATATGCAATCGTTATAGTCAAGTTGCTCAATTTGTGTAGACAATTTTGTTGGAATTTCTATTGTCACTGAATTACTTATTCCAACTACTGGACGGACAATAGAGTCTAAACTTTTCATTTGGCCGGTAATGTTCACAGATGGAGTATCCACGGATATTTGTCTCCAATAACTGCTGTAACATTGGAATTTCCTTCATCTGAAGACTCATTACTTGTCATCGAATATGTTGATAAGCAATCGTTATAGTCAAGTTGCTCAATTTGTGTAGACAATTTTGTTGGAATTTCTATTGTCACCGAATTACTTATTCCAACTACTGGACGGATAATAGTCTAAACTTTTCATTTGGCCGGCAATGTTCACAGATGGAGTATCCACGGATATATTGTCTTCTATAACTGCTGTAACATTGGAATTTCCTTCATCTGAAGACTCATTACTTGTCATCGAATATGTTGATATGCAATCGTTATAGTCAAGTTTCTCAATTTGTGTAGACAATTTTGTTGGAATTTCTATTGTCACCGAATTACTTATTCCAACTACTGGACGGACAATAGAGTCTAAACATTTCATTTGGCCGGTAATGTTCTCAGATGGAGTATCCACGGATATATTGTCTCCAATAACTGCTGTAACATTGGAATTTCTTTCATCTGAAGACTCATTACTTGTCATCGAATATGTTGATATGCAATCGTTATAGTCAAGTTGCTCAATTTGTGTAGACAATTTTGTTGGAATTTCTATTGTCACCGAATTACTTATTCTAACTACTGGACGGACAATAGAGTCTAAACTTTTCATTTGGCCGGTAATGTTCACAGATGGAGTATCCACGGATATATTGTCTCCAATAACTTCTGTAACATTGGAATTTCCTTCATCTGAAGACTCATTACTTGTCACCGAATATGTTGATATGCAATCGTTATACTCAAGTTGCTCAATTTGTGTAGACAATTTTGTTGGAATTTCTGTTGTCACCGAATTACTTATTCCAACTACTGGACGGACAATAGAGTCTAAACTTTTCATTTGGCCGGCAATGTTCACAGATGGAGTATCCACGGATATATTGTCTCCAATAACTGCTGTAACATTGGAATTTCCTTCATCTGAAGACTCATTACTTGTCATCGAATATGTTGATATGCAATCGTTATAGTCAAGTTTCTCAATTTGTGTAGACAATTTTGTTGGAATTTCTTTTGTCACCGAATTACTTATTCTAACTACTGGACGGACAATAGAGTCTAAACGTTTCATTTGGCCGGTAATGTTCACAGATGGAGTATCCACGGATATATTGTCTCCAATAACTGCTGTAACATTGGAATTTCCTTCATCTGAAGACTCATTACTTGTCATCGAATATGTTGATATGCAATCGTTATAGTCAAGTTGCTCAATTTGTGTAGACAATTTTGTTGGAATTTCTATTGTCACCGAATTACTTATTCCAACTACTGGACGGACAATAGTCTAAACTTTTCATTTGGCCGGCAATGTTCACAGATGGAGTATCCACGGATATATTGTCTTCTATAACTGCTGTAACATTGGAATTTCCTTCATCTGAAGACTCATTACTTGTCATCAAATATGTTGGTATGCAATCCTTATAGTCAAGTTGCTCAATTTGTGTAGTCAATTTTGTTGGAATTTCTATTGTCACCGAATTACTTATTCTAACTACTGGACGGACAATAGAGTCTAAACATTTCATTTGGCCGGTAATGTTCTCAGATGGAGTATTAACGGATATATTGTTTCCAATAACTGCTGTAACATTGGAATTTCCTTCATCTGAAGACTCATTACTTGTCATCGAATATGTTGATATTCAATCGTTATAGTCAAGTTGCACAATTTGTGTAGACAATTTTGTTGGAATTTCTATTGTCACCGAATTACTTATTCCAACTACTGGACGGATAATAGTCTAAACTTTTCATTTGGCCGGCAATGTTCACAGATGGAGTATCCACGGATATATTGTCTTCTATAACTGCTGTAACATTGGAATTTCCTTCATCTGAAGACTCATTACTTGTCATCGAATATGTTGATATGCAATCGTTATAGTCAAGTTTCTCAATTTGTGTAGACAATTTTGTTGGAATTTCTATTGTCACCGAATTACTTATTCCAACTACTGGACGGATAATAGTCTAAACTTTGCATTTGGCCGGCAATGTTCACAGATGGAGTATCCACGGATATATTGTCTTCTATAACTGCTGTAACATTGGAATTTCCTTCATCTGAAGACTCATTACTTGTCATCGAATATGTTGATATGCAATCGTTATAGTCAATTTGCTCAATTTGTGTAGACAAATTTGTTGGAATTTCTATTGTCACCGAATTACTTATTCCAACTACTGGCCGGACAATAGTCTAAATTTTTCATTTGGTCGGTAATGTTCACAGATGGAGTATCCACGGATATGTTGTCTCCAATAACTGCTGTAACATTGGAATTTCCTTCATCTGAAGACTCATTACTTGTCATCGAATATGTTGATATGCAATCGTTATAGTCAATTTGCTCAATTTGTGTAGACAATTTTGTTGGAATTTCTATTGTCACCGAATTACTTATTCCAACTACTGGACGGACAATAGTCTAAACTTTTCATTTGGCCGGCAATGTTCACAGATGGAGTATCCACGGATATATTGTCTTCTATAACTGCTGTAACATTGGAATTTCCTTCATCTGAAGACTCATTACTTGTCATCAAATATGTTGGTATGCAATCCTTATAGTCAAGTTGCTCAATTTGTGTAGTCAATTTTGTTGGAATTTCTATTGTCACCGAATTACTTATTCTAACTACTGGACGGACAATAGAGTCTAAACATTTCATTTGGCCGGTAATGTTCTCAGATGGAGTATTAACGGATATATTGTTTCCAATAACTGCTGTAACATTGGAATTTCCTTCATCTGAAGACTCATTACTTGTCATCGAATATGTTGATATGCAATCGTTATAGTCAAGTTGCTCAATTTGTGTAGACAATTTTGTTGGAATTTCTATTGTCACTGAATTACTTATTCCAACTACTGGACGGACAATAGAGTCTAAACTTTTCATTTGGCCGGTAATGTTCACAGATGGAGTATCCACGGATATATTGTCTCCAATAACTGCTGTAACATTGGAATTTCCTTCATCTGAAGACTCATTACTTGTCATCGAATATGTTGATAAGCAATCGTTATAGTCAAGTTGCTCAATTTGTGTAGACAATTTTGTTGGAATTTCTATTGTCACCGAATTACTTATTCCAACTACTGGACGGATAATAGTCTAAACTTTTCATTTGGCCGGCAATGTTCACAGATGGAGTATCCACGGATATATTGTCTTCTATAACTGCTGTAACATTGGAATTTCCTTCATCTGAAGACTCATTACTTGTCATCGAATATGTTGATATGCAATCGTTATAGTCAAGTTGCTCAATTTGTGTAGACAATTTTGTTGGAATTTCTATTGTCACCGATTTACTTATTCCAACTACTGGACGGACAATAGAGTCTAAACATTTCATTTGGCCGGTAATGTTCACAGATGGAGTATCCACGGATATATTGTCTCCAATAACTGCTGTAACATTGGAATTTCCTTCATCTGAAGACTCATTACTTGTCATCGAATATGTTGATATGCAATCGTTATAGTCAAGTTGCTCAATTTGTGTAGACAATTTTGTTGGAATTTCTATTGTCACCGAATTACTTATTCCAACTACTGGACGGATAATAGTCTAAACTTTTCATTTGGCCGGCAATGTTCACAGATGGAGTATCCACGGATATATTGTCTTCTATAACTGCTGTAACATTGGAATTTCCTTCATCTGAAGACTCATTACTTGTCATCGAATATGTTGATATGCAATCGTTATAGTCAAGTTTCTCAATTTGTGTAGACAATTTTGTTGGAATTTCTATTGTCACCGAATTACTTATTCCAACTACTGGACGGACAATAGAGTCTAAACATTTCATTTGGCCGGTAATGTTCTCAGATGGAGTATCCACGGATATATTGTCTCCAATAACTGCTGTAACATTGGAATTTCTTTCATCTGAAGACTCATTACTTGTCATCGAATATGTTGATATGCAATCGTTATAGTCAAGTTGCTCAATTTGTGTAGACAATTTTGTTGGAATTTCTATTGTCACCGAATTACTTATTCTAACTACTGGACGGACAATAGAGTCTAAACTTTTCATTTGGCCGGTAATGTTCACAGATGGAGTATCCACGGATATATTGTCTCCAATAACTTCTGTAACATTGGAATTTCCTTCATCTGAAGACTCATTACTTGTCACCGAATATGTTGATATGCAATCGTTATACTCAAGTTGCTCAATTTGTGTAGACAATTTTGTTGGAATTTCTGTTGTCACCGAATTACTTATTCCAACTACTGGACGGACAATAGAGTCTAAACTTTTCATTTGGCCGGCAATGTTCACAGATGGAGTATCCACGGATATATTGTCTCCAATAACTGCTGTAACATTGGAATTTCCTTCATCTGAAGACTCATTACTTGTCATCGAATATGTTGATATGCAATCGTTATAGTCAAGTTTCTCAATTTGTGTAGACAATTTTGTTGGAATTTCTTTTGTCACCGAATTACTTATTCTAACTACTGGACGGACAATAGAGTCTAAACGTTTCATTTGGCCGGTAATGTTCACAGATGGAGTATCCACGGATATATTGTCTCCAATAACTGCTGTAACATTGGAATTTCCTTCATCTGAAGACTCATTACTTGTCATCGAATATGTTGATATGCAATCGTTATAGTCAAGTTGCTCAATTTGTGTAGACAATTTTGTTGGAATTTCTATTGTCACCGAATTACTTATTCCAACTACTGGACGGACAATAGTCTAAACTTTTCATTTGGCCGGCAATGTTCACAGATGGAGTATCCACGGATATATTGTCTTCTATAACTGCTGTAACATTGGAATTTCCTTCATCTGAAGACTCATTACTTGTCATCAAATATGTTGGTATGCAATCCTTATAGTCAAGTTGCTCAATTTGTGTAGTCAATTTTGTTGGAATTTCTATTGTCACCGAATTACTTATTCTAACTACTGGACGGACAATAGAGTCTAAACATTTCATTTGGCCGGTAATGTTCTCAGATGGAGTATTAACGGATATATTGTTTCCAATAACTGCTGTAACATTGGAATTTCCTTCATCTGAAGACTCATTACTTGTCATCGAATATGTTGATATTCAATCGTTATAGTCAAGTTGCACAATTTGTGTAGACAATTTTGTTGGAATTTCTATTGTCACCGAATTACTTATTCCAACTACTGGACGGATAATAGTCTAAACTTTTCATTTGGCCGGCAATGTTCACAGATGGAGTATCCACGGATATATTGTCTTCTATAACTGCTGTAACATTGGAATTTCCTTCATCTGAAGACTCATTACTTGTCATCGAATATGTTGATATGCAATCGTTATAGTCAAGTTTCTCAATTTGTGTAGACAATTTTGTTGGAATTTCTATTGTCACCGAATTACTTATTCCAACTACTGGACGGATAATAGTCTAAACTTTGCATTTGGCCGGCAATGTTCACAGATGGAGTATCCACGGATATATTGTCTTCTATAACTGCTGTAACATTGGAATTTCCTTCATCTGAAGACTCATTACTTGTCATCGAATATGTTGATATGCAATCGTTATAGTCAATTTGCTCAATTTGTGTAGACAAATTTGTTGGAATTTCTATTGTCACCGAATTACTTATTCCAACTACTGGCCGGACAATAGTCTAAATTTTTCATTTGGTCGGTAATGTTCACAGATGGAGTATCCACGGATATGTTGTCTCCAATAACTGCTGTAACATTGGAATTTCCTTCATCTGAAGACTCATTACTTGTCATCGAATATGTTGATATGCAATCGTTATAGTCAATTTGCTCAATTTGTGTAGACAATTTTGTTGGAATTTCTATTGTCACCGAATTACTTATTCCAACTACTGGACGGACAATAGTCTAAACTTTTCATTTGGCCGGCAATGTTCACAGATGGAGTATCCACGGATATATTGTCTTCTATAACTGCTGTAACATTGGAATTTCCTTCATCTGAAGACTCATTACTTGTCATCAAATATGTTGGTATGCAATCCTTATAGTCAAGTTGCTCAATTTGTGTAGTCAATTTTGTTGGAATTTCTATTGTCACCGAATTACTTATTCTAACTACTGGACGGACAATAGAGTCTAAACATTTCATTTGGCCGGAAATGTTCTCAGATGGAGTATTAACGGATATATTGTTTCCAATAACTGCTGTAACATTGGAATTTCCTTCATCTGAAGACTCATTACTTGTCATCGAATATGTTGATATGCAATCGTTATAGTCAAGTTGCTCAATTTGTGTAGACAATTTTGTTGGAATTTCTATTGTCACTGAATTACTTATTCCAACTACTGGACGGACAATAGAGTCTAAACTTTTCATTTGGCCGGTAATGTTCACAGATGGAGTATCCACGGATATATTGTCTCCAATAACTGCTGTAACATTGGAATTTCCTTCATCTGAAGACTCATTACTTGTCATCGAATATGTTGATAAGCAATCGTTATAGTCAAGTTGCTCAATTTGTGTAGACAATTTTGTTGGAATTTCTATTGTCACCGAATTACTTATTCCAACTACTGGACGGATAATAGTCTAAACTTTTCATTTGGCCGGCAATGTTCACAGATGGAGTATCCACGGATATATTGTCTTCTATAACTGCTGTAACATTGGAATTTCCTTCATCTGAAGACTCATTACTTGTCATCGAATATGTTGATATGCAATCGTTATAGTCAAGTTGCTCAATTTGTGTAGACAATTTTGTTGGAATTTCTATTGTCACCGATTTACTTATTCCAACTACTGGACGGACAATAGAGTCTAAACATTTCATTTGGCCGGTAATGTTCACAGATGGAGTATCCACGGATATATTGTCTCCAATAACTGCTGTAACATTGGAATTTCCTTCATCTGAAGACTCATTACTTGTCATCGAATATGTTGATATGCAATCGTTATAGTCAAGTTGCTCAATTTGTGTAGACAATTTTGTTGGAATTTCTATTGTCACCGAATTACTTATTCCAACTACTGGACGGACAATAGAGTCTAAACTTTTCATTTGGCAGGTGATGTTCACAGATGGAGTATCCACGGATATATTGTCTCCAATAACTGCTGTAACATTGGAATTTCCTTCATCTGAAGACTCATTACTTGTCATCGAATATGTTGATATGCAATCGTTATAGTCAAGTTGCTCAATTTGTGTAGACAATTTTGTTGGAATTTCTATTGTCACCGAATTACTTATTCCAACTACTGGATGGACAATAGAGTCTAAACTTTTCATTTGGCCGGTAATGTTCACAGATGGAGTATCCACGGATATATTGTCTCCAATACCTGCCGTAACATTGGAATTTCCTTCATCTGAAGACTCATAACTTGTCATCGAATATGTTGATATGCAATCGTTATAGTCAAGTTGCTCAATTTGTGTAGACAACTTTGTTGGAATTTCTATTGTCTCCGAATTACTTATTCCAACTACTGGACGGACAATAGAGTCTAGAATTTTCATTTGGCCGGTAATGTTCACAGATGGAGTATCCACGGATATATTGTCTCCAATAACTGCTGCAACATTGGAATTTCCTTCATCTGAAGACTCATTACTTGTCATCGAATATGTTGATATGCAATCGTTATAGTCAAGTTGCTCAATTTGTTTAGACAATTTTGTTGGAATTTGTATTGTCACCGAATTACTTATTCCAACTACTGGCCGGACAATAGTCTAAATTTTTCATTTTGTCGGTAATGTTCACAGATGGAGTATCCACGGATATGTTGTCTCCAATAACTGCTGTAACATTGGAATTTCCTTCATCTGAAGACTCATTACTTGTCATCGAATATGTTGATATGCAATCGTTATAGTCAAGTTGCTCAATTTGTGTAGACAATTTTGTTGGAATTTCTATTGTCACCGAATTACTTATTCCAACTACTGGACGGATAATAGTCTAAACTTTTCATTTGGCCGGCAATGTTCACAGATGGAGTATCCACGGATATATTGTCTTCTATAACTGCTGTAGCATTGGTATTTCCTTCATCTGAAGACTCATTACTTGTCATCGAATATGTTGATATGCAATCTTTATAGTCAAGTTGCTCAATTTGTGTAGACAATTTTGTTGGAATTTCTATTGTCACCGAATTACTTATTCCAACTACTGGACGGACAATAGAGTCTAAACATTTCATTTGGCCGGTAATGTTCTCAGATGGAGTATCCACGGATATATTGTCTCCAATAAATGCTGTAACATTGGAATTTCCTTCATCTGAAGACTCATTACTTGTCATCGAATATGTTGATATGCAATCGTTATAGTCAAGTTGCTCAATTTGTGTAGACAATTTTGTTGGAATTTCTTTTGTCACCGAATTACTTATTCTAACTACTGGACGGACAATAGAGTCTAAACTTTTCATTTGGCCGGTAATGTTCACAGATGGAGTATCCACGGATATATTGTCTCCAATAACTGCTGTAACATTGGAATTTCCTTCATCTGAAGACTCATTACTTGTCATCGAATATGTTGATATGCAATCGTTATAGTCAAGTTGCTCAATTTGTGTAGACAATTTTGTTGGAATTTCTATTGTCACCGATTTACTTATTCCAACTACTGGACGGACAATAGAGTCTAAACATTTCATTTGGCCGGTAATGTTCACAGATGGAGTATCCACGGATATATTGTCTCCAATAACTGCTGTAACATTGGAATTTCCTTCATCTGAAGACTCATTACTTGTCATCGAATATGTTGATATGCAATCGTTATAGTCAAGTTGCTCAATTTGTGTAGACAATTTTGTTGGAATTTCTATTGTCACCGAATTACTTATTCCAACTACTGGACGGACAATAGAGTCTAAACTTTTCATTTGGCCGGTAATGTTCACAGATGGAGTATCCACGGATATATTGTCTCCAATACCTGCCGTAACATTGGAATTTCCTTCATCTGAAGACTCATAACTTGTCATCGAATATGTTGATATGCAATCGTTATAGTCAATTTGCTCAATTTGTTTAGACAATTTTGTTGGAATTTGTATTGTCACCGAATTACTTATTCCAACTACTGGCCGGACAATAGTCTAAATTTTTCATTTGGTCGGTAATGTTCACAGATGGAGTATCCACGGATATGTTGTCTCCAATAACTGCTGTAACATTGGAATTTCCTTCATCTGAAGACTCATTACTTGTCATCGAATATGTTGATATGCAATCGTTATAGTCAATTTGCTCAATTTGTGTAGACAATTTTGTTGGAATTTCTATTGTCACCGAATTACTTATTCCAACTACTGGACGGACAATAGTCTAAACTTTTCATTTGGCCGGCAATGTTCACAGATGGAGTATCCACGGATATATTGTCTTCTATAACTGCTGTAACATTGGAATTTCCTTCATCTGAAGACTCATTACTTGTCACCGAATATGTTGATATGCAATCGTTATACTCAAGTTGCTCAATTTGTGTAGACAATTTTGTTGGAATTTCTGTTGTCACCGAATTACTTATTCCAACTACTGGACGGACAATAGAGTCTAAACTTTTCATTTGGCCGGCAATGTTCACAGATGGAGTATCCACGGATATATTGTCTCCAATAACTGCTGTAACATTGGAATTTCCTTCATCTGAAGACTCATTACTTGTCATCGAATATGTTGATATGCAATCGTTATAGTCAAGTTTCTCAATTTGTGTAGACAATTTTGTTGGAATTTCTTTTGTCACCGAATTACTTATTCTAACTACTGGACGGACAATAGAGTCTAAACGTTTCATTTGGCCGGTAATGTTCACAGATGGAGTATCCACGGATATATTGTCTCCAATAACTGCTGTAACATTGGAATTTCCTTCATCTGAAGACTCATTACTTGTCATCGAATATGTTGATATGCAATCGTTATAGTCAAGTTGCTCAATTTGTGTAGACAATTTTGTTGGAATTTCTATTGTCACCGAATTACTTATTCCAACTACTGGACGGACAATAGTCTAAACTTTTCATTTGGCCGGCAATGTTCACAGATGGAGTATCCACGGATATATTGTCTTCTATAACTGCTGTAACATTGGAATTTCCTTCATCTGAAGACTCATTACTTGTCATCAAATATGTTGGTATGCAATCCTTATAGTCAAGTTGCTCAATTTGTGTAGTCAATTTTGTTGGAATTTCTATTGTCACCGAATTACTTATTCTAACTACTGGACGGACAATAGAGTCTAAACATTTCATTTGGCCGGTAATGTTCTCAGATGGAGTATTAACGGATATATTGTTTCCAATAACTGCTGTAACATTGGAATTTCCTTCATCTGAAGACTCATTACTTGTCATCGAATATGTTGATATTCAATCGTTATAGTCAAGTTGCACAATTTGTGTAGACAATTTTGTTGGAATTTCTATTGTCACCGAATTACTTATTCCAACTACTGGACGGATAATAGTCTAAACTTTTCATTTGGCCGGCAATGTTCACAGATGGAGTATCCACGGATATATTGTCTTCTATAACTGCTGTAACATTGGAATTTCCTTCATCTGAAGACTCATTACTTGTCATCGAATATGTTGATATGCAATCGTTATAGTCAAGTTTCTCAATTTGTGTAGACAATTTTGTTGGAATTTCTATTGTCACCGAATTACTTATTCCAACTACTGGACGGATAATAGTCTAAACTTTGCATTTGGCCGGCAATGTTCACAGATGGAGTATCCACGGATATATTGTCTTCTATAACTGCTGTAACATTGGAATTTCCTTCATCTGAAGACTCATTACTTGTCATCGAATATGTTGATATGCAATCGTTATAGTCAATTTGCTCAATTTGTGTAGACAAATTTGTTGGAATTTCTATTGTCACCGAATTACTTATTCCAACTACTGGCCGGACAATAGTCTAAATTTTTCATTTGGTCGGTAATGTTCACAGATGGAGTATCCACGGATATGTTGTCTCCAATAACTGCTGTAACATTGGAATTTCCTTCATCTGAAGACTCATTACTTGTCATCGAATATGTTGATATGCAATCGTTATAGTCAATTTGCTCAATTTGTGTAGACAATTTTGTTGGAATTTCTATTGTCACCGAATTACTTATTCCAACTACTGGACGGACAATAGTCTAAACTTTTCATTTGGCCGGCAATGTTCACAGATGGAGTATCCACGGATATATTGTCTTCTATAACTGCTGTAACATTGGAATTTCCTTCATCTGAAGACTCATTACTTGTCATCAAATATGTTGGTATGCAATCCTTATAGTCAAGTTGCTCAATTTGTGTAGTCAATTTTGTTGGAATTTCTATTGTCACCGAATTACTTATTCTAACTACTGGACGGACAATAGAGTCTAAACATTTCATTTGGCCGGTAATGTTCTCAGATGGAGTATTAACGGATATATTGTTTCCAATAACTGCTGTAACATTGGAATTTCCTTCATCTGAAGACTCATTACTTGTCATCGAATATGTTGATATGCAATCGTTATAGTCAAGTTGCTCAATTTGTGTAGACAATTTTGTTGGAATTTCTATTGTCACTGAATTACTTATTCCAACTACTGGACGGACAATAGAGTCTAAACTTTTCATTTGGCCGGTAATGTTCACAGATGGAGTATCCACGGATATATTGTCTCCAATAACTGCTGTAACATTGGAATTTCCTTCATCTGAAGACTCATTACTTGTCATCGAATATGTTGATAAGCAATCGTTATAGTCAAGTTGCTCAATTTGTGTAGACAATTTTGTTGGAATTTCTATTGTCACCGAATTACTTATTCCAACTACTGGACGGATAATAGTCTAAACTTTTCATTTGGCCGGCAATGTTCACAGATGGAGTATCCACGGATATATTGTCTTCTATAACTGCTGTAACATTGGAATTTCCTTCATCTGAAGACTCATTACTTGTCATCGAATATGTTGATATGCAATCGTTATAGTCAAGTTGCTCAATTTGTGTAGACAATTTTGTTGGAATTTCTATTGTCACCGATTTACTTATTCCAACTACTGGACGGACAATAGAGTCTAAACATTTCATTTGGCCGGTAATGTTCACAGATGGAGTATCCACGGATATATTGTCTCCAATAACTGCTGTAACATTGGAATTTCCTTCATCTGAAGACTCATTACTTGTCATCGAATATGTTGATATGCAATCGTTATAGTCAAGTTGCTCAATTTGTGTAGACAATTTTGTTGGAATTTCTATTGTCACCGAATTACTTATTCCAACTACTGGACGGACAATAGAGTCTAAACTTTTCATTTGGCAGGTGATGTTCACAGATGGAGTATCCACGGATATATTGTCTCCAATAACTGCTGTAACATTGGAATTTCCTTCATCTGAAGACTCATTACTTGTCATCGAATATGTTGATATGCAATCGTTATAGTCAAGTTGCTCAATTTGTGTAGACAATTTTGTTGGAATTTCTATTGTCACCGAATTACTTATTCCAACTACTGGACGGATAATAGTCTAAACTTTTCATTTGGCCGGCAATGTTCACAGATGGAGTATCCACGGATATATTGTCTTCTATAACTGCTGTAACATTGGAATTTCCTTCATCTGAAGACTCATTACTTGTCATCGAATATGTTGATATGCAATCGTTATAGTCAAGTTTCTCAATTTGTGTAGACAATTTTGTTGGAATTTCTATTGTCACCGAATTACTTATTCCAACTACTGGACGGACAATAGAGTCTAAACATTTCATTTGGCCGGTAATGTTCTCAGATGGAGTATCCACGGATATATTGTCTCCAATAACTGCTGTAACATTGGAATTTCTTTCATCTGAAGACTCATTACTTGTCATCGAATATGTTGATATGCAATCGTTATAGTCAAGTTGCTCAATTTGTGTAGACAATTTTGTTGGAATTTCTATTGTCACCGAATTACTTATTCTAACTACTGGACGGACAATAGAGTCTAAACTTTTCATTTGGCCGGTAATGTTCACAGATGGAGTATCCACGGATATATTGTCTCCAATAACTTCTGTAACATTGGAATTTCCTTCATCTGAAGACTCATTACTTGTCACCGAATATGTTGATATGCAATCGTTATACTCAAGTTGCTCAATTTGTGTAGACAATTTTGTTGGAATTTCTGTTGTCACCGAATTACTTATTCCAACTACTGGACGGACAATAGAGTCTAAACTTTTCATTTGGCCGGCAATGTTCACAGATGGAGTATCCACGGATATATTGTCTCCAATAACTGCTGTAACATTGGAATTTCCTTCATCTGAAGACTCATTACTTGTCATCGAATATGTTGATATGCAATCGTTATAGTCAAGTTTCTCAATTTGTGTAGACAATTTTGTTGGAATTTCTTTTGTCACCGAATTACTTATTCTAACTACTGGACGGACAATAGAGTCTAAACGTTTCATTTGGCCGGTAATGTTCACAGATGGAGTATCCACGGATATATTGTCTCCAATAACTGCTGTAACATTGGAATTTCCTTCATCTGAAGACTCATTACTTGTCATCGAATATGTTGATATGCAATCGTTATAGTCAAGTTGCTCAATTTGTGTAGACAATTTTGTTGGAATTTCTATTGTCACCGAATTACTTATTCCAACTACTGGACGGACAATAGTCTAAACTTTTCATTTGGCCGGCAATGTTCACAGATGGAGTATCCACGGATATATTGTCTTCTATAACTGCTGTAACATTGGAATTTCCTTCATCTGAAGACTCATTACTTGTCATCAAATATGTTGGTATGCAATCCTTATAGTCAAGTTGCTCAATTTGTGTAGTCAATTTTGTTGGAATTTCTATTGTCACCTAATTACTTATTCTAACTACTGGACGGACAATAGAGTCTAAACATTTCATTTGGCCGGTAATGTTCTCAGATGGAGTATTAACGGATATATTGTTTCCAATAACTGCTGTAACATTGGAATTTCCTTCATCTGAAGACTCATTACTTGTCATCGAATATGTTGATATTCAATCGTTATAGTCAAGTTGCACAATTTGTGTAGACAATTTTGTTGGAATTTCTATTGTCACCGAATTACTTATTCCAACTACTGGACGGATAATAGTCTAAACTTTTCATTTGGCCGGCAATGTTCACAGATGGAGTATCCACGGATATATTGTCTTCTATAACTGCTGTAACATTGGAATTTCCTTCATCTGAAGACTCATTACTTGTCATCGAATATGTTGATATGCAATCGTTATAGTCAAGTTTCTCAATTTGTGTAGACAATTTTGTTGGAATTTCTATTGTCACCGAATTACTTATTCCAACTACTGGACGGATAATAGTCTAAACTTTGCATTTGGCCGGCAATGTTCACAGATGGAGTATCCACGGATATATTGTCTTCTATAACTGCTGTAACATTGGAATTTCCTTCATCTGAAGACTCATTACTTGTCATCGAATATGTTGATATGCAATCGTTATAGTCAATTTGCTCAATTTGTGTAGACAAATTTGTTGGAATTTCTATTGTCACCGAATTACTTATTCCAACTACTGGCCGGACAATAGTCTAAATTTTTCATTTGGTCGGTAATGTTCACAGATGGAGTATCCACGGATATGTTGTCTCCAATAACTGCTGTAACATTGGAATTTCCTTCATCTGAAGACTCATTACTTGTCATCGAATATGTTGATATGCAATCGTTATAGTCAATTTGCTCAATTTGTGTAGACAATTTTGTTGGAATTTCTATTGTCACCGAATTACTTATTCCAACTACTGGACGGACAATAGTCTAAACTTTTCATTTGGCCGGCAATGTTCACAGATGGAGTATCCACGGATATATTGTCTTCTATAACTGCTGTAACATTGGAATTTCCTTCATCTGAAGACTCATTACTTGTCATCAAATATGTTGGTATGCAATCCTTATAGTCAAGTTGCTCAATTTGTGTAGTCAATTTTGTTGGAATTTCTATTGTCACCGAATTACTTATTCTAACTACTGGACGGACAATAGAGTCTAAACATTTCATTTGGCCGGTAATGTTCTCAGATGGAGTATTAACGGATATATTGTTTCCAATAACTGCTGTAACATTGGAATTTCCTTCATCTGAAGACTCATTACTTGTCATCGAATATGTTGATATGCAATCGTTATAGTCAAGTTGCTCAATTTGTGTAGACAATTTTGTTGGAATTTCTATTGTCACTGAATTACTTATTCCAACTACTGGACGGACAATAGAGTCTAAACTTTTCATTTGGCCGGTAATGTTCACAGATGGAGTATCCACGGATATATTGTCTCCAATAACTGCTGTAACATTGGAATTTCCTTCATCTGAAGACTCATTACTTGTCATCGAATATGTTGATAAGCAATCGTTATAGTCAAGTTGCTCAATTTGTGTAGACAATTTTGTTGGAATTTCTATTGTCACCGAATTACTTATTCCAACTACTGGACGGATAATAGTCTAAACTTTTCATTTGGCCGGCAATGTTCACAGATGGAGTATCCACGGATATATTGTCTTCTATAACTGCTGTAACATTGGAATTTCCTTCATCTGAAGACTCATTACTTGTCATCGAATATGTTGATATGCAATCGTTATAGTCAAGTTGCTCAATTTGTGTAGACAATTTTGTTGGAATTTCTATTGTCACCGATTTACTTATTCCAACTACTGGACGGACAATAGAGTCTAAACATTTCATTTGGCCGGTAATGTTCACAGATGGAGTATCCACGGATATATTGTCTCCAATAACTGCTGTAACATTGGAATTTCCTTCATCTGAAGACTCATTACTTGTCATCGAATATGTTGATATGCAATCGTTATAGTCAAGTTGCTCAATTTGTGTAGACAATTTTGTTGGAATTTCTATTGTCACCGAATTACTTATTCCAACTACTGGACGGACAATAGAGTCTAAACTTTTCATTTGGCAGGTGATGTTCACAGATGGAGTATCCACGGATATATTGTCTCCAATAACTGCTGTAACATTGGAATTTCCTTCATCTGAAGACTCATTACTTGTCATCGAATATGTTGATATGCAATCGTTATAGTCAAGTTGCTCAATTTGTGTAGACAATTTTGTTGGAATTTCTATTGTCACCGAATTACTTATTCCAACTACTGGATGGACAATAGAGTCTAAACTTTTCATTTGGCCGGTAATGTTCACAGATGGAGTATCCACGGATATATTGTCTCCAATACCTGCCGTAACATTGGAATTTCCTTCATCTGAAGACTCATAACTTGTCATCGAATATGTTGATATGCAATCGTTATAGTCAAGTTGCTCAATTTGTGTAGACAACTTTGTTGGAATTTCTATTGTCTCCGAATTACTTATTCCAACTACTGGACGGACAATAGAGTCTAGAATTTTCATTTGGCCGGTAATGTTCACAGATGGAGTATCCACGGATATATTGTCTCCAATAACTGCTGCAACATTGGAATTTCCTTCATCTGAAGACTCATTACTTGTCATCGAATATGTTGATATGCAATCGTTATAGTCAAGTTGCTCAATTTGTTTAGACAATTTTGTTGGAATTTGTATTGTCACCGAATTACTTATTCCAACTACTGGCCGGACAATAGTCTAAATTTTTCATTTTGTCGGTAATGTTCACAGATGGAGTATCCACGGATATGTTGTCTCCAATAACTGCTGTAACATTGGAATTTCCTTCATCTGAAGACTCATTACTTGTCATCGAATATGTTGATATGCAATCGTTATAGTCAAGTTGCTCAATTTGTGTAGACAATTTTGTTGGAATTTCTATTGTCACCGAATTACTTATTCCAACTACTGGACGGATAATAGTCTAAACTTTTCATTTGGCCGGCAATGTTCACAGATGGAGTATCCACGGATATATTGTCTTCTATAACTGCTGTAGCATTGGTATTTCCTTCATCTGAAGACTCATTACTTGTCATCGAATATGTTGATATGCAATCTTTATAGTCAAGTTGCTCAATTTGTGTAGACAATTTTGTTGGAATTTCTATTGTCACCGAATTACTTATTCCAACTACTGGACGGACAATAGAGTCTAAACATTTCATTTGGCCGGTAATGTTCTCAGATGGAGTATCCACGGATATATTGTCTCCAATAAATGCTGTAACATTGGAATTTCCTTCATCTGAAGACTCATTACTTGTCATCGAATATGTTGATATGCAATCGTTATAGTCAAGTTGCTCAATTTGTGTAGACAATTTTGTTGGAATTTCTTTTGTCACCGAATTACTTATTCTAACTACTGGACGGACAATAGAGTCTAAACTTTTCATTTGGCCGGTAATGTTCACAGATGGAGTATCCACGGATATATTGTCTCCAATAACTGCTGTAACATTGGAATTTCCTTCATCTGAAGACTCATTACTTGTCATCGAATATGTTGATATGCAATCGTTATAGTCAAGTTGCTCAATTTGTGTAGACAATTTTGTTGGAATTTCTATTGTCACCGATTTACTTATTCCAACTACTGGACGGACAATAGAGTCTAAACATTTCATTTGGCCGGTAATGTTCACAGATGGAGTATCCACGGATATATTGTCTCCAATAACTGCTGTAACATTGGAATTTCCTTCATCTGAAGACTCATTACTTGTCATCGAATATGTTGATATGCAATCGTTATAGTCAAGTTGCTCAATTTGTGTAGACAATTTTGTTGGAATTTCTATTGTCACCGATTTACTTATTCCAACTACTGGACGGACAATAGAGTCTAAACATTTCATTTGGCCGGTAATGTTCACAGATGGAGTATCCACGGATATATTGTCTCCAATAACTGCTGTAACATTGGAATTTCCTTCATCTGAAGACTCATTACTTGTCATCGAATATGTTGATATGCAATCGTTATAGTCAAGTTGCTCAATTTGTGTAGACAATTTTGTTGGAATTTCTATTGTCACCGAATTACTTATTCCAACTACTGGACGGACAATAGAGTCTAAACTTTTCATTTGGCCGGTAATGTTCACAGATGGAGTATCCACGGATATATTGTCTCCAATACCTGCCGTAACATTGGAATTTCCTTCATCTGAAGACTCATAACTTGTCATCGAATATGTTGATATGCAATCGTTATAGTCAATTTGCTCAATTTGTTTAGACAATTTTGTTGGAATTTGTATTGTCACCGAATTACTTATTCCAACTACTGGCCGGACAATAGTCTAAATTTTTCATTTGGTCGGTAATGTTCACAGATGGAGTATCCACGGATATGTTGTCTCCAATAACTGCTGTAACATTGGAATTTCCTTCATCTGAAGACTCATTACTTGTCATCGAATATGTTGATATGCAATCGTTATAGTCAATTTGCTCAATTTGTGTAGACAATTTTGTTGGAATTTCTATTGTCACCGAATTACTTATTCCAACTACTGGACGGACAATAGTCTAAACTTTTCATTTGGCCGGCAATGTTCACAGATGGAGTATCCACGGATATATTGTCTTCTATAACTGCTGTAACATTGGAATTTCCTTCATCTGAAGACTCATTACTTGTCATCAAATATGTTGGTATGCAATCCTTATAGTCAAGTTGCTCAATTTGTGTAGTCAATTTTGTTGGAATTTCTATTGTCACCGAATTACTTATTCTAACTACTGGACGGACAATAGAGTCTAAACATTTCATTTGGCCGGTAATGTTCTCAGATGGAGTATTAACGGATATATTGTCTCCAATAACTGCTGTAACATTGGAATTTCCTTCATCTGAAGACTCATTACTTGTCATCGAATATGTTGATATGCAATCGTTATAGTCAAGTTGCTCAATTTGTGTAGACAATTTTGTTGGAATTTCTATTGTCACTGAATTACTTATTCCAACTACTGGACGGACAATAGAGTCTAAACTTTTCATTTGGCCGGTAATGTTCACAGATGGAGTATCCACGGATATATTGTCTCCAATAACTGCTGTAACATTGGAATTTCCTTCATCTGAAGACTCATTACTTGTCATCGAATATGTTGATAAGCAATCGTTATAGTCAAGTTGCTCAATTTGTGTAGACAATTTTGTTGGAATTTCTATTGTCACCGAATTACTTATTCCAACTACTGGACGGATAATAGTCTAAACTTTTCATTTGGCCGGCAATGTTCACAGATGGAGTATCCACGGATATATTGTCTTCTATAACTGCTGTAACATTGGAATTTCCTTCATCTGAAGACTCATTACTTGTCATCGAATATGTTGATATGCAATCGTTATAGTCAAGTTGCTCAATTTGTGTAGACAATTTTGTTGGAATTTCTATTGTCACCGATTTACTTATTCCAACTACTGGACGGACAATAGAGTCTAAACATTTCATTTGGCCGGTAATGTTCACAGATGGAGTATCCACGGATATATTGTCTCCAATAACTGCTGTAACATTGGAATTTCCTTCATCTGAAGACTCATTACTTGTCATCGAATATGTTGATATGCAATCGTTATAGTCAAATTGCTCAATTTGTGTAGACAATTTTGTTGGAATTTCTATTGTCACCGAATTACTTATTCCAACTACTGGACGGACAATAGAGTCTAAACTTTTCATTTGGCAGGTGATGTTCACAGATGGAGTATCCACGGATATATTGTCTCCAATAACTGCTGTAACATTGGAATTTCCTTCATCTGAAGACTCATTACTTGTCATCGAATATGTTGATATGCAATCGTTATAGTCAAGTTGCTCAATTTGTGTAGACAATTTTGTTGGAATTTCTATTGTCACCGAATTACTTATTCCAACTACTGGATGGACAATAGAGTCTAAACTTTTCATTTGGCCGGTAATGTTCACAGATGGAGTATCCACGGATATATTGTCTCCAATACCTGCCGTAACATTGGAATTTCCTTCATCTGAAGACTCATAATTTGTCATCGAATATGTTGATATGCAATCGTTATAGTCAAGTTGCTCAATTTGTGTAGACAACTTTGTTGGAATTTCTATTGTCTCCGAATTACTTATTCCAACTACTGGACGGACAATAGAGTCTAGAATTTTCATTTGGCCGGTAATGTTCACAGATGGAGTATCCACGGATATATTGTCTCCAATAACTGCTGCAACATTGGAATTTCCTTCATCTGAAGACTCATTACTTGTCATCGAATATGTTGATATGCAATCGTTATAGTCAAGTTGCTCAATTTGTTTAGACAATTTTGTTGGAATTTGTATTGTCACCGAATTACTTATTCCAACTACTGGCCGGACAATAGTCTAAATTTTTTATTTGGTCGGTAATGTTCACAGATGGAGTATCCACGGATATGTTGTCTCCAATAACTGCTGTAACATTGGAATTTCCTTCATCTGAAGACTCATTACTTGTCATCGAATATGTTGATATGCAATCGTTATACTCAAGTTGCTCAATTTGTGTAGACAATTTTGTTGGAATTTCTGTTGTCACCGAATTACTTATTCCAACTACTGGACGGACAATAGAGTTTAAACTTTTCATTTGGCCGGCAATGATGTTCACAGATGGAGTATCCACGGATATATTGTCTCCAATAACTGCTGTAACATTGGAATTTCCTTCATCTGAAGACTCATTACTTGTCATCGAATATGTTGATATGCAATCGTTATAGTCTAGTTGCTCAATTTGTGTAGACAATTTTGTTGGAATTTCTATTGTCACCGAATTACTTATTCCAACTACTGGACGGATAATAGTCTAAACTTTTCATTTGGCCGGCAATGTTCACAGATGGAGTATCCACGGATATATTGTCTTCTATAACTGCTGTAACATTGGTATTTCCTTCATCTGAAGACTCATTACTTGTCATCGAATATGTTGATATGCAATCTTTATAGTCAAGTTGCTCAATTTGTGTAGAAAATTTTGTTGGAATTTCTTTTGTCACCGAATTACTTATTCTAACTACTGGACGGACAATAGAGTCTAAACTTTTCATTTGGCCGGTAATGTTCACAGATGGAGTATCCACGGATATATTGTCTCCAATAACTGCTGTAACATTGGAATTTCGTTCATCTGAAGACTCATTACTTGTCATCGAATATGTTGATATGCAATCCTTATAGTCAAGTTGCTCAATTTGTGTAGACAATTTTGTTGGAATTTCTATTGTCACCGAATTACTTATTCCAACTACTGGACGGACAATAGAGTCTAAACATTTCATTTGGCCGGTAATGTTCTCAGATAGAGTATGCACGGATATATTGTCTCCAATAACTGCTGTAACATTGGAATTTCCTTCATCTGAAGACTCATTACTTGTCACCGAATATGTTGATATGCAATCGTTATACTCAAGTTGCTCAATTTGTGTAGACAATTTTGTTGGAATTTCTGTTGTCACCGAATTACTTATTCCAACTACTGGACGGACAATAGAGTCTAAACTTTTCATTTGGCCGGCAATGTTCACAGATGGAGTATCCACGGATATATTGTCTCCAATAACTGCTGTAACATTGGAATTTCCTTCATCTGAAGACTCATTACTTGTCATCGAATATGTTGATATGCAATCCTTATAGTCAAGTTGCTCAATTTGTGTAGACAATTTTGTTGGAATTTCTATTGTCACCGAATTACTTATTCCAACTACTGGACGGACAATAGAGTCTAAACATTTCATTTGGCCGGTAATGTTCTCAGATGGAGTATCCACGGATATATTGTCTCCAATAAATGCTGTAACATTGGGATTTCCTTCATCTGAAGACTCATTACTTGTCATCGAATATGTTGATATGCAATCGTTATAGTCAAGTTGCTCAATTTGTGTATACAATTTTGTTGGAATTTCTTTTGTCACCGAATTACTTATTCCAACTACTGGACGGACAATAGAGTCTAAACTTTTCATTTGGCCGGTAATGTTCCCAGAGGGAGTATCCACGGATATATTGTCTCCAATAACTGCTGTAACATTGGAATTTCCTTAATCTGAAGACTCATTACTTGTCATCGAATATGTTGATATGCAATCGTTATAGTCAAGTTGCTCAATTTGTGTAGACAATTTTGTTGGAATTTCTATTGTCACCGAATTACTTATTCCAACTACTGGACGGATAATAGTCTAAACTTTTCATTTGGCCGGTAATGTTCACAGAGGGAGTATCCAGGGATATATTGTCTCCAATAACTGCTGTAACATTGGAATTTCCTTCATCTGAAGACTCATTACTTGTCATCGAATATGTTGATATGCAATCGTTACAGTCAAGTTGCTCAATTTGTGTAGACAATTTTGTTGGAATTTCTATTGTCGCCGAATTATTTATTCCAACTGAATGACAGTCGTTAAAGTTTGAAGAAGGATTCAATGACTCTGGTAAGACGGTATCTTCTTTGCATTTAAATAGCACTACCGATGAATTCATTGTGGGTATTTCAGAAGCAGCATATCTGAAAATAGAGTTACTGGTAAGAAATATTTCGCACATATTATGGGAATAACGCAAAGTAAATTAAAATGTCAAATTGATGAATAAATTAAATATTTTAATATATAGACTATATTACTTATGCAGGATGCTATTAATATTAATAATTGTCTGTCAATTTAGAATGTCGGGAAATATAACTTAATTGGGTAATTTGAAATAATTTTACATGTTGCCATCTAGAAAAGCGGAAAATACGCAATTCAACGTTAAAAGTACTGTACCGTGGATCTTATGCAACATTTTATTAGTGTGAAAAAAAAAATAAATTCATTGTATGATATAAAGAATGTCATATGTACCCAAATCAGTTTTTTTTTTTTCAAAAAAGGCAACACCATAAAATACACACATCTCCAAAATTGATGTAATCAGCAATTTTGAGGGATAAAATGGCATTACTTGGTAGTACATATCAAAATAAATCTACAAAAATGATGATTATTGATGAGGATTTAATTAATATTATATTAGTTATTAAATGTTACAGCGGTATTCTGAGCGATTTTCGCACGAATCGGTCTCTTTACAATCGGAAATATGATCGCTGACTTGATATTTTAACACCATTGGAAATATCGAAGAAATATCTTTTAAAACAGCTTTGAACGTAATCTATATTATCAATAGAAGAATTTAAAAATATATATATTTTTTTCGTGTTTTGAAGACTTAGACGCCCTTTGAAGGATTGAGTAAATGGGTTCAATTAATCTCTGCAATAAATCCCGGACAAAGCCAAATAAAACAATTTCTAGTTTACTAAATTTTCTAATATAAATAAATTATTCTTATTAGGTTTACTTCATATTTTCCTGATTTGAATAAAATTCTCATTTAAATGACTGAATGTCGAAGAAATAAAAAATGATGTACTTGATAGAAGATTGTTAAACTTCAGAGCAACACAAAAGTATACAAAAACAGTTTGGTATTTAAAATATTTCAAATATAGGTTTATAAAAGTTATTAAATTTAAGCTAGATAATGTAACGAGTGGTGTGTGCATGAATGCTGTTATTTGCTTTGGAGTGATTAAAAGCACTTAAATGGTTTTACAACCGCATAAAATATACAAAATAAACACTATGTACCTGCTGTCATTCCAGTCTGTCCCGCCGGAAAACGCTCCTATAACATCTAAAAGAGAACTTTGTTGAGGATATAGAGTATTAAAGTCATTATCGATGTCTGAAGTAATTGCTGCAAAATTTCTTTCTTCACTTCTTCGAAGATTGCTTGAATAAGATCCAAAATCACGGTTCACCATTTTCTTTAGTATTACATTATGATTTTCCATTTGGCCGTCTATGTTGATTTTAGAAGTATCCAAGGGTATATCGTCTCTAATAACTGATGAAACATAGAAATCTGTTCTGATATCGTCGAAGTCAATTTCTATCATAGATGATGGCAATTCTGATGGAATTTCTATTGTCACCGAATTACTTATTCCAACTAGTGGACGGACACCAGAGTCTGAACTTTTCATTTGGCCGGTAATGTTCACAGAGGGCGTATCCACGGATATATTGTCTCCAATAACTGCTGTAACATCGGAATTTCCTTCATCTGAAGACTCATTACTTGCCATCGAACATGTCGATATAATATCATTATAGTCAAGTTGCTCAATTGGTGTTGACAAATTTACTGGAATTTCTATTGTCGCCGAATTATTTATTCCAACTGAATGACAGTCGCTAAAGTTTGAAGAAGGATTCAATGACTTTGGTAAGGCGGTATCTTCATTGCATTTAAATTGCTCTACCTTTGTGGGCATTTCAGAAGCACCATCTCTGAAAATGGAGTTACTGGTAAGAATGACAGAGCTATTTCGAAAAATGTTTTTGGAGGTACCAAATGACACCTCATATCCTATATCAGTTGTAATATTGTGCTCCGTTTCATTGGAGGACTCGGATGTTGAAGCCAGGCATTCCTTTATTTTCACTTTATCACAACTAGAATTTGAATTATCTGGTAGCTGAGTTGCAACGTTGGTCACGATATCCAGTGAAGTCTCATCCGAGTCAGGTGGAAGATTGGAAGGAATGGTTTCGTGATGATGCGATATTTTTTTAGAGGTATTCCTTGTGGCCAACGGATGAACTATATCCACCGAGATCTTGCTGCCAACTATCGCATAATTTTGAATGTCGGATGTTAAAGACACACTAACATCTTTGTTAAGCATATTTCTGAAAAAAAAAAGAATAATACATTGAGAACATACTACATAAAATACAAGCTGTGTAAATTTTATAATTGATTAGACCACTTTTCTATAATAATATATTATGTAATAAAAAATCTCCAGTGGGCAGCACATGACTTTCCTTATATAATGCAATGAATTTACTTTTTCAACAGTGAAAAAATGATGAAAAGATCCACAGTATAGTGTTTTTAACCTTGAATTGCATATTTGCGTTTTCTAGATGAAAACATGTCATACTATTTTAAAATATCCAATCAACTCATATATCACGCAACGCAATTTACAATTATTAATATTGGTAGCATTCTTAATACGCAATATGGTCTCTATATAAAGACAATCTTATGTGGGCAACACATGACTTTCCTTATATAATGCAATGCATTTACTTCTTTTACAGTAAAAAAATAGGTTTTTCTTATAGTAGATAGGTATATTCTTTCTAAGATTATGAATTTTCGACGATTAGGCGTCATTTCATTGATTTAGCGTCAGTTTTATTCATTTGGCGAGATTTTCGTTAATTTAGCAATATTTTTAAAAGTCGCCAAGTTGGCGAAATTCCGCCAAGTTCGTCGCCAAATTCTCACCAAGCGTTATGGAGGGAGAAATAAGTTATTCTCCCTCCATAACGCTTTTTTTATAGCAGATAAATGACTATTGGCGTTTATATACAAAAGTATTTCTCAAAATATATTTTCACATGTATGGAACAAGCTAGATGCACGAGAAGGATGTCACCAAATTTATTGCATGATATTACATATGGAATGTGAACATGTTTCTCAACAGTTAATATTTTTCCTTTCCTTATATACATAATGTATAAGGAAAGTATTGTGACGGAGTCGAAAATTCGAATTCGAGTTTTCGACGGGAGAGCACGTTTCAAGCATCCTTGATCACGAATCAAGCATTTCTGAAGTGTTGTCTGTGTGTGTGTGTGTGTCACTGAGCCTGTGGAGTCGATAACTGACGAACGAATAGACCGATTCGAACGAAATTTGGTACAAAAACCACAATCCGTAAACACTGGAAGCCTATTGTTTTTATACGCAGCCGAATGTTCAGAACCCACTAAATTTTCGAGAGAAATTTTGAAAAATCGTCATAAAATCAAAACCGCTAAAAAGTTATGCAAATAGATATTTTTTATGTAATTTTTCTGTAGAAAATGATTGACATAAATTTTAGAGCGTTAATATGAACCGTTCTCGAGGTAGTGCACATTTTTCAAAAAAGTTATCAAAAAGCCATATAAAATAAAAAAAAAATATTTCCTATTGAGAAACATGTTGAATTTTTATATGTAATGCCATGCAATAAATTTGGTGACATCATTCTCGTGGATCTAGCTCGTTCCATTCATGAAAAAGATACTTTGAGTGATACTTTTGTATTTGAAAGCAAATAGTCATTTATCTGCTGTAAGAATAAGTCACTTCTCGGTCCATAACTCTCGGCGAGATTTTTGCGACGAAATTGGTGGAATGTCGCAAACTTGACGGCTTTTTTCAATGGTGCAAAATTAACGAAAAACTTGCCAATTGGATAAAAATGACGCAAAATCAATAAAATGACGAATCATTGAAGAAAATTCAATATCTTGGAAAGAATATAAATATCTACTATAATAATAATGTGTATTTTTTTTACTATAAAAGTAGTACATTCATTGTATTATATAAGGAAAGTCATGTGCTGCCCACATCAGATTTTCTTTTAATTTACGGGATTTTTTGATAAATTTGTTTGAAAAATGTGCAATATCTCGAGCATGGACCATACTAGAGTTCTAAAGTTTTTAATCGTTTTCTAAGCAAAAATTACATAATAATAATAAAAATTACATAATGTCTATTTGCGTAACTTTATTAAAGGCTTTGATTTTTTGATAATTTTATCAAAATTTCACCCGAATATTTAGAGGGATTCTGGACATTCGATTACGTTTCAAAACAATAGGTTTCCAGTATTCACGGATTGTGGTTTTTGTACCAAATTTCATTCGAATCGCTCCATTCGTTCGTGAGATATAGTCTCCACAGTCTCACTGACACACACACACAGAGACATCACCTCAAAAATGTTTGATTCGTGATCAGAGATGCATGAAACTTGCTCTCCCGTCGAAAACTCGAATTCGAATTTTCGACCCCGTCACAATACTTTCCTTATACATTATGTATATAAGGAAAGTAATATTTGGACAACGTGATGAAGTAAACTTGCCAAAAGAAATTCAGAGCCACTTTTATTCAACCGAAATACAAATAAAAAATTACAAAGATACCTCAACGATATTAGAAAGCGAAGCAAAATGTAAAATGTCAAGATCAGAAATAAAAATCATTCCTAAGAGATTCTAAGAAGAAGGTGAATATACCTGAAAACATCTATGCGTTAAAGTACTACATTTAACAAAATGGTATTAGAAATCAGTTTCGGAGTTAAAAATCCGCCACTTCTTCAATATAAAAAGATAGAATAATTATACTAAGCGCAAGCAGGCGTGCGAGGAACTTAACTTAGATTTTACAATTTATATATTTTTCCGCAGATTGGGCGATTTTTTACTTTCCTTATATACAATAATGTATAAGGAAAGTATTGTGACAGGGTCGAAAATTCGAATTCGAGTTTTCGACGGGAGAGCACGTTTAAAGCATTCCTGATCACGAACCGAACATTTCTGAGATGGTGTGTGTCTGTGTGTGTGTGTGTGTGTGTGTGTCAGTTTGGAGACGATAACTGACGACTGAATGGACCAATTCAAACGAAATTTGGTACAAAAATCACAATCCATGAATACTGGAAGCCTATTGATTTTATACGCAATCGAATGTTCAGAACCCACTAAATTTTCGAGAGAAATTTTGAAAAAATCATTAAAAATCAAAACCTTCAATAAAGTTACACAAAGACATTTCTTATGTAATTTTTCGTTAGAAAACGATTGACATAAATGTTAGAACGCTAGCATAAACCGTTCTCGAGATATTGCACATTTTTCAAAAAAATTATCAAAAAATCATGTGAAATATAAAAAAGTATTACCTATTGAGAAACATCTTCACTTTTAATATGTAATATCATGCGATAAATTTGGTGACATCATTCTCATGGATCTAGCTCGTTCCATACATGAAAAAAGATACTTTGAGTAATACTTTTGTATTTTAGCGCCAATAGTCATTTATCTGCTGTAAGAAAAACTTATTTCTCCATCCATAACGCTTGGCGAAATTTTGGCGACGAATTTGATGGAATGTCGCCAACTTGACGACTTGTTTAAATGCTGCTAAATTAACGATAATCTCGCCAAATGGACAAAAATAAGGTTAAATCAATGAAAATGACAACTAATTGACGAAAATTCGATATCTTGGAAAGAATATATCTACTATAAGAATAACGTATTGTTTTAACTGTTAAAGTAGTAAATTCATTACATTATATAAAGTCTTGTGTTGCCCACAACAGATTTTTGTAATAAAGAGTATTCTTGATAAAATTTCATAATATACATTTTTTTTCTTAGAAAGTATTGAAAACCTAAGTTTTATAATAATGCTAAAAATAAGAAATACTTAAATAGGCAAATAATATAAATTAAAACAAACGGAAATTAAAAACTGCTATAAAAATTACAACTGTGAAAAGTACAAAAATAAAAATATTGATGGAAATAATAAAATAATATATATATATATATATATATATAAGGATATAAACAAGAAGAAAAAATAAGCGAGAACAGGAGTGACCATATGATTTGCATAGAATGGCAGGGGTGGATTGCGACACCCCTTTCCCGCTTAAAGCAGCTTTTACGACCCGGGCAACGCTCACGGCACCAATGTAACTCAATGGTCAATCTCCCACATGTGCAAAGACAGAAGCACCCGAACGGACACAAAAGCAAAGATGGAACCAAGCATGGAAGAGATACACCCTACAATCCAGCTTGAAAACACAACATTTTATAAGGGAAAGTCGCACATGCGCGATAAGACTTCATGATGATAGGATCGCAGATATGAAAATATATATGATTAAGAATACTCATTTAGAATCAAACAATGCACAATTTCTTTCTTTGAAAAAGGAATAGTAATAATGTTGTAAAAAATATCTAGGGTAATTTCTTTTTAATGCATCATTTATTATTTTATTACATTCATAAATGCAGTCTTTTTTAAAGTACTGTAGTTTCTGTTTCTTCTGAAGTACCCGACAATAATATTTCTGAATATATTTTTAGTGAGGTTTGAATTCCAATCAATAATATTATTAATTTTGATATTGTATGAATTTCTCTTGTCGTGTATGGTTGTATAAATTCCATACTGTTGGTGTTTTCTTATTGACAAGTCCAGGAAGTCTGTCGATCCATCCTCATTGATCGGGTTTTCAATTAAGTCTAATTCCCTTGGGTAGAATGCAAAATCTATGTCAGGGGTGTTTGCATAACCCCCTAATATCACATCGTCAACATAACGGAAATAAGGTATTTCCGATAATATATGGGTTCCTCTTTCATATTTGGATAGATAAATATCCGCCAATATTGATGAGCATGCACCACCCATGGGTATGCCTTTGACCTGTTTGTAGTAATGCGTACCGTCATATAGTATGTTTTCATTCAATACTAACTCAATCAAATCCAAATATCTTCTGAGAGTTATATATGGTTTTAAATTATATTCCTCATGTAATTCTTTCAAGATCATTTGTAGGTTTGTTAAATCGATGTTATTAAACAGATCCCGGAAATCGTAGCTTCTGAAGTTCAAATCTTTATGGCAAAATTTCAGTCGGTCTATCAATTCCTGTCCGTTTTTTAACATTATGGAGTTTTGCTTCTTAATATCAGTTATAACATATTGGAGTAATTTCAGAAGTTTTTTATTTGCTTGTTCCAGGTACGATCCGCATCCCACTGTTACAGTACGGAACTTGACTGGTTTTTTGTGTAACTTGGGAATAAGGATCAAGTATGGAAATTTTACTGATTTAATATCCATACCAATTCTTTTATACAGTGCTTTTATTCTATTAGTGATGATTGATTCGTTGCTAGGAATTAAGGTATACATGGCACTATCCTTATAGCATTGTGTTAAAGTATCGACATAGAATTTTTTACACGTGAATGCAAAATTCGATACGATTTTGTCGGTGTATGTCATTACGAATTCTTCATTAAAATGTTTGATTGAAGACGGAAATCGAGAACCTCCTGAATCCTTGTTTCTTCTCGGGTAGAATTGGCAAAAAGCACTGTAAAAGGCATATTTCCATGCGTTAAAAGTTTGTACAGGTATACTGTGTTTGACTGCCATCTTGTATATGAAGGTTTCCAGATCGTAATTAAATTCATTATAAATATTATTAAATTCTTGTATTCGGTACTTAGTACCAAGTTGTAATAAGTTTTTGAGTTTATTATCTTTTATAAAATCTAAGTTTCCAGTAATTATATGCTTGTGGTAGGGATCACAATGTATATTTTTATGACATTGACAGGATTCAATATTAAATGAAGACACAGTTTTACATAATTTATTGTAGTTGAATAATCTTCTTCCGTTGGTTCTTACAAAGCGATAGGATATCTTAATATTTAGATTAGGCAAAGGAAGACGTTCTTCTATATTATGTAATATATGGTTGAATGGAATATTTTCGAACATTTTATTCTTAAATGTTGTGATAAAAAATTCTTTTGATTTGTTAATTTGATATTTTGGTTCAAGTGCTACGTTATATTTTGCGGCTCTGAGTTTAATTAAATCCAGAATGATGTCTATATTAGTGTTTTTGTCTATATTAGTGTTTTGTATTAGTAGTGTTTAGGGGTTATGCAAACACCCCTGACATAGATTTTGCATTCTACCCAAGGGAATTAGACTTAATTGAAAACCCGATCAATGAGGATGGATCGACAGACTTCCTGGACTTGTCAATAAGAAAACACCAACAGTATGGAATTTATACAACCATACACGACAAGAGAAATTCATACAATATCAAAATTAATAATATTATTGATTGGAATTCAAACCTCACTAAAAATATATTCAGAAATATTATTGTCGGGTACTTCAGAAGAAACAGAAACTACAGTACTTTTAAAAAAGACTGCATTTATGAATGTAATAAAATAATAAATGATGCATTAAAAAGAAATTACCCTAGATATTTTTTACAACATTATTACTATTCCTTTTTCAAAGAAAGAAATTGTGCATTGTTTGATTCTAAATGAGTATTCTTAATCATATATATTTTCATATCTGCGATCCTACCATCATGAAGTCTTATCGCGCATGTGCGACTTTCCCTTATAAAATGTTGTGTTTTCAAGCTGGATTGTAGGGTGTATCTCTTCCATGCTTGGTTCCATCTTTGCTTTTGTGTCCGTTCGGGTGCTTCTGTCTTTGCACATGTGGGAGATTGACCATTGAGTTACATTGGTGCCGTGAGCGTTGCCCGGGTCGTAAAAGCTGCTTTAAGCGGGAAAGGGGTGTCGCAATCCACCCCTGCCATTCTATGCAAATCATATGGTCACTCCTGTTCTCGCTTATTTTTTCTTCTTGTTTATATCCTTATATGCCACTCTGGATGCAGAGCTGCTAAGCGCCACATCCTCTGTAAGGTTTCTGTTTTCTCCTTTACTTAAATAGGAGTTCCGTTCGTGATATACTTATTTTTATATGTATATATATATATATATATATATACAAATAAAAAAATTATTGAGAAATTATTTTATAAAATTAAAAACATATTTACGAGAAAAATTCTCCAAGATCTCTAAAAATTCAAACAAAATTTTTAATACAGATGGGATGAAAATAATTTGTGATGTGAACAATGCATACTTAAATTATAGATACATTTTGATTTCTTGTAAAGCAATAAAATGTTCGCCGTCGCAGAATCAAGAGGTTTGTTATCATTATCAATTTAAATAGGCAATTTTGTGGAAATAACATTTTAAGTGAAATTTTTGTGGAAACAACTCGGGAATGACTCGTCATAATTGGCGAGCAAATATATTAGCTTATTTATACTTTAAACACATCCACTTATTCTGTGTGTTTTATACTTTATACGGTTTAGTACAATATTTTGAAAATGTGTCATTTGAGCTGTAAGTTTCAATTTTTAATAAAGGCTATTTCTAAAATAATAATAGCATAAAATTGTTTCTAAATATTTTAAAAATTTTCATAACTTGAAACGTTTAGTGATTGAATTTCACTAGTCTGAAGAAATTTTGTAATTCAAATAGTGATACCAAATTTTAAGCTTATAGCGCAATGTATACCCGAAATCACAAACGAACATTTAGACAAAATTGAAAAAAAAAGATGTGCCTAACTCCAACACATGAATTTTGCTACAAATTAACAATTTTTTTTTTCTTCCGAAAAATTTTATTCATCAATCCTGTTCAATTGAAGAGCTATAGTGAACTATTTGAAAATGTATTACTAACGAAAAAAAATATAATATATCCAACATTTGATTATCGGGACTCATATTATTTCGTGTATTATACAAAATAACTATTTTAAAACCTAATGAAATAAATGAATGGCTATTTAGTAGATGTATTTATTACAAACAACGGAATTTGTGAGCGGTCCTCTGTATATTAATTAATATAATTCAGTAATATAACTCCTTAATTAATATAATTCAGTCAAAAATGCAATTTCGATAAAAACTTATTTGTACATACACATTTTAAGACTCAAATCGGAAAGGATTTTTTATTCAAATTAATTTCATCTGCATAATATCATTTTTATTTTATTAACATCTCGACAAACCCTGATCCTAGAAACTCAAAACACAAACTACATCAAGTAGGGCTATTTCACGGCTCCCTATGAAATTTTATGATATTCGGTTGCAGTCATGCCCAATGATTCAATATTATTTAGATAATTACTGTGTTATAGCTAGATTGAAAACAATCCCTTATATATATTAGTTATATTTTTAAGGCGACTGTCAGAAGTCAATAAATATGCATAAAAGGAACACTGCTTACCTGAATAAATGAAATAATGGTTCTATTGAAAACAGATATCTGTAGTTCATTGTGTAGGGAGGCATCCTATATATAATCACTATTTAACGGGACACAAACTGAAGATGAACGAACCTCGGACTTCACCGAACTTTCGCCTTCCGAACAGAAATAATCAAGAATCTGGAAAACCCTGAAATTCAAATTGAAGGCCTTAGTTTACAGATCTTGGGTATTGGTGGCAGGTTAACGCCACACCCCTGCCTTTGTTAAATAGACACCAGGGTTTGTACGCCTTCTATAGGGGGCGAATATTGCCCTAGTCTCATGGAATATCCTGTTTGACGACTAAATACAATAGACAGGCATGTGTGATCCTGGTATTTCAACACGGTTTAATGGAATCAGATCCTTTATTGCAAAGTTATTAGCAAACATTTTATTAATAAAGAAAACAATTATTTCATAAATACCGCTTTCTTGTTCTAACAGTTTAATGGGCTTGATTTAATGTAAATGTATCATTTAAATGTATCGCAACATTTAAATGTCTTATGATAAAAACAATTGATATGAACTTGCTATCTTATATAATAGATATGTTTGCATATGTATTGCGTATACGAAAAATCCAAACTACTGATAGCTGATAAAATCAGTACAGTACAGAAGTAACTGAACTCACAGGGCGCTGTGTCTCGTCAAAATTTAATTTTTATTTTCCTTATATACATAGTATAATGTAAAAGGAACGTATAGCGCTGAAAATTCAATTTCGAGTTTTTGACAGAACACGATTTCAACTTCTTTGAGGTGATGTGTGTGTCCGTGAGTCTATAGAAGCGCATTTTCACAAACGTATGGAGAGAAATTCGGTATAAATATTACAACCGGTGAGTACCGGAACCTTAATGATTTGTACCGTAATCAAATCTTGACGCCCTAAAATTTTCGAATGAAATTTTGAGAAAATGAAAACTTTCAATAATGTTAAGTAAATGGTCATTTCTTATGTGATTTTTCATCAAAAAATAAATGACACAATTTTCTAGACACTAGCATGATCCGTTCTCGAGATATTGCGCAAATGAATTTATAAAAAATAATCACATCAAAATCAAAATATATTAACTATTGTGAAATATATTCACTTTTCATAAGTGCGACTTGCATATTACTTTAAAAATTTGTCAATATCATTTTCGTGCATCTAGTTCGTTCCATTCACGAAAGAATATAATTTGAGAAATAGTTTCGTATTCTAACTCCTAAAAATACGGCCACAGTCTGTATATTTATATATAAGAAAAGCATTTCTCTCTGTCTGTGTGAATCACTTAGCTACAATTTTGGTGATGTTACCAACTAATTTAGGGAAATATAGCCAACTTGGCGACTTTTATCCGGAAAAGGTCCAAATGTACAATTCAACGTTAAGATGTTGTGTTTGGATTTTATACATCATTCTTTCACTGTCAGAGAATAAATGCATTACATTATATAGGAAAAATCACATGCTGCCAATATCAGACTTTTTTAAAAATTCGAATTTGTTTAAAAGATATGAGCGGTCAAAGTCGAATTTCGGCTGATATTTCGAACATTTTCTAATTAAATTTAGGGAGTTTATCGAACAAATTTATTAAAATACGGTCGTATATCTCAATTGCTGTACACCAGCTTTTAGAAGTAAAAATTGCCGACGGCTGCAGTCTAATGGAGCCGAAATGGTTTTGGTTGAATAACATTTAGTAAAATAAAATTCAACTTTCTTAATATCGAAACGAAAAATAAATCGATTTAAAATCTTATTATATACATTTGTAGGCCTTTCGAAGAGCTCTAAATTATTGCTTTTTTTAATAGTTATCACTTTTGGTTTTTAAGATATAATCATTACAAATATGAAAGAAGTACAATTTTCATACTTTTGCAGCAAGACGATTTCTCGAAAATTAAACACACATATACAGAGATTTAGAAATTACAATTTCTCATTCATATTTTTGTGGTTTACTATTTATATCTATCTCTTACAGCTTCGAGTGAAAGAATGATAAATGAAAATAAAAAAAATTCGGGCAGTATTTCCCGAAAAAATAGAGCATGATCTAAAGCCAAATTATATACACTTGTAGGGCTATCAATGAGTACAAATTGTTGCTTATTGTTCATATCTAGCAGTTTTAGTTGTTGAGATATAAGCATTACAAACTTGTTAAACAGAAATTTTCAATCATCTTCAGCTTGACTAAATGATTACTCGAAAACTATAAAAGCGTTTTATAATAATTAAAATAGATTTTAGTACTAAATTTTCTAGTGCACATATTTGTCGTTTACTATGTATATTTACTTTTTATAGTTTACTATATATTTCGAGTAAGGGTCAGAAAAATGAAAAATAACACTCGCTCGGTAAGATACTTTTAAAAGATTTTTCCAAAAACAAAAGTTCATTATTTTAAAATTATTTTTAATATATTTTATGGCCAACGGATGAACTATATCCACCGAACTCTTGCTGCAAACCAACGTATTATTTTGAATGTCAGATATTAAAGACATACCAATAGCTTTGTTAAACATATTTCTGCTAAGCAATAATACATTGAGCACATACTGCATAAAATACAAGCTGTATAAATTTTATAATTGATTAGACTTGTTTTCTATAATAATATATTATGTAATAAAAAATCTGAAGTGAGCAGAACATAACTTTCCTTATATAACGCAATGAATTTACTTCTTTAACAGTGAAAAAATGATGAAAAGATCCATGGTACAATGTATTTAACCTTGAATTGCATATTTGGAGTTCTCCAGATGACAACATGTAATACTATTTTAAATTATCCAATCAACTCATATTTCACACAACTCAATTAGCAATTATTAATATTGGTAGCATCCTCAATAAGCAATAAAGTCTCTACATCAAAATATATTAATAATTAATTGTTTAAAATGCTATCATTTTCACTAACTTGTATGATATTTTCATCAATCTATGCCGAAATATCGCCGAGATAGCAATATCTCGATAGATTTTTTCCCAGAATTCGCGAAAAATGTATCGACAAGTGTTACAGATAAACGGAGAGAAGACCATTTCTTATATACCAGAAGGTATGCCTGTCATTCGACGGAAGTCAAAATTTTTGTAAATCATTACCTCTTATTTAGCGTCATTTTTATCAATTTGGCTACATTTTCCTCGTTTTGGCAACATTTAATAGGTCGCCAAATTGGCGGCATCCTACCAAAATGTTTGCCTAGCGTTGCGGAAGAACGGACGGAGAAATCCGTTATTCTGATGTTCTTCACAAGATAATGAATTTTCATCAATTAGTCGTCCGTTTCATTAATTTAGCGTCAGTTTTATAAATTTGTTAACATAATGTTTTAATTTGGCAGCATTTTAAAAAGGACGCGAAATAGACGATATTTCGTCACTAAAATTTCGCCAACCATTATGTAGGAGAAATAGGTTATTTTTATGGTAGGTAAATGACTATTGGAGTCCAAATGAAACACTACTTTCCGATGTCTTCTCTCGTAAATGAAACGAACTAGATCCACGAGAATGGTATTATGCTTCTGAAATGGTTGCTTTTCTAAGTAGTCAAATCATTTTTAATGATGTTTTTCAGAAAATAATCATTAATAATATATTTGAAAAATTGTTTCTCTGTATAAAACGCGAAATAATTATCAAAATTTTAGTCTATGCAAACAGGTTGCATAAGTGGAAAATATTTTTACAATTAAGCGCAATATACCGAGGATTATGTACGAATGCACATTTTCGGGATGCGCTTGCAAAATATGCCCTCCATATCATTAATGCATTTGAAAAATAACTTTTTTGTATATAGCAGGCAATTATTATTAATAATTTAGTGGTCTGAAAATTCGTGACTTTGTATCCAGATTCAGGACAATTTTGGCCGATTTTACGTTTCTTTTCGCCAGAGTAGTAATTAAATAATTTTGAATAATGCTGTGGAGAAAAGAATATGATAATTTTAAACAAACGACAAAATTGAAAATCCCGGATCTTCCGGGCTATTCAATTAAAAAAAAAATCCCGGAACTTCATAAAACACCCGGACCGTTACCCCTTGGAGTAATAATTTTGCTCTGAATTGAATTCTGACCTCACCACAAAACTTTACTTTTCCGTATATTAAGCGGAAGTACAAAATATCAATCATCATTAAATTGTCTGAAATCATTTAAACGTAAACATTAAACATATGAGTCAAATAAAAAATAAATATTTTGTTCACCTATTAAAATTGATGACTTCTTTCACTATGCTAGGATCTCAACGTATCTAATTTTGAGAATATACACAAAAAGAGCTTCTATGCAGAATATAGTACAAGCACAGGAATGCCTCAAGTACTAACTGAGTAAAAGAACACAGAATACTATAATCAGAAGGCTAACTCCCATGGAACCCTATCATAGATTGCGCCCTATGATAGGTATATAGAACCCTATCAAAATGCTGCCATAGGCTATGGCAGCATTTTTAACATGGAATGTCGCATAGACACTAGCGCTTGTGATTTGGACCAACTGAACTACGATGTACATAAAGTGAGTCTGCCAGATTTGACACGTTATCGCTCGATTGCGATTTTTTTTCAAAAGCGGACGGGAAAAAATGTACAGGACTGTACTTTATAATTGTTGAAACCATAGACATGATCAGGATTTAAAAATACATTAATCTGCAACATAAATATATTCATTAGTTTAACTAGATTTAAATAAACATAGTTATATGTTTAATTCAAATAATCATAAAATGGATTAAGAAATAGACGCATTGCATTGCCTCACTGTAAAACATAATGTACAAAAAATTACAAGCTAACATACTCAAAAGACTGAAATATTTTCAGTCTAAAATATATACTAGCGTGTTGATTGTTCAATTGCGTGATCCTTAATTTGCTCTGGGTTACTGATAATAGACTTTTTAAAAAAAATATATAAATGTATTCTTATAGTAAATATCAAGTTTACATAAATAAACTATCAAAGTTGTGGAAATCAATCATTAATTACCCGGGGGTGCGGTGAATTTTCCTCCATAAGGCACTTAATAAAAATTTTACATAAATATGTACACATACAATGTCACATTCAAATTAATTAGCTCTAAGGAAAAGCTATCCAAATATCAATTATTATACATTTTATAAAAATACGGAAATATTTTTTAACTAATTATACCACTACCTCTTAGAATTTTGTCTAATCGGTAGTAATAATACAGCATTAATTTCTTATGATGAACCTGTGTATACTTATGAACCCGTGTATACTTATAATGAACACGTATATAGGATGGTGATAACTAAAATTATTTCAATTTTAATAAAAAAAATCTAATGTGGGCAACACATGACTTTCCTTATATAATGCAATGAATTTACTATTTTTACCAAAAAAAAATAGGTTTTTCTTATAGTAAATACTTATATTCTTTCAAAGATATTGAATTTTCGACAACTAGTCGTCATTTTATCAATTTGGCGAGATTTTCGTTAATTTGGCAAAATTTCAAAAACTCGCCAAGTTGGCGACTTTACGCCGAAATCTCGCGAAGCTTTATGGACGGAGAAATAGGTTATATTCATAGCAGATAAATGACTATTGGCGCTCAAATACAAAAGTATTACTCAAAATATCTTTTCTCATGAATGGACCGAGCTAGATCCACGAGAATGATGTCACCAAATTTATTGCATGGTATTACATATGAAAAGTGAGCATGTTTCTCTGCAGTTAATATTTGTTTTTAATTTATGGGATTTTTTGAAATCTTTATTTGAAAAATGTGCAATATCTCGAGAACGGTTCATGTTAGCGTGCTAAAATTTATGTCAATCATTTTCTAATGAAAAATTACATAAGAAATGTCTATTTGTGTAACCTTATTAGAGGTTTTGATTTTTACGATTTTTTCAAAATTTTCCTTGAAAATTTAGGGGGGTTTTGAACATTCGATTGCGTATAAAAACAATAGGCTCCCCGTGTTTACAGATTGTGATTTTGTACCAAATTTGAATCGGTCCATTCGTTCGCCAGTTATCGTCCCCACAGGCTCACTGACACAAATATATAGTTTCACACACACACTCATAATTTCACACAAACACACAGACATCACTTCAAATATATTTGATTCGTGATCAGGGATGTTTGAAAAGTGCTCTCCCGTCGAAAAGTCGAATTCTCGACCCCTTCACAATACTTTCCTTATACATTATTGTATATAAGGAAAGTAATAAATTACATACCCTGTAAAGCAACCAGTTTTCTTTTGGCAATCCATTCCTTGAAATGATCTAGTCACTTAACAAATTATCCTTCTGCACGTTGCTCAAACCACGCTACAATGCATGCTACAGGGTTATAGTATTGAAATTCGTCTTCGACCCAAACCAGACTATCGCGCAAGCGCTCAGACCAAACCGGACCATCGCCAAGAGCTCGCCAACCCTCATTTTGATCCAATTTTCGTCCATCTCTGAGGGCGCTGAAAAATCGAGGGTGACAGGTCTGTATTTATTAGTCTGTGATAGAAATATTCCACTTCAAGTTGAAGCCTGAATTTTCTGGATATTTGGTTTTGACGATTTAATGCAAATCCAATCACTTCTGAAGACATTTAAAATATACAATTGATTGTCCGTACAATAGTCAGATGTCTCTTCCTACAGGTGGGACCCTGCTAACTATTGTCCACATGACAGAAGGGGTAGAAATAATCCTCCTATTCTCAATTGGTTCCCTGTTGTAATACTGCAAGTAATATGCAGGTGTGCCTGATATTATTTCGTGTATACTTGCAGCCGATATTTCATGGCTTAATACAATCTGGGATTTATAGAAAAATTATTAAAATATCCCTTACAAAAAAACAAAATATATTTATTTAGAATTGTTTATTTTCGGTTCAGAAAGTTTAAGATGTATGTCTTGTAGAATAACAGCACAATCAAGGTTTAAATAAATCAAGGTAACTATTTTGAAGTACTTTAATATATATTTATATATTACAAGTATTTATATAGGAAACTCTATTTAATTAAGACATAAATGATAAACTTCTTAATTTCATCTCATCCTTACACCAGTATTTCGAAAGAATTTCTCGGTGGAGGAATAGAGGGATTAAAATTTAAAATATTCTCCTTCAAAAACTGGCCTAGCAGTTTATCAATTTGGTATGAAGAAAGTTTTTCAAGAGATAATTCAGAGTTTTTGATGAAAAAGAATACATATTCATTGAAAGAAATATACTATTTCGAAAAATTTAATTTCCACTTTATAACACCCAGAGAACTCGTTGACTTGAATCAAATCTCAGATAAAAAAAAGTATTGTCATTTTAAAATAAGAGTTTATGGTCTTTTTTGTAAAATATATGACAGAATCTTGTTACAATGCTAAAGTAATATCATAATTCTAGATTATGAAACATGGTTGTAAAAAATTCCTTGTAATTACTTTTCTTATATACATAACATAATGTAGAAGGAAAGTATTTTGACGTTGTCAAAAATTCAAATTCGAGTTTTTGACGGAAGAGCACGTTTCAAGCATCCCTGATCAAGAATCGAACATTTTTGAGGTGATGTCTGTGTGCCTGTCAGTGAGCCTATGGAGACGATATCTCACGAACGAATGGAGCGATTCGAATGAAATATGGCACAAAAATTCCAATCCGGGAATACTGGAAACCTATTGTTTTAAAACACAATCGAATGTTCAGAGCCCCCAAAATTTTTGAGTGAAATTTTGAAAAAATCATCAAAAAATCAAAACTTTCAAAATAGTTGCGCAAATAGATATTTCTTATGTAATTTTCCCTTAGAAAACGATTGACATAAACTTTAGAACGCTATACTGAACCGTTCTCGAGATATTGCACATTTTTCAACTTCATTTATCAAAAAATTCCATCAATTATAAAAATACATAAACTGTTGAGACTCATGTTTACTTTTTATATGTAAAATTGTGAGATCAATTTGGTGACATCATTCTCGTGGATCCATCTCGTTCCATTCATGAGTTACTTTGAATAATACTTTTGAAAAGTTACTTTGAATAATACTTTTGAAAAGTTACTTTGAATAATACTTTTGAAAAGTTTCTTTGAATAACACTTTTGTATTTGAATACACGCCAATAGTCATTTATCTGCTATAAGAATAACATATTTATCTCCATTACTTTTATCGAGAATTTGGCTACGAATTTGGCGAAATGCCCCAAACTTGGTTACTGTTTTAAATGTCGCTAACTTGGCGTCTGTTTTAAATGTTGCCAAATTAACGAAAATCTCGACAAAAGATAAAAGTGACGCTAAATTAATGAAAATGGCGACGACTAATTGACGAAAATTCAATATTTTGGAAGGAATATGATTATCTACTATAAGAATAACCTATTGTTTTTACTGTAAAAGTAGTAAATTAATTGTATTATATAAGGAAAGTCATGTGCTGCCCACATCATATGTTCTCTTTATTACCTATTATACACTCGACATAGAAAATGCAACACTTTGTTGTATTTATTATACAGAGCATTGCATTAGAGAAGGGGGAATGTTGGCGCCCTGTAAATGGTGCAATTATCTTTAGACTACATAATTTTGAATACAGAATATACTCTGTTTTATTAATGTTCCTCAAGCTTTTGTATAAAATGTTTCGTAAAAAAAACTTTCCCTAATCCTTTCACACAGAAAACAGTACACCACCGTCGCTCATTGATTAAAATTATCGCATAAATATTAATTAAATTTGATCAATTTATGCGAGAGATTTCATAGCAAAAGACATCATAGAAAAAATGATCGATTATTATTCAGGGATGATCAAAAGGGATAAATTCATCAACATTCGAAATTCTGATTTTTGAACTCGTTACAATACCCTTATTTATCATGTGTCGTAAAGAAACTGATAACCAATCGTGTTGCATTTTCTACTTTGAGAGATGTATTAACTTTGGCCGGAATTGAACTGTTCCTCAAAAATGGCTTTCAGTTAAACCAAAGTCTCACAGAAATTTAATTTTATAATTACTGGATTGTTTGACGGCCTTTACTTAATTATTTCTTTCAAAGGGTTCAAAGCCATTTAAGAAATCTTGAAACACTTTATTCACAATGATTTCTAATTCTAGTCATACATTCTTAAATGAATTCCATTGCTGGTTTATATGAAACAAATTGTGAAATAGCAATGCAATAGTTGCTAGTGATTTTTACACTTCATTGTCAACAGAATTATTAAGCATATTTATTTTTCCTGCAATACACGGCAATGTACAGGAAAAGTACTGGAATCGTGTCGAAAATCGTAAATGGAGTTTTCGACGAATTTCCACGTTTTGGGACATCTATAACACGAGAAAACTATTTTAAGTGTGATGTATGTGTGTGAGTCTCTGATGTCTGTCTGTGCAACGTATTTATCCACTCGAACGCAGAAACTAATGGACCAAATTTCATAAAATTTTATAGGTATGTCACTGGTGTGTGATCCTGGTGATGATTAGATTTTCGTACGATTCGAGATAAACGAGCTAGCCCCTTTTTTCTTTTGCGAAATGGCCCACGAATACCCACTGACTTATCTACCAAATTGTGTGACATTTTTCAATTAGTATTTCAGTTAGAGTTTATATAGACAATTTTTGAGGGCCATTTCGATAAGGAAATGCAGATTCTTTCTTCTCAGATAATATTTTAATCTAACAAATCAACCAAATTTAATCTACCGAATCTAATGTACCAAATTTAATCTGCCAAAATCTAATCAGCACCAGGGTAACCCATACGTAACTTACGTGCTAAATTTTGAGAAATTTTGCCAATTAGTTTTTCAGTTAGAGTGGATACGTACATTTCACAGACAGACACATATACAGACACACACACGAACGTAACGCTAAAAATGTTTCTTTTTTCGTATTCCAGATGCCCCGAAAGTGTAGATTCGTCGAAAACTCGAGTTGTGATTTTCGGCACGATTCAATCATTGCAGAGAAAGTGTATTACAGGGAAAGTAAGAAATGTCTAGTTACCAATTAAAAAAATCTGATGTGGGCAGCACATGACTTTCCCTGCAGACTTATATCCACGTTCTCTTTATTTTAATTACATTTAATTCGTTTTTAATTCAATTTTCGTTCTCATTTGGTAACTGGACTTATTTTCAAAGGTGGCGTAGAAAAAATACGAAAAAAATAAAATATCTCAAGAACGGCGAGTCCTAGTGTAATAGGGAACGCCCTAGAATACGCTAAGCGCCATACATTGTTAAAAAAATAATTTTTATTAAATACAGTTACAACTATTTTTTTAAGAGTGTTAATTTTCCTGTTTTTAACGCCTTTTAATACTGGAATAGCTATGTAAAACTTATAAATGTACTATCTTATACACTGCATTGTACATATGTCGTGCGATAGTCACTGTCTTGCATTACAATTTTACAATCCTGTTTATTTTATAATAAATGTATTGTTTGTATTTTTCCTACATTTAATTTCAATAATATTTTATATTATTTAAAATATCTACCTCCTTCCCAGCTTTGCAATATATTGTGTGTATGTGTGGAAATAACGCGTTTTAAAGTTATTCTTTCTGCGCATAATTTTAGTTTCCCACAATCACCCTTAATTTGGCCACTCTTGGTAGTCTGTACAAGAACAAAACTGTATCGGCACTGCTCCATTTTGCGGACTCCCAACATGGATGCCAATCACCTGCGCAGAAATATGCTAACCTTCACCCCCCCCCCACATACGGATCCCTTATTTCGTCCATCTTGTGTATTCACCCATAGTTTCCCCTCCCCTAGTGCAGATTATTTGAAAGGATTTGCGCGCACTATGCGCCGTCCCTGACTGACTGGGCACGAAGGGTACGGTCACTGTGAATGTCGCACAACTGGGTTCATTTCTAAATTGGTTGAAACTACCCAGTCCAAACGGGGGTTTTACCCCTTCGGCTTGGTCGGTCGGAAGAAAGCAAACATAGTACGCATAAGGGCACTAACAGACTGGGGTCAAACGTACCACGCCCCCCCCCCCTCGATGCAGCATATATAGGAAAGGTGGTGCAGTCAAAAATATTTGGAAAAAGTGATGAAGTAAACTTGCGAAAAGAAATTCAGAGCTACATTTAATCAACCGAAAAAAAATTCACAAAGATGCCTCAACGATATTATAAAGAGAAGCAGATTGTAAAATGCCAAGAACAGAAATAAAAATCATTTCTAAGAGACTATTTTAAGAAGAAGGCGAATATACCTGAAAATATCTATGCGTTAAAGTACTACATTTCACAAAATGGTATTAATAATCAGGTTCGGAGTTAAAAATCCGCCACTTCAAGATAAAAAGATAGAATAATTATTTTAAGCGCAAGCAGGCGTGCGAGGAACTTAACTTTGATTTTACTTTTTACATATTTTTCCGCAGATTGAGCGACGTGTTTTAAGTAAAAAGAGTATTCTTGATACAATTTCATAATATAAAAAGTTTCCTTATAGAAAGGATTGAAAACCAAAGTTTTATAATAATGCTAAAAATAAGAAAATCTTAAATAGGCAAATAATATAAATTTAAACAAACGGAAATTAAAAACTGCTAGAAAAATTACAACTGTGAAAAGTGCAAAAATAAAGATGGAAATAATATATATATATATATAATAAATGGGATAAAAGTAATCTGTGATGTGCACACTGAATACTTAAGTTATAGAGACATTTCGATTCCTTGTAAAACAATAAAATGTGAGCCCTTGCAGAATCAAGAGATCTGTTATCATTATCAATTTAAATAAGCATAGCAAATTTTGTGGAAATAGCTTTTTCTTTCACGAAACATCGCGTTCATTAAGAGAAAAAATAAATTTGCTAATATCTCGAGAATGACTCGTCATATTTCCCGAGCAAATATATGAACATATTTATACTTTAAAAACATCAACTTATTACTTTCCTTATATACATAATGTATAAGGAAAGTATTGTGACGGGGTCGAAAATTCGAATTCGAATTTTCGACGGGAGAGCACGTTTCAAGCATCTCTGATCACGTATCAAACATTTTTTAAGTGATGTGTGTGTGTGTGTGTGTGTGTGTGTGTGTGTGAAAGTATGTGTGTGTGTGTGTGTGTGTGTCAGTGAGCCTGTGGAGACGATAACTGACGAACGAATGGACCGATTCGAACCAAATTTGGTACAAAAATCACAATCCATAAACACTGGAAGCCTATTGTTTTTATACGCAATTGAACGTTCAGAACCCCCTAAATTTTCGAATAAAATTTTGAAAAAATCGTCAAAAAATAAAAACCACTAATAAAGATACGCAAATAGACATTTCTTATGTAATTTTTCATTAGAAAACGATTGGCATAAATTTTAGAACGCTAACACAAACCGTTCTTGAGATATTGCACATTTTTCAAAAAAATTATGAAAAAGTCATATAAAGTAAAAAAAAAATATTTCCTATTGAGAAACACGTTCACTTTTCATATGTTATACCATACGATAAATTGGGTGAAATCATTCTCGTGGATCTAGCTCGTTCCATTCATGGAAAAAGATACTTTGAGTAACACTTTTGTATTTGAACGCCAATAGTCATTTGTCTGCTGTAAGAATAACTTATTTCTTCATCCATAACGCTTGGCGAGATTTTGCGGACGAATTTGGCGGAATGTCGCCACATTGGCGACTTTTTAAAATGCTGCCAAATTAACGAAAATCTCGCCAAATGGATAAAAATGACGCTAAATCAATGAAAATGACGACTAATTGTGGAAAATTCAATATCTTGGAAAGAATATTAGTATCTACTATAAGAAAAACCTATTTTTTTACTGTAAAAATAGTAAATTCATTACATTATATAAGGAAAGTCATGTGTTACCCACATCAGATTTTTTTATGTGTTTTATAATTGATACGGTTTAGTACAATATTTTGAAAAATGTGTCATTTCAGCGGTAAGTTTCAATTTCTAATAAAGATTATACATAAAAAGGCTATTTCTATAATAATATTATCATACCCTAAATATTTTTAAAATTTTCATAAATTGAACCGTTTAGCGATTGATTTTCACTGGTCTGAAGAGATTTTCTAATTCAAATAGTGATACCAAATTTCAAGATTATAGCGGAAAGTATACTCGAAATCACATACGAATATTCAGAAAAAATTGAAAAACGAGATGTACATAACTCCAACACATGAATTTTGCTACAAATTAAAAAACTTTTTTTTTTCTCGAAAAATTTTATTCATCGATCCTGTTCAACTGAGGAGCGACAGAAAACTCTTTGAAAATGTATTACTAACGAAAAAAATCTTAGGTGTCCAAAACTTGATTATCGGGACTCGTATTATTTCGTGTTTTATACAAAATAACTGTTTTCAAATGTATTAACAATGAAATTAATAAATGGCTATTTTTCAGCATAGTATTGCGAACAACGGAATTTGTGAGCGACCCTCTGTATATTTCGTTTAATTGTAAAAATAATTTCCCCTTTTTTAATCTGTTTGCAGCGTCTAAAATTTATGGAATTATTTCATGTTTTATATAGAAAAATCATTTTTTAAAACGTATTATTAATGAAATGCTATGCATGACTATTTTCTGAATAATGGCATTAAAATAATGATGTGTATCAGAAATTAAAATTTGGTGCATTTGCATCTCAATTTAAATCTTTAGAATTTTAATTAAAATTTAATGTTTGTTACACCGTTTAGTTTATATAAAAACTGAAATCCTAATATTTTTAGTTTAAACGAGTTCTGAGTTTAATAAAAATTTAAGAAAATATAGGTAACAGAATTATTAGAGAATTCAGAAAAAAGCTAAATCAGCCACAGTTATATATCTTAATGAAAATAATAAAATAAATTATTATATGCCATTGTTGAATGTATAATGAATAACTTCAATATGTATGAGTATCATTTGCTGTACAATTCGAAGTAAAAGTGTTTACATTAATACGCCGCGTTAGTGTGGACAATAGTCTTAGTTTTGGCCATTCTATCATGAATAAGACAGAGGGAAAATGATGTTTTAGCATTACATAGGAATGTAATTACCTGAGATATTAAACTTAAAATGCTAATCAATATTTTACAAAATATTAATAGTAAAGAAACAAACTACAAAGAAATGTTGATCTTTGGATAATCCACATAATTTATAGTTAAACATGGGTGGGAAAAATATCTCAACAGTGCACGAGGTTGTTATATTCACAGGTGAAATCGTCCTTAAAATGGTCGATATTTTAATTAATAATGAACCATACAAAAGAGAAATGAATGATGTGAATTTTAAATTCACATAATTTGAAATTAAAAATGGACGGAAAATAATGTTTCAACGCTGCACAGAAAGCGAACATCGTCTTTCAAAGTAATCTATACATGCGAAACCGCTTTTACTTCAAACTGTAATACATGCAAAGGAAAAGTTATTTCGACTTTCATTTATACTCAGAAATCACTGAAGAATTTACTGAAGAATATGAACTAAATATATTGCTTACCTCTAGAATATGATGACTTATGATATCAGTCTAGTAAAATTATGCTAGCAACTGTGTATCCAAACTGTAGAGATCACGAAGCACGAAAAAATTTGTTCAACAAACTCAAAAATGGTATCATTAAAGCTGGAGGCGTATATTCTATATACCACGTTGCAGACCCAATCAGCTTCTTAGAAAAGACACTTGCACTTTCCTCAGCACTTAGACACCTGCCAGGATCGTGGTTTTTGAGTCGGAAATAATCCCTAGTTGTCGGACAAATCCTATCACAATTGATCCTACTATGGTATCTGAGTATAGTAGTCGGTCTATATCTGACGTATAACCGGTTTCCTGAAATCTGGGGACTGAAAAAACATCAGATTGTTATTTCGAGGTTATAAACTAGCATGCTATGACTATATTTTCCTGAATATGAGCGACAGTCAGTCCTGAATATGAGCGACAGTGTCAGGACAATGATTTATTTTCCTGACAACCTATCTTCTCAGCTTTGAAAGTTTAAGATGCAATACATATTATTATAATTATATATATAGTATAATGTTTAGAAAAAGTATTGTGATCGGATCGAAAATTCGAATTCGAGTTCACAAAGGCAGATCACGTTTCAAGCATCCCTGAACTCGAATCGAACGTTCTTGAAATGATGTCTCTCGTCTGTCCAGCCTACCACAAAGGAGGTGATGACTGGGTATGTTTCCGTGAGTTTGAGGAAGCGATATCTCACGAACGAATTTAACGTTTCGAGCGAAATTTGGAGCAAATATTACAATCATTAAATGCTGGAAGCCTGTTGATTTTGGACGCAAGCGAATGTTAGGACACCTCCCCCCACTTCTTTTTGAATGAAATATTGATGTATTATTAAAAAATCAAGACCTTTCATAATGTTACGCAAATGGTCATTTCTTATGTAATTTTTCATTAGAAAACAAATTTAATAAAAATTTAGAATTCCATCATGATCCATTCTAAAGATACTGCAGATTTAACTAATAAATATATACATAAAATCGAAAATTTATCAATAACTAAAATAAGAACTAAATCGATTACTAAAAATATTACATAGAATCGAAAAATATTTCATCTATCTTAAGAAATGTCCACTTTTCAACATATTATGCAATAAATTTTTAATATTATTTTCCTGTATCTAGTTCCATTCACGAGAAAAGACACTTGTATGATAGTTTTGCATTTTTTCAACCATAGTCGTAAAAATGCAAAATTTTCGTAGAATTTCGTCTATAGTAATTTATAGGTGAGAAAAGCTCTTCTCTAATTTTGTATGTAACGGCGATACATATGGCGAACTTGACGACTTATTATGCAAAACATTACAAACTTGCTGCAATATCGACCAAGAATAATGAAAACACAGTCAAAATAGCAATAAATTACAATACATTAACGAAAATGATCACAAAATCATAAATTATTAATAAAATAATTTAATATATGGAATATATTGCGTATTGATGATGCTATCAATATTGTTGATTTTCAATTTAAAGTTTGCCGAAATATGAGTTAATTCAGTACTTGGAAATAATTTTATGTTTTGTCATCCAAAACAGCACTAAATGTACAGGTCCACGCTAAAAGCATTATGCCGTGGATGTCATACATCATGTCTACTTTCCCTACAATGCATTGTTATGTTTAAGGAAAGTGTTGGAATCGTGTCGGAAATCTCAACTCGAGTTTTCGACGGATCTACATGTTTTGGAAAGACTACAGCAAGAAAAAAATTAATTTATCGTGATGTCTTTGTGTGTGCAATGTACAAAATTTTGCAGAAAAGAAACTGGCGGATTACTATGGTGTTGATTTGACTTTGGTACTATTCGGTATAAAAGAGCCTGACTTTTTTTTTAATATGGCCAATAAAAATCTGCAATAAAAGATCTGCAATGAAATATATCCAATAAAAATCTGCAATAAAAAAAAACGTTTGCTGAAATTTATCACTTAAATAACTGTTTTATAAGTAATTTATGATGAAAATAATAAAACCAATCCCATTACTCTAGGACTAGCCGTTATCGAGATAATTTAGTCTATTTCCATTTTTGCTACGCCAACTTTGAGAATACATCCATTTACCAAATGAAAAAGAAAATTGAATTAAAATTGCAAATGCAGTGTAATTTCAAATTAGTATGTGTGTTATTTAGTGCATTTAATGTCAATAAATAATTAACGAAATAAAGAGAATAATGAATTTGATTATCTAATTTAGCTGAAAACTAATAGACCAAATTTCACAAAATTTGGTAGATAATCCAGCTGCCGGTTACCGTAATGCTGTTTAGATCTTAATACGATAAAATTAAAAATATAATCTGCTTTTTCATCGCGAAATGGACCACAATAAATAATGTATCTATTCTAGCTGAATTTTTTTTTTGACCAAAATTCACAAAATCTGGTATATAAATCACTTGTGGAATATTTTGGTTCAACTCGGAAAGAATAAACCTGATATTTTTGCAAAATGGTCTGTAAAAAATGTCAAAATCTAAAATAAATGACTACGTATACTCAAATGCATCACTTAAATGCGTGTTTTATGCGTTATTTTTGACGACCAAAAATATAAGACCAATATTTATGAAAATATGTCCAATCACCAACTTCAATCGAAAATTGAAATAAAACTACAACCTCAGTGTAATTTCTAATATTATTCAGTGTTATTTTGTGCTATTAAAGTCACTTTAATGAAATGAAGAAGAAAGACAGAGAGGATGATTTGGAATCTGCAAAAAACGTTATTTACTGCCCACAACTGATATTTTTACTATCAAAGAAGTAAGCATTGTATATGGAATGTCATGTGCTGTTCACATCCGGTTTCTTTACATAGCAACAGAATCTATGTGGTATCACTATCATAAGAAACACAATACAAATTTGAATTGATTTGAACATAATTTTATATGTGATTGCTGTCCATATAGAAAAATTTATATAACGAAACATTTGTCATTTTTTAAAAAAAATCATTGAAATATTTTCTACATCTACACTAGATTCCAAAGATTAGATTTTTCAAGAAAACTGTATATTTATCAAACGGAATTGACATCGAAAAAATAGAAGGAAAAAATTCTTAATGAGTCCCTGCACACCATTTAGAATTTGAAGCTGAATTAATATCAGTAATTATTTATTTATAAACAATCCTGAAAAACAAATATTTCAAGCAGAATTTTTAAGCTAAATTTGAAAAAAAAAAATCCTTAGTACATCAACCTGCTTCTTACAAAATTTGATATTGAATACCTGTCAATTACAATCTAAGCTCTCGATAGCCAATCGTAAGAAATTGATCTTTCAAGTACAATAAAATGTTGATACTGGAAATGAATAAAGCCTGTAAGTGTAAATCTTTAGTAATTCCTCCCCTCCCCCCACACCAACTTCTTGCAGAATTTGCAGCTGAATCCATATCAGCCATCATCTGAGCTCTACCTCTAGCAGATCCTGAGAAATGTTTGAATGTAACATTTTTCCTAAAAACAATAGTATGGCAAAAATTTTGCCACCATTTTTTAATGTATAAATATTCTTACTGTATTATTGTTGTATTTTTACTTTCAATACTTATATACATTGTATAATGTATAAGGAAAGTATTGTGACGCGGAAAATTAGAATTCGTGTTTTCGATGGAAAAACACGTTTCTAGCATCCCTGATCAAGAATCGAACATTTTTGAGGTGATGTCTCTTTGTGTGAGAAAGCAAGCATGTGTGTGTGTGTGTGCATGTGTGTATCAGTGAGACTGAAGACGATATCTCATGAACGAATGGAGCGATTCGAATTAAATTTGTGCAAAAATTACAATCCGTTATTAGTGCTAGCCTATTGTTTTTAAACACAATCGAATGTTCAGAACGTCCTAAATTTTCGAGTGAAATTTTGAAAAAATCATCAAAAAATCAAAACCTTTAATACAGTTTAGCAAATATACATTGCTTGTGTAATTTTCCCTTAAAAAACGATTGACATAAACTTTAGAAACCTAGCATGAACCATTCTCGAAATATTGAACATTTTTCAAATAAATTTATGAAAAAATTCCAAAAATTAAAAAAAATATTAACTGCTGAAAAACATATTCACTTTTCATTTGTAATATCATACAATAAATCTGGTGACATCATTCTCATAGATCTAGCTCTCCATTCATGAGAAAACATATTTTGAGTAATACTTTTGTATTTGGATATCTGTAATAAGAAAAACTTATTTCTCCGTTCATAACTCTTGGCGAGATTTGAGCGCGACGAATTTGTCGGAATGTCGCCAACTTGGCGGCATGTTTAAATGTTATCAAGTTAACGAAAATCTCGCCAAATTCATAAAAATGACGCTAAATCAATGAAAATGACTACGACTAATTGACGACAATTCAATATCTTGGAATGAATATATGTATCTACTATAAGAATAACCTATTTCTTTTAATGTAAAAGTAGTAAATTCATTGCATTATATAAGTAAAGTCATGTGCCGCCCACATCAGATATTTAAAATTTCATTTGTATATCCATTATTATTGCTTTTTAAGAGGCAAAATATATTCAAATACCCTATTTCTGAGATCCCTTTGTCTCTTGCTCTTTTAAGTCATCTGTGATTTCTTTCTTAATATTCTTAGAATTGCAATAACACATGAGTGTAACAACGACTGGCCTCTGCGCGTTCCTTTTTTCTATTAATGCTCACTCATACATGTGCGCATAATTTGCGGACTGTAAAGAGAAATCTTCCGCTGAAAAGCAACAATGCATCAATTACTATTGAATGAACAATTTCAGGAGATGAAATCCTTGTATCAGAAGGAATTCTTTCCTATCCTACACTATTGAGCCCAATTAAGAATAATCGTAAATAATCATAACCTGCCAATCAGTTATCCCTGTCCAAGAGTTCCAATATTGTGAATGATGATGGGTAGCTCCACCTACCCTGCTACTAATTTCATACAACACAAAGAGGCCAACATAAGTCAATAGAACTTCATCAAATCAATATATCGTTGGCCGGTCATAATCGCAGTTGCAATCACATGTAGGGGCGTGCGGCCATTGATGCTGATGCCGGCCCATACCGAGCGAAAGGGTTTCGTCCAGAAAAGATCACCAGGCCCGAAGCGCCTTTAATCTCCAATCTCTAGGTGTGGCTCTTATCTTCATACTGTGACATTATTTCATTTGCCCATAGTTGGAGGTTCGAGGTTTTTGATTTACTGTTTTTATTATTTGACTTAGCTCCTAGTGTGGCAGTTTGTTGCACATATAGAGTTTGAGTAATTTTGGGGAGTTGGTGCAGATCTAAGGATTTCCTAGCAATTTGGCAGTTTAAGGTTTAAAAACATTTTTTAGAAAACATTGATCGAGTTTTTATTTAATATCAACTATTTCAGTTGGGACTTACCTAATTCCGATTTTCAATATTAAGTACTGCGCGGGGTCTCTTATGTGATTTGGCCTTGCGATGATCATAGTCATGCAGATTGAATAGTAGTTCATTTGGAACAGATGGCAGATTTTTATAGAATTTATGCGCTAGCTTTTTAATTTGGGCTCTAACAGTTTTTATTTTGAAGTCTTTCCTAATTACCGAGTTTCTTAAGTATCTAGGGGCTTTCCTTATAATCCTTAGGGTTTTGTTTTGTTTTGTCTCTAGTAAGTCTATAGTAGTTTTACAGGCATATCCCCATACGGGTGCTGCATACAGCATTCCCGGGCGGATGACTGATTTATAAATTAGGAGTTTATTTTGATAACTTAGATTTCCGTCTCCTATCATTGGGTATAAGGCTCCTGTGGCCATATACGCTTTTTTGATTAAGTTCGTCACATGCTGTTTCCAGGTTAGGTGGGAATCTATCGTTACACCTAGGTATTTAGTAGATTTTTCCGCTTTTAGGGCATGGTTGTTTATGTACAGAGGCGGCGGAGGTTTACGTTTTCTAGAGATATAAATCCAATGACATTTATTGGGGTTTAATTTTATTCGCCATTTTTCCAGCCATGTTTGGAGTATATCTAAGTGTTGTTGTAGCTGTCTGTGCAATACTGAGACGTAAGGGTGTTTGCAAGTATCGCACTGTCGTCTGCATAGAGTGCCAGCTCCGTGTCTGGGGTCCTGGGGATGTCATTTAGATATATGTTAAAGACTGTCGGGCCCAGGATGGATCCTTGCGGTACATTATTTTTATGAGCTTGGGTGTAGACAAGTTATCTTTTACTCTAACTTGGAAGTGTCTGTTATTTAGGTATGAGATTAAAAGTTTGACAAGTGCGTCAGGGACTTTTAGAGTGATCAATTTGTATGCTAATTCACTGTGCCACACTTTATCAAATGCTTTTTGTATGTCAAGAAAAATCGCAGCTGTGGGTGTCTTACTATTAAGTCCAGAAGATATGTACTCTACCACTCTCATCAATTGATGAGTGGTGGAGTGTTTTGGCCGAAATCCAAACTGCTCCGGAATGATAATATCATTCTCACTAAGGTGCGTGTTCAGTCTATTAAGAAATTTTTTCTCAGTAATTTTACTAAGTGTCGGTAGTAAGCTGATTGGTCTATAGTTGGCTGGAATTGTGGCATCCTCACCAGGCTTATGGATCGCTAAAATTATCGCTTCCTTCCATTCTTTGGGGAAATAATTTAGTTTTAGTATTTTGTTTATTAGGGTGGTCAAGTAAAATATTATATTTAGGGGTAGGTTTTTCACCGCGATATTCCTGATTTTGTCGTGCCCTGGACTTTTACGGTTTTTAATGATATCAATTATCTCTTGCGGAGTGGCTGGGTTAATCTCAGCCGTGACCGGGGAGTTCCTGAAGTTGTTTAGTGTTTGCCTAACCATTCTTAGGGTGTACTGACACATTAGATCGTGGTTTGGTTCAAATTGCTTTTCGTAATGCCTAGCAAGCGCCTTTGCTTTTTCTTCGTCTGAGTACGCGATTTTAGCGCCATCTATTAGTGGCGGGAGTTTAATTTGAGGTTTTCTGAGTCTTTTAGCGAATTGCCAGAGCGATACGTCTTCCGGGCTAAGGGATTCAATTAACTTTTTATACTGTTGCTCCTTTTCTGCAACAATTTTATCCCTGACTTTCCACGTGAGTCTGTTAAGCTCCCTTTTGAGGGTAGGGTCTCTATTAACCTGCCATGTCTTACGCATTCTGTTCCTTTGCCTAACCAGTTGTTTGACATGGTGGGAAAGTGTGGGCGTTTTTGGTGACTTATGATGTATTGTGGCAGAGGCAATAGCTCTCTTGATTTCTGCTGTGAGTGTGTGTATGGCAGAGTCAGTATCCGCCGTGCTCATAATGTTGGGAACTGCCAAGTGCGGCTCAAAAAGTGCTCTTTTGAAAACGTTCCAGTTCACCCTCTCTTGTCCCAGAGAGGCTGGAAGGGGAGTGTTCAGACAGAATGTCACCAATACCGGTAAATGATCCGAGTCGAATTCATCCAGGCTATCGATAGTGTGAGCGTATTCTATGTTTATCGTTAGGACAAAATCTATGAATGAGCCGTTGGCACCTGAGAAGCAGGTTGGTCTCGACGGTGCAATGATGTTGGTGTTTGTTGTGTTCATTAATCTGTGTATCTGTGTACCGCGTTTGTTGGCTCTCCTGCTGCCCCACGCTCGGTGGTGTGCATTGAAGTCGCCCGCGAGTATTGTGTTTGGATATCGCGAGAAAAGCAGTTCCAGCTGCGCAACTACATTTATACCACTCATGTTTTTGACATATATTGAAGTTAGGATAAATGGGTTTACATTATTTATTTTAATTTTTATGCTAGTATTTTCTATACCTTGAAGATTTATGTTGTTTATTTCCTCGTCGGGTATATATCTTTTAATATATATTGCTGTTCCTCCATGGGGGTTTCTAGCAGTTGTATTTGAGCTTAGGTTGTGATAGCCAATATAGTTTGCTATATTTATTTTTATATTTTCTCTAACTTTAGTTTCCTGAATTAACGGGGCATCTACCTCATTTTCATTTACGTAGGTCTTAAGTTCATTTATTCATGGAGATATGCCGTTCGCATTCCAAAATATTATTTTAAAGCTTTCTTTTTGGGACCTAGCCATGGCGGGTTTGATTGTCACTGTTATTTTTTAAATCCGCGATTAATTTAAAAGCCTCAAAGACCATTTGCATTGGATCACTCTTTTTTTTGTATTAGCTCTGCGAACTGCATCAAAAGGTGTTTTATTGCATCTAGGTCGAACATGGTGATAAACCCTCTGATGAGGTTGAGAATTTCATCCATTTTTTCATCATTGGTTTTACCAGCAGGTTCAGTCTCAGCTTTCATATCCTCAGCCTCAACCGCGGTTTGGTCATTTTTGTGAGTATCCTTTTGGACCTCAGTAGTTTTTTGCTTTTTTTCAACCGTTTTTTCTAACAGCTGAGTTTGCGCGAGCTCTTCCTCTCTGACTCGTTTAGTTTTGGCTTCACGTGATTTGGTTTCTTCTTTTGATTTAGCATATTGATTTACAATTTTAGCTTCTATTTCCGCCTGTCTTGCCTGTCTGGCTTTTTCGGCTTCCTTTCTCTTTTTAATGGCTTTAGTAGCCAGTTTTACATCTTCCGGAGTCAATTCCCTGGAAGACGAGTGTTTGGGGGCCTGCTCTTGCACCGATCTGGTGGGTGCTGAAGGTTGGTATCTATTTTGCTGTGACACAGTGTGCGAGGAGCCCTGAGGGGGTGCCTGGGAGTTTAATCCGAGGGCCTTTTGCCTCCAAGGGGGTATCTGATTTTGGGGAGGGGGCCATACCCCGGTGCCTTTCCTCTGTTCCAGGGGTTCTTCGGGCATTGCCTGAAGTTCGCTGGGTGGTCTCCATTGCAATTTGCACACGTAGCCTTCTCAGACCTAGGTCTCTGGCAGTCCCGTGTGAAGTGTTCTTCAGCACACTTAAGGCACTTAGGTGGCATACTGCAGTTCTCCGAGGAGTGATTGAACTGTTGGCAACGGTAGCAGATTTTGAAGCCCCGTGCTCTGAAAGTCTCTACCTTCACAGCCAAGTAACCTAATCTTGTTAGTCTGTAGACCCTCTGCCAGTCAACCGTAGGCCTAAGGCTGACTAAGAAGATCGGCAGGGGTAATCTTGTAAGGCGGCCCATACCATGATACTACATGTCAGATATCGGTCCCTTTCCTAGATATTTTCTGGGCGATAAGCATTACCATTCTCACGCCAGATTAGTTGGCTTTTTCAATCCGATAACAGAGTGAATCTACTCTCTTCTGAGAATAGTACGCAAGCCCAGTTGTGTTCGGCCCAATTGCGATTCTCATGACACCATTGCAAACGGACGGTACGGTGTATTCTGGACAATGGGATACACACAACATGTCTGCGGGCATATAATCCTACTTCTCTCAAATGTCAGACTACAGTTTTTCGGGAGATCCGCTGTCCTGTGGTACTAAGAAACTGATTTGCCACATGCTGAACTGTGGTGCGCCGGTCCCTTTTTGCCAATAGGACAATGTACACGTCTTTTGCAAGCGTCGTACTTCTATCAAGACCTCGCCGGTAACGCCTGCTATACATTCCAGTTGTTTTAAATGCTTGTTACAGCCGTGAAACAAAGCTGTGGGCGATGTCAAAATCCCTGACAACATCTGTTATTTTTCGCCCTTCTTCGATATTTCCAATACTACGGGCACACGCATAAAATCATGTAAGTGATATCGGGAAGACATATCGAAAATTTCGAGTTTGTCAGTTAAGTCTTTCCTGTGAAACTTTCACTTGGAACAACAACTGTCCACACGCGTCAAATCCTTTAAATCTATTATCAGTGCTATCCTGTGACGAACAGGCGTGCAAATGAAAAATTTGCATCTTACTGTATCCCATACTTATTCTAATTTTCCATATTTTGCTTCCTTTCATTTTGTGGTTGCTATGGGTGATAGTGTCGTTTGTCCTTAGCATTTGTACTGCTGTGTATATTCTTTCCAAGATATTAAATTTTCGTCAATTAATAGTCATTTTCTTTGATTTAGCGCCATTTTTTTCCATTTGGCGAAATTTTCATCAATTTGGCAACATTTAAAAAGTCGCCATGTTGGCGACATTCCGCCAAATCCGTTGCCAAATCTCGCCAAACGTTATGGACGGAGAAATAAGTTATTCTTTTAGCAGTGAAATGACTACTGGCGTTCAAATACAAAAGTATTACTCAAATTATATTTTCTCATCAATGGAACGAGCTAGATCCACGAGAATGGTGTCACCATATTTATCTCGCGATATTACATATGAAAAGTGAACATCTTTCTGAACAGTTAATATTTTTTTTTAATTTATGGAATTTTTTTGATAAATTTAATAAAAAAACTGCAATATCACAAGAACGGTTCATACTAGCGTTCTGAAGTTTATGTCAATCGTTTTCTAAGGAAAATTTACATAACAAATAACTATTTGCGTAACTTTATTAAAGGTTTTGATTTTTTGATGATTTTTTCAAACATTTACTCGAAAATTTAGGAGGATTCTGAACATCGATTGTATTTAAAAACAATAGGCTTCCAGTATTCATGAATTGTAAATTTTGTACCAAATTTTGTTCAAGTCGTTCCATTCGTTCGTGAGTTATCGTCTCAACAGACTCACTGATACACACACACACACACACTTTCATATACGCACACAGACATTATCTCAAAAAGTCTGATTCGTGTTCAGTGCTGCTCGAAATGTGTGCTCTCCCGTCGAAAACTGGAATTTCGACCCCTTCTCCATACTCTTATTAAACATTATATGTATATAAGGAAAGTAAAAAATTCAGCAAAATATTTTCTGAAGTTTTTTAAATTAAAATTAAAATAATAATTGCTCCCATTTAATATGAAGGTATTACGTGACCCATTTCAAAATAAAACATGGCATCCATATTTTTTCTCAGAGCAAAAATCGTGATTTCTCTTCTTCGACCCAGACCATCCTACCGACCAGAAAGGTATAAGGTATCTGTTTGGACGGCCGGGAAATGCCACCCAAATTAGACTTGCACCAAGTGGGGGATGCGTCCACAGGGGCAGTGCTCTCTTGAATTTAAAAAAAGTTCTATCTAGTTCTAGATTTTTTATAACAAAGCCGGATATGAAGTTTCGTGAAAATCCTTGAATATTTGTAGCTGCTAATGTGTACGCAACCAATAGACCACAAGCATTCAGATAGACAGACATCACTCCAAAATTAGTTAGAACGTATTTAAAATTTCTTAAAACATATTATTGGCATCATAAGCTTGAAATCAAAAATTTTCGTGAAAAGGATACTTTCTTAATACTACATACGAAAAATTAAAAATTCAGGACTTCAATTTTAAATGAAGTGCTGAATTATGAAAACCTGTGAAAAAAAATCTGATGTTGGCAGAACATGACTTTCCGAACAAACTCAATTTTTTTTCTTTCTTTCATGATTCATTAAATTGAGTTTAATTGCGTGAAGTATCCCGGACAATTATTTTAAATTACTCTGAATTTGTAGTCTTAATTCATGTTTCGTTTTCATTTGGAAACTAGGTGTATTCTCAAAGTCGACGTGGCAAAAATGCAAACTATTCCAAAATTTCCCGAGAACGATTAGTCTTAGAATTATGGGGTTGGTCTTATTCTTTCAGTCCTCAAAAATTGTCCACAAAAGATCATTTAATTGATACATTTAAGCGCATGATGTCTTTCATTTGAAATTTTGCGGGCTATTTCGCAAAAAAAGGCACTCTTTTTTGTTCCCGAATCGTACCAAAATCCAACCAGCACCAGGATAATCTACAAGTGATTTTCCTACCAAATTTTGTGAAATTTGATCCGTTACTTTTCAGACAGAGTGGATACAAATATTGCATAGACAGACACACAGATTTCACACTAAAAATAGGGTTTTCGGATTCAAGAATGTTCGAAACGTGTAGATGCCAATTTCAGCAAGATTCAAATTCTTTCCCTATGCTTTACCATGTATCGGTATACATTACCATTCCTGCAGAAAAGTCAACAAGAAAGATCAATCATGCTTAAAGCATTGATTATGAAACACTTTCAAACTTCAATGCAATTTTATTTAAACAAGTCGAAAATGCAATACATTCCTCGGTAATAATTTGAAACTTATCACAATACTGCATTAATTTATTATATTTGAAGACTTAAACCTTCATCGAAAAAAATGAACTTCTTTCAAATGACGGCATTGAAATATAAATTGCCTGGTTTAAACATCTCTAATATGTTATACATTCCTCGGTAATAGTTTTAGAATTATCATAATACTACGATAATTTATTATATTTGAAAACGTCATCGAAAACAACTGAAATTAATTCAAATGACGTCATAGAAAAAATAACACGCCTGGATCTCTCTATAAAAACAGGATTTCATTCATAACTTTCTCCCATTCATTTCATTCATCACAATACTATAATAATTTACTTTATTTAAATATTTTGTTTAAAACCATGGAGCTACAAAAAATTAAACTCCATGCTTGAAACTTCATCGAAAAAATCGTCCTTCTCGTTATGAAATCAATTAATATTTCATTCATATCAGCCATGCAGACTCCATGGACTAAATTATTTTGTGTTAAAAAAATACAGGAATTCTAATACAACTCATTCTATATATTTTGCTGTTTACATTTTACATAGGTGAAAAATAGGCTTAGTTGTAGAAATAATCAAATTTAGATGAGCATTTAAAATCAAATATATTGTCATTGCGTTGTTTCAGTATGTAGATGCACAGAATTTAAGCAAAAATAAAGTAGTTTTAGGACGGATACAACACTCAATATTAATTTAAAAGAACTTAAAAAAATCACGATTTTGAAACAAGATGGATGCCATATATCATTTTGAAGTGCGTCATGTGATCGTTTCATATCATGGTCACGTGATCGTTTCATATAAGAGGTGTAATTATTATTTTAATTTTTATTTAAAAAACTACTGAATATATTTCGCTGAATTTTTTTTATATATTTTATGGAACAATTTGAATATTACCTAAAATGTTTGAAGCAATTTGTGAATTTTAAATCCGCTTAAAAAATGTTTGAAAAATTAGGTCCCATAGGGCTCAATGTATTTCATTTTTTCGACCCGGGTTCAATCCAAAACTAATTGGGTGATATTATTCATTTATATTCCCATAGGTTCTACAGACCGTCTGAACAACATACTAAAATTTCATTTTGATTAAGTCATTTTTAAGGCAGTTATCGTGCTAACGGACAGCCAGACAGACAGACAGAATGAACAAAGTCAAAAACACTTTTCAACTTTGTTGTAAATTGTTAAAAAAAAAGTAAATAAGATATCAAAATAATATGCATTCATATGACCGACTAATTGGGTAGTTGGATAACATATGAAAGCTATCGAAGATTTCCAGTATGGTCAGAATCACAATTTTGGTGACATTCGATCCTTCTCAGCTTCTAGATCAACGGAAATATTAAAAATTTCAAAAGATAGTATTAGGCGTGACGATGCAATGGTGTATTAAAAAATCTGATGCGGGCAGCACATGACTTTCACTATATAATGCATGCAATGAATTTAGTTCTTTCACTGTGAAAAAACGGTGTATATGATCTATGGCACAATGTTTTTAATCGTCGAATTATACATTTGGTGCTTTTACGGATGACAACATGTAAAACTATTTCGAAACACCCAATTAACTTATATTTCGCGTAACACTAAACTAACAATAATCAATATTGTTAACTTCCGCAACTAGCAATATAGTGCATATATTAAAAGATTTTAATAATTAGCTCATAAATTTAGAGTCATTTTCGTTAACTTTGTGTCATCTTTGCCATTTCAACCATAGTTTTGTCAATGTGAAGCAATATATATCGCCATGCTTTTGATATTTTGCTAATTAGTCACCGAATTTATTGCCAGTCGTTACAGTCAAACAGAGAGAAGAACATTTCTTAGATATAAATAACTGTTGGGCGAATTGTTAGGCGGAAGACACAAAACTATTAGAAGAAATATATTATCTTATGAATGAAACAAATAGTTAATAAATTTTTAATTTTATGAGATTTTTTTTATAAATGTACTTGAGAAAATCCAATATCTTGCGAACCGGGCGAGCTAGTTTTCTTAAACTTATATCAATCCTTTTCTAATAAAAACTAAGGAATGAAGATTTACGTAAGATTACTGAAGGCTATGATGTTGTGATAATTTTTTCAACATTTCAATGGAAGATTTAAGGGTCTTTCGAACATTCGATTGGGTTTTAAATCAACAAGCTTACAGTATTCAGAGATTTTAATTTGCGTATCATATTTCGTTCTAAACTCTTCTTTCTTTCTTGAAATATCTCCTACATAGACTCACGGAGATACGCACAGAGACTTCACCTCAAAAACGATCGATTTGAGTTCATGGATGCTTGAAACGGGCTCTTCCATCGAAAACTTGCATTTCAATTTTCGTCCATGTCACTTTACTTCCTAATTCGCTAAACTATGTATATAAGGTAAAAATAATAAATCGGTTGAACCGTTTTTAAATTATATGCAATCATTACTTGACATTGTTTCGTTACTGGGTGTTGTAGATTAGTAAAACTTATATCCGGATATTATCTGGAACCAGAATCATTGCCTGAAAGGAGTTTTATCAAAACTGGATACAAATTTTTCTTTGTAGACATGGTTCCCAACAAAGTCATTACGCAACCCCCAAAAATAATTGCAGCAATCCCTAGCGAAGAATTTAACAGTTAAGATAATTAACTTCCTCAACTGTAGAGTATTACCTACATTATATGAATCGACAATAAAACTGTTGCAGAAGACGTATGTTTCACATGTTGTTATTGACGAAAAGCTGTTTGATATTCAAGACTACTAAAGTAAACAATATTTACAAGGCACATGAATCTAATGTATAGCATGTTCAACATGCCATTCGTCAACAACCATGCATGTTTGAATTCGACAAAGAATATTACCGTTTAATTTTACTGGCGTTGCCGGTATTACCGGGGCGCAATTCCTGATATGACCTGATGTGATAGTGTACTTGTTGCCTTCAATATACGCATTTTGTACCTTCCTGATGTCAATTTCTAATAATTAAGTAATCCTTGTCAACATTGTTGTTGTCATATTTCTTTTGTCTTGCTTTGTTGTCGAGTCCGTTACCTCACTTTTTACTTTCCTTGCAATACATGGTAATGTATGGGGAAAGTATTGGAATAATGCAACTCGAGTTTTCGACGGATCTGCACGTTTTAAGACCTCTAGAATACGCAAAACTATTTTTAGCGTGACGTATGTGTGTGTGTCTGTCTGTCTGTGTGCCTGTTTGTACAATGTATATATCCACTCTAACTCAAAAACTAACGAACTAAATTTCATAAAATTTGGTAGGTAAGTCAGTTGCGTGTGACACTAGTGCTGATTATATTTTGGTACGATTCGAGATAAAACAACCAGCTTTTTTTTGGTTAAATGCCCCTCAAAAATTGCCTTTAACCACTCTAACTGAAAAACTAATTGATCAAATTTTGCAAAATTTGTTAGATAAGTCACTTGTGGGTCACCCTGGTGTGTGTCATCCTGTATTCCTGCTAATTCTTTTCATCCGATTTCTTCTAAAAAAGCTTCTTTTAATGCCAATTTTAACCGTGCTTTTAATATTTGCTCCTCTGTCCCCATTTTAAAAGATGAAATTAATTTTATTTTTAATCTTGGCCATGAGGTTGCTTATACCTTTCAGTTTATTTATAGTATTTTTGCCCATATCCGCCTAAAATTTATCAGTTTTGATATCAATCTGGTTGCTATTAAAAATCATTTGACCTATAAACCTAGTCTTCCTTACCATCCATCGATTTTTCGCCCTTTTATCCAGTTTTGTCACATATTTGGTTTTAAACCAGCTCATTCTAATATTACTATTCTCTTTAATTGTATTCGATTCGATAAACTTGGGGATATTCATGATTTTAAAAGTCATGCTGGGGTGTATGCTGTCCTCCCTAAGCGTACTATTGGCATCTGTTTAGCGGAACACGCCCGAGATGTCAAGAATGGTAAAGTTTCCACTGCACTTATGTCGCAAATTATAATTTTCTGCCTGTTTTTGAAAACAAATTTTCTTTTAATCCGTTGCAATTACACTCCTAATATTCTTCTTTGCCAATCCTTTACGTTCACATTTACAGTACACCGATTTGTAATTTTAATCCCGTTCCCCGTTTTGCCTGGCTACTCATTCTCGACTCTATGCAATTCAAGCCTCTTCACAGTTACCTTTGACTTCCATTTAAAAAATTTTGAATTTTCGGGCCTGTAATTTTGACATATTTGTATTTTGATTGTCATTGGCCTGCTTTAAATAATCGGTGCTTGTTTGTTTATTTGGATTTTAGAGATTTATTATTAATTAATAGCCTTGTACATTATCATTTTATTTATGCAAATTTTGACGTGTTTCTGGTCGCTATATATGAAAGATTGAATGTTTTACATCTTATGCTGCCACTGATGAAGGGCGTTTATACGCTTGAAAGCGCTCTGGCTTTTGTAACTATTTTGAACATCTTAAGAAGTCCCATAAATGACCTTCATATTTTAATTTGTGTTGTGTCCTTGAGTTTTATTCAAGTTTAAATAGACGCGTTACCAAGTGGATTATCGCTTAATACTTTCCATCATTCACTACAATAGACGCAATTTATTTAATTTTCCAATCAGTGGACAATGTTCCGGAACATAATTTTGAGCAATTGACTTAAATTGAGAATGACAAAATATGTTTTTTATTCAGATGAAACAAATAAATAATACTTCATTTTAAAAATAGTTATAAGAGCAACTACACTATAGTTATGCTCTGAATGTTAATATTTTTTTCATTTTTGCCTCGCTATCATATTAAACATTTTTGAATAAAATTTTATGCTTTTGTTTTAAAGTTGTAGTTTTGAATATTCCAAGTATGTTATATAAAATTGAGGATAACAACAAATTTCATTACCATTTTACTATTTAACATGAAGAGACTGTATACACAACTTGAAACTTATCTCACTGCGTAGTAGATGCTGCATAAAATGTCATGTATTGTAACAAAGGAACTATGCTTATAAATAGAATTCTGACAGTAAATAAAATGACAGCAATATTGACACGTAGTAGGCAAAGTAATTCAAAGCAATTTCGAAGCAATCATAAACTACTTTCAAGATGAGACATAAAAGTGGTGCCAACACTTTGAGTGATTTTATTATTTTAAAATCAATCAATTTTTGCTTGTCGGTGGATGCTTTTAGATGTGGTGGTGATGTATCATTAAAAACTGGTGTACTAGCAAATAGTATTATCACGTCTGCTTACTGGGCTTCAGACGCTTTGATGGCAGGTTCTCTTTTGAGTTTCAGCTAAGTCTTAAATAGTCCCAAAGGAAAAAATTCGTATTTTTGTGAAGAAACCCAAGATTTTCGAATTAGAAAATCTATTAACAAAAAAGTTTTCTAGATTCGCAAATATATGCATTGTATGCATCGTGATCTATAAGATTCACAAGGAACGTTTTTCCACTCTTTGAAGTTCAGCCTATTCTGTAAAAGTATTAAGAAAATGTTCTTTGTATTAGAGGACAAATTTTCGAATTAATACAGAAAATGAGGTGCCAGGAAAACTTTCAGTCCGGAAAAAGAATTTTTTCTTAATCAGCAAATCTATTCCTTCCTTGTAGAGAAAATTTAATTTACCATTACTTTTTCCATTTTAAAATTTTGTATTCCCCCATATTGCCACTCTTCACCAAATTTATTGTGTTACATTCACTAGCTAGAACATATTGAATAATATCAAACATATATAGTATCATTTCCATTACAAAATAACTACTTTCTTACTATCCCTTCAAATGCTTCTAGTATTTTTGTCGAAGTAAAAATGCATTATTTTTTTATTTCCGGCATTTTTAATATAATTTGAATTAAAACTTTTGTCTTTTAACCAAACTTCATTTGAGCGATTTTTTCCAAACTGACTCAAATCTAATTCTGTCACAGTATTCACATTGAACAAAATGTCACTTGAATTGTTCAATTTGTTCCAGAGATATCGTGTAAAAAAATATTTTCTATGCATTATTCCTTGAATAAAAATAATTAGAAACTATTCAAATGTAAAAAATTCCAGACGACCATAAACCTGCACTGAACATTTTATTAAAAACAACCATACAAAACTCATGCAAACAATTTACACACAATTTTGACATCAAAGAAACGAAATTATTTAAGGTAAAAGAGCAATTACAGATTGGTAATGCTGCTAACAAAATGGCTTTCTTTAAATAAAGTCTTGAGTGAGTTCCGTCCTAGCTTCTTAACTGATAACGGATGTATCTTATTACTCCACGAATGATCCAAAATGATGATAGACACTAATATTACACATGCTGCTTGTGATCATTGATGGTAATGCATAATATATCCCAGTGCTGCCACAAGAAGGAAAAAGAGCACGAGAAAGGATATAATCCCACACAAAGTCTTGTGGCCATACCCATTCATCTCTTCCTCAAAGTCATCGTGAATTTGGTAGATGCTCTCCCTGTAAAGAAGAAAAATAATTAATTCTGCTATATTTTATAACATCCCCATGTGTTTGAACAAGATACAATCTTAGTCTTAATTTACGTCTTAGTGTTTAGTTGATAACTCACAAAAAATATCATAACGAGTAATTCAATATTAAAAACTTGTGTTTAAATGTGAACTCATACACACAACTTTTGCAATGCCAACGGCCCTACCGTGCTGAAAACACAGGTTCTCGTTAGATCACGGAAGTCAAGCAGCATCGGGCGCGGTTAGTACTTGGATGGGTGACCACCTGGGAACACCGCTTGCTGTTGGCACATTTCAGGCGCGATAGCCCGGTGGTTTGCGCGCTGGATTTGAATGCTGCCACAACTGCCGCCGTGTTCATGCGGAGTACGATCACGTTAAACATGTGGGTCCGTAAGTCCTTCCGAGACGTTGGTGGTAGGGGAAGGAGGGTACGGTCCCTGTGGATGCCTCCCCCACTGGATCCGGTCTGAATTGGGTGGCACTTCCTGGCTGTCCAAACAGTTACCTTACACCTTTCAGGTAGGTCGGACGGTCTGGGTCTCAACAACAACACAACTTTTGCAGAACTATAAAATTGTGCTAAACTTCCTTTTTAGGAAGTTAGGAAATAACCTAAAAATGTAAATTTTGATGTGTAAAAAGTTAAATATGAAGAAACTATATTACGGATTCTGTTCGAACATCGTTGGGAAAAATGGTCTTCGATCTTTCCGGTGGTGTCATGTGATCTTTATGATAATATTTCGGTTGCTAAGCTCCCGATTTGTGTGAACCTTGCGCTAAATCGTGCTAAAATTTAAAATAATATAACATATCTTAGATCGCATTAAATTATTAATCTATATTTTTTTCAAGTTGTTTGGTCTGAATTTATTTTATCAAAATTTCTCTTTGGACAAAAGTGAAATAAAAATTACATAAAATAAATTTAATAGATATAAAATCCTCAATTAAGTTTAAATAACATCTGGTAGGTTAATGAGACATACGCACATAAGATTCATAGAAACGATCAAGTACAACAATAATAGGAATAACAGAATGTATAATACCTTTCAAACTTCCTGGCATTATCTATATATTTCTCGTGCAAAAATATATCTGCAATGTGGGAAAGAGAATGCTGTTGAGGATCATGAATTTTAATGCAGTGTATGATGTCAGAAACATTAAAATTCCTCTCATCGGTTTCTTGAACCACGTCACTACTTATTGAGGAAGGACAATCTGTCGAGTTCGATGTGTCAGTTAACACTGATTCTGTCACGTATCCAGAAAGACTTACTAAAGATGTACCAACTGATGCATCATCTCCAAAAATAAATGGGACAAAATTATTTTCTGGAAGAGCAAAACTCGAGTAATTCTCCTCTTCTGGGGATTCATCAATTGTTTCTAGGAAAATTTTATACTTTTTATTATCACAGTCAGGTTTTCGATGAAATGGTCGTGTATGTGAAAATGCGTATGAAAATTCAACATTCTCTTTATTATTTTCCCACACTGTTGAACCATTGTAGACTGTAGAAGGAGTTAAAAATTTAGGAACGACGTTTGAGAAGCTAGTATTATCATGACGTTGTGAGGAATCCTCAGATGGATGCTTTCTGGCTATATCGAAATCTTGATCCTCATAAATGGCAAAAGGTATGGTAGAAGCCGGGCATTTCGTTATTTCCACGTCATCACAAATTGAATTTGAATTATCTATTAGATGAGTTGCTACGTTGGTCATGATATCCAGTGAATTCTCATCCGATTCATGTGGAAGAGTGAAAGGAATGGTTTCCTGATGATGTGATATTTTTTTAGACGTATTGCTTATGGCCAACGGATGAACTATATCCACAGAGCTCTTGCTGCTAACCATCTCCTTATTTTGAATTTCGGATGTTAAAGACACACCAACAGCTTTGTTAAACATATTTCTGAAAAAAAAATAATAAATTGAGCATATACTACATAAAATACAAGCTATATAAATTTTTAATTGATTACACCTGTTTTCTATAATAATATATTATGTAATAAAAATCTGAAGTGGGCAGCACATGACTTTCCTTATATAATGCAATGAATTTACTTCTTTAACAGTGAAAAAATGATGAAAAGATTCATGGTACAGTGATTTTTGGCCTTAAATTACATATTTGGCGTTTTGCAGATGACAACATGTAATACTATTTCAAAATATCCAATCAACTCATATTTCACGCAACTCAATTAACAATTATTAATATTGGTAACATCCTCAATACGCAATATAGTCTCTATATCAAAATATATTAATAATTAATTCTTTAAATTGACGGCCGTTTCACTAAAATTGATGATATTTTCATCAATCTATGGCGAAATATTGTCTCGATGGCAATATCTCGATGGATTTTCCCCCAAATTCGCAAAAATGTATCGCCAAGCCTTACAGATAAACGGAGAGAAGATCATTTCTTATATACCAGAAGGTATGCCTATCATACGACGGAAGTCAAAATTTTTGCAAATTATTACTTCTTATTTAGCATCATTTTTATCAATTTGGCGACATTTTCTTTGCTTTGGCAACATTTAAAATGTCGTCAATTTGACTGCATCCTACCAAAATTTTTGCATAGAGTTGCGGAAGAACGGACAGATGAACGGGTGAGAAATCGTTACTCGTATGTTCTGCCCAAGATAATGAATTTTCATCAATTAGTCGTCCGTTTTATTGATTTAGCATCAGTTTTATAAATTTGGTAACATTATTTTTCAATTTGGAAACACTTTGAAGAAGACGCTATATTTCGGACTATATTTCGTCACTAAAATTTCGTCAAGCATTATGTAGGAGAAATAAGTTATTTTTATGGTAGGTAAATGACTATTGCAGTCCAAATAAAACACTACTTTCCGAAGTATCTTCTATCGTAAATGGAACGTGCTAGATCCACTAAAATGATATTTTGCGTCCAAAATGGTTGCTTTCCTAAGTTCCCAAATCATTTTTAATGCTGTTTTTCAGAAAATAATCATTAATAATATATTTCAAAAATTGTTTCTCTGTATAAAACATGTAATACTTATAAACATTTTAATCTATGCAATCAGGTTTCATTAGTGGAAAATATTTTTACAATTAAACGAAATATACCTAGGATTGTGTACGAATCACGTTTTCGGGATACATTTGCAAAATAGCCCCCCCCCCCCATATCATTAATACACTTGAAAAATAACTTTTTTGTATACAGCAAGCAAATGTTATCAGAATTTTAGTGGTTCCAAACAAATTCCAAAACGGGTAGAAAGATAAAAATTGGTCAACGCTTTTGTGATGCAGTTGGAATCGCCACTTACGAGCGAAGATTTCGCAATCGCGGGAAAACGAAGATGTAAGAACGGTAAAAACCCGATCTGAAAATTCGTGCCATTGTATGCAGATTCAGGACATTTGTAGATGATTTTACGTTTTTTTCGCCAGAGTAGTAATTAAATAATTTTGAATAAGGCTGTGAGGAAAAATATTGTTATTTCAAACAAACGACACAATTGAAAATCAAGGTCAATTTTCAGGGTTATGCAATTAAAAAAAAATCCCAGAACTTCATAAAATACCCGGACCGCTACCACCCTTGTAGTAACAATTTTGCTCTAAATTGAATTCTGACCTCACCACAAAACTTTCCTTTTCCGTATATTAAACTGAAGTACAAAGTATGGTTTATCATTAAATTGCCTGAAATCATTCATACATAGACATTAAACATATGAGTCAAATAAAAAATAAATATATTGTTCGCCTATTAAAAATGATGATTTCTTTCACTATGCTAGGTTCTCACTGCATCTAATTTTGAGAATATACAAAAAAGGAGCTTCTATGCAGTATATGAGAGCACGGGAATGCCTCAAATACTAACTGAGTAAAAGAACACAGAAATCACAGAATAATATATTCAGGAGGCTCACTCCCATAGAACCCTATGGCCATGGTTAATAGAATATTAACAGGTTGTCTCCTTCGCTATTCCCCCCCCCCCATGGTCAAGGTCCGTAGAATATCTTATATATATTTTTTAATATTCTATTAACCTTGCCCCATGGTAACATTTCTAGACGGGTTATGACGTCACTTCTAGACCTTCCGATCTGTAGACCAATGGCGCTTCGTAGAGAAACGTTAGAAAACAGCAGGTTTTTTTTTTTTTAAATGCCATGCCAACGAGACATGAAATGTCTCCTAAAATAATGTGCTAACTCTGAAATATGACAAATGAACTCAAATTTGAAATCAAAACGAACAAAATTGCTGTACGTAACGGACGCAGGAGAAAAAAACAGCAAGTATATACTAAGACAAGGATATGATTTTCCGCGTGATTTCGTATAACAAATAAATTCATCTTCTTTTTTACACAAAATTTACATATTTCATGTGAAAACTGATAATCTTTATTAATATTTTTCCTCACAAATATACTGCATGAATATGGATTTTAATCTACTATTTTTTAACAATTTCTTTTACAACACATTTAAGATTTTAAATGAAATATCCCGTTCAAATTCATTAAATAGAGACTGTGTACTTTACTGACTGTATTATCTATTAAAGGTTTGAATTAGGATATAACTAATAAGAAATATATTAAAATAAAATAATATTTTTTTCTATAAAACTCTCCATATTATCTTTATAAATTTGCATTAAAATCCACATTTCTTCAAAAATTTGATGATTTAAAATTTCCTGTATATAAATGCTATGGTACGTATTCTGTCGAGTAAAAGTAAGCGTACCATTCCGTTCCTAATAGTTCCTATACAAAATATATTTGAACTTTATAATTTTCTGAAAAATGTCATCGATTTGATTTTAAAATATTTACATTGTATCACTGTATGTTCAATGCATGTAATTAATAATTTCATTTTATATGCTTAAAGAAAACACAGTTTCCATATATTTAATGATATACATCTGTTGTTTAATTTTGTTTATTTGAAGTCTTGGTGAATTCATTTACTTTCTTTTATGGTGCAGATATTAACTTAGAATTCCGTCAATCGGCACTTGAAAATGCGACAGAAAATCGTGGAAAGTAAAAGGGGGGCGGGAGTATCATCTGGAATTTTATGATGAAAGAAACAAAGGCTATTTTTATCATTTTATTCGAAGACTAATTTTTTTTCTCCGAAATTTGTCCAATATTTATGGGAAAGAAGCTTTAAATTAAAAAGATTACACCAAATGTTTGCTTTAAAACAAATAGGGGTAAATGTGTCATTTTAATGCGAATCTAAATTTATATTGCTCATACAAAATTATCCATAAAATTTCACTAGTTTCTTTTAACTCATGAATATCCTTTTCTTGAACAAAAACCATTTTTACTGAATCGAAACTGCTCCATCTTAGTCATGATAAAGCCCTTCAATTTGGCGAATCAAGATACAAATGTCGTAACACAAACTTTATTAAAAAATTTACTAACAAAATAATTCTTAGAAAGCTGCATTTGACATGACTAATAATTATTATTGCAATGGTTTGATAAAATATTTATTTTCAAATTTAAATCAAATACTTTTTTTTTTCAGATGACTTTGAAAGTTTTCTGACTTTCTCGCAAATCCGGATGATATATTTTTTCTATAACATGTAACATTTTTGAACTAGACACAAGCTATACATAGTATTGCCTGGAAATAATATTAATTCTAATTTATACTGCGTTATTCATGCACGTAAACCTCGGAATACAGCCACTATTTAAGTGGCAAATGATTTGCCCCATTTAGATTAGAAATATATATTTATATCCTTTTCAAATCGATTCCCATAACCCACCTAACAACTAATGGCTCTTCTCTGATCATTCACTATCTTTTTATATATAACCTTTGATCATTCAATTATCTTTCAACATAGCATTCAGTAATCTTTGTATAAACTTCTCTTACGTTAAAATTTTAATAGCTTCCCCTCTCATAAAAAATTTGCTATTTCTTTTCATATGTACTGAATTTATTTTCGTAAGCTTCACATTACTATTCATATACTGTTTTATTTTATTCTATATTGCTTGCACACAGTTACTATTAGATAGATATTTAAATAGTTTCCGATCAACGTTTCTCAATAGTTTTTCTCGTCTCTGTCAGAGAACGGATCTACATAGGCTCTAGGCTGCCTTATCAAGCATATTGAAGCCAGTAAAGTTTCTACAAATATATGGGTTACCATATTTGGCAGTTTAACACGTGTTCCAAATATTGATTTTTACAGGTATTTGATAATGTTAACAAATTTACAATTGAGTTATATTTTTATAAATATGAATTAGATTGGAGTAAGATTTGTAATTACGCATCACTTATTAACAAGAATCAAAAATATGATTCTCACTCTACAAGCAGATTAACAAATAGATGGACATTTTTTTTTTTTTTTTTTTTTCTGCAAAAATCCGGTCTTATTAAAATTTATGAAATACTTTTATGTATATTTCTATGTTACATCATCTGTTATAGTTCTAACATTATATATAATTAAAAATGCTCTTATTATGAGCTTCGAAAGACCTTGAATTATTTGAAATATTGAAATACCTGTACTAAATAATGAATAGTTGTTTTTGAAATATATATTTATGACGATACATGGTAGTATGTGAATTACCGGGGGGGGGGGGACTTTAAAATAAAAATGTGCATTTAACTTTAAAGGTGCTAAAATTTTAAAGAGGAGCAATTTTGTTGTAAACCTGTGGATGCATAGATTAGATAAATACAACATTTAAAATCTTAATAATAATAAAAAATTATATAAATCTGTATAGTAAACGATATGTTTTTTATGCCTAGTACAAAAGAATTGAAGATCTTTAAAAAGTAATATTGAGGAAATCCTCTAAACTAGATACTCTAAACATAGGTCCAATATTTAAATCAAATGATTGGCGCCAATCATCGTCTTGGCGATAGAAATATCAGTGCCATTCCAAAGTAAATTCGAGTCATTCAGACATAATTTCTATCAGTTTTTAGTAAAAAAAATCCTATTTGATCATTCAATATATTTTATGATAAATGCATTTCGATTTATTTAATATTTTAGCTTATGTTTACATAATTATTAAAATATGGTAAAATTTTCACTTGGCGACAGTTTGTTAACAGTAGGATTCACCTATTTTATGATTCATTATACTCTAAAAATGAAATAAAGTGTATAAAACTTTGGAATATATTGGTGTAACATGAATAAATCTTTAATATATATATATAATTTGAAGCAATTATACTTTAAGTTTAATTATACTTTAAGTTTAATTATATTAAGTTTAATTATACTTTATTATTAATTTTATTATTAAGTTTAATTATACTTTAAGTTAAAATGTATAAAAGTATTCTTATAGTAAATATCAAGTTTACATAAAAAAACTATCAAAGTTGTGGATCTCAATCATTAATTACCCGGGGGTGGGGTGAATTTTCCTCCATAAGGCACTTAATAAAAATTTTACATAAATATGTACACATACAATATCACATTCAAATTAATTAGCTCTAAGAAAAAGCTATCCAAATATCAATTATTATACATTTTATAAAAATACGGAAATACTTTTTAACTATTTATACCATTTGTAAATTTACTTAAACTAATGAATTTTGATTTTAGTCTAATCGGAAGTTATAACACAGCATTTGTTAATGATGATAATTTCGTGTGATGAACACGTGTATACTTATGAACACGTGTATACTTATAATGAACACGTATATAGGATGGTGATAACTTACATTATTTCAATTTTAATAAAGATAAATTACATACCCTATAAGGCAACCAGTTTTCTTTTGACAATCCATTTCTTGAAATGATCTAATCATTTAACAAATAATTCTTCTGCACGTTACTCAAACCACGCTACAAGGTTATAATATTGAAAATCGTCTTGGACCCACACCAGACCATCGCCAAGAACCAACCAACCAGGGGGGTGCCACTCCTCTGCCACGAACAAGATCTGTGACGTCAGATGGAGCTTACTTGCAGCGCGCACACAAGATGGCGCGGCAGGCGCGCGGGGTTTTTTATTTTTTATTTTAAATAGGTGTATTTTTAAAGTGTTTGTTGGTTCTCGAAGACTTCTTACAAGTTCAACTAGAATTTTAATCAAAGATTTGCATCTTAAATTCCAGGCTTTTGTTATGTGAATAAGTAAGTGTTCTTTTCGTAATATAATGTATATTTTAGAGTCGTGTTTCCCAAACTCAGATACATGCAAAAATTTCAGTATTGAAGAATAGGACTCATTTAAATTATTTTATTAAACCAAAGATATTTTTTATTAAGAAATTAATGACTAAAAGTACATTTATACTTATATTTTCAAAATTTATTTATATTCTTTTTTTTAAGGTTGAATAATGCAAACTTTAATCAAAAATTTTCTTTTAAAGTAGTCAACATTATAAAATTTATATTAATTTGGGAAAATGCACTTCTTTTTTGAAACATTAGTTTAGTTCATGAAGTTCCATTATGTAGGATTTTTAAATCGTAAAAGACGAAAGTACAGTATACTATTTATTCATTTCATTTTACAGCAAGTTATTTGTATCTTTATATATTTTCTAATGATGCTCTTGTAATTTAATCTTTGTATTAAAATCAAACAGGATTTAATCTCGCACATTTTATATTAATTAAATGTTATTACATTATACTTTATTAATTAAATTTTATTACATTAAAAAAAATGGGGGGGGGGGGGGGTACGATTTAAGAAAATAAACAAGCGCCGGTTTTCAAGGGGATAAAGGTTGGGAACCGCTGTTCTAAATCAGATTGCAAGTTGTGTACATGTATGTGCATGCAAATTGTGTAGTGTGTATAGCAGATGATTTGTATACAAATCAATGGAATGGTCATGAAGGATCTGTAAGCTTGTCATAATTAAATATGCATCTAGACTTTCATATGACTAATTAGTTAAATGATATAAAGTAGGGTTATTTTAAAATTTCTACTTTGTTTTGGCTGATTTGCTGGTGTGAAATGTCTGATGTATATCTGAAGATTGAAAATATAAAGTTATAGTCTGATGAAGATGCTTAACCATAGTAAGTTAAAAATAAATGTAATGATATAAGTTGCTTGCTCGTATATTTTTCATCATGAATCAATATTCTATAATACATGTAATTTATTATTCTGAAAGTATATCACAGTATGTGTGTTAAACGATTAGTTTCTATATTTTTATATGTTTACATTGAATTTCGATTTGATATTAAATTATCTTTTTGATCTAAAAACAAACTAATAAAATCAAGTGTTTAGCAATAATATAAGTTCTTCACTATAAAAGCATCACTTAAATCGTTTACTAGTTAGGAATAAGTACATCCCTCCCCCCCCCCCCCTAAAAAGACATAAAATAGTGTTAGCGTTTTAATTATTGATTTGATTTTCAATTATTAGATATTACATAATCGAAAATAACTATATTTATATGCATTTAGAAAAAATTTCACGATGTTTATTTGTATATAATGAAAATTTTAGATTGATTTCTTGTTTAGAAAACTTTCCGAACATATATCTATAAATTTGTGTATTTAAAACAAAATTCATTAAAAATAACATCGTCTCCCGTAATAACATTGACTGGTTTCAAAAAGCGAAGTGAAACTTTCAGATGATTTATATTTTTCAGAAAGGGAAATTCAGTTTTATTATGTATGTACCCTTCCAAAAAACCCCTATACTACATATTTAAGTTGTGTTCAAGTAAAATTAATGTTATTTGCGTATTTATTTCATATTTTAAATTAAAGTGACGTTGCGTCTTTACGTGCTCTCATTGACTAGAGCTGAAGTGGCGCAACCTTATAGATATAATAAGAGAGTTCGCTGGGAAATCGAGAGTGACGGGTCTCTATATATTAGTCTGTGACAGAAATATTCCACTTCAAGTTGAAGCCTAATTTTTGGGGTATTTGTTTTTGACTATTTAACTCAAATCCAAACACTTCTGAAGGCTTTAAAATATACAATTGATTTGCCAAATGTCGGGTGCAGGTATACCTGAAATAATATCAGGCACATCTGCATATTACTTGCAGTATTACAACAGAAAAACCAATTGAGAATAGGAGGATTATTCCAACCCCTTCTGTCAGGTGTACAAAAGGCGGTTGTCTCTTCCTAGATGTGGGAACCTGCTAGCTATTGTACACTTGACAGAAGGGGTTGGAATAATTCTCCTATTCTCAATTGGTCCTGTGTTGTAATACTGCAAGTAATATGCAGGTGTGACTGATATTACTTGCATTGTTTAATATGCAGGTGTGCCTGATATTATTTCCGGTATACATGCACCCGACATTTCACGGTTTAATACCATCTGGGCTTTATTGTAAAATTATTAAACAATTTCTTACAAAAAAAACCCAAAATATATTTATTTGGAATTGTTTATTTTTGGTTCTGAAAATGTAATGTGTATCCCCTGTAGAACAACACCACTATCAAAGTTCAAATAAATCAAGGTAATTATTTTGAAGTACTTTAGAATATATTTATATATTATACGTAATTATATAGAAAACTATATTTAATTAAGACTTAAATGATAAGCTTCTTAATTTCATTTCAACCTTACACCGGTATTTTGAAAGAATTTCCCGGTGGAGGGACAGAGGGAATAAAGCTTAGAATATTCCCCTTAAAAAACTGGCCTAGCAGTTTATCAATTTGGTATGCAGTGTGGTGAGGTGAATTTTACACATAAATACAATAAACTTAAACACATAAATACATTAAAGATACTCACCAAATAGTTCCACCAGGCTCAAGCGCGTTAAAGTATAGTGGGGTCCGATTGGACCAAAGTACACTGCGTTTAGTTGAAATAATTAATCACTCCCTTTTTGTGGCCAAATAACAATATTTATTTATAGAACACATGAAATCTCAAATTTAAACATTAATATACAAAATACACAATTACAAAAGAGTTCCCAAATTACCTAAACTTGACCTCGGGGTGTACAATTTATTTTGCATGAATTTGCATATTTATAAAATCCAAATTTGTAATTAATTACTTTTTGTTAAGAACACAATATGTATATTCAATTTTGCTAAAACTCCCATTTATCATAACCCTGCCCTTACACTATTGGATTACATCAGTTACTTAAACATTCATGTACACATTTTAAAATCAATATATATATTCCATACCTTCATACATAGGACTCTCACTGAGTGCTGTAGCTGACCTCTGCACGTAGGAAAGGGTGGCACAATTAATTGAATGTTTATTAGTTCATTTATTCCGATGGTTCGTGGAAAACACTACCAGTCCGGGAAACACTAGGTTGCATATCATCGGTCATAAGTTATTGCCAAGTATTTTCTTTGAGATGGGCACACCGTCCACTTTCCCTCTCCTCCTCTTAATATCTGCCTCAGTCCCAGCGGCTCTTGAGTGAGCATGCGTACAGGCTTTGCCAAATATATACGTTTTCGTAGAGGCTTGTCTGCTGCTTAGGATCCCGGAATTGCGGCTCCGCAAACAGCCCTTACACGCAGTGTTACAGTTACCACGGCTTAATGCAGCTAAAGGAGCAAGGTCCTACACCGCGCCGTTTTAGTGGTAGAGCTGTGTTGCACTGCAACTAACAAAAACAAATGACGATGGACATACTGCTCACTTTCCTTCTCCTCCTCTTAATGCGGCTTAGACCCAGCGGCTCTTGAGTGAGCATGCATACAGGTCCTTGCCTAAAGAGTGGAGATCAGATACTTTATTTGTAGAGATTGACTGCTGCTTAGGAGCCCTGGATTGATGCTCCGCAATATTCCGTGCACACAGTATTTACGTAACCACGGCTTAAATGCAGCTAAAGGAGCAAAGGTCCTATACTGCGCCGTTTTGGTGGTAGAGCTGTGCGTACTGCAACCAATTAACACATGACGACCTTCTTCCATTTTCTGGTCGAACTGCCCGAAGAAAATGCGCCCTCGCTCTGAGTTAGGCTCGGCTCGATTTGGCTACGAGTCGCCTTCTATACCGGACCCACCACGTCGGCTCCTCGGCAAAGGCATTGCCGCCCGAGATAGGAATCGCGGATGCCGGCTCAGAGATGCATCAAAAATACATGCCGGGTCGGGCTACACCGAAATACAAGTGCCCCGCACTTGGAGTGCTCTCTACTCGAGCTCAGAAAAGCAACTGACGATTTTTACATTTCTTAAAACTTTCAGAATTTTACAAACAAGGGGAACGACAAAAACAGGGAGGAAATCCCCCCAACTCTCATTCGCTGTTCCCAAACGCTATAAAAAGAGGAGGTCCAAAAATGCTTCACACCATTGGTCTTGAAGCGACGCTAATTTTTTATGCGTTCCACTAAAAAACAAGAACCAGAGGGCATCCAAAACCAGGGTGGTCCAAAATACCGGACACCGACGCGCGCCACACCTGACAGGGCTATAAATTTTCAAAGATTTGTAGCTCAACTTTGACATTTTGCTGCAATTAAATCTCTGAATATTTACAATCCATGTCAGTGCGCACACAACCCAACGGCGCCAAAAAAATCCCAATTCCGTCTGTGCAAAGGCCTAGCTATAAACATAAATCACAAAACATAGTATACATTTCAATATATTTACAATATACATTCCCGTTTTTCCCAGGGTTACGTATCAAGATATGTGATTACAGTATCACATATTTACACCCCCCTGAACAGAAAAGAAGTCAAGCTAGGTTTACAAAATATTACATAGTACACTTTACATCATCATTATTTGTTTACAAATTTTTCATCACTTTTTCTCAACAGTTCACAATTTTTTTTGTTTACAGTACGCATCATATACATTTACACACAACAAGTCTATCTGATCTACATTTGTATAATTTCACAATTTTACTTTACACATTTTAATTTACAACGCAATACGACCACAACAAAACAACTGTCAGTCCAGCCGTTTCCCCCACTGTTTATCTCAAAACATGTGTTCGAAGCCATGGCAACGGCGAAACTAGTTTTTCCCCGAACTGCGAGTAGAACCGGCAGTCCAGTTGCCCACCCCTTTTTATCTTCGCACACTGCCTTCGATAGAACAAAATGTGCTGGTCATTTTCCTCGCCAGTTCTCTCTCTATTGCAAAGGCACAAAAGCAGGTAAGTATTTTTGCATGTTTTTAGCATGTACTTTAGCAATGTAATCACTGTGTTTTCACACACGTGAGTTATTTGATGTGGAAATGAAATTTGGCTGTCTAATTTTTACAAGTCAACTTCATTCTCTTTGTCATCTGACCATCGTGCTACATTGGCGGGAAATCCAAATCGTCACATACACTGATACTGTGTCACAATAATCCCTGATCTCTCTTTCAAAATGTTATTATTACTTATTTTTAATCTAACTTTACGTCTGTTTTACTGTGATTTGAATTTTTATTTTATGTTTTATTTTTTGCGCATTTTCATGTATTCACGAGTTAACCCCATTTTTTTTTTGAATAACATCTATAGATTTACCTAGGACACCTTTTATAATTTTAATGTTTCGTATTTAAATTGAACGACCCGCGTTTTAAATACCTGTATTGGTTCACTACCATGAATCATGCTTCTAACGCAGCTATATGTTTTATTTATTTATTTATATTTTTATTCTTAATTTATCTTTTATTGTCATTCACTTATATTTACATTAAAATCTGTATATTGTTATTCCTCTGTGATTCTCTAATCTTGTACATATTTATTCATTTTTTTTTACTATGAGTTCATCACTTCGTATTACTGTGTTTGCTCCATGCCTATTTGTGAACATATGCTAAGCTTCCCCCCGCGTTGAAGAGAATGACCTTGAATTTCCGCCTGCATACTTTGTCTCGGAACCAGTTTTTCTTACCGAAAGCGTCCGACCTTTTTGGAGTATGTAAAGCACTGGCTTTTTCGATCAGCCGGCCGTCAGCTTTTTTTTTTTTGTAAGCGGAGCTGCTCTTATTTTTTAAAGCTTGTTTACATTTCCTTTCCAATTTTTTTTTTTTTATTTATTTATTTATTTTGATTGTATACCTTTGAATGTAAACCTTTTAAAACATCCGTTGTCATGATTTTAAAATATTTTGCAGCGATATCAACGATCTGAATACCCTAATTCAAATGCCTGTCATCAAGGCCGCCCGGTTTGTATATGGTGGAGTATTTATTTGTTGTTATTGTGCTATACATATATGTCTTTTACTTTATTTACTTATTTTGTTATTTTGATTACTGATTCTTTTTATTTTTTGTTATTTAAAATTTACTTGCAAGTTAGTCCCCCCCCCCTTTTTTTTGAAGTTGCAACTGGCCGACTGCCATTCACTACTCTTATGTATATCATTATATCTGTGTATATCTGTTTTGGCTGTATATTATCAGATTCATATAAATTTTCTAGCGATACCTTCTGCCATATATGATGTCCAGATGGACGCAACTCTTACCTGACGCTTTTTGACAGAAAGGAAGTAGAAATACTGGTCGTATCTTTTTATCTTCCTCAATTTGTTATTGTTATCCTTCTCATTAGGATCTATTTATTTATTATTTTATTTATTGTTAATTCTACCCTGTATTTCAAGATTATATTTATTATTATTATTATTTTTATGTATTTGAAAATTTTGTTATTGTTATTGTTACCTGATTTGCCCCCCCCCCCTTTTATTTTGACTGTACTCATCTTATTTTCTTACAACTGCCCTGCGAGTTCGTAGGATCGAATTTTCCTGCTCTTATCCCACATACAGATTACTTGACAATGTCCATTTTTTATAACGTAGACTAATTTTTATTTTGTTTGGGAGGGAAAAAACATTTATTTACTATTTTCTTTCACTTCAAAATTTTCCGAGTCTCCGTTTTATTTTGTTCTCAAATATTTTAATTTCCTGAAATCATCCTTGTATTACATATTATTTATACTTCAGATATCTACTATTTTTACGTCCACTGAATTATTTACTTTACTTATATTTTCTAAGATTAAATTTATTTATTTTACTTATATTTTCATATAAATTATTTATCTTTTATCATTGTCCGTTCATTTATTTAATATCTACTTGCATAAAAGGGACGGGAATCTAGAACTTTTTAATTTTGCTGTAATGCTATTGATATTTATTTATACGCTACTGATAAACCGTTGATAACTTTCATATTGTTCCGTTTTTTGTTTTTTTTTTGTTGCATAAATTAATGCTTTAATATTTCTATCCGCTGGACTTGCCTTCCTCCAGACAAAATTTCCCGAAGTTTTATTTTATTTTGCGATTTTGTTGACTACCGTGCATTTTGGATAACTATCATGCCTATCCTCACACTAATTCTTAAAATACTACACTTTTTTTCTCAATACTACAGTTTACACAATATACAATACATGATATACAATACACAATACATACAATACTAATCATATACTTTTGCTGCCCTATGTTTTGCACATATTGTGGCACTATGCTATTTGTAACACACTTGTGCTGTCTATTTACTTATTTATCACTTAATTTTGAAAGTTGCTCTATCTACATACTTTTTTATTATTATAATTATATTTATTTTCTTTACATTAACCAAAAATATCTATTTGTAGACTACCTTCCAATTAAATTTTACATTTACTGTTGACTACCAAAATTATTTCAGAATTCTTTCCAACTTAATTTCAAAAATATTGTAGGAAACTAAAATATTTTACACTACTATCTAAGTTAATTTTAAAATCATTGTAGACTGCTATACATATTGTAGAATACTTTTCAATTTATTTTAACTTTATTGTAGAATCGTAAACAATATTGCAGAATACCTTCAAAATATTTTATAACTATTGTAGAAAATTCAACAAAATTTTTTTTTTTGCAGAATAGTATTTGAATTAAATTTTTAACATTATTGTAGAATATTACACATACTGTAAAACTTTTCCAATTTTTATTTTTAAATTCACTGGCTCTACACCTTGTGCTGCATTTATTTGCATACACTTACTATTTATTTCTGCTTTATAATATTTTATTTTTTCCACTTAATTTAGCAGACAATTTTAATTTTTTACTTTTTATATTATTTTATTTTACTTAACTAATCGCTGAACTTGCTAGTCCAAATTCTGTACATAATGAATCAGCTTAAGTTAATCCTTATTTTTTGTTGATCTAAATTTTGTAATTTTAAAATATTACAGAGAGTTATAGCATTACGCTTTTCACAACATGATTTAAATTTTCACACACATAATATCTTTTTTTACACAATATTTCCAAAGACGAAAACACACTCTTTACCACAGTTATTCATATACTTTGCATATCCTATCTCTGTATGTATTTTTATACAGCATTTATTTTACTTAACTTCTATTTTTTTTTTATTTACTTGCGTTGATAATTTATTTAAGTACACCCCGTCTATCATTTACACACTAACAGTATCTATTTAAAACTCAACTTCAGTATTGGCCCGCAATTTTGGCTAAGCCTCCCAAACTACAGTTATTCTCTAGCAAAAGCCCGTGGTTCGTTTCCGAACGACACGGCACCAAGTACGCGTTACGGTGGTCTATGTGGTGAGGTGAATTTTACACATAAATACAATAAACTTAAACACATAAATACATTAAAGATACTCACCAAATAGTTCCACCAGGCTCAAGCGCGTTAAAGTATAGTGGGGTCCGATTGGACCAAAGTACACTGCGTTTAGTTGAAATAATTAATCACTCCCTTTTTGTGGCCAAATAACAATATTTATTTATAGAACACATGAAATCTCAAATTTAAACATTAATATACAAAATACACAATTACAAAAGAGTTCCCAAATTACCTAAACTTGACCTCGGGGTGTACAATTTATTTTGCATGAATTTGCATATTTATAAAATCCAAATTTGTAATTAATTACTTTTTGTTAAGAACACAATATGTATATTCAATTTTGCTAAAACTCCCATTTATCATAACCCTGCCCTTACACTATTGGATTACATCAGTTACTTAAACATTCATGTACACATTTTAAAATCAATATATATATTCCATACCTTCAAACATAGGACTCTCACTGAGTGCTGTAGCTGACCTCTGCACGTAGGAAAGGGTGGCACAATTAATTGAATGTTTATTAGTTCATTTATTCCGATGGTTCGTGGAAAACACTACCAGTCCTGGAAACACTAGGTTGCATATCATCGGTCATAAGTTATTGCCAAGTATTTTCTTTGAGATGGGCACACCGTCCACTTTCCCTCTCCTCCTCTTAATATCTGCCTCAGTCCCAGCGGCTCTTGAGTGAGCATGCGTACAGGCTTTGCCAAATATATACGTTTTCGTAGAGGCTTGTCTGCTGCTTAGGATCCCGGAATTGCGGCTCCGCAAACAGCCCTTACACGCAGTGTTACAGTTACCACGGCTTAATGCAGCTAAAGGAGCAAGGTCCTACACCGCGCCGTTTTAGTGGTAGAGCTGTGTTGCACTGCAACTAACAAAAACAAATGACGATGGACATACTGCTCACTTTCCTTCTCCTCCTCTTAATGCGGCTTAGACCCAGCGGCTCTTGAGTGAGCATGCGTACAGGTCCTTGCCTAAAGAGTGGAGATCAGATACTTTATTTGTAGAGATTGACTGCTGCTTAGGAGCCCTGGATTGATGCTCCGCAATATTCCGTGCACACAGTATTTACGTAACCACGGCTTAAATGCAGCTAAAGGAGCAAAGGTCCTATACTGCGCCGTTTTGGTGGTAGAGCTGTGCGTACTGCAACCAATTAACACATGACGACCTTCTTCCATTTTCTGGTCGAACTGCCCGAAGAAAATGCGCCCTCGCTCTGAGTTAGGCTCGGCTCGATTTGGCTACGAGTCGCCTTCTATACCGGACCCACCACGTCGGCTCCTCGGCAAAGGCATTGCCGCCCGAGATAGGAATCGCGGATGCCGGCTCAGAGATGCATCAAAAATACATGCCGGGTCGGGCTACACCGAAATACAAGTGCCCCGCACTTGGAGTGCTCTCTACTCGAGCTCAGAAAAGCAACTGACGATTTTTACATTTCTTAAAACTTTCAGAATTTTACAAACAAGGGGAACGACAAAAACAGGGAGGAAATCCCCCCAACTCTCATTCGCTGTTCCCAAACGCTATAAAAAGAGGAGGTCCAAAAATGCTTCACACCATTGGTCTTGAAGCGACGCTAATTTTTTATGCGTTCCACTAAAAAACAAGAACCAGAGGGCATCCAAAACCAGGGTGGTCCAAAATACCGGACACCGACGCGCGCCACACCTGACAGGGCTATAAATTTTCAAAGATTTGTAGCTCAACTTTGACATTTTGCTGCAATTAAATCTCTGAATATTTACAATCCATGTCAGTGCGCACACAACCCAACGGCGCCAAAAAAATCCCAATTCCGTCTGTGCAAAGGCCTAGCTATAAACATAAATCACAAAACATAGTATACATTTCAATATATTTACAATATACATTCCCGTTTTTCCCAGGGTTACGTATCAAGATATGTGATTACAGTATCACATGCAGAAAGTTTTTCAAGAGCTAATTCAGAGTTTTTGATGAAAAAGAATATATATTCATGGAAAGAAATATACTATTTCGAAAAATTTAATTTCCACTTTATAACACCCAGAGAACTCGTTGACTTGAATCAAATCTAAGATACAAAAAAGTATTGTCATTTTAAAATAAGAGCTTTATTATTGAGCCATATATAAATCCCTCTATGCATTATTACGTCAAATTTTGTCCTATACTGCATTGTTAAAATAAATATAACAATTCGAATAAAATTCAAAATTTTCGTTCGAAATAAAATTTCTTTTTTATCTTGTTCTAGATTTCTTGATAAAAACGCAGAATATAAAGTTTCGTAAAAATCCATTAATATTTGAGGCTGCTACGTGTACACAAAAATCGACCACAGACATCAGACAGACGGATATCACTAAAAAGCTAATCAAAATGTTTTCAGGAGGTCTTAAATATATATATTAGTATCAAAATCTCGAAATCGAAAATTTTTGTGAAAACATTACATTCTCAATAATTCTACGTATAAGAAAGTAAATATTACTGATTAGCAAGAGCGGCTTCACTGAAAAGAAAACAGAACTGAAAAAAAATTACATGCTAATCGGATCAATGGGGCTGGCATATATCAAGCAGCTGATGAAAACAAAAGGGGGGGGGTTATAAGATAATAAAATACCTAATTTTAAAAATCTAAACAACAGCTTTTTAATTCGCTCGATTAAATAAAGTTCAGTGTCTGCATTATAATTACACTGTGTAATTATAATGCGAAAACTTCATTTTTTGTTGTCCACTTTATTGCGTAGTTAATTATTTAAAGGTCTTAACTTATTTTAGTGCAGAGCGTCATTTTTTATTAGTAAATAAATTTGGTTATTTTTTTGGCGCAGCTAAATTGTCTCATTTTTAATACAAAAATTGTTCATTTTTTCCATAGCTTTAGACGAAAATATGTTCACCGGTAAATCAGTGACTGACACAAAAATATAAGTAAAATCATAGTTCAGCTAAAGATCTATGGAGAGTGTCAAGAAAAGTCATGGATCATACAAATAACTCAAGAAATATTAGAGTATTCATATATTCTTTTTCAGATGTATATCAAACCCCCAATGACGCAACACCATGAGACAACTTTCACGGGGTAGAACACTTCTCAAACAGTGAGCTATCTCATTTCCTGGCAAAGAAATGGGGGAGGAAAAGTCAATTATAAAGTTGTAGAGCGCTGCAAAATTAGTACAAATGATTTTTCGTCCCCCCCCCTAAAAAAATAAAAGCTATATCTCTAAATAACATTTTAAAAGAGATAATTTTATTTATTTTCATGTAAAAGTGTAAACGCAGAGACATTGGGGAAAAGGGGAAAACATCTTAAAAAACGTGTGCAAGTTATTGTAACGTTGTTGAACGTAAGTATTTATATTTTGTTTATAATAAAGACAATTTTATTATGCCGTATAGTCAAAATAATATTCGTTTTATGGGGGGGGGGGTAGATTTCATACACCTCTTTTCAGATTTTTAGAGTTCCTTTTCATTTTTGTAGGGAGATAAATATGCTTTGCACTAATTTTGCAATACTGTACAACTCTGTAATTGACTTCTTCCCTTTTCTTTAATGGGGAGAGAGATGGTCCTCCTTAATCCACAAAAATTGTCCCAGCGTGCAGTTTCCTATATCTAGCGTTTAAAATTGATTTTATTATTATGCAATGTCACGTAGTAAAATGAGGTGATAAATTATGATTAGAATCAGGGCTTGTGATCATGAATTTTATATAGTAATTGCCGTTATGATAACCCGCCATGATTGCATATTGTTCGGTGTTATCTGAAAATAAATTGATTAGCATAACTTAGCACAATAAAAAGTAATAAATTTGCTCAAACTAAAATTTTATTAAAATATTATTTATGTTAACTACTAGCATTATTAAATTTACCATTACAACTAGATATTTACAAATTATCAGTTCCTATACAATTATAGAATAATCTGCTTAAATACAAATGGTATGCGTATTAGACAACACTTTAGGATTTCAGTAAATTTTCAGTAAATTTCAAATCGAAATGAATCTTATGATTTGAACGATTTCCTCATGCCTTGTTTTTTCAATGCATGACACACGTTCATCCCAAAACTCGTTATATGAAAATATCTATCACATATCGTAGTATCCTTTAACAGAAAATATTTTCATGACTATTATCGTATACTATTATCGTAAAGAAATCTTGAGAGCTCCTAACCACAATTCGAAACGCAGATCTCCGCTTAGATCTTTAACGTCTTTAGCCATTTGGCACTTAAACAACAATTTTATCTTCCGTAGATGAAGTAAATTATAATATAGAAGTAATAAATAATGAAATGGTATTTTAGTATAAAACATCCAATACAGAATGAAGACTTATGCAATGTTGCAATGTTAATACTTTTATTGAACACATTTATTCAAAACTCTTAAGTTACAACAAATCTTAAAGGAACAAGTTTACCAGAAAAATACTATTTACACATTTTGACTACTCTTGAAAACAGGGTTGGGGAGTCAGTACGTATATCAAGCCTTTTAATCGAAATATTATATGATCGCAAATATTATATGATTATGGCAAGCATTATTGTGTTCTAAATGGCGAGATTGCAATGAGTCCCATAAAAATATTATGAATTCAGATCCATTTCTATCCATATTTAATTTCAGACAAGCATAATTTTTTTTTACTAAAATATATTTCTTTGTTTATCTATATTTTATTAAAATATTAATATTTCATATCAATAGTTCTTAATTTAATTTTGTGTTTTTACTTTCCCTACATACATAGTATAAGGTATAGGAAAAGCGTTGTGTCAGAGTAGAAGAAGAGTACGTTCCAAATATCCCTGAACTCGAATCGAACGTTTATGAGGTGAGGTTTATGGATGCATGTGTATCCGCGAGGCTGAGGATGCGAAATTTTAAGAACGAATGGAGTGTTTCGAACGAATTTCGGCAGTATTATTACAGTCCATGAATGCTGGAATCCTGGTGATTTTTAACGAATCAAACGTTCGGAAAACCCCAAAACTGTAGCATGGATTTTTGAATATTTCGGGAGATTAGGTAACTATAAATAAATAATCAATCTATATGTAAATGGTTATAATAAAACGAACGATATCTCGAAAAAATACACCTTTTCCAAAAATGTATTTAAAATACACATAAAAATAAACAGTAAGAATTACTATCATTTGGTGGATTATCGCAACTTGGCGAGTTTTTTAATGGGGTGCCAAATGGCTTAAATGTCCCCAAATGGACAAAAATGATGCTACAGTTACAAAAATGACACCAAATGAATGAATAATAATTAACATATTTTAATGTAATAGAATATATTGCTTAGAAGTTAGCAATATTTCCAATTATCAAGTTATATTTGCTCGAAGTATCAGTTTATTGGGTACTTCAAAATAATATTACATGTTGTCATCCAAAAAAGTGATAAATGTCATTCTACATTTAACCGTTCAAAACATTTTGCCGTGAATCTCCATCAACATTATTTCGCATTGAAAGAAGCAAGTGCTTGCATTATGTAAGGAAAGTCTTGTGCAGCCCTCATCAGACTTTTAATTTATTATCCAGAAACTATTTAAGAAAAATAAAAATTTTAAATATTCTGAAATATAATTATTCAAATAAATTTTTTTTTGCTTCGGTATAAATTTTTTCGACTCTTGACTCCACAATCCTGGTTAAAAAATTGTTGTTTAACAGGGAAGAAGAAATCAGTTATTTTTCAACATCGTTTTAACAAATATGGAATGCAGCTGACTAATCCTCGGATGACCAGAATGATGAAAATCGCCAATGTAATCCAGACTGCCTCAGAGCCGAAATTGTTAAGTATAAGGTACAGAAGAAGTCCAGCAAGAAGTATCAGCAGCAGGATGAATGAAATAGTCTCAGCCAGGCCATTCCAGCCAAATCTATTCGTCACAGGATTAATTTCACGAATATTCCTTCTGTAAAAAAGAAATACGATTAGCGCTGCTATATTTTAAAAATCCACAGTCAATAACACCAACATTGCAGAGAAATACACACTTTTGTATCAGGTTTTATTTTTATCATTATTATATTTGTATCAAATTAGGAGACGATAGACTAACTGTATGCTATTTTTTCGCAATCGGCAATTTAAAAAAAAATATTGATTTTCAACTTAGTTTAAAAGCGAGTTTAAAACGCAAAGGATGCTTATAGCTAAGACTTTGATTGTAAAAAAAATATTATACATCATAGAAGAATGTATTTTTGTTTATGTGTGAATGTCGTCGTCTGTAATGAAAAATTGAAGCGTCGGGCAACTTTGAAATTTACTACAGAAGTACCGTCCCCGGAATGTGAACCTCTGAGGGATTTTTCAAAATTCCAATTAATTTAAAAGTTACGAATTTCTAAGGTAAAAATAGTATTCATTTTTCACCCATTTTTTAGCAAAATAAATCTATACTTTCTTTATCGCTGCAGACCATATTCAAGAACAAGTATTTTGTCTAAATCACAAATGTACCATCTCGACGATAAACTGCTAATTGCAACCTAAGTGCATTTAGTTTATGGGTTTTTTAACTTTGCGAATATTAAGATTTTAGCCTAACTTTTAAAATTTGGTATTATAATGCAATTATGAGTATTGTGCTATAATTTGATTTAAATTGCATGAAAATTCGCCGAGATAAGAATAATTACTTGAATTTTATAGGGGAAAGGGAAGGGGTAAAGCAACAATTTTCTTTTCTGCGTCTTCATGTATTTTTATTATACGATTCTCATAACCATTGGCGATGGAGCGCTTATTGAGTGCGTATAAATTCCGATTGATTGTTCTATTTTATTTCATTCCACAGAGTTCCATATATCTGTTACTACTGGCAGGCAAGAAAAATATTTCACAATACTACTATTAAACACTGTTGTTTCTGTTAAAAGCTTTCTCTCTTTAAATCAGTTGATCTCTTTAATACACATGGTACTGATAGTGATATTTTTTATTTTGACTTCTACCAATTTAAACAGGAAATTGTTACAATGTTAGAAATCTGGTATTTTATGTTCCCTATTTTTGTGTTTTGTGGTAATTCGATTTGATATGTTCTCTTAAATCTAATAAATAAATAAAAATATATTTTTAAAAAAATTCCAAATGAGTCTTTACATCATGTATCATTTATGAATTTTAATTTTCTCGCTAATTTGAAATGTCTACAATTCTAACCTTCGGCAAAAATATAATTTGATATATTTCCTTTCTACTAAAAGAGTTATTATTCTACCATTGGATTTTCCATGCATTTTTAATGAAAAGTATATAAGTTGACGTTTTGAATTTCAACGACCAATGGAACTTAATTCTATTGTTAGAGGTTGCTATTCATATGATGTCACAACCTGAGCGGTGCTATAGGGAGCTGTGACGCAATTCCGTATTTAGTAATATATTTTTCGAAACAGACATTTTTAGTTAATTTTAATCAGGAGTTTTCATTCTAAATCTCAGTCAATGCCCGGTACATTCTCTAGTTTTAAAATAAATGCATATAACTGAATGAAAATCAGTACATGACTATAGACAGGGTACACTAAAAAATATGCAGATTTTTGAAGCAGGTTTTTAAAAGTGTTTTATATCAATTATGAGTAAAATACCATTTTAGCTATTTTAATTTATCCTGAAGGGCAAGAATCTTGTTATTAAATCTACGGTTAATCTTTTGGAAAATAAGCGTATTTATTTATTTCAAATTAAACCATAAGAAACATCTGTATTCCTAATTAATATATTATAAATTAATTATGTAATTCCTAATAATATCCTAATTATTTATATAATCCTATAAATAATTAATATTAATTATTTAATTAATTTCCTTGTTCCTCAAATATTATTTGAGGAACAAGGAAATGAATTGCTAGTTCACTCCAAAAATAAATTTAATATAATTTCTCTTAGTAAGTTTATTTTCAGTTTGTTTCATTTGAATTAATTACCCATTTAAATAACTAAATATGTTGGAAATAAAATATGATGCTATAAATAGAACTCATGTTGATTAAACCTCAAAGCAACACAAAATTGTCTCCAAGTAGCTTGTTCATTGCTCAATGTTTCATATTTTTATTATTTCAAATCCCGACTTAAACGAAAATTTATGCATATTTCAATTTTCTTTTATTTAATAAAAAATTAAATTTAAAATACTTGAAGTAAAAGGGATTAAACTGCATTAAATAGATAAAATATAAACAAGTTGAAGAACCGCGAAACCAGTTCATGACTATTGTTATCCACCTTGGAGACAATACAAGAACAACTTGACTTACGAAATGGAAATAAACAATAAATGTTATGTGCATACCTTCTGTAATTCATGCGTATCATACCAGGAAAATTTCTTGTGAGATGTGTTGTGGAAGTGTATGGCGGATAAAAGTTTGTAAAGCAATTTCTGATTCCATAGGCTGGAACAACAGAATTCCTTTCTTCGTTACTTAAAGTATGGCCTAAGGAAGATGAAAAGTCATTCGTCGGTATAACCATTGGTCTAGAATTTTCCATTTGGCTGACAATATTTACAGAGGAAGTATCCACGGATATATCATCTCCAATGACTGCTGTAACATTGGAATTTCTTTCATCTGAAGATTCGTTACCAGCCATCGAAAACTCGCATCTTGTTCTATTATCATCGTAGTCCTTTTGCGGAATAGATGATGATAATTCAGCTGGAATTTCTATTGCCACAGTATTTCTTACGCCATCTATAGGGCTCTCACCAGAATCTGAAGAAGTTGTTGATATTGGTAAGACGGTTGTTTTTTGATATTTTGAAGGCTCTACAGATGAATTCTTTGTGAACATTTCAGAAGCACCATCTCTGAAAATAGAGTTACTGGTAAGAATGACAGTGCTATTTCGAAAAATATTTTTGGAGGTACCAAATGACACCTCATCTCCAATAACAATTGTAATATTGTATTCAGTATCATCGGAGGGCTCGGGTATTGAAGCCTGGCATTCCGTTATTTTCACTTTATCACAACTAAAATTTGTAATATCTGGCAGCTGAGTTGCTACGTTCTTTATGACATTCAGTGAATTCTCAGCATAGTCTGAAGATGGCGTGGGAGGGATAGTTTCATGATGGTGTGAAATATTTGCTGATGCATTCATTGTGGTCAGCGGAGAAAATTTATCCATCGAACTGTTGCTACTAGCAAAAGTATTATTGTGAAAATCTGATGTCGATGAAACGCCTATAGCTTCGTGAAACATATCTCTGAAAAAATAAAATCAGAAATTGAGTGCATAACTATATAAAATACAAACTGTTAAAGATTAGATTTAACTCTTAATAAAATAAATTATATAAGAATTCCAAAGAAGAAAGCAAAGAGTAGTCATACACATATTGCTCAGACTGATTGACTGACTAAGGACACTTAAAAGTACAAACTTGAAACACTGCATACAAGTGGGAATTGGCTCCTGGATAATGGCAAAATTTTGGAATTTTGTCTGATAAATTTCTAAATTGCAATTTTTAACACTTTAAAACAAAGTTGAAAAGTGTTTATGACTTTGTTCATTCTGCCGTAAAAATGACTTTATCAAAATGAAATTTTAGTATGTTGCTCAGACGGTCTGTAGGACCTAAGGGAATATAAATGAATAAGATCACCCAATTAGTTTTGGATTGAACCCGGGTTGAAAAAATGAAATACATTGAGCCCTATGGGACCTAATTCTTCAAACACTTTTTAAGCGGATATAAAATTCACAAATTGCTTCGAAAATTTTAGGTAACAGTCAAATTATTCAATAAAATATATAAAAAAAAATTCAGCGAAATATATTCAGTAGTTTTTTAAATAAAAATTAAAATAATAATTACACATCTTATATGAAACGATCACGTGACCATGATATGAAACGATCACATGACCCACTTCAAAATGATATATGGCATCCATCTTGTTTCAAAATCGTGATTTTTTAAAGTCCTTTTTAATTCATATTGAGTGTTGTATCCGTCCTAAAACTACTTTGTGCTTAAATTCTGTGCATCTACATACTAAAACAACACAATGACAATATATTTGAGTTTAAATTCTCATTCAAATTTGATTATTTCTACAACTAAGCCTATTTTTCACCTATGTAAAATGTAAACAGCAAAATTGTGTAGAATGATTTGTATTAGAATTGCTGTATTTCTTTAACACAAAATAATTCAGTCCATGGAGTCTGCATGGCTGATATGAATGAAATATTAATTGATTTTATAAACAGAAGGACGATTTTTTCGATGAAGTTTCAAGCATAGAGTTTATGAATTGTAGCTCCATGGTCTTAATTTTTAAATAAAATAAATTATTATAGTATTGTGATGAATGAAATGAATGGAATCCTGCTTTTATAGAGAGATACAGGCGTGTTATTTTTTCTATGACGTCATTTGAATTTATTTCAGTTGTTTTCGATGAAGTTTTCAAATATAATAAATTATCGTAGTATTATGATAGTTTTAAAAATATTACCGTGGAATGTATTGCATTTTAGAGATATTTAAACCAGGCAATTTATATTTCAATGCCGTCATTTGAATGAAGTTCATTTTTTTCAATGAAGGTTTAAGTTTTCAAATATAATAAATCAATGCAGTATTGTGATAAGTTTTAAAATATTACCGAGGAATGTATTGCATTTTCGACTTTTTTAAATAAAATTGCATTGAAGTTGGAAAGTGTTTCATAATCAATGCTTTAAGCATGATTGACCTTTCTTGTTTTTTTTTAAACCAGCGGAGTGAGACTCAGCTGAGGTGCTGAGGCTTGAATTGTACAGCCAAATTTGCGGTAGTAGAAACTTGCAAATAAGTGGAACATAGCTTATAAGTAATGAGCAAAATCTAAAATCATGGAAATTTGTTCTATAAATTTATAAATCCCGGAGTTTTGTTCGAACATTCTTTCAGATATTACTCACTAACGGCTATAGAGACACAAATTTTATTTTAGAACTATTCTGTGTAGAAAAATATATCCAAAATTTTCTTAATTAACTTTTTTAATATTGGTGTACAATTAAACGTGCATCAGATATTACTTTTCCAATACCTAAATCGTTTGTTGGCTATTCCTTTAATCAAAGAATTGAAAAAATTTTAAAATTAATTGATTTGTCTGAAAACGGTTAAAACATCATTGTAACATAGTTTAATCGGAGAAAAGCTATTGTTTTATATATCGCAATTTCCGTATTAATATAACTATAAAATGTGCGCAATTCCCCCCCCCCCCCCTAAATTTGAAACGATTTTGGTATTCAAAATTTCTATGAAGTCCATTAAGCGTGTTCTGGCTTTTTTGAAAAGAGCTAGTAATGAATATTTCAGTACAATTTCATACAATGGCATTATTTACAAAAGAAATAAATTTAGTTTTTGACGAAATCGAATTTTGACACTAAAACAATTCATTTCTTTCATGAATATGACATTAGATATCGCGATAAGCATTTATTATGGCGTTCTACAAGTCAGCTCATAAGTTGTTCAATATCATTTAAGGGGAAAATAGGAAAAATTTTTTTAATTACACAATACTTATAAGCACTATAACATTGTAAACATTTATAAAGCACTAAAACATTGTGAATGCTTACTACATGATAAAAATATTATTACATAGTATCACTGGTATTAACAGGGAAAAATTTTTATAGGGTCCTCGGTGACTTTGGAATCTCTTAAAAATGTCTGTACTTAGGAGCAGGTTCTTATCTTCCCGATATATCCATATACATGCCACTACATAATATATATCTTAATTTAATAGCATAATCAAATATAATGTAACTATTGCTGACAAAGCATTTTAATGGAAACTCACAGAAAATAATTTTATAACTCACAAATTTTAATTCAGTTTTGAATTTGTAAAACGTAATATAAAATTTAATTTTAAGTTTAATAATCACAATAGCATTTAAAATACTGGTATAAGACTGTCAGACAATGAAATCATTAATAAAATAACTACTTTTAAATTACAATTTAGTATAATTAGATAATGAAGGATAGAATAATGCTTTCGGAACTCTGTTGAATAAAGTATATGGGATTGAATTGTCTAATCGCTAATTCTGAGTGTATTTTAAAAGATATAATCCCATTTTTTATGTAATCTGGAAAGTTATTAAAGAAATGTCTATCTAATTGTCCATTCTATCATGAATAAGACAGATGGAAAATAATGTTTTAACATTACATAGGAATGTAATTACTTGAGATATTGAACTTAAAATGCTAATCAATATTTTACAAAATATTAATACTAAAGAAACAAACTGCTAAGAAATGCTGATCTTTTGATAATCTACATAATTTGAAGTTAAACATATGTGGGTAAAAATGTCTCAACAGTGCACGAGGTTGTTATATTCACCGGTGAAACCGTCATTAAAATGGCCAATATTTTATGAGAATTTTAATTAATAATGAAACATACAACAGAGAAATGAATGATGTGAATTTTTAATTCACATAATTTGAAATTGAAAGTGGATGAAAAAGAATGTTTCAACGATGTACAGAAAGTGATCATCGTCCTCCAAATTATTCTATATATGCGAAACCGCCCTTACTTCAAATTGTAATACATGCAAAGGAAAAGTAATTTCAACCTTCATTTATACATAGAAATTATTGAAAAATTTATTGAAGAATATAAACAAAATATATTGCTTACCTCTGGAAAATGGTGACTTATGATATCAGTCTTGTAAAATTATGCTAACAACTGTGTATCCAAACTGTAGAGAACACGAAGCACGACAAAATGTGTTTAACAAACTCAAAAATGGCGATATATTCTATATACCACGCTGCACACCCAATCAGCTTCTTAGAAAAGAAACTTGCACTTTCCTCAGTACTTAGACACCTGCCAGGATTGTGGTTTTTGAGGAGGAAATAATCCCTAGTTTTCGGACAAATCCTACAACAATTGCAAGGTTAATATATCTATATAACAATTGTACTATATCTGAGTATAGTAGTCTGTCTATATCTGACGTATAACCGGTTTCCTGAAATCTGGGAACTGATAAAACATCAGATTGTTATTGCGATTTTACAAACTAACATTCTATGACTGTAGACAAAGATTTATTTTCCTGAGAACGTTTCTTCTCAGCTTTGAAAGTTTAAGATGCAATACGTATTACTTTAATTATGTATTTAGTATAATGTACAGAGAACGTATTGAGATCGGTTCGAAAATTTGAATTTGAGTTTACAAAGGAAGAGCACGTTTCAAGCATCCCTGAACTCGAATCGAACGTTCTTGAGGTGATGTCTGTTGTCCGTCTAGTCTACCACAAAGGAAGTGATGTCCGTGTATGTTTCCGTGAGTCTGGGGATGAGGTATATCACAAACGAATTTAACATTTCTAGCGAAATTTCGAACAGATATTACAATCATTAAATGCTGGAAGCCTGTTGATTTTGGACGCAATCGAATGTTGAGACACCTTCTCCCCTTTTTTTGAATGAAATATCGATGTGTTATTAAAAAATCAAAACCTTTCATACTGTTATGCAAATGATCATTTTTTATGTAATTTTTCATTTGAAATCAAATTAAAAAAAACCTTAGAATTCTATCATGAACCTTTCTAAAGATATTACAGATTTAACTAATAAATATATACATAAAGTCGAAAACTAAATCAGTAACTAAAAATAATAACTATATCGATAACTAAAAATATTACATTAAATCGAAAAATGTTTCATCTATCGTAAGAAATGTCCACTTTTCAACCAATATTATGCAATAGATTTTTAACATTATTTTCCCGTATCTAGTTCCATTCACGAGAAAAGGCACTTGTGTGATAGTTTTGTATTTTTTCAACCATAGTCGTAAAAATGCAAAATTTTCATAGAATTTCGTCTATAATTTATATGTGAGAAAAGCTCTTCCCTAATTTTGTATGTAACGACGATACATTTGGCGAACTTGCCGACTAACTTTGCAAAACATTACAAACTTGGCGCCATATCAACCAAGAATAATGAAAACACAGTCAAAATAGCAATAAATTACGATACATTAACGAAAATGATCACAAAATCATGAATTATTAACAAAATATTTTAATATATGGACTATATTGCGTATTGCTGATGCTATCAATATTGTTGATGTTCAATTTAGAGTTGCGCGAAATATTAATTGAGTACTTCGAAATAATTTTATATGTTGTCATCCAAAACCGCGCTAAATGTGCAAGTCAACGTTAAAAGCATTATGCCGCGGATGTCATACATCATGTCTACTTTCCCTACAATGCATTGTTATGTAAAAGGGAACGTATTGGAATCGTATCGGAAATCTCAACTCGAGTTTTCAACGGATCTAAATGTCTTGGAAAGTCTACACTACGAAAAAACTAAATTTATCGTGACGTGTTTGTGTGTGCAATGCACAAAATTGATTTCACTTTGGTATGATTCGGTATAAAAAAGTCTGACTTTTTTTTTATTATGGCCAGTAAAAAACAAAAAATATGCAATAAAAGACAACGTATGCTAAAATTTATCACTTAAATGATGAATAAAAAGAATAATGAATTTGAGTCTCTAAGGAAAGGGATGTGCTACGCGTACTAGATTTTTTCACTTTGCCTACAATATGTGGTAATGTATGGAAAATATTAGAATCGTGTTGAAAATCGCAACTCGAGTTCTCAACGGATCTACACGTTTTGGGACCTCTCGAACACGACAAACTATTTTCAGCGTGACATCTGTGTGTGCGTTTATGTGTACAATGTATACATCTATTCTAACACAAAAACTAATTGACCAATTTCCATAAAACTTTACAGCTATTCACTTATGGGATACTGTGATGTTGATTAGATTTCGGTACTATTCGGGATAAAATTTGCTTTTTTTTGGGCGAAATGGCCTGCAAAACTCGCATGTACCCAATCTCGCAAAAAAACTTAGTGACCAAATTTCACAAAATTTGGTAAATAAGTCACTGGTTGTATATCACTCTGCTGATTAGATTTTGGTACGATTCGGTATAAAGGAATCTGTTTTGTTTCAGAAATGGCACTTAAAAATTGTCACTATCTAAAATAAAGGACTACGTATGCCCAACTATATTAATTAAATGCATGTTTTACACGTAATTTTTGACAATGAAACAAATAAGACCAAACCACATTACTATAGAATCAGCTGTTCTCGAGATATTTTAGTTTTCTTACATTTTCGCTACGCAGTCACCTTTGGTCACCTTTGAGAATATGTTCAGTTAAAACGAAATTTGAGTTTAAAGTGAAACTTTAGTGTAATTTCAAATAATTATGCGTCTTGGTTAATGCAATATAACCCAATTTAATAAAATATTGAAGAAATAAACTTAATGTGAAGAAATTTAACTAAATGTGAGAAAAACAGAAAGGGAAACATCCTTAGTACATCAACTTGCTTCTTTCAAAATTTGATGCTGAATCTCTGTCAATTACAATCTAAGCTCTGGAAAGCCAATCGTAAGAAATTGATGTTTCAAGTAAAATAAAATTTTGATACAGGAAATGGATAAAATCTGTTAGTGTAAATCTTTAATAATTCCCCCCCCCCCACCCTCCACCATCTTTTTGCAAAATTTGCAATTGAATCCATATCAGCCACCATCCGATCTCTATCTCCAGCAGATCCTGAGAAATGTTTCAATGTAACATTTTTCCTAAAAACAATAGTATGGCAAAATTTTTGCTACTAGTTTTTAATCTATAAATATACTTACTGTATTATTGTTACATTTTTACTTTCCTTATATACATTGTATAATGTATAAGGAAAGTATTGTGAAGGGAAAATTCGACTTCGAGTTTTCGATGGGAGGGCACGTTTCAAGCATCCCTGATCAAGAATTAAATATTTTTGAGGTGATGTCTCTGTGCGTGTGTGAAAGTATGTGTATGTGTGTCAGTGAGACTGTGGAGACGATATCTCACGAAAGAATGGAGCGATTCGAATGAAATTGGTACAAAAATTACAATCCGTGAATACTGTCAGCCGATTGGTTTTATACGCACTCGAATGTTCCGAAACCCCTAAATTTTCGAGTGAAATTTTGAAAAAATCATCAAAAAATCAAAATCTCTAATAAAGTTACGCAAATCGCCATCTCTTGTGTAATATTTCCTTAGAAAACGATTGACATAAACTTTAGAAAGCTAGTATGAATCGTTCTCGAGATATTGACAATTTTTCGAATAAATTTATGAAAAAATCCCATGAATTAAAGCAAATATTAACAAAATTCCACCAAATTAACAAAAATCCCGCCAAATGGATAAAAATGACGCTAAATCAATGAAAATGACGACGACTAATTGACGAAAATTCAATATCTTGGAAAGAATATAGGTATCTGCTATAAGAATAACTTTTTTTTTTTACTGTAGAAGTAGAAAATTCATTGCATTATATAAGGAAAATCATGTGCTGCCCACATCAGATTTTTAAAATTTCCTTTGTAAAAGAATTCACACGATAACTACCGTAAAAATAAAATGAAATTTTAGTATGTTGTTGAAACGGTATTTGGATAGTCATTTACATTGCCATTATTATTGCTTTTTAAGAGGTAATATATATACAAAGACCCTATTTCTGAGATCCCCCTTATCTCTTGCTCTTTTAAGTCATCTGTGATTTCTTTCTTAACATACTTAGAATTGCAATAACGCATGTGTGTAACGACTGGCCTCTGTGTATTCCTTTTGTCTATTAATGCATGCTCATACATGTGCGCATAATACGCGGTCTGTAAAGTGAAACCCGCCACTCAAAAGCAACAATGTATCTGTTCCTATTGAATGAACAAGTTCAGGAGATCAAATCCTTGTATCAGAAGGAATTCTTTCCTATCCTGCATTATTGAGCACAATTGAGAATAATCGTAAAAGAACGTGACCTGACAATCAGTTGTCTCTGTCCAAGAGTTCCAGTATTGGGAATAATGATGAGTAGCTCTACCTACCCCGCTACTAAGTTCATACAACACAAAGTTCTTAAACATATTATACCCAGTATTAGGAATAATGGGAGACCCTGCTGTGTGGAAGACCCAGACCACTCGACTCACCCTAAGGTATGAGCAGCTGCTTGAGTGGCCGGAAACCGTGCTGTCTAGAGAAGTATATTAAAAATCTTGTTTAATTTCATAATCTTTGATAACTTTTCAGTTTTCAATTTTAAAGTAATTTACGTTCAAACCTATGTTGATGTTTTTGAGACCCAGACCGTCCGACCTACCGGAAAGGTGTAAGGTAACTGTTTGGACGGCCGGGACGTGCCACCCAATTTAGACCGGAACCAAGTGGGGGAGGCATCCACAGGGACCGTTCAAACCTGTGTGTAATTATACATAGAAATTACACAAAACTGTGATAGATAAAAGTGTTGCGCGAGATAAACTTTATGCCGAGTTACAGCTCTCTACGACGTCTGGGAGTCCAGAACGGTCCCATAAAAATAACCTACGTAAATGACGTCACGCAATGACGTGAAATTTTTTTACATGAAAGTGTTCCGTGCTGCTTTTGAGCTGTCTACATGCTCTGAGAGATCATAAAGAGTCCTCAAAAGAAATTAAACGAAGGGACAGATCAAACCCACTTAAAGTTAATATTAGTTATTATAAGTGTTAAGAAAGTTAATATAAGTGTTATAGAAAAATAATCTTCAATTTATAAAATTTTGTAAACTTGTTTATTAGTCAAAATTTTCTTAATTTATTATGTGCCATTTCGAAGAAAGCGACAGTTGTAATGTTTCGCAGACCGCACAGGTTATCTTTACAACAGAGTAGACACACATTACACAAACGTAGTTGATACACATACAAATGTCACATTAAAAAAAAATTGGTTCTTGTGCGATAATGCCAAAAACGTAAATACATTGAAAGTCTGAATTCGATGTTCTTAACATCATTATAGCAAAACTGCACCTATATACTTAGCGTTGACTAGCTCACCACTCTGATTTTACCCTATCACGACGCTATGCCAAATAATCTATATGCAAACAAATACTAACAGGTATACACTAAAAAGTCCATCAGCATTTTACAAAGGTTTAGAATTACATCAAAAATACAAGGCAATACCTGTTTTAAACAGTTTACAACATAGTTGAAAATTGTTTATAACATTGTTCATTCTGTGTGTCTGTCTACCTGTCTATTCATTATGTTATAGTGAGTTACCGTTTTTAACACTTTACAACATAGTTGAAAAGTGTTTATGACTTGGTTCATTCTGCCTGTCTGTCTGTATATCTGTCTATTAGCACGATAACTGTCGTAAAAATGGCTTTATCAAAATGAAATTTTAGTATGTTGTTCAGACGGTCTGTGGGACCTATGGGAATATAAATAAATAATATCACCCAATTAGTTTTTTATTGAACCCGGGTTGAAAAAATGAAATACATTGAACCCTATGGGACCTAATTTTTAACATTTTTTAAGCAAATTTAAAATTCACAAATTGCTTCGAAATTTTTAGGAATTATTCACATTATCCCATAAAATATATAAAAAAAATTTCAGTAAAATATGTTGGGTAGTTTTTTAATTAAAAATTATTTAATATAGGGAGTAAAACAAATTCAATTAAATTCTGACTTTTGGGATATCCTCCAGAAAGAAAGGAGTGAGAGATATATTATATAATAAATATCTTTCCAAGAGTTTAATGTGTATATGAAAGAGGCTTTACATTTTAAGATAAATTTAGTAGATCACAATTTTTTTATTTTATATAACTTTTCATAATATACTTATTTGATGCATTTTTAATGCACTTTCCTAAGTCCTAGAGAGTTGAAATTTGGTACACAACTTATATTTGTTGAACATTTTATTCTACAAAAATTTGCTGGATCTTTAAATATAGATCCTACATTTTTTTCGAAATGGCCTGCAAATAATCCCCGTTCACTTCTATAAATCATTGTTGTAATATTGTTAAAAATTCTGATGTGTACAGCACATGTCTTTCCCTGCAGACTCATATTCACGTTCTCTTTATTAATTCAATAATCATTTGAGTTTATCTGCACAAAATAACAGCCATAAGTATTTTAAATGACATTGAATTTGCACGTTAAACTTAAATTTGGTTCTCATTTGATAGCTGAACTTATTGTCAAAGGTGGCGTAGCGAAAACGCGAAAAAACTAGATTATCTCAAGAACGGCTAGTCCTAGAGTAGTGGGGTTAGTCTTATTCTTTCTGTTGTCAAAAATTACGTATAAAATAGGAATTTAATTGATATAATTGAGCACACGTAGTCTTTTATTTTTATATTTAACGATTTTTGCGGGCCATTTTGCAAAAATATCCCGTTCCTTTTTCCCGAATCGTACAAGAATAACCTACAAATATACCAAATTTTGTTAAATTTGGTATACAAATCACTTGTAGGTTATTGAAATATTATACACCAAATTTTGTTAAATATGTTCCATTAGTTTTTAGCTAAAGTGTATAAAGGCAATTTCTGCCGGCCATTTCGCAAAGAAGGCAGATTCTTATATTACGAATAGTACTATAATTTAATGAACATCAGGGTTTCCTACAAAAAACATACCTACCAAATTTTATGAAATTCGATCCAATAGTTTTCCAATTAGAGTGGATGTAATATCCTCACAGACACACAGAAACATACACAGATATACCCTTACACACAGAGACGTCTTCCTAAAAATAGTTTTTTCGTGTTCTAGAAGTCCCAAAACGTGTAGATCCTTCAAAAATTCGAGTTCCGATCTTCGGCACGATTCCAATATTTTGAATACATACACACACACATATATATATTATCTGTGTATATGTGTATTATCTGTGTATCTAAATTCCGTGCCTGCGTAATTACAATAGTTATGATTTTAAATGATCCCTAAACTTTTATTGCTTCTTCAACGAAGCCTAATTTTAACTTAGAGTTTAATTACTTGTAGCTCCATGGTCTTAATTTTTAAATAAAATAAATTATTATAGTATTTTGATGAATGACATGAATGGGAAATTATTTATGAATGAAATGCTGCTTTTATAGAAAGAGCCAGGCGTGTTATTTTTTCTATGACGTCATTTGAATGCATTTCAGTTGTTTTCGATGAAGTTTTCAAATATAATAAATTATCGTGGTATTATGATAATTCTAAAATTATTACCGAGGAATATAGCACATTTTAGAGATGTTTAAACCAGGCGATTTATATGTCAATGCCATCATTTGAATGAAGTTCATTTTTTTCAATGAAGGTTTAAGTTTTCAAATATATTAAATTAATGTAGTATTGTGATAAGTTTTAAAATATTACCGAAGAATGTATTGCATTTCAGACATGTTTAAATAAAATTGCATTGAAGTTGGAAAGTGTTTCATAATCAATGCTTTAAGCATGATTGATCTTTCTTGTTTGAAAAATAAACATACATATTTTGTATTGTAAAGAAAAAATACCTATTTTTTCCTAAGTGATATTGAACAGGTTAAACGCTGACTTGTAGAGCGCCGTAGAATGTGCTTACGGCGCCATCTACTGGGTTACGTTGAAAAGTGTTAATGACATTGTTCATTCTGTCTGTCTGTCTGCATGTCTATCTATACGTTCGCACGATAACTGTCGTAAAAATGACTTTATCACAATAAAATTTGAGTATGTTGTTGAGACGGTCAGTGGGACATGTAAGAATTTAAATGAATAATATCACCCAATTAGTTTTGGATTGAACCTGGGTTGATAAATTGAAATACATGGAACCCTGTGGAACCTAATTTTTCAAACATTTTTTAAGCAATTTTAAATTCAAAAATTGCCTCGAAAGTTTTAGATAATATTCAAAGTATCCCATAAAATATATAAATAAAAAAATCTAATTTGAGCAGCACATGACTTTCCTTATTATATAATGCAATGAATTTACTATTTTTACAGTAAAAACAATAAGTTGTTCTTATAGTAGATATTTACACTGCTGGACAAGTATTGTGGACGGATAACAAATTGCAATGTAGCACAACATATAGCGGAGGTGAAGGCCAAGCAGGATAAAATATTGTTGCCACACTGTTCGGACATTAGTAAAAAGATAATTTATTGTTCTGGAAATTACAGAAGGTTTTGAAACTTCTGAAAGGAAAAAAGTGTTCATTTGATACTGTGTACGCAGAAATGGAAAAATTCATATGAACGACAGCAGGCAGCTTTGAGAAAGGTGTCAGTACGGGATATGTTCACCGTGGAGTGCAATGCAATTTTCCACACGTCGTGTCATGCTTTGCACAACATTATCCAGCATCTGTTGCGGCCAGTTTTCCCACTCCTCTGTTAGTGCACGGATGAGGGTGTTCTTGTTTATTGGAAGATATTTTCGAACAGCAAATCGCCTCCTTAAAGCATCCCAAACATTTTCAATAGGGTATAGATCTGAAGAACATGTTGGCCATATACCCTCGCTGAGTGGACAATCCTGAACAGAGAGTGTACGATGACATGGTGCGTTGTCGTCCATGAAAACACATTTATCACAGACAGTACCACGGAAAAGACGAACATGAGTCAGTAGAACTTCATCAATATAGCGTTGGCCGGTCATAGTCCCAGTTGCAACCACATGTAGGGGCGTGCGTCCATTGATCATGATGACGGCCCATACCAAGACGCTGGATGTCAGATATCGGTCCCTTTCCTGGATATTTTCTGGACGATAAGAAGAACCACTCTCACGCCTAACCAGTTGGCGTCTACAATCCGATAACAGACTCAACCTCTCTCATCTGAGAATAGTACGCAAGTCCGGGCCTGTTCGGCCCAATTGCGATGCTCACGACACCATTGCAAACGGGAGGTACGGAGCAGTCTGGACAACGGTACTCACACAACAGGTCAGCTGGCGAATATTCCTCCTCCTCCCAAACGTCTGGTTACAGTTTTTCGGGAGATCCGCTGTCATGAGGTAGCAAGAAACTGTATTGCCACCTGCTGAACTGTGCGGAGCTGGTCCCTTTTTGCCGATAGGACAATGTACCTGTGTCCAGAAGGCGCCTTACATCTAACACGACCTCCTCGGTGACGCTTGCTACACATGCCAGTTGTTTTAAATGCTTGCCACAACCGTGAAACAACACTGTGGTCGATGTCGAAATCCCTGGCAGCATCCAGTGGCGTACGCAAAGAGGGATTACAGGATTTAAAAACCCTCTTGAGCCAAAATATAGTGCCATGATTTAAACTACTTTCAAGGTTATTTTTTAGTAATTTTGAAAACTGCCGGTAAAGCTAAAAAAAAAATAAAAATAAATACTGTCATTTTCCCTTGCGCTGGCTCACCTACCCAAGTTGACAATGGAACCTCCAGTTTCTGTTATTGACAGAGCTCTTTTGGAAGACCTCAAAAGTTGGTAGGTGAGGGTTGAGGGGCAACCGGATTCCGGTTACTAGAGGAATGTAGCAGTAAAGAATCTGTGATAGCGGCTAGTGTACGTGCTTATGTCAAATGCAGTTTTTGTCACAAAATTTCCATAAATTCCACGAAATTCTTCAGTACAAAACGGATTGTACTCTCTTTGAAACCAGTATCGTTTAACGTAGTAAGCATCAAATCCAGCTATAAGAAAAAAGGAACTTTAATTGTTTCATTTTGTTCTTTGTTATTCAGTTCTGACTCTGACCCAGCAAGCTGGTGCTTTTTATTCAAGCTTCGAATTTTCGTCAGTTAATCACAAATTGTGATCGTTAAATCAGTGGCGTTGATATTTGAATTCTATTTTTAAATTATAATCTAAAGTTACTGCATACTGCTCGGTATGTCTAATACTTAAATTTTACATTTCTTTGGTAAAAAGCCACGTGTAAATGACTCTCGCATGAGTAGTGCAAATGCAGACATAACGCCATCCATCCCAAGTACTTCTTCTTCCACGCAGCACGAATGTGGTGGTTTTATTGACAATTTCTCCGCTTCTGTTGGTGAAGTCGCCCCTAGTTCAACACTTATATCGGGATCGAATAACGGTGCAAAGCCATGTGTGTCATCTAAACCCGACGAATATGAAGCGATCCTGAATGCCTCTCAAAATTTTACTAAAGCACACTCATATGATATTGGATTGCTTGTAGCGAAAGATATATCGAATGATAAAAAATTGAACATACTCAACAATGCCTGGGAACCCAATCCAGGATTTGCTTTTCCATCAAAAGGAAAACGAAATCTGCGATTCCAGTGTAAATGGCTTTATCGGTGGAAATATCTTGCTTATTCAGACTTTCTGGGTGGAGCCTTTTGCAAATTTTGTGCACTTTTTGTCCCTAATGATGGGTAATTTTTGCACCTAATGATCTGGTGAGCAGCCCTTAGGTCAGTTATGTACTGGATTGAATACAGTACTGAATTTGATTACTGGAAAGATGCCGTCGAGCAATTTCCCCAGCATGAAAAGAGCCACTATCATAAGCAATTAATAGAGATTGCTGGAACTTTGAATGACATTACGTGTGGAAAGAAAAAGTCTGGGGAAGGGCAATTAGATACTGCGGCAGTGAGAAAAAAAACTTTAGAAAACGGAAAAAATATCATACCAATCATTGAAACAATTTTGTTTTGTGGAGAGCAAGGACTCGCGTTGAGAGGGCGCAGGGATTCAGGGAGAATTGCAGTGACCGAAAAACCAGATGAGAATGACGAAAACTTACGAGCGCTGCTTCGTTTCCGAAGTAAGTATGACCCCATTCTGAAACAAATGTTGGAATGCAGCGGTGGAAATGCGCAGTATATCAGCCCCGAATCCCGAATGAAGTAATTGAAGCCTGTAATAATTTGATACTTCGCAAGCTTGTTTGTGAAATAAATGATTCAACTTTCTTTGCCATCCTCGTCGACGAAACAACTGACGTAGCAGTTGTAGAACAATTATCGCTATGCGTTCGTTATATCGACAGATAAAAATTCGCCGTGAAAGATTTTTTTTTCAATTCATTTCTATCCATGATGTAACGGGTCAAGGAATTGCAACGACAATAATAAACAAGCTGCAACCATTAAATGTGGAGATCAAGAAGTTGCGTGGCCAAGGTTACGATGGAGCAGCCTCAATGAGCGGAAAATTAAATGGTGTGCAAGCCCATGTGAGGGAAGTGACTCCATCCGCCCTTTATGTACACTGCTCTTCCCACAGCCTCAACTTGCAAGTACCAGAAGCGTGTGAGGTCACAGCAATAAGAAATTTAATGGGGCTATAGCAACCTTGTATGAATTCCTGAACACTCCAAAATGACAACATGTACTCACGACCGCAATAAATTATATGGAAAGATCTACTTCGCGGCGAGAAAAACTAAAATTTCTCTTTTCAATCCGATGGTTGGAAAGGTATGACTCTGTAACAGCAGTAATAGAGCTTTATGATCCAGTTGTTGAAACACTCCAAAAATATCAGACTGGATAGATAAGGATTCGTCAGCACAAGCCAATTCGCTGATGTGCACGGTAACAAATTGCCAGTTTGTGATTTCGCTCTTTTGCTTTCACAAGGTGTTCTCCTTAACTATGCATTTGTGTAGGTTTCTGCAGAAGTCGACGATTGACTTACGGGAAGCAGTGAACATGGCGGAAGACATTAGTAGTGAAATAAAATCTTTGTGCGAAAATGCTTATGGCGAATTCTCTAAAATATTTATGTCTGCCTTGGAAGCCTTAGAGAAGTTAGGATTATCCATTATAATTCCTTGTGTGGCTGGAAGACAAACGAATCGCGTCAACGTATCAGCAGCGACACCAGAAACATATTTCCGTGTCAGCATTTTCATTCTATTTCTCGATTCTTTCTTGTCCCAGCTGGATTTACGCTTCCTAACACACCGAGAAATTTTAAAAGGATTCCAGTGCATTCTACCAACTGATCCTTCAGTTTTTCAACCTTCACAGCTTGAAGCGTTTGCAGCGCTTACTCAGTTTTATGGTTGCGACTTGGACTGTTGCCAGGAAAACTTAAATTCTGAGCTAACACTGAGGTATAAAAGAATTATGAGAGCAGGGGGACACGATAAAGTTAGACCCCCGAAAACTGCTATAGAAGGTCTGGCTATATGCAACCAAAATATTACGACTAATATAAATATTATGCCAAAATATTATGACTTCTGGAAATATTAGCCGTCCTTCCAGTTTCTACTTGCACAAGCGAAAGATCATTCACAACCCTTCGCCGTCTTAAGCCGTTCCTACGCAATTCCATTGGAAGTACAAGAATGAACGGTCTATCTCTTCTGAATATTCACAAGAATCATACCCCAACTGTAGAAGATGTATTAAATGAACTTGCAAAGAATCTTCGTCGACTGGACATTGCCTTATAACCTGTGAAGTGCGCAGTGACGAATTCATACATTGACTCATAAGTATTGAGAATTAACTCTTTCACACATAATCTATTAGAACTAAACAAATAACTTTTATACTATTCTGATGTTATACATATAGTTCACAGATATGAATATATCTTAGTTTTCTCCTTTGATCACCTGGTGGGTGAGTTTATTTTATGTTATTTTCTATGACCTATGCCTTGGGCTTCTTATTGCATATACGTGCATGTAGTATATTCTTAACACCAAAAGAGTTTTTATATAAATAAAACATAAATTTACCATTTGTATATACTGTACTGGCGTCAGATCAACATGCATTGCCAATGCCCAATAGGAAATGCCCGAACGGATTTATGAGTATAACTCGAATAAACAATTACACACAAAAGAATTACACACACAAACATATCGTCCATTTTGTTGCTCCAAGTCCTCTGGACGAGCCGGACGGCCTGGGGCTTTCACACACAAACATATATATATCATGATGTCACTGGAGATAAACTATCTCAAGGATAAATTCCCCCCTTAAAGAAATCCTGGGTACGCCACTGGCAGCATCTGTTATTTTTCGTACACAGTACACAGTGCACGTTCGTACACAGTACACGTTTAAGTACACAGAAAAAGTAAAATACCCATACTTAATAAATATTCCCAAGCTTCATAAAACTCTAAAAAGCTTCAGACCAGTAACAGTTGGAATCAAAACTTACCTCACTAAAGCTAACAAATTGCTTTTTGCAATATTGAAACCTATATTAAAGAAAATTAAAGATCGGGGATCTTATATTGTTGGGAACAGTTACGAGGTCATAGAGATCTTGAGGAATCATCAAACAAAATTATTTTTCAGAACCTGTGATTTTCAAGAGCTATTTAACAATATTGAACTCAAGGTATTATACCGAATACTGAACTTGTTGTACGGAGAATTTGAAATGCAAAAATATATAGAAATCAACAAACATCGATATCTGATTAAGATAGTTATAGAAGAAATCTACCTATATAAAGGTCTGAATTTCTATAAACGAATCAAAGGCATCCCCATGGGTGGGGGATGATCGTCAATTTTAGCAGACATCTATCTTGATCATTTTGAAAAAATGTCCCATATTAACAATGAAATAATTTACATACGTTACGTTGATAATTTGTTAATAGGTTATGTAAACGAAAGTTTTCAAATTAATTTTGAATTTTATCACTCCAATTTAATTCCAATGGAAAGATCCAGATTGGAAAGTGACAGAAAATTCTTACAACAGGCATTCAGGCAAAGATATCCAATGCAATTTATGATCCATTACATCAAAAATTACTACGGAAAAAATGAAAAACATGGGTTAAGTTTGTGTGAATATTTGAGGTCATTATGAACATTGATTATACGTCTTTGAGAGTAATGACATCACAAACATCTAAACTGCTGAATATGATTATTTTGTTGTTATAAAGAGGAAGCATAGGCATGAACTTAGCTGTCTGTGAGGCTTGGACCAACACTTTTTAATATCACTTTCCTTTATAAAAGGTCTTGTGATAATTTTGATTATCACTCCGGAGGTTGGCTTCCGTCAGTGCTGGGCTTCCGTCCAGGAGTGCATGCCGCGGCATTAAAGACATGCATGTTGATAACTGGGGAGTAAGGTCACTACCCCTTACCGCAAATGTGTAAACACTTTACTTTGCCTTCCTTCTTCATTTTTACTTTTACATATTAACCCTTTATATATTTTTAGTGTTTTATGCTGCTGTGCGCACGTACACTAAAATTCATTTCAATATTTTTCTTTAGAAATTTAACTTTTATTTTTACACAAATACGCGTGAATTTATCTTTTATATATATATATATATATATATCATGACGTAACTGGGGAAAAACTATCTCAAGGATGAATACCCCCTCCTTAAAGAAATCCCGGGTACGCCACTGGCAGCATCTGTTATTTTTTGTCCTTCTCCGATATTTCCAATAATACGGTCATGCGAGTAAAATCATCTAAATGATATCGGAAAGACATACCGAAAATTTCGAGTTCGTCAATTAAATCTTTCCTGTAAAACTTTCACTTGGAACAACAACTGTCCACACGCGTCAAATCCTTTAAATCTCTTATAAGTGCTATCGTGTGACAAACAGGCGTGGAAATGAAAAATTTGCATCTTACTATATCCCATACTTATTCTAATTTTCCACATTTTGCTTCCTTTCATTTTGTGGTTGCTACAGGTGGTAGTGTCATCCGTCCTTGGAAATTGTCCAGCAGTGTATATTCTTTCCAAGATATTGAATTTTCGTCCATTAGTCGTCATTTTCTTTATTTAGCTTCATTTTTATCCATTTGACGAAATTTTCATTAATTTGGCCGCATTTAAAAAAGTCGCCAAGTTTGTGACATTCCGCCAATCCGTCGCAAAATCTCACCAAGTGTTATGGACGGAGAAATAAGTTATTCTTTTAGCAGTTAAATGACTATTGGCGTTCAAATATAAATGTATTACTCAAATTATATTTTCTCACGAATGGAACGAGCAAGATCAGCGAGAATGATGTCAACAAATTTATCGCATGATATTACATATGAAAAGTGAACATGTTTCTCAACAGTTAATATTTTTTTAATTTATGGAATGTCTCCATAAAGTTATTAGAAAAATGTGCAATATCTCAAGTACTGTTCATGCTAGCGTTCTAAAGTTTATGTCAATCGTTTTCTAAGGAAAATTTACATAAGAAATGATAATTTGAGTAACTTTATTAAAAGTTTTGATTTTTTACAGATTTTTTTAAAATTTTACTGGAAAATTTAAGGGGATTTTGAACATCAGATTATATTTAACAACAATAGGCTTCCAGTATTCACGGATTGTAATTTTTATATCAAATTTTGTTTGTATCGCTCCATTCGTTCGCGAGTTATCGTCTCCACAGACTCACTGGCACACACACACATACTTTCACACACACACATACTTTCACACACACACACACTCAGAAATCACCTCAAAAACATCTGATTCGTGTTCAGCTGCTTGAAATGTGCTCTCCCGTCCAAAACTGGAATTCGAATTTCCGACCCCTTCACAAATCTTTCCTTATACATCATATGTATATATGGAAAGTAAAAAATTCAGCAAAATTTGTTCGGTAGTTTTTAAATTAAAATAATAATTGCATCCATATAATATGAAGATATCGTTTGACCTACTTCAAAATAAAATATGGCATCCATATTTTTTCTCAGAGTAAAAATCGTGATTTTTCTTCGCCTTCGACCTACCAATATAAGGTATCTTTTTGGACGACTAAGAAGTGCCTCCCAATTTAGGCCGGAACCAAGTGGGGCAGGCATCCACAGCGACAGTACATCCCGTACCACCAAACTCTTGGAAGGACTTACCGATCGACATGTTTAACGTGATTGTACTCCGCGTGAACACAGCGGCAGTTTTTTGGTAGGGTCGGGAATCAAATAAGGGTCGACCGAGAGCAATTCCAGCGCACGAACCACTTGGCTATCGCACCCCAAATCGTGATTTTTGAAGTTTTTTTAAATTTGTATTTTGTGTCGTATCCGTCCTAAAACCGATATATTTTTGCTTAATTTTTGTGCATCTATATTCTACGCCAACGCAATTACCATATTTTTTAGTTTAAATGATCATCAATCTTTGATAATTTCTACAACGAAGTCTAATTTTAATGGATGCAGAATGTAAACATGTGATTGTAAAAATAAGTTGTATAAAAATTGCTGAAATTTTTCAAGCACAATTATTTAACTCTGGAGTCCGGAATAAAATTGTATGAATGAAATATTCGCTACCTTTACATAGAGAATCAGACGATTTATATGTCGATGACGTCATTTGAATAAATTTCATTTTTTTATGAAGTTTTAAGTTTTCAAGTAAAATAAATTATCGTAGTTCTGTGTTAATAAAAAAAATATCACCGCTGAATATATCGCATTTTGCATTTAGGTTGGAGAGTGTTTCATAATCAATGTTTTATGCATGATTGATCTTTTACATGAAGCAATTTGCGAATTTCAAATTCGCTTAAAAATATTTGAAGAAATAGGTCCCACAGGGTTCAATGTATTTCATTTTTCAATCTAGTTTCAATTCAAAACTAATTGGGTGATATTACTAATTTATATTCTCATATGTCCAAATACCGTTTCAACAACATACTAAAATTGCATTTTGATAAAGTTATTTTTACGGTAGTTATTGTGTGAACGGGAGACAGACAGACAGAATGAACAAAGTCATAAACACTTTTCAACTAAGTTGAAAAGTGTTAAAAATTCCAGTAGATGGCTCGACAAGCACTTAAAATAAAAATTATCATTTCATTTTGACACCTGCAGCAATCACGTGCTTATTTTGTTATATTTAGAACCTATTTGCAAATAATTACTTATTTAAACATTTTCTTTTATAAATTACCTAATTTTATTCTTATGCACTTCAAAAGATTGTGATATATTTGTTTATCATTTATCTTTTTGTTTTGGTAGTTCTATAAACAGATATTATTTTATATTACTCTGTATGTTATAATTTTTCTAAAAAACTTTTTATTCTAATATTTAATTTGCTTCTTATGTCTCCATTCTCAAAATTACACTTTATTTTTTTTGCTTGGTATCGCAATTTCATCATTTACTTTCAAAGTGGAATTTTTGAAAACAAGTAGCAGTTATACAGGAAAGTCATAAGTATTTTATGTTCTTCTTCTAACACTTTATTTAAAAAAAACTTTTTTATGTTTGGTAGGATTATTTACAGCATATTATATGTTAAATATTGATAGGTTTCTAATTTCTAAACTGAACAGATAGGAACTCTGTCACCTTTTAATCCTGACCTTAATTACTATATTCCCAAGCTCTAGTAAAGATGCAAGAAAAAGGAGTTTTGCCAGGTCTTATTTTTGACGAGTATGCTACAAGTGGTGATTGTGTTGAAATGGAATCATAAGAGATCAATATTGCTACAGTTGCAGAAAATATGTTTGATGAGTAAAAAAATAAATTGATTTAAAAAGAGGTAAGTCAACTTTACTATATCGATTTTTTGTTTTACAATACACAGCCGGATAAGTCGTTCTTATAATATTGCTTATCAGCTAATTTTTTTATCGTTTAATACAACGTCTTTGACTTGATTAACAGCCATTTGGGCTATTCTGACTTGACAGTGAGGATGTGTTGGGAGCAGTGTCAAAATGTTTATCAATGAATGCAATTAAGGAAATTAATAGTTTTGTTTATTATGTCATATAAATTTTTGTCTAGCTAAGAAACCTTAGCTTTATAACATTAACGTTCTTGTGGTAATACAGTTGCCCCCACTTATGCAGGTATTGAATAATAGCATAATTATGCGCATAGAGTGTTGCTAAATATGCCACTTTATATGGGAATATCTGTATTGATAGGCAGCCCTTCGTTAATTGTATAAAAAGTGATTCTGTCTTTGCTAATTCCTGGTACTGAAACCCATTTGCCTCAATTTGTCAAATGAACTGTGAGGAGTTATGATTTTAGTCTGCAATTTACTTCATACTTAAATTTCTAGATTTCATAGTACAGAATTAAAATGGATTAACAGTAAGTGATTGCAGTGATGTGAAAATTCCTGTATATTGTCAAAATAAATCTATTCACAATAATGAAATCTATGGTGAAAATTGGAATCATTATCTATCTTTATTAAATGTAAAATAAATGCTTAATTGTTATTCGAGTAAATTTGAAAAAAGTGGGGATGAGTATAATCTATTTTATGCCTAGCAAAATAATTTTAAAATGTAATACTAAAACTTACAAAGCAAACAACGTTAAAAGATTACTTGTAGGTACGCCATGAGTAATGTAAATAAATTATTATATGGTGTTATGTAATATTTATAGTAACTGTTAATATATTTATAGTAACTTAAGAAAACTTCTAATTTGGAAAAGAAAATATTTCTTTACAGGAGCATTTAATTGCCTGTGGTATATGTTAAGTACTTTTGTTCTTTTTACTTAATTCATATTTTCTCTGAAATATATATATATATATATAGAAAGAGAGAGGTGTTATATTATTGTACAATAGGAAGTTATCATATTTAACTTCATCGCATATTTTAAAAGAGTGGGTGCAGATTTGATATAAAGAGTGTATATGTGTTTAAGCAAAGCAGACTCTACCGGTCAACTTAAAGTTTATCATGATTGTTTTGCATACTGACGGTGTAATCCTTATAAATAACATCTACAAAAACTACTAGCTTGTTTATAGTTCAACTTCTGGAATTTATATGTCAAATTGTAGTCTAAATTCCATGGACATCATTTTGCTTTGGGAGAATCTTAGGTCTGGAATCTGGCATCAACATATTTACTTGTTTATTTTTGCACATGGAGTCGCAACATGTGATAAAGAGAATATAGTGAAATGAATTAAGGATACAGAATGTCAATATAACTTTAATTTATAACTGATTTAAATTAACTATGTTTTGGATTAAAAATAAGGAGTTGTGATTTCATTGTGTTTTAAATTGGAATTGTCATTTAAAATGAACTCGCCATTCACCATGTATCCCTGTTGGAATGGACTCAAATATAGAATCCCTACACTGTTTTCTGAAGTGTAAAACATAACCATTACGCTTGCTGTATATACAATTATCTTCATTGCCTGTATCGTCAGCTGTATGTATTCTATGGTCATCATTTGGCCTTGAGGGAATTTATGAAGAAGTCATTGAAACTTACAATATTTCTTTAATTTATATTTATAATGCAAATACTTTTGAAAAACCAATTATGCTAAGTACTTTCCTGATTTTATCTAATATATATGATTATTGTTCTTCTAGATATATTGCCACGAAGACAGTAGATAAAAGGAACGTTCATGTAAAATACCACTGAAGATTGGAAATTTTGTAGAAATATAATAATATAAATTGAATTGCGTGTATTAGGTTTTTATTTATTCTATAATAAAGAATAATATTTTTATGTATGTATGACTAAGTAAGTATACATTAATTTAAATGAATTCCTTAAAATCTAGGACGTTTTGCATGTCTCTCTAGGACAGTATTTCATAAATTGTGGTCTACCACCTATACATATGGACTGTGAATAAATCAAATAATTAGAATTCTGTATATATCACTTGAATTTTGCATATGTGTTTTCAGATTAAATAGACTATATCTCTAATGAAATATCACGGTAGTCGAAGTGATATTACCTTGACCAATAAATAATATTCTTTTATGATCTATATTACTGTTACATTTATTGAAATACTCACAATGTGATTGATTTTTTTTTAATTTGTAAATGTCAAAATTTTATATTCAAATGTAAGATTATTTTACTACTAAAAGAAATTGACAAAAGTTGAAATAGATGGGTCAGGATTTTTGTGTTATAAAGTAAGAAGATTTCATAATTTTCTCAGTAAATAGCTTGTATAATGGTCCCAGTTTATTCATAGTAAGCCTAAACTAAGCAATTATTATAAAAAAATCAGAACTTTAACGCAAATTTTATTTACATTGCATGCCTATTTTATAATCATCAGGTTATACATATTTTCTTAATTTAAACTGGAGAATAATCATTTTTATATACAAATTTGATTTCTTTATGAATTTAGAAATGCCCCTGCTTTAAATGGAGTTATACATTTTTTCTGGGTGAGTTAAATTATTGCATTTAAGATTTTGAACACATTTCAGAATTAAAAGATATTGCACTTAACAGGTTCGCTGCCAAAGCTGATATGGTGTGTCCGTTCACACGCATAAAGATCCTATCTGCATTGTTATGCTTTTAGATTATTTTTAACGGAGAAAAAGGCCCAACCTATAAAGCCATGTAGAGTTTGTACTAGACAGAAGATAAGACGTGAAACAAGATATTTTTGTCCTGTATGTGAAGAAAAACCAGCACTTTGCAAGGAAAATTGTTTTAAATTTATCACAAATAATTTGTTTTTTATTATACTTATTAAAATTTTAACACAATATAATAAAAATATCGTTTATTTGTTGTGTTCTGCAAAATATATCGTGAATATTTATGGTTTTGCGTTCTAAACATTTAGTTATTGTATCTACTTTTTGAGAAATAATAATCCATTTCAGTACGCCAAGGGTATTGTTTAGTCCCTTCCTGTATGCCAAACACCTAAACATTGCACACATTTTTTAGACAATACTTTTATTCTGTCATTTAGGTAAGGCGATCAATAACGAGTTATCTCGTAGCTGGCAAGGAAACTCAGTTTACCAACTATGAGTATTATCGTAGTTGGCAGCGAACCTGTTAAATACATTGGTAGTTTATTTAGCATATATTCTCATCCCTTGAATTTAAATTGCATAATAACAAGGAAACATTTCAATATTTAAAGAAAATTAACGTATGCGTACATTGCAAATAAGTTAGTTACCCTTAAATGAATACTAGTTTCCTTGTCATTAAACGATTGAAATTTGTGTGGTTTGAACATAAATTATATTAATTATGTTTTGTGATATATATAGGAATATTGTATTCTAAATCATTCATTAGGTTATTATTTCCCCCCCAACTGCGTGTCTGCTTTTCTGCACATTGACGTATGGAAGAAAATATGCCACTAACTACTAGCTTTTCTGTTCATTTTTGACAATCATAAAGAAGAAGGTTTATACATTTTTAACAAAATATGCAAAATAGAAGTATTTAGAATATGTATTGAGAAATACATTTTTAACAAATTATATTAATTATGTTTTGTGATATATATAGGAATATTGTATTCTAAATCATTCATTAGGTTATTATTTCCCCCCCAACTGCGTGTCTGCTTTTCTGCACATTGACGTATGGAAGAAAATATGCCACTAACTACTAGCTTTTCTGTTCATTTTTGACAATCATAAAGAAGAAGGTTTATACATTTTTAACAAAATATGCAAAATAGAAGTATTTAGAATATGTATTGAGAAATACATTTTTAACAAATTATATTAATTATGTTTTGTGATATATATAGGAATATTGTATTCTAAATCATTCATTAGGTTATTATTTCCCCCCCAACTGCGTGTCTGCTTTTCTGCACATTGACGTATGGAAGAAAATATACCACTAACTACTAGCTTTCCTGTTCATTTTTGACAATCATAAAGAAGAAGGTTTATACATTTTTAACAAAATATGCAAAATAGAAGTATTTAGAATATGTATTGAGAAATACATTTTTAACAAATTATATTAATTATGTTTTGTGATATATATAGGAATATTGTATTCTAAATCATTCATTAGGTTATTATTTCCCCCCCAACTGCGTGTCTGCTTTTCTGCACATTGACGTATGGAAGAAAATATGCCACTAACTACTAGCTTTCCTGTTCATTTTTGACAATCATAAAGAAGAAGGTTTATACATTTTTAACAAAATATGCAAAATAGAAGTATTTAGAATATGTATTGAGAAATACATTTTTAACAAATTATATTAATTATGTTTTGTGATATATATAGGAATATTGTATTCTAAATCATTCATTAGGTTATTATTTCCCCCCCAACTGCGTGTCTGCTTTTCTGCACATTGACGTATGGAAGAAAATATGCCACTAACTACTAGCTTTCCTGTTCATTTTTGCCAATCATAAAGAAGAAGGTTTATACATTTTTAACAAAATATGCAAAATAGAAGTATTTAGAATATGTATTGAGAAATACATTTTTAACAAATTATATTAATTATGTTTTGTGATATATATAGGAATATTGTATTCTAAATCATTCATTAGGTTATTATTTCCCCCCCAACTGCGTGTCTGCTTTTCTGCACATTGACGTATGGAAGAAAATATGCCACTAACTACTAGCTTTCCTGTTCATTTTTGCCAATCATAAAGAAGAAGGTTTATACATTTTTAACAAAATATGCAAAATAGAAGTATTTAGAATATGTATTGAGAAATACATTTTTAACAAATTATATTAATTATGTTTTGTGATATATATAGGAATATTGTATTCTAAATCATTCATTAGGTTATTATTTCCCCCCCAACTGCGTGTCTGCTTTTCTGCACATTGACGTATGGAAGAAAATATGCCACTAACTACTAGCTTTCCTGTTCATTTTTGCCAATCATAAAGAAGAAGGTTTATACATTTTTAACAAAATATGCAAAATAGAAGTATTTAGAATATGTATTGAGAAATACATTTTTAACAAATTATATTAATTATGTTTTGTGATATATATAGGAATATTGTATTCTAAATCATTCATTAGGTTATTATTTCCCCCCCAACTGCGTGTCTGCTTTTCTGCACATTGACGTATGGAAGAAAATATGCCACTAACTACTAGCTTTCCTGTTCATTTTTGCCAATCATAAAGAAGAAGGTTTATACATTTTTAACAAAATATGCAAAATAGAAGTATTTAGAATATGTATTGAGAAATACATTTTTAACAAATTATATTAATTATGTTTTGTGATATATATAGGAATATTGTATTCTAAATCATTCATTAGGTTATTATTTCCCCCCCAACTGCGTGTCTGCTTTTCTGCACATTGACGTATGGAAGAAAATATGCCACTAACTACTAGCTTTCCTGTTCATTTTTGCCAATCATAAAGAAGAAGGTTTATACATTTTTAACAAAATATGCAAAATAGAAGTATTTAGAATATGTATTGAGAAATACATTTTTAACAAATTATATTAATTATGTTTTGTGATATATATAGGAATATTGTATTCTAAATCATTCATTAGGTTATTATTTCCCCCCCAACTGCGTGTCTGCTTTTCTGCACATTGACGTATGGAAGAAAATATGCCACTAACTACTAGCTTTCCTGTTCATTTTTGACAATCATAAAGAAGAAGGTTTATACATTTTTAACAAAATATGCAAAATAGAAGTATTTAGAATATGTATTGAGAAATACATTTTTAACAAATTATATTAATTATGTTTTGTGATATATATAGGAATATTGTATTCTAAATCATTCATTAGGTTATTATTTCCCCCCCAACTGCGTGTCTGCTTTTCTGCACATTGACGTATGGAAGAAAATATGCCACTAACTACTAGCTTTCCTGTTCATTTTTGACAATCATAAAGAAGAAGGTTTATACATTTTTAACAAAATATGCAAAATAGAAGTATTTAGAATATGTATTGAGAAATACATTTTTAACAAATTATATTAATTATGTTTTGTGATATATATAGGAATATTGTATTCTAAATCATTCATTAGGTTATTATTTCCCCCCCAACTGCGTGTCTGCTTTTCTGCACATTGACGTATGGAAGAAAATATGCCACTAACTACTAGCTTTTCTGTTCATTTTTGACAATCATAAAGAAGAAGGTTTATACATTTTTAACAAAATATGCAAAATAGAAGTATTTAGAATATGTATTGAGAAATACATTTTTAACAAATTATATTAATTATGTTTTGTGATATATATAGGAATATTGTATTCTAAATCATTCATTAGGTTATTATTTCCCCCCCAACTGCGTGTCTGCTTTTCTGCACATTGACGTATGGAAGAAAATATGCCACTAACTACTAGCTTTCCTGTTCATTTTTGACAATCATAAAGAAGAAGGTTTATACATTTTTAACAAAATATGCAAAATAGAAGTATTTAGAATATGTATTGAGAAATACATTTTTAACAAATTATATTAATTATGTTTTGTGATATATATAGGAATATTGTATTCTAAATCATTCATTAGGTTATTATTTCCCCCCCAACTGCGTGTCTGCTTTTCTGCACATTGACGTATGGAAGAAAATATGCCACTAACTACTAGCTTTCCTGTTCATTTTTGCCAATCATAAAGAAGAAGGTTTATACATTTTTAACAAAATATGCAAAATAGAAGTATTTAGAATATGTATTGAGAAATACATTTTTAACAAATTATATTAATTATGTTTTGTGATATATATAGGAATATTGTATTCTAAATCATTCATTAGGTTATTATTTCCCCCCCAACTGCGTGTCTGCTTTTCTGCACATTGACGTATGGAAGAAAATATGCCACTAACTACTAGCTTTCCTGTTCATTTTTGACAATCATAAAGAAGAAGGTTTATACATTTTTAACAAAATATGCAAAATAGAAGTATTTAGAATATGTATTGAGAAATATATTTTTAACAAATTATATTAATTATGTTTTGTGATATATATAGGAATATTGTATTCTAAATCATTCATTAGGTTATTATTTCCCCCCCAACTGCGTGTCTGCTTTTCTGCACATTGACGTATGGAAGAAAATATGCCACTAACTACTAGCTTTCCTGTTCATTTTTGACAATCATAAAGAAGAAGGTTTATACATTTTTAACAAAATATGCAAAATAGAAGTATTTAGAATATGTATTGAGAAATACATTTTTAACAAATTATATTAATTATGTTTTGTGATATATATAGGAATATTGTATTCTAAATCATTCATTAGGTTATTATTTCCCCCCCCAACTGCGTGTCTGCTTTTCTGCACATTGACGTATGGAAGAAAATATGCCACTAACTACTAGCTTTCCTGTTCATTTTTGACAATCATAAAGAAGAAGGTTTATACATTTTTAACAAAATATGCAAAATAGAAGTATTTAGAATATGTATTGAGAAATACATTTTTAACAAATTATATTAATTATGTTTTGTGATATATATAGGAATATTGTATTCTAAATCATTCATTAGGTTATTATTTCCCCCCCAACTGCGTGTCTGCTTTTCTGCACATTGACGTATGGAAGAAAATATGCCACTAACTACTAGCTTTCCTGTTCATTTTTGACAATCATAAAGAAGAAGGTTTATACATTTTTAACAAAATATGCAAAATAGAAGTATTTAGAATATGTATTGAGAAATACATTTTTAACAAATTATATTAATTATGTTTTGTGATATATATAGGAATATTGTATTCTAAATCATTCATTAGGTTATTATTTCCCCCCCAACTGCGTGTCTGCTTTTCTGCACATTGACGTATGGAAGAAAATATGCCACTAACTACTAGCTTTCCTGTTCATTTTTGACAATCATAAAGAAGAAGGTTTATACATTTTTAACAAAATATGCAAAATAGAAGTATTTAGAATATGTATTGAGAAATACATTTTTAACAAATTATATTAATTATGTTTTGTGATATATATAGGAATATTGTATTCTAAATCATTCATTAGGTTATTATTTCCCCCCCAACTGCGTGTCTGCTTTTCTGCACATTGACGTATGGAAGAAAATATGCCACTAACTACTAGCTTTTCTGTTCATTTTTGACAATCATAAAGAAGAAGGTTTATACATTTTTAACAAAATATGCAAAATAGAAGTATTTAGAATATGTATTGAGAAATACATTTTTAACAAATTATATTAATTATGTTTTGTGATATATATAGGAATATTGTATTCTAAATCATTCATTAGGTTATTATTTCCCCCCCAACTGCGTGTCTGCTTTTCTGCACATTGACGTATGGAAGAAAATATGCCACTAACTACTAGCTTTCCTGTTCATTTTTGACAATCATAAAGAAGAAGGTTTATACATTTTTAACAAAATATGCAAAATAGAAGTATTTAGAATATGTATTGAGAAATACATTTTTAACAAATTATATTAATTATGTTTTGTGATATATATAGGAATATTGTATTCTAAATCATTCATTAGGTTATTATTTCCCCCCCAACTGCGTGTCTGCTTTTCTGCACATTGACGTATGGAAGAAAATATGCCACTAACTACTAGCTTTCCTGTTCATTTTTGACAATCATAAAGAAGAAGGTTTATACATTTTTAACAAAATATGCAAAATAGAAGTATTTAGAATATGTATTGAGAAATACATTTTTAACAAATTATATTAATTATGTTTTGTGATATATATAGGAATATTGTATTCTAAATCATTCATTAGGTTATTATTTCCCCCCCAACTGCGTGTCTGCTTTTCTGCACATTGACGTATGGAAGAAAATATGCCACTAACTACTAGCTTTTCTGTTCATTTTTGACAATCATAAAGAAGAAGGTTTATACATTTTTAACAAAATATGCAAAATAGAAGTATTTAGAATATGTATTGAGAAATACATTTTTAACAAATTATATTAATTATGTTTTGTGATATATATAGGAATATTGTATTCTAAATCATTCATTAGGTTATTATTTCCCCCCCAACTGCGTGTCTGCTTTTCTGCACATTGACGTATGGAAGAAAATATGCCACTAACTACTAGCTTTCCTGTTCATTTTTGACAATCATAAAGAAGAAGGTTTATACATTTTTAACAAAATATGCAAAATAGAAGTATTTAGAATATGTATTGAGAAATACATTTTTAACAAATTATATTAATTATGTTTTGTGATATATATAGGAATATTGTATTCTAAATCATTCATTAGGTTATTATTTCCCCCCCAACTGCGTGTCTGCTTTTCTGCACATTGACGTATGGAAGAAAATATGCCACTAACTACTAGCTTTTCTGTTCATTTTTGACAATCATAAAGAAGAAGGTTTATACATTTTTAACAAAATATGCAAAATAGAAGTATTTAGAATATGTATTGAGAAATACATTTTTAACAAATTATATTAATTATGTTTTGTGATATATATAGGAATATTGTATTCTAAATCATTCATTAGGTTATTATTTCCCCCCCAACTGCGTGTCTGCTTTTCTGCACATTGACGTATGGAAGAAAATATGCCACTAACTACTAGCTTTCCTGTTCATTTTTGACAATCATAAAGAAGAAGGTTTATACATTTTTAACAAAATATGCAAAATAGAAGTATTTAGAATATGTATTGAGAAATACATTTTTAACAAATTATATTAATTATGTTTTGTGATATATATAGGAATATTGTATTCTAAATCATTCATTAGGTTATTATTTCCCCCCCAACTGCGTGTCTGCTTTTCTGCACATTGACGTATGGAAGAAAATATGCCACTAACTACTAGCTTTTCTGTTCATTTTTGACAATCATAAAGAAGAAGGTTTATACATTTTTAACAAAATATGCAAAATAGAAGTATTTAGAATATGTATTGAGAAATACATTTTTAACAAATTATATTAATTATGTTTTGTGATATATATAGGAATATTGTATTCTAAATCATTCATTAGGTTATTATTTCCCCCCCAACTGCGTGTCTGCTTTTCTGCACATTGACGTATGGAAGAAAATATGCCACTAACTACTAGCTTTTCTGTTCATTTTTGACAATCATAAAGAAGAAGGTTTATACATTTTTAACAAAATATGCAAAATAGAAGTATTTAGAATATGTATTGAGAAATACATTTTTAACAAATTATATTAATTATGTTTTGTGATATATATAGGAATATTGTATTCTAAATCATTCATTAGGTTATTATTTCCCCCCCAACTGCGTGTCTGCTTTTCTGCACATTGACGTATGGAAGAAAATATGCCACTAACTACTAGCTTTCCTGTTCATTTTTGACAATCATAAAGAAGAAGGTTTATACATTTTTAACAAAATATGCAAAATAGAAGTATTTAGAATATGTATTGAGAAATACATTTTTAACAAATTATATTAATTATGTTTTGTGATATATATAGGAATATTGTATTCTAAATCATTCATTAGGTTATTATTTCCCCCCCAACTGCGTGTCTGCTTTTCTGCACATTGACGTATGGAAGAAAATATGCCACTAACTACTAGCTTTCCTGTTCATTTTTGACAATCATAAAGAAGAAGGTTTATACATTTTTAACAAAATATGCAAAATAGAAGTATTTAGAATATGTATTGAGAAATACATTTTTAACAAATTATATTAATTATGTTTTGTGATATATATAGGAATATTGTATTCTAAATCATTCATTAGGTTATTATTTCCCCCCCAACTGCGTGTCTGCTTTTCTGCACATTGACGTATGGAAGAAAATATGCCACTAACTACTAGCTTTCCTGTTCATTTTTGACAATCATAAAGAAGAAGGTTTATACATTTTTAACAAAATATGCAAAATAGAAGTATTTAGAATATGTATTGAGAAATACATTTTTAACAAATTATATTAATTATGTTTTGTGATATATATAGGAATATTGTATTCTAAATCATTCATTAGGTTATTATTTCCCCCCCAACTGCGTGTCTGCTTTTCTGCACATTGACGTATGGAAGAAAATATGCCACTAACTACTAGCTTTCCTGTTCATTTTTGCCAATCATAAAGAAGAAGGTTTATACATTTTTAACAAAATATGCAAAATAGAAGTATTTAGAATATGTATTGAGAAATACATTTTTAACAAATTATAATAATTATGTTTTGTGATATATATAGGAATATTGTATTCTAAATCATTCATTAGGTTATTATTTCCCCCCCCAACTGCGTGTCTGCTTTTCTGCACATTGACGTATGGAAGAAAATATGCCACTAACTACTAGCTTTCCTGTTCATTTTTGACAATCATAAAGAAGAAGGTTTATACATTTTTAACAAAATATGCAAAATAGAAGTATTTAGAATATGTATTGAGAAATACATTTTTAACAAATTATATTAATTATGTTTTGTGATATATATAGGAATATTGTATTCTAAATCATTCATTAGGTTATTATTTCCCCCCCAACTGCGTGTCTGCTTTTCTGCACATTGACGTATGGAAGAAAATATGCCACTAACTACTAGCTTTCCTGTTCATTTTTGACAATCATAAAGAAGAAGGTTTATACATTTTTAACAAAATATGCAAAATAGAAGTATTTAGAATATGTATTGAGAAATACATTTTTAACAAATTATATTAATTATGTTTTGTGATATATATAGGAATATTGTATTCTAAATCATTCATTAGGTTATTATTTCCCCCCCAACTGCGTGTCTGCTTTTCTGCACATTGACGTATGGAAGAAAATATGCCACTAACTACTAGCTTTCCTGTTCATTTTTGACAATCATAAAGAAGAAGGTTTATACATTTTTAACAAAATATGCAAAATAGAAGTATTTAGAATATGTATTGAGAAATACATTTTTAACAAATTATATTAATTATGTTTTGTGATATATATAGGAATATTGTATTCTAAATCATTCATTAGGTTATTATTTCCCCCCCAACTGCGTGTCTGCTTTTCTGCACATTGACGTATGGAAGAAAATATGCCACTAACTACTAGCTTTCCTGTTCATTTTTGACAATCATAAAGAAGAAGGTTTATACATTTTTAACAAAATATGCAAAATAGAAGTATTTAGAATATGTATTGAGAAATACATTTTTAACAAATTATATTAATTATGTTTTGTGATATATATAGGAATATTGTATTCTAAATCATTCATTAGGTTATTATTTCCCCCCCAACTGCATGTCTGCTTTTCTGCACATTGACGTATGGAAGAAAATATGCCACTAACTACTAGCTTTCCTGTTCATTTTTGACAATCATAAAGAAGAAGGTTTATACATTTTTAACAAAATATGCAAAATAGAAGTATTTAGAATATGTATTGAGAAATACATTTTTAACAAATTATATTAATTATGTTTTGTGATATATATAGGAATATTGTATTCTAAATCATTCATTAGGTTATTATTTCCCCCCCAACTGCGTGTCTGCTTTTCTGCACATTGACGTATGGAAGAAAATATGCCACTAACTACTAGCTTTCCTGTTCATTTTTGCCAATCATAAATGTCGCGAACGTTTTGGTATACTCGACAGAGAAGACAAAGTTTTGAAATCAAACACATTTATTAAACATGAAATAACAAGGCAGTTGATCGAAAACAGTGGAGTACAAGCATTTCTCGCAATAACTCAGAGTTACACTCGGTAGGGTGACCATTAAGAACACCCCTGGAGGAAGAGGAACCAAGAGAATACACATATTTTCTGATACATAAAATAAACACAATATTCCTCACATTATACTTGACATTTATATATCACATTTGTATACTTTGAACATATACGACATTTTCATATAACATCATCAATGACTCGATACTCACGAGGATTTGACAATTAACACTCTATTCGTTAGGTGGAAGACTAAATATATATAAAACTTTACCTCGTCTCTTTTAAATATAACATTTACAATTCTGTACCATGGGAAAGGATATCAGGATGGACTCTCGGCATAAACTCATCGAGATTCTTGCGCAGAACAAAATCCATAATGGTCGGGAAACTTGACTACACAACATCATGCTGGCGGAATTCGACATCTTGGTTGGTTACGGAGATTGGTTGATTCGTACCTTAGGGCACAAGGAGTAGTCAGGCAAATACAAATCGCTGTAAAATGAGCTTTCCCTCTAGCCCTATTAGCGATTCAAGCCGACCAGTGAAAGAACCATTTTCTCTTTTCACAAGACTCATTATTCCATTACTACCAGGCTGATTCATTTAATAACACGAGTGACTCATCTCTGAACCGAGCCAAACGACTCTACGCACAACTTGTCGAACTATGTTACATATTTTAATCACATCCTTCCACTTTCAAAATTAATCCACCTTTTCTTAAAATTCGCGATCATACGCGAATCAAACACACACGTCTACATTTTTCCACGACTCCTTCCACACTGCTTCCAAAATCCTTTTTCAAACGCGCGCGTGCGCAAAACCTGCAAGTTCCCAACTAGCGACTGAGAAGCGAAAATACAAAACTATTACTATTTTTCTGGAACATAAACACTTTTGCGATTTTAGAGTTCACTTCCCTTAAAAGTCAATGTAATTGAAAACATGTAGAAAAGACATTTACATTTCGAAATTGACACTTTCAATCACACAGAAATAAAACAATACTTTAATATACAATTTTAACACACAGGTGTGAAAGCCTTATCACACTCCTTCGGGGCCCGGGAGAAAAATTTCCTGCAAAGCGGGGAATTTTTCCACACAATACTAGGAAAATACCTGCATTAAGTTCCCAATGACATATGTTCCATTGAGAGGAATTTAGTGTAAATTTTGAGCGATGTACATGTACATCAAAGAAAAAAACAAAAACAAACAAGATCATGACCAGCATAATAACCAAAATCCAAGAGTGGCCTAAAGTTTGACTCGTGAGTCAAAAAAAAATAAGTCTCAATACAAGCATAGACCTTTACAAGACAACACTAAATTAACAAGACACAAATGATGAAATTGCCCCTTTTAAAATTTAAACACTAATACATTTTCTGGTGAGTACCACAGAGACATGAAAATTTAATTTACTCAACTCACAAAAAGTTTAACTAAACAAAAAGTTTTCTTTCTTCAAAAATTTTACAATTAAAATTCTATAAATTTACTTTTCACAGAAATCAATTTATTAACTATTATCCAACCTTGCCAACAAATTACTTTAAAAGACATTTAAAAAATTTACTAATTTAGAAAATGAGACAAATTTTCAAACCAAGAATGTTGATCAGGCACCCAGGCAAGAAACAAGTCCATTAGAAAGTTGCAAACCTAGAGGTGGCGGTACCCCCAACCAATAAGTCAACAAACACCAAATGACAAAAAAAAATTTCTAAAATTTACTAGACCTTTAAATTAAAAAAAAATCCTTCACACATTCATAAAATAAAACAGAGATAAAAATTATCAGTTATCCTTAAAAATCCTTACCAAAACTCTAATCCATCAAGTACTTAATTATCTTAAAATTACTTTAAAACATTACTGCTTATCATTAAAGTAAAGCAAAAAAAATTATTATTTAAGTATTTAGAATTTTAAAACACTACTTCAACCTGATTAACATGGCACTCACATTCAGAAAGCTGCACTGGCACAGAACTTGCAGTACAGAACATTCAGCTGACTGACACATAAAGCAAATTACACAGAAGTTCAGAAATATTGGATCCATTTTAACATAGCATACAGTTTTGCAAAACATTTTGTGAAACAATTGAAAATATAATATTATGAAACATAATTGTCCATCTCACAACAATATCAGTCTTTTTTTTTGAAAATGTGAGAATTTCATAATCTAAACATTTTACTTTACTTTTTGAGCCAATTGCTCTCTTGACATATTGCCTTAATTGACAAGTAACTTTAATGAATAAATTGGTCTCTTGGGCGCAAGTCATACTTGTGTGAATTAGGAACATTTTGAGTTTTAACCCTATTTTGATGGTTTAGAAAATATCTACTTTTAAATTGTCTTGTTTCTTGAGTTGAAGAATTATCAATGTTATCATTATATGTGCTAGAAATCAATTCACTACGTCTAGGAGGTAAAGGAGTTAATCTATTAACGTGGACCAATTGCTGATTACATGGATTGTTTTTGTGTTGAATGACAAAGTTAACTTCAGTTGTTTGCTTGATAACTTCAAAAGGACCATGATTTAAAGAACTGAGTTTTTTTGATTGGCCTGGCCGAATATGAGGTGTGTAAAGATAGACCAAGTCACCAACTTTAATCTTAGGCATTTTAGCAGATTTATGTTGTTGAAGTTGTTGTGATTCCTGAGCTTCCTCAAGGTTTTTCTTAACAGTTACAAAGGTCTTTTTTAAGCGAACCTGTAAGTCATCTGAATAATCATGAGTAGATTTGTAAACTGGATATTTTACACCTGTTAAAAGAGCATCAGGTAGCACAGGGTCTCGACCAAAGACAAGATGTGCTGGGGACTCGCCTGTTGAGGCATGGACTGACGTTCTATGAGCCATTAAAGCGAATTGAATCATCCGATCCCAATCGCCCTTATCAGAATAGACCAGATTCTTTAAGGATCTAACTAACGTACCGTTCAGTCTTTCGACTAGCCCGTCTGACTGGGGATGGTACGCTGAAGTATTATGTTTTTTTATGCCTAATTTCTTGTATAGATTGTTGGCAGCTTCAGAAATGAAGTTACTACCTTGATCCGTAATTAAGTGAGCAGGAATTCCATGAATACTTATAAATCTCTCTAAACAAGCGAGAATATCCTCAGTTTTAACTGTAGCAAGTGGATAAGCCTCTGGCCATCTAGTGAAGTAATCTGTAATGACAAGAATGTACTTCATCCCAGAATTCGAGATAGGTAGTGGGCCGACTACATCCATAGCCACACGTTCAAAAGGATAAGTTGTAATAGGAAATTTCTGTATTGGAGCCTTGTTGTTACGAAAACCTCTGTTTTTTACACAAGTTGTGCACGACTTCACATAATTTTCAGTCTGAGCATGCATGTCTGGCCAATAATAGTTAACTGAAATTTTTGCCAGAGTTCTTTGAAAACCACAATGTGCAGCAACAGGAGAATCATGGCAAAGCCATAGAATTTCTGAGACTAAGTCTTGAGGAATAACTACTCTCTCATTATATTGCTGTCTCTGCTTTGGATTTTTGTGTATGCAATGTAACATACCATTTTTCATGAAAAATGAAAGTTTTTGTGGGTATGGTTTTACACCTTTTTCCAGAAGATTTTTGATTTTTATACATCTAGGATCTTTCAATTGACCAATAGCTATCCTAGTTACCAGAGAAGCTTCCACAGTAGTCTGTACTTGATCTTGAGAATTTTCAACGATTGCATTTAGGTTTTCACTACTATCATTATTCTGTACCACTACTCTTCCAGAAATTTTCGTAGGGACAGATTCTACAATACTTTTAGGAACAGTTTGTTTCTGAGTGTTTTGAGATTTCTTTGAAGAAGACTCATCAATACATCTCGAAAAATAGTCAGCTACAACATTATGTTTCCCCGGTTTATGAATGATTTCATAATCAAAAGCCTGCAATGAAACGATCCAGCGAGCTATGCGCGAAGTAGGATCTCTTAATTTGAAAATGAACGATAAGGATGCTTGATCACAGTAAATTTTGAAATGTTTGCCTAAGAGATAGTGCTTAAATTGCTGGGTAGCCCAAACCACAGCCAAAGCTTCTTTCTCGACTACACTGTAATTCACTTCAGCACCTTGTAATTTTCGACTAGCAAAGGAAACTGGGTGAGATAACCCATTTTCATCCAATTGCGAAAGAACTGATCCCAAAGCGTAATTAGAGGCATCTGTATGCAAAGTAAAGGGCAAATTAAAATTTGGTAATTTTAAAATTGGTTCTTGAATAAGCTTGTTCTTAAGTATTTCAAAAGCTTCCTGAGCCTCCTGACTCCACACAAACTTTTTCTGCTTTGATTTTAAAAGATTAGTTAGTGGAAGAGTAATCTTTGCATAATCTGGTACAAACTTCCTATAAAAGCCTGTCAAACCCAAAAATTGTCTGATATTCTTGACACAGGTGGGTACTTTAAATTTTTGCACTAAATCAATGTTATGAGGGTCTGGCTGAACTTTTCCCTCAGACACTCTGAAACCTAAGTACTTTATTGTCTTTCTGAAAAAGAAGCATTTTGATGGCTTTAACCTAAGACCATGTTGAGATAATTTAATAAAAACTTCTTCTAATTTCATCATGTGTTCTTCAAAAGTTTTTGATGAGATGATAACATCATCTATGTATATTCCTGATAACCCTGCCAGTACAAGAGACATTAATCTCTGAAAAGACGCTGGTGCGTTTTTTAGACCAAAAGGGGTCCTACACCATTCGTAGTGACCGGTGGGCGTGGAAAAAGCTGTTTTGTGTGAATCCTGTGGATTCAAATGCAATTGGTAGAATCCTGAAGTTAAGTCCAAAGTTGAGAAAAATGTAGCACCTGCTAAATTATCAATCAATTCACTAATGTTAGGAATTGGAAAATTTTCTGTAATAGTAAGTTTGTTTAACTTGCGAAAATCACAACATAATCTATAAGAACCATCCGGTTTCCTTACAAACAGTACTGGCGTATTGTAAGGTGAAAAACTAGGTTTAATTATTTTAGCTTCTAATAATTCTGTGACTTGTCTATTGAGTTCCCCTTGTAAATGATGTGGAACTTTGTATGGTTTCTGATAAACAGGAACAGATGTTTCCAAATTTATCTCATGTAATATGGTTTTACAACCAGACAACTCAGCAACATTCTTTGCAAAAACTTGTCTATATTTATTCAACAAAGTTGATAATTTATGTTTTTGATCTTTTTGGAGATGACTCAGGTCAAAATCTCCTCCCCAACTTTCAAAAGGCTCCAAAGGTTCACTGGAGTCCAACTCTCCCTCACTCACTACATTAACTTCAACCTCCTCAGACACCTGAATTTCCTGAACATGAGCCACTTTTCTACCCTTATTCAAATGATAAGGTTTTTCCTCTGGGTTAGCAACACGAACCCAAATAATTCCATCCTTAGGAGCTCTATATACAGCTCTAGCAATGAAGATGTGGTCATTTTTCTCTGATTCCAGAAGCAAGGTGGAATTTTCCGGAAACCCTTCTGAAAGTTTGATTTTAATAAATGATTCAGATAAAGGAGGAATTATACATTTTTGTGAATTTTTCACAATAATTGGCTCTTTAATTTTTGTATTTAGAGTTTCTTTTACTCTACATAAGTTATTAACAGTTTTAATGTTTAAGTTCTTATGCTGTGCCACTTCTTCAGTACCACCTCTAACATGATTTTGCTTTTCCCCCATATGCAAAGTAACATTCTGTGCATTTACTACCAAATCTCTAAAAGATTTGCTTCCATTTTCCAAATCGTTAATATGTACCTCTTCACTACCCAAATGTGGCACTACATTATTTTCCGAAAAATTTCTGCTCACATACTCTTCCCGAATGACCTGAGACTCATTCACTACCGGTGCTAGATCTGCTTTGCATTTGGCACATGCATTCGTATGGAACTCTTTCGGTTTACAGTCCTCTACCACACGAACAATTTTTCCACTACTCAACTGCGAGTCAGGCACAGCAATACGCTTTGCGACACTACTTAGGTTTGAGTCTGCAATTTCCGACTCATTTGCCGGTTCATGATTTGAAATCGAAAGTAAATTATTCGTACATTGATAACCAACAAAAGGAATGGAAGAGTTTGAAAACTTAAAACAGAAGTGATTATAATCTATAATAGCATTATGTTTATGTAAAAACTTGTTACCAAGGATTACATTATATGAAATAGGAGCTGGTGATTTTAACACAAAAAATTCGGTAGGGAATCTTTCTTTTCCCAAATTTAGTGAAATAGTGGCTAAACATTCAACTTTAGTATCTTGTGAACTAAAGCTACGCAAAATTGTTGGTTTGTATGTTAGCAACATATGTGCAATGGGTACAGTATTTAAAGCTTCCTCATACACTAAATTAATTGAACTACCCGTATCAATCAATATTGACACTTCACTGCTCACTAATTTTCCTTTTATAATAGAAGAAGATGACAAAGAATTTGTAATATTATGACAAATATTATTTTCCTCAAAATGTGATGTTTGCCTATCAAAAGTTTTTCTATTATTATAATTGTGCATGGGATATCTACTCTGATTCCCAGAAGAATGATTTTTGGAATTTTGCAAAGATTTATATGACTCCTTATTTTTATAATTTTGCGTTCCTTGCTTTCTATACTTCCACTCATTTGCAGACATTTGCCCTCTGTGTCTTTCACCCTGGTGATACCTAGTTCCAGGACTGGTATAAATTTTCCTACATTTTATACCGTACACATCTCTTTTTTGAAAAACCTTTTTCCAACACTGTTCTTGAACGTGACCTAATTTACCACATTTGTCACACTTTGGACGCGGTGAACGCTTTTCGTTAACTTTATCTGAATTAAACTTAAATTTTTCTATTTTACCCCTAAGAAATTCAATGTCCCTTTCCTGTTCTAACACTTTTCTTTTTAAATCTGACATACTTTCACTTTGATCTGGTGTGAGAACATATTTTTCTGGTGTGAGAACACCTTTTTTTGTAAGTACCGGATTAGTCAAGTACATAGCATTATTTTCATTTAAAATAGATTCCTCAAGAATTGCAAGTTTTCTAGCCGAATAAAAATCTCTAGGGTTTTGTGACAACACCAATCTTTTTAGTTCCGGATATAAACCATTAATAAATGAAGTTTTTAAAAGTGTTTGCCTGATTTTATTCTCACTTTCGGAATCTACATCTTCCGGAACAACCTTAAATGAAGCAGCTTCGATTCTCATCGAAAACTGTTTAACCGACTCATTTGGTCTCTGTGTAAAGTTCACGAGTGAAATTATGTTTTTAGTAACATTTTCGGTCACTTCAAAATGATCTTTCAAAATGTGAATAATTTCCTGCAAATTTTTACAATTTCTGTGCTTTGGATTCTCTTCAATCAATCTATTTGCTTCCCCCTCTAAATTCAATCTCAAACAAACTAATTTGTCACACTCACTCCAGTTTGCATGAGTGGCTACTAAATTTAACTTTTCCAAAAACTGTGACAACGAAAGCTCTGAATTTCCCGAGAATTTTGGAATATGATGTGTGAACTTAGGTGTGAAAATATGGAATGATTTTAACATGTTATCATTTACCGATGAAGCACTGTTTTGATTTGGCAAAGTGCCAGAAGAAGAATTCAGACATACCGGCGATTTATCTGATATGTTTTCCTCATTAGATTTAGCTTTGTGGCCAACATTTTTAACTTTACTTCTAGAATTAACAGTATCCGACTCAGTAGCAATATCAAGCGACAAATTCAAGGAGGAATTTAATTTTTTACTTGAATTTTTACTCATCTTACCGACATTTACTTTTTTGTTTCTAGTAATTGGAGCCATTTTGCATAACAATCAAATATACTCGTATAGTTTAACACAATATGCAATTGCAATGTTCTTAAACAGTATTTACAATAAAACCAGTTTTTATCAAATCAAATGACATAAATATGCAAACAAATCAATTTTTTTTATCAAATGGCACATATCAAATTCCAAGAACACTCGTTTTTGAGAATACCGAAAACAGAACATGGAACTCTGTTTACTTAAGAAAACACTCATTTTAGCACAACGGTAATTTTTAACCTTCAAAATTTCAATTCTTAAGAAAATTTTTTTAAAAATTTTAATTCTCTCAGCTCTTCCCCACTCACCGAGAAAAGTAACGGCACCAATTCTGTCGCGAACGTTTTGGTATACTCGACAGAGAAGACAAAGTTTTGAAATCAAACACATTTATTAAACATGAAATAACAAGGCAGTTGATCGAAAACAGTGGAGTACAAGCATTTCTCGCAATAACTCAGAGTTACACTCGGTAGGGTGACCATTAAGAACACCCCTGGAGGAAGAGGAACCAAGAGAATACACATATTTTCTGATACATAAAATAAACACAATATTCCTCACATTATACTTGACATTTATATATCACATTTGTATACTTTGAACATATACGACATTTTCATATAACATCATCAATGACTCGATACTCACGAGGATTTGACAATTAACACTCTATTCGTTAGGTGGAAGACTAAATATATATAAAACTTTACCTCGTCTCTTTTAAATATAACATTTACAATTCTGTACCATGGGAAAGGATATCAGGATGGACTCTCGGCATAAACTCATCGAGATTCTTGCGCAGAACAAAATCCATAATGGTCGGGAAACTTGACTACACAACATCATGCTGGCGGAATTCGACATCTTGGTTGGTTACGGAGATTGGTTGATTCGTACCTTAGGACACAAGGAGTAGTCAGGCAAATACAAATCGCTGTAAAATGAGCTTTCCCTCTAGCCCTATTAGCGATTCAAGCCGACCAGTGAAAGAACCATTTTCTCTTTTCACAAGACTCATTATTCCATTACTACCAGGCTGATTCATTTAAAAACACGAGTGACTCATCTCTGAACCGAGCCAAACGACTCTACGCACAACTTGTCGAACTATGTTACATATTTTAATCACATCCTTCCACTTTCAAAATTAATCCACCTTTTCTTAAAATTCGCGATCATACGCGAATCAAACACACACGTCTACATTTTTCCACGACTCCTTCCACACTGCTTCCAAAATCCTTTTTCAAACGCGCGCGTGCGCAAAACCTGCAAGTTCCCAACTAGCGACTGAGAAGCGAAAATACAAAACTATTACTATTTTTCTGGAACATAAACACTTTTGCGATTTTAGAGTTCACTTCCCTTAAAAGTCAATGTAATTGAAAACATGTAGAAAAGACATTTACATTTCGAAATTGACACTTTCAATCACACAGAAATAAAACAATACTTTAATATACAATTTTAACACAGAGGTGTGAAAGCCTTATCACAATAAAGAAGAAGGTTTATACATTTTTAACAAAATATGCAAAATAGAAGTATTTAGAATATGTATTGAGAAATAATGCATTCATTTTCAAAAATGTTATAAATACTTCCAATTACTTTAAATGTTATGCATACTAAGAATTTAAAAAAAAACGTTCCTATTCTCAGCATATGCTTGGCAAAAACACCAGGAAAAATATCAAAAAAAGTAAACTGACTAAAACTTTAGGGACTATTTCCCATGGGTTAGCATAGGGATGGTGAAACAAGTGGTTGGATGAAAAGGATCCAAAAAATCCTAAACTCTTCCTGTAATATGCCAAAATACAGCCCATAGTATTCCTGCAGAATCCCATAAAAACAAGTGGTAGGACGAAAAGGATCCAAGAAATCCTAAAATCTTCCAGTAATATGCCAAAACACAGCCCATAGTATTCCTGCAGAATCCCATAAATACCTATGACACCTTAAACTAGCCTAAACATAGCTTCAAAATGCCTCCTGCGATATGCGTGACGGCATCCCATAAGTCCCCAAAGTCAGCTCTGATATGCCTGAAGACATCCCAGAAGTTCCTAAAAAAATCCACTAAAAGCCTAAACACATCCTGAAAAGTCATGAACTCATCCCAAAAAGAATCTCCACAGTCCTAAATTGTGACATTTTTATCTCCAGAGGGCCTCCTCTTGAAGTCCCTAGGAACATACAGGCCTTACTTAAGACATATTGAAATCCTGCATATGACTTCCTCTGGACTTACAGTGGACGTTCTTGTGTTGTGTGGGTTGTGATTATTGATAGTAATGAATAATATATCTCAGAGCTGCCACAAGAAGGAAAAAAAAGCACGATAAAGGATATTATCCCAAACAAAGTCTGGTAGTCATGTTCATTCATCAATTCCTCAGAATCATCGTGATTTTGGTAGATGTTCTCCCTGTAAAGAAGAAAAATAATTAATTCTGCTATATTTCATAACATTCCCAAGTGTTTGCACTGAATATAATCTTAGAAGCTGATTTACGTCTTTTATATAATTTTTGTTGAAAATGTTTGAAAGATGCTTGCCATTCTTTTTTTCGTTCTACTGTAATATATTTTAAAATATATATTTTCGCTGTACTGTATAACAAGGTTAACGAATAAAAATTGACCCTTTTGAGGACTATCATAACCGTATCAAAGAATTTTAATTTAACTGTCTCTGACATACATATTGATAAAGTAAAACAAAAATTAGAACAGGTATGCTCCTTATATAAAAAAAATACATTTCCTGAATCGCCTCAATGTCCTATGGGCTTTGCATCTGAGAAAAGCAGATACAAAAATAAATAAATAAAAGAAGCTGTCATTTATATAATAAAGAAAGCGTGGCTTAAATCTCATGATAAGTTGGGCATTTGCAGTCACAGTGGACCGGAGAGAAAAAGCCACTAAATTTCTTTTACGGTATGCACAATTTAAAATTTAACGTGTTCAGTTGATAAATCACAAAAAATAACATAAAAAGTAATTCAATAATAAAAATTTTTGTTTGAAAGCGAACTCATACACACTACTTTTCACAGAGCAATAAAATTGTGCTAATCTTCCTTTTTAGGATGTGAGGAATTAACCTAAAAGTTTAAATTTTGATGTGTTAAAAATATTAAATATGAAGAACTTATATTACGGATTCTGTTCGAACATCGTTGGAAAGAATGGTCTTCGATCTTTCGGGTGGTGCCATGTGATCTCTGTGATAAAATTTTCGGTTGCTAAGGTACCGATTTGTGTGAACATTTCGCAAAATCGTGCTAAAATATAAAATAAATAATTTGAATTAAAAATCTTGGCGAAGCAAATTTTCTTTTGCCTTGGAAGCATTTCTGTACCAAATATCTGACTCTTATATTTTCCGCTACAGACGACATAAGTACACAAATATCGTCTTGTATTTTCTGACATATAAAGATGAATTCTTTTTATTTTCTAGAAGTTTCATTCAAGTGTAATTATTTTGCTCAATATTTTAGTAAATATTTAAATTTGTAATCTTTGTATATCATTTCTTAGATCGCATTAAATTATTAACCTAGAATATTTTCAAGTTCTTTGGTCTGAATTCATTTTATCAAAATTTCTCTTTGGATAAAAGTGAAATTAAAATTACTTAAAATAAATTTAATAAATATATCTTAATCTCAATTAAGTTAAAATAACCCCTGAAAAATTAATGAGACATACGCATCATAAATACGCACATAAGATTCATAGAAACGAGCAAGTACAACTAAAATAGGAATAACAGAATGTATAATACCTTTCAAACTGCCTGGCATTATCCATATATTTCTCGTGCAAATATATGTCTGCATTCCGTGAAAAAGATGTCTCTTGAGGATCTTGAATTGTAATGCAGTGTATCATATCTGATACATTAAAATTCCTAGATTCGGTTTCTTCAACCTCATCATTATTTATCGACGATGAAAAAGCTGTCGAGTTTGACGTGTCAGTTAACACTGATTCTGTCACGTATCCAGAAAAGTTTACATTGAAGTTAGAACCCCAAGCCACATCGTTTCCGTTAAATTCTTCTTTTTGAGCGAGGATATTTTGCCTCTCCAGGTTCCCCATTTTTCCATCTTCTTCATAGTAGTCGCATTTTGTAACTACAGGCAACTCTGTCGGAACATCAACAGAGTCAGCTGCACATAAACCTGGTTCGATGCCACAGTCTGGAGATGGAGATGGAAAGTTTTTAACAGAAATGGCGTTTCTACCCATATTTCTGAAAGCAAAAGTAAATTGAAATTATTACTAAAATGCAACTTTTTAAATATTATATATGACTACCAACGTTCGGAAATTGATGACATTTGCATTTTTGCGTCCGTTTCCTTTTTTGGGATATTTTTCATTGGGGTCAGTTTCTATATATTAAGGTCATGTTTTATTGGTTTTATGTCATTTTTTCTATATGTTTCCCTTTCCTTAAATTAAATTTTTATAAGAATTATGCTTTAAAGTTGCAACACGCAAAACCAGGATTGCCAGACAAACAAAGCACAAAACCTTCAAAAATTCTATCCGAAAAATCAGTTCAAGACACTGTTTAGTGATATCCAGTTTTAGAGAAAAGGAATCCCCTTTGTCCACTCTTTAAGGGAGCAGTGTAGAAAGTAAAGAACTAATGATATCAAACTTAAGGCTTTTTATCTTGTATTATTGAGGGCATTCCAAAATATTTTTGTACTACCTTATTTAACGATTAAGCTGTGGTTTTGGGTTGAACGATTAAACTATGGTTACGGTCCAATTTCCTTGATTTTACATATTTTTATTAGGAATTACCTAATATTTCTAGAATCTTGATATTCCCTGCATTCCAGGTTCTACGGACACCCTGCTATCGTATCGAAGTTTCGTTTCTAAAGCGCATGACGAACACTCGCTCATTCTATTCAATTAGTTAGCTCCTCTATGACCATAGTACAGAGGAAATCGAACAAATGGTAGTAATAGTTATGTAGAATGATTTAATAAACAACAGTTACGTCAAATGTGATTTTGTTCAGAACTTTTGTAAATACTGCAATAACATGCAAATTAATTATCCACGTTCTGAGAGTAATAGGCAATTTTTTTTTAATTGTCGATTTTTCCATTTACAGTCATGTATCTGCATACCTTTGTTGAGCAATATTTGGAGTAAAATCGGCCACGTCTCTATATTGTAATTTTTATTTTCTCATACTATATGCAATATAGCAGAGAAAGTATTTCTTTCACAAGAATTTTCAGAGATTTTGATACCAATATATGTTTTAAGACTTCCTGAACACGTTTTGACTATTTTTAGGATGATGCCTATCTGTAATCGAATTAGTGGGTACACAATAGTGCCCAAAAATATTAATGGATTTTCACGAAACATTATATCCGACTTTGCTATCAAAAAATCTAGAACTAGATAGAATTTTTTTTAATTCCAGATAAAATTTTGAAATTTATTTGAAATTTAATACTGCAGCATAGGAAAAAACTTGACATAATCCTGCTGAAATGTGCATATTTATGGGTCAATGATCACAAGACATCATATTTGCTCCTTCAACCCAGACCGCCCGACCTACCAGAAAAGGTTGGCTTCATATTTTGACTCATTGTAGTTAAAAATAGTTGCGATACAATTTTGAAATGGGCATATTTATGGGTCAATGATCACAAGACATCATATTTGCTCCTTCAACCCAGACCGCCCGACCTACCAGAAAAGGTTGGCTTCATACTTTGACTCATTGTAGTTAAAAATAGTTGCGATACAATTTTGAAATGTGCATATTTATGGGTCAATGATCACAAGACATCATATTTGCTCCTTTTACCCAGACCGCCCGACCTACCAGAAAAGGTTGGCTTCATACTTTGACTCATTGTAGTTAAAAATAGTTGCGATACAATTTTGAAATGTGCATATTTATGGGTCAATGATCACAAGACATCATATTTGCTCCTTTTACCCAGACCGCCCGACCTACCAGAAAAGGTTGGCTTCATACTTTGACTCATTGTAGTTAAAAATAGTTGCGATACAATTTTGAAATGTGCATATTTATGGGTCAATGATCACAAGACATCATATTTGCTCCTTTTACCCAGACCGCCCGACCTACCAGAAAAGGTTGGCTTCATACTTTGACTCATTGTAGTTAAAAATAGTTGCGATACAATTTTGAAATGTGCATATTTATGGGTCAATGATCACAAGACATCATATTTGCTCCTTCAACCCAGACCGCCCGACCTACCAGAAAAGGTTGGCTTCATACTTTGACTCATTGTAGTTAAAAATAGTTGCGATACAATTTTGAAATGTGCATATTTATGGGTCAATGATCACAAGACATCATATTTGCTCCTTTTACCCAGACCGCCCGACCTACCAGAAAAGGTTGGCTTCATACTTTGACTCATTGTAGTTAAAAATAGTTGCGATACAATTTTGAAATGTGCATATTTATGGGTCAATGATCACAAGACATCATATTTGCTCCTTTTACCCAGACCGCCCGACCTACCAGAAAAGGTTGGCTTCATACTTTGACTCATTGTAGTTAAAAATAGTTGCGATACAATTTTGAAATGTGCATATTTATGGGTCAATGATCACAAGACATCATATTTGCTCCTTCAACCCAGACCGCCCGACCTACCAGAAAAGGTTGGCTTCATACTTTGACTCATTGTAGTTAAAAATAGTTGCGATACAATTTTGAAATGTGCATATTTATGGGTCAATGATCACAAGACATCATATTTGCTAATTCAACCCAGACCGCCCGACCTACCAGAAAAGGTTGGCTTCATACTTTGACTCATTGTAGTTAAAAATAGTTGCGATACAATTTTGAAATGTGCATATTTATGGGTCAATGATCACAAGACATCATATTTGCTCCTTCAACCCAGACCGCCCGACCTACCAGAAAAGGTTGGCTTCATACTTTGACTCATTGTAGTTAAAAATAGTTGCGATACAATTTTGAAATGTGCATATTTATGGGTCAATGATCACAAGACATCATATTTGCTCCTTCAACCCAGACCGCCCGACCTACCAGAAAAGGTTGGCTTCATACTTTGACTCATTGTAGTTAAAAATAGTTGCGATACAATTTTGAAATATGCATATTTATGGGATAATGATCACAAGACATCATATTTGCTCCTTCAACCCAGACCGCCCGACCTACCAGAAAAGGTTGGCTTCATACTTTGACTCATTGTAGTTAAAAATAGTTGCGATACAATTTTGAAATGTGCATATTTATGGGTCAATGATCACAAGACATCATATTTGCTCCTTCAACCCAGACCGCCCGACCTACCAGAAAAGGTTGGCTTCATACTTTGACTCATTGTAGTTAAAAATAGTTGCGATACAATTTTGAAATGTGCATATTTATGGGTCAATGATCACAAGACATCATATTTGCTCCTTCAACCCAGACCGCCCGACCTACCAGAAAAGGTTGGCTTCATACTTTGACTCATTGTAGTTAAAAATAGTTGCGATACAATTTTGAAATGTGCATATTTATGGGTCAATGATCACAAGACATCATATTTGCTCCTTCAACCCAGACCGCCCGACCTACCAGAAAAGGTTGGCTTCATACTTTGACTCATTGTAGTTAAAAATAGTTGCGATACAATTTTGAAATGTGCATATTTATGGGTCAATGATCACAAGACATCATATTTGCTCCTTCAACCCAGACCACCCGACCTACCAAAAAAGGTTGGCTTCATACTTTGACTCATTGTAGTTAAAAATAGTTGCGATACAATTTTGAAATGTGCATATTTATGGGTCAATGATCACAAGACATCATATTTGCTCCTTCAACCCAGACCGCCCGACCTACCAGAAAAGGTTGGCTTCATACTTTGACTCATTGTAGTTAAAAATAGTTGCGATACAATTTTGAAATGTGCATATTTATGGGTCAATGATCACAAGACATCATATTTGCTCCTTCAACCCAGACCGCCCGACCTACCAGAAAAGGTTGGCTTCATACTTTGACTCATTGTAGTTAAATATAGTTGCGATACAATTTTGAAATGTGCATATTTATGGGTCAATGATCACAAGACATCATATTTGCTCCTTCAACCCAGACCGCCCGACCTACCAGAAAAGGTTGGCTTCATACTTTGACTCATTGTAGTTAAAAATAGTTGCGATACAATTTTGAAATGTGCATATTTATGAGTCAATGATCACAAGACATCATATTTGCTCCTTCAACCCAGACCGCCCGACCTACCAGAAAAGGTTGGCTTCATACTTTGACTCATTGTAGTTAAAAATAGTTGCGATACAATTTTGAAATGTGCATATTTATGGGTCAATGATCACAAGACATCATATTTGCTCCTTCAACCCAGACCGCCCGACCTACCAGAAAAGGTTGGCTTCATACTTTGACTCATTGTAGTTAAAAATAGTTGCGATACAATTTTGAAATGTGCATATTTATGGGTCAATGATCACAAGACATCATATTTGCTCCTTCAACCCAGACCGCCCGACCTACCAGAAAAGGTTGGCTTCATACTTTGACTCATTGTAGTTAAAAATAGTTGCGATACAATTTTGAAATGTGCATATTTATGGGTCAATGATCACAAGACATCATATTTGCTCCTTCAACCCAGACCGCCCGACCTACCAGAAAAGGTTGGCTTCATACTTTGACTCATTGTAGTTAAAAATAGTTGCGATACAATTTTGAAATGTGCATATTTATGGGTCAATGATCACAAGACATCATATTTGCTCCTTCAACCCAGACCGCCCGACCTACCAGAAAAGGTTGGCTTCATACTTTGACTCATTGTAGTTAAAAATAGTTGCGATACAATTTTGAAATGTGCATATTTATGGGTCAATGATCACAAGACATCATATTTGCTCCTTCAACCCAGACCGCCCGACCTACCAGAAAAGGTTGGCTTCATACTTTGACTCATTGTAGTTAAAAATAGTTGCGATACAATTTTGAAATGTGCATATTTATGGGTCAATGATCACAAGACATCATATTTGCTCCTTCAACCCAGACCGCCCGACCTACCAGAAAAGGTTGGCTTCATACTTTGACTCATTGTAGTTAAAAATAGTTGCGATACAATTTTGAAATGTGCATATTTATGGGTCAATGATCACAAGACATCATATTTGCTCCTTCAACCCAGACCGCCCGACCTACCAGAAAAGGTTGGCTTCATACTTTGACTCATTGTAGTTAAAAATAGTTGCGATACAATTTTGAAATGTGCATATTTATGGGTCAATGATCACAAGACATCATATTTGCTCCTTCAACCCAGACCGCCCGACCTACCAGAAAAGGTTGGCTTCATACTTTGACTCATTGTAGTTAAAAATAGTTGCGATACAATTTTGAAATGTGCATATTTATGGGTCAATGATCACAAGACATCATATTTGCTCCTTTTACCCAGACCGCCCGACCTACCAGAAAAGGTTGGCTTCATACTTTGACTCATTGTAGTTAAAAATAGTTGCGATACAATTTTGAAATGTGCATATTTATGGGTCAATGATCACAAGACATCATATTTGCTCCTTTTACCCAGACCGCCCGACCTACCAGAAAAGGTTGGCATCATACTTTGACTCATTGTAGTTAAAAATAGTTGCGATACAATTTTGAAATATGCATATTTATGGGTCAATGATCACAAGACATCATATTTGCTCCTTCAACCCAGACCGCCCGACCTACCAGAAAAGGTTGGCTTCATACTTTGACTCATTGTAGTTAAAAATAGTTGCGATACAATTTTGAAATGTGCATATTTATGGGTCAATGATCACAAGACATCATATTTGCTCCTTTTACCCAGACCGCCCGACCTACCAGAAAAGGTTGGCTTCATACTTTGACTCATTGTAGTTAAAAATAGTTGCGATACAATTTTGAAATGTGCATATTTATGGGTCAATGATCACAAGACATCATATTTGCTCCTTTTACCCAGACCGCCCGACCTACCAGAAAAGGTTGGCTTCATACTTTGACTCATTGTAGTTAAAAATAGTTGCGATACAATTTTGAAATGTGCATATTTATGGGTCAATGATCACAAGACATCATATTTGCTCCTTCAACCCAGACCGCCCGACCTACCAGAAAAGGTTGGCTTCATACTTTGACTCATTGTAGTTAAAAATAGTTGCGATACAATTTTTTCGTGACGTCATTAGGCCCCCTAGGGGTTAAGTAAACCGCCCGCCGGTAGGTATATAATCAAGTATGGTTTAAATGGAGAAATTTTTTGTGTCTTTTAAAGTAAAGTGTAAAACGCTATAATTGAAATCATTTTGACTCGTGCTACCGATTCTTCAAAAATTTTCTTGTAAAAAAAAAAGTTTGTGACACTCCATTTAATTCAATTGTTAAGGATTCAAATTCTAAAATTTAAAATGGGGAAGGCGGAATCTTTCAAAACTAAAATTTTATAATGGCGCGTGTGCCAATAGAAAAGTCGCTACAAGAACTAATATATGTTTCACATTCCCAGGAGTGGCGTTAAAATATGCGCTGTCTGTTTTCACCTACTTTACAGAAAAACGATAAACAAAAAATTCTAAAAACTTTGCAGAGATGCAGAAATCCATCCTAAATACAGAAAAATTAATTTGAATTCGTCAAGGTGCTTGAAAATGAGGTAATAAGATGTGTGGACAATGAATATAGGATATCAAAATATTCGGTCTATCAAGGGAAAAATGCAAATTATTTGTATTTTTGCATTTAATTTATAGTATCGAGCGAGCATGGGACAGAACCTTACGGAGTTAGATTTTTGGTGTTTCGCATACGAGCAAACAAAATCTTAAGAGGTCGAAAATTTTTCCATATCCCTCATACCTCACCCCCTCACAATGACCTAGAAGGCTGAAACTTTGTATACGTATATGGGGTCGATCCCAAGACACAAACAAACTGAAACCATTTTCGGATAAGATGATCATTTTCGAATCAAAGCGCCATACATTGTTAAAAAAATAACTTTTTTTAAAAACAGTTAAAACAATTATTTTAAGAGTGTTAATTTTCTTGTTTTTAACGCGTTTTAATACTAGAATAGCTATATGAAATATATAAATGTACTATCTAATACACTGAAATGTACATATGTCGTGCGATAGTCACTGTCTTTCATTATAATTTTACAGCCCTGTTAAAATTTTCCAATAAATGTATTGTTTGTATTTTTACTTACATTCGATTTCGAAAATATTTTATATTATTTAAAATATTTACTTCCTTCCCAGCTTTGCAATATATTGTGTGTGTGTATGTGTGTGCGGAAATAACGCGCATTAAAGTTACTCTAACTGCATATAATGTTATTTTCCCACAGCCACCCTTAATTTGGTAGCTCTTGGCAGTCTGTACGAGAACAATAACAAAACTGTATCAGCACTGCTCTATTTTGTGTGACTCCTAACATAGATGTCAATCACCGGCGCAGAAATGCTAACCTTCACCCTCCCCCCCCCCCACACACACATACAGATTCCTTGTTTCTTCCACATTGTGTATTCAACCATAGTGACCCGCGTCTAGTGTAGAGTATTTAAAAGAGGCTGGATCAAAGAGCTAAAGGGCTGGATTTACCCGCACCAGGCGCCGCCCCCCCCCCCTTCATGTGACATATATAGTGGCATATATATATTTCGAAAACGTGATGAAGTAAACTTACCAAAAGTAATTCAGAGCTACTTTTACTCAACCGAAATCCAAAAGAAAAGGTACCTCAACATTACAAAGGTACCTCAACGATATTAGAAAGAGAAGCAGACAATAAAATGTCAAGAACAGAAATAAAAATCATTCCTAACAGATTATTCTAAGAAGAAGGCAGATATACTTGAAAATATCTATACGTTAAAGTACTACATTAAAACAAATGGAATTAATAATCAATTTCGGAGTTAAATATCCGCCACTTTTTCAATATAAAAAGATAGAATAATTATACTAAGGGCACGCAGACATGCCAGGAACTTAAATTAGTTTTAACTATTTACATATTTTTCCGCAGATTGAGCGATTTTTTTTAAGTAGTAAAATGTATTCTTGATACAATTTAATAATATAAAATTTTTCCCTAGAAAGGATTGAAAACCTAAGTTTTTAATAATGCTAAAAATAAGAGAAGCTTAAATAGGCAAATAATATAAATTAAAACAAACGGAAATTAAAAACTGCTAGAAAAGTTGCAACTGTGAAAAATACAAAAATAAAAATAATGATGGAAATAAAACAGAAGATACAAGATACAAAACAAAAAATTTTTTGAGAAGTTATTTTTATAAATTTAAAAATATATTTACGAGGAAAATTCTCCAAGATCTCGAAAAATTCAAACAAACTTTTTAATAAAATTCGATTAATTTAAAAATAGAGATATTTCGATTTCTTGTAAAACAATAAAATATGAGCCGTCGCAGAATCAAGAGGTTTGTTATCATTATCTATTTACATAGGCATAGCAAATTTTGTGGAAATAACTTTTCTTTTACATAATATCGGGTTCAATGAGAGAAAAAATAAAATTGCTGATATCTCGAGAATGACTCGACAAAATTCCCGAGCAAATATATTAACTTATTTTTACTTTAGAAACATCCACTTAATCTGTGTGTTTTATAATTTATACTGTTTAGTACAATATTTTGAAAATGTGTCATTTCAGCTGTAAGTTTCAATTTTTAATAAAGATTATATATATAAAAAGGTTATTTCTATAATAATATTAGCATAATACTGTTCCCAAATATTTTTTAAATTGTCATAACTTGAAACGTTTAATGATTGATTTTTACTAGTCTGGAGAGATCTTGTAATTCAAATATTGATACCAAATTTTAAGCTTATAGCGCAATATATTCCCGAAATCACAAAAGAACATTCAGACAAAATTGAAAAATAAGATGTGCCTAACAACACATGAATTTTGCTACAAAGTAACAAACTTTTTTTTTTCCCGAAAAATTTTATTCATCAATCCTGTTCAACTGAAGAGCGATAGAAAACTATTTGAAAATGTATTACTAACGAAAAAAAATCTTATGTGTCCAACATTTGATTATCGAGACTCGTATTACTTCGTGTTCTATACAAAATAACTCATTTCAAACGTATCAACAATGAAACAAATGAATGGCTATTTTGCAGCTGTATTGTGAACAACGGAATTTGTGAGCAACCCTCTGTATATATTTCGTTTAATTGCAAAAATAATTTCCCCGTTTCCAATCTGTTTGCAGCGTTTAAAATTTATGGAATTATTTCATATTTTATATAGAAAAATCATTTTTCAAACGTATTAAAAATGAAATGCTAAGTATGACTATTTTCTGAATAAAAGGTATTAAAATAATGATATGTATCAGAAATTATAACTTAATGCATTTGCATCTCAATTTAAATCTTTAGAATTTTAATTAAAATTTAATGCTTGTTACACCATTTACTTTAAAGAAAAACTGAAATCCTAATATATTTAGCTTAAACATTTTCTGAGAATAATAATAAATTTAAGAAATTATAGTTTACAAAATTATTAGAGAATTCTGAAGAAAGCTAAATTAGCCATAGTTATATCTCTTAATGAAAATAATTAAATAAATTGTTATATGTCATTTTTAATGTGCGCTGAATAATTTCAATATATTTAAGTATAATTTGCTGCATATTTCGTATAGTTTAATTTGCTGCATATAGTATAATTTGCTGCATATTTGTTGTACAATTCGAAGTATAAAGGATTACATTAATACGCCGTGATAGTGCGGACAAAAATCTTAATATTTTTACTGGCACAATGTGTTCCTATTTTCTATTCTGGTAGATTGCTAATTATGGAATATTATTATCTGCAATGCTATAATCAATGGGGATAATTATATCATCAACTAGTAGTATATATTTTCTTTGAGATATATAATATACAGAAACAGAAAATTCTCATATAAGTGCACATTTCTGAAGTATAATATTGTTAATCAAAACATTCTATTAATTTGAATGTCCTAAAAGAAAATATAAAAATATTTGTTGTCACTATAATTATGTATCTTAGCATTCATATCTGAAGAACAAAACAATCCAATCCCGTTTGAAAGAAAATGTACAAAAAATATGAAAGAAACATTATATTAAAATATTTAACTCAATTCTCCTAAAAATAAATATAAGAATCTCTGTTCTAGCTATACAGAATTATCTTTCACGTACTGATCTGGAGAGAAACACATCCTGGGGCCGTTTGTAAACAAATTTTTAAAAAATATGAAATTGGGTCTGTATATGCAAAAATAAATGCTCTAAAATGGTATCAGATATATCCGTATTACTTTTATTCTGTTTCGACAATCGACTAAGCCTAATATATGAGTTAGTTGGCTAAGTACAATATATGATTTATTGACTTAACAGAATATATGAATTTGAAAAGTCATTGCTAAAATAAAACAGATGGCGTAAAAAATTGATAATTCAATAATTGTTTCGTAATATTTAAAACTTAAGATGCTAATTAATATAATACTTTTCGTGTTTTGAAGACTTAGACGCACTTTGAAGAATTGAGTGAATGGGTTCAATTAATCCCTGCAATAAATCCCGGACAACGTCAAATAAAACAATTTCTTGTTTACTACATTTTCTAATATAAATTAATTATTCTTATTAGGTTTACTTCAACTTTTCCTGATTTGAATAAAATTCTCATTAAAAAATTGAATGATGCACTTGATAATGATGAATAAAATGATTTAAAAGATTGAATGTCGAAGAAATAAAAAATGATGCACTTGATAAAAGAGTGTTAAACTTCAGAGCAACACAAAAGTATCCAAAAGCAGTTTGGTACTTAAAATATTTCAAATATAGATTTATAAAATTTATTAAACTTAAGCTAGAAGAAGTAACGGGGTGGCCTGTGCATGGTTGCTGTTATTTGCTTTAGAATGATTAAAAGCACTTAAATGGTTTTACAACCGCATAAAATATAAAAAATAAACACTATGTACCTGCTGTCATTCCAGTCTATACCGCCGGAAAACGCTCCTATAACATCTAGAAGAGAACTTTGTTGAGGATATAGAGTATTAAAGTCATTATCGATGTCTGAAGTAATTGCTGCAAAATTTCTTTCTTCACTTCTTCGAAGATTGCTTGAATAAGATCCAAAATCACCGTTCAACATTTTCTTTAGTATTACATTATGATTTTCCATTTGGCCGTCTATGTTGACTTTAGAAGTATCCAAGGGTATATCGTCTCTAATAACTGAAGAAACATAGAAATCTGTTCTGATATCGTCGAAGTCAATTTCTATCATAGATGATGGCAATTATGATGGAATTTCTATTGTCACCGAATTACTTATTCCAACTAGTGGACGGACACCAGAGTCTGAACTTTTCATTTGGCCGGTAATGTTCACAGAGGGCGTATCCACGGATATATTGTCTCCAATAACTGCTGTAACATCGGAATTCCCTTCATCTGAAGACTCATTACTTGCCATCGAACATGTTGAAATAATATCATTACAGTCAAGTTGCTCAATTGGTGTTGACAAATTTTCTGGAATTTCTATCGTCACCGAATTATTTATTCCAACTGAATGACAGTCGCTAAAGTTTGAAGAAGTATTCAATGACTTTGGTAAGACGGAATCTTCACTGCATTTAAAATGCTCTACCGATGAATTCTTTGTGGGCATTCCAGAAGCACCATCTCTGAAAATGAAGTTACTGGTAAGAATGACAGAGCTATTTCGAAAAATGTTTTTGGAGGTACCAAATGACACCTCATCTCCTATATCAGTGGTAATATTGTGCTCCCTTTCATCGGAGGACTCGGATGTTGAAGCCAGGCGTTCCTTTATTTTCACTTTATCACAACTAGAATTTGAATTATATGGTAGCTGAGTTGCTACGTTGGTCACGATATCCAGTGAAGTCTCATCCGACTCATGTGGAAGATTGAAAGGAATGGTTTCGTGATGATGCGATATTTTTTTGGAGGTATTTCTTGTGGCCAACGGATGAACTATATCCACCGAGATCTTGCTGCCAACCATCGCATTATTTTGAATGTCGGATGTTAAAGACACACCAATATCTTTGTTAAACATATTTCTGAAAAAAAAATACATTGAGAGCATACTGCATAAAATACAAGCTGTGTAAATTTTATAATTGATTAGATCTCTTTCTATAATAATATATTATGTAATAAAAAATCTCAAGTGGGAACATGTTTCTCAATAGGAAATATGTTTACTTTTTTCATTTTATATGACTTTTTGATAATTTTTTTTAAAAATGTGCAATATCTCGAGAACGGTTCATGTTAGCGTTCTAAAACTTATGTCAATCGTTTTCTAATAAAAAATTACATAAGAAATGAATATTTGCGTAACTTTATTAATGGTTTTTATTTTTTGACGATTTTTTCAAAATTTTATTCGAAAATTTAGGGGGGTTCTAGACATTCGATTACGTATGAAAACAATAAACTTTCAGTGTTTACGGATTGTGATTTTTGTTCCAAATTTGGTTCGAATCGGTCTATTAGTTCGTCAGTTATCGTCTCCACAGGCTCACTGACACACACACACACACACACATACTTTCACACACACACACACATCACTTCAAAAATGTTTAATTCGTGATCAGGGATGCTTGAAACGTGCTCTCTCGTCGAAAACTCGAATTCAAATTTTCGACCCCGTCACAATACTTTCCTTATACATTATGTATATAAGGAAAGTAAAAATCATTCCAAAGAGATTATTCTAAGAAGGTGAATATACCTGAAAACAGCTATGCGTTAATGTACTACATTTAACAAAATGGTATTAAAAATCAGTTTCGGAGTTATAAATCCACCACTTCTTCAATATAAAAAGATAGAATAATTATACTAAGCGCAAGCAGGCGTGGGAGGAACTTAACTTAGATTTTACAATTTATATATTTTTCCGCAGATTGGGCGATTTTTTACATTCTTTATATACAATAATGTATAAGGAAAGTATTGTGACAGGGTCGAAAATTCGAATTCGAGTTTTCGACGGGGGAGCACGTTTCAAGCATTCCTGATCACGAATCGAACATTTCTGAGATGATGTCTGTATGTGTGTGTATAAGTTTGGAGACTATAACTGACGAATGAATGGACCGATTCAAACGAAATTTGGTAGAAAAATCACAATCCGTGAATACTGGAAGCCTATTGATTTTATACGCAATCGAATGTTCAGAACCCACTAAATTTTCGAGTGAAATTTTCCAAAAATCATTAAAAATCAAAGCCTTCAATAAAGTTACACACATAGACATTTCTTATGTAATTTTTCGTTAGAAAATGATTGACACTAATGTTGGAACGCTAGCATTAACCGTTCTCGAGATATTGCACATTTTTCAAAAAAATTATCAAAAAATCATGTAAAATATAAAAAAGTATTACCTATTGAGAAACATCTTCACTTTTAATATGTAATATCAGGCGATAAATTTGGTGACATCATTCACATGGATCTAGCTTGTTCCATTTATGAAAACAGATACTTTGAGAAATATTTTTGTATTTGAGCGCCAATAGTCATTTATCTGCTGTAAGAAAAACTTATTTCTCTCTTCATAGCGCTTGGCGAAATTTTGGCAACGAATTTGGTGGAAAATCGCCAAATTGGCGACTTGGTTAAATGCTGCTCAATTAACGATAAACTCGCCAAATGGGCAAAAATAAGGCTAAATCAATGAAAATGACGACTAATTGACGAAAATTCAATATCTTGGAAAGATTATATCTACTATAAGAATAACGTCTTGTTTTTACTGTTAAAGTAGTAAATTCATTACATTATATAAAGTCATATGATGCCCACATCAGATTTTTGTTTAAGATTTTTAAGTAATAAAGAGTATTCTTGATAAAATTTCATAATATACATTTTTCTTAGAAAGTATTGGAAACCTAAGTTTTATAATAATGCTAAAAATAAAAAAAACCTTATAAATAGGCAAATAATATGAATTAAAACAAACGGAAATTAAAAACTGTTATAAAAGTTACAACTGTGAAAAGTACAAAAATTAATATAATGATGGAAATATATATATATATATATATATATATATATATATATATATATATATATATATATATATATATATATATATATATATATATATATATATATATATATATATATATATATATATATATATATATATTTATTTATATATATATATATATATATATATATATATATATATATATATATATATATATATATTTATTTATATATATATATATATATATATATATATATATATATATATATATATATATATATATATATATATATACATACAAGATACAAAATAAAAAAAATTTGAGAAATTATTTTATAAATTTAAAAAAAATATTTACGGGGAAAATTCTCCAAGATCTCGAAAAATTTAAACAAAATTTTTAGTAAAAGTGGGATGAATATAATTTGTGATGTGTAAAACAATGTTCCTTATAAAACAATAAAATGTGCGCCGTCGCAGAAGCAAGAGGTTTGTTATCATTATCGATTAAAATAGGTGAACTTATTAATAATGAAATAAATGAATGGCTACTTAGTAGATGTATTGCGAACAACGGAATTTGTGAGCGGCCCTCTGCATATTTCGTTTAATCGTAAAAATTATTTCCCTTTTTGTAATCTGTTTGCAGCGTCTAAAATTTATGGAATTATTTCATGTTTTATATAGAAAAATCATTTCTCAAACGTATTATTAATGAACTGCTATGCATGACTATTTTCTAAATCTAAATTTAAATCCTTAGAATTTTAATTAAAATTTAATATTTGTTACAAACTTTAGTTTATATAAAAACTGGAATTTTTAATTTAAAAGAGTTTTGAGAACAATAAAATTTAAGAAAATATGGGTTACAGAATTATAAGAGAATTCTGAAAAAATCTAAATCAGCCAGTTATATCTCTTAATGAAAATAATTAAATAAAATATTATATGTCATTGTTGAATGTAAACTGAATAACTTCAATATATATGAGTATCATTTGCTGTACAATTCGAAGTATAAATGATTACATTAATACACCGCGTTAGTGCGGACAATAGCCTTAGTATTTTCCCTCGCACAATGTGTTCCTTTTTTCTATTCTGGTAGGTTGATAATTATAAAATATTATTACCTGTAATGTTATAATAAAAGGGGGCTAATTATATCATCTACTAGTAGTAATGATGTTCTTTGGAATATATAATATGCAGAAACATAAAATTCGCAATTAAGTGCACATTTTTGTAGTATAATAATGTTATTCCAAACACACTATTAATTTGATTCTCCTAAAAATATGTATAAGAATATATCTGTTCTCTTACACTTCAATATGTTAACATTCATATTTGAAGAATGAAACATCCTGATCCCGATTGGAAACATATTTGCAATAAATATGAAAGATTATTCTATTAAAGTATTTAAAATATATCCGTACTACTTTTATTCTGTTTCAACAAACGGCTAAGCCTAATATATGAGTTAGTTGGCTAACCAAAATGTATAATTTTTTGGCTGCATAGAATATATGAGTGTGAAAAATCTTTGCCAAAATAAAACAGATACTGTAAGAAATTAAAAATTCAATAATTGTTCCATAATCTTTAAAACCCAAGGCCTTAATTAATATAATTCAGTCAAAAATGCAATTTCGATAATAAATTATTTGTACATTCACATTTTAAGACTCAAATCGGAAAGGATTGAATAAAATCTTCTGATATATAAAGTCATTAGATTTAACGTCATTACTAAGCAAGATGGTACATTTTTCTTCAAATGAATATCATCTGCATAATGTCATTTTTAACACTTTACAACAAAGTTGAAAAGTGTTTATGACATTGTTCATTCTGTCTGTCTGTCTGTCTGTCCGTTAGCACGATAACTGCCGTAAAAATGACTTAATCAAAATGAAATTTTAGTATGTTATTCAGACGGTCTATAGGACCTATGGGAATATAAATGATTAATATCACCCAATTAGTTTTGGATTGAACCCGGGTTGAAAAAATGGAATACATTGAGCCCTATGGGACCTAATTTTTCCAGCATTTTTTAAGCGGATTTAAAATTCACAAATTGCTTCGAAAATTTTAGGCAATATTCAAATTGTTCCATAAAATATATAAAAAAAATTTCAGCGAAATATATTCAGTTGTTTTTTAAATAAAAATTAAAATAATAATAACACCTCTTATATGAAGGGATCACGTGTCCATGATATAAAACGATCACATGACCCACTTCAAAATGATATATGGCAGCCATCTTGTGTCAAAATCGTGATTTTTAAAGTTCTTTTTAATTCATATTGAGTGTTGTATCCGTCCTAAAACTACTTTATTTTTGCCTAAATTCTGTGCATCTACACACTGAAACAACGCAATGACAATATATTTCAGTTTAAATGCTTTTCCAAGTTTGATTATTTCTACTATTAAGCCTATTTTTCACCTATGTAAAATGTAAACAGCAAAATATGTAGAATGAGTTGTATTAGAATCGCTGTAATTCTTTAACACAAAATCATTTAGTCCATGGAGTCTGCTTAGCTGATATGAATGAAATATTCATTGATTTTAGAAAGAGAAGGACGATATTTTTCGATAAAGTTACGCATTGAGTTTACTTACTTGTAGCTCAATGGTCTTAATTTTTAAATAAAATAAATTATTATAGTATTGTGATGAATGACATGAATGGGGGAATTATTTATGAATGAAATGTTGCTTTTATAGAGAGAGCCAGGCGTGTTATTTTTTTATGACGTCATTTGAATGCATTACAGTTGTTTTCGATGAAGTTTTCAAATATAATAAATTATCGTAGTATTATGATAATTCTAAAATTATTACCGAGGAATGTATCACATTTTAGAGATGTTTAAACCAGGCAATTTATACTTTAATGCCGTCATTTCAATGAAGTTAATTTTTTTCGATGAAGGTTTAAGGTGTCAAATATAATAAATTAATATGTGAAAAGTTTTAAAATATTACCGAGGAATGTATTGCATTTTAGACATGTTTAAATAAAATTGCATTGAAGCTGGAAAGTGTTTCATAATCAATGCTTTAAGCATGATTGATCTTTCTTGTTATTTTATTAACAACTCGACAAACCCTGATCTTAGAAACTCAAAACACAAACCACATCAAGTGGGGCTATTTCACTGCTATGAAATTCGGTTGCAATCATACCCAATGATTCAATATTATTTAGATAGTTACTGTTATTATCAATGCGGGGCAATTAGACCATATATGCTGTTAGTTGCATTGGGGGTGTATTTCAAATATAACTGAATTGAAAACAATTCCTTATATTTTAAGGCGCCTGTCAGAAGTCAATAAATATGCATAAAAAGAACACTGCTTACCTGAAGAAATGAAATACAGGTTCTATTGAAAACAGATATCTGTAGTTCATTGTGTAGGGAGGCATTCTATGTATAATCACTATTTAACGGGCCAGAAACTGAAGATGAACGAACCTCAGACTTCACCAAACTTCCTCCTTCTGAACAGAAATAATCAAGAATCTGGAAAACCCTGAAATTCAAATTGAAGGCGTCAGTTTATAGATCTTAGGTATTGGTTAATGCCACACCCCTGCCTTTGTTCCGTAGACACCAGGCTTTGTACTCCATCTATAGGGGGCGAATACTGCCCTAGTCTCATGGCCTATCCTGTTTGACGACTAAATACAATAGAAAGGGATCTGTGATCCTGGTACTTCACCACTGTTTACTGGAAACAGATCCCTTATTGCAAAGTTATTAGCAGACTTTTTATTACAAAAGGAGATAATTATTTCATAAATACCCCTTTCCTGTTCTAGCAGTTTAATGGGTTTGATTTGGTATAAATGTATCGCAACATTTAAATGTCTTAAGCTAGAAACAATTGATACGAACTTGCTATCATATATAAAAGAGATGTTTGCGTGTGTATCGCACATATAAAAAATCCAAACTACCGACAGTCCATAAAATCAGTACAGTACAGAAGTAACTGAACTCACAGGACTCTGTGTCTCGTCAAAATTTAATTTTTATTTTCCTTATATACATAGTATAATGTAAAAGAACGTATTATAGCGCCGAAAATTCAATTTCGAGTTTTTGACTGAACACGATTCCAACTTTTTTGAGGTGATGTGTATGTCCGTGAGTCTATAGATGCGCATTTTCACAAACGTATGGAGAGAAATTCGGTATATAAATATTACAACCGATGAGTACCGAACCTTATTGATTTGTAACGTAATCAAATGTTAACGTCTTCAAATTTTCGAATGAAGTTTTGAGAAAATGAAAACTTTCAATAATGTTAAGTAAATGGTCATTTCTTATGTGATTTTTCATCAAAAAATAAATGACACAATTTTTTAGACACTAGCATGATCCGTCCTCGAAATATTGCGTAAAGGAATTTATAAAAAAATAATCACATCAAAATCAAAATGTATTAACTATTATGAAATATATTCACTTTTTACAATTCGACTTGCATATTACTTTAAAAATTTGTCAATATCGTTTTCGTGTATCTAGTTCGTTCCATTCACAAAAGAATATAATGTGGGAAATAGTTTGGTATTCTAACTCCTAAAAATTCGGTCGCAGTTTATTTATTTATATGTAAGAAAAGCCTTTCTCTCCGTCTGTGTGGATCACTTGGCTATAAATTTGGTGAAGTTGGCAACTAATTTGGCGATTTTTATCCGGAAAAGATCCAAATGTACAATTCAACGTTAAGATGTTATGTTTGGATCTTATACATCATTCTTTCACAGTGAGAGAATAAATTCATTACATTATATAGGAAAAGTCAAATGATGCCAATATCAGACTTTTTTGAAAATTCGAATTTGTTTAAAAGATATGAGCGTTCAAAGTCGAATTTCACCTGATATTTCGAACATTTTCTAATTAAATTTGGGGAGTTTATCGAACAAATTTATTAAAATGCGGTCGTATATCTCAATTGCTGTACATTAGCTTTTAAAAGTGAAATTTGCCGACGGCTGCAGTCTAATGGAGTCGAAATGGTTTGGGTTGAATAACATTTCGAAAAATAAAACACAATTTCTTAATATCGAAACGAAAAATAAATTGATTTAAAATCTTATTATATACATTTATAAGACTTTCAAAGAGCTCTAAATTTTTGTTTTTTTATTATAGTTATCACTTTTGGTTTTTAAAATATAATCATTACAAATATGAAAGAAGTACAATTTTCATACTTTCACAGCAAGACGATTTCTCGAAAATTAAACGCACATATATAGAGATTTAGAAATTACATTTCCACAATCTTATTTTTGTGGTTTAATATTTATATCTATCTCTTACAGCTTCGAGAAAAAGAATGAAAAGTGAAAATTAAAAAAAAAAGTTCGGGCAGTATTTCGCGAAAAAATAGAGCAAGATCTAAAATCAAATTATATACACTTGTAGGGCTTTCATTGAGCTACAAATTGTTGCTTATTGTTTATAGCCAGCGGTTTCAATTATTAAGATATATGCATTAAAAACTTGTAAAACGGAAATTTTCAATCATCTTCAACTTGACTAAATAATTACTCGAAAATTGTAAAAGCTTTTTATAATAATTAAAATAGATTTTAATACTAAATTTTCTAGTGCACATATTTGTCGTTTACTATGTATATCTATTTTTTATAGTTTACTATATATTTCGAGTTTAGGTTAGAAAAATGAAAAATAACACTCGCTCGGTAAGATACATTTAAAAGATTTTTCCAAAATCAAAAGTTCAATATATTAAAATTATTTTTAATATTTTTTATGGCCAACGGATGAACTATATCCACCGAACTCTTGCTGCAAACCAACGTATTATTTTGAATGCTGGATGTTAAAGACGTACCAATAGCTTTGTTAAACATATTTCTGCTAAACAATAATACATTGAGCACATACTGCATAAAATAAAATCTGTATAAATTTTATAATTGATTAGACTTGATTTCTATAATAATATATTTTGTAATAAAAATTTTGAAGTTGGCAGAACATGACTTTCCTTATATAACGCAATGAATTTACTTCTTTAACAGTGAAAAAATTATGAAAAAATCCATGGTACAGTGTATTTAGCATCCTCAATACGCAATATAGTCTCTATATCAAAATATATTAATAATTAATTCTTTAAATTGCTGTCATTTTCACTAACTTCAATGATATTTTCATCAATCTATGCCGACATATCGCCAAGATGGCAATATCTCGATAGATTTTTCCCCGAATTCGCGAAAAATGTATCGCCAAGTGTTACAGATAAACGGAGAGCAGACCATTTCTTATATACCAGAAGGTATCCCTGTCATACGACGGAAGTCAAAAGTTTTGTAAATCATTACTTTTATTTAGCCGTCATTTTTATCAACTTGGCTGCATTTTCCTTGCTTTGGCAACATTTAATAGGTCGCCAAATTGGCGGCATACTACCAAAATTTTGCCTTGCGTTGCGGAAGAACGGACGGAGAAATGCGTTATTCTTATGTTCTTCCCAAGATAATGAATTTTCATCAATTAGTCGTCAGTTTCATTGATTTAGCGTCAGTTTTATACATTTGGCAACATTAATTTTCAATTTGGCAACATTATAAGAAAGTCGCGAATTAGGCGATATTTCGTCACTAAAATTTCGCCAACCGTTAGTACGAGAAATGGGTTATTCTTATGGTAGGTAAATGACTATTGGAGTCCAAATAAATCACAACATACTTCCCGATGTATCTTTTCTCGTAAATGAAACGTACTAGATCCACGAGAATGATATTATGCTTCTGAAATGGCTGCTTTCTTAAGTATCCAAATCATTTTTAACTATGTTTTTCAGAAAACAATCTTTAATAATATATTTGAAAACTTGTCTCTGTACAAAACACGAAATAATTATCAAAATTTTAGTCTATGCAAACAGGTTGCATAAGTGGAAAATATTTTTACAATTAAACGAAATATACCGAGGATTGTGTGCGAATCACATTTTCGGGATACTTTTGCAAAGACCTCCCCATGCCATTGATACATTTAAAATATAACTTTTTTGTATACAGCAAACAATTATTATCAGCATTTTAGTGGTTGCAAACAAATTCCAAAACGGGTAGCAGGATAAAAATTGGTTATCATTCTTTTGACGCAGTTTGAATTGCCACTTACGAGCGAAGATTTCGCTGTCGCTGAGAAACGAAGATGTAAGAACGGTAAAAACCCAATCTGAAAATTGGTGACTTTGTATCCAGATTCAGGACATTTGTGGCCGATATTACGTTTTTTTGGCCAGAGGAGAATTTAAATAATTTTGAATAACGCTGTGTGGAAAAAAATATGATAATTTCATACAAACGAGAAAATTGAACATCCTGCGTTTTCAGGGCTATTTAATTAAAAAAACAAAATCCCGGAACTTCACAAAATACCCGGACCGCTACTACCCTTGTAGTAATAATTTTGCTCTGAATTGAATTCTGGCCTCACCACAAAACTTTCCTTTTCCTTATATTAAGCGGAAGTACAAAATATAAATCATCATTAAACTGTCTGAAATCATTTATACATAGACTTTAAACATATAATAAAAAATAAAAAATATATATTGCTCACCTATTAAAATTGATAACTTTTTCACTATACTAGTATCTCACTGCATCTAATTGAGAATATACACAAAAAGAGTTTCTATGCAGAATGTGCAAGCATGGGAATGCATCAAATACTAACAGACTAAAAGAACACAAAAATATTCCACTTCAAGTTGAAACCTGAATTTTCTGGGTATTGGTTTTTGACTATTTAATCCAAATCCAATCACTTCTGAAGGCATTTAAAATACACATTTGATTGTCTGTACAGCAGGCAGTTATCTCTTCCTAGAGGTGGGAACCTGCTCACTATTGTCCACATGACAGAAGGGGTAGGAATAATCCTCCTATTATCAATTGGTTTCCTGTTGTAATACTGCAAATAATATACAGATGTGCCTGATATTATTTCGTGTATACTTGCACCCGATATTTCACGGCATAATACAATCTGGGCTTTATTGTAAAATTATTAAACAATCTCTTACAAAAAAACAAAATATATTTATTTGGAATTTTTTATTTTTGGTTCTGAAAGTCTAAGATGTATCCCTCGTAGTACAACAGCACAATCAAGGTTCAAATAAATCAAGGTAACTATTTTGAAGTACTTTAAAATTTATTTATATATTATAAGTACTTATATAGAAAACTCTATTTAATTAAGAGTTAAAGGATAAACTTCTTAATTTCATTTCATCCTTACACCAGTATTTCGCAACCTTAAAGATATAATAACCTTGCCAAACTCACTCGAATCCAATTTTGGTTCATCGCTGAGGGTGCTGCGAAATCGAGAGTGACAGGTCTGTACAAGGTTAATGTATCTATAAGGTTGCGCCACTTCAGCTCTAGCCAATGAGAGCACGTAAAGACCCAACGTCACTTGGAGTTAAATGTCAGGAACGGCCCGGTAGACTCCAATGTTAAAGGATGCTAACAAAATTAATTTAATCATTTTTTTAATTTAAAATATGAAATAAATACTCAAATAACATTAATTTTACTTGAACACAACTTAAATATGCAGTACAGGGTTTTTTTGGAAGGGTACATATATAATAAAACTGTGTTTCCCTTTCTGAAAAATATAAATCATCTGAAAGTTTCGTTTCGCTTTTTGAAACTAGTCAATGTTATTACAGGAGGCGATGTTATTTTTAATGAATTTCGTTTTAAATACACGAATTTACAGAAATATGTTCGGAAAGTTTTCTAAACAAGCAATCATTCTAAAATTTTCATTATACACAAATAAAAATCGCGTAATTTCTTTCTAAATGCATATAAATAAAGTTATTTTCGATTATGTTATCTCTAATAATTGAAAATCAAAACAATAATTAAAACGCTAACACTAAGAATTTTATGTCTTTTTAGGGGGGGGGAGGGATGTACTTATGCCTAACTAATAAACGATTTAAGTGATGCTATCATAGTGAAGAACTTATTACTAAACACTTGATTTTATTAGTTTTTTTTAGATCAAAAAGATAATTTATATCAAATCGAAATTCAATGTAAACATATAAAAATATAGAAACTAATCGTTTAACACACACACTATGATATACTTTCAGAATAAAAAATTAAATGTATTATAGTATATTGATTCATGATAAAAAATATACGGGCAAGCTGTTTATTTTCTTAAATCGTACCCCCCCCCCTCCATTTTTTGAATGTAATAAAATTTAATTAATAAAATTTAATGTAATAAAATGTAATTAATATAAAATGTGCGAGATTAAATCAAAACAATAATTAAAACGCTACCACTAAGTGATTTATGTCTTTTTAGGGGGGTGATGTACTTATGCCTAACTAGTAAACGATTTAAGTGATGCTTCTATAATTTATATGAATTTTGTTCACAATTTGCATGCACATACATGTACACAACTTGCAATCTGATTTAAAAGAGCGGTTCCCAACCTTATCCCCTTGAAAACCAGCGCCTGTTTATTTTCTTAAATCGTACTCCCCCCTCCCCCCCCATTTTTTGAATGCAATAAAATTTAATTAATAAAATGTAATGTAATAAAATTTAACTAATAAAATGTAATGTAATAAAATTTAATTAATTTAAAATGTGCGAGTTTTTTCAAAAATTACAAGAACATCATTAGAAAATATATAAAGATACAAATAACTTGCTGTAAAATGAAATGAATAAAAAGTATACTGTACTTTCGTCTCTTAAGATTTAAAAATCCTACATAATGGAACTTCATGAACTAAACTAATGTTTCAAGAAAGAAGTGCATTTTCCCAAATTAATATAAATTTCACAATGTTGACTACTTTAAAAGAAAATTTTTGATTAAAATTTGCATTATTCAACCTTAAAAAGGAATATAAATAAATTTTGTAAATATAAATGTACTTTTAGTCATTAATTTCTTAATAAAAAATATCTTTGGTTTAATAAACGAATTTAAATGAGTCCTCTTCTTCAATACTGAAATTTTTGCATGTATCTGAGGTTGGGAAACACGACTCTAAAATATACATTATATTACGAAAAGAACACTTAATTATTGACATAAAAAAAAACTAGCATTGCCTTTAATTTAAGATGCAAATCTTTGATTAAAATTCTAGTTGAACTTGTAAGAAGTCTTCGAAACCAATAAACACTTTAAAAATACACTTGTTTCAAACAAAAAATAAAAAAAAAACGCGCGCCATCTTGTGCCGCGAGCTGCAAGTAAACTCCAACTCCAAGTGACGTCACAGATGCGCTCGCAGCAGAGGAGTGGCATCCCCCTGGGTCTGTATATATTAGTCTGTGGCAGAAATATTCCACTTCAAGTTGAAGCCTGAATTTTCTGGGTATTTGGATTTGACTATTTAACCGAAATTCAATCACTTCTGTAGGCTTTAAAATATACAATTGATTTCCCAAATGCCGGGTGCAGATATACCTGAAATAATATCAGGCACACCTGCTTATTACTTGCATTATTACAACTGGGAACCAATTGAGAATAGGAGGATTACTCCAACCCCTTCTGTCATGTGTACAATGGGCAGTTGTCTCTTCCTAGAGGTGGGAACCTGCTAGCTATTGTACACATGATAGAAGGGGTTGGAATAATCCTCCTATTCTCAATTGGTTTCCTGTTGTAACAAGTAATATGCTGGTGTGATTGATATTATTTCGGGTATACCAGCACCCGATATTTCACGGCTTAATACAATCTTGGCTTTATTGTAGAATTATTAAGCAATCTCTTACAAAAAAAAAATATATATATATATTTATTTGGAATTGTTTATTTTCGGTTCTGAAAGTTTAAGGTGTATCCCTTGTAGAACAACAGCACAATCAAGGTTTAAATAAATCAAGCTAACTATTTTGAAGTACTTTAAAATATATTTATATATTATACGTAATTATATAGAAAACTCTATTTAATTAAGACTTAAATGATAAGCTTCTTAATTTCATTTCATCCTTACACCAGTATTTCGAAAGAATTTCCCGGTGGAGGGACAGAGGGAATAAAGCTTAGAATATTCCCCTTAAAAAACTGGCCTATCAGTTTATCAATTTGGTATGCAGAAAGTTTTTCAAGAGATAATTCAGAGTTTTTGATGAAAAAGAATATATATTCATGGAAAGAAATATACTATTTCGAAAAATTTAATTTCCACTTTATAACACCCAGACAACTCGTTGACTTGAATCAAATCTAAGATACAAAAAAGTATTGTCATTTTAAAATAAGAGCTTTGTTGTAAAATATATTGCAGAATCTTGATGCAATGTTATAGTAATATTATAATTGTAGATTATGAAACATGGTTGTAAAAAATTCCTTGTAATTACTTTCGTTATATACATAACATAATGTAGAAGGAAAGTATTGTGACAGGGTCGAAAATTCAAATTCGAGTTTTCGATGACAGAGCACGTTTCAAGCATCCTTGAGCAAGAATCGAACATTTTTGAGGTGATGTCTGTGTGTCTGTCTATGAGCCTGTGGATACGACATCTCACGAACGAATGGAGCGATTCGAATGAAATATAATACAAAAAGTACAATCCATGAATACTCGAAGTCTATTGTTTGTAAACACAATCGAATGTTCACAAGCCCCAAAATTTTTGAGTGAAATTTTGAAAAAAATCATCAAAAAATCAAAACCTTTAATAAAGTTGCGAAAATGGATATTTCTTATGTAATTCTTTCTTAGAAAAAGATTAACATAAACTTTGGAAAGCTTGAATAAACCGTTCTCGAGATATTGCACATTTTCAACTAAATATATCAAAAATTCCATCAATTAATAAAATATATAAACTGTTGAGACTGATGTTTACTTTTTGCATGTAAAATCGTGAGATAAATTTGGTGACATCATTCTCCTGGTTCTGGCTCGTTCCATTCATGAGAAAAGTTCTTTTTAAGTAATACTTTTGCATTTGAAAGCCAGTAGTAATTTATCTGCTATAAGAATAACCTATTTCTCCTTGCATAACGCTTGCAATACATGGGGAAAATATTGGAATCATGCCGAAAATCGCAACTCGAGTTTTCGACGGATCTACACGTTTCCAGACCTCTAGAAGACGAAAAAAACTATTTTTAGCGTGACGTCTGTGTGTCTGTCTGCGCAATGAATGTATTCACTCTAACTAAAACACTAATGGACCGAATTTCATAAAATTTGGTTGGTACGTCACTTTGGTGGCAACCTGGTGCTGATTAGTTTTTAGTACGATTCGGAATAAGAGAACTTCCCTTTTGTTTCGAAATGGCCTTCAAAAATTGACAGTATCCACTCTAGCTGAAAAACTAATAGACCGAATTTCACAAAATATGGTAGATAATAATTCTCTTACGGGTTACCCTGGTGCTGATTTTTCGCAAATTGGCTCACAAAAATCCATTGTATCCACTCTAGCTAAAGTTGAAGACCCAGACCACACAGCCAACCCTAGGGCTTACAGTAGTTTGATGTGTGGCTGGAGCTAAAAAACTAAGTGACCGAATTTCACAAAACTTAGTAATTAAATTGCTTGTGCATTACCTAGGTGCTGGTTAGATTTTGGTATTATTTGGAATAAAAGGATCTTTTTTTTTTACGAAATGGCCTGATGAAATTGTCATTTAATTTAAAAGTACTACAAATGTATTAATTAAATGAACATTTTATACATAATTTGACAAAGAAAAGTAGAAGACGAACCCCATTACTCCAATAAGCACGATTCTCAGGAAATTTAAGTTCTTACTTTCCTATATACATAGTATAATGTATATTACTTTACTTATATGCATAGTATAATGTATATGGAAAGTATTGTGATGGGGTCAAAAATTCGAATTTGAAATTTCGACGGGAGAGCACGTTTCATCCCTGGTCACGAATCGAACATTTTTGAGGTGATGTCTGTGCGTGTGTTTGTGTGCGTGTGTCAGTGAGTCTGCGGAGACGATATCTCACGAACGAATGGAGCGATTCGAATGAAATTTGGTACAAAAATTACAATCCGTGGATACTGGAAGACTATTGTTTTTAAACACAATCGAATGTACAGACCCCCTCCTAAATTTTGCAGTGAAATTTTGAAAAATCATCAAAAAATCAAAACCTTTAATAAAGTTACGCAAATAGACATTTCTTGTGTAATTTTTCCTTAGAAAACGATTCGCATAAACTTCAGAACGCTAGCATAAACCGCTCTTGAGATAGTGCACGTATTTGAAATAAATTCTCTAAAGACTTTCATGCGGAGAAATTTTTGACCGCAATACTTATAATGGTAAAATAATAGCATGTTTTAACAAGAAAGATCAATCATACATAAAGCAGATTTCGAAACACTTTCCAACTGCAATGCAATCTTATTTAAACATCTCTCAAATACGATACATTCAGCCGTAATATTTTTAAAATTATCACAATGCTACAATAATTTATTACATTTGAAAACTTAAAACTTCATCGAAAAAAATGAACTTAATTCAAATGACCTCATTGAAATATAAATCGCCTGGCTCTCTATGACAAAGCAAAAACTATTTCATCCATACACTTTGATTCTATTCCTTTTATTCATCACAATACTACAATAATTTATTTTACTTAAAATCCGAAAACCATGGAGGTAAAAGTAATTTAACTCTACTCTTAAAACTTCATCGAAGAAGTCTGCTAAAAAATCGTCTGCTTCTCTATGTAAAATAAATTAATGTTTCATTCATATCAAATATATTGCAGATTCCAGAGCTAAATAGTTTTGCGTTAAAGAAATTTATCAGTTCTTATACAACTCATCCCACATCTTGATGTGTTTACATTCTCCATAAAATAAATTTAGGCTCCGTTGTGGAAATAATCAAGGGTTGACGATCATTTAAACTTGCATATATCGTAATTGTGTTGTTTCAGTATATAGATGCAGGACATTAAGCAAAAACAAAGCGGTTTTAAGACGGATACAACACTTATAATTTAAAAAGAACTTTCACGATTTTGACACAAGATCACGATTTTGACACAAGATAGATGCCATATTTTATTTTGAAGTGGTTCATGTGACTCTTCATATGATAGGGGTGTCTTCATTATTTTAATTTTTATTTAAAAAACTACCATATATACTTTGTAGAACTTTTTTTTAGTTCCAGTGGGGTAATCGTACAGATTTTACCGTTCGTGTGTCATTGTCTTAATTGCTTGCACTCTGAAAAAATATTGATTGAGAGAGGGAAAAGTGGTTTCTAATGAATCACTACCTGTCAGTGCCTGTCAGTGCAGGTATATGCATGCTGCTAACTGCTTCTACGGACACATATTGGCAGGTGTGAAAAAATGGCAGTGTACGGTACACATTGGAAAGTGTAAGGTACACATTGGCTAGGTGTACCTACAAAGTTAGTACACAATTCCTTCCTCCCAATGATACCTTCCTCCCAATGCCCTTCTATGATGGATGGCTCAAGTGGTGGCATTTTTACCCTTCCCATTTTCTTCAAGCCATAATGGCTTGAAAAACCAATACGACCAATCTCATTTTTTTTTTTCAATTGTGGATATCTTTTGAAATAAATAACTTTCATATATAAAAGTATCTAAAATATGTCAGCAAGCAATTTTATTTAAATTTGGTTGATTTATCATGGAATAACCCGTATAGGGAAAGTATTGAAATCGTATCTAAAATAGCAATTCGAGTTTTCGACGGATCAACACGTTCTGAGCACACTAGAACCCAAAAAACCTATTTTAAGCATGGCATCTGTGTGTTTGTCTGTATATCTTGTCTGTGTGCGCAATGTATATATCCACTCTAACTGAAAATGTCCCAAACTTTAGTAGCTATTTGTATATTACCCTGGTGCTGATAGATTTTGGTATGCATTCGAAGAAAAGAACCTGCGTATTTTTGCAAAATGGTCTGCAATAATCGTATATATTCTCTCCAGTTGGAAAACTAATTGACCAAATTTCACAAAATTTCGTAGATAAATCACCTATGAGATACTCTGGTGCTGACTAGCGTTTGGTACAATTCATATATGAAGAACTTGTCTTTTTTGCAAAATGGTAAGCATAATTTGACGAAATCTAAAATAAAGGACTGCATATGTGCAAATGTATCAATTAAATACTTATTTTATATGTAACAAGACGTTTGCTTTTCGAGGCACCTGATGAAGAACCCCCGCATCACCACATCACAAATAGCAATTTGGCTGATAAATCATATATTTTTTCACAACAGATACAGACTGTTGCAGCGGTTGCTAGTCGAAGGTACCCTGAGCAGGTTTGTTCGTAGCCAAGGAACGATGGAATCAACTCGTTGCCGAATAGCAGTCAGGCTGAGGCTAAGTTTTATAGATACTACTATCTATAAACCAGTTGTATCTATAAACCAGTTGTATCTATAAACCTTGGGCTGAGGCAGGGTCAAGCAAAGCCGAGTCAGAGCAAGTGATTACGCGAGTGTAAGTTCAGTCTATTCACGAAAATATTATCATCAGAATGGGTTGCCGGCGCCGACAGGCTGGACGTTCAACAGAACATTGCCTGTACGGCATATATTACCGCATATATTACCACAAGATCTTGGGGAGAGCCACTTCGGCTCTGGATAGCTTCCACTTGAAAATGAAGTCAAATTCAGCCAGCTTGCTGATGTCGATATCAGGGAGTAAGGTCGTGAAAATTTGGAAAACCTGCAGGATTTCTAAGATTCCAGATCCAGTGTCTGGAAGCACGTCAACGGGCGGAGCAAAAACCATGTTTTTTATGGTACCACTAGTACCATTCGCAAATTTTATTCTTAATTTTGACAATGAAAGATTAAAATGAACCCCATAAGTCCAGGGTTAATCGTTGTTGAGATATTTAAATTTTCCATTATTTTTGCCATGTCGTCGTTGAAAATAAGTCCAGTCGTCAAATCATAACGGAAATTGAGATAAAATTGCGAATTCAGTTCAATTATAAATAGCTATCCTTGTTATTTTCTGTAATTAAACTCAATTTTGTGAATTACACAAGTAAGAAAAAAAAATGAATATAAATCTATACGGAAAGTCATATGCAAACCACATCATATTTTTAGTATCTCTTGCATACTTATTTCACGCAGCTATACGAATTTTCGAATAAACCGAAAGTGACATACCTAAAATCGGAAATGCAATTCCTTAATGAACAACTACATTTTCTGTATTGCGATGTTGAATCCGTATCATCCATAATCTATTGCTTAATTAATATCATCCTATATCTATAGCCAATCTTAAAAATAAATGTTTCAAGGGACATCTTTTAACGGAAAGTTAAAGGAATCAATACAAAAAATTCTTGCTGAATCATCCTACCTCTTCCAGAAATTAATGCTGAGTCTATATCAGTTATCATCGAAGATCAGTTATGACCCACTCCCAGTTCGATCTTCTACTGCGTCACCAATACCTTATAACGTCAGAGCGAAAACAAAGAATAAGAAATAGATGTCACAAATTAAATGAATATTTTTGAACTGGAAATGAAAAATATCTGATGAGGGCAGAACATGACTTTAAAATATATATTATATATAAAATATATCATATATATAATATATAATATATATTATACATATATACCGTATATATATTATATATAATATATATTATATATTATATATAATATGCAGATTCAAATTCATTTTGTGTTTCATTGTGCACTAAATTAAATTTAATTGCTGAAAATAATGTGGATACTTTTCTGATATTATATCCAATTTGCCTTTTTAATTCAATTTATATTCTTCAGGTCCTCAAAATAAAAAAAAAAACAATATCTCGAGAACGGTTCATCCTACGGTCATGGGGTTAGTCTTATTCGCATAGTTGTCAAAATTTACCTGAAGAACAAGTACTTCATGACTATATTTCAACATATACATATATATTCAATTTATTCAATTATCAGATTTTCACTATCTTTGCGAGCCATTTCGTAAAAAAGAGTCGGTTATACTGTTCTGAATCATATCGAAATCTAATGAGCACCAGGATTACTATCAAAGAACTGATCTACAATGTTTTAAGGAATTTTATTAAATAGTTTTTTAATTACCGTGAAAATCATCTTCATTGTCTCAAAATTAAAAATTCCAATAATATCTCAAGAATGGTTCATTTTACAGTAATGGGGGGGGGGGTCTTATTCTTTTGTTGTCTAAAATTACGTATAACACATGCATTTAACTGATATATTTGAGAATATGCAGCCTTTTATTTTAGCTTTTAGCCATTTTTCTGGCCATTTCGTTAAAAAAAGCGGAGTTCTTCTTTACCCAATCGTACCAAAATCCAATCAGCAACAGGATATACCACAGGTAATTTATCTAACAAATTTTTGTGAAATTAGGTCAATTAGTTCTCTAGCTAGAGTGAATACAAGAGATTTTTGCAGGCTATATCGCAAAAAATGGCTAGATATTTTGTCTCGAATCGTACCAAAAACTAATCAGCACCAGGGTCTCACACAAATGACATACCTATCGAATTTTACTAAATTTGGAACGTCACATTAAAAATAAATTTTTCCTATTTTAGAGGTCTCAAAACGTATAGATCTGTCGAAAATTCGAGTTGCGATTTTACGAAATTCGGTCCATTAGTTATGAGTGACTGTATATACATACAGTGCACAGGCAAACACACATATACACAGACAGGCACACACACACACACAGACGTCACATTAAATATAGATTTTTCGTAATTTAAAGGTCTAAAAACGTGTAGATCTTGCTACTTTCAGCATGATTCCAATATTTTCCCTATACATTATCATGTATAGCAGGGAAAGTAAAAATCTGATGTGGGCAGCACATGACTTTCCCCGCAGACTCAAATTCATTTTTTTCTTTATTTCTTTAATAATTCGTTAGATTAAGTTTTATTGCACCAAATAACACTAAATTTGCATTTATAATTCAATTTTAGTTTTTATTTGGTAATTGGACATTTTCCCGAAATCGGCGTAACAAAAATACAAGAAATCTCAAATATCTTGAGAACGGTTAGTCCTAAAGTATAATGAAGTGTGTTATATTCTTTTTTTCGTCAAAAATTGCGTATAAAACAAAAATTAATTTGATATATTTGAGCATATATAGTCTTTTTTTGGCGATTTTTGCGGGCCATTTCGTAAAAAAAGGCAGGTTGTTCTTCTCCGAATTGTACCAAAATCTAATCAGCACCACAGTATCTCACAAGTAACTTATCTACCAATTTTTGTGAAATCGGGTCAATTAGTATTTTGGATAGTGTGGATACATAAAATTTTTTCGAGCCATTTCCTAAAAAAAAGGCAGGTTGTTCTTTTCCGAATCGTACCAAAATCTAATCAGCACCAGGGTCTACCACAAGTGACTTATCCGCCAAATTTTATGAAATTTAGTTGATTAGTTGAGTTAGAGTGGAAATATATATATTTTGTGGGCCATTTCGTAAAAAATGGCAGGTTGTTCTTTACCGAATCGTATTGAAATTTAATCAGCACCAGGGTGACCTACAAGTGACTTATGTACCATATTTTGTAAAATTTGATAAATTAGTTTTTCAGTTACAGACGATAGAGCAATTTTTGAGGGCCATTTTGAGGGCCCGAATTGTACCAAAATCTAATCAGCACCACAGTATCTCACAAGTAACTTATCTACCAATTTTTGTGAAATCGGGTCAATTAGTATTTTGGATAGTGTGGATACATAAAATTTTTTCGAGCCATTTCCTAAAAAAAAGGCAGGTTGTTCTTTTCCGAATCGTACCAAAATCTAATCAGCACCAGGGTCTACCACAAGTGACTTATCCGCCAAATTTTATGAAATTTAGTTGATTAGTTGAGTTAGAGTGGAAATATATATATTTTGTGGGCCATTTCGTAAAAAATGGCAGGTTGTTCTTTACCGAATCGTATTGAAATTTAATCAGCACCAGGGTGACCTACAAGTGACTTATGTACCATATTTTGTAAAATTTGATAAATTAGTTTTTCAGTTACAGACGATAGAGCAATTTTTGAGGGTCATTTAGCAAAAAAACGCGGGTTGCTTTACTCCGAATAGTACCCAAAACTAATCAGCACCAAAGTCACAAACAAGTGACTTACCAACCAAATTTTATGAAATTCGGTTTATTAGTTTTTGAGTTAGAGTGGATACATACATTACACAGACACAGACACAGACGTGACGCTAAAAATAATTGTTTCGAATTCTAGAGGTCTCGAAACGTGTAAATCCGTCGGAAACTCGAGTTGTGATTTTCGACATGATTCCAATACTTTCCCTATACATTACCATGTATTACAGGGAAAATAAAAAATCTGATGTGGGCAGCACATGACTTTCCCTGCAGACTTATATACACATTCTCTTTATTTTAATTAAATTTAATTCACTATTAATTCAATTTTCGCTCTCATTTGGTAACTAGACTCATTTTCAAAGGTGAGAAAAAACGTAAAAACGAAAATATCTCGAGAACGGCTAGTCCTAGTGTAATGGGGTTAGTCTTATTCTTTTCTTTGTTAAAAGTTATGTATAAAACAAGCATTTAATGGATATATTTCAGCATACGTAGTTTTTAACACTTTACAACAAAGTTGAAAAGTGTTTATGACTTTGTTCATTCTGTCTGTCTGTCCGTTAGCACGATAACTGCCGTAAAAATGACTTTATCAAAATGAAATTTTAGTATGTTGTTCAGACGGTCTGTAGGACCTATGGGAATATAAATGAATAAGATCACCCAATTAGTTTTGGATTGAACCAGGGTTGAAAAAATGAAATACATTGAGTCCTATGGGACATAATTTTTCAAACATTTTTTAAGCGGATTTAAAATTCACAAATTGCTTCGAAAATTTTAGGTAATATTCAAATTGTTCCATAAAATATATAACAAAAAATTCAGCGAAATATATTCAGTAATTTTTTAAATAAAAATTAAAATAATAATTACACCTCTTATATGAAACGATCACGTGACCATGATATGAAACTATCACATGACCCACTTCAAAATGATATATGGCATCCATCTTGTTTCAAAATCGTGATTTTTTTAAGTTCTTTTTAATTCATATTGAGTGTTGTATCGGTCCTAAAACTACTTTAATTTTGCTTAAATTCTGTGCATCTACATAATCTACGCAAATACAATATATTTCAGTTTAAATGATTATCCAAATTTGATTATTTCCAAAACGAAGCCTATTTTTTACTTATGTAAATTGTAAACAGCAAAATATGTAGAATGAGTTGTAATAGAATTGCTGTATTTCTTTAAAACAAAATAATTCAGTCCATGGAGTCTGCATGGCTGATATGAATGAAATATTAATTGATTTTATAAACAGAAGGACGATTTTTTCGATGAAGTTTTAAGCATAGAGTTTATGAATTGTAGCTCCATGGTCTTAATTTTTAAATAAAATAAATTATAGTATTGTGATGAATGAAATGAATGGAATCCTGCTTTTATAGAGAGATCCAGGCGTGTTATTTTTTCTATGACGTCATTTGAATTAATTTCTGTTGTTTTCGATGAAGTTTTCAAATATAATAAATTATCGTAGTATTATGATAGTCTTGAAAATATTACCGTGGAATGTATCACATTTTAGAGATATTTAAACCAGGCAATTTATATTTCAATGCCGTCATTTGAATGAAGTTCATTTTTTTCAGTGAAGGTTTAAGTTTTCAAATATAATAAATTAATGTAGTATTGTGATAAGTTTTAAAATATTACCGAGGAATGTATTGCATTTTCGACTTTTTTTAAATAAAATTGCAATTAAGTTGGAAAGTGTTTCATAATCAATGCTTTAAGCATGATTGATCTTTCTTGTTAAATTTAGATTTTACTATTACTATTAGTGTATATATTAGTATAACTTGCTTTTCTGGAACTTATCTCTCAAAACATCTCCATCACGATTATCTAATCTAATCCTCACCTTCATTTCCATTTTTCTTCAGTTCCATTTGTACATATATATGCTTACAAATCTCTCACTATGTTTTATGATAGAAATGGGAATGTAGGTAGTAGTCGATGTAACTTCTGAAACGGAATATGTTTAGACCCTCCCCCCCCCAACCCACAATTCTACTATGTTTCAGAAATGTTATCTCTTTTTAACTATTAATTTTCACAATTTGCTACTTTAATCTTTTACTCTTCCTTCTTTTTCCAGGATAATTAAAGATTGGATATTCACTTATAATTCAAATGAAGTTAATATTATTTTCCACATTGATAGCTAATTATACACCTGCTTTATTTGTCATCCGTACAATTTTTTATTATCCATGTTTATCTTTTAAATATTATGTTGTAGTGATTTGTTATCTGTAATTACATTTATTCTATGTGAAGATGATGTAATTAACATGTTCCACTTAACATGCATTAATTTACTCTCCTCTCCTTCTGTAGGAATAATCTTTTAGGAGTTGGTCTTCATGGATTATGTAATCTACTTTCCTTTATTATTATTAAAGACATATTTGCCTTTTAAATATAATGTTTATTATTAGATAAGTAAAAAGTGGTATCACTTGTGACAGCAAAGTTCCAACTTTGTGTTACTTTGTATCCTGAATGAAAGGAAAATTAGATACGAATACAAAGATCATATAAATGTCTCATTTGAAAATTATGAATATTTCTTTTACATTCCCTATATATATCGTATAATAGTAAAGTAAAAATAGTTTTATAGGGGTCGAAAATTCAAATTCGTGTTTTTGACTATAGATCACATATCAAGCATCAATGAAATCGAGCTGAACGTTTTATGGGTGATATATGTGTGTTTATAAGTATTAGTATGTGGATGCTATATTTGAAGAAGGAAGCATTTCGAAAGTATTTTCGTGCGATTATTACAATCAATCAAACTCGAACCGTATCCTTTAAATACAATCAATGACCATTCGACCATCCTTCAATGACCATAAATACATAATTAATTCCAACATAATTTTTTATTGGAAAAAGAGCAACATTCGTTTTTAATTCACTAACATAATACCATTTTCGAGATATAGCACGCTTTTCAAATAAATGTTATAAATAAGTTGCATAAAATTTAAAAATTAGTAAGTGTCATTCCATTCACAAAATAAGACATCTTCTGCACCAGTTTTGTATTTTAACATCAAAAAATCAGACACAAAATAACTCATTTCATGAGATGTGTATTAAATATCTACTGCATTTTCATCAGGATTTTCCCTTGAGCATAATTCAGTCTGTTCGGAATCATAAGTTGAAAAGATACTTCCAATCTGAACAACCTCCCCTGAGTCGAATTTTTGGCAGGAGATCTTCCTGGTCTTAGTAAATTTTCGTGATTTAAAAATATTTAATGTCAATCATAGCGGAACCATAAATGCAAAGACAAATATTTGTCTTCAATATTCATTGGAAACCTTCATGGTTAAGTTGATCGGTTACCAATCGTTACGCTAACTTAGGGCCAATCGTTACGCTAACAATTCTGAGACTCAGATGACAGGTTTTGATTTCGTTAATTAAAATAGATCCTACCATACAAAAGTTTATAATTAATGACAAAAATTCCTCTAATTAAAATAATCCCCGCCCCGATAAATAAAAAGAATTTGAGCATATATATATCATCGTCTTTTTAAACATTTTATTGAATAATACAAAATTGAATTTTTCAACAGATATTTGGTTTCATAGATATAAATTCTTAAAGCATGCATGCTAATATCACATTAATTTCATTGCTAACAAAGTTGATAGGTAGGTAGGTAGAAGTAACTGGATATCAGTCCCTCATATAGCAAACCTTTTGAGGGTGAGGCTGCAGGATGATCAGGCTTGCCGTGGCAAACTACAGAGATGTTTTAGTTCTTCTGATACCAAACCTTTACCATAGTTAAGTAATGTAGAATGCAGCCGATTCACACGATTGGAATGATCAAATACGTCAAGGCAACCCATGCAACTGTAGAATCAGAGTGTGGAACTAATTAGATAACAGTAACTCCTCTAGTAGGAACCCTTTTCCGGGTGTGAGAAATACAGCTGACTAGAGCTCGTAGGATCAGGACGATGAGGCACCCTAAGACGATCCAAACACCTGTGAAATCAGACTGATATATACTGAGATACACAAGAACTCCAGCAAATAGGAAGAGGAGCAGAAACCCGGCTACCATCTCAATCATCTGCCGTTGAGTACAGCAACTCGTTGACCTCTGCCGAGGAAATCTGTTCAATTGAAAATTGTCGATTCCGTAGACATCTCCACTGAAAAAAATAAGTTGCATTTAGTGATGCGATACTTTATACTAAATCAAGCTTGAAGAACACACCTTATATATCAATATGTTTTATTTTGTTTATTTCGTTTTAGATTTATGGCGAAAAGGTATAAGAATGTTTTCTGACTTTAACTAAAATTTAATCCCTACTTTAACTTCACAAATAAAGTTTCAGTTCCAAAAAAAAATTCTTATCTTTACCATTTAGAAAATTCTATAAATATTAGTATGGATATTAAATTAGCGCCGTAATCTTCACATTTCAGCTTACAAGATTAATTGTAACAGGTACATTATTCAATATATAAAATGTGACTTTTTCAGACCAATTTTCAATAAAGATAAAATTATTTACCTAAGACTATGGTGTATAATGTGATTTTTCAAATTTATTCAAACTCTTAACGCACTGTATAAATAAATAACCTAATTTTTTTAAGTTTATTTCTTACTAAATATTCAGTAAAACATAATTTAAAATATAGAAAAGTGACTAAATAAAAATCAATACATGATGATAAACTAATATATTATTGGGAATTTTCTGCAGATTTTTTTTAGTATAAAAACTTTGTAATCATTAATCCTCAATAAGACAAATTTTATTCACTTACAAAACTAAATTTTCATTGTCTTGTTCAAAACGCATCTTCAGATTGTTAAATAAATCAATATTCCAAAACAAAAATCGAGATGCTGGTATAAGAGATGATTTTTGATTCAGGTAACTTCATTGGTTACAGAAACTCAAAATAATTCAAAGAAACAATTGGCTTTTTAAGAAATTAGCAACTCAGCCTCGATGAAGTAAGTGAACACCGCTACTTTTGAAAAGGAAATAACGGTAAGTGGCAGGCACCCAAAAGGCATTTAACATAGATATGCTTTTAAAGTTTAAATTCAGTTTACTTCGGTTAAATTAATTCTTATTTTAAATGATCCACATTCAAAGAAGTACTTAAACTTTACTCTAAATACATAGAAGAATTAGAACACATTGATTTTCAATTTTAAACCTATGCAAAAATGTCTCAAACTAAATTGTGTAATATGTATTTAAATCTAAGCAATAAAAGCTTGTAAATGAAAATTTATCTTTTCCAGAAATTGTTAATTAAAAAATAAAATTTAAGTCTTGTGAAGAAATTTTAAGAATTAAAATAACCTCAATTACTTTAAAAATAGTTTTCCTTTAATAGATAATTTTTTTTAAAAATCACTACATGACAGTGTCATAATCAAATAAATAATATTTCACGAACATTTAAAAATTTGGAAATTAAAAATAAGATTGTTATAGTACCTTCCTTCGTTCCTGATTACCATCCGGGAAAATATTTCTGATAAACTTGAAGTTGAGCTCTGTTCAGGATACTGTGCATAAAAATCGTTGATGAGGCCTGGGTCTGGAGAGACGAAATTCATTTCTCCGTTCCTTCTAGAGGGGGATGGAATACGCACATTTTTTAACATCTCTAGTATATCGAATTCAGAATCTTGCTCCTCATCAGTATCTATGTCGATTGAAGAAGTAGCAGCCAATGAATTATCTTTAAGGACAGGAGTAGGAGATGACACATCTATAGTCGTGTGGTCGCTAATTAAGTTAGTTTGATCTCCATCATACTCTGCAGTTGGAGTAGGAGGAACAAAAACGGTTTCATGATTAGGTGAGGAATTTGCAGACTCATTATTTGAGACCAAGAGAGGTACCATTGGGAGATCCATAAAAATATTATGACTACCAAGAGTATTTCGGAGGTTTTCAGCTGCTGCAGGTAACCTATCGTTATGAAACATAGTTTACCTGTAGGAAAAACTGGGAGGAAATATCTGGGAGGAAAAACGAAAATTGAGTACATTAACAAACTGTTCAATATTTATATGGGATTAGACGTGCTACATTTTACAAATGAACACTATAATAACGTAAGTCTATCTGAACCATTAACCGTCTGATCAGAAATCTTGGAGAAAAAATTCGAGCACTTATCGACTATTAAAATATTAAAAAATTGATGATAATGTCGACAAATTAACGACAATGACGCTAAATTAATGACAGGGACACCAAATAGATAAAATGTTAAATCAAACTTAAGTCGGATATTGATTTTAAATTTTAGGAATGGTTTGAGATTTTAAAAATTTAATAAGAGGATTGTATATTAATAATGCTTCAATACAGTCTGTCTGCTCATTTAGAGACAAATTTACGATTTTTGCTACAAATTTAACAACTTTTAGAAAATATCCCAATATTGAATAAACATCATCACTTTGTAAAAATATTGCCAAATTATTGAAAATTTATTAAATAAATACTAAACTGAAATTAATTTAATTTCTTTGAAAAAGCCTGTCAATTTGAGCAAATGATTAATTAAATATTATTTATTCAAAATATAACCAGTGTTAATGGGACGGCTATAGAGAATCTCAATGCACCTAATCTAGCAAAAAATTTTGCCTATCTCTTTGTCCAGAATGAAGAAATCCTGTACTGAGTTTTGAAAACTGAAGAATAATTTACCAAATGAAGATAATAGGATCCAAACTTTAAGAAGGAAGCATTCTGGAAACGCTTCCACAAATCTTAGACCGTAGGAAATCCTTCTTGTATTTTTTCTTTCCAAGAAACAGAAGATCAGGACTCAATCGAGTCTGGGAATCCGAGTCGAGATGGCTGATGATTTCCCAAATCCCTCCCCATGTTTTGATTTTGCATGTTGAATCCTCAAATAATTGGGAAGTCTTCATGAGCGAACTACATTAAATGTTAGATAAAAAACTGGGTTTGCTTATGGGTAGGTTCACTCCTAGGTCTGAAAACAGGAGGGTTCGGGATCACTTATCCAAGGTAAAACTCCCATTTCGATCACTCAAAAAAGGTCTGTCCACTAAGACGACAATGTCCTTCAGAAAGCATTTGCCTTGGAAGGATATCGGCTAACCAGGAAAGTTCAGCTAAAAAGTCAAAGGAATAGGGAGCATCTCATATTTTTAACACTTTACAACATAGATGAAAAGTGTTTATGACTTAGTTTATTCTGTCTGTTCGCACGATAACTGCCGTAAAAATAACTTTATCAAAATGAAATGCTAGTATGTTGATCAAACGGTCTGTGGGATCTATAGGAATACAAATGAATAATATCAAACAATTAGATTTGGATTGAACCCGGGTTGCAGAAATGAAATACATTGAAGCCTATGGGACCTAATTTTTCAAGCATTTTTTAAGCGAATTTAAAATTTACAAATTGTGTCGAAAGTTTTGAAAATATTAAAATTACCTCATAAAAAATATAAAAATAATTCAGCAATATATTCGATAGTTTTAAAAAAAAAATTAAAATAATAATTACACCCATATCATATGAAAAAATCACGTGACCCACTTCAAAATAAAATAAGGCATCCATATTGTGTCAAAATCGTGATTTTAAAAGTTATTTTTAATTTATATTTAGTGTTGTATCCGTTCTAAAACCGCTTTATTTTTGTGCATCTATATTCTGAATGCATCTATATTCTGATAATTTTTGATATAATTTTTGTGCATCTATATTCTGAAACTGCGCAATTATGATATATTTGAGATTAAATGATCATCAAACTTTGATTATTTCAAAAACGGAGCCTAATTTTCACTTATGGAGTATGTAAACCCATCAAGCTATAAGGCGAGTTGGAATCTGCAATACAGTTCATATGACTGAAACATTGACTGATTTTACAAGGAGAAGTAGATAATTTTATAGCAGACTCTTTCGATGACGTTTTAAGCATAGAGTTAAATCACTTCTACCTCCGTGATTTTAAGTAAAAAATAAATTATTGTAGTATTGTGATGAATAAAAGGAATAAAATAAAAGTGTATGAATGAAATATTTACTGCTTTTTTTATAGAGAACCAGGGGATTTGTACTTCAGTGACGTCATTTTAATAAAGTTCATTTTCTTAGATAAAGTTTTAAGTTTTCAAATATAATAATTTATGGTAGTATTGTGATAATTTTAAAAATACTACAGCTGAATGTATCGCATTTTAGAGATGTTTAAATAAAATTTCACTGCAGTGGGAAAGTGTTTCATAATCAAATTTTCATGCATGATTGAACTTTATTGTTTTTTATTTGTCTTTAGCCTGTCGTGAATTGGGAATTTCCCTAATTATATCCATAAAAATACGGATACAAATCTTAAATCGAAAGACTACATTTGCTCAACCACATCTCGAGAATTGCAGTCTCCGCCCCTCCCCGAACTGCCTTAAGTATGATGAAGACAACTAATATGTCTAATTTCTTTAACTTGTGCATTTCGGTTTTCGGCGGGGGTTACTTGGCCAATTTTTGCAACTATCCAAAAAAAGATGAAACGGAAAATAAAACATCTGATGAAAGTCTGGACCGAAAACATTTAAACCAACACCATACCCGCCAACGTTAGGGAATAAAAATCCAGTATATATCGTGGTGAGCATATTTTACGGTGCATTATAAGTCAGCGTATAACCTGTTTAATTCCACTTAGGAAAAAATAGGTATTTTTTTTTTTTTTGCATCACACAAAAATTGTAAGCTTTTCTTTTAAAAAATGATAATTCACTGTAACATTGAAAATGCCTACAGTATAAGAAAAATGTTTTTACACAGTCATTGTATAAAGTAAATAACAGTTGCATAAACAGAGATAAATTTTAGAGGGGCACTCACTAAAACAAAGATGTTCAACTGTAATATAGTTAATTAGATGATTGTGGATAGAAAAATGCTTTGGGGACTCTATTGCCTTGAAAATAAAGGAAAAAGAGCATATTTTAAAGAAAATAATGCTGCATTTTTATGTAAACTGCAAAAATGTGAAAGTGATATTTATTTAATTTGAGATTTTTTCAAAAGTAAAATGGATGGAAAAGAATATTGAAACATTATACGGGAGTGTAATCTATATACTTGAAATTGCAAAAATATTAATAAATAAGGAAATAAGCTGCAAAGAAATGAATGTTGTGCTTTTTTCAGTTCACATACTTTGAAACTAAACATGGATGAGAACGATATTTCAACATTGCACAGGCATAATAAGTGTATATTTTCATACGGAAAACTGCACTTATTTAAAGCAATGTCTCTCACTAAATAAAAATGATTCAACTTAATTCTAGTATTAGGTTCATGTACGGAAAAGACGAAATGACGGCTGCAAGTTCGATGGAAATACAATTTAACAGAGAATTTTTATTGAAAACCCTAACATTAGGGAATTTTAAGGAACATAAGAAACCGGGTAATTTTTGTCTAAAATCGGAAAGCATGGAAAAATTATCAAAAACCGGAAGTTTCCTGGAAAATTTAGTATATTTGGTAGCTGTGCAACCCTCTGAAACCCGAAATCAGGATGAGGAAAATTGCCCAGCCTCTCAGTACAACTTAATTACGTTCAGAATGCGAAGTCCACTGCTAGACTGAGAAGAACAGCCCAGAAGAGCAGATGGATGCTACACAATCTGCACCTATAATAGCTGCATCCAGTCCCCAAACCCCTTTCTTGAATTTCTGAAATATTGTCTCACTTAATATTTCGGATATTCAAGGCTGCCTCAATGATTTTTAACACTAGAACTACGTAAGCGGTCATTTTGACCGCATAACTACTTTGAGAAACGATTCCTCTGAAACAACTAATCCCAACCTATTGAAATTTTAGGACTTTTCTTATTTTCTTAAATTTATTGAAAACGCAGAAAAAAATAAGAAAAGTCATAAAATTTCAATGGGCTGGGAATAGCCGTTTTGGAGGAATCGTTTCTCAAAGTAATTTTGCAGTCAAAATGACCGCTTCCGTTGTTCTAATGTTAAATCTGATCAACATTCTATGGACAGAGCGTTTTAAACTGAAGGAAAGCTTTTCGGGCTGGAAAACTAAAATAACCCCAAAATCAATTTCTGTAATTTTGTGCTAACTAATCCTTAATCTGTTAAGAAAATGCTTTCGTTATCTGGCACAAACTAATGAACCGATTTTAATTATAATGTGTCATTTCATGTGTGCTAATAATGGGTGCTTTTATTTTTTCCTTAAACTTGAAGATAAATTTTATTTATGATTTTAAGAATTGAGAAAACATGATTTTTTAGACATTTTTTATAGTTTTGATGAATCTATAGCCTAAACTACTGAACCTATTTTAATCAATGAAGGCTCATTTTGTGTGTTCTTAATAGAGATATTACAAATTCATAATTTTATAGTAAAAAAGTTCCCATTAAGTACAATAACTCCATTCAAACAAATATGAAATCTCAAAATGGTTTGTGCAAAGTTTACACAGAACCGGAGCTGCCCTTTCATGTCCAGGATACTAGAAAATAGTTGTCCAATTTTTAATTCTTATTTAAAATATATTCATTTTTTTAAAAACTATTTTGCCTGGATTCTTTAAATTAATTATACGGGCAAAGGGTAATAAAATAATATTTACAAAAGCGTTACCTATTTCTTAAAGTACTAATACCAATTACAATAAATATTTTGTTGCAAATAAGCATGAAAAATATGGAATATGACAATATGAGTAAGTAGATGAATATTTTATACTGATTTAAAATATTTAAATTTTAATAATTTGTTGCAAATTAATATTATTTGCATTAATATATCATACAAGGCACATTTTATACGACGAAATACATTCTTTATAAATTTATAAAAATAAATGCTTTAATATCATGTGGAATGAAATTATTACTATAATAAACACATTTAATATCAATAAAAGATAAATCGTAGAAAGTGAAACGAAAATCGTTATTATGATATGAAGTTTTAAAAATCTTATAATTGAAAATTACTTAAAACGAAGCTAAATATTAAACTGTAGAAGCTACAAATGACACATCCATCCTGCATTTAAACCTGTAACTTTGAAATGCGTTAATCAAATTTGAATAACCTGTGACTTACAATGGACTAAACCCAGTTGATAATATCTCATAATCAAAAAACTCTGAAAAATATACTAAAAATTATACTAAATGCGCTGTAAAAGTATATGCATATATATTATATATGAATGCATGAGAAAATCAAATGGAGGCTCACAGTTCACTTTATTTTCCAGATACGTCTTAAGAACCATTTAGTCAAAAAGGGAATGAGATAAGTTAGCAGTGTTATTGGAAAACAAAACCTGATAAAAAACTGAATTATATGAAAGTACTGCAAGAAAGCGAAGAATATTCTTGGTATAATTTTATACAGAATTATTGAAATATTAAAGGCATGGAGAAAAATGAAACGATTTTAAATATTTCAAAAAATAATATATTGAAACTTCTACTAATCTGTGTTTATAATACCATCACAATAATTTTTACGTATACGGTGCAATGTATAAAAATATAAAATATGGACCTTTAACTGCCATTATACACAGCAATTATTGGAAATGCCATAATGAAATATAAATTGAATGTATTGCTTACCTTTTTCTAATAACTTCTCTTTTAGCAGAGCTGGATATCGTAATCTGTAACTCCGAAATGCTATGCCCAGGCTTGACTTTGCTCTCACAAAAATACTTTGAATACGAGGCCCACAAAAGAAATATTAAAAGAATATATCCTTACTAGGCTGGTTCCAAATGAAATCTGGTATAAAAGTTTGAAAATAATACGGCAGGTTCTAGGCACCACGTGGTGTATTTTCACCCAATAAGCTGCTTAAGAATGCACACAGGATACCAATTCCTTCCTAGGGGTGAGATTAGTTGAATGGTGAATAGCCCTAGTCCTAACAATGGATTAGCAACAAGTAATACTTACACCTCAATGCTCCTGACATGTGATAGTGAAATCCCGCGAACAATACTGGTTTCTAGTACAATCACAAATTTTTGGAATTTCGGCTGGACTGCAGATTTATAGTAAACTTGACTTTTTCCTAAAACGCTTAAATCTACTTCTGAAAGTTTAAAATATGAAACAAATTTGGTGTAACAACAGAAGCTTAAATAAGCTGAGACTATAAAATTTAGGTGTCTTATGCTGAAAAAATATTTTATTCGAGTTTGTACACACAGAAAAATGCATATAACGACCTTCTGAATTATCAACAACTTAAATTCATTTTATCCTGCCCAAGTAACACACATACGGTATTGTAGCCGAAGCTAAACCGTTTTTACGTTATATTTTCGTATGTGTTATTAGAAAATCGGTAATACATAGGTTATAATACCGTTGTGAGTAACGGAATATAAAAGTACCGAATATCCTACGTATGAATTACCGTGTACGAGCATACCGTATGTAGAAATACTGTTTCTAATACGTATGTATTACTGTTATCATACATTAAAATAACATTTTTATTACGTTAAAAATACCATTTTTCATATTTAAAAATAACTATTATCTCTCACTTCTTTATCCCCCTACCCCCGCAGCATCCTGCTCTAATCCCCTTTCAGCTTTGTTCTCGAATCCTTTTTCCAAAGGCATTTTCATGGATTTTTACTTATCATATGTTATAAATACCGTTTAAATTACCTTAAATTTACCATTTTTCATACATGAATATAACCATTCCCCCTTGTTACTTCCCTTGTGGCTTCTTGCTAATCCCCCAACAGCTTGGTACGCCAACCCCTTTACCCTCCACAGGTGGTCACCCTCAAGTCTATGGTAACCCTCTCCAGTAGTAACCGGTTTTGGTTTATTCCCGTTTGAACTCTTCCCATTTCGTCCCTTACGCTACCCTTTTTTAAAATAGTGGCATTTCATCCCTTATCCAAACTGCACCTGTACCCCACCTTTTCGCCCAACTGAGAGGGGTGCAAATGACTCCTTAGGGGATGAGTTCCCTATGAAATGGATACTTATAATTGTTTTGTAGTACCATAAATATATATGTTTATGTAGTGGTTGCTGTGCAAACCCTTAATTGATGAACAGAATCCAAAACTTTTTAATGTATTACTTTCTCTGGTATTGTAAAGTACAAAAGTATATTATAACTTAGTCAAACATTATAATTCCTATTTTTGACCGTTTTACAAGTTTGAATTTCAATTTAACGTTTTTGGGTCATATATGTGTATATATCAGTAAGTGTGTACAGTAGCATAGGCAAAGGGGGGAGGGGTTAGGAGTCATACCTCCTTTTGCTTGAAAAATTGCATAAACGAAACTTAGTATTTTCAACATTCCAAGATCCTGGTTATGTCTATGTGTCTGTAAAGGCCGTATGTGTGTCAAAGGTCTGCAAGAGCCAAAAATTCAGTTTCACTTTCACCCCACCTGACAGAGTCAATGTTTAAACCCGGCCCGAGCTCGAAGAACTTTAGAGGTGTAGAACACGATCCCTGCCTAGCTATGTTCAAAGACCATTGAATCTCGGCCTGGTCCAGCCCGAAATGATTTATATTCAAATGTGCTAAAAGTCTAAATTTGAAAGGTTTGAAAAACGCAGAGTTAGAAAAAAAAAAAAAAAAAACCTCCCGAATTTTATTGGGCTTTGTTGGGTTTTAGCGGGTATTTTCCAGAAACGATTAAACTTGGATTTCCTCATATTTGCTGTACCTAAATTTACCAGTGAAAACTGGGGTACATTTGTGGAAAATGTTGAGTGCAAATTTGTAAAATTAATTATGTAACTAGTTTTCAAAATTTTCTTCAAACTCAGACCAAGTTCGGGAACTGGAACTTGCGAGCCAAACCGGTAAAAATCTGAAATTTTGGCCCTTGCGAGTAATTAAAAAAATATTACATCCGATTTTTTTAGCCATTTTTATACGAAATCCATATTGAAACTTTTAAATTCAGAAAAGAAAAAAAATAAATAATTTAGTAGTTATGAAATAGTTAAATAATTTAGTAGTTCTGAAATAAATAAATAATTTAGTAGTTATGAAAAATAAAACATAATGGTGAAATTTTAATTATGAAAATGATGAGTTCATATTACTTGATAAAATAACTCAAAAAATGACCGAAATATTGCGATCAAGATAATTTAGAAATTGCTTATAAATAATTAAACAATAAAACAGAAATTTAAATGAATAAAAAATCACCTAAAGTTATCGTTTAAATTAAAGAAAAATTAATAGCCTGCAGTCTTAATAATAATAAAAGCAGAATTTTATATCAAATGGTCATTCAACTTAGAAATACAAAAAAATGAAATGTCAATATCAGAAAATTTGAAAACAAAGAGAATGACACGCAAAATCGGAAATAATTGCTGATTTCAGTCAAAAACAAGACCTGAAAAATTCTAGAATGATCAAGTAGGAAAAGGAATTTAAAATTGCCTTAAAAATATTTAAGTGCTTCAAGGTAAGTGAAATTTTTAGGATGTCCTGAAAAATTGAAAAACAAATGAAATTTAGGATGTTATGAAATGCCTATAATGGAAAGCAGTGGTAAAATTTTAACAAAGTTAGAAAATAATTAGTCACTATAAATGTTTAAAAATATTCAGAAAATGAACTGGAAATAAAATTTGGAAAACTCTAAAAGTTGAAAAAATAAAGGATACTGACAATGTCTTAAAAAACTTTAAATTAGAAAATGTTAAGAAAATACCTGAAATAAGAAAAACCAAATACCAGAAACTAGAAAATAGTACTAATAAATGCAACCATAAAGGAGAAGATAGTACTAATAAATGCATAAACAATATTACCTCTATAAAACGTATAAATATTTATGAATTTTTGCCAGTATTTTCAGATGAAAATTTATAGTTTTTTATTTTGTGGGCAAATCTTTTGAATCTCCACTGATAATATTTGCAAATAAGTCACCAAGTTTGCCAAATTGATCGCCAAGCCTTACACACAGACGAAGAGAGGAGCTTTTCTTATATATGAATGACTGATGGTGAATTTTCTGTCCTTAAAATACAAAAACTATTACACAAGTATCCTCTCTCGTGAATGGAACAAATTAGATCCACAAGAATGACGTTAGCAAATTTGTCGCATAATATTGTATGAAAAGTGAACATATTTCCAGATAGTTTATATTTATTTTATTTTTATGTAATATTTTTTATAAATTTATTAAAAAAGGTGCAATATCCTGAGAATGGTTCACGCTAGCCTTCTAAAGTTTATGCCGTTTTCACTTTCCCTGCAATACATGGTAATGTATAGGGAAAGTATTGGAATCATGTCGAAAATCGCAACTCGGATTTTCGACGGATCTACACGTTTCGATACCTCTAGAATACGAAAAAACTATTTTTAGCTTGACGTCTGTGTATGTGTCTATCTGTATGTCAGTGTGTCTGTCTGTCTGTGTGCCTGTGTGTCTGTCAGTAGTAAAGGAAAGCCGGTTCTGCTGCGAAGGCGGAGCGCGGAGCAAATGGCCGCCATCTTGAATTCCATGATCCTGGACGGGGGTGTAAAAGGGGGTAAATGAAAAAAAGTGGGGGTAAAAATTTTGTCGGGTGGAAACGATGTCGTAGTCTTGTACAAGGGGTTAAGGGGGAAATTAATTTTTTGGACGAGATTTTTTCTAAGTACGGAAGAAACTTTTTTTAGGGTGGCAACACCTCCGCTTCTGCGGCGAAGGCGGCGCAGTGCCATCAGCGCCTCCTAACGCTGAAAAGTGGAACTATCGGGGATGGAACTTAGAAATATTTTTTTGTTTGGCTTGCCATAGCAACACCTGTATGGGAGAAACTTTTTTCGAGGTGGCAACACCGTCGGTGGCGGTATGGAACCATCAGCGCCCCCTAGCGGCAGAAAGGATGTGTCTGTATGCCTGTGTGTCTGTCTGTCTGTGTGTCTGTCTGTGCAATGTATGTATCCACTTTAACTCAAAAACCAATGGACCGAATTTCATAAAATTCGGTAGGTAAGTCACTTGTATGTGACCATGGTGCTGATTAGTTTTAGGTACTATTCGAAATAAACCAACCCGCCTTTTTTTGCGAAATGGCCCTCATAAATTGCCTGTATCCACTGTAACTGAAAAACTGGATCTACACGTTTCGAGACCTCTAATATACGAAAAAACTATTTTTAGCGTGACGTCTGTGTGTGTGTCTGTCTGTACAGATTTTGTATCCACTCTAACTAAAAAATTAATAGATCGAATTTCATAAAATTGGGTAGGTAAGTCACTTGTGGGCAAATCTGGTGCTGATTGGTTTTGGGTATGATTCGGGATAAAAGAACCCCCATATTTTTGCGAAATGGCCAGTGAGAGTTTTATCCACTCTAGCTGAAAATTTAATGGACCTAATTCCACAAAATTTCGTAGATAAGTCGCTTGTGGGTCACACTGGTGCTGATTATATTTTGGTACAATTCGGAAAAAAATAACCTGCCTTTTTTTGCAAAATGACCCTCAAAAATCGACAAAATCTAAAATAAAAACTACCTATGCTGAAATATATACATTAAATGCTTGTTTTAAACGTAATTTTTAATGATGGAAAGAATAAGACCAACCCCATTACACCAGGACTAGCCGTTCTCGAGATATTTTAGTGTTTTCGCATTTTCTCTATGCCACCTTTGAAAATAAAACCACTTAATAATTGAGAAAGAAAAGTGAATAAAATTTAATTAAAATAATCTGATGTCGGCAACACATGACTTTCCTTATATGTTTGAATATATCTATTAAAGGGTTTGTTTTATACGTAATTTTTAACGTAGAAAAGAATAAGACCAAATTCATTACACTAGGACTAGCCGTTCTCGAGATATTTTTTTTTTCTCTTCGTCTCCTTTGAAAATGAGTCCAGTTGCAAAATAAGAACGAAAATTGAATTAATAGTGAATAAAATTTAATTAAAATAAGAGAATGTGTATATAAGTCTGCAGGGAAAGTCATGTGCTGCCCACATCAGATTTTTACTTTCCCTGCAATACATGGTAATGTATAGGGAAAGTATGGGAATCATGCCGAAAATCGCCAACTCGAGTTTTCGACGAATCTACACGTTTCGGTGCCTCTAAAATACGAAAAAACTATTTTTAGCGTAACGTCTGTGTGTGTGTCTCTGTGTCTGTCTGTGCAGATTTTGTATCCACTCTTACTCAAAAACTAATGGACCGAATATCACAAAATTTGGTAAGTCACTTGTGGGCGAATCTGGTGCTGATTCGTTTTGGGTATGATTCGTGATAAAAACACCCGCCTTTTTTTGCGAAATGGCCCACACACATTTTATCCACTCTAGCTGAAAAATTAATGTTACGAATTCCACAAAAATCGGTTAAAAAGTTACTTGTGGGATATCCTGGTGCTGAATAGATTTTGGTATGATTTGGAAAAAAATAACCTGCCTTTTTTTGCGAAATGGCCTTCAAAAATCGTCAAAATCTAAAATAAATACATACGTATGCTCAAATATACACATTAAATGCTTGTTTTATACGTAATTTTTAACGATGGAAAGAATAAGACCAACCCCATTACACTAGGACTAGCCTTTTTCGAGATATTTTAGTGATTTCGTATTTTCTCTATGCCACCTTTGAAAAAAATGTGATGTGGGCAACACATGACTTTCCTTATATAATGTAATGAATTTACTATGTTTACATTAAAAAAATAGGTTTTTCTTATAATAGATACTAATATTCTTTCCAAGATATTGAATTTTCGACAATTAGTTGCCAATTTCCTTGATTTAGGGTTATTTTTATTCATTTGGCGAGATTTTCGTTAATTTGGCAAGATTTCAAAAAGTCGCCAAGTTGGCGACATTCCGCCAAATTTTTCGCCAAAATTTCGCCAAGCGGTATGCACTAAGAAATAAGTTATTCTTACAGCAGATAAATGACTATTGGCGTTCAAATACAAAAGTATTACTCAAAGTATCTTTTGTCATGAATGGAACGAGCTAGATCCACGAGAATGATGTTACTCAATTTATCGCATGGTGTTACATATGGAAAGTGAACATGTTTCTCAATAGGAAATATTTTTTTTATTTTATATGACTTTTTGATAATTTTTTGAAAAATGCACAATATCTCGAGAACGGTTCATGTTAGCGTTCTAAAATTTAAGTCAATCGTTTTCTAATGAAAAGTAACATAAGAAATGTCTATTTGCGTAACTTTATTAGTGGTTTTGATTTTTTGACGATTTTTTCAAAATTTCATTTGAAAATTTAGGGGGGTTGTGAACATTCGATTGTGTATAAAAACAATAGGCTTCCAGTGTTTATGAATTGTGATTTTTGTACCAAATTTGGTTCAAATCGGTAAATTCGTTCGTCAGTTGTCGTCTCCACAGTCTCATTGACACACACACACACACACAGACATCACTTCAAAAATGTTTGATTCGTGATCAGGGATGCTTGAAACGTGCTCTCCCGTCGAAAACTCGAAATCGAATTTTCGACTCCGTCACAATACTTTCCTTATACATTATGTATATAAGAAAATTAATAAATCCACTTAATAAATGAGAACGAAAAGTGAATTAATTTCAATTAAAATAATCTGATGTCGACAGCACATGACTTTCCTTATATAATGCAATGAATTTACTACTTTTAGAGTAAAAAAAACATGTTTTTCTTATTGTAGATACTTATATTCTATCCAACATATTGAATTTTCTACAATTAGTCGTCATTTTCATTGATTTAGCGTCATTTTTATCAATTTAGCGCGATTTTTGTTATTTTGGCAAGAATTAAAAATGTCGCCAAGTAGGCGACATACCGCTATATTCGTCGCCAAAATTTCGCCAAGCGTTATGAACGGAGAAATAAGTTATTCTTACAGCAGATAAATGACTATTGGCGTTCAAATACAAAAGTATTACTCAAAGTATCTTTTTTCATGAATGGAACGAGCTAGATCCACTAGAATGATGTCACCAAATTTATCGAATGGTATTACATATGAAAAGTGAACATGTTTCACAATAGGAAAAATTTTTTTTTTATTTTATATAACTTTTTGATAATTTTTTTTAAAAATGTACAATATCTTGAGAACGGTTCATGTTAGCGTTCTAAAATTTATGTCAATCGTTTTCTAATGATAAATTACATAAGAAATGTCTATTTGCGTAAGTTTATTAGCGGTTTTGATTTTTTGACGATTTTTTCAAAATTTCACTCGAAAATTTAGGGTAGTTCTGAACATTCGATTGCATATAAAAACAATAGGCTTTCAGTGTTTATGGATTGTGATTGTTGTACCAAATTTCATTCGAATCGGTTCATCCGTCCGTCAGTTATCGTCTCCACAGTCTCACTGACACACACACACACACACATACTTTCACACACACACCAACATCACTTCAAAAATGTTTGATTCGTGATCAGGGACGCTTGAAACGTGCTCTCCCGTCGAAAACTCGAATTTTCCACCCCGTCACAATACTTTCCTTATACATTGTGTATATAAGGAAAGTAATAAAGAGAGCGTGGTTATAAGTCTGCAGGGAAAGTCATGTGCTGTCCACATCACATTTTTAACACTTTACAACAAAGTTGAAAAGTGTTTATGACTTTGTTCATTCTGTCTGTCTGTCTGTCTGTCTGTCTGTCTGTCTGTCTGTCTGTCTGTCCGTTAGCACGATAACTGCCGTAAAAATGACTTAATCAAAATGAAATTTTAGTATGTTGTTCAGACGGTCTGTAGGACCTATGGGAATATAAATAAATAATATCACACAATTAGTTTTGGATTGAACCCGGGTTGAAAAAATGAAATACATTGAGCCCTATGGGACCTAATTTTTCTAACATTTTTTAAGCGGATTTAAAATTCACAAATTGCTTCGAAAATTTTAGGTAATAGTCAAATTGTTCCATAAAATATATAAAAAAAAATTCAGCTAAATATATTCAGTAGTTTTTTAAATAAAAATTAAAATAATAATTACACATCTTATATGAAACGATCACGTGACCATGATATGAAACGATCACATGACCCACTTCAAAATGATATATGGCATACATCTTGTTTCAAATTCGTGATTTTTTAAAGTTCTTTTTAATTCATATTGAGTGTTGTATCCATCCTAAAACTACTTTATTTCTGCTTAAATTCTGTGCATCTACATACTAAAACAACACAATGACAATATATTTGAGTTTAAATTCTCATTCAAATTTGATTATTTCTACAACTAAGCCTATTTTTCACCTATGTAAAATGTAAACAGCAAAAGATGTAGAATGAGTTGTATTAGAATTACTGTATTTCTTTAACACAAAATAATTCAGTCCATGGAGTCTGCATGGCTGATATGAATGAAATATTACTTGATTTTATAAACAGAAGGACGATTTTTTTCAAAGAAGTTTTAAGCATAAAGTTTATGAATTGTAGCTCCATGGTCTTAATTTTTAAATAAAATAAATTATTATAGTATTGTGATGAATGAAATGGAGAAAGTTATGAATGAAATCCTGCTTTTATAGAGAGATCCAGGCGTGTTATTTTTTCTATGACGTCATTTGAATTAATTTCAGTTGTTTTCGATGAAGTTTTCAAATATAATAAATTATCGTAATATTATGATAGATTCAAAAATATTACCGTGGAATGTATTGCATTTTAGAGATATTTAAACCACGCAATTTATATTTCAATGCCGTCATTTGAATGAAGTTCATTTTTTTCAATGAAGGTTTAAGTTTTCAAATATAATAAATCAATGTAGTATTGTGATAAGTTTTAAAATATTACCGAGGAATGTGTTGCATTTTCGACTTTTTTAAATAAAATTGCATTGAAGTTTGAAAGTGTTTCATAATCAATGCTTTAAGCATGATTGATCTTTCTTGTTTTTATTGTAAAAATAGTAATTTCATTGCATTATGTAAGGAAAGTCATGTGTTGCCCACATCAGATTTTTTAAAAGGTGTCAGTAAATTCATTGGTTATTTTTTTGGCACAGATTATTGTCTTATTAACACTTTACAACAAAGTTGAAAAGTGTTTATGACTTTGTTCATTCTGTCTGTCTGTCTGTCTGTCTGTCCGTTAGCACGATAACTGCCGTAAAAATGAGTTTATCAAAATGAAATTTTAGTATGTTGTTCAGATGGGGACCTATGGGAATATAAATAAATAATATCACCCAATTAGTTTTTTATTGAACCCGGGTTGAAAAAATGAAATACATTGAACCCTATGGGACCTAATTTTTCAAACATTTTTTAAGTAAATTTAAAATTCACGAATTGCTTCGAAATTTTTAGGAAATATTCACATTATCCCATAGAATATATATAAAAAAATTCAGTAAAATATGTTAAGTAGTTTTTTAATTAAAAAAATTATTTAATATAGGGAAAAAAACAAATTCAATTAAATTCTGACTTTGGGAAATCTTCCAGAAAGAAAAGAGAGAGATATTATATAATAAATATCTCTCCATTTGTTTAAACGTTTAGCATATGGGAGTGGCTTCATATTTTGAAATAAATTTGGTAGATAACAATTTTTCATTTTTTTAAAATTTTATATAACTCTTCATGATAAATTTAATTGATGGCATTTTAAATGCACTTTCCTACGTCCTAGAGAGTTAAAATTTGGTACACAGCTTAAATTTGTTGAACATTTTATTCGACAAAAATTTGATGGATCTTTAAATATAGATCATACATTTTTTTCGAAATGGCCTGAAAATAATCCCCGTTCACTTCTATAAATCATTGGTGTAATATTGTTAAAAATTCTGATGTGGACAGCACATGTCTTTCTCTGCAGACTCATATTCGTTCTCTTTATTTATTCAATGATAATTTGAGTTTATCTGCACAACATAAGTATTTTAAATGACATTGAATTTACACGTTAAACTTAAATTTGGTTCTCATTTGATAGCTGGACTTATTGTCAAAGGTGGCGTAGCGAAAACGCGAAAAAACTAGAATATCTCAAGAACGGCTAGTCCTAGAGTAATGGGGTTAGTCTTATTCTTTTTGTTGTCAAAAATCACATATAAAATAGGAATTTAATTGATATAATTGAGCACACGTAGTCTTTTATTTTTATATATAACGATTTTTGCTGGCCAGTTCGCAAAAATAGCCCGTTCCTTTTTCCTTAATCGTAGTAGAATAACCTACAAATGATTTATATACAAAATTTTGTTAAATTTGGTATATAAATCACTTGTAGGTTATTGAAATATTATACTCCAAATTTTGTTAAATTTGGTTCATTAGTTTTTAGCTAGAGTGGATAAAGGCAATTTCTGCGGCCATTTCGCAAAGAATGCAGATTCTTTTATTACGAATCGTACTATAATCTAATGAACATCAGGATTTCCCACAAAAAACATACCTACCAAATTGTATGAAATTCGGTCCATTAGTTTTTCAATTAGAGTGGATGTAATATCCACACAGACACACAGAAACATACACAGATACACCCTTACACACATAGACGTCTTCCTAAAAGTAGTTTTTTCGTGTTCTAGAAGTCCCAAAACGTGTAGATCCTTTGAAAATTCGAGTTCCGATCTTCGGCACGATTCCAATACTTTGAGTACATACACATACACATATATATTATCTATGTATTATCTATGTATCTAAATTCCGTGCCTATGCAATTACAATAGTTGTGATTTTAAATGATCCCTAAACTTTTATTATTTCTTCAAGGAAGCCTAATTTTAACATATGCAGAATGCAAATATCTCAAGCGATTGTAAGATGAATTACATTGCTGAATTTTTTTCACACAAAATTATTTAGCTCTGGAGTCTGGAATACAAGTTATATGAATGAAATATTCATTGATTTTGCATAAAGAATCAGATGATTTATATTTCAATACAGTTTTAAATATTTAAGTATAATAAATTACTGTAGTACTGTGATAATGTAAAAGATATTACCACTGAATGAATCACATTTTAGAAATTTTTAAATGAAATTACATTTCAGTTGGAAAGTGTTTCATAATCAATGCTTATGCATGATTGATCTTTCTTGTTAATACAAAAATTTGTCATTTCTTCAATAGCTTTAGACGAAAATATGTTCACCGGCAATACACAGAGCAAATCAGTGACTGCCACAAAAATATAAGTAAAATCATAGTTCAGCTAAAAATCTATGGAGAGTGTCAAGGAAAGTCATGGATCAGACAAATAACTCAAGAAATATTAGAGTAATCATATATTTTGTATGCAGATGTATATCAAGCCCCAATGACGCAACACTATGATACAACTTTCATGGGGTTGAACACTTCTCAAACTGTGAGCTATTTAATTTCTTGGCAAAGAAAAGGGGAGGAAAAGTCAAATATAAAGTTGTAATGCGTTACAAAATTAGTACAAATCATTTTCGTCCTCCGCCCCCCCCCCCTAAAAAGTAAAAGCTATATCTTTAAATAACATTATTAAAGAGTTAATATTATTTGTTTTCATGTAAAAGTCTAAACGCAGATACATTGGGAAGAAGGCGAAAACATCTTACAAAACGTGTGCAAGTTATTAAATCGTTGTTGAACGTAAGCATTTATATTTTGTTTATAATAAAGGCAATTTTATCAATTCGTTTCATAGGAGGCGACGGGGGGGGGGGGGGGTAGTTAGCATACACCTCTTTTCAGTCTCACTAATTTTGCAATACTGTACAACTCTGTAATTGACTTTTTCCCTTTTTTAACACTTTACAACAAAGTTGAAAAGTGTTTATGACTTTGCTCATTCTGTCTGTCTGTCTGTCCGTTAGCACGATAACTGCCGTAAAAATGACTTAATCAAAATGAAATTTTAGTATGTTGTTCAGACGGTCTGTAGGACCTATGGGAATATAAATGAATAATATCACACAATTAGTTTTGGATTGAACCTGGGTTGAAAAAATGAAATACATTGAGCCCTATGGGACCTAATTTTTCTAACATTTTTTAAGCGGATTTAAAATTCGCAAATTGCTTCGAAAATTTTAGATAATAGTCAAATTGTTCCATAAAATATATAAAAAAAAAATTCAGCTAAATATATTCAGTAGTTTTTTAAATAAAAATTAAAATAATAATTACACATCTTATATGAAACGATCACGTGACCATGATATGAAACGATCACATGACCCACTTCAAAATGAGATATGGCATCCATCTTGTTTCAAATTCGTGATTTTTTAAAGTTCTTTTTAATTCATATTGAGTGTTGTATCCATCCTAAAACTACTTTATTTCTGCTTAAATTCTGTGCATCTACATACTAAAACAACACAATGACAATATATTTGAGTTTAAATTCTCATTCAAATTTGATTATTTCTACAATTAAGCCTATTTTTCACCTATGTAAAATGTAAACAGCAAAATATGTAGAATGAGTTGTATTAGAATTACTGTATTTCTTTAACACAAAATAATTCAGTCCATGGAGTCTGCATGGCTGATATGAATGAAACATTAATTGATTTTATAAACAGAAGGACGATATTTTTCGATGAAGTTTTAAGCATAAAGTTTATGAATTGTAGCTCCATGGTCTTAATTTTTAAATAAAATAAATTATTATAGTATTGTGATGAATGAAATGGAGAAAGTTATGAATGAAATCCTGCTTTTATAGAGAGATCCAGGCGTGTTATTTTTTCTATGACGTCATTTGAATTAATTTCAGTTGTTTTCGATGAAGTTTTCAAATATAATAAATTATCGTAGTATTATGATAGATTTAAAAATATTACCGTGGAATGTATTGCATTTTAGAGATATTTAAACCACGCAATTTATATTTCAATGCCGTCTTTTGAATGAAGTTCATTTTTTTCAATGAAGGTTTAAGTTTTCAAATATAATAAATCAATGTAGTATCGTGATAAGTTTTAAAATATTACCGAGGAATGTATTGCATTTTCGACTTTTTTAAATAAAATTGCATTGAAGTTGGAAAGTGTTTCATAATCAATGCTTTAAGCATGATTGATCTTTCTTGTTTAATAGAAAGAGAGATAGTCCTCTGTAGTCCACGAAAATTATCCCAGCGTACAGTTTCCTATATGCGACGTTTAAAATCGATTTTATTATTATAATATATCAAGTAGCAAAATGAGGTGATAAATTATGAGTAGAATCAGGGCTAGTAAACTGATCGTGAATTTTAAATAGTAATTGCCATTGTGATAACTCGCCATTTTTGCATGTTGTCCGGTGTTATCTGAAAGTAAATTGATTAACATAATTATATACACTTAGCACAATAAAGAGACATGAATTTGCTCAAACTAAAATTTTATTAAAATATTATTTATGTTAACTACTAGCATTATTAAATTTACCATTACTTCTCGATATTTACAAATTATCAGTTCTTATACTATTATGGAATAATCTGCTTAAATACAACTAGTGTGCATATTACACAACACTTTGGGATTTCAGTAAATTGTCCTTTGGATTTCAAATCGAAATGAATCTTTTGATCTGAACAATTTCCTCGTGCCCTTTTTTTTCAATGCAAGACAAACGTTCGTTTTAAAAGTCGTTATTTGCAAATGTATATCACATATCGTAGTATACTTAAAAAGAAAATATTAAGAATGCTTAAATTCTGTGCATCTACATACTGAAACAACGCAATTACAATATATTTGAGTTTAAATGATCATCCAACATTTATTATTTCTACAACGAAGCCTAATTTTCATTTATGGAGAATGTGAATACTAAAAGATGTAGAATGAGTTGTATAATAATTGCTGCATTTCTTTAAACGCAAAATTATTTAGCTCATAGAGTCTACAATATAGCTGATATGAATAAAATATTCATTGATTTTACACGGAGAAGCAGACGTGTTTTTCAATGAAGTTTTAGGCATGGAGTTTAATTATTTGTACCTCCGTGGTCTTAAGTTTTTAAATAAAATAAATTATTATACATGAATGAAATTAATAGAAAAATATTTGTGAATGAAATGATGCTTTTATAGAGTTAGCCAGGCGTGTTGTATTTCGATGACTTCATTTGAATGAAGTTCATTTGTTTTCGATGAAGTTTTAAAATGCAATAAATTATTGTAGTATTGTGATAATTTTAAGAATAATACCGAGGAATGTATCGCATTTTAGATCTGTTTAATCCAAGCAAATTTTATTTCAATGCCGTCGTTTGAATGAAGTTCATTTTTCTCAATGGAGTTTTAAGTTTTCAAATATAATAAATTAATGTATTATTGTGATAATTTTTAAAATATTATCGAGGAATGTATCACATTTTAGGGACGTTTAAATAAAATTGCATTGAAATTGAAAAGTGTTTCATAATCAATGCTTTTTGCAGGATTGATCTTTCATGTTTTTTCAATGCAAGACAAACGTTCGTCCTAAAACTCGTTATTTGAAAATATCTATCACATATCGTAGTATCCTTAAAAAATATATATATTTTTATGACTTTGTTGCTCTATTATTATCGCAAAGAAATCATAAGAGCTTCCAACCATAATTCGAAGCGCAGATCTCCGCTTAACTCTTTAACGTCTTTATTCATTTGGCACTTAAACAACAATTTTAACTTCCGTAGATGAAGTAAATTATAATATGGAAGTAATAAATATTGAAATCATATTTTAATATAAAACATCCAATACAGAATGAAGACTTATGCAATGTTAATCCTTTTATTGAACACATTTATTCAAAACATTTAAATTACAGCAAATCTTTAGTTTCAAAGGAACCAGTTCATCAGAAAAATACTATTTACACATTTTCACAACTGTTAAAATTAGGGTTGGGGAGTCAGTACGTATATCAAGCCTTTTAATGGAAATATTACATGATCGTAAATGTTATATGATTATGGCAAACACTATTGTGTGCTAAATTGCGAGTTTGCATGGAGTCCCATAACACTATTATGAAATCAGATCCATTTCTATCCATATTTAAGTCCAGACAAGCACATTTTTTTTCACTAAAATATATTTCTATGTTAATCTATATTTTATTAAAGTATTAATATTTCATATCAATAGTTCTTAATTGAATTTTGTGTTTTTACTTTCCCTACATACATAGTATAAAATATAGGGAAAGCGTTGTGCCAGGGTCGAAAATTGGAGGAAGAGGACGTTCCAAATATCCCTGAACTCGAATCCAACGTTTATGAGGTGATGTTTGTGGATGCATGTGCATCCGTGAGGCTGAGGATGCGATATTTCAAGACCGAATAGAGTGTTTCAAACGAATTTCTGTAGGATAATGACGGTTCCATGAATGCTGGAATCCTGTTGATTCAAAAGTTCAGAAAATTCAAAAGTTCAGAAATCAAAAGTTCAGAAGATCCCAAAAGTTTAGCATGAATGTTTGAATATTTCAGGAGATTAAGTAACGTTAAATAAATAATTAATTTACATGTAATTTTTTATAATAAAACGAACGACATTTTGAAATAACACACATTTCCCAAAAATGTATGTAAAATACACATAAAAATAAACAGTAGTAATTACTATCATTTGGTGGAATATCGCTCATTTGGCGAGTTTTTTAATGGGGTGCCAAATGGCTTAAATGTCCCCAAATTGGCAAAACTGATGCTAAAGTTACAAAAAAGACACCAAATGAGAATAACAATTAACATATTTTAATGTAATAGAATATATTGCTTTGATTGTTAGCACTATTTCCAATTGTCAAGTTATATTTGCTCGAAATGTAAATTTATTGGGTATTTTAACATGTTGTTATCCAGAAGAGTCATAAAATATCAGTCTACTTTTAATCGTTCAAAATATTCTGCCGTTGATCGCCATCAACATTATTTCGCATTGATACAAATAAGCACTTGCATTATGTAAGGAAAGTCATGTGCAACCCTCATCAGTTTTTTAATTCATTATCCAGAAACTGTTAAATTATAAATATTCTAAAATATAATTATTCAAAAAAATTTCTTTTGCTTCGGTTTACATTTTTTCGACTCTGACTCCACCATCCTGGTTACAAAATAACAGTTTAGCAGAGAAAAAGAAATCAGTTCTCTTTCAACATCGTTTTAAAAAATATGGAATGCCGCTGACTAATCCTAGAATGACCACAATGATGAGCGTCGCCAATGTAATCCATATTGCTTCAGAGGCGAGATTGTTAAGTATGAGGTACAGAAGCAGTCCAGCAAAAATTATCAAGAGCACGATGAATAAAGTAGCCTCAGCCAGGCCATTCCGGCCAAATCTATTCGTCACAGGGTTGATTTCATGAATATTCCTTCTGTAAAAAAGAAATAAGATTAGCGCTGCTGTATTTTAAAAATCCACCGTCAATAACACCAACATTGCATAGAAATACACACTTTTGTAACAGGTTATATTTGTATCATAATTATGTTTGTATCAAATTAGCAGACGATAGACCAACTGTATGCTATTTTTTCGCAATCAGCAATTGAAAAAAAATATATATGTTCAATTTAGTTTAAAAGAAAGTTTAACAAGCACATGGTACTTATTGAGAAAGACGTAAGACTCTAATTGTAAAAAAAATGTCTTACAGAATAAAAGAATATATTTTTGCTTATGTGTGAATGTCGTCGTCTGTAATGAAAAATTGAAGAGTCTGGCAACTGTGAAATTTACTACAGAAGTACCGTCCCTTAATGTGCACCTCTGAGTATTTTTTTAAATTTCAATAAATTTAAAAGTTACGAATTTTAAGGTAAAAATAGTAACCATTATCCGCCCATCTTTCGGCAAATTAAATCTATACTTTCTTTGTAGCTGCAGGCCATCTTTCAGAGCAGATATTTCGTCTAAATCGCAAATGTGTCATTTCGACGAGAAACTGCTAATTACAACCTAATTGCATTAAAGTTATGAATTTTCTAACTTTGCGAATATTAAAGATTTTAGCCTAACATTTAAAATTCGGTATTATAATACAATTATGAGTATTGTGCTATAATTTGATTTAAATTGGAAGAAAATTCGCCGTGATAACAATAATTACTTGAATTTTATAGGGGAAAGGGAGGGGGTTAAGCAACAATTTTCTTTTCTGCGTCTTCATGTATTTTTATTATACGATTCTCATAACCATTGGCGATCGAGTGCTTATTTAATGCGTATAAATTCCCATTAATTGTTCTATTTTATTTCGTTGCATAGAGTTCCATATATCTATTACTACAGCCAAGCAAGAAAAATATTTCACAATACTACTATTAAATACTGTTGTTTCTGTTAAAAGATTTTTCTCTTTAAATTAGTTGATCTCTTTAATACACATGGCACTGACAGTGATATTTTTTATTTTGATTCCTACCAATTTAAACAAGAAATTGTTATAATGTACTTGACATATGTAATATTTAGAAATCTTGTATTTTAAATTCCCTATTTTTGTGTTTTGTGGTAATTCGATTTGATATGTTCTCTTAAATCTAATATATAAATAATAATATATGTTTAAAAAAATTCCAAATGAGTCTTTATATCATGTATCATTTATGAATTTTAATTTTCTCGCTAATTTGAAATGTCCACAATTCTAAACTTCGGCAAAAGTATAATTTGATATATTCCCTTTCTACTAAAAGAGTTATTATTCTACTATTGGATTTTCCATGCATTTTTAATGAAAAGTATAAAAGTTGACGTTTTGAATTTCGAAGGCAAAGGGAAACTGGAGGTCGCTTTTCGTATGATGTCACAACCGGAGTGGTGCTATAGGGAGCAGTGATTCATTTCCGTATTTAATAACATGCTTTTCGAAACAGACATTTCTAGTTAATTTTAATCAGAAGTTTCCATTCTAAATCTCGGTCAATGCCCGGTACATTATCTAGTTTTAAAATAAATGAATATTACTGAATGAAAATCAGTACATGACTATAGACAGGGCACACTAATAAATATGCAGATTTTTTTAAGCACCCTTTTAAAAGTGTTTTATATAAATTATGAGTAGAAACCCATTTTAAATTTTGTTGGAAAAGTTATTTTAATATATCGTGATGAGCAAGAAACGTATTATTAAATATATGGTTAACCTTTTGAAAAATAATAAACTTATTTATTTATTTCAAATTAAACTAAACCATAAGAAACATCTTTATTCCTAATTAATCTAATTAAAAATTATTTGAAGAACAAAGGCATTAATTGCTAGTTCACACCAAAAATAAATTTAATATAGTTATTCTTTGTAAGTTTATTCTCATTTTGTTTTATTTGAATTTATTCCCCATTTTAATAATTAAATACGAAGGAAATAAAAAAAAAATTCTATAAATAGAACAAATGTTGATTAAACCTCAAAGCAACACAAAATTGTCTCCAAGTAGCTTATTCATTGGTCAATGTTTGATATTTTATTATTTCGAATCTGGACTTCGAAAATTTATGTATATTTTAATTTTTTTATTTATTAAGGAACTACATTTAAAATATTTGAAGTAAAAAAGATTAAACTGCATTAAATAGATAAAATGTATACAATCTGAAGAACCGCAAAACCGGTCCATGGCTGTCGTTATCTGCCTTGGGGGCAATACAAGCACTTTCTACAAGGTTTAACAAAAGCTTAAAGATACAGAAATTAACAATAAATGTTATGTACCTTCTATAATTCCTGACTAGCATACGAGGAAAATTTCTTGTAAGATGTGTTGTGGAAGTGTATTGCGGATATACGTTAGTAATGCAATTTCTGATTCCATAGCCTGGAACAACAGAATTCCTTTCTTCGTTCCTTGAAGGATGGCCGGAGGAAGGTGGAAAGTCATTCTTCTGCATTTTCAGAACCATTGGTCTAGAATTTTCCATTTGGCTGGCAATATTCACAGAAGATGTTTCCCAGGATGTATCATCTCCAATGACGGCTGTAACATCGGAATTTCCGTCATCTGAAGATTGGTTACTAGCCATCGAATGCTCGCATCTTGTTCTGTCATCATCGTTGTCTCCTTGCGGAATAGATGATGATAATTCAGCTGTAATTTCTATTGCTACAAAATTATTTACACCAACTACCGGGATACCACCAGAATCTGAAGAAGTTGTTGATTTTGGTAAGACGATAGTTTCATTATATTTTGAAAGCTCTACAGATGAATTCTTTGCGAGCACTTCAGGAGCATCATCTCTGAAAATAGAGTTGCTGTTAAGAATGACAGTGCTATTTCGACAAATATTTTTGGAGTTACCAAATGACACCTCGTCTCCTATAACAATTGTGATATTATATTCTTTATTGTCAGAGGGTTCGGATATTGAAGCCAGGCATTCCGTTATTTTCACTTTATCACAACTGGATTTTGTTATATCTGGCAGCTGAGTTGCTACGTTTTTCGTGATATTCAGCGAATTCTCAGCATAGCCTGGAGATGGGGTGGGAGGGATAGTTTCGTCATGGTGTGAAATCTTTGCTGATGCATTCATTGTGGCCAACGGAGAAAATTTATCTATCGAACTGTTGCTGCTACCAGAATTATTATTTTGAAAATCGGAAGTCGATGACACGCTTATAGATTTGTTAAACATATCTGAAAATATAAAAACAGAAATTGAGTATATAACTATAAAATACAATCTCTTAAATATTAGATCTATTGTCTTCAATAATATTTTATGAAATAAAATAATTATAATAAAATGTCTGACATGATTTCAGAGTTTCCAGAAAATTAAATAAAAGTATTTCTAAATACATTTTTGTAGTCTCAAACGTAAAAATAATTATAAGTAAAATTTGTTACATACTCTATCTCAATAGAATAAGATTTTTTGTTCCATAGGTGCGCATATATTTTATATATGTTCAAAAGTCATAATGTATTCATACGAAGTATTGTTTTCCGGCATTGAGTAGTTAGAACGTCACAGTTGTCGAGCATTTTTCACAGTATCAAAATTTATCTTCCTGTGAAGAAATACTTGTGTTGAACGCATCGTATTTTTTATTACTTTTAACTTACCCTTTTTCATGTCCCCACCTCACGCACACTTTTATCGAATTTTAAAAAATATAATTTTCGTATACAGTGGTTTCACAATAAGGCATTGTAATCTATAGGGAAAGTATTAACGCCATATCGAAATTCGCAACTCGAGTTGTCGACGAATCTCAAGGATTCGAGCACTTTAGAACCCTAAAAACGATTTGTAGCTCGAAGTTTGTGTGTGCGACTGTGTACCTGTCTGTCTGTCTACGATAAATACATCCACTCTTACTGAAAAACTGATTGATAAAATTTCCCAAAATTTGGTAGAGTTACTTGTGCTGTTTGGTATGGTTACTTGTGTGTAACTCTTTTGCTGATAATAATTTGGTATGAAACGAAATAAAAAAGACTGTATTTTTTTTTTTTTTTTTTTTTTTTGCGAAATGACCTGAAAATTTTTCAAATTAAAATGCCTGTTAGAAATAAGACCCGTATAGTGATCGGACTTGAAATGTTTTTTTACAAACCTCAATTTACATGTTTACAGAACTATGAAATACTACAGTCTAATGCTTGAATTTGAAACGGATTTTGATATTCAGAACTTTTATTACGTTAGTGTCATATGTAGGGAACAATAGCCGTTTCTTTCGTGTAAAGCAAGAGTAGAAGAATGTGTGTCGTCCATTTTCTATAGTAAAATCAATAAATGTTCTTTAAAGACTAACTCGATAGAGAATGTTCATAAATAGATACCGACACTGGTTTATACAAATGGAAGTAAATTATATACAATAGGAACGTCAGAAATGAAAAAGGACTTTCAAACATTAGCTATGCATTTAATAGATAACTGGATGTTCTTATCTGTGCAAAACTATATGCATTGAACTTCATATTTTTGAAGACCTTTTATGCATTTACATTTACTCAAATTATACAAATAATATAATATATAATTGCTAAACACATTGAATATCGATAGAAATGCACATATAATCCACATAAACTGAAAAAACAACATAGATCTAATAAAAAATGTCTTATTACCATAATAAAAATGGGAGAAAATAATAAAACGCTATTAAATAGTTAGTCGCAGAAAAATTCTGATGCAGGTACGTGCTTGCCGTACAGACTCAAATACTGTAATCTTTCTTTTTTACGTAATAAATTGAGTTTAATTTCGCAAAAACACGCGCATATTTCTTTGAAACTACACCTAATTTGCAGTTTTAATTCGCTTTTCATTTCCACTTGTAAATTGGGTGTACTTTCAAATGCTGGCGTTCCAAAGACGCACCAAACTGAAAGATTTCGATTTGTGCTGGAGTGATGAGATTGATCTTCCTTTTCGTCGTCAAAAATTATGTATAAACAAGAATTTAATTAATGCATTTAAAATATTTACTCTATTATTTTGGATTTTAACGATTTTTGTGGGTCTTTTGTAAAACAGAAAAATGAGAGGGAGGAAGCAAATTATATTTTTCCCGAATTATACTAAAATCTAATTAGCATTAGTGTACCCAACTTTACTTATCTACAGAATTTTGTGACATTTCGTAGATTATTATTTTCACAAGAATGGATATATACATGGAACAGAAAGCTCCCCTATCCCCCTCCCACACACACATATGCTAAACACGGCGGATTCGTGTTCCAGAATAGCGTTTTTCAAACTGTACTGGTAGAGGAACCCTTTAAAAATTCAATTTGATGTCGGAACCGCAAAATGAGAAAATGTCCGTTGTGGACAAATTATGCATTCACGCGTCCCCCAGAAAATTTTAGCGAAACTATCACGTAGCGGAACCCTTTGTATATTGTCGCAGAACTCCGGGGTTTCTGGGAACACAATTTTAAAAACGCTATTTCAGAGTGTCAAAAACACGCAGATCCGTCGAAATCACGCTTTCCATATTTCGACATATTTTCAAGGATTTAAGGATTTCCAAGGATTTTTTACATTACCGTGTGCTGTAGGGAAAGTAACAACACAAGACATGTCCTATATCTTTGAAAAATATTTAGCAAGCATTAATAACCAATTACCGTTTGGTCTATGTGAGTTGAAATGTCCATGGCGATATTTCATTAGTGAAACTTTTTTAAACATATTTATTTTTCACTCTAATACCAACAGTAAAAATAAAAATAAGGAATATAAATGCATGAGAAAATAAAAAATGTTAAATTTGAAGGAAATTAACACTCAAGATATGTTTTGTATATTTTGCAAATGTATTTACTCAAAAAGTAATCAAATTTAATAGAATCTCTGCGAAAGAAAAACGACTCTTAATAAAATAAATTACATAATAATTCCCAAAAAGAAGGAAATCGGTAATCATATACACAGTGCTCAGACTGGTTGATTGACTAGGGCCACTCCTAAAGCCTAAACGTACAAACTTGAAACACTGCATACACGTGGTTGGCTCCTAGGTAATGGGAAAAACCTAAAAGTTTGGAATTGTGTTCGATAAATTCTAAATTGAGGATTTTTTTTTTCGTATAATAGCTGAGTGAAACTATAGGCCGAGGTTTAAATTGTACTGCTAAAATTGCTGTAAGTAGAAACTTGTAAATAGATGGGATATAGCTTACAAATAATGGGTAAAATCTAAAATTATGGAAATTATTTCGATAAATTTACAAATCGTGGAATTTTATTCCAGCATTCTTTCAGCTATAACTCACGAACGACAAAACACACAAATTTTGTTTCAGAACAATTCTCTGAAGATGAAAATATCCTATATTTTCTTAATTAACTCTATTGGTGTGCAATTAAACGTTCTTCAGATCTTTTTGTTATCATTTACAGTGAACAAATTTATTTTATATTTTATTAATGAAACTATTTATATTTTTGTATTTAATTGTGGTAACTATGGTAACCAAACTAAGTTTTAAATACTGAAATCGCTTGTCCGCTACTCTTTTAATCAAAGAATAGAAAAAAATGTTAAAATTAATTAATTTTTCTGAAAACGTTGAAAAAATGGTAACATACATTGATCGGAAATAAACTATTATTTTTGATACACCAATTTCCGTATGAACAGAACTGTAAAATGTGCGCCATTTTTATTTCTAGATTTGAAACAGTTTTTGATATTCAGAAGTTCTTTAAAGTACATTATGCGTCCACTGGCCTTTTCGTGGATGGGAAAGGCTAGCAAAGACTATTTTTTGTACAATTCCATACAATAAAGTTGCATTTGTTACAGCATTCTACAAATCACCCCGTAGTTTGTTCAATATTAGTTAGGGAAAATAGGGAATTTCTTTACATCACATAATAAAAGTATGATTTTTTCGAGAAATCATAAAGCAAAAAATATTCTTACACAGTATCATGGCATAACCAGAGAACATTTTTATAGGGGACTCACTGACATTGGATGCTCTTAAAAAAGTCTGAGTCTAACAGCAGGTTGATATCTCCTTACACATGCCACTACATAATATATATATTAATTTTATAGCATAATAAAATATAATACAACTATTGCTTACTAAGCATTTTAATGACAAAACACTGAAAATAATTTTATAAGTTACAAATTTTATTTTAGTTTAGAATTTGTAAAACGTAATATAAAGTTTATTTTTAAGGTTAATAATTTTAAGATACTGGTATAAGCGGTTAGACACTAAAATATTTACTAAAAAACTGATTTTCATATGTAATTTAGTATAATTAAATTAACGAGGATAGAATAATGCTTTCAGAATTCAATTTCCTAGAAAATAAGGGATTGAATTGCGCAATCACTCATTCTGAGTATATTTTAAATAAAGGAATACCATTTTATATGTAAACTGGAATGCTATCAAAGTTCTATTTTTATCTAATTTGATATTCTATCATGGATAAGGTAGAGGGAAAATGATGTTTTAACATTACGTGGGAATTCAATATAGACACGTAAAATTGAAAGTGAAAAATAATCAGTATTTCACAAAGATATTAGTTAATAATGAAAAAAACTACAAAGAAATGAATGCTGATCTTTTGTTAATTTATATTATTTGTGACTAAACATAGATAGAAAAAGATGTTTCAACATTGCACAAGGTTGTAATCTTCACAGTTGAAATCGTCCTTAAAAATTATCGGTATTTTATGGAAATATTAATTAGTGATGAAACATACTACAGAGAAGTAAATGTTGTGCATTTATTATTTCACATAGTATGAAACTAAACGTGGGTGATAAAGAATGTCTCAACATTGGAAGGGAATGCAATCTACACACGTGAAATTGCTCTTATTTGAAACAGTAATACATGTATAAAGAAAGTTATTACAACCTTCATTTATACATAGACATCACTGAAAAGATCATTGAAAATTATAAACTAAATATACTGCTTACCTCTTGAAAATGATGGTTTTTGGTATAACTGCAAGCAAAACTAACGACTTTGGCTAACTTCTGTGTATCCACTACGTAGAACACGAAAACCGAACAGAACGTGTTCAACAAACTGAAAAATGGCAACACTCAAGATGAAGGCTTTATATTATATATACCAGGTTGTAAACCCAACCTTCTTAGAAAAGAAACTTGCACTTTCCTCAGTACCACACACCTGCCATCACTGTGGTTTTTGAGGCGGAAATAATCCTTAGTCTTCTGACAAGTCCTGCTATCTGGGAGTTGATAAAACATTAGATTGTTTTTGTGAGATAATATATGGAAATTCTATAACTGAAGATCAGAAAATTTTCTTGACAATGCTTCTTCACGGCTTTGAAAGTTTAAAATGTAATATATATCACTTTTCCTATTGACATAATGTAAAGTATAGGGAAAGTATTGTGGCAGAGTTCAAAATTTTGGATTCGAGTTTTCGAAGGAAGAGCACGTATCAACCTTTCCTGAACTCGAATCGAACGTTTTTGAGGCGATGTCTGCGCGTGTATCCGCCAGCTTGTATAGAAGCGATATTTCTCGAACAAACAAAATTTGGTATAAACATTACAATCGGTAAATATATAAGGCCTGTTGATTTTGAACGCAATCTAATATATAAAAGAACCACCGCCTCTACACCAATTTTCGAATGAAATATTGAAAAAAATCATTAAAAAATCAAAACATTTAATAATGTTACGTAAATAAACATTTTTAAGTAAATTTTTATTAGAAAACGAATTACAAATACATGAAACACTAGAATGGACCGTTCTCAAGATATTGCATGTTTTTGTATTAAATTTATTAAAAATATCACATAAAATTAAAAAATTTTTAACTCTCATAACAAATGCTTATTTTTCAAGCAATATTATGTAAAAAAGCTCTAACATCATTCTGATGGATCTAGTTTATTCCATTCACGGGAAAATATAATTGTGTACTAATTCTGTATTTTTACAAACAAAGTCGTAAAAACAAAAAGTAGTCATAAAGTTTCGTCGATAGTCAATCATATACAGGAATAGCTTATCTCTAATTATGTGTGTAACGGCGATAAATTTGGTGACATTGACTACTGATTTTGCAAAATATTGCAATCTTGGAGATATATCGCCCAAGATTGATGAAAATATAGTCAAAATGCAAGAAATGGCGGAAAATTCATTGAAACGATCTCAAATTAATGAATTAATCAATAATATATTTTAATATCCGGACTGTATTGCTTATTGTAGATGCTATCCGTAAAGTTAATTGTCAATTTAGAGTTGCGCGAAATATAAGTTAATTGGTTGCCGCAAAATAATTTTATATGTTGCCATACAAAAAAGCGCTAATTATTTTTACGCATGAATATGTCAAATTTTGTTTTAAGCTGTTATGTTAAAAAGTATATAATTTCAAAGTTTTAGCTCGAGTTTCACAGAAAATCTATCTAATTCTACATTTTTGATAACAAAGCAATATATAACGGTTCTTGAAAATCCATTAATATTTGTAACTGCCATCGCATACTCAAATCGACCAGAGACATACAGACAGACTCCAAAACTAGTCAAAGCGTGATCAGGAGGTCTCAACACATATATTAGCACCAAAATCTCGAATTCGAAAATTTTTATGAAAAAAATACTTTCTCTATGCTATATTACATTGTATAAGAAAGTAAAAACTGAATTACGTAACAAAACTATAAGGAAATGCCGAGGAATATTTTTATTACAATATCATACAGTTAAATAGATGAAGGTTTCCCCATATAAAAGCAGTAACAAAGTTTTACATTGAAGACTGATAATAACGGGTTAATTGGTGTGTGTTTGTGGGGGGGGGGGTGAGATTGGGGCTAAGAGAAAAACCTTCTAATGTGCAACAAGGTGAAGGATTTAAAGAATTTTCGAAATTATGATTATTGAACTTGCAATGTGATTCTTTTTATTTTCTCACAAATATAACTTGTAGAGCTACAGAAAAAAAAGGTCCACCTCTTGTTGTTCGAGCATCTTTCATCGTAGAGCAAATTTAGAGATACCATTCAATTTGGAATAACGTCTTTTAGAAATTATTGAGCATAAAATTTGAATAAGGGGCCGTATTCATATTAATAAGCATATAAACTTTGAAATTTCTAATGGCAGCACCCAAATTTGACAACATACTTCTAATCTAGGGCAAAATGTAGCCTCCGATACCAATTTTCAAGTTATTTGAATGAATAGTTTCCTTAGTAAAATTCTGAACTCCAAATGTTACATTGCATTTTCAGTCTTTTAAAATTCACATCTTCTGTAACAATTATCTCCTCACTAAGTAAAAAATACTCTTTGTGCAAAGGATAAAGAAAAAGAGAGCAACGTATATAAACACAAATAAAATAATAACTATTATTGCCTTATATGCCTTAATACGTATTTCATTATTGTCTTATTTGTGCTTATATACGTTACTCTAGTTTTAATTATTTCCTCACTCTGATGTTTTATTTTAATTTTTTGAATGAAAAATGAATTATGAACATTATATTCGAAAAATATAATATAAATATGAACATTGACCGTTTTGATAGAAATCGATTCTCAAAGGCTTCAATATGAGTATGCAAAATTTCAGCTGTCCTTCCACCTGCAGTTCTTTTAATATGTTTAAATATTCACCATCACGATGATTTTAGAAGTATTTTATTAGTTGAAAAAAATCACTAATTTGAAAAATTTAATTAATTTTGAATTAATCTTTGTCTATATAATTACAATTAAAAAGCACGAATGTATATTTGTGTATGTATATGTGAGTGTGTATCTGTCTCATCATCACGGCTAAACGACTGCACAAAATGTTATGAAATCTCGTGGGTAGCCATGACATAGACACTTAAACTTTTGTCCATGTTTGAAAATTTTAAGACTAGGGGATGTCGTGATATTATTGAATAAATAATGTCCCACAGACATACAGCATAAAGCAGACGATAGTTTTATCACCAATTTATTTGAAGAAAACTATATCATGTTTCTTAGCAACGGAATTAATTCCAGTATGTTTATAAAGCACATGATTTTATTAAATCTTTTCTGATTTAACTAATAATGAAATGCATTTAAATCTTGTTTTTATTGGAATTGTATTTTTGACTGAATTTTATCAATTAAGCCTTTAAGATTACTGGAATTATTGAGTTATCTATTTTATTCTCCAAAGAGTTTTAAAACTCATATATTCAGTTTAGCCAATTAACTCATATTGCGTTTAGCTGGTTATTGAAACAAAATAAAAATAATATGGGTATATCTTTCAATATCATTTTAGCGCTTTCAGTTTGGAACACATTGATCCAATTTCATATTTATTATAAATTTGTTAACAAATCAGACACGGGTGTTTTATTCTTCAGATTTTAATTTGAAGACAATTTTGCACAGCGAGAACAATGATTTCAAACCGTTTTAGTGTAATTGAATTAAATATTTTAGTTAAATGTCTTGAATAACATTATCATATAGAATACTATAGTAAGTTTTACATACTTGGGAATTTTAAGTTTCTTTTTACCCAGTTTTAATAAAACTTTGTATAAAAAGTATAGCATAGATGCAACCTAATCAACGTTATCCTGCAACTGTAGCGAAGGACAGGGTAGGGAGTTCACACCTATAGGGGACTCCATATGCTATTTAATAACACATTATCAATTACTCTACGATTAATAGTTCCGAAGTTAATGCGAGTTGAAATTAGTCACAAAATTATATAGTTAATTTATGATATAAAAATATTTATAAAAAATATAATAAATAAAAATTTATAATAAATAATAAAATTATGAAATTCTAATTACCATAAGGTGTGGTTTTACGCTAAAAGACTAATTTGAATACTTACGGTTTGGTTTGGTAGTTATTACAGAAACTTAAAAATCGCGATACACTGTTAAAATATCTATTCGATAATTTAAGCTAACGATTTTGACATATTTGAATTTTATTACAATGTGTTGATTCCATCATTGGCTTATTTCGAACATTATAAATCCCCTTAAGACGATTATTGAAGGAGGTTTCATGTTCTCAAACACGAGCTGAAATATAGCACACAGTATACACTAGCATCTTCCAGTGAAATATCAAATGACCCATTTTATTAGAAATGTTGTAGTCAATCAACGAAAACTCGCTCTTCAAATTGCGGTTTATAATATGGAGCTGACCCTTGAAAGTTGCAGATTTCGGAATGTTGAATATCTCGCTGGTTATATAAGAATTTATATGTGTACATATTTGGGGGTCAAAAATTTGTTTATGATATCAAAATTGAGCATTGCCATTGAAAATTTCGAAGTTTGTGCGTATTTAGACATGAAAACGGTCCTCTATGCATATTCTACGCACATGTATTTATAAAAGACAGCTTTATTTCCTAATCGAATGGTAATTTTAAATTTGCTTTTCGAAGAACGATGGTCAAATAGCAGGGCATAAGGCCTTTTTTTCTCTCTCTTTTCCGCAGCTGTACATTAAACACAAATCCAGCATTCATATCGTCACTTTCATTTACTATTTTTGAAGATATGTGGAAGAAAAAAATATGAATTAGCTGGTGTCCACAAAAAAATTATGGTAGCCTTTAATTAATGGTGGGCGGGGCGAAGTCTATGGGATATTAATGCGTAAATTCGAGACTTTTCCTGGCATTTTGTGACCTAACTAAAAACTGCATTCTTCAGAGTTATGTTATTACAGGATATCTATAGTAAATTTTAGATATATTTATAAAGTGATTAAACAATTATATTTCCTAAAAACCATATTGCAAATTTATGTTTCATATTTAAGTTTAGTCCTATATTTTGCAGTTTAGATTAAGGAAAACCTGTAAAAGAATTAAATGAACCCACTAAATCAACAAATTAGCATCTTAAGCGACTACAAACTTGCAACAGAAGTATGGATAAAACCCAAATTCTAAATTTCCCCCTTTTGCTATGGTTGAATTAAGTATTCAAACCATTTTTTTAATACTGTTTTTCAGAAAATAGTCCTTCATTAATATAATATTTGAAAAATTATTTTTCCGCATGAAATACGTATTAATTATCAAAATTTTAGTCGATTCAAATAGATTACATGAACGGAAAATATTTTCGGAATTAAACAAAATATATCGAGGATAGTGTACAAATGCAATTTTTTGCGATACCCTTGCGACATAGCTCCTCTCTTTAGTAATAATCCGTTTGAAAAATAGCCTTTTCATTTACAACTCGCAATAATTATCAAAGTTTTAGTTCATGCAAATAAATTGCATAAGTGGAAATATTTTCACAATCAAACGAATTATACCAAGGATCGTGTACAAATGCTACTTCTTGATATACTCTTACAAAATAGCCCTTCATTTCCTTAATGATACATTTTAAAAATAGTTTTTCGTATACACCACATAATAATTAGCAAAATTTTAGTCAATAATAGTTTGAAGGAATTTGTTTTTGTACGTAACATGAAATAATTACAAATATCTCAGTCGCTGCAAATGAATTGACAAAAAAAAGTAGTTATTTCTCTCGTGATGCAATGGGAATCGCCATTTTGTTTCTAAATTCGGGACATTTCTGACCGATTTCACGTCTTTTTCGCTGGAGTAGTAATTATATACTTTTGAATAGTGCTATGGAAAAAAATAAAATAAATATGACAACAGAATTTAGAGAGAGACGACAAATTTGAAAATCCCAGATTTTCAAGGGCGATTCAATTAAAAACTTTGGGAAAAATCCGGCCCTTAGCCTGTAATAATATATTTACACTCAATTAAATTTCACTCAATCTCAAAACTTTTATTTTCCGTATATTAAGCGGAAGCAAAAATATCAACCATCATTAAATCACCTGTTATCATTTATACACATATTTCATTAAAAACATTAGTGAAATGAAAAACAAACATATTGCTCACCTTTTAAAACTGCTGACTGCTTTCACGGTACTCAGATCTTGCTGCATCCAATTTTGGGAGTACAAGGAGACATACACAAGGAGACAAGCCTGAACTCGAGCTTATATGTATGTTGAAGTATTGCCTCTGAGATACATATCTATCCGTGGCAGCGGTTGAAGACGAAATTTTCTACGTATTTGGTGCTGACTGTTGAGTCCAAATCCAATCAAATCTTTAAACAGTTGAATGACATCTTCGATGCGCTTGTACAGTAGGCTTTTGTCCCTTTCGAAGGGAACGATCCTGCGAACTATTGTACATGTAATAGAAGGGGGAGGAACAATACACCTATTCATATGATCAAGAGGTTTTCTGTTGTATTACTGGATTACAGTTTACCATAATCTGGAATTTGTTAGATTAGTAGAGATTATTTTATTAAAATATTTTGTTTTGGAAATGTGTCTTTTCAGTTTTGAAAGTTTAAGGTGTATTGCATTTACTACAATAGCACAATCAATATAACTATTTTGAAGTGCTTTAAAATAAATGAATATATTATAAGTGCTTATCTAGAAAATTCCATGTAATTAACATTCTTAAATTTTAAACAATTATACACCAGTATTCAGACAGAATTCCCTGATGGAGGGAAGGGGGACAAACCCATAGGATCCCCATCTTAAAAAGATTGGCTAAACAAGTAATTGGCAAGTTTTAAGGAATAATTACTGATGACATGAATTTCATAAGAAATAATCACTCTAAGAGAGTTACTGACATAAAATATGTATAAAGAATAAATGTACTATTTTGAAAATTTTTTCTCTACTGTTTTCACTTTATAACACTCAGAAAAATCGCTGCTTTGAATCAAAACTAAGCTACATAAAAGTATTGTCATTTTAAAATAAAAAAAAAATTATAGTATTTGATACTGTAAAACATATTACAAGATCTTGTAGAACAATGCTATAGCAATATCCTTAATGCAGCTTATGAAACATGGTTGTTGTTGTTGTTCTTGTTGTTGAGACCCAGACCGTCCGACCTACCAGAATATGAAACATGGTTGTAAAAATTTGTTGTAATTTCATTATTTCAATAGGTTTCACCTATCATACACTCGACATAGAAAATTCAACACTTTATTGTGTTTACTATGTAGGCCATTCCATATCAAGAAAGGTGAGTGTTAGCGTTCTATAAGTAATGCCATTTGTTTTTGAATAATTAATTTTGAAAATAAATTATACTTATATTTTTATAACGTTTTTCCGATTTTCGTATAAAAAATTTCGTAAAAAAGACCATTCCATTCACCCAGAAAACAGAATACCATTGATGCTTATTGAAACAATCGCACAAAATTTCATTTAATTTGCTCAAGTTATGCGAGAGATATCGTAGCAACCGACATTGACACAGTTATTAATTTTTTCAGGGATAATCAAAACGGATAAATACATCAACATTCGAAAATCTGTGATTTTTAAGCTCATTACAATACTTTTATTACTTTCCTTATATACATAGCGTAATGTACAAGAAAAGTATTATGATGAGTATTGGTCGGAAATTCAAATTCAAATTTTCGACGGAAGAGCACGTTTCTTTATCCCTGACCACGAATAGAACCTTTTTGAGGTTATGTCTATGTGTGTGTGTCCGAGAGTTTATGATGACGATATCTCACGAACGAATGGAGCGATTAGAACGAAAATTGTTATGCAAATTACAGTCGGTGAATACTGGAAGCTTATTGTTATTAAATGCAACCGAATGTTCTCAAGACCCCCCAAATTTACGAATAAAATGTTGAAAATCAAGACCTTCAATCGAATTATGTAAATAATTATCTCTTATGCAATTTTTCAATTGAAAACGATTAAGAAAAACTTTAGAACGCTAGCATAAACCGTTCACGAGATATTGCACATTTTCTAAATATATTTATTAAAATATCACATAAATTAAAAAAAATATTAACTATTGTGAAATATGTTCATTTTTCATATATAATAGTATGCGATAACTTTATTAACATCATTCTCGTGGATCTAGTTTGTTCCATTCAGGAGAGAAGATTCTTTGAGTAATAATTTTGTATCTTGACGCCTAACAAATCGTCAATAGTCATTTTTCTACTATAAGAATAGCCTTACCGAAATTTTGGCGACTAATTTAGTGAAATATCACCATCTTGACGGCATTTTTTAGTACATGCCAAATTGATGAAGATATCGCAAAATTGATAAAAATGACGCTTCATCAATGAAATTAACGACTTATAGATAAAATTTCACTATCTTGGAAAGAATATAAGAATAACCTACTTCTCCATCTGTAAGGCTTTTGGCAATAAAATTGGCGAAACATCGCCAACTTTGCGATTTTTTAAATGTTGAAAAATTTACGAAAATGGAGCCAAATTAATGAGAAATTGATAAAAATGACGATAAATCAATGAAAATGACGACTAATTGATGAAAATTCAATATCTTGAAGAGAATATAAGATTCTACTATCAAAATAACCTATTCCTCCGTCCGTAACTCTTTGAAAAAAATATAACGGTTTTTGCAATGTTAGTGAATTTTAAAATGTTGCCTAATGGACAAAACTGTTGCCAAATTCATAAAAATTATGTTAATGAGAGGCAATATTTTGCAAATTTTGAATTCCTCCATACAACGGACATACCTTCTAATATATAAGAAATGATCTTCTCTCCGTTTGTCTACAACGCTTGGCGATACACTTGGCGAATAATCCGTCTCAATTGGGTAAATTTCTAAATCCCTACTTTCACATCTATATTCGATGTTTGAATTTAGTCTACAAGTCTTTAATGCTACACAAAATTAGTTTTTCTTTTGCTTGTTAGTCAGTTTTGATACCTGCATCATCCGTGACAACCAATCTTTTTACCAGAATCTTCATTTATATCAATGCTACAATTGGAAATGGAACTCCTTAGTGAACCCCAAAAACTCGAGAATTCCATGTTGAATCAGTATCAGCCAACGTCTAATGCTATCATCTCTATCGATAGACAATCCTGAAAACAGGTGTTACTATGAAAAGTTATGAACTAAAGGTAGAAAAGAAAATAAGACGGAAAATTCTTTCTGTACCATCCCACCTCTTCGATAATTCAATGCTGAATCTACATCAGTTATCATCGAATATCAGTTATGAACCATCAGTGGTTCGATCTTCGGCTGGGATATGAATACTCTATAACAGTGCTTCCCAAACTGGGGTCCGCGACGAGGTTTTAGGGGGTCCGCGAACAACACGCAATATTTAACTAATAAATAGTTAGCTTTAAAAATAAATAAAATTCATTATTTTTCTCTACTCTTTTTTTTATTTTATTTTTTTAAATAAAATAGTAATGAACTTTTTTTCTAAATAACTTTGAATTAAATACATTCATGAAATTAATTTCAAACTGATAGGTTATATATTCAAACATAATTAAATTGCTTTCTCCCACCTGACATATTTAAAATCTAAGTAAAGAAATAGACTTGAAGTTGAAAGTGATTTAAGACTGAAATTATCAGGCATTAAACCAAATATTACTGAGCAAATTGCAAGAAAGCAGCATCACTGTTCACACTAAATTATGCTTATTGTACATATCCAATAGAAACATGCTCTTGCATATTATGGTTTTAAGGGGTCCGCGAATTTTTTTTTCCTTTGAGGGGGTCCGCGGACCTGAAAGTTTGGGAACCACTGCTCTATAACATCAGTACTATCAAAAGCAAATACGAAGAAATAGATGTTTCAAGTTAAATGAAGATTTTTGAACTAGAAATGGAAAAATGAACCGGTTGTGGAAATCCTTAGTGAAACACTCAGTTTTTCGTGAATTTGAAACTGAATCCTAATCAGTCAGCATTTGAAGTCTATCTATAGGAGATCCAGAGAAATATATATTTCATGGAAAAATTTTTCGTTTTCAACATTTTTTCACCAACAAAATCTAAGGGACAAAGGTTTCTAATATTGAATTGTATTTTAATATATGACCCTTTATATGATGTCAACATGTAAAACTATTTCGATGTACTAAATTGACTTATATTTTACACAAATATAATTTGGTAATTAACAACTATAAAAAAATTGCTAGGGTTATAAGGTCAACTTCTACGAAAAGTTGAGATCTTGAAGCAGTAACTCAATTATATGGGCACCAGTTAGCTAGTTCATTTCTGTGGGCGATTAGTGAGCAACTTCAAACAGAAAGTCGAACCCCTGCACCAGCACTGGTTTATACCCCATTCATTCTGACATATTTCGTGCCTTTCATCAGCCTTTTTAATCTTATCCAAATTTAATCTTATCTAAATCTTAACTTTATAATCTTATCTAAATCTTATCTTTTTAATCTTATCTATTTAATCTTATTGTTCCTTATCCAAACAACATCTATTGTCCCAACTTTCCACCCAATTGAGGAAAGGGGGAGGGGTGTTGGACGACAAATTACTCCTCATGAGATGAGTTCCATGGGGCTCAGTCCCACTTGTGATAATTTTGCAAATTATCCCGCGATTGCAGGTGTCTTAGAGGAGGAAAATCTAAGAGCCAATCGCAAATTTAGCGTTGAAAGCAAATAAAAAAAAATCTGAAGTGGGTGACATGACTTTCCTTATATAATGCAATGAATTTACTACTTTAACGGTAATAAAACAGGTTATTCTTATAGTAGATACTGATATTCTTCAAAGGATATTGCATTTCGTCAATTAGCCGTAATTTTCATTGATTTAGCGTCATTTTTATCCATTTGGCGATACTTTCTTTAATTTGGCAACATTTAAAAAATTTGTTGACAATATTTGTTGACAACAAAATTTGTTGATAACAAATTTATTGAAACAAGTTGACGACATTCCGCCAAACTCGTCGCTAAAATCTCGCCAAGCGTTATGGCCGGAGAAATAAATTATTCTTAGTGCAGATTGCCGTTCAAATACAAACAGTTACCTTACACCTTTATGGTAGGTCGGACGGTCTGGGTTTCAACAAAGTATCTTTTCTCATGAATGGAACGAGTTAGATCCACGAAAATGATGTCACCAAACTCACTGTGTGATAATACATATGAAAAGTGAACATGTATCTCAACAGTTAATTTTTTTTATTTATGGGATTTTTTTTATAAATTTATTTGAAAAATGTGCAATATCTCGAGAACGGTTCATGCTAGCGGTCTAAACTTTTGACATTGAAATATCACCACGTAAATTGAAATGGGGGCGCTTTTAGCAGATTATTGGTCTATACAGTCATACTCACTTGAAAAATCATTTGCATCAAAACGCAAATGACATTGAATTAATATCCAATTAAATAAATGACTTCTAGGGCGTAAAAATATAAGACTATTAAACCGTATCTTCTCTCGTGAGAAGAACGAAACGAGAATGATACTGCAAAATATTGGGTATGGAAATTAATAAACATTAAAGATGAAATAAGTATTTACTTATAATTAGTGAAGATACTGATATTTTAACACTAGAATGACGGAAGCGCTCATTTTAACAGCATAACTACTTTGAGAAACCATTCCTCCAAAACGGCTAATCCCAGCCCATTGCAATTTTATGACTTTTCTTATTTTCTTAAAGTTATTGAAAATACAGAAGGAAATTATTCTAGGTTTTATAATAAGAAAACAAATCAACGATTTTCCTGAAACGACGGCAGCGGTCAAAATGATCACTAGGGAGATTTCAGGCGATGATGCAATTCAACTGCTTGCGTTACTGTAAGCCGTAAGAATGATTGCATCAGCTTTTTTAGCATTATTCGACGTGTTCCAAGAACGAACCACAACTGTGCCCGTGCTGGATGTAAATTATAGCATAAAATGTTGTTGCGATATCTCATTGGAATCGACTGACTACTGCGAGTGTCTAGCACTTTTGCAGCAACTTAGCGACAATTCCAGTGATAACGGCGGTGATAGTGATGTAAATGTAGTAGTTTCTGATGAGAATGAAATTGTAGAGCACAGCGTCAGTTCCTCAGAGGAGCAAACAGACTCTAACGCCTTCAACGCAATACCTGTACTTTCATCAAATCTTCGTGCCAAAGATGGTACCGAGTGGAAAATATTGGATCAAAGCACCGCTATTTCCGACAGATTTGTGTCTCAAAGCGCCGTGAAAAAAAAGACTGATCCAATTCCGTATGCAAATAGAAATGTTGGAGGGAGCGAGACTTCATCGTGGCGTTTATTGTTTTCAGAATCCATGTTGAAGCACATTCAAAAGTACACCATTGAAGAAGCTCATCACCAATAAAAATCCGATTCATGGAGCATTGCTAAAGAAGAACTTGATGCGTTTATTGCTTTGGTGTACGCAAGAGACGCCATGTGTTGCTCTTTCTTAGACGCGAACGACATGTTGTCAAAGCAGTGGAAACCTCCAATATTCGTCGAAACGATGACTTATCAACGAGAAATTTGCCCTTGCTTCTGAGCTATGGTCTCATTTCGTTCAAAACTCCCAGCTCTGTTTACAGCAGGTGATGACATCACAATTGATGAACAACTGCTGCCATGCAAATCACGTTGCAAGTTCATCTAATACATGGCGAATAAGCCTGATAAATTTGGATTGAAATTCTGGTTGGCAGTGGATTTCGAAACTAAATATTTCCTGTATGGTTTCATATACTTGGGAAAAGACGACGAAAGGAACAGAAGTCTGCAACTTAACGAGTGCGTGGTTTTCAAACTCATGGATACGTTTATTTCGAATGGAAGAAGCCTTAAAACGGACAATTTGTTTACATCACGGAAACTTGCGGACTATCCCTACTGAAACTGCGGACTATCCCTACTGACTAAGTCAAAAATACATCCATCGTTGGTACAATACGACCAAATGGCCGAGAATGTTGGCCGATTTGCAATGAAATGACTCAAGAGCGCTTTACATCAAAGGCGCTCGTGAACGGCCAAAAAACTCTCACTGTCTACTGGTGCAAGCCTAAAAAGAATGTTTGCATCTTGAGTACCCTGCATAGACACGTCGAAATTGCCGATAACTCCAAAAACTTCCAGGAACAGTAAAATATTACAATTCCTCAAATGTGGCGCAGATGTTCTAGACCAAATGAGCCGCCTCTATACGACGCGAGCGGCAACTGTGCGACCAAACAGCGTAAAGCAGTCCTCCCTTGAGGAAAGGAAGCGAAAAGTAACAAACGTCGTCAGTTCTAGTTCTGTCATAATAAAACACAAGTTGTGTGTTCATCATGCGATAAGCCCACTAGTGGAAAATGCCAATAACGGTGCATCAAGAACGTTTATTGCAAAAAATGTTTCGAAGAAAAATCCTAAATACTGTAACTATGATGTTTTGGTTTTCAATTAAAGGTATATTGCATTTTTACTTTCCTTATATACATAATGTATAAGGAAAGTATTGTGACGGGGTCGAAAATTCGAATTCGAGTTTTCGACGGGAGAGCACGTTTCAAGTATCCCTGATCACGAATCAAACATTTTTGAAGTGATGTCTGTGTGTGTGTGTGTGTGTGTCAGTGAGACTGTGGAGACGATAACTGACGAACGAATGGACCGATTCGAACCAAATTTAGTACAAAAATCACAATCCATAAACACTGGAAGCCTATTGTTTTATACGTAATCGAATGTTCAGAGCCCCCCTAAATTTTCGAATAAAATTTGGAAAAAATCGTCAAAAAATCAAAACCACTAATAAAGTTACGCAAATAGACTTTTCTTATGTAATTTTTCATTAAAAAACGATTGACATAAATTTTAGAACGCTAACATGAACCATTCTCGAGATATTGCACATTTTTCAAAAAAATTATCAAAAAGTCATATAAAATGAAAAAAAATATTTCCTATTGAGAAACATGTTCACTTTTCATATGTAATACCATGCGATAAATTGAGTGACATCATTCTCGCGGATCTAGCTCGTTCCATTCATTAAAAAAGATACTTTGAGTAATACTTTTGTATTTGAACGCCAATAGTCATTTATCTGCTGTAAGAACAACTTATTTCTTCGTCCATAACGCTTGGCGAGATTTTGACGACCAATTTGGCGGAATGTCGCCAACTTGGCGACTTTTTAAAATGTTGCCAAATTAACGAAAATCTCGCCAAATGGATAAAAATGGCGCTAAATCAATTAAAATTGCGACTAATTGTCGAAAATTCAATATCTTGGAAAGAATATTAGTATCTACTATAAGAAAAATCTATTTTTTTTACTGTGAAAGTAGTAAATTCATTACGTTATATAAGGAAAATCATGTGTTGCCCACATCTGATTTTTTTTATTGCGGTCAAGTTGTCCTCTGCCCATCGTTCTAAGTAGTTCAAATTATCCGTCAGTCTAATGTTAATGAATTTTTTCCCGAATTCATTCGAATATCGAAGGGGGGAGGGATCTTCCGAACATTTGATCACGTTTCAAATCAATAGGGTTTCAAAATAATTTATAAAAGTACCAAATTATTTTTGAAAAGCTTAATTCGTTAATGAGATGTAGCTTCCGCAAACTCACGGACACAAACACTAGCATGCACACGATTACACATACATCACTTCAAAAATGTTCAATTCGAATTCAGAGATACTCGAAACGTGTTCTTCCTCCAGTCATAATACAGTTGTATCAGAATATAGTTACATACACATATAGTTACATTTATACAGTTACATACAGCTAAATCAGAATACAGGTATATAAGTACAAATAATATAAAATTACATTTAAATTCAGCAGAGTCGAGAATTTATTCCGACACGACACAGAAATTCCAACACGACATAGAAGGGGTACCCGGATTGTATGCGCCCACTTAGCGGTTGCACCCACTTAGCGGTTGTGTGTGAGTCTGCTTAGCAGGCGAATACTCGATTGACAGCATTTGCAAGTTCTGAGCTCTTGAAAAACATGACCTAACTGGTTGCTGAATGTGGATAGTTAATCATATATCCACTTCGGAAATTAAATAATTATTCAAATTATTCAATATTCAAAATTATGCAATAAATTATTGAAAAGTCTCTGATCCCTAAATTAATTTAAGCGTATATTAAGTCGTTTTGCAATTTAAATCCTAATTAGATTATTATGTTTTAAAAAAGCAAAAGAAATTTTTAACGATTTGTTATTAAGAACACTTGAAATGCTTGTGCAGCCTAGATCTTTAATCATCATAAATCGATTGCATGAATGAAAATGTCAGATCGTGGGTGTGGGAAGATCGTGTGGGTATTATATTAATAAAAGTTAAAGTTTCTGCAAACATTTTTGCATTTCTAACTACATCCCACACAACGAAAGGTTATACAGAATATAAGCGTTAATGGTGGGCTGTATCAAGTTATTTTGGAATAATAATTAAAATGCTAAATGCTCTTGTATATAGTACGCAGCATTTGCTTATTGTTATCTCTCTCTCTGTATATATATATATATATATATATATATATATATATATATATATATATATATATATTTATATATATATATATATATATATATATATATATATATATATATATATACATATATATAATATATATATATATACATATATATATAATATATATATGTATATATATATATATATATATATATATATATATGTATGTGTGTGTGTATACAGAATGTATAGTGCTATCGGTGCCCAATGTCTATTTCCTCAACCGTTAGTCACAGAGATACACTTACAATTGCAAAAATGTTTTAAATTTTAAAATCTATTATAATAGAAAGAGTTTAAATCAATAAATGTATTTCTGAAAGAAATACGAAATATAAATTTTTATATAGTCCCCGGTCTTACCAATTATATTTAAGAAAATCATCCTCATACAATTTTATGCAAAATAAAATAAAAATTCTTCCTTTTACTACCAAAATTGACCGAATTATAGCTATTTAAAGTTGGAGCACATTTTGTGTTAAGAAATGGTCAATACGGTCCCTGATTGGTTCGTTGCCCAGAGCAATAGTCATTAAGATCCCTGATTGGTTGGTTGCCAGAAACAGAACATTTTTATGAGTGTAAAAACGACTTCTGTCATAAAGTGTAATACTTCACAACTCGGTGAATTTTGATTGCAAAAGGAAGATTTTTTTTTTATTTTGCAGGAAATTGTTTGAGGATGATTTTTCTAAATATAATTGGTAGGGCCGGGGGATCGTATAAAAATTTATATTTTATATTTTTTGTCAGATGTGTATTTATTGATTTAAACTGTTTCTAAGATAACAGATTTTAAAATTTAAAACATTTTTGCAATTGGAATTATAGCTCTGTGACTAACGGTTGAGGAAATAGTCATTGAGCACCGATAGCACTGGACACCCTGTATATATATATATATATACATATATATATATATATATATATATATATATATATATATATATATATATATATATATATATATACATACAGAGAAAGAGGAGGGGGTAGAGATATATTGGGCATTCGTCCTCCCCCCCCACCCCCCCAGAAAATCAGAAAATTAAGTTATTATATTTTTAACACTTTACAACAAAGTTGAAAAATGTTTATGAATTTGTTCATTCTGTCTGTCTGTCTGTCTGCCTGTCCGTTAGCACGATAACTTCCGTAAAAATGACTTAATCAAAATGAAATTTTAGTATGTTGTTCATTTTAGTATGTTAAAATTCATTTTTATATTCTTTACTAGTGAGTACCAGTTAAAAAATCAAGGGGAAATTTTTATTGACTGGCAGTTAATAAGTACAAAATGTCTTTAATCTTTTGTTTACGGGTGGGACAGCGCCCATCCCAAACGAAGAATCTTTCAAAAAGACAGGTATTTGACTTATCCCAAACAGTTCGATCCCCCTCATTGACGTATGACTGCAAAGGGGGATCGAACTGTTTGGGATAGGGTATGCCAAATACCTGTCTTTTTGAGAAATTCTTCGCTTGGGATTGACGTTGTTCCACCCATAAGCAAAAGGTTAAGTTTAATTATTTTTATTTCAAAGATAGCTCCAAAAGGAATATTTTTAGAATAAATATTTATGCAATATTATTTACCTTAGTAAAACGATTCAAAATTGCCTCATTAAATCGATTTTGATATTCTCTTTCAAAAGTGTCCGCAGAATAATGGCGGAAACGCTATGTGTGTATGCGTGCAGAGAATATTCGGCGAACAAACATGTAACTTTTACTCTGCCTTAAGATCTAATTAATCAGTTGACAGTTGTTGTTGTTGAGACCCAGACCGTCCGACCTACCAGAAAGGTGTAAGGTAACTGTTTGGATGGCCTGGAAGTGCCATCCAATTTAGACCGGAACCCAGTGGGGAAGACTACCACAGTGACCGTACCCTCCTTCCCCTACCACCACGCTCTCGGAGGGACTTACGGACCCACATGTTTAACGTGATCGTACTCCGCATGAACACGGCGGCAGTTGTGGCAGCGTTCAAATCCAGCGCGCAAACCACCGGGCTACCGCCCCCGAAATTTGCCAACAGCACGCGGTGTTCCCAGGTGGACACCCACCCAAGTATTAACCGCGCCCGATGCTGCTTGACGTCGGTGATCTAACGAGAACCGGTGTTTTAAGCATGGTAGGGCCGTTGGCCGCAGTTGAAAGTTGTGAAAATTGTAAATCATATTGTGTATAAAGTGTTATTTTTACAAAATGGACGTTTAAAATAATGTAATTTATTACTTTATTAAAAGCGAGTAACGTAAACAAACACAAATCGTCCAATATGTGCACATGATTGTTGCCATTTGACAAACGATAATAACATACACAAATTACTCACACTCGAATTATGTTGTTTCATGAAGGGAAAGTAGTAACAATAATCACTTCTACGATGCATTGTTGATTTTGTTTTATTTTAACTTAAGACTTTCATAACAATTTAATGTATAAGAATACATGAAAAGGCTTAGTAGAGAGAGCAAAAGTAATAAAAATTTTATAGCGCGGACATTTAGTAAAATGGTTATGAGCCATTCCGATAAGCCTTACCCTTTATGGGGAAATTCAGTTAAGCTTTTGTGGCTTGTTCGGGAGATGAGAAATTTTATATAACACAATACCTACGACATTTCTTTCAATACTGAAAGAAATGAATGGTTGGAATACAAATAACAGATAGTTACAGTCAAGCAGTCTTTCAGGACTTTTTGCAGGGGAGTGGGGTGGGGTAAATATTCTATTTGACCTATATAAGTATATCTAAATGCTGTCACATAAATAGAAACTAAGTTAATATAAAATGTCTCGGGGGGGGGGGGGGCTTCGCCTCTTCGGATGTATGCCTGAAGGAAACATTGGTTATAATTCCTGCAGTTCGTATATATTCTAAGTGTAAGGCACCAGTCCAACTTCTCAATAGTGTCATATTCCATAAATTGTTTAGATTAATTTGTTTGAATCCGTGTTAGATCGAAATAATATATAATTTGAGTCAAGTTACATCAAGTTAAGAATTTTGAGGGATTTTTAGTTTACAGTAATGTGGATAATTTGGATGCATTTGACAATATATATATATATATATATATATATATATATATAACATGTATCATTTTGTATATAGTCACGCCCACATTTTAAAATTCACAAAATACTGCGAAGGAAATATTCAAATTATCTCATAAAATATATAAAAAAAATTTCAGCAAAATATATTCGGTAGTTTTTTAAATGAAAATTAAAATAATAATTACACCCATATTATATAGGGCGCGGTAGTCCTGTGGTTAGCGCGCTGGAGTTGCACTCGGTAGGCCCGGGTTCGATTCCAGCCACTGCCAAAACTGCCGCCGTGTTCATGCGGAGTACGATCACGTTAAACATGTGGGTCCGTAAGACCTTCCGAGAGGTTGGTGGTAGGGGAAGGAGTGTACGGTCCCTGTGGATGCCTCCCCCACTGGGTTCCGGTCTAAATTGGGTGGCACTTCCCGACCGTCCAAGCAGTTACCTTACACCTTTCTGGTAGGTCGGACGGTCTCGGTTTCAACAACCCATATTATATAAAAAGATCACGTAACCCACTTCAATATAAAATGTGGCATCCATCTTGCGTCAAAATCGAGATTTTTAAAGTTCGTTTTAATTTATATTTAGTGGTGTATCCGTCCTAAAATCGCTTTATTTCTGCTTAGTTTCCGTGCACCTATATTCTGAAACAACGTAATTACATTTATTTTAGATTAAATGATCATCAAATTTTGATTATTTCTACTACAACGAAGCCTAATTTTAACGTATGTAGAATGTAAGTACATCAATCTATGAGTTGTATAAGAGTTGCTGAATTTTTTAACGGAAAATTACTTAATTCTGGAGTCTAGAATAAAGCTGATATTAATGAAGTATTTATTAATTTTACATAGAGAGGCAGACGATTTTATGGCAATGTCTTTTTTGATGACATTTTAAACATAGAGTTAGAAATTACTTTTACCTCAATGGTTTTAAGTTTTTAGGTAAAATAAATTATTTTAGTATTGTGATGAATGAAAGGAATGGAATAAATATGTATGAATGAAATATTTACTGCTTTTACATAGAGATTCAGACGTTTTATATTTCAATGACGTCATTTGGATAAAGTTCATTTTTTTCTTCGATAAAATTTTAAGTTTTCAAATATAATAAATTATTGTAGTGTTGTAATAATTTTAAAAATATTACTGCTGAATATATTGCATTTTAAAGGAAGTTTAAATAAAATTGCATTGCAGCTGGAAAGTGTTTCATAATCAATGCTTTATGCATGATTGATCTTTCTTGTTATAATAAGCAAATGCTGGAGTTCCGTAATTTTCAAGGGGCCTATTTTCATTACCCTGTCCATATTCGGTATGAGTTTTTGAAATAGCTTTTATTCTTTCCTAACAACACGTTTGGTCCTGAGAATTCAGTTATGCAGCCTTCTATTATTTGCTTCACAATATTTAACACATATTTCCATTCTTTATACAATGCATAATAAGCTATGTATGGACAAGTATTATAACAGAATCAAGTATTCGAAATCCAGTTTTTGTTAGATTAACACTTTTAGTGGATATTACAGAATGATTAAATTGTTTTTGAATGTATACGGATGTGGTGTGCCAATTCGTGCAGTTGAAATGTAATGTACGTATGTATGTCAACTATAAATCACTAACTGATCAAGAATTGTCATTATGTTTACAGTTGGTGATCGGTGATTTACTCTGGTGCCCACTAGATTATTGTAAAAATAAAAAAAGAACTTGATTCAAGTCATGGGAAAGGATGTACCTACGGGTGTTTTCTCCGTCTGTTCCTGGAAAGAGACGAAAGTGAGAGGGGGAGATATATTCCAAAGCATTTTACAAGTTCATAACAATACATCTACACACATATTATGTATGTATGTATAGAAGGTAAAAATTATTAATATTATTTTTCCTATGATGCTTCTATTATTACTTCTTTTTAAACAATAGATGATTCTTTAAATCTTTTGCAGGACAACTTATCAGGTGAACAAAATACTCCCATCTGCTCTCCTTTTTTATAAAATAAGAAGTCATAAGATTTTATAAAATAGACGTCACATATTTCTTTATAAATAAGTCACGCATCACTTGTATATTGTTACGAATACATGAAATGCTTTGTTCATAAGTTACTAATCTCCAAGGAAAAACAACCAATTAAGGCAACCATTCCTATTACGTAAAAATAGGGTTGCCATACTTTTCTGCCATCGCTTTCATTTGTGGCAGCAGACGACTCTGGTCCTGCCAAAGACATCGATCGAAGCTAAGAATCAGTATACGAATTATAAGTTCGGAGTGGAAGCTAGCTTTTACTCTAGCATTATAATGTCGGTCTTGAAAGCACCGGGTCCCGAGTTCGGGCCTGGGTCGGGACCAACAACATGAATTCTTACAATGGTGACCCGGATGTGATGGTGACGCGGATGGTTGCCCGGAAAATGGTGGTGACCTGGATGGTAACCCAGATGGTTGCCCGGCAATGGCGACCCGGACAATGGTGACCCGGATGATTTCTCTAACCTTGTAATGTTCGTCTTGTAATCACCGGGTCCCGAGTTCGGACCTGGCTCGGGACCATCAACACCAATTCCTACACATTAATTCCTCCATCTCACTCAACTACTCCTCCATCGTTTTTCTAATTGGAGGAAGGGAATTGGATAGGTTGTGCAAACAATCACGCCAATGTATTTCGTAAAAAAATTTAATTGTAACCTTGTAACATAATCAATTGTAACATTATTTATTTGAATTGCACATGATTCTATTTGTACTTTCTCATACTTTGCAATACAGTATGGACTATAGAGAAATTATTGTTTTCACGAAAATTTTCGAATTCCAGATTTTGATGACAATATATCGTTCAGGACCTACTGAACACGTTTTGACTATTTTGGAGTGATGTCTGTCTGCATGTATGTATGTCTGAGGTCGATTTATTGTGTGCACTATATCTCCACAAATATTAATGGATTTTTATGAAACAGCTTTATTATCGAAAAACCTTAGATATAATTTTTTTAAATTCGAGAGAAAACTTCGAAATTTATTGAAAAGCTTATATTTTTTAACATGGTCGCACGCATGAAAGGGGTTGGCTTAATGATCACGTATTAGTTTCAATTGTGGTTGTGAAAAAAAAGTCGCGATATCATTTTGTGTTTGTGACGTCATTAGCCCCCTCCGGCACGGGGGCATGGTATCCTCCAGAGGGTACATTGTCAAGTACGATATCAATCGAAAGATTTTTTCAAGCCCTTTAAAGTGAAGGGTAACACACTATAATTGTTCTTTCCCGGGCGTCCTTTTGGTTGCTCAAATCCTTGGATGAGTTGGACAGCGTGGGTCTTCAACACTATAATTGTTATCATTTGACATACAATACCGATTTTTCAAACTAGTTCATTTAAAATAAAAGCAAGAAGGATCAATCATGCATAAAGCATTGATTATGAAACACTTTCCAACTTCAATGCAATTTTATACAAACATCTCTAAAATGCGATACATTCCTCGGTAATATTTTTAAAATTATCATAACACTACAATAATTTATTATATTTGAAAACTTCATCGAAAACAAATGAACTTTATTCAAATGACGTTATCGAAATATAAATCGCCTCTATATAAAAGCAGCATTTCATTCATAATCATTTTTCCAATCGTTTAATTCATTACAATACTATAATAATTTATTTTATTTAAAAATTTGAAAAATTGTGATCTTCCATATTTATTTTAAATCGTGAAACCTGTTTCATATATAAAATAATTAAACTCTTGGAAATATATTTATTATATAATATATCTCTTGTCTCTTTTTGGAGGATATAACGAGAGTCAGAATTTAATTGAATTTGTTTTTCTCCCTATATTAAATAATTTTTATTTAAAAAACTACCTCACATATTTTACTGAAATTTTTTTATATATTTTATGGGATAATTGGAATATTTCCAAAAATTTTCGAAGCAATTTGTGAATTTTAAATTTGCTTAAAAAATGTTTGAAACATTAGTTCCCATGGATTCAATGTATTTCATTTTTTCATCCCGGGAACAATCCAAAACTAATTGGGTGATATTAATCATTTATATTCCCATAGGGCCCATAGACCCTCTGAATAACATACTAAAATTTCATTTTGATTAAGTCATTTTTACGGCAGTTATCGTGCTAACAGACAGACAGACAAACAGACAGAATGAACAAAGTCATAAACACTTTCAACTATTTTGTAAAGCGTTAAAAGTAACTCCACACACTACTTAAAAATTAATTGTGGTATGATAAAGTCGAGTTCAATCACACTCCAGTTAATTTAATTTTCTTTTTCATTTTAAAATTAACCTTGCTTCATATTGAGTCATATGAATGCCTAATATTTCACTTTTTATGATTTTTCACGCTCTAAATAAAAAATGAATATTTCAAAAACAGTTCATTTTATCATAATATTAAGTGTAGCATCACAGAAACTTGCTATATGCCACAAATCAAATTCAATCGTACGACGCACAGGCCTCAAATTTCATCCAGATTAAACTCAAGATACACGAGATTGAAACATCTAATTTCATACGCGCAGAACACGCCTATAAGTTACGACTGTGATTCCAAAGTTACGATATCGCTTCTAAATTCCTACTGAATATATTGAGCACGCAGAATTGTGCCACGTAGCAAATTTTCTTATTATCATTGGAAGTATCGAGTATTCCATGTTGACGAGTTCTTTCCGAAACCGGTCGGTAGATGCTGTTACCTACAATGGTAAATCGATTATAGCTTTAGGAGTGCCTCTTTGAGGTGGTTTTTGTTAGTATTGAACTATTCAATGTTTTATAATTCTCACCGTTTTAGGTCCAAAACAGCGAACTATATCCATTTTATTTCATTTCAAAAACTATTGCGTTTCTTTCAAATGGAGAGCACGAATTTCAAACTAATTAATTATGCATGTATATTCTGTTTGTTTTCTTTGTTGACATGAGCTGTACATCCTTGGAGCCTTTTAAGCACGATTTTGTCATCGCACATGTATCGTGCTATCTGTCGATTATAAAAATTTATTCGGTCATAAACATTTGTTAAAATGCTCCGTTGCCTGCTAGAAACACTTCTGCTAAAACACACCGGTATGTATACTGTCATTCCAGCAGCGCTCAGTTTGTTATACATAATAAATTAAATTTATTTCATAACTTGAATACCGACATGTATTACGTAATTAGAAAGTAATGTCTCTTTAAAAAGCTATTTTGAAATTTGCATGGCTAGTATAGAAATATGAATAAAAATTATCGAAGTTTCGTATTCTGGGGAAGTAGATGAACGAGCTTTGTCTAGTATTTTTTATGCGTGATGCATCTGTTTAAAATATCATCTCTCAATTGAGAGCGAATAATTCCAAGCTTTAAAGATTTTATCAACGTTTCTACTGTACTAGTGTGTATTATACAATTTTGTCCAATTAGAGTTTACTTTACTCAAAATGTATTTGGTTTTTACGTAATATTGAGAAAGCATCGTATTTCCGAAAATTTTCAATTTCGAGATTTTGTTGCCACTATATGTTTTAAAACTTTCTGAACGCGTTGTGACTACGTTTGGAGTGATGGCTGTGGTGGACTTCTTGCGTACATAATAGCAAGTACAAATATTAATAGATTTTCACGAAACTTTATATCGGGCTTTAATCCGAGCGAAACCTTTGAATTTTAATCAAATTTTTATAGTTTTTTAGTATGACAGCTTAGGACAAAATTTTAAATAATCATGCATAAAAGGGTTTCATTTATGGCTCGGTGATCATAAAACTTTTAGTTTCAATCAATGTCGTGAAAAATAGCCGCTATAAACTTTTTTTTGTTCGTGACGTCATTAGCCCTCCGAAAGTACAATTTCAAGTATGGTATCAATAGAAAGATTTTTAAAGCCCTTTAAAGTTAATGGTAATGTGAGACCAGAATATGTTCTCACATGAGACACATTTATTTGTAGTATTTACGATGCCCAAAACGACTAACAACGCTGTAGTCTGGCTGGCACCTGAGTTTATGACAACGTGAACTTTAAAGTCAAAAGGGCTATAAATTTAGGGGTGCCAGACCAGAGGGGCTGAGAGGGGCCTTGCTTAATGTGAAATGATGCCATTGGGTTGAGAAGAACCAATGAGCGCCAAGGGGAAGAAGGGCGGAGCTCCCCCTCCCCCCCCCCCCCCCCCCCCCCGCCGAGGCTACCACAGCAAACGAAAGAAAAAGAGTTCAGTTGTAGATGAAATCAGATGTAGACAACGAGAAGCAGAGATGGAGATCAGACATGAAAAGAAAAACGATCCAATTTTGACTAGAGCACGAGTAGAGAAAAATGAGAAACCTAACAGATTTGTAGAGTGTCTCGTAGAGGTTCCAAAGTAATGGAAAGAGATCTATGTGCGAGTGCTTTAAAAGTATGAGTAGGAGCCACACACCACAGAGTTATGGTCGTACTTCAGCACTAAGACTGATGCAAGTCTTTGAGAGATGATAAGCCCAAGACTAAACTGGAAGGTATGTGCTCAAATTATCACAGGTCCTAGACACTATCGTAAATCTAATAATTCTGGTCGCATATGTCCCCTCGCTAAAAATAATTAATGAAAATTGATGTTATTGATAAATTGATGTTGTTAATAAATGGTATTGTTCAAGTTTAAATGGTGTGATCAATTTAGCATTATATTAATTAATAATTCTTTTCATTACTTACACAAAAGGTAAAAATAATTGGAGGGTTTATTGCGGCACAACAACGAGCAATGTACGTTTTAATGTTAATTCCACTATATATGAATCAACGGCCATGTCTTTAATGCTTAATAATAATTAATGTTAATTGTAAAAGTGTAACTTAATTTATCTTATATCGCCACAGGTAACATGCTGTAGTTGTAAGCATTTGGACCCAAGATACCGATTTTTGGTATTTTTCTTGTAAAATTTTAAAAAAAAAATGAATTTTGGTGTGAGAAAATCGAGTTCAGCTACACCCCAGTTCATTTAAATTGTAATTTACACTGGCGGATTTACGATTTTGTCACCTATAGGATGATATACATTGCCATTTAGTCTCACTAGACATAACATTTAAAATTGGATATGAAAGGTAGGTAAATAGAAAATGGTTAAATCGTCATTATAAATATAAAAGAAACATAGCAATACTTAATAATAAATAGCACGATATCGTTCAATCAGCCAAAAAATATAGCCGAGACGAACAGCGCCTTCGCAAATTTGTCGTTATCCAAAATTTTCCGCCGTAATCTTAAGCCTACTTATCCTAATGGTAAATGCGCCACTGGTAATTTACATAATTGTCTAATTTCCTTATTTTCCAAACCCTCCTGAACCGCCCTCTTCCTCCGAGGACCAAAAAGTCTAAATTTTCGCACACTTATGTTATCGACAACGGAACAGAGCCTAATGAAACCAAATCTTCGATTCTATACGGAAAGGGAAGGGATGAAAATGAGGGATTTGAAAATTATTTTTAGGTCCTACAGAAGCCCTCCGATGATTTACAAAAATGAATCTTTGAATACTTATAGTATCAACCACGGGATTTAATGGAGCGGGAATTTCGACACCTCCTCTGTAGGATAGTTACCTTACACCTTTCTGGTAGGTCGGACGGTCTAGGTCTCAACAACAACATCAAGAACAACCTTCTCTGTAGGGATAGAGGAAATGAGGTAGGTTCGGAAAGTTTTTCCAGACACTTAATAAGTCATGCAAATGACCAAGAAGGCAAAATCTTTGTACACTTATAATATCGACCAAGGGGCAGATCATAACGGAGCCGGAATTTCGATCCCCCCTGTAGGGATGGAGAAAATGAGAGAAGTTCAGAAAGTTTATCCAAACTCTTCGTATGGGATCCAGATGACCCAGATGATATATTTTTTCATGCTTATAGTATTGATCACGGGACAGAATATAATGAATCCGGAATTTCGATCCCCCCTGTAGTAGAAAAAAGGAGGTAGGTTCTGTTTCGTGGTCGGAGTTTCTCCAGACCCTTCGTAGCCGTATCCGGATGACCCAAAAGGCAAGATCTTTGTATTGACCACGAACTTGTACCAACCACGGAGCAAATCATAGCGGAGCCGGAATTTCATTCACCTGCAAAACATAAATTTACATTGAATATCCAAATTTCAGAAAATTTGTTTAGAATCTAGGGAAGTTATCTTTAAAATATATGTATTAATAAAGAGAGCGCGGTACTGAATACGAAATCTTTGTCCGACCATTTTCAGCAATGGACTCAGCCTGTAAAAGATATATCTTCACGTATTCACAATGTAAAAAGATCCTTTAGTTTTAGAGGAGTTATCATAAAACAAAAAAAATCTGATGTGGGCAACACATGACTTTCCTTATATAATGTAATAAATTTACTACTTTTACAGTGAAAAAAAATAGGTTTTTCTTATAGTAGATACTAATATTCTTTCCAAGATATTGAATTTTCGACAATTAGTCGTCATTTTCATTGATTTAGCGTCATATTTATAGATTTGGCGAGATTTTCGTTAATTTAGCAACATTTCAAGAAAGTCGCCAAGTTGGCGACATTCCGCCAAATTCGTCGCCAAGCGTTATGCACTAAGAAATAAGATATTCTTACAGCAGATAAATGACTATTAGCGTTCAAATACAAAAGTATTATTCAAAGTATCTTTTTTCATGAATGGAACGAGCTAGATCCACGAGAATGATGTCACTCAATTTATCGCATGGTATTACATATGAAAAGTGAACATGTTCCTCAATAGGAAATTTTTTTTTTTATTTTATATGACTTTTTGATAATTTTCTTGAAAAATGTACAATATCTCGAGAACGGTTCATGTTAGCGTTCCAAAATTTATGTCAATTGTTTTCTAATAAAAAATTACATAAGAAATGCCTATTTGCGTAACTTTATTAGTGGTTTTGATTTTTTAACGATTTTTTCAAAATTTCATTCGAAAATTTAGGGGGTTCTGAACATTCGACTGTGTATAAAAACAATAGGCTTCTAGTGTTTACGGATTGTGATTTTTGTACCAAATTTGATTCGAATCGGACCATTCGTTCGTCAGTTATCGTCTCTACAGTCTCACTGACACACACACACACACACACACAGACATCACTTCAAAATATTTGATTCGTGATCAGGGGTGCTTGAAACGGACTCTCCCGTCGAAAACTCGATTTCGAATTTTCGACCCCGTCACAATACTTTCCTTATACATTATGTCGGTTCCGGACATAATCCCGACAGCCGAAATCCCGACAAGCCAGAATCCCGACAGCCGAAATCCCGACATGCCAAAATCCCGACAGGGTCGAAATCCCGACAAGTCAAAATCCCGACAAGGTCGAAATCCCGACAAGCCAAAATCCCGACAAGGTCGAAATACCGACAAGCCAAAATACCGACAAGGTCGAAATCCCGACAAGCCAAAATCCCGACAGCCGAAACCCACTTTTGCATAGACTAATACAACACTAAGGCGGTCATCGCAGTGACGTCACTAGGGTTTGAATTTACTAATCAGCACCCCCCCCCCCTCCCACGCACATGCGCTGGACTCACGCTGGGCACACGCACATGGCTGCCTACGCCTATATGTATAGCTTGATCAAAATTATCGGCTTTTTTACATCTCCACATTTTACAAATTAATAGTTTTAATCACTAAATCATAACAATGAATTGTGCGTGAATTGTATACAGCTGGTAAAATATTGTTGGGCACCGTTTTGAACGTGCCGTCCATAATCCAATAAGGCGCCTGTGATAAACGTTAAACATTTGCAGTTGTTGTAAAAATCGGAATTCTTTCATCTCCAACTGCAGAATCTCTAACTAAAAATAACTCAGCAGTAAAAGTGCCAGAATATATGTCCATTGTCGTAGAAAGCGGATGGAGACAAGAGGGAGCGTGAGTCCAGAGCATGCTAAATACCTTGAATACCTTTCTAAATGCCATGAATTCTAACCCTAGTGACGTCATTGCGATGACCGCCTTAGTGTTGTATTAGTCTGTGCAAGAGTGGGTTTCGGCTGTCGGGATTTTGGCTTGTCAGGATTTCGACTTTGCCGGGATTTTGGCTTGTCGGGATTTCGACCTTGTCGGGATTTTGGCTGTCGGGATTTTGGCTTGTCAGGATTTCGACTTTGCCGGGATTTTGGCTTGTCGGGATTTCGACCTTGTCGGGATTTTGGCTGTCGGGATTATGACCCAGACCCACATTATGTATATAAGGAAAGTAATATATCAGTGAAAGAGCCGAGACCCATGCAATTTTTATCCGACCACTTTTAAAAAATCTGATGTGGGCACCACATGACTTTCCTTATATAATGTAATGAATTTACTACTTTTACAGTAAAAAGAAATAGGTTTTTCTTATAGTCGATACTAATATTTTTACCAAGATATTGAATTTTCGACAATTAGTCGTCATTTTTATTGATTTAGCGTCATTTTTATCCATTTGGCGAGATTTTCGTTGATTTGGCAATATTTCAAAAAGTCGCGAAGTTGGCGACATTCCGCCAAATTCGTCGCCAAAATCTCGCCAAGCGTTATGGACAAAGAAATAAGTTAGTCTTACAGCAGATAAATGACTATTGGCGTTCAAATACAAAAGTATTACTCAAAGTATCTTTTTCATGAATGGAACGAGCTAGATCCACGAGAATGATGTCATCCAATTTATCGCATGGTATTACATATGAAAAGTGAACATGTTTCTCAATAGGAAATATTTTCTTTTTAATTTTATATGACTTTTTGATAATTTTTATGAAAAATGTGAAATATCTCGAGAACGGTTCATGTTAGCGTTCTAAAATTTACGTCAATCGTTTTCAATTGAAAAATTACATAAGAAATGTCTATTTGCATAACTTTATTCGTGGTTTTGATTTTTTGACGATTTTTTCAAAATTTCATTCGAAAATTTAGGGGGTTCCGAACATTCGATTGCGTATAAAAACAGTAGGCTTCCAGTGTTTACGGATTGTGATTTTTGTACCAAATTTGGTTTAAATCGGTCCATTCGTTCGTCAGTTATCGTCTCCACAGACTCACTGACACACACACACACATACTTTCACACACACACACACACACATACTTTCACACACACACACACACAGACATCACTTCAAAAATGTTTGATTCGTGATCAGGGATGCTTGAAACGTGCTCTCCCGTCGAAAACTCGAATTCGAATTTTCGACCCCGTCACAATACTTTCCTTATACATTATGTATATAAGGAAAGTAAAAAGAACTCGGCCTATAGAGCATTATATTATACCATTTATAATCAAAGTTTAATAAAATATTTTAAGTTTCAAAGAAGTTATAGTCAGGCAATTCAAACCTTTGTAAATGAGGTGCAAATGAGCAGTAATTATTTGACCTCGATCATAAATGAACTCATCCTGTGAAACATTAATTTGAATCACATATCAAATTTGGTTATGTTTTATAGGAGTTATCTTTGAACAATGCATATCAGTAAAGTGGTGGAGCAGCAACACGCGAAATAAATGTCCGACCACGTTCAACAACGAACTCGACATATAAAACATTTATTTTAAATATATATCAAAATTGTAACATTCAAGTTTTAGAGGAATTGTCGTCAAACAAAATATATCGTTAAATTCACGTGCAATTTGTATCCAATGAAATTTAGCACGAACTCGACCTATAAAACGTTAATTCATACCCTATAAATAATTCCAATAAAAATGTTCCTATAAAAATGAAGTTTTAGATTTAGCATCTTGGAACAATTCATGCAGACCAACAGACTAATAGACAACAGCAAATAGCATCCAAATCAAAATTAGCTTAGTCAGTCACTTCGTTCCCTTTCTTTAATGAATTTGTAATTACAAGGCGAAAAAAATTACAAGTAATTCCATTCAGTTCATTGTTTTATTGTAATCCGTCTAGAATTCTTCATAAATCAAATAAAAAGATGTATTTTCAAATTTCACATTTAAATCTCTGTTTTCTTCTGTGATGATTCATTCTAACGACTACAAGTTCATCTAAAGTTGTAAACGTTGTGCTCACTGAAACTTTTGAATGAAAAAGTTTCTTCCAGAATTTCTCAGCCTTTTGCACCATCATTCCAACGTACATATCTTAGGGATTTTTTACAGAGGCAAAGAAAGTAAATTACGATATGTTCATTGAGAATAAAGACACTAAATACAATATACAGATATGGAAAATTCGGTAGATTATTCTACTAACAATTCTTGCGTGTTAGATCGAAGGCTTAAATCACCATTCACTTTTCATCCGGCCAATTACACCGGTATTGGTTATAATAGACGCTTCCATGACCTCAAACGCAATCTGACCACATGACGTTAGTTAGAGGGTCATAGACTTAAAAAACTCATTTAAATTCTTCAGAATCTTCATTATCAGTTTCAGAATCACCGTAAAGCTTGCAGCTTTTACTGCACACTGAAGATTCAGTCGAAAATTACTCATTATAATTCACCTGTTTTTCTTTTAAATTTAACTTAAAACATCTATGTAGCAGATCATCAAACTGGTAAAGTCTAGTTTCGATGCAAATCATACACTGGATACGAATATGAAAATTTGCCTTTAAATTTTCTTGCCACAAATCAAGCTTTTCGTCGTACGTCACATATATTTGACTGTAATTGCCATTTTCTATATCCCGATTGCAAGAATCAGCTGTATACAATCTGAGAGGTGTACACGCTATTGAAAATTTTCCCATTTGCTAGAGTTGTCTTTCAGAACGTCCAAAAATGTAGAATTATTTTTGATTTCAAACAATGTATTCCATTACAGATAGAATTGTTTGCATTAAATTTGTTCCCTATTATCTCTAGCTAGAATTCAATCTAACTCATCCATGGATAAATATTTAAGAAGATAATACACGTAAGTCTGTCGATTCTGAATGTCCTTCTCGACATACTTCGGGATAGCCAGCCAGACAATTACTTTACTTCTTACATCCAAACTCTTGCTGGCAATGACACACTGAGGATAATACCTTCAGAGTTGTGCTAGACCGTTCAGTGCTACTGTAGCGCAAGATTTCATCAAAATGGGTTTCTACAAATCTAAGATGTTCTTATGTAACGTCTGAGGTAATTTGAGCAGTATAATGGAAGAGTCGCATACAATTATCAATATTGAAGTGGTTTTTCAAATTGTCTTTTATCTGTTATAAAAGGAGATCCAGCATAAGATAATCTACAGCAATGAAAATATCTGGTACTTCCTGCCAAAATAAATATGAACTTCGAACGAACATTCATTCGTCTTCTGTATGCAATTTTGCGTCTGGGATATTCAAAATATTTTAATTCTATTCGGGGTCAAAAATACTTTTGAACTCCATTTCACAATTTTCCATTTCACGATAGACTTCTTGGATACTATTGTATTCCATAAAATAAATTATAAAAATGTGAGTGAATAAGTCCCAAAATACTTATAAATTTGTGATTACATTGGGTTCAAAAGTGCATAATTAACGGTTGATTGAATGTGTTTTCTAATATTAAAAAAAAAGCTCAACCGATATTGTTGTAATTTGACTTCAATATGTTTGACAAATAGAATCTGGTGTAGCAAAAATAAAGTAATATGTGGTAATTTTAATAACCTTGAATGAAGTTCAGATATAGACAAAAAGCTTTGTGTTCCACTTAAGTAGAACAGGTATTGAAACGACATCATATGATACATCAGTAAATGCAGACGTAAAAGCAATATTTGAGTTTTGATCCAGTTAACAACCACCAAAATCTGGCAGTGCCGATCCGGTGGTGGAGCGGTCAGGGGCTTGCGTTTCCGTCTGATCGCTGAATTGCCGGGTTGCGGGTTCGAATTCCGCCAGGGGGCATGGATGTTGTCATGTCGAAGCCAAGTCAGATTTCCGCCCTTCGGGGTGCTTCTATAAAAGTGAAGCTGCAATTCTTCTCCCCTTCGCCATGGGATACCCTGGGGGTTCTTGTGGACGTGGTGCGTAGGTGCCCCTTCACCACGGGGGAATTAGTAAAAAAAAAAGCTGGCAGTTGTTCACTGTCGTCGGCCACTATGTAAAACTTTTTCAAACATCCAAGTGAAATTTGACTTCAATATGTGTGACAAAGCATTAAAAAAATTTAAAATTTTTTAAATTATACTAAATTTTAAATTAAATCACACTTGGTTAAAATGTAATTTTCTTAATAGTAAGCAAGCTATTTCAAAAGATAAATAAAATACATAATACTAAAATTATTTAACACTGTTTTGTTTATAAAAAATATCAACAAGTATCTTTTAAATTTCACTATGCTTAAATTGTTTGAAAGTAAACAATGTACTTCAAACTTCTATCACGTAACCGAAATAAATTGAAAAATTTATATGCAATAAGTGACAGTTCGATAATTAGACCGTTAAGTTAAAAAAAATTCTTTACTCTTTCAAAGTTATAAGATGCTGCGTTTTGCTAATATATGTATTAAATAGCTCTAATTTGTGCTATTATTTTCCCACAATAGTTAAATTTTGACATGCTTAATTAAATCAGAAAACATAATAAACCTTAGTAGTCACAGAATACTCCTATAAAGGGCGCACCCCAAAATATGGAATGCATTTCTAATGGAGATAACATCATTTATGGACTTTTGAAAGTTTAAGTTGGATTGTTTAAAAGCTGTCGCCATGGATTATGGATTCTCACCAAAAACGTTCCAGGTTTGTTTGCACCGAAAAAGAAAGTCTAAATATTTTCGAAACATACGTTTGCTTATTAACGCTATTTGAGCATTATTTCATGATTATTATTACTTTGCGGATACTACTTCAATGTTCCAATAAAATTAAGTGCAACCATAAAAATAATAAACAAAACACCAGACCGCAATTGCACAGTTTATATCGCAGAACAAAGCGAAATATATCATTCGATAGGGATTAATATCTTCTACAAATATCAGTATTTAAACTTTGCTTGATATTACTTTGAAATCTGCAAAACCCCCGAATTGATCATTGCATATTTGGATTTATCAAAAATTTTCATACAAATCAAAAAAGGGCCAAAATTGACCAAGAAAATCCTTAAAAACATTAAGGGGTGCTTCTAAAAATTGAACTCAGTAACAGAAAGAGCAAATACCGTGATTTCTCCAGTATGTGATGTCACTTTTACCAATGTTTTGTTTCAGTGTTACACATAGATAATCGATGTTTTGGAAACATGGATGAGTTAGGTGTGGTGTTTGACGTTTTCATCATAATTGATTTTCAAAATGAGATTCGAGCTTTTCTTCCAATAGCTTTAGGAATGGTCCTCGATAAGCGAAATCATCGATTTTTTAATAAAATTTGATAACACAATCTATATTGCACAAATAAAACTGAAATTTTTCATATCGGTGTTTCAGACGCAGCTGCACCGAATTGTGCCAAAGTTAACGCCTGTTTCAATTCATAAATAATTCTCTTCATTTAATACAGTAAATATTTCAAATATGTTTGAATATTAAAATTTACATTAATTTTCTATGGTTGTTTCAGTAGAAAAGTATTCAAAAATAATTTTCTTGGAAAATTGGTTTATCGCGAATATACGGGTACAATACCCCCCCCCCCTCCACACACACACATCAAAACATTCTATTGTCTAACTATCATATTACTTGATAAATTTGTGTGGCCTACTTTAGAATTTATTTTTTAATAAATTAAAATAATTAGGATTATGCTAAGAAATAAATCTGAAGAAGTTTTACATTGTTTTGAAGTCGCTCAATATCTAAATACAGGGTGTCTGTCCCAAAAAGATTGAAATGCGCTTTAATTCTTGACCTGTTGGAGATAAGTGGGCAATGTAAAATGCAAAAATGTTGAAAGTAAGGTAGGAAATAAGACTACGTTATTTAAATAGTCCTCCCATTAATTTTTAAAAGGTTACACTTTTTAAATTTTTATACGATCCGCTTAGAGTCTTAGACAAATTGGGTCTTAGACAATTTTTTTTTTATTTTTAATGCAACAAGCTCATTAAAAAAACAGCATATCTGTATCTTTAAAATCAACTGAATTATGATAAAGGAAAAAATCTGACTTATGCCACTTTTTCGTGCCATGTGAAAGGCTGTTTCATCGGTGAAAATAGGGATCATAAACAAATTGACGATGGAAATTGTTTAGATAAAAAATACGTTAATATGTATAAATTTTTTTTATCACAAAAATATCTAAATAAAGCATTACACAAACAGCAATCATATAAAGCAGTGGTACTCACTATGCATTTCAGGTTCTCCTATGTAGTTCATCCAGTTTTATCTTTTTTGTGATATGTCACAAATTTACATTTCTAATTTGATATAGGATCCCCATTCACAATGTTCAATTTTCAATTAAATATAACTTGCTCAATTATAAAGATACAGATATGCGGTTTTTTTTAATGATCGTGTTGCATTAAAAATAAAAATTTTCTGATTGATCCAATTTGTCTAAAGGGGTCGTATAAAAATTTAAAAAGTGTAACTTTTTGAAAATTAATTGGAGGACTATTTCATTAAAGTAGTCTTATTTCCTATCTTACTTTCGACATTTTTACAATTTACATTGCCCACTTATCTCCATACAAAAATCCATTAAAATCAGGATCAGAAAATTTCAACCACTTACAAATAGATGAAAAATATTTTTAAAATGTTAAACTTACTTTTAACTCCGCTTGAAATTTCCTCTAGAATCTGAATATGTGATGATGAATGGGGGGTTACCCTTAAAGAATTCGTAGTTAATGCCGAAATAACTATGAAGACGGCCCTTTGAGCAAACTTTAAATATTGATATTTGTAGAAGATATTAATCCCTATTTAATGACATCTTCCGCTTTTGTTTTTCCCAACTATACACTATAATCTCTAAAATGTATTAGTGGACTAATCGGTCAAGATGACGCTCAAAATTAAAAGGTTAAACGATAACTGTATTCAAAGTTTTGAAGCAAAATATCAGAATTATCTAAATCCAGTGCAAATTTTGCTCCCCCCTTCTTCCTTTTTACTTTCCTTATATACATAATGTATAAGGACAGTATTGTGACAGGATCGAAAATTCGAATTCGAGTTTTCGACGGGAGAGCACGTTTCAAGCATCCCTGATCACGAATCAAACATTTTTGAAGTGATGTCTCTATGTGTGTGTGTATGTGTGTGTGTGTGTGTGTGTGTCAGTGAGTCTGGTAGACGATAACTGACGAACGAATGGACCGATTCGAACCAAATTTGGTACAAAAATCACAATCTGTAAACACTGGAAGCCTATTGTTTTTATACGCAATCGAATATTCAGAACCCCTCTAAATTTTCGAATGAAATTTTGAAAAAATCGTCAAAACATCAAAATCACTAATAAAGTTATGCAAATAGACACTTATAGCAAATTCTTATGTAATGCTTCATTTGAAAACGATTGGCATCAATTTTAGAACTCTAACATGAACCGTTCTCGAGATATTGCAAAATTTTCAAAAAGTTATCAAAAAGTCATATAAAATAAAAAAAAAATATTTCCAATTGAGAAACATGTTCACTTTTCATATCTAATACCATACGATAAATTGGGTGACATCATTCTCGTGGATCTAGCTCGTTCCATTCATGAAAAAAGATACTTTGAGTAATACGTTTGTATTTGAACGCCAATAGTCATTTGTCTGCTGTAAGAATAACTTATTTCTTCGTCTATAACGCTTGGCGAGATTTTGGCGACGAATTTAGCGGAATGTCGCCAAGCTTTCGACTTTTTGAAATGTTGCCAAATTAACGAAAATCTCGCCAAATGGATAAAAATGACGCTAAATCAATGAAAATGACGACTAATTGTCGAAAATTCAATATCTTGGAAAAAATATAAGTATCTACTATAAGAAAAACCTATTTTTTTTACTGTAAAAGTAGTAAATTCATTACATTATATAAGGAAAGTCATGTGTTGCCCACATCAGATTTTTTTATTTTAAAATAAAACCAACTTGGCCTCAAAAAGAACATTTACAAAGTGAAAAACACGAGATAAAAGTTTGACAAGCTTATGTTTGTGAACTAAGTGCCACAGACACTGAGAAAAAAATCTGGATGTCTTTGAATAGTTTTAAGGAGCCTGCTACAGTATTGTAACAAAAATGTGTTGTCACAAATTCTATTGAAGAAAATAATATTTATAAAGCTAAATGGCAGCTTTAGAATTATTTCAGTTTCAAAATATACATAAAATTACTTCACAGGAAGTGATTTCAAAAATTTATAAAATAATAACTGTTAAAGAAATAACGAGGATAATATTTTAAAGATTAAATAATAGATATATATTTTTTTAATCCTCATTTAAATGCACTCTAAAAAATCAATGCATAATAATAATATCTTAAAAATTCAGCCCTTGAAAACGTTTTCTTGTAGGAATAAACATGATATCAGCTCATAATACCATATTTTAGGTGAACATTTCATCTTTTACATTTCAAGAGGTTTTTAAGGTTTGATAAACGACTTTCTAAAAAAGACGTATTACGGTTATATTGCATCCCATTCTTCAGATTTACATTTTTCAGGATTTCGAAGAAAAATATTTTAATCGAAAACTTTATTCTTTATAAAGGAAAAAGTGAGCACTGTAGATATTTTTATCTTGAAAAAAAAGAAAACTCTGTTGAAATTCACTAGAAAAAGAAATTGTTTCATGGGTTTTTCTTTAAAATAATCTTTGTAGCTTATTTTTTAATAAATAAAGCTGTGGAGAAATGTTTCAAAAATCTATAGTTCTAAAAAGGAATGGAAAGGGACATGTACGTATAACTCTTCAAATTCTTATTGTAATTGCAATCAAAACATATCAAGAATTGAATCTTCCCATTTCAACACACTTTAAAAAGGCCTTCATATTCAGGGAGGAAGTATTCATATGTAAAAGTCCGAAGTGAGCTGCAGATGACTCTTCTTACATAACTCATGCCATTTACTTCTTTCTCAACAAAATATTTATGTACGAGATTTACTGAATAAAGTTCCTGGCATTGAAATGTATATTAATATGTCGCACTTTACTTGATGACAATATGCAGTCTTTAGTAAACAAACATCCGTTTCGAAAATTAGGGGATTTCCTTCTTCAGTGTACACAAACATGTATCCATTTGTGCACTTTGAGGTTATATATCAGCATTAATTTAATTTTTTTTTGTATTTGATACTCAAGGTCATACTTTCTACAATTATCAGTTTATTTTTATTTTATTTCTCTTTTGTCAAACTAGGTGGCTTGGCCATCCATATTGGGTCTATCGTTCAGCCAGTTTCTGTTTGTCCAGCTTTATGGAACTCTCACTTAGCGCTTCAAGTATCATTCAAACTTGTTCGCACTAAAAATATCTGATGTGGGCAGACCATGGCTTTCCTTATTTAACGGTGAAAAAGTGATGAAAAAATCCACGGCACAGTGTTTGTAACGTTAAATTGCACATTTGGAGCGGTAAATTGTATATTCAGATAACAATATCTAAAACTATTTCGTACCCAATTAACTTATATTTTACGCAACTCTAAATTAACAATTATCAATATTGATAACATGCTCAATAAGCAATATAGTCCCTATATTTAAAAATTTAAACAATAAATTCATCAATTAGGCGTCATTTTTATTGCAATTTTGACAATATTCTCGTCAATGTGGGGCCAAATATCGCCAAGTTGGCGTTATTTAGAAGAGCATTTCCTATATGATGAAAGTTATGCCCATCATATGTCGGAATCAGAAATTTTCAAAATATTGCATCCTATTTGGCATCATTTTTGACATCATCGTCAATTTAGTAACATTTTTATCAATTTGGCAATATTTAAAAATGTTGCCAAGTTGGTGAAATGCCGCCAAATATCGTCGTTAGAATTTTGAAAAGTGTTACAAACGGTTGGTGGTAGGGGAAGGAGGGTACGGTCCCTGTGGATGCCTCCCCAATGGGTTCCGGTCTAAATTGGGTGGCACTTCCCAGCCGTCCAAAGAGTTACCTTACACCTTTCTGGTGTGTCGGACGGTCTGGGTCTCAACAACAACAAACGGAGTCTTATGGTAGTCTTATTCTTTCCAAAATATTGAATTTTAATCAATTAGTTATCTTTTTCATTTATTTAGCGTCATTCCTATCAACTTAGCGACCTTTTTACGAATTTGGCGACATTTTCATCAATTTGGCGACATTTTAAAAACTCGCCAAGTTGGTGATATTTCTCCAAATTCGACTCAAAAATTTCGTCAAACATTATGGTCGGAGAAATATTTATTCTTATAACAGATAAACAACTAACGGCGTCTAAATACAACACTATTATCCAAAATATGCAGACAGACCTAGTCTTATGATAGAGTCTTATTCTTTCCAATATATTGGGTTTTCATCAGTCTTCATTTTCATTTATTTAACGTCATTTTTATCAATTTGTTGACATTTTTATCAATTTGGTGATATTTTGGTCAATTTCACGATATCATAAAAACTCGACAAGTTGGTGATATTCTCCAAATTCACCGCCAAAATTTCGCAACGAATGAAGTGATTCGAACAAAATTTGGTATTACACGCAATCAAATATTCAGAATCCACCTAAATTATGAAATGAAATTTTGAAAAATCATCAAAAAATAAAAAAAAATCAATAAAGTTACGTAAACAATCATTTCTTATGTTACTTTTTATTATAGAACGATTGACACACACTTTAGAAAGCTAGCATGAACCGATCTCGAGATATTGCGCATTTTTCAGATAAATTTATTAAAAAATCACATGAAATTCATAAAAAGTATTAAAAATTGTGAAGTCTGTTCACTTTTCATATGCAATATTATACGATAAATTTATTATCATCATTCTCGTAGATCTAGTTCGTTCCATTCAAGAGAAAATACACTTTTGGTAATAGCATTCTAGTTTGACGCCATAAGTCGTTTATCTACTATAAGAATAACCTATTTCAGCATTCACAATGCTTGGCGAATTTGGCGGAATATCACCAACTTGGTGAGTTTTTTAAATGTTGCCAAATTGATAAAAATGTCACAAAATTGATAAAAAATGGCGCTAAATCGATGAAAATGAAGAGTAATTGATGAAAGTTCAATATCTTGAAAAGAATATAAGAATCTACTATATGAATAGATACTTCTTGAAAAATAGAATATATACTTTATGAATAGATACTTCTTGATACTTCTATAATAATAGATACTTTATGAATAGATACGTCTTATAATATGAATAGATACTACTTGATACTTCTTGGGCGGCATTAGTCGTTTTTCTACTTTAAGAATAATCTATATCTCCGACCAGAATGCTTGACGAAATTTTGGCTTTGAACTTGGCGGAATACCGCCAATTGGCGAGTTTTTAAATGTAGCCAAATTGATAAAAAAAAAAATGCCGCCAAATTGATAAGAATGACACTAAATCACTGAAAATGACAACTAATTGATGAAAATTCATTATTTTGGAAAGAAAATAAGAATAACCGATTTCTCAGTCTGTAACGCTTGACGGAATTCTGGCGACGAATTTTAGCGGCCTATCGCCAGCTTAGCGACTTTTTATAAAAATGTTCGCAAATTGGCGAAACTGTTACTAAATTGATAAATATGTTATAAAATTGATAAAAATGTCGTCAATTTGATAAAAATGACGCCAAATGCGATTCAATGTTTTGCATATTTTTAATTCCGTCATATGATGGGCATACCTTTTATTATATCAGAAATGCTCTTTTAAATATCGCTAACTTGGCGATATTTAGCACAACATTGACGAAAATATCGTCAAAATTAAAAAAGGATGCCAAATCAATGAAAATTATGCGTAATTGATGAATTCATTATTAAAATATTTAAATATATGGACTATATTGCTTATTGAGGATGCTATCAACATTAATAATTATTATTAATTTAGATTAGCGTAAAATATAAGATAATTGGGTACGAAATAGTTTTACAAATTATCATCCAGAAAAGCGCCAAATGTACAATATAACGTTACAAACACTGTGTCGTGGATTTTTCATCACTTTTTAATAAGTAAATCCATTGCATTATATAAGGAAAGCCACTTGCTGCCCGCCTCAGATTATTTTATTTCAGGAAATGGACCCTATTTGTTCCAGATTCTTTAAGCTTGGCATTGAAAAGTTCCTTGTAAAAAAAATCGTCCGGTTTTGGATAAGATCCATTTCTACTGAAAAATGATATTGCTGTAACATTTTTATTTCTGCATTACTGTTTAATTTTTGTTTACTGCATAATTTGGATGCTTTCATTCATATGCATTTCTTGTTCGAGCTGCATCCAATGTTATTATTACTTATGTCACAAAATAACCTAAATGTAAATGGAGACCTTCTTTTAACTTGCGTTACAATATGTATAGGTGTACGTAAAGGGAAAGTGTGGCGATGTGATTAAAATTTTGTTTCTTGGATTTTGATAAATCTACACTTCTTTAGCACTCCTGAATATAAATCAACCATTTCATCAATGATGTTAATCTGTCTAGGTGTATCTGATTGTAGAAATGATATTTCATGAACAAGTTGAGAAAATAGAATAAAATTCGGAGTAATTATTTCAACCCATGAACATGAAATAATTTTTAATTTTGAGTTAACGAAATAAGGCTCTCACTTTTCAATCTTTTATTTTAGAAGATTGTAAAAAAAGTTAAAAAAACATAATACGTGTATATAAAGGGTAATACGCCTTTGCAGAAGTAGTATCTGGTGGTGCGGTATCAATTGTAATAACGTAAAATTAAGAACAGGCGGTCGGTCGTGATCAAGTGGCAAAATACAATACATAAAGAATCAGTATAAGAGAATAAATCAATACCAATATGGTTAGTACAAACCCAGCAGCTCCTCTTCCCTGGTGATGGGTGCAATGGCCCACCAATGACTGTAATGAGAAAACATGATAAGAAAAGAGACATATACACACAAAATGATTACTCCAAAAATTGGTGGAATTAAATTATTTAATTAAGATATTACTAAATTATGTGATTTTTAACATCATATTTTCTTCCAAAGTAACTTTATAACAAACATATACTTTTGGTTTCACATCTCAATCTATATATCAAAATTACAAATTGTATGAACTTTAACACAAACTTTAACAAATAAAAATCTTCTCTCTATGTACAGGATGATTATAATTAAAGTTCCAGCTTGAAAATGGTCTTAAATAAAAAGCACTGGTCAGAATGATTTGAAATTTTGCGTGAACACTCGTGGAGCAATGGAATTTTGTTTGGTGAAGAAAAAAACAGTAGTTCAAAAAATCGCCGCTAGGAGAAAAATTGGCGCTTTATTACACTAGAATGTAATACAAAAGTAATAAACGTTGACTTACTCATTGGCTAATGACGTAATAAATGTTCAATATGCTGTCCTTCGAATACTGAATTAAAAGTCGATCTTTCATCATCATATGCATGCAAGTTGCAGAATCTGGGCAACCGAAAATCCACAGGAACTACGTCAGGTGCCTCTTCATTCCCCCAAAGTCACTGCGTGGTGCGGTTATCGGGTCTTTCTTTTTTGAGGAAGTTGGTCTTCATTTCCCCGTCACCTACTCTGTCAATGGCCATCGATATGAACGTCTTTTGAAAAGTCAGGTTATACCCACACTGCAAGAGCGTCAGTGTATCGATAACACTATTTTCATGCAGGATGGGGCTCCACCACATATCGCAAAACCAGTGAAGCGGCTACTTAGCAGTTATTTTGGAGATGACAGAATCATCAGCCGCAATTTTCCTTTAAGATGGCCAGCACGTTCCCCTCAAGGTACTTCAAACATAAGGTAGGTCAGAGAAGGGGGGTTGCTTTTCGACCGGGAGAGAAACTTGAAGTAGAGCTCCTCTACTACAGGCTGACTTATCAAGCATATTGAAGCTCATAGGGTTCCATACTGCAGTTACAGAAATTATAAAACAAGTGTTTAAAATAAATACTTTATATGAAAAAAGAAGTTTCAATTAGAATATTGTAGAATTTAGCTCGCACAAGTATTCTCCATTACCGGGTATCCAATTATTTATTAGCCATTGTTTTCTTCTTTCTTCGTTTCTAGGAAAGCGAAATAGCCCAAAACCCTTTCTAGACTAATTAAAGCAGTTCGGTGCAGAACAACCACCCATAATTATTTCAATTATACTTCCTAAATTAAAAATACGAATAGAGCTAATGGTTTGCGCATCCAGCTATGGTGGGCTTCAATATGCTTGATGAGTCAGTTCGTATATAGAGGAGCCTTAACTTGAAGCGTGACGTCACTGACTTACAAGTCAAGAAGAGGGGACATAGAGATACGTGTATAAAGTTTAGAAAGTTCGCGTTTATCATTCGAAAAGGAGATAAGATAATTCGTAATAAAATTTTAGAAGAATGAAATTAAATGATTCTACTCATGAATACAAAGGGGCTATCATTAAAATATTATAATACATATATTATTTATAATAAAAGCTGAAATAGATCGTAAAAAGTGTAGTAAATATAAAATTTACATTTCAAGTGTTTTAATACAGATATGAATAAATATTTAATCATCGGATTTTTAAAAATATAGTATCCATTATCTTAAACATTGATAATACTTTCTACATGTAATATAAATATGTATTTCATAAATATCTAATTGCGTAAAAAATCCCACATACATATAACATATATTAATGACTATGAAATATCATCAATCTAGTAGTTACATAACTGTATATTATATTAAGAAGCGTAGATCTGATCCTGGGAAAAGGGGGGAGTTGACGGTCGAATGGATGGTCAATGGCAGTAGATTTATTTTATTTACCCAACAAAAAGACGATTGTGAGCTAGTAGAGTATTATGACTCTTGGTTAAGCCACTGGATCTGTCAGTTTCACAAAGATATTTTAAGCATGCAAAAGTGATGTTATTAAATTTTATAGCGTTTCAAATATATAAACTATGTACAATTTTAAAATTTTAAAGCAATATTCACGTGGATCATAAATAATAAATCAATATATACCATTTTTATGCCATGATACTGCTTTTACACCATTTAGAGGCTTTTCTTTGCTTTTTTCTCTCTTCTAATTGTGGCATGAAAGTCTTATTTAAGTGTTTAATGCGAATGAATGTCCTGGTTCGTGAAAACAAAGTTATGGCTTTTAGTGGTATAGAAGGTGAAATGTTTGCTAACTTTGACTGCAAGTTCTTAATGACGCATTTCTCTTTTGATATATATGCGCCATGCTAAGAAAGTATTCACCCACTTTTTTATTTCTTCTGAAAAATGTGCTTCTGGCTTTTAGTTTTATTGTAAATAAATTTTTTATGCATTATATTTCAACTTTGATGATTTTAGTTTTGCATTCTAAGCTTTTTACATATCAAAACGAAATGTCCCATAACTTCAGATGATGTGAATATAATGTCAATATTATGATTACTGAAGAATTGCGTTTTATGATTATGTATATTAATAACAAAGTAAAATGCTTAAGGTATTTAAAATTAACTTTACATACATTTTGCAATAAACTAAACTGTGTGAATTAGCTTACAAAATGCTAATATCCCCCCCTCCCCCTCCAAAAAAAGAAAGAAAACTCCATAATTGCTAGTATCGGAAATATAAATTAATTTTATATAATTTAGATACTGCATATGAAGTCGTTTTTATTTTATTAATTTTGTTTTTTGGATTACTTAGAGGACCACCTATTTTACATATCAATGAAACATGTCAATCATAAGTATTTTTTATACTGCTATATTAAAAACATTATTTTTAACTGCGGTATTAATGGTATGTGAGATTTTTGTGCCGTTGGCTTCTTGTTTTAATCGTTTAACCGGTTTCAAATTCAAAATTTAGCCCGAAAATCTTCTTTAAAATCTTCATCAGAAAAGTGACTCGAACAGACAGTTGCGTTAGCCATGTTTATTTATTTTATCCTCTCCTTTGCACTTCACGATCCATAATTTTTAGAGTGCAGGATCTTTTGGAAATCTATGAAAACTGATAGATCCCATTGACTTCTTATAATAATTTTAACACAAAGCAACCGAGCATCAACCAGGCATTTTTGTGCTTACCAAAATTATACTTTATATACGTGAAAATACTAATATATATACATCTATAATACATAAATTTCCACTTAAACTTCACTTTTACGATAGAATTACAAATTATATTAAAAGAACGACTGACACAGTCTATGTATTCCCATAGAAATGAATGCTAGTCGGAGAAACTGGCACTTCTCCTTCTAACCCAGTGACGTCACGAACGGCGAAAACATCCGCCTTCTAGAATACTGTCAACGGCGGCATTCTGGTCTTTTGATCTCTGACCCTCCCTGCGTTCTCCTGACCTCAATCCATGTGAATTTTGGCTTTGGGGGCATCTGAAGAATGTGGTGTTTAATGGACACATTACCAATTTAGCGGAACTTAAAGCTAGCATCACGCATCATATCCACAACATCTCTACAGAAACACTCAAATCTGCTGTTGAACACGTATTTTGCGCTTACAGCCTGTTTCAGAATGCGAACGACACGTACCATCTTTTCACGGCCAGTCACACTTCACACCATGACCCTCAGAGACTTTCGTATTTTCACAGCCGAACAATAAACATAACAAAACCTAATACATCTACCTCAAACTAACGGTCGCTTTTAAAAGCGGATGTAAATCCGAGACATGAAAGATCAAGAATCGAGTGGTTTTTCGTACGCAGAAAACACTTACAGTCATAATACAGTTATATCAGAATATAGTTACATACATATATAGTTGCATTTGTACAGTTATATACAGTTAAATCAGAATACAGTTATATAAGTACAAATAATATAAAATTACATTTAAATTCAGCAGAGTCGAGAATTTATTCCGACACGACACAGAAATTCCAACACGGCATACAAGAGGTACCCGGATTGTATGCGCCCACATAGCGGTTGCATCCACGTGTGTGAGTCTGCTTAGGAGGCGAATACTCGATTGACAGCATTTGCAAGTTCTGAGTTTTTGAAAAACATGACCTAACTGATTGTTGAATGGGGATAGTTAATCATATATCCACTTCGAAATTAAATAATTATTCAATATTCAAAATTATTCAATAAATTATTCAGAAGTCTCTGATCCCTAAATTAATTTAAGCGTATATTAAGTCGTTTTGCAATGGAAATCCTAATTAGATTATTATGTTTTAAAAAAGCAACAGAAATTTTTAACGATTTGTTATTAAGAGCACTTGAAATGTTATGCAGCCTTGAACTTAATCATCATAAATCGATTGCATGAATGAAAATGTCAGACCGTGTGGGAAGATCGTGTGGGTATTATATTAATAAAAGTTTAAGTTTCTGCAAACATTTTTGTATTTCTAACTACATCCCATACAACGAAATGTTATACAGAATATAAGCGTTAATACAGAATATAAGCGTTAATGGTGGGCTGTATCTAGTTATTTTGGAATAATATTAAAAATGCTAAATGCTATTTATATATAGTACGCAGCATTTACTTCTTTTTATCTCTCTCTCTGTAAATATATATTTATATATATATAATACCCGGGTTGTAAAAGCTGCTTTAAGCGGGAAAGGGGTGTCGCAATCCACCCCTACCATTCTTATGTAATTCATATGGTCACTCCCGTTCTTTTCTACTTTCATTCATATATATATATATATATATATATATATATATATATATATATATATATATATATATATATATATATATATATATATATATATATATATATATATATATATATATATATATATATATATATATATAAATATATACATATATATATATAATATATATATATATATATATATATATATGTGTGTGTGTGTGTGTGTGTGTGTATGCAAGATGTCCAGTGCTATCGGTGCCCAATGGATAATTTCTCAACCGTTAGTCACAGAGATACACTTCCAATTGCAAAAATGTTTTAAATTTTAAAATCTATTATCATAGAAAGAGTTTAAATCAATAAATGTATTTCTGAAAGAAATACGAAATATAAATTTTTATACAGTCTCCCATTTATGTACGCCATGACTGCGTTTTGCCCTTATCATCCATTGAACGAGTATTTCTTTATGGTTTATGTGTTTTCAGATGAAACGTTCTCCTGGTTTTAGCTCGTCGAGTCATGTATAATAAATACTATACTTAGGTTTTAACGTAAATTACGTTATATAATAAAACAAATTTTCAATATCCTATTCTACACAATAATGATGAACAGGAAAGTAAAAAACAAAATTTCCTTCCACACGAAATTGTTTATTATTCCTACAGCGAAGCATAATTTTATGATAAACTATACCAAACAGAATGTAAACCAATCAAGCGATTGTAAGATGTGTTGTATAAAAGTTATTGAATTTTTTAATGCAAAATTATTTATCTCTGGAGTTTGGAATATAAGTGGTATAAATAAAATATTCATTGATTTTACATACAGTGGCTAATGATTTATATAATGAAATATTTTGTCATAGTTAAAGTAATTTCGAAGAACTAACTTAACACGAGATAAGCAAACGATGCATTTCCTCTAATAATGAAATAGTATATTTGTAACGTAATATTAACTGCAATAGCATCGTAAACACTTTACATTGACTCAGTAAGTTCATGAAAAGATGTGTCGCGGATTACTCGCTTATCAGACACTCCGTAATTATTTACAGAACTATTCACGATGGACAAAAGAAATAAATGAATTAAAAACAATGCCTATTTCGGCCTATAAGCACAATATAAGGGCTTTTTAAGGGCCATTGATAACAAAATGAAAAATCAGGCTTTTCAAGGGGCTGCTAATTACTGTTCATAGTTCTTACTTTGACTTTTAGAGATATTAACATTACGATCATGCAAAACGAAAACTTTTCAATCTTCTTGAATTTGACAAGACAACTCCGCGAAAACTCCAAGAGTTCTTTAAAAATAAATTATTAATCTAAAAACAGGATTTCCTACTGAACACGTTTGTTGCTTACTGTTTATATCTACCGTTTACAGTTTACAAAAAATTTCAAATAAATGTAAGTAAGGTAAGACACAAACATATTCTATCAAAAATTTTTTGATTTTTCAATTTTTTTTTTTCAAAATATTAAATAACATTTATATATTCACATATTGTATCCTATTTCCGACAAAGCAACTAAGTTAATTCCATTTTGTTATCTACTTGGTTCGGAGACATAAGCGACCAGATTGTGTCGATATTTCGCAATGCTCCAATTTTAGTCAGATATACCCCAACTATAGATGATTTTGATTTCAAGAATCATCCTGAGTCTGTAGGAGTTTGGTGCTTCCTGCTCCCACACATCATTTGTTTATCTTGCCCACAATGCTCAAGACCGTCATAGATCAACAGCTCATAAATGTAATCACAAGGTGCACTTCTGATAATTATGAGTCACAAACATTGGGCGAAACAGTTATTATCAGACAGACTGAGCCTCCCTTTAGTTTAGTTTTCCTAAAATCATGGCCAACTTCTCCCTCTCTCTTTCCCAAATGACCGCCAGCTTTGCATGTTCGCGCTAAAACAGTGCACTGTAGCAGTTCCAAAAAATTGTAAAAATGTGCCATTGCGATAGCTTATGAATAGTTATACGTATATATTTTTAGGAATTCACATTAATAATTTTTAGGAATTCACATTAATAATTTTTAGGAATTCACATTAATAATTTTTATTAATTCACATATTTTAATATAATGGTGCATATTGCTTAGCAGATGTTAGAAATATTTCTAATTATCAAGTTATATTTGCGCGAAATATAAGTATTTTTGGGCACTTAAAATAATTTTCATTTTGTTATCCAGAAAAGCTCTGATGTCAGTGGGTCGCGAATCTTGTCCATCATTATTTCGAACTGAAAGATGTAAAGTACCTGCATCATGTAGGAAAAGTCATGTACTGCACACATATTTTTTCTTTCTTCAGTAGTCGATCGATGAAAACTGGGTCAGTAAGAAATACATAGCGATGATGTGTTTTCCGACGATTATTATTTGTTCAACACATGACTGATTTCGAATTCTCATGTACAAATAATTAATGTACTCAGCAACCCCAAAGTCGAGATCAAATTTTGCTGGAAATATGATTAGACGTCTTAAAGTGATACAAGTGTTCTGACATTGAAATCACTCAAGAAGGGAGCTATAAACTCAACAGTTTAGGAGCAAGAGGATTTACCACTCCTTGCACAAAAAACCTCAACAAACAGGTGTGTAGAAACGTGGATAGGATATTCCCGTGTAGAAAGAGAAGAAACATGATTAATCACCCACATATCATCAACTGCCTGAATTCCGTATAAAGACCTTTAAATTCCATTGAATCATACTAATTCCAGTAAGAATTCGATTTAGAATTATAATAAAAAATATGATGTGAACAAAACATGATATGCCTTATATGATGCAATGAATTTACTCCTTTTACAGTAAAAACATAATGTATAAGATCCGCGGTACGGTGTTTTTAACGTTAAATTGTTCATTTGGATGACAACATGTAATACTATTTAAAAGATACAATTAACTTATATTTAACACAACTAACTTATGTGACACGCATCCTCAATAAGCGTCCATGTATTAAAATATTTTAATAATTAATTAATCAATTTGACTTCATTTTTATTAATTTAGCGTCATTTTTGCAATTTTGATAAAAATTCGTTAATCTGGGGCGACATAACGCCAAGTTGGCGATACTTTGCTAGATTACTCGCCAAGTTTGCTAAGTACATCACCAAGTGTTACAGACAAACGGAGAGAAGAACTTTTCTGATATACTAGAATGTATGCCCGTCATATAACGGAAATCAGAATTTGCAAAATATTACTTCTTATTTGGCGACATTTTTATCAATTTGGCGACATTTTTATCAATTTGGCGACATTTTTGTCACGCTTCAGAATTTAAAGATGTCGCCATATTGGCGACGTCCCGTGAAATTTCACGCCAAGCATTACGGACAGGCTAACGGATGGACGGAGAAATGGGTTATTTTTATATTCTATATGTTCATTCAGCAAGATATTGAACTTTCATTAGTCTTCATTTCATTGAATCAGAGTCAGTTTCAACAATTCGGTGATTTTTTATCAATTGACGGACATTTTCGTCAATTTGGTACTATTTAGAAAGTCACCGAGTTCGAGATATCAAAAAAATTATTCACCAAAATTTTATCCAAACGTTACGGACGGAAAAATAGATTATTCTTAAGACCCCCATACACCTAGAGTATTGTTACCAGACAGCGGGATTTATCAAAGGACGAGCTTTAAGTTTCCCTGTATGTGGTGGTGAAAGCAAGGAAACATTTTTCGTCGTTTTGCTTGATATTTGGATGGTCTGCGGGGGGGGGGAGGGGGGCTTGCGGTTGAAGGGTTGTATGTTTAATGACCGTTTGGCACAGATTTATTTTCCTTTGGCGTCTTTTCTTCTTTCAGAATCCTTTAGCGTCTTTTTTCGTCGGGGTTAAAAAAAATACTCATTTAGCTAAAATATTTTTGCTTCTGTAAACATCTGTGAAAATATGTAAAATTCTTAAGTAATTCTAAGAGAGTGACACTTTGCACACTTGTGGTATCGTGGACATAGCCGAATTGAACCCCCCACCCCACCCACCAATTTCCGAATGAAATTTTGAAAAAAAATTATTTATAATTTTATGAGCTATTGATTAAGATGAAACATAAATTGAAAATTAATGCATATCATTTCAATCCGACCTTATTTAATTTCTATACAGTTATTTTGGGCATTATTCTTTACTAAACTTTTTCGAAAAATTATACATTAAACATCGAATTTTGAAAATACACTTTTTCAGGGCGCTCCTTTAAAATTGCATTTTTACACGGAAAAGGAAGGGAGAGGTTATTAGGTGTGTCACCCTCATTATGGGAAAATTACATTAGTTATCCAAAGGAGTCCATATTGTAAAACAAAATTCACCAATGTAACCCTCCATTCTGTCACATACCCTTTTGACCAGATGATATATGTGTAAGTGTGTCCGTGAGTCTGTGGAGACGATATCTCACAAACGAATGGTGCGATTTGAACGAAATTTGATGCAAAAACTACAATCAGTGATTACTATAAGTCTCTTGATTTTATACGTAATCAAATGTTCGGAGGACTCCCCCTCCCAATTTTCGAATGAAACAAATTATCAAAAATCGGAAACTTTAATAGTATTTATTACATGAATAATCATTTCTTATGTTATTTTTAATTAGAAAGCGATTGACACAAATTTTAAAACGTTAGCACAAACCTGTCTTGAGTTACTGTGCTTTTTTTCAAATAAATGTATCAAAAAATCAGTTAAAATGAAAAGAAGTATTAACTATTTCGAAATACGTACATTTTTCCTATGTAATATTATGCGATAAATTTGTGAACATCATATATATATAAATATATATATATATATATATATATATATATATATATATATATATATATATATATATATATATATATATATATATATATATATATATATATATATATATATATATATATATATATATATATATATATATATATATATATATATATATATATATATATATATATATATATATATATATATATATATATATATATATATATATATATATATATATATATATATATATATATATATATATATATATACATATATATATATATATATATATATATACATATATATATATATATATATATATATATATATATATATATATATATATATATACATATATATATATATATATATATATATATATATATATATATACATATATATATATATATATATATATATATATATATATATATATATATATATATATATATATATATATATATATATATAAAGAAATACAATCCCAAAAAGTATGAAATCCAAGAAAGAGAAAGGCGCAAATTGCCGCACTATCAGAGTCTTGAAAAATAAGATTTAAAATGAAAAAATGAAAAAAGAAAAAAGAAAATATATAGATGGAATGATTGTTTTTACAGGGTTGCAGAAAGGTCAAGGGGGATTGCGACCCCTATTTCCTGGTTAGACGCTAGCTTTGACTTCATGAAAACGCTCCCAGAGACTCTGCACGCCCGAAACAACAGTCGATCATGTCCGTGGGGAAAAAATGGCCGAATCCCAGACAACATAAAAATGATCAAAATAACAAAAATTGGAAATTTTACTAACCAGCAAGACGAGAATCTTGGAAGAGTTGCATTTGTATAATATATATATATATATATATATATATATATATTATACAAATGTAATGCAATTTAGTATACTACTAAATAAAGAATAAGAATATAAATATTTGAAATGTTGGCTATAAGCTGCCGAACACAATCGAATAGAATACTAACATAGCTAACCAAATGGAAAATTGGATTGGAAAATGGAGGCGTAAAGCATGCGTGGGTATTACCCCCGCCTCCCTTCCCTCCAGCCAATTTGTGGTTTCTTAGTCTTCATTTTGTATTGTATTCCAATTTTACATTTGGTTAGCTATATATATATGTATATGTATATATATATATATATATATATATATATATATATATATATATATATATATATACATATATACATATATATATATATATATATATATATATATATATATATATATATATATATACATATATACATATATACATATATATATATATATATATATATATATATATATATATACATATATATATATATATATATATATATATATATATATATATATACGCGAGATATACCAATAATAGAAAAATGCTGTATATAAAAAAGAGAAATGAGAATGGACTGCTGTGATAACTAAAAGGCTGTACAACAAGTTGTTGTATCTGAAAAACAATAAAAGTAATTACGATAATATCATACATTATAATATTTAAAATTACTCCTTATATATATAAAATATATATATATATATATATATATATATATATATGTGTGTGTGTGTGTGTGTGTGTGTGTGTATATATATAACGGGTTAATATGTAAAAATAAAAATGAAAATAAAAATGAAGAAGGAAGGCAACGTAAAGTGCTTACACAATGGCGGTAAGGGGTAGTGACCTTACTCCCCAGTTATCAACATGCAAGTCTTCAATGCCACGGCATGCACTCCTGGACGCCAGCACTGACTGAAGCTAACCTCCGGAGGGATAATCAAAATTATCACAAGACCTTTTATAAAGGAAAATGATATTCAAACACAGCGATTATCAACACACCGAAGGCCAACTCTAAAAACACCAGCAGCTCGTGATGAACCCCACTGACACCAAAAGAATTTTCATTAGAAATCTATCTTTTATATTTACATATTTATGAATATTATGATCTGGCTGCTGTGCGCCAATTTTGATGTTCAAATACTTTAAAATTCTTTAAATTTCTTCACCCTTTTTCTCTTGGAATCGATATGTGTGTTTTGGTGTCAGCGGGGTTCATCACGGGCTGCTGGCGTGTTTGGAGTTGGCCTTCGGTGTGCTGATAATCGCTGTGTTTGAATATCACTTTCCTTTATAAAAGGTCTTGTGATAATTTTGATTATCACTCCGGATGTTGGCTTCAGTCAGTGCTGGCGTCCAGGAGTGCATGCCGCGGCATTAAAGACATGCATGTTGATAACTGGGGAGTAAGGTAACTACCCCTTACCGCCATTGTGTAAGTACTTTACGTTGCCTTCCTTCCTCATTTTTATTTTCATTTTTATTTTCACATATTAACCCTTTATATATTTTAAGTGTTATATGCTGCTGTGCGCAAATACACTAAAATTCATTTCAATATTTTTCATTAGAAATGTACCTTTTATATTTATATATATATATATTGCATAATATTTTAACCACGTGTTTTTATGCAATCATAGAAACAACGAATTTTAGTATATCTGTCTAGAATGTGCCCCTTAAGACGTTTCTGGCAGATATACTGTTCTGTAATATATTTTCCTAGTCCGGGCCTCTCCGTGCTCTTCTTTTCCGGCCCTTCCTCGTTGCTTTTAGCTATTCACTCCACGCTTTTATATTGCACGCGGTTTGATACTGTGATTACTGATTCACACTCCTGCACTTTTGTATTTGTTATTTTAATTTATATATATATATATATATATGTATATATATATATATATATATATATATATATATATATGTATATATATATATATATATATATATATATATATATATATATATATATATATATATGTATGTATATAACCTCAAAATTACAAGTAAAATTTATGAATATCCAGCACATTTAGTAAATGGCATAGTTAATAGGTTTCGATTAGCCTAAAATTCTCATAACCTCTTCTTAGTATCTTATTGTAGCCATACTTCTACATTATCTTGAATTTACATTAAAAAATATTTTCATCTTTTTATTTTGCAGCTTTAACTGTAGAATATCTCATTTTATTGCCTTTACGCAGTACGGTTTTTATTACTCTCTTTGGCATCAGCAGATCACTTCTTTTCATTTCTGCGTATGGCAACATTGGTCTAGTCATATATATTAGATATTTATATTTCCTTTATTGTTTTCCAATCTTTATGCTTGTCGTCCATATAACACGAGTTTATAGATAAAATCTATCTTGTGTTTCAGAAACAAGCATTTTTGGGTTCATTTCGAAGGGATATATGGATTTGAAAAATAATTTTTTCGAAATGAACTATACTTAAGCCTAGAGCTCTTCCACGTGGAAGCTTTTTTTTGCTTGATTTTTTTGTTTTCCTATTTTCATTCCTCACCTTTGAAATTTGTTGATTAACTTTGTCTTTATGACTGGCATTACGTTTTATAATTTCCTCTTTATGGTTGAATTTCTTTTATTTCATTGTATTTTGCAGGCAAATTTTACGATAGTGTATCATGTGTTACTACTTACATTCTATTATTGGATTTACAATTTTATATTTTTATATGTATATATATATATATATATATATATATATATATATGTGTGTGTGTGTGTGTGTGTGTATGTATATATATGTATATATATATATATGTGTGTGTGTGTGTGTGTGTATGCATATATATGTATATATGTATATATATATATATATTTATATGTGTGTGTGTGTGTGTGTGTGTGTATAGCAAACTTTAAAAATTTAAGAATACTTTGCAAATATGCAAAAAAATGCGTAAGTAGGAATGTTAATGCGAAATTCATGTAATATATTGCGCAAATGCGCTAATAAATAAAATGATTCCAATAATAAAAAGGTTTGAAGGTCCAATGAATGAAAAGTAAGAAGCTGTAACTCGAAAAACCTAACTATCTAACAGGCTTACATAATAAAAGTATATATCAACTAATTTTCAAGCAAATGGAAAATCATATTTCCATTGTGGCAATAGAATGTGGCAATAGTGCGTAGATTTTCATTGTCCATTTAAATAGAGAATTAAGTATTTGAAATATATAATACCCTTTTTACATTTTCCCGCTGCATAAACTAGCTCCAATCACCAGATACATTTAAGAAGAGAGGAAGATGTTGTCTTTTCTGTCTTTGGGTGCTCGTTAAAAAATTGCTTACAATTAAAGGCGTGACAGCAGACAACAGTTCTCTATATGTGTCCACATCCATTCTGTCAAAATTTAAAAAATCCGTGGGGAAATTCTCCAATTCCCTCATCAAGTTGATATGAGAAAAATTTTCTCTTTTTAATGACCAGCCCTTCACCCATTTTGTTCTGCAATGTCCTTGCAATGGTCCTACAACGTCCTTGCAATGGCAAGGGCAATTTCACCATCAAGCGACATTTTGCAAATACATGACAGTCACATAAGAGTGTGATCAAAACTCACAACAGAAAGCGACAACCAAAGTTATTATTTATCACTCTTTGGCGATAATCCGCCAAATCAGCACACTTTGACTCTGTCACTTTCTCCCAAGGTCTATTGAAAGGTCGATTTTTTGTGTGCAGGATTTCAGTCACAAATATTAATGGATTTTCACAAAACTTTATATCCGGCTTTGTTATAAAAAAAATCTAGAACTAGATTTTTTTTATTCCAGCAAGAATTTCGAAATTTATTTGAAATCTTATATATATTTTTTTTTTTTTTTAAAAATGTGCAATATCATGGGAACTGCACATGATAGCCTTCCTACTGCGTCCTCCGCGACAATAGTTTTCTTTTTATTCACCCAATTTAGAACGGAACCCAGTGGGGAAGGCATCCTCTGAGACCGTACCCTCCTTTCCCTGCCACCAACCCCTCGGAAGGACTTACGGATCCACATGTTTAACGTGATCGTACTCCGCGTGAACACGGCAGCAGTTTTGGCAGTGGCGGGAATCGAACTCGGGCTTACCGAGTGCAATTCCCGCGCGCTAACCACTGGGCTACTGCGTCCTCCGCTACAATCTCCATAACTTTCTTTTTATTCACCCAATTTAGATCGGAACCCAGTGGGGGAGGCATCCACAGGGACGGTATCTCCTTCCCCTACCACCAACCTCTCGGAAGAACTTACGGACCCACATGTTTAACATGATCGTACTCCACCTGAACAGGGTGGCAGTTTAGGCAGTGGCGGGAACAGAACCCGGGCCTACCGAGCGCAATTCCCGCGTGCTAATTTAAATTTTATAATGACCACATGCTAAGCTCTATTAAAATATCCATCGTTCCATCATTTAAAATACCCATAAAATTAAAATATATCCAGAAATTAAAAATGTTTCCCTACCACCAACCTCTCGGAAGGACTTACGGACCCACATGTTTAACGTGATCGTACTCCGCCTGGACACGGCGGCAGTTTAGGCAGTGGCGGGAATCGAGCCCAGGCCTACCGAGTGCAATTCCCGCGTGCTGATTTAAATTTTATAATGACCATATGCTAAGCTATATTAAAATATCCATCGATCCATCATTTAGAATATCCATAAAATAAAAATATCCATTTAAAAAATCCATATCGTTCCACAATTATCCATATCGTTCCACCAATCCATAAATATAATTATTTCAAATACATCAACACAATCTACCATAATTCAATCATTTAAATTATTTAAAATATCCATTTAAAATATCCATTTAAAATATCATATAAATATAATAATTTACTTTATTATATTTATATGATAATTTTATATTATATTTATTAATTTTATTACAATATTAATATTTATTAATAAATATTAATATTTATTAATTTTATTACAATACATATGCTAAGCTCTTAATTAATTTGAAATCGGAAGCGCGGTCTCCATGGAAACGGGGGAAAAACTCAACGCCGGTGAAGAACTACTTTAGCGGATGCCGAGAAATTTAAAATCATCACGCCTTTGAAATTGCAATCCTACGGGCAATTTTTAATATTTCTTGACCAGATTGGACTTGTAAGAATGCCAGATCTTTGTCATTTCTAAAAATGTAAATTATTAGTCGAAATCATTAGTACTTTTTGCGATGTGAGGATTTAAAAACCAAAGTTCGTTTTTTTAAACCGAAAGGGACTTTTGTTTTAAAATCTTTAAAAATTAGTAGAATTTGTCACTGAGATTTGAAATTGTACATCTTTACTCGCAATTGTCTGCTCTTTCCTGTGGTGTGATTTGTTTTTTTCTACGATGTCTGGATGGTGGAGAAAAAAGGGGAAAAAATGGTCGAAATCGCATTAAATATTAAATAACTAAAAAATAATTCAAATTTTAAAAATCGGTTTTCACGTGTCCCCTTCCCACCCCAACCCAGGGTCTCCGATTGCCAAATTTCGTAGCTCTCCGACGCGCGGTCACAGAACGTATAGTGTATAAGACACACACACACAGACATTGCCTTTTATTATATAGAGGTTACTTTTTGATAATTTCTTTGAAAAATGTGCAATATCTCGGGAATGGTTCATGTTAGCGTTCTAAAATTTATGTCAATCGTTTTCTAATGGAAAATTACATAGGAAATGTCTATTTGCGTAATTTTATCAGCAGTTTTGACTTTTTGACGATTTTTTCAAAATTTCACTCGAAAATTTAGGGAGTTCTGAAAATTCGATTGCGTATAAAAACAATAAGCTTCCAGTGTTTATGGATTGTAATTTTTATACCAAGTTTCGTTTGAATCGGTCCATTCGTTCGTCAGTTATCGTCTCCACAGACTCACTGACACACACACACATACTTTCACACACACACACACAAACACACACACAGACATCACCTAAAAAATGTTTGATCCGTGACCAGGAATGATTGAAACGTGCTCTCCCGTCGAAAACTCGAATTCAAATTTTCGACCCAGTCACAATACTTTCCTTATACATTATGTATATAAGGAAAGTAAAAATAGATTATAGTATATAAGGAAAGTAAAAATAGATTATTACTTTCTTTATATACATAATGTATAAGGAAAGTATTGTGACGGGGTCGAAAATTCGAATTCGAGTTTTCGACGGGAGAACACGTTTCAAGCATCCCTGATCACGAATCGAACATTTTTGAAGTGATGTCTGTGTGTGTGTGTGTGTGAAAGTATGCGTGTGAGTGTGGGTGCCAGTGAGTCTGTGGAGACGTATGTATCTCTCGAACGAATGTATCTCTCGAACGAATGGAGCGATTCGAATTGAATTTGGTACAAAAATCACAATCCGTGAATATTGGAAGCCTATTGTTTTTAAATGCAATCGAATGTTCAGAACCTCCCTAAATTTTTGAGTGAAATTTTGAAAAAATCATCAAAAAATCAAAACCTTTAATAAAGTTACGCAAATAAATATTTATGTAATTTTTCCTTAGAAAACGATTGACATAACTTTAGAATGCTAGCATGAACCGTTCTGGAGATGTTGCATATTTTTCAAATTAATTTACCAAAAAATCCCATAAATTAAAAAAAATATAGTAACTGTTGAGAAAGATATTCACTTTTCGTAGGTAATATCATGCGATAAATTGGGTGACATCATTCTCGTGGATCTAGCTCGCTCCATTCATGAGAAAAGATACTTTGAGTAATACTTTTGTATTTGAACGCAATAGTCATTTGTCTGTTATAAGAATAACTTAGTTCTCCTTCCATAACTCTTTGCGATGTTTTGGCGACGAATTTAGCGGAATGTTGCCAACTTGGCGACTTTTTAAATGTAGCCAAATTAACCAAAATGTCGCCAAACGGATAAAAATTACCCTAAATCAATGAAAATTACGACTAATTGACGAAAATTTAATACTTTGGAAAGAATATAAGAATCTACTATAAAAATAACCTTTTTTTTTTTTTTTTTTTTCTGTAAAAGTAGTAAATTCATTGTATTATATAATGACAGTCATGTGCTGCCCGCATCAGATATTTTTTATAGTAGGTATTTATATTCTTTCCAAGATATTGAATTTTCGTCAATGAGTCGTAATTTTCAATGATTTTGCGTCATTTTTATCCATTTGGCGAGTTTTTAGTTAATTTAGCAATTTTTAAAAAACACGCTAGGCTGACGACATTCCACCAAATTCGTCGCCAAAACCTCGCCAAACGTTTTGGACGGGGAAATAAGTTATTCTTACAGCAGATAAATGACTATTGGCTTTCAAATAAAAAAGTATTACTCAAAATATCTTTTTCCATGAATGGAACGAGCTGGATCCACAAGAATGATGTCAACAAATTTATTGCATGGTGTTACATTTGAAAAGTGAACATGTTTTTCAATAGGATTTTTTTTTCTTTTATGTAATATGCCTTTTTCATATATATTTTTTTTAAATCTGCAATATCTCGAGAACGGTTCATGTTAGCGTTCTAAAATTTATGTTATTCGTTTTCTAATTTTTTTTTTAGAAAACCAATGACATAAATTTTAGAACGCTAACATGAACCGTTCTCGAGATATTGCAGATTAAAAAATAAAATCTCATTCGTTTTCTAATGAAAAAATACATAAATGTCTATTAGAGGTTTATTAGAGGTTTTGATTTTTTGACGATTTTTTCAAAATTTCACTCAACAATTTAGAGGGGTGCTGAACATTCGATTACGTACAAAAACAATAGGCTTACGGATTGTAATTTTATTCCAAATTTCGTTCGAATCGGTCCATTCGTCCGTCAGTTATCGTCTCCACAGGCTGACTGACACACACACACACATACACAGACATCACTTCAAAAATGTTCAATTCGTGATCAGCGATGCTTGAAACGTGCTCTCGCGGCGAAAACTCGAATTCGAATTTTCGACCCCGTCACAATACTTTCCTTATACATTATTGTATATAAGGAAATTAAAAAAAATACAATAATGATAAAAATTAAAAAAGTAGTCACACTGAAATTTCAAAATATCTAGGAATATATATTAAGAAAATAAAAAAAATAAATTTTTTTATGTAATAACTTAATAATTGTTTGTGCTATTTGAGTTGAAATTACCCTACTCCCACCGAACCTTACTAATCAATTTTCAGTGCTAAATAAATAAGCAGCTGCATGTATTGCTTTTCTTTCTGAGCCCTGATTCCGGATTACAACAATGCATTCACAGAATACTATACTCATACTATACTAATAGTCTGTGAATGCATTAATCCGGCACGCCTAATTTGGCACGCCTATTGGAACTGTAGAGTAATTCCCCATTATAGGAACGTCCCACTGACCTCTGTCAATACAAGAGCTTGGTGTTTGTTGTCTTGGTATTTTTCCTCGCCTCATACAAAAACTCGATTTTCTTCCAAAAGCGCATTTAAAAAAAAAATTTAATACTCATGGAGCATTTTAAAGCTTTGATCTATTCCAACATTTTTTCACCAATGAGTGTATTAAGATAATTATTTTTTCCAAAAAACTTAGTAGCAGAATTTTTAAAATAACGTACGCCTATTTTTATTAGAAGCTATTATTTAACTCGTTATGACCAATGTATGGGTGCCACTCTGTCTATGAGGGCATATTTAACTTACTTTCTTACACCATAAACAGCGGAGATTTCGTACACAGCTTAGTCTAGTTGAACATTTTAATCATTTTAATCGATTAAAATTTGGCAGATCGTTGAAGTATTAAACAGACATTTTTTTGTTGTGAAATAGCCCGGTAAAATGTCGTTGTAAGATAGTTAAACAACTGATAACGTCATCTAGCGACTTTCCCTATAGACTCAAATTCATTTTCTCTTTATTAATTTATTAAATTGGATTTAATTGCCCCAAATAACACGCATAAGTACATAAAAAGGCACTGAATTTGCACTGATAAATCAATTTTCGTTTTAATTCAGTATGTGGACGTATTTTTAAAGGAGACGTAGCAAAAATGCAAAAAAACTAAAATATCTCGAAAACGGTAAGCCCTAGTATAATAGTATTGGTCTTATTCTTTGTATCGCCAAAAACTACGTATAAAACAAGCATTTAATTGATACATTTCAGTATACGTAGTCTTTTATTTTGGACTTTGACGAATTTTGCAGGTCATTTTAAATAAAGAAAAATCTGATGTGAGCAGCACATGTCTTTCCTTATATAATGCAATGAATTTACTACTTTTACAGTTAAAAGAAATGTTATTCTTATAGTAGATACCTATATTCTTTCCAAGACATTGCATTTTCTTCAATTAGTTGTCATTTTCATTGATTTAGCTTCATTTTTATCAATTTGGCGATACAACATTTAAAAATGTCGTCAAGTTGGCGACATTAATCTAAAATCTCGCCAAGCGCAATGGACGAAGAAATAAGTTATTCTTACAGAGGATAAATGACTATTGGCGTTCAAATATAAAAGTATTAATCAAACTATCTTTTTTCGTGAATGAAACGATTTAGATCCACGAGAATAATGTCACCAAATATTTATTGCATGATATTACATATGAAAAGTGAACATGTTTCTTAAAGTTAATATACTTTTTTAATGAGATTTTTTGATAAATTTATTTGAAAAATGTGCAATATCTCGAGAACACTTCATGCTAGCGTTTCAAAGTTTATGTCAATCGTTTTCTAAGTAAACATTACATAAGAAATGTCTATTTACGTGACGTTATTAAAGGTTTTGAGTTTTTGATGATTTTTTTAAAATTTCACTGGAAACTTTAGGGGGTTCTGAACATTCGATTGTGTTTTAAAACAATAGGCTTCCAGAGGATAAATGACTATTGGCGTTCAAATATAAAAGTATTACTCAAACTATCTTTTCTCGTGAATGAAACGATTTAGATCCACGAGAATAATGTCACCAAATTTATTGCATGATATTACATATGAAAAGTGAACATGTTTCTTAAAGTTAATATACTTTTTTAATGAGATTTTTTAATAAATTTATTTGAAAAATGTGCAATATCTCGAGAACACTTCATGCTAGCGTTTTAAAGTTTCTGTCAATCGTTTTCTAAGTAAAAATTACATAAGAAATTTCTATTTACGTGACGTTATTAAAGGTTTTGAGTTTTTGATGATTTTTTTTAAAATTTCACTGGAAACTTTACAGGGTTCTGAACATTCGATTGTGTTTTAAAACAATAGGCTTCCAGTATACACGGTTTGTGACGTTTGTACCAAATTTCATTCGATCCCTCCATCGTTCGTGAGATTCCGTCTCCACAGACTCACTGCCACACACATACACACAGACATCACTTCAAAAATGTTCGATTCGTGATCAGAGATGCTCGAAGCCTGCTTTCCCGTCGAAAACTCGAATTCGAATTTTTGACTCCGTCACAATACTTTCCTTATACGTTATGTATATAAGGAAAGTAAAAACAGGTTATTTTTTACCGAATGGTATTAAAATCAAATCAGCACCAGGGTAACCTACAAGTGACTCATCCACCTAATTTTTTGATTTCGTGTTTTAGCTAGAGTGGATAGAGCTCTCTGCGGGCCATAAAGTGGAAAAAGCAGGTTCTTCTATGCCGAATCGTACCAAAATCTAATTAGCACTTAATCTAATAATGTATACATATTATATAATCTTTATATATTATATACTCTTTTCTACAATTGGAATTTCATATTATTATATATATATATATATTTTATTTCTATTTCACTTATTTTCATAAGTATTTATTTTTCACAAGTGTTAAAGGTGCATGGCACAATTGCTTAAAGTCACAAAAAAGTCACACACATATATGAATGGCCCATAACTGAGTAAATCTTTTATATGTGTTCATAAGTCATCAAGTATTCATAGTAATCGTTTTCTTTTCGCGTTAGGTCAAAGGTCACAGTAGTCGAGTATTTTACACTATTTCTTTCTCATACAAACATTCTTTACTTCCTTGACAACTGTTGTGTATTTAAGTGCATTTCAACTTAGTGCATTCCAAGACTAGAGCTATACTATAAAGCTCTAAACCCCGCACCTGAAAAGATTAAAGATTAAAGTAAAGAAATGTACAGAAAACAGAAGAGTATGAGCCTTGATTCTCGAATCCTTACAACGATTCTTATCTCCTATTTTAAACAATAAAGGATTTTAACTGGATTTGTTTATCATTCAATTTAGGAAGACGTAGCTCCATTCTGGTTGAACTATTGTTGCGACCCTTTATTTAAATCCTTTCAGATGCCATTACCTTTCCCTTCTCTACTTTTAAATTCATTTTGGATAATCGTCAATCAATCGGTTTAATCAGCTGTCTTTGTTGAAAGGTATAGTGGGACTAATCTCGACAAAATTCACCACCTGCTAAGTTCATGCATCATTGGTGCCAGACACTCAAGTGCCGTTGATTCATGAAAGAATAGAAAAGATAAGGGAGAATATTATTTCCAATATAAACTTTCGTTCTACAGCAGGAATAATCTAGATAAATAATATTGAAAATATGTCTATTTATGTTTATTTATTTGTGTGTTTGTCTCCTCATCAGGATGGAAAGGTTGCACAAAATTTCATGAACTTTTGTAGATAACTATAAAATAGCCGCTCTTAAAATCTTCTTCACGCATGGAGTCTCCAGGGGTTGTCGAGATATATTAATTGAGGAAAACGAACCACCACATAGAGATAGAATTTTAGAGAAAATATTTTTTCCACAAATTTAGTTGAAAAAAAAATTGATATCATGTTGCTAAACAACGGAATTAAACTCAATGAGCTTATACAGCCGATGATTCTTATTAAATAATTTTCAATTTAATTAATTAAGAAATGTAAATAGAAATAAATTTTATCAGAAATGGATTTTTGACTGGATTATATCAATTACGACATTCGGCTTGAAAGGCTACGGGGATATTATCAATTTCTTAAATTATCTATTTTATTTTGGCAAAGATTTTGCAAACTTGTATAGCTTATTGTCGAGTTTAATTTATTGTTAAAACAGAATAAATATGTACTTCTATAAAACTACTTCCCAAAGTATATTCTTTCGTGAATGGAACGAACTAGATGCACGAAAATGATATTAACTCATTTTTAACGTAAAATGCACGTCGCACTTATGAAAAGTGAACATATTTCACAGTAGCTAATACTTTCTGATTTTTATGTGATTATTTTTTTATAAGATCATTTTCGCAATATTTCGAGAACGGATCGTGCTAGTGCCTAAAAAATATATCATTTATTTTTTGATGAAAAGTTACATAAGAAATGGCCATTTACGTTGCATTATTGAACGTTTTGATTGCCGCAAAATTCCATTAAAAAATTTGGGGTTCTTAACATTTAATTACCTTTCAAATCAATAAGGTTCTTGTATTCATCGGTTGTAATATTTGAACCCAATTTCGCTCCCTTTGTTTGTGAAAAAGCGTAGACACACGGATACACACACACATCACTTCAAAAATATTGGAATCGTTTTTCCCTCAAAAACTCGAAATTGAATTTTCGACGCTATACGTTCCTTTTACATTATACTATGTATATAAGGAAAATAAAAATTAAATTTTGACGAGGCACAGCGTCCTGTGAGTTCAGTTATTTCTGTACTGTACTGATTTTATCGACTATTGGTAGTTTGGATTTTTTATATGCACGATACACACGCAAACATCCCTATTATATAAGCAAGTTCGTCTCAATTGTTTTTAGTTTAAGGCACTTAAATGTTGCGGTACATTTAAATGATACATTTATACCAAATCAAATCCCTTAAACTTTTAGAACAGGCGAGCGGTATTTATGAAATAATTATCTTCTTTAGTAATAAAACGTTTGCTAATAACTTTACAATAAGGGATCAGTTTCCAGGACACCGTGATGAGTCAGACAAGCCTGTCTATTGTTCCTAGTTGTCAAACAGGTTAGTCCACCAGATTAGGGCAGCATGTGCCCCCTATGAAAGGCTACAAAGCCTGGTTTCTATGGAACAGGGGAGGGGGTGTGGTTTAAACCTATCAACCAATACCTGAGATCTACAATCTGACGTCTTTAATTTGATTTTCAACATTTTTCAGGTTCTTGATTTTGTGTTCCGAGCAAAGACTTTGCTGAAGACGTGAGTGTGTGGTTCGCTGTTATTCCGTTTGTGGCTCGTCTTTTTGATTTTAGGATGCATCTATATATGGTATATTTTAGATACTTCTTTACACTGGAACCAGTCTTTCTTTTCATCAGGTAAGCAGTGTTTTTTTATGTATGTTTATTGACATCTCACAATTGTCTTAAAATATAAGTAATTTATAAGCGGTGTTTTAAACTTAGTTATATTTAAAATGCACTCCTATTGACAATAGCAGCACAGATAGTGTTATTGCCCCATTGATAATAACGGTATTTATCTAAATAATATTGAATCATTGAGTTCGGCTGCAGCCGAATTTCATGAAATTTTATAGGGAGCCGTGAAATTGCCCGACTTAATTTAGTTTGCGTTTCGAGTTTCTAGGACCAGGGTTTGTCGAGATATTAATGCAAATGAGTGTCGAGATATAATTAAAATATACATGGCATTTTATATATGATATTTACTTGAAGAAAAATATATCATGTTGCTTAGTAATGGAATGAAATCTAATGGGTTAATATATAAGACGATTTTATTAAATCCTTTCCGATTTCAGTAATAAGAAAGTGTATATACAAATATAAGTTTTTATCGGTATTGCATTTTTGACTGAATTATATTAATTAACACCCTAAGTTTTAAATATTACGGAACAATAATTTAATTTTCAATTTTTTACGTCATCTGTTTTATTTTGGCAATGATTTTTCAAACTCATACATTCTGTTTAGCCAATAAATCATATATTGTACTTAGCCAACTAAGTCATATATTGTACTTAGCCAACTAACTCATATATTGTGCTTAGTCGATTGTCGAAACAGAATGAAAATAATACGGATATATCTGATACCATTTTAGCACATTTATTTTTCCATATACTGATCCAATTTCATATTTTTTTAAAAACTGTTTACAAACGGACACAGGATGTGTATCTCTCCAGATCTGCACGTGAAAGATATTTCTGTATAGCTAGAACAGAGATTCTTATATTTATTTTTAGGAGAATTTAATTAAATATTTTATAATAATGTTTCTTTCATATTTTTTGTAAATTTTCTTTCAAACGGAATCGGAATGCTTTATTCTTCAGATATGAATGTTGAGATATTGAAGTATAGTGACAACAGATATTTTTATATTTCCATTTAGGAGAATCAAATTAATAGAATGTTTTGAATAACAATATTATACTACAGAAATATGCACTTAATTGAGAATTTATTTGTTTCTTTATATTATATATCTCAAAGAAAATATATACTACTAGTTGATGATAGCATTACAGATAATAATATTTCATAATTATTAATCTACCATAATAGAAAATAGGAACACATTGTGCCAGTAAAAATATTAAGATTTTTGTCCGCACTAACACGGCGTATTAATGTAATCAATTATACTTCGAAATGTACAGCGAAGTAGAATAGTCATGCTTAGCATTTTATTTTTAATACGTTTGAAAAATGATTTTTCTATATAAAACATGAAATAATTCCATAAATTTTAAACGCTGCAAACAGATTGCAAAAGGGGAAATTATTTTTACAATTAAACGAAATATACAGAGGATTGCTCACAAATTCCGATGTTCGCAATACAGCTGCAAAATAGCCATTTATTTATTTCATTGTTAATACGTTTGAAAATAGTTATTTTGTATAAAACACGAAATACTACGAGTCTCGATAATCAAATGTTGGATTATATTATATTTTTTTTCGTTAGTAATACATTTTCAATTAGTTTTCAATCGCTCTTCAGTTGAACAGGATTGATGAATAAAATTTTTCGGGGAAAAAAAAGTTTGTTACTTTGTAGCAAATGTCCCAAGGCAAATTTGGGACATTGCAAATTATGGCGGAGTGTAACCTATAAAGACGGTCCCTGTACTTCTCCGGTAATGCATATACACTTCCCTAAGAAAACACCTGCAAAAGGATGAGCAAGCCATGTTTCTGGGAAATGTGGACAACGATTCCCCAGTTACAAAGGGGCGCAGCAGGGCGCTCTTGGGGAGAGCTGACCCTTGTCCGGTTCGGGTGCACGTGCACGCAAGGTCGTGGGAACCCGCGGTCCACCTGCCAGATATTAATTCTGGGGTGGTCGCCATCCTCCTGTCAGCACAGCACCCAATAGCCGGACATTTTTGGGATATATCCAATGAAGATACCAGGGGCTTTGATTGGGGGGACCAATAACAAACCTGGGGCTTAATTGTGTAGGAGGAGACATTTTTCCGATGATCGAGAGAGTTTGAGAATTTTCAAAAAGAACGAAATTGAGTTTAAGATTGCAGACAGAACGGAGAATTGGTTTGTGTGCTCGAGAGAGAAGGGTCTCTCAAAAATTACGTCTGCAGCGATGTCCGGCGATTCCTCCACCGAAGTGCCCCGTATCCAGTGTCACATCCAACGATATTCGAAGGTATGAAATGCATGTATCACATATCTAGTCTGTTGACACAGTTTTAATTAACGTCTTACCCTCTCGACACCATGTTAAACCCACACTTGAGTAAATAGTAGGGACGAATTTAATGGCAAACATAAATGGAGATTTTAATTACATACATTCTTTAAGTATTCTTGATTTTTGAAAATGTCAATGGAGAGTCATTGCAATTTGTTAAGAATGTTAATTGAACCAATCAAATATGTTTTTATTATTATTATTTTTTAATTCCATTTTTATCAAATAAAACACATTGTTATTATTTTATATCATGTCCGTTGTCCTCATTTGCCACTAGTTTAATTCTATGTATTTTTTGTTCGACACGGCCAATGTCGGAGATGAGAAACTATACTAATTTATGCGTTCTAACAGGACGTGTGGTTAAAACCCACATAACAAAAATGGTTCCGATGACCAGGATTCGAAATAAAAATAATTGTTAAAATAACGAAAAATTTTTTTTGTGAATAAATTAAAATTAATGTGCGCGATAGGAAAATTTAAAATAAAATTAACTTAAAATAAAATAAATTTAACTTAAAATAAAATAAAATGAACTTAAAATAAAATAAAATTAACTTAAAATAAAATTTAAAATAAAATTAACTTGAATTAAAATAAAATTGTCTTGAAATAAATTTAAAATAAAAAACTTAAACTTTAAAAGTAAACTTAACGTAAGGAAATGAGGACATTTAAGAAAATAGATGTTGTCACAAGTGTTATGCCATATGTATATGAAATGTGTATTTAATAAATGTTGTGTATATTTAAGAAAAATAATTATAGGATTTAAATATATTGAGTTAGGGGAGAAAAATTGGAGAAAATAATAATGGATGGTAATATTCTTTTGGGAGATAAGAATTGCGTAGGAGTATGATTTTATGTTTAAGATTTCTGAGTATCAATAATTGTATTTTATGTTGCATGAAAAGTGTTGTATTTATGTAAACGCGCAGTGTTCGTAGGGATAGAAATTTTGGATTAGAAAATTAAGGAAAAACTTAACAATTTTTTTTTTAAAAAATGACAGAAAGGGGTGATATGACGGTGACGCCTACAAGTAGGATTCCGGGGATTATTTCCTTGTTAGGAGAACTGAGCGGAAGCGACGAAAATGAGACCTCCATATTTTTCGAACAGATGGAATCTTTAAGTGAACTAACAAATTGGAATGATTTAGAGAAGTTAGCAATTGTTAAATCCCGTCTGCGCGGAAACGCAAGAAAATTCTACATCAGCTCAAAGGATCTGCGTAGCGAAACATCTTTCGACATTTTCAAGCAAAAATTCCTAGATTTTTTCACATCCGAACCTAATGTCACTACAAATCAAATTCTTTTTTCAACTGCTAAACAAACTAAGGGAGAAAATATTAAAGAATTAGCACATAGAATTACAACATTAACTTTAAACTACGTAGGTGAAACACAACTTAATGAACACACACACGCAATTATGGACAAACTCAGCCTAAGTAAATTTTTGGAGGCAGTTGAGCCCGAATATCGGAAAGAAATTATGAAAAATGACCCAAAAAGCTTTAAGGATGCGGTAAAAATTGCCCAAAATTTAGAAGCGGCCAATCTGACAACAGTTGAAGTAAATAACATATCTCAGTACAGTGATATTCAAACATTTAAAAAGGAACAACAACAGTTTAATTCTAATTTACTGGAAAAAATAACAGAAGAAATAAATCATCTTAAAATTAGAGAAAACAAAAATGATTATCAGATAACGAACGCATATTCATGCGATTTTTGTGGTAAATTTGGACATTGTATGCAGGATTGCTGGCATTATATTAGAGAGAGAAATAATCAAGCGCACATATCATTACAGACCAGGCATAATTCTTCGCGCAGACCAACACATTATGCACGGAGAATATCCCCCAATCGTCACCAACAAGATTATGCGGAGAGGTTTCCCAATACGACATACAATGTACCCCCAGATAGATTTTACCCCTCACGTACTCAAGGCTATAGGGAGGAAAAGCGAACTTATGGAAACGAATATGTTAATGAAGGAAGAATGGGTAGCCAAAAATATACACATAGGAATGGCGAACGGAATTTTGAGGTTCCGCGTTACAAAAATGATTTTCAGAGACAAAACCAAGGTAAATTTAAATATATGGATAGCTCGGACAGATACGCCAATGACAGAAATGATTTTAGACAGAAAACAAATTTTAACAGAACTGATTTTAGACGAAACGCAAATTTTAACAGAAATTTAAACTAGAAGGGGAGATTGAGAATGATCGTCAACAAAGGCGTAGAATTTGGGTTCAGTCTCCGTTAAATAAAAATAAAATCCCTGTTAGTGATAGAAATTGCATAGAAAATAATTCAAGAGAGGTTCAGTGCATAGATAGAAAGAATTCCAGAGAGGATAAAAATTTAAGGCATGTTACACAAATAAATATTGAGAACGAGGGACAAAATGTTGGAAAGTATGAAATTCAAATTGATAGAGAAAATTTTGGTAGTTACAGAACCCAAAATAGTGGAGAAAGAGAGGACTTTAAGGACAGGAAGGACAAAGTTGAACTTATCGCGTCAGTTGGAGATGAATTAAATACGGAATTACCCACGGTAGAAAATAAATTTCAAAACACGGAAACAAAAATTCGCTTAGACTCTGACACATCTTTTTCGGTTTGGCCTATTGATATTTTCAAAACAATTAAAGAAGAAACTCATAAATTAAATGAAAACAAAATAACGGACGTTTTGGTTAGTGAGAGCGCTGATTTCAAAGACACACAGAATACAAATACAAATTATGACAATGAAGATATCCAAATTCCAAACGAAAATAAAACAACGGATGTTTTGATTTGCGAGAAGGTGGATTTCAAAAGTACACAAAACACAAGTACAAATTATAACAATGAAAATATTCAAATTCCAAATGAAAACAAAGTAATGGATGTTTTGATTTGCGAGAAGGCGGATTTCAAAAATACACAAAACTCAAACTATGACAATGAAAATATTCAAATGCCAAATGAAAACAAAATAACGGACGTTTTAGTTGAAGAAAGGGTGGATTTTGAAAATATTCAAAATACCAATAAAAGTCACAGTAATGAAAGTATCAGGAAATCAGATGAAAGCAAAATAATGAAAGTTAATAGAAATCAAAATGTTATTTTCCAAGAGGACCAAAATGAGAATGGAAAGGTTAATTGTAAAAAAAGTCGAAAAGAAAATGCGAAATGCAAGCTTCAGGACATTCAAATTACGAATGAAAATCACGACGTACAAATAATCCCAATTTCAAATGAGAGTAAAATAATGGATGTTATGGACAATGATAATGAAAATATTGACTTTCAGAATTTGCAAAATTCAAATGATACCAGTAAAAATACACAGAATGAAAATTGTAATACGAGTAGAGAGAAAAACCAAAATGATAGTGAAATTGAGGAGATCCAAGAGCAGGATGAAAGAAAACTCGGTTCAGATTTTTTCATGAAACCAAAAATTTTTAGGAACGTAATATTGTCTGATGATCGCTATTTGAAAAATTTTAAGATGAGAAAGAGGTAAAAATAATAAATAAATCAAAATGAATCCTTTGGAAATTGAATCTGGCAATGAATAAATTATGAAATTGAAAATGGATATGATGTCAAAATTGTAATGAAAAACAATCTCTTCCCGCTTTTTATTTAACGTGCTTGCGACAGATAGGAAAGAAAACACGCGACATTCAAGAAATGTTAGCACAACACAGCACAAGCGAACCCCCCCCCCCTCAACCGGAAAGCAACAATTCCTTCCCGTATTTCTTATTTGACGAGTTTGAGCCACAAGTCATAAGTAAACAAAACGCACGCCAATCGCAGAATGTCAACAGCCAACACAATAACGATGAACGAACGCCCCCTCCTCCTCTCACAAACAACTGCGCACCCGTACCCCTGGCAAAGAACCTAGCCGTGCCAGAGATAGAAAATGCGACTAACACTGAACATGCCATCCCTCCTCATCACATGCCAGAGAGCACCAACAACGAGAATGCCATTATTTCGGACCGTATTCTGGACCAGCGTCAAGTGCAACTTGACGATTCCCCCCCCCCCTCCCCAGCTCGGACAAGAGGAAAACATCGAAAATAAAAAGGGGACTGATTCCGTACAAACGCAAACAGTACAAGCACAATCGCAAGAACTGGTTTCTGATACAAGGGAAAAACACAGGGATTTCTCCTTAGTCAATTCTGCGCAGGAAGGTTCCAGAATCGGGGAGAGTATACAGGATGAAGAGAAACTTAACAAGACATCAGTACATAGGCCAATGCCTTCTCACACGTATGCTTTAAGAAGTAAGGTTAGAAAAGAATAAAAATTTAAAATAAATGTAGGAATAGGTATACAAATTTTTTATATTTTAAACTCGATATTGAAATTGTAAATAAAGAAAAATAAGGTTAGGTAAGAATTTGAAGAGAAATATGGTTTAATCTTGGAAACACGACTACAACAAATTTTATATACAATATATATATATATATATATATATATATATATAAAAAAAAAAGGGCGAGAGAAAGTATACATCAAAAACTGCACGAAAAGCGAGTAAAACGGGGCGCAAACTTTAAATAAATATTGAATTATAAGTAAAAGAAATTTTAAATAAATATTGCATTATAAATAGAAGTAATTTTAAATAAATATTACATTAATTAGAAGAATGTTTAAATAAATATTGCATAAATTAGGAAATTTTAAATAAATATTACATTAATTCGGAAATTTTAAATAAACATTGAATTAAAAATAGAGGAAATTTTAAATAAATATTACATTAATTAAGAAATTTTAAATAAACATTGAATTATTAATTAGGGAATTTTAAATAAATGTTACATTAATTAGGAAAGTTTAAATTAACATGGAATTTAAAAATAATATTGGAGTGCAATTAAAGGGGATTTTAGTAATTTTAAATAACTAGTGCATTATAAACAGATGGAATTCTAAATAATTATTGCAAAAAATTAATTTAAGTAAGACTTTAACGGAAAACACTTTGCGACATTTTAAATATTATAAGCGAGTGATTTAGAAGAAAAACGGAATAAATAAATAAAATATATAGGAATGGATATGGTGAAAATTACTTTTATGGTAATAAAAAGAATTTAAATATAAGAATAAAGGGAAATTACATTAAAATCAATGAGTAAATAGTAAGGACACGAAATTTGGATAAAGTAAATAAATGTTTTAAAAATAAATAAATAAGTAAGGAATGAGAATAACATACATTTTTTTTTTAACATAAGGGATAGCAATGAATAAGAATTGACGACAATGAGACATAGGTAAAAATTTAAAAAATACTAACACAGTAATATAATAAATTTTTAAGGTTAAAAATTAAAACTTTAAGGAATATCTATACATTTTTGAGTGAAACTAGGGGAATGATCTACCATCCTAAAGTACTTATATTGCACAGTAGCAAAACCGTGGTGAGATTCCACGTTAATATGTAGCCATGCGCGATAAAGTAATTTTTTTTTAAGTTTTAAAAGATAATGGTTAAATAAAAACACTTACCCCTTTCATCGGCATACAGTACACCTTGGTAATCCAAAAAGAATTCTGCATATTACACTTAAAATTCCCTTTACATATTATAAAAATAAAAAAACACTCAAACATGTAGGTAACACACACGCTTTATCTTTCTCACACGAGGTCGCTTTATTCTGCGGGGCCACAACTGTAAGGGCACGGGATCCTTTGAAAATCCGGAATTATCCGAATATCTGAGTCTTGCCAACCCTGGGAAAACTGGTTTCATGAAAAGGGCTTGTGTACTGACGTTGACGGGAAAAGTTTATTCTGTGCATAGGTACTCACGGGTTTATATGGGTAAAAAAAAAAAGAAAAGAAAAAGATAGCTGACGGTTTACAAGGAAGAAATTAAAGTAAATACTTACTGCTTACGGAAGGTTTAATATAAAGAAGTTACGAAGGTAGACCGTGAAAGAAATATAAGGGAGTTTTAAAATGTAAGATAATTACGGATTTATGGCAGATAGTAATAAAGAGAACTACGGACGCAAATTGATAAAATTTCCAAGGAGTTTACGATAAAAAAAAAAAAAAGGATAAGAGAATTATGAATTTTATTTGTAAGTGGTTTATTGAAGTGAAAATTTGCAAGAAATTTATAATCAAAACAAATGTAAGAGAAGTATGAAAATTTTTAGGAAATGGTTTATTAGATGAAAATTCTAAACGCGAAGGCGAGATTCGGAATACACAATTTTGGATTATGTATATAAGGGATATATAAAGGAGAGTTAATTGATAATGTGAAAAAAAAAATATGTTTATGGTGTTTGTACAAATTTTGAATTTATTAGGAAATGTAATATGGCATGGCAATTCGTGATAATATTGACAAAAATTTATTTGTTTGTTTTTCTTTGTATTTTCAATGAGATAGCATAATGTATTTGTAAATATTAGTAAATGGTGAGATGTTTAATCAGTGAGAAAATTTTGTGGGCAACTTAAATGTTGAAAGGAATGTGAGAAAGAGAAATAAAAAAAAAAAATAGATAAATGATAATAACGATAGGAGAAAGTACTGTATTTTGAAAATGGAATAATGGCGAATTAAGTAGGGAATTATTTTCTTGTAAAAAAAAAATAAAAAAAAAAGTCAGGGACTTAATGTTTAATGGGTATTGTAAATTCCAGAGAGAGAATTTGTGTCATCAGACTGTATGTATATGTATGCATTGGTGTATCGATAAAGTGTGTGCCTCAACTAAGATTCGTCCATACATGAAAATCCAGTGATATGATACAGACAGTGATGTGTTGTTCTCACAAGAAAACTTTCTTTTTCCCACGTTTACTCCACAGCGAGAAGTGATGCAGTAACGTCATCCACATACAGAGTTCCAGACTTGCAATTTTCTTTGCACTTCCATCACAGTGATACGATTATGCAGTGTCGTGCTTTCCACATAAACTGTCAAAGTCCACAATTTTCACACCCCCATGACAGTGTGATAGACGATGCAGTGTCGTGTTTTCCACATAAAATTTTCAAAGTCTACAGTTTTCACACCTCCATGACAGTGAGATAGCTTTGTAAAATAACTTTTTCACACTCCTTACAAACTTTTGAACTTTGCACTTATCATTGTTACCATGAACATTCTTCCAACTTTTGGGCAGCCAATTTATTGGACTTCGAATCTCTATAGAACTCAAACATGTCGGACAGAAAACATTTGATACTTCCTTTTTCCATGAGTTTAATGACATTGGTGTGCATTGTGACATTATTTTGTTATATATATATATATATGTGTGTGTGTAAATGCGTTTACAGTTTTTTTAGGTGAATACTAGCCTGTGGCACAGTTCTACTACGGAGAGGGGGGTGAATGTCCCAAGGCAAATTTGGGACATTGCAAATTATGGCGGAGTGTAACCTATAAAGACGGTCCCTGTACTTCTCCGGTAATGCATATACACTTCCCTAAGAAAACACCTGCAAAAGGATGAGCAAGCCATGTTTCTGGGAAATGTGGACAACGATTCCCCAGTTACAAAGGGGCGCAGCAGGGCGCTCTTGGGGAGAGCTGACCCTTGTCCGGTTCGGGTGCACGTGCACGCAAGGTCGTGGGAACCCGCGGTCCACCTGCCAGATATTAATTCTGGGGTGGTCGCCATCCTCCTGTCAGCACAGCACCCAATAGCCGGACATTTTTGGGATATATCCAATGAAGATACCAGGGGCTTTGATTGGGGGGACCAATAACAAACCTGGGGCTTAATTGTGTAGGAGGAGACATTTTTTCGATGATCGAGAGAGTTTGAGAATTTTCAAAAAGAACGAAATTGAGTTTAAGATTGCAGACAGAACGGAGAATTGGTTTGTGTGCTCGAGAGAGAAGGGTCTCTCAAAAATTACGTCTGCAGCGATGTCCGGCGATTCCTCCACCGAAGTGCCCCGTATCCAGTGTCACATCCAACGATATTCGAAGGTATGAAATGCATGTATCACATATCTAGTCTGTTGACACAGTTTTAATTAACGTCTTACCCTCTCGACACCATGTTAAATCCACACTTGAGTAAATAGTAGGGACGAATTTAATGGCAAACATAAATGGAGATTTTAATTACATACATTCTTTAAGTATTCTTGATTTTTGAAAATGTCAATGGAGAGTCATTGCAATTTGTTAAGAATGTTAATTGAACCAATCAAATATGTTTTTATTATTATTATTTTTTAATTCCATTTTTATCAAATAAAACACATTGTTATTATTTTATATCATGTCCGTTGTCCTCATTTGCCACTAGTTTAATTCTATGTATTTTTTGTTCGACACGGCCAATGTCGGAGATGAGAAACTATACTAATTTATGCGTTCTAACAGGACGTGTGGTTAAAACCCACATAACAGCAAAATTCATGTGTTGTTAGGCACATCTTATTTTTCAATTTTGTCTGAATGTTCGTTTGTGATTTTGGGTATACATTGCGCTAAAAGCTTAAAATTTGGTATCAATATTTGAATTACAAAATCTCTCCAGACTAGTGAAAATCAATCACTAAACGTTTCAAATTATGAAAATTTTTAAAATATTTAGAAAGAGCTTTATGCTAATATTATTATAGAAATAGTCTTTATTAAAAATTGAAACTTACCGCTGAAATGACACATTTTCAAAATATTGTACTAAACCAAATAAATTATAAAACACACAGAATAAGTGGATGTTTTTAAAGTATAAATAAGTTAATATATTTGCTCGGGAATTATGTCGAGTCATTCTCGAGGTATTAGCAGTTTTATCTTTTCTCTCATTGAATGCGATATTCCGTAAAAGAAAAGTTATTTCCACAAAATTTGCTATGCCTATGTAAATAGATAATGATAACAAACCTCTTGATTCTGCGACGGCTCGCATTTTATTGTTTTACAAGAAATCGAAATATCTCTATAATGTGAGTATGCATTGTACACATCACAGATTATTTTCATTCCATTTGAATTTTATTAAAAATTCTGTTTGAATTTTTCGAGATCTTCCTCGTAAATATTTTTCTTAATTTATAAAAATAACTTTTCAATTTTTTTTTTTTTTGTATCTTGTATATATACATATATTTTATTTCCATCATTATGTTTATTTTTGTACTTTTCACAGTTGCAACTTTTCTAGCAGTTTTTAATTTCCGTTTGTTTTAATTTATATTATTTGCCTATTTAAGATTTTCTTATTTTTAGCATTATTATAAAACTTAGGTTTTCAAACCTTTTTAGGGAAAAATTTTATATTATGAAATTGTATCAAGAATACTCTTTACTACTTCAAAAAAAATCGCTCAATCTGCGGAAAAATATGTAAATAGTTAAAACTAATTTAAGTTCCTGGCATGTCTGCGTGCCTTTAGTATAATTATTCTATCTTTTTATATTGAAAAAGTGGCGGATTTTTAACTCCGAAACTGATTATTAATACTATTTTGTTAAATGTAGTACTTTAACGCATAGATATTTTCAAGTATATCTGCCTTCTTCTTAGAATAATCCCTTAGGAATGATTTTATTTCTGTTCTTGGCATTTTACTGTCTGCTTCTCTTTCTAACAACGTTGAGTTACCTTTGTAATTTTTTTTTTCGGGGGGGGGGGGGGGTTCGGTTGATTAAAAGTAGCTCTAAATTTCTTTTGGCAGGTTTACTTCATCACGTTTTCGAAATATTTCCGAATGCACCACCTTTCCTATATATGTCACATGGAGGGGGTGGGGGGGTGCGGGTAAATCCAGCCGTTTAGCTCTTTGATCCAGCCTCTTTTAAGTACTCTACGCGGGGACACTATGGGTGAATACACAAGGTTGATATAACCCAAGGTTAATAGAATATTAACCTTGGGTTATATAAGATAATTATATATATAAGAGATTCCATGGACCTTGGGACAAAACAAGGAATCTGTATGCGTGTGTGTGTGGGGGGGGGGGAGGGAGGTTAGCATATTTTTGTGCAGGCGATTGACATCCATGTTGGGAGTCGCACGAAATAGAGCAGTGCTTATACAGTTTTGTTATTGTTCTCGTACAGACTGCCAAGAGCGACCAAATTAAGGGTGACTGTGAGAATATAAAATTATATGCAGTTAGAGTAACTTTAATGCGCGTTATTTCCGCGCACACACACACACAATATATATTGCAAAGCTGGGAAGGAAGTAGATATTTTAAATAACATAAAATATTTTCGAAATCGAATGTAGGAAATAATACAAACAATACATTTATTGGAAAATTAACAGGGTTGTAAAATTATAATGAAAGACAGTGACTATCGCACGACATATGTACATTTCAGTGTATTAGATAGTACATTTATACATTTCATATAGCTAGTATTAAAACGATTTAAAAACAGGGAAATTAACACTCTTAAAAAAATAGTTGTAACTGTTTTTAAAAAAAGTTATTTTTTTCACAATGTATGGCGCTTAGATTCGAAAATGATCATCTTATCCGAAAATGGTTTCAGTCTGTTTGTGCCCTGGGATCCACCCCATATGTATACTAAGTTTCAGCCTTCTAGGTCATTGTGAAGGATATGGAAAGAATTTTCGACCTCTCAAGATTTTTTTTCTCGTATGCGAAACACCAAAAATCTAACTCCGTAAGGTTCTGTCCCATGCTCGCTCGATACTATAAATTGAATGCAGAAATACAAATAATTAGCATTTTTCTCGTGATAGGCCGAGTTTTTTGATATCTTATATTCACTGTCCACACATCTTATTACCTCATTTCCAAGCAACTTGACGACTTCAAATAAATTTGTCTGTATTAATGATGGATTATCTCTGCAAAGTTTTTAGAATTTTTTGTTTATCGTTTTTCTGTAAAGTAGGTGAAAACAGACAGCGCATATTTTAACGCCACTCCTGGGAATGTGAAACATTTATTAGTTCTTGTAGCGACTTTTCTATTGGCACACGCACCATTATAAAATTTTTGTTTTGTAAGATTCCGCCTCCCCTCGGGATTTTAAACTTTAGAATTTGAATCCTTAACAATTGAAATTAAATGGAGTGTCACATACTTTTTTTTTACAAAACGTTTTTTGAAGAATCGGTAGCATGAGTCCAAATGGTTACAATTATAGTGTTTTACCCTTTACTTTAAAAGACTTAAAAAATGTCTCAATTTATACCATACTTGATAATGTACCTACCGGCGGGCGGTTTACTTGACCCCAAGGGGGCCTAGTGACAAAAAAATTGTATCCCAGCTATTTTTAACCACAATGAGTCAAAATATAAAGTCAAACATTTCTGGTAGGTCGGGCGGTCTGGGTTGAAGAAGCAAATATGATGTCTTGTGATTATTGAGCCATAAATAAACGCATTTTAACAGGATTATGTCAAATTTTTTCCTATGCTGCCGTGTTAAATTTCAAATAAATTTCAAAGTTTTCGCTGGAATTAAAAAAAAATCTATCTAGTTCTAGATTTTTTGATAGCAAAGTCGGATATAATGTTTCGTGACAATCCATTAATATTTCTGGGCACTATTGTGTACCCACAAATTCGATCACAGATAGACATCATTCCAAAAATAGTCAAAACGTGTTCAGTAAGTCTTAATACATATATTGGTTTCAAAATCTCTGAAAATTTTCGAGAAAGAAATACTTTCTCTGCTATATTGCATATAGTATGAGAAAATAAGAGTTACAATATAGAGACGTGGCCGATTTTACTCCAAATATTGCTCAACAAAGGTATGCAGATACATGACTGTAAACGGAAAAATCGACAATTTAAAAAAAAAATTGCCTATTCTCTTAGAAAGTGGATAATTAATTTGCATGTTATTGTAGTATTTACAAAAGTTCTGAACAAAACCACATTTGACTTAACTGTTGTTTATTAAATCATTCTACATAACTATTACTACCATTTGTTCGAGTTCCTCTGTACTATAGTCATAGAGGAGATAACTAATTGAATAGAATGAGCGAGTGTTCGTCATGCGCTTTAGAAACGAAACTTGGATACGATAGCAGGGTATCCGCAGAACCTGGAATGTAGGGAATATCAGCATTCTGGAAATATTAGGTAATTCCTAATAAAAATATGTAAAATCAAGGAAATTGGATCATAACCATAGTTTAATCGCTCAACCCAAAACCACTGTTTAATCGTTAAATCAGGTAGTACAAAAAGGCTTTGGAATGCCATCAATAATACAAGATAAAAAGCTCTGAATTTGATATTATTTGTTCTCTATTTTCTACACTGCCCCCTTAAAGAGTGGACAAAGGGGATTATTTTTCTCTAAAACTGGATATCACTAAACAGTGCCTTGAACTGATTTGTCGGACAGAATTTTTGAAGGTTTTTTGCTTTGTTTGTCTGGCAATCCTGGTTTTGCATGTTACAACTTTAAAGCATAATTCTTATAAAATTTAATTTAAAAGAAAGGAAAACATATAGAAAAAATTACCTAAAACAAATAAAACCTGACCTTAATATATAGAAAATGACCCCAATGAAAAATACCCAAAAAAAGGAAACGGACGCAAATATGCAAATGTAATCAAATTCCGAATGTTGGTAATCATATATAATATTTGAAAAGTTGCATTTCAGTAATAATTTCAATTTACTTTTTTCAGAAATATGGTTAGAAACGCCATTTCTATTAAAAACTTTCCATCTCAATCTCCAGACTGTGGCATCGAACCAGGTATTTGTACAGCTGACTCTGTTGATGTTCCGACAGAGTTGCCTGTAGTTACAAAATGCGACTACTATGAAGAAGATGGAAAAATGGGGAACCTGGAGATGCAAAATATCCTCTCTCAAAAAGAAGAATTTAACGGAAACAATGTGGCTTGGGGTTCTAACTTCAATGCCATTCCTTTTGCCATTTATGAAGATCAAGATACTGATATAGAACAAAATCCATCTGAGGATTCCTCAGAGTATCATAAAAACACTAGCTTCTCAACTCCTTCTACAGCCTACAATGATTCAACAGTGTGGGAAAATGATAAAGAGAATGTTGAATTTTCATATACACGATCATTTTATCGGAAACCTGACTGCGATAATAAAAAGTATCGAATACTCCTAGAAACTATTGATGAGTCCCAAGAAGAGGATAATTACTCGAATTGTGCCCTTTCAGAAAATAATTTTGTCCCATTCATTTTTGGAGATGATGCTTCAATTGGTACATCGTCAGTAAACCTTTCTGGATACGTGACAGAATCTCTGTTAACTGACACGTCGAACTCGACAGATTGTCCGTCCTCAATAAGTAGTGATGAGGTTCAAGAAACCGAAGCGAGGAATTTTAATGTTCCAGACTTGATACACTGCATTACAATTCAAGATCCTGAAGAACATTCTTTTTCACAGACTGCAAACATATTTTCGCACGAGAAATATATGGATAAGGACATGCAGTTTGAAAGGTATTATATATTCTGTTATTCCTATTTTAGTTGTACTTGCTCGGTTCTATGAGTCTTATGTGCGTATTTATGATGCGTATGTCTCATTAATCTTCCAGGGGTTATTTTAACTTAATTGAGAATAAGATATATTTATTAAATTTATTTTAAATAATTTTAATTTCACTTTTGTCCAAAGAAAAATTTTGATAAAATAAATTCAGACCAAAACAATTTGAAAAAATTCCAGATTAGTAATTTAATGCGATCTAAGAAATGATATACAAAGATTACAAATTTAAATATTTACTAAAATATTGAGGAAAATAATTGCACTTTAATGAAACTTCTAGAAAATAAAAAAAGTCCCTCTTTATATATCACACAATACAAGACGGTGTTTGTGTACTTGTGTCGTCTGTAGCGGAAAATATAAGCATCAGACATCTACAAAATTTGGTACAGAAATACTTCCAAGGCAGAAGAAAATCCGCTTCGTCAATATTTTCAATTCAAATGAATTAGTTTATATTTTAGCACGATTTTGCGAAATGTTCACACAAATCGGTACCTTAGTAACCAAAAATATTATCACAGAGATCACATGACACCACCCGAAAGATCGAAGACCATTCTCTCCAACGATGTTCGAACAGAATCCGTAATATAAGTTCTTCATATTTAATATTTTTAACAGATCAAAATTTACACTTTTAGGTTAATTCCTCACATCCTAAAATGGAAGATTAGCACAATTTTATAGTTCGGCAGAAAGTAGTGTGTTCGAGTTCGCATTCAAACAAAAGTTTTTATTATTGAATTACTTGTTATGTTATTTTTTATGATTTATTAACTAAACACGTTAAATTTTAAATTGTGCATACTGTAAATAAAATTTGGTGGCTTTTTCTCTCCGGTCCACTGTAACTGCAAATGCCCAACTTATGATGAGATTTAAGCCACGCTTTGTCTATTATATAAATGACAGTTTCTTTTATTTATGTATTTTTGTATTTGCTTTTTCCAGATTCAAAGCCCGTAGGACATTGCGGCGATTCCGGAAATGTATTTTTTTATGTAACGAGCATACCCGTTCTAATTTTCGTTTTACTTTTATCAATATGTATGTTTGAGCCAGTTAAATTAAAATTCTTTGATACGGTCATGATAGTCCTCAAAAGGGTCAATTTCTGTTCGTTAAACTTGTTATACAGTACAGCGAAAATATATATTTTAAAAGATATTACAGTAGAACGAAAAAAAAAAATGGCTAGCATCTTTCAAACATTTTCAACAAAAATTATATAAAAGACGTAAATTAGCTTCTAAGATTATATTTAGTTCAAACACTTGATAATGTTATAAAATATAACAGAATTAATTCTTTTTCTTCTTTACAGGGACAGCACCTACCAAAATCACGATGACTCTGAGGAATTGATGAATGGGCATGGCTACCAGATTTTGTGTGAGATTATATCCTTTCTCGTGCTCTTTTTCCTTCTTGTGGCAGCACTGGGATATATTATGCATTACTATCAATAATCACAACCCACACAATACAAGAACGTCCACAGTAAGTTCAGAGGAAGTCATATGCGGGATTTCAGTATGTCTTAAGTAAGGCCTGTATGTTCCTAGAGACTTCTAGAGGAGGCCCTCTGGAGATAAAAATGTCACAATTTAGGACAGTGGAGATTCTTTTTAGGATGAGTTCATGACTTTTCAGGATGCATTTAGGCTTTTAGTGGATCTTTTAGGAACTTCTGGGATGTCTTCAGGCATATCACAGGAGGCTTTTGGGAGCTATGTTTTGGCTAATTTAAGGTGTCATTGACTTTCTATGGGATTCTGCAGGAATACTATGGGCTATGTTTTGGCATATTACTGGAAGATTTTAGGATTTTTTGGATCCTTTTCCTCCATCCACTTGTTTCACCACCCCCATGTTAAACCATGGGAAATAGTCCCTAAAGTTTTAGTTAGTTTACTCTTATAACATTTTTGAAAATGAATACATTATTTTTCAATACATATTATAAATTTTTCTATATTACATGTTTTGTTAAAAATGTATAAACCTTCTTCTTTATGATTGGCAAAAATCAGCAGGAAAGCTAATAGCTAGTGGTATATTTTCTTCCATAGATCAATGTGCAAAAAAGCAGACAAGCAGTTGGAGTGAAAATAATAACCTAATGAATGATTTAGAATACAATATTCTTATATATATCATAGAGCATAATCAATATAATTTATATTCAAAACACCCAGATTTCCATTGTTTAATGACAAGGAAACTAGTAATCATTTAACAGTAACCAACTTGTTTGCAATGTACGCATAATTTGCAATGTACGCATAATATTTCAGCCATTTTACTCATTTATATTAGATTTTCGTGATCTTTGTAGGCTATTTCGCTTACAAGGGTCGGCTGTATTTTTCCGAATCATGGCAATATCTAATCAGCACCAGGATAACCCTCGAGGGACTTTAATAATAAATGTTAAGACATTTTATCTAATAGTTTTTCAACTACAGTGCAAAACCATCCGTCTTCAAACTCCTCAAAATTAAAACAAAAATCTTAATTATCACGAGAATGGTCCTTTTTATTAATGGGGTTGGTCTATTTTTTTTTTGTCGACAAAAAGCACGTATAAAACCAGATGTTATTTGATACATATGAGCAATTGTAATATTTAATTTTTAACTACAACGAATTAACGAATTACAAGGCATTGCCCGGGTCCCACATAAACGCCCAGTAATAAATGATACGAACCCCGAAAGCCAATTTTACCTGTCGTGAAAACGTGAAGGAAAAAGCAACGTGTATAATGCGATATCTTATCCAAATGTTTAAATCTCAGCAAGGACTACACAGGACTGAATAGAAACAAGTTGTCACTAAAGCCTCCCGTGTGTGGAAATTGACTTCAATAAATACAGAAGCCTCGATCAAGGGCAGATTCCCCCCCCCCACACACACACATACACACACACACACACGCACACACACGTTGCTTGAGAATATGGTCCTCCGCTTGCATGCTAGCGGCTTGATAAAATAAAAAACATGCATTGGGTAAAAAAATGTATAATTAATCAACGGATGGGTTTCTAAAACTATTTTTTAGCACTCTGTGTTATTGTACACAAGTGCTGAAAAAAATTAACGATGGATGGCAAGTCAATATGCTGTAAACCGTAATACGGAAATCGGAGATGTTTAAAAAGTACAAAAAATATAATTTTTTAAAAAATTACTAATAATAGCATGGATTTCGTTCACAGTTTGTTTCAAATAGAATTTTTTTAGCATTCTGGTGGTGTCAAGATGGAAATTCTGATAATGTTTTAGATCTCTAAGGAATCCATTTGTGCGAATACCAGCCAAAATCGTTGTAAATCGGGCTATAACATAAAATAACTAAAAACTAATTCGAAATTAAAAAAAATGACACCAAGGTGCACATATTAGGGTCCTGAAATATCCGTGTACCAATAGCCCTAATATGTGCACTTTGGGGTGTTATTTTTCTAAATTACCTATTAAGTTACCTGCTACAGACTGAAAAGACAGACACACAGACATTCTCTTTCATTTAGATTTTGACGATTTTTGCATGCCCTTTCGCAAAAAAAAGCAGATTAATTTTTTCCGAATAGTACCAATATCTAATCAACACCAAGATAATCCACAAGTGACTACCAAATGTTCTGAAATTCGGTCGATTAATTTTTAACCGAGATGAAAATTTTCGCGAATTTCCGTTTTTGTGCCGGTTATTTTCCTCCGAGTATTTTTGCTTTTCTTATTTTTTGCCCGAGAAATTTTTTCCTTTCCGCGGGCAAAAATATTTTCTCTGCAAATTCCAAAATTTCTCTTTCATAAAAAGTGTGCTCATGGGTCACGAAAGTTTGTAAAAAAAGTATAAAATCGATTATGAATGTCTAAAATGTTACGAAACAGAATCAACGGAAGTCACGAATTTTGATATTGGAGTTTTACTGATCTTACATCTGGAAATCTGTTTTCTAACGATTGCATATCTGATTGCATCGATTAAATTTTTTATAATTATTACAAGTTGCACACAAAAAAGTCATTTTTCAAACGTATTATTAATGAAATGAAGGATTATTATGCAACAGTTGTGAGGTCTAAATAACCTTTCGATTATTATTTCCATCAGTTTTCATTATAATTTATGTTTATTTAAACTAACGATCGTAATTGGTTCGATTATTAGACGAATCACCGGTCTGATCAGCATTATCTGCGATCCTACAGTAGAAGTAGGCTAAGTTTCGGAAGGAAAGAGTTCGGTTAGCTGTTGAATTGAGAGCAAGTTCTTGACGCTCTTTCCTTGAAGTAGGTGCTTGTCTTGATTTGCTGTATTTGGTTTGAGTGAGTGCTAGAAGGAAAACCAATTAAATACAACGATGACTGGGGAAGTTTAGTGTTCGGGATTTTTTTGGTCGCAATTCGGGGCGAGATAAAAAACTGCCAATGTAAGTATCAAAGTTTTAGGATCGTATTTCTTTAAGAGTCCTCACCAGGCAATTAATTATATTATCTTGTATATAGTGTAAATTACTCTGGTCATGTACAATGATAACACAGGCCGACACGATTTTTGTTGACTTACAGTTGAGAGTTGATTTTAAGGTATTTTGATGTTCTGAAATCAAAAATCATATTGGTTTTTGGGTATGACGTCAAGTTTTTCTCTGAAGTACTTTAAATATCCAAAGATGGGCAAAAAGTGGGTACTTTGTGTGAATGGTTTAAGGTACACAAATGGAATTCAGAATTGTATTATAAATACGTTTTAAAAATGTAACAATGACTAACAGACCATAACTTCTACATGTTGATGGGAGAAGTAAAAGCAGAGGAAGATTGGCGGCAAGCAAGGAAGAACGCATTCTATTGGCGCAAAGTGGCTAATAGAAACATGAAACTAACAATTTTTCTAACATAAGGATCATGCAGTGCATTACTAATAATTTTTTCAGATCTTTATCGGCAAATACCGCATGAATTGCGGGATCAAGAGTTTGATTCATATAACATTATAGCAATGAACATGAAATGCGGTATTTCGAAAATATGACTTGATACAAAAAAGATAGCGTCATATTTGGAATCAGCATACCAGAATTGGTTAAAAACTAGTATCGCATCCAAGTCAGCAGATTTTTTTTTTCTCTGCCTGTGTAATCATTGTCAAAATAATCGATTGCTTTAAACAGCCAGCCGCAGTTCATCTTGTGAAGTGCACAATAAATATTAGTTTAATTCAACTCATTGCAGTCCTGTGTTATTGCCCTTGTGGGCAATAACACAGGCCTATTGTGGGCCTATTGTGGTCGAAATATTAAAATTTTCAGTTAAGCCTCTTTTAACAACGAAGATCCATCCTCGAGAACAACCTCAAAGGGAGAATAAAGAAATACACGTTCTTGACACAGAATTTTGGAAATATGTATTTGTATGTGATTCTCGATGTATCCCCTTTAGATGTGAAAATATTTTCTAATTATGCAATCTGTTTGCCCCCTTACGCCATCTTCTTCATCAATTTGGCATATTCAAAAGCCAGCGATTTAGCAACATTTGCCAAATTTATCACTACGGTTAACCCACTTTCTATACATTTGAATTTTAAGCGATGTTTTGGATAAATGTATCTGAAAATGTGCTATATATAGAAAACGGATAATCCTAGAGTGCTAAAGTGGGTGCCATTTGTTTTTAACAAATTATGCAAGAAATTATTTATTTAACATTATTATAGTTTCTGATTTTTCAAAGTTTCTATTTAAAAATATTATTCGGAAAAGTGGGAGGGATTTTCCAAATATTTGACGGAGTTTAAAGTCCATAGAATTTCATTTATTCACGGATTGTAATAATTGTATCAAAATTGTTTCATATTACTCCATTCGTTCGTGAGATATCGCTTCCATAGACTTCACTAACACATACATCCCGGAGAACTTCGTAGATCTGTCCTTCCATTTTTGTCTCAACTTGAAATTCTGAAAAATTCTCACTAAACAGCTTCCTCCCCCTAATTACCGAAAAAAATTCAGGGAAAGATATTCATCGATGAATAAAACACATTTGTTGATAAAAATATACTTCGCTACTTTTAGATGAGAATTCCGAGTACGCCTCTGCCCCCTATACACTTCGTTTCCCCATCATATATGGGGGGAAGATCGACGGAATTTTGCGGTACATACGCACACACTAGCATATATACATACACACAAAAAATTACTTCAAAAACGTTCTATTTGTAATCAAGGAAACTCGTTCTTTCATCGAAAATTTGAATTCGAATTTTCGACCGTATTACGTCCTTCATCCGAGGTATACGATAAGGTACATTCGTGCTTTTATATTTAGCCAATCCAGAAACTAAATTTGCCTATTGCAAATAGCCGATCGCATAAGGAAATTCATATGCAAAATAAATCTGAAGTGGACAACATACGACTTTCTCTATATAATACAAAGAATTCACTTCTTTCACAATGCAAAAATGATGTATAAGATCTATGGCACAAAGGTTGTTGTTGAGACCCAGACCGTCCGACCTACCAGAAAGGCGTAAGGTAACTGTTTGGGCGGCCGGGAATTGTCACCCAATTTAGACCGGAACCCAGTGGGGGAGGCATCCACAGGGACCGTACCCTCCTTCCCCTACCACCAACCTCTCGGAAGGACTTACGGACCTACATGTTTAACGTGATCGTACTCCGCATGAACACTGCGGCAGTTGTGGAAGCGTGCAAATCCAACGCGCAAACCACCGGGCTACCGCTACCGAAATGTGCCAACAGCACGCGGTGTCCCCAGGTGGTCACCCACCCAAGTACTAACCGCGCCTGATGCTGCTTGACTTCGGTGATGTAGCGAGAACCGGTGTTTTCAGCACGGTAGGGCCATTGGCTCTATGGCACAAAGGTTGTAAAAGTTGAATCATACTTTTGGTGCTTTTCCGGATAAAATGTTAATTCTATTTCAAAGTCCCCGATTAAATATTTCACGAAACTCTGACAATTATTAATATTGATGGCATCCGCAATAGGCAATAGAGGCCACATATTAAAATACTTTAATACTTCATCGATTTGACGTTATTTTCATTAACTTTGTAGCACTTTCACAATTTATTGGCGATAGTTTCCTCAATCTAGGGCGAAATATCTCGGATTTCGCTCATTTTATGGCCATGCGTTGTAGAGAAATATAGAGATGAGCATTTCTTATTTGCAAATGATTGTTGCGATTTGTTAGGCGTGAAAATACAAAAATATTACACAAAGTATTTTTTTCCGTGAATGGAACGAACTAGATCCACTAGAATGGTGTTAACAAATTTATTGCATAATATTTCATATCATAACTGAACATACGCGTATTTTACATAATGCAATATATTGTTTTAATTTTATGTGATTTTTTGGTAAATTTATTTGAAAAAGTACAACAATATCTTGAGAACAAACAATTCAGGCCAGTTTTAATTTTTGATGAATTTTTCAAAATTTAATTCGAATATTTGGGGATGGTCAGAACATTTGATTGCGTGTAAAATCAATAGTTTTTCAGTATTCATTGATTGTAATTTTTGTGACAAATTTCATTCCGAACGATATATTCATTCATAAGATATCATCTCCAAAGGCATACACACAGACACAAGTTCAACACACTCGATTCGAGTTCAGAGATGCTTGAAACATGCTTCTCCGTCGAAAATTCTAATTCAGATTTTCTATAATCAAGATTGGTATCACGTCTGCATTCAATAGATAAAATAAAGGACAAAGCGTTTTTAAAAAACGAAAGGTCTTTTACTTAACACATCCTAAAAAACGTACAAAATATGTTAAAAACTGCCAGAACGCCATTCGGACGTATATACGCCCTTCATCAGTGACTACATGAATAATAAAAACATGGAATGTTTATACATATAGAGACCAGTTTAAAGCAAATTTGCATAAAATATAAAATGGTAAATAAACTTACTAAAAATAATAAAAGAAATATATTTTTATAATATTTTTTTTTTTTTCAAATGGCCAGGCACTTTGACCTTCGTCATTCGCCTTTATTACAGTGCCAACCATTTAGCCGCCCATTGACGTTGCCCCAGGCGCACCAGAGAGGGGTGGATCACATTGCGCCCACAACACAAACATCCATGCCTTACGTGGGGCTCGAACCCACAACGTGGCGGTCGAGCGATTGCTACGGAAACGCTTGCCTTGACCACTCGACAACCACGTCGGCTGTTTTTATAATCTGGGATCGTGATTTAAATGATCTCCTTCACCTTTTGGATAAAGTTAATGATTTCTACCCGTCGATTAATTTTACTGTTGAGCCTGAATCTAACTGTTCCTTGCCTTTCCTTGATGTTCTGGTCCCCCATTCTGATTTTGGTTTTCATACTTCTGTTTTCCGTAAATCCACTTTTACTAACTCATGTATCCCCGCTAATTCTTTCTATCCTGTATCCTCTAAAAAAGCTTCTTTTAACGCGTATTTTAATCTCACATTTAATGTTTGCTCTTCTGTCCCCGCTTTAACTGATGAAATTAATTTTATTTTTAAACATTGCCATGAGGCTGCTTTTTCTTTTAAATTTACAAGATCTTCGCCAACGTTCGCCTTAAATTTACTCAATTTGATACTAAACTTGTTTCTATTATCGTTTAGTCCATAAATCTAGTGTTCCTTACCATCCTAGGATTTTCCGTTCTTTTAATTTCTGTCATGAATTTGGTTTAAAACCCGCTCACTCTAATACTACCACTTTATATAATCGTATTCAATCCGATAAATTTAGGAATTCTGATGACTTTAAAAGCTTTTCTGGGGTGTATTTTGTTTCCCTGTTATCCCTTGCTGGTGACTATAAATTTTACATTGGTAGTACAAAACGTACTGTTGGCATCCGTTTAGCAGAACATGCTCGCGATCGCTCAATCTGTAAGCTTTCTACGGCTCTTGCTCAATATGTGGTTAATGATAAATTTCTTCCCGCGTTTTTGAAAAAAACATTCCTTTTGGTTCGTTGTAACAATCCACGTAGTATTCTTCTTTATGAATCCTTGTTTATTTATATTTACCGTGAATCAATTTGTAATTTTAATCCGGTTCATAGTTTAAGTTATGTATTCTCGACTCTATGCAATTCAAACCTCTTAAAAGTTATTTGTGACGTCATTCTCAGAAATATCATGCTTGACGTTTTTCTAAAATTTGTATTAGTTCTTTTCTTGTAATATTTTAAAATTCGTAAGCGTTTAAACTTATTTTGTAATTTCCGTGTATATTTCTTGTATTATTTTTAGTAAGTTCATTTACCATTTTATATTTTATGCAAATTTGGTTTAAACTGGTCTCTCTATATATATATAAACATTTCATCTTTTTATTATTCATGTAGCCACTGATGAAGGGCGTATATACGTCCGAAAGCGCTCTGGCAGTTTTAACATATTTTGTACGTCTTTTAGAATGTGTTAAATAAAAGACCTTTCGTTTTTTAAAAACGCTTTGACCTTGATTTTAACAAATTTTCTATCCTGTCACAATATTCCCTATACAGATGCCCATAGAGAAGGTTATAAGCATATAATGGACTGCTGTATTTTGTAATATGTTTCTGATGAAGAAGATATTACGCTCGAAAGCGTTCAGACTGAAATGTATGTTTTGAACGTCCTGCACATTGAAATAAACTATTTATATTTTATAGGTCTCTTTCTGATATTTTATATCTCTATATAACGCAAATTCAACAGTGTTGCCATTCCTGCCATTTGTCTTTAGTTTGTATTTGCAATCTTTGTTTCTATAAATTAAACTTTCATAAACATCGAACGTTTTCCGGGATACATGCAGTTTGATCGCATAGAAAATTTACTCCATTCTTCAAATATTTTATAATGGTTTACTCTGCATATAATTCATTTGCATTCACAAAAACTGTTTTCTATTTCATAAAACTACGTGCATCGATTTTAGCAATATACTTCAAAACGTACTTCATATATTCTCAAATGCTCAATTCACAAATATTCAAATGTAAATAATGTACTGTAAATGCTCGGTACAACATAATTTTTACTTTATTTCTCTTAAAAAATGTAACACTGGGAATTTCGATTAATATACAGAAAATAATTCTGCTCAAATAATAAAATGTATTCAAATGCCTTACACAAGCCGGATGATGAAGCTTTCGAAGTAGGTACTCCTCTTAAAGACCCCATTACACGATAGTATTTGAGACAACAAAACCGTTCACAAAACAGATCATTCAACAAATTTAGCCTCAACATTTTAGGTTTAAACTTAAAATGTTGTTGTTGAGGGAACGGTTGTGCGAAAATCGACCAATCAGAAGTGCGTGAATCCGAGGGTCACAGGTGACATGCTTTCCAGTTATTTTACTTCTTACTTTAATGGCGACCAAGATGGCCGATAGACTGCTTTGGAATGCGTTAGAATCTCGAGATGGAAAAAATAATAGAACTTCTACTAAATTTTAGACACCTGCGGGATATAAAAGATCCAAATTATAAGAAAAAACCACACTAAAGAACGCTTTCTGAAATCTGCGGCATTAGACTGGAAGGGCCTGTTAGAAAGGAGGGTCTTAAAGTATCATTGCCTAGCGGAAATACTGAAATCTGGAGATGTAAAAATAATAATAGGACTTTTACCAAATTAGACACCTGTGGGATATAACAGATCCAAATTATAGGAAGAAAAACGTACTAAAGAATGCTTCTTGAAATGAAGTCGGTGGCATTATACAGAGGCTGTTCGCACATTTTTTAGACGATTTTGGTAAGCGGTAATAAAAAATCGTTTGCTGCAAAAGAAATAATTCCAATTGTACTATGTTTTTAAAAGTCAAAATTATCGTCTACGGCTTGAAAGTTTTGTTTTTATTCAAAAATGGCGTTTTTAACAAAACAGTGGTTCGAAGGCTACATTTATGCTCTTTCCGAAGAGAAATATGCATACTCTGTTATCCAAAAACGATGTGAGAGTCATGGTTTTGTGATATCTAAAGCGTCGATAGGTAATATCATCAACAGGAAAGGAAAAAAACGTCAAATTGGAGCCTCAAGTGGGACAAAAATTCCAAACAAGTATCCAAGGAAAAAACGGACATCTTCGACTATTGCAAAGGTACGTTGTTTAATGTTAATAGAAAATCCCCCTAGTCAAAGGACAGTTGCAAAATCATTAAAATGCTCGGTGTCCACTGTAAACAAAATAATAAACGTTGATTTAAATCTTAAGAAAGCGAAAAAACGCAATGTGCATCGTCTTCTTCCAAATCAGATCGCTGAACGCAGGACACGCTGCAGAATTCTATATGAGAAACACTTATCCAAAGAAAAATGGAAAACAATTGTCACAATAGATGAATCATGGGTGTATTTAAATGATTGCAACAAAAAAAGAGCCATTTATTATCATAAAAGGGGAGAAAAAAATTTAAGTACATGATTCAAAGAATCGAAAGAAAGTTTTTCTAAGGGATTCATGATTGTTGCTGGTTTTTCTTATAATTGCAAGTTAAAAATAAAGAGAGTGGTAAAAAATGTCAAGATTAACTCCAAATACTATCAGGAACATATTTTATCGCCAATTTTTCTGAATGAAACACCATCGCTTTACCCACAGTGCCATCAATCTGTGAGACTCCATCAGGACAAAGCTAGCAGTCACACATCAAAATCCACTGTAAATTTCCTAAAAGAAATGGAACAAAAAACTGGTATCAAGGCCATACCCTTCACTGATATCCCTACTAAATCTCCCGATGTATCACCTATGGATTTTTGTGCTTTCGGACTTTTAAAATCTGCATTATCCAAACGTCGTCCCAAAACTCTTACAGGACTCTGGAAAGCTGTTCAGGAGGAATGGGATAGAATACCTCTTCTGACACTTCAAAAGGCATTATTATCCTGGAAATTGCGGTGTCGAAAGATAGTTCAGAATAAGGGATGTCAAATAGAACATTTAAAACACAAGAATTTTATCTAATTTAGTTTTGTGAATACAATATACATCGTCTAAAAAATGTGTGAACAGCCTCTGTAGAAGCGTGTTAGAAAGGCGGGACCTAAAGTATAACTGCCGGACGGAATTGCTAAAGTCTGGAGATAGAAAAATAATAGAACTTCTACCAAATTATAGACTTCGGTGAAATGTAAAAGATCCAAATTATACGCAAAAACACTAAAGAATGTTTCTTAGAATTAATCGCGGGATGACATTAAACTGGAGGTGCGTGTTAGAAAGGCGGGGCCTACAGTATCATTTCCGGTTGGAATTGCTAAAGTTTGGCGATGGAAAAATAATAGAACTTTTACCAAATTACAGACATCTGTGAAATATAAAGAAACCCAAATTATACGCAAAAAACACTAAAGAATGTTTCTTTGAATTAATCGACAGCATTAAAAAGGAGGGACGTATTAGAAAGGTGGGGGCCTAAAGAATCATTTCCTGGAGGAATTGCTAAAGTCTGCAGATGGAAAATAATAGAACTTTTACCAAATTACAGACATCTGTGAAATATAAAGAAACCCAAATTATACGCAAAAAACACTAAAGAATGTTTCTTTGAATTAATCGACAGCATTAAAAAGGAGGGACGTATTAGAAAGGTGGGGGCCTAAAGAATCATTTCCTGGAGGAATTGCTAAAGTCTGCAGATGGAAAATAATAGAACTTTTACCAAATTACAGACATCTGTGAAATATAAAGAAACCCAAATTATACGCAAAAAACACTAAAGAATGTTTCTTTGAATTAATCGACAGCATTAAAAAGGAGGGACGTATTAGAAAGGTGGGGGCCTAAAGAATCATTTCCTGGAGGAATTGCTAAAGTCTGCAGATGGAAAATAATAGAACTTTTACCAAATTACAGACATCTGTGAAATATAAAGAAACCCAAATTATACGCAAAAAACACTAAAGAATGTTTCTTTGAATTAATCGACAGCATTAAAAAGGAGGGACGTATTAGAAAGGTGGGGGCCTAAAGAATCATTTCCTGGAGGAATTGCTAAAGTCTGCAGATGGAAAATAATAGAACTTTTACCAAATTACAGACATCTGTGAAATATAAAGAAACCCAAATTATACGCAAAAAACACTAAAGAATGTTTCTTTGAATTAATCGACAGCATTAAAAAGGAGGGACGTATTAGAAAGGTGGGGGCCTAAAGAATCATTTCCTGGAGGAATTGCTAAAGTCTGCAGATGGAAAATAATAGAACTTTTACCAAATTACAGACATCTGTGAAATATAAAGAAACCCAAATTATACGCAAAAAACACTAAAGAATGTTTCTTTGAATTAATCGACAGCATTAAAAAGGAGGGACGTATTAGAAAGGTGGGGGCCTAAAGAATCATTTCCTGGAGGAATTGCTAAAGTCTGCAGATGGAAAATAATAGAACTTTTACCAAATTACAGACATCTGTGAAATATAAAGAAACCCAAATTATACGCAAAAAACACTAAAGAATGTTTCTTTGAATTAATCGACAGCATTAAAAAGGAGGGACGTATTAGAAAGGTGGGGGCCTAAAGAATCATTTCCTGGAGGAATTGCTAAAGTCTGCAGATGGAAAATAATAGAACTTTTACCAAATTACAGACATCTGTGAAATATAAAGAAACCCAAATTATACGCAAAAAACACTAAAGAATGTTTCTTTGAATTAATCGACAGCATTAAAAAGGAGGGACGTATTAGAAAGGTGGGGGCCTAAAGAATCATTTCCTGGAGGAATTGCTAAAGTCTGCAGATGGAAAATAATAGAACTTTTACCAAATTACAGACATCTGTGAAATATAAAGAAACCCAAATTATACGCAAAAAACACTAAAGAATGTTTCTTTGAATTAATCGACAGCATTAAAAAGGAGGGACGTATTAGAAAGGTGGGGGCCTAAAGAATCATTTCCTGGAGGAATTGCTAAAGTCTGCAGATGGAAAATAATAGAACTTTTACCAAATTACAGACATCTGTGAAATATAAAGAAACCCAAATTATACGCAAAAAACACTAAAGAATGTTTCTTTGAATTAATCGACAGCATTAAAAAGGAGGGACGTATTAGAAAGGTGGGGGCCTAAAGAATCATTTCCTGGAGGAATTGCTAAAGTCTGCAGATGGAAAATAATAGAACTTTTACCAAATTACAGACATCTGTGAAATATAAAGAAACCCAAATTATACGCAAAAAACACTAAAGAATGTTTCTTTGAATTAATCGACAGCATTAAAAAGGAGGGACGTATTAGAAAGGTGGGGGCCTAAAGAATCATTTCCTGGAGGAATTGCTAAAGTCTGCAGATGGAAAATAATAGAACTTTTACCAAATTACAGACATCTGTGAAATATAAAGAAACCCAAATTATACGCAAAAAACACTAAAGAATGTTTCTTTGAATTAATCGACAGCATTAAAAAGGAGGGACGTATTAGAAAGGTGGGGGCCTAAAGAATCATTTCCTGGAGGAATTGCTAAAGTCTGCAGATGGAAAATAATAGAACTTTTACCAAATTACAGACATCTGTGAAATATAAAGAAACCCAAATTATACGCAAAAAACACTAAAGAATGTTTCTTTGAATTAATCGACAGCATTAAAAAGGAGGGACGTATTAGAAAGGTGGGGGCCTAAAGAATCATTTCCTGGAGGAATTGCTAAAGTCTGCAGATGGAAAATAATAGAACTTTTACCAAATTACAGACATCTGTGAAATATAAAGAAACCCAAATTATACGCAAAAAACACTAAAGAATGTTTCTTTGAATTAATCGACAGCATTAAAAAGGAGGGACGTATTAGAAAGGTGGGGGCCTAAAGAATCATTTCCTGGAGGAATTGCTAAAGTCTGCAGATGGAAAATAATAGAACTTTTACCAAATTACAGACATCTGTGAAATATAAAGAAACCCAAATTATACGCAAAAAACACTAAAGAATGTTTCTTTGAATTAATCGACAGCATTAAAAAGGAGGGACGTATTAGAAAGGTGGGGGCCTAAAGAATCATTTCCTGGAGGAATTGCTAAAGTCTGCAGATGGAAAATAATAGAACTTTTACCAAATTACAGACATCTGTGAAATATAAAGAAACCCAAATTATACGCAAAAAACACTAAAGAATGTTTCTTTGAATTAATCGACAGCATTAAAAAGGAGGGACGTATTAGAAAGGTGGGGGCCTAAAGAATCATTTCCTGGAGGAATTGCTAAAGTCTGCAGATGGAAAATAATAGAACTTTTACCAAATTACAGACATCTGTGAAATATAAAGAAACCCAAATTATACGCAAAAAACACTAAAGAATGTTTCTTTGAATTAATCGACAGCATTAAAAAGGAGGGACGTATTAGAAAGGTGGGGGCCTAAAGAATCATTTCCTGGAGGAATTGCTAAAGTCTGCAGATGGAAAATAATAGAACTTTTACCAAATTACAGACATCTGTGAAATATAAAGAAACCCAAATTATACGCAAAAAACACTAAAGAATGTTTCTTTGAATTAATCGACAGCATTAAAAAGGAGGGACGTATTAGAAAGGTGGGGGCCTAAAGAATCATTTCCTGGAGGAATTGCTAAAGTCTGCAGATGGAAAATAATAGAACTTTTACCAAATTACAGACATCTGTGAAATATAAAGAAACCCAAATTATACGCAAAAAACACTAAAGAATGTTTCTTTGAATTAATCGACAGCATTAAAAAGGAGGGACGTATTAGAAAGGTGGGGGCCTAAAGAATCATTTCCTGGAGGAATTGCTAAAGTCTGCAGATGGAAAATAATAGAACTTTTACCAAATTACAGACATCTGTGAAATATAAAGAAACCCAAATTATACGCAAAAAACACTAAAGAATGTTTCTTTGAATTAATCGACAGCATTAAAAAGGAGGGACGTATTAGAAAGGTGGGGGCCTAAAGAATCATTTCCTGGAGGAATTGCTAAAGTCTGCAGATGGAAAATAATAGAACTTTTACCAAATTACAGACATCTGTGAAATATAAAGAAACCCAAATTATACGCAAAAAACACTAAAGAATGTTTCTTTGAATTAATCGACAGCATTAAAAAGGAGGGACGTATTAGAAAGGTGGGGGCCTAAAGAATCATTTCCTGGAGGAATTGCTAAAGTCTGCAGATGGAAAATAATAGAACTTTTACCAAATTACAGACATCTGTGAAATATAAAGAAACCCAAATTATACGCAAAAAACACTAAAGAATGTTTCTTTGAATTAATCGACAGCATTAAAAAGGAGGGACGTATTAGAAAGGTGGGGGCCTAAAGAATCATTTCCTGGAGGAATTGCTAAAGTCTGCAGATGGAAAATAATAGAACTTTTACCAAATTACAGACATCTGTGAAATATAAAGAAACCCAAATTATACGCAAAAAACACTAAAGAATGTTTCTTTGAATTAATCGACAGCATTAAAAAGGAGGGACGTATTAGAAAGGTGGGGGCCTAAAGAATCATTTCCTGGAGGAATTGCTAAAGTCTGCAGATGGAAAATAATAGAACTTTTACCAAATTACAGACATCTGTGAAATATAAAGAAACCCAAATTATACGCAAAAAACACTAAAGAATGTTTCTTTGAATTAATCGACAGCATTAAAAAGGAGGGACGTATTAGAAAGGTGGGGGCCTAAAGAATCATTTCCTGGAGGAATTGCTAAAGTCTGCAGATGGAAAATAATAGAACTTTTACCAAATTACAGACATCTGTGAAATATAAAGAAACCCAAATTATACGCAAAAAACACTAAAGAATGTTTCTTTGAATTAATCGACAGCATTAAAAAGGAGGGACGTATTAGAAAGGTGGGGGCCTAAAGAATCATTTCCTGGAGGAATTGCTAAAGTCTGCAGATGGAAAATAATAGAACTTTTACCAAATTACAGACATCTGTGAAATATAAAGAAACCCAAATTATACGCAAAAAACACTAAAGAATGTTTCTTTGAATTAATCGACAGCATTAAAAAGGAGGGACGTATTAGAAAGGTGGGGGCCTAAAGAATCATTTCCTGGAGGAATTGCTAAAGTCTGCAGATGGAAAATAATAGAACTTTTACCAAATTACAGACATCTGTGAAATATAAAGAAACCCAAATTATACGCAAAAAACACTAAAGAATGTTTCTTTGAATTAATCGACAGCATTAAAAAGGAGGGACGTATTAAAAAGGTGGGGGCCTAAAGAATCATTTCCTGGAGGAATTGCTAAAGTCTGCAGATGGAAAATAATAGAACTTTTACCAAATTACAGACATCTGTGAAATATAAAGAAACCCAAATTATACGCAAAAAACACTAAAGAATGTTTCTTTGAATTAATCGACAGCATTAAAAAGGAGGGACGTATTAGAAAGGTGGGGGCCTAAAGAATCATTTCCTGGAGGAATTGCTAAAGTCTGCAGATGGAAAATAATAGAACTTTTACCAAATTACAGACATCTGTGAAATATAAAGAAACCCAAATTATACGCAAAAAACACTAAAGAATGTTTCTTTGAATTAATCGACAGCATTAAAAAGGAGGGACGTATTAGAAAGGTGGGGGCCTAAAGAATCATTTCCTGGAGGAATTGCTAAAGTCTGCAGATGGAAAATAATAGAACTTTTACCAAATTACAGACATCTGTGAAATATAAAGAAACCCAAATTATACGCAAAAAACACTAAAGAATGTTTCTTTGAATTAATCGACAGCATTAAAAAGGAGGGACGTATTAGAAAGGTGGGGGCCTAAAGAATCATTTCCTGGAGGAATTGCTAAAGTCTGCAGATGGAAAATAATAGAACTTTTACCAAATTACAGACATCTGTGAAATATAAAGAAACCCAAATTATACGCAAAAAACACTAAAGAATGTTTCTTTGAATTAATCGACAGCATTAAAAAGGAGGGACGTATTAGAAAGGTGGGGGCCTAAAGAATCATTTCCTGGAGGAATTGCTAAAGTCTGCAGATGGAAAATAATAGAACTTTTACCAAATTACAGACATCTGTGAAATATAAAGAAACCCAAATTATACGCAAAAAACACTAAAGAATGTTTCTTTGAATTAATCGACAGCATTAAAAAGGAGGGACGTATTAGAAAGGTGGGGGCCTAAAGAATCATTTCCTGGAGGAATTGCTAAAGTCTGCAGATGGAAAATAATAGAACTTTTACCAAATTACAGACATCTGTGAAATATAAAGAAACCCAAATTATACGCAAAAAACACTAAAGAATGTTTCTTTGAATTAATCGACAGCATTAAAAAGGAGGGACGTATTAGAAAGGTGGGGGCCTAAAGAATCATTTCCTGGAGGAATTGCTAAAGTCTGCAGATGGAAAATAATAGAACTTTTACCAAATTACAGACATCTGTGAAATATAAAGAAACCCAAATTATACGCAAAAAACACTAAAGAATGTTTCTTTGAATTAATCGACAGCATTAAAAAGGAGGGACGTATTAGAAAGGTGGGGGCCTAAAGAATCATTTCCTGGAGGAATTGCTAAAGTCTGCAGATGGAAAATAATAGAACTTTTACCAAATTACAGACATCTGTGAAATATAAAGAAACCCAAATTATACGCAAAAAACACTAAAGAATGTTTCTTTGAATTAATCGACAGCATTAAAAAGGAGGGACGTATTAGAAAGGTGGGGGCCTAAAGAATCATTTCCTGGAGGAATTGCTAAAGTCTGCAGATGGAAAATAATAGAACTTTTACCAAATTACAGACATCTGTGAAATATAAAGAAACCCAAATTATACGCAAAAAACACTAAAGAATGTTTCTTTGAATTAATCGACAGCATTAAAAAGGAGGGACGTATTAGAAAGGTGGGGGCCTAAAGAATCATTTCCTGGAGGAATTGCTAAAGTCTGCAGATGGAAAATAATAGAACTTTTACCAAATTACAGACATCTGTGAAATATAAAGAAACCCAAATTATACGCAAAAAACACTAAAGAATGTTTCTTTGAATTAATCGACAGCATTAAAAAGGAGGGACGTATTAGAAAGGTGGGGGCCTAAAGAATCATTTCCTGGAGGAATTGCTAAAGTCTGCAGATGGAAAATAATAGAACTTTTACCAAATTACAGACATCTGTGAAATATAAAGAAACCCAAATTATACGCAAAAAACACTAAAGAATGTTTCTTTGAATTAATCGACAGCATTAAAAAGGAGGGACGTATTAGAAAGGTGGGGGCCTAAAGAATCATTTCCTGGAGGAATTGCTAAAGTCTGCAGATGGAAAATAATAGAACTTTTACCAAATTACAGACATCTGTGAAATATAAAGAAACCCAAATTATACGCAAAAAACACTAAAGAATGTTTCTTTGAATTAATCGACAGCATTAAAAAGGAGGGACGTATTAGAAAGGTGGGGGCCTAAAGAATCATTTCCTGGAGGAATTGCTAAAGTCTGCAGATGGAAAATAATAGAACTTTTACCAAATTACAGACATCTGTGAAATATAAAGAAACCCAAATTATACGCAAAAAACACTAAAGAATGTTTCTTTGAATTAATCGACAGCATTAAAAAGGAGGGACGTATTAGAAAGGTGGGGGCCTAAAGAATCATTTCCTGGAGGAATTGCTAAAGTCTGCAGATGGAAAATAATAGAACTTTTACCAAATTACAGACATCTGTGAAATATAAAGAAACCCAAATTATACGCAAAAAACACTAAAGAATGTTTCTTTGAATTAATCGACAGCATTAAAAAGGAGGGACGTATTAGAAAGGTGGGGGCCTAAAGAATCATTTCCTGGAGGAATTGCTAAAGTCTGCAGATGGAAAATAATAGAACTTTTACCAAATTACAGACATCTGTGAAATATAAAGAAACCCAAATTATACGCAAAAAACACTAAAGAATGTTTCTTTGAATTAATCGACAGCATTAAAAAGGAGGGACGTATTAGAAAGGTGGGGGCCTAAAGAATCATTTCCTGGAGGAATTGCTAAAGTCTGCAGATGGAAAATAATAGAACTTTTACCAAATTACAGACATCTGTGAAATATAAAGAAACCCAAATTATACGCAAAAAACACTAAAGAATGTTTCTTTGAATTAATCGACAGCATTAAAAAGGAGGGACGTATTAGAAAGGTGGGGGCCTAAAGAATCATTTCCTGGAGGAATTGCTAAAGTCTGCAGATGGAAAATAATAGAACTTTTACCAAATTACAGACATCTGTAAAATATAAACATTCCAAATTTTACTCAAAAACACTAAAGAATGCTTCTTGAAAAAGAAATCGACGGAATTAAAGAGGAGAGCTGGGGCCTAAAGTTTCATTGCCGGAAGGAATTTCTGAAGTCTGGAGTTATAGATGGGAAAAAAGAAAAGAATTTTTACCAAATTAGACACTTTTGAGATATAAAAGATTTAAATCATACTAAAAACGCACTGAAGAATGCTTTCTGGAATGAAATCAGCGACATTAGAGAATGGGCCCGTTAAAGAGGACGGGCCTAAAGCATGATTGACGGGCGGAATTGCCGAAGTTCTGCAATAAAAATTGTCCTGTATAATAACACCATTATTCAATCCAAACGAAATCTTTGGGATGTTAAAAGTTATCTTTACCATAAGAGAACAACTCTAAAGTGGTATTCCTATGAGGAAATTACAAAGCGAATGCAAGGGGAAAAATTCCCCCCCTCCCCTTTGTTGATTGGAGTGACGTCACTTTCTTTCTGTGCTGCTTGGAGTGACGTCACATACGCTCCAAACCTGTTTTGGGAACGGTTTGGTGTCCCAAATTACGGTCGTGTAATAGGGTCTTAAGTTAAATCGAATAGCAACTCATGGCTGCCAACTCTATTGGTTTCTGCGGGAATTTCCCTATTTTAGATGAAAATCTCCTGGTTTTGTCAATTTCTTAGAATTCCCTAAAGTTAGGGATTTTTAAATAAAAATTCTCTGTTAAAGGGAATTTCAATCTAACTTGCTGCCGCCATTTTGTTTCTTCCGTGCATTAACCTAGTGCCAGTACTAAGCTGCATAATTTTCCCTTTGTTGAAGGATACTGCTTCAAATATGTGCGATTTCGTGTATATAGATTACACTGCGGTGTAATATTGAAACATCCGTTTCCATACATGTGTAATTTCAAATTATGTGAATGAAAAATACACAACATTCATTTCTTTGTGGTATGTTTCATTATTAACCAATAATTTTCATAAAATATTGATTATTTTTTAAGTGTGATTTTGTGGGTATAGATTGCATGCCTGTGCAATGTTAAAACATAATTTTTCATCTATGTTTAGTTTCAAATTATGTAAATTAAAAGATTTGCAACATTCTTTTTTTTTTTTTTGCAGTGTGTTGCATTGTAAAATATATATTTTTAAAGTACGACTTCGCGAGTATAAATTAAATTCTCGTGTAATGTTTAAATATACTTTTCTAGCCATCATTTTTTTGATAAAATCTCCCGCTAAATAAACAGTACATTCACACCTTTACAGTTTATATAAAAATGAAGGGTTATATTCTTTAAAATATGCTCTTTTTCCCTATTATGACAATAGTCCCAAATGCATTTTTTTATCCACAATCATTTAATTAACTAAATTACAATTTGAGAACTAACTGATCATATTTTGTTTCATTGAATCCCCCCCCCTAAAGTTTTTCTCTGTTTATGCCACTGATGTTTTTATACACTGACTATGCAAAAAATGTCTTATGCAGTAGGCATTTCCAATGTTATAGCGAGTTACCATTTTTTAAAAAAATACAATTTTTATGTTGTAAAAAAACTCTTTCTGGGCTCCCAGACCATGTACATAGCTCAAACTTGGCATGGAACACTTTCCTCTAAAAACTTATATTTTATGGGCTCTGGGCTCCCAGAAGTCTTGGAGAGCCGAAACTCTGCACATAGTTTCATCTTGAGCAACATTTTTATCTATCACAGTTTCATGTAATTTTCATGTATAATTACACATAGGTTTGAACGTAAATCACGTAAAAATTGGAAACTGAAAAGTAATCAAATATTAGGAAATAAAATAAGCATTTTAATATCCTTCTCCGGCCATTCAATCAGCTGTTCATACCCTAGGGTGAGTCGAGTGGTCTGGGTTTTTCCACACAGCAGGGTCTCCCATTATTCATAATACTGGTTATTATGTATAAGAACCTTGTGTTGCATGAACTTAGTAGCAGAATATGTGGAGCTACCCATCATTCACAATACTGAAACTCTTGGACAGAGACAACTGATTGACAGGTCCTGTTCATTTACGATTATTCTCAATTGAACTCACTAGTGTATGAGACTAAAGAATTCCTTCTGATACAAGGATTTGATACCCTAAAATTGTTCAATAGGAAGTAATGCATTGTTGTTTCTGAATGGAAGGTTTATCTTTGTAGACCGTAAATAATACGCACATGCATGAGTGTGCATTAATAGACGAAATGAATGTGGAGAGACCAGTCGTTACACACGTTCTGCATTTCTAAGAACGTTGAGAAAGAAATCACAGATGATTCGAGGAAAAGAGAGAAGGGATATATCAAAAATAAGGTCTTTATATGTTTTACCTCTTAAAACGCAATAATTGATATATAAATATAATTTTAAAAATACAACAATAATACATTGAATACTTATACACTAAATGTTGGGGTAAAAAATTGCCCTATTGCTTTTAGGAAGAATTTTACTTTTAAACATTTCTCAGGATATGCTATAGACAGAGGTCGGATGATATGGATTCAGCATCAAATTCTGCAGGAATTTAGGGGGAGGGGGGGGGGTTACAAAAGACTTATACTTACCGGTTTTTATCCATTTCCGGTATCAAAATTTTCATTTTACTTGATACCTCTATTTCTCACGATTTGCTATAGATATATAGATGGAGCTTAGATTGAAATTTATAAAAATTCAGCATTAAATTTTAAAAGAGGGAGATTGATTTACTAAGAATTTTTTACTTTCGTTTTTCTTCACATTTAGTTTAAAAATTTTGCTTGAAATATCTGTTTCTCAGTATTGTTTATAGATAAATGATAACCTATATTGATTCAACTTTGAATTCCAGAGGGGGTGAAGGGACTCTATAAGAATTTCCTCCCCCGATTCTTGCGATGTCAATTCATTTTGAAAAATTTACATTTTCCTTTAAACATCTATTTCTTGGAATCTAGTATAGATGTAGAAAATATTTCAAGGATTTTTTTATGTGACAAATGCTTCGTGATAAAAAAATGTTTCTATACGTACAACAAGCACATATAAAATATTGCTCAAAACAATTCAAATTTGTATTGTGTTTCTTCCAATAATGATACCCATTGATTCTGTTATGTAAAGAAATCCGATGTGAGCAAACAGCACATGGCAATCTATATACAATGCAATTAGTTTACTTTTATAGTAAAAATATCTGAGGGCAGCTCGTGACTTTTCCTGCAGACTGAAATTGATTTTCTGTCTTTCTTTTCCATTTCATTAAAGTGAGTTTAATAGCACAAAGTAACACTGATAAATATTTGAAATTATACTGAAGTTGTAGTTTCATTTCAATTTTCGATTTAAGTTGGCGATTGGACATATTTTCAATATACGAAAAAATATATCTCGAGAATGATTAGTCTTAGAGTTATAAATATTGGTCTTATTTTTTAGTAGTCAAAAATAACGTATAAAGTGATACATTTAAGTACACGTGGTCCTTTATTTTGGTCAAAAAAAATTTTTAATCTAGAAAAGATACATGATTTTTTGTGGGCCATTTCGCGATAAAAAGCAGATTTTTTTTTTTCGAATCGTACAAAGATCTAAACAGCACCACGGTAACCTACAAGTGACTCATCTACCAAATTTTATGAAATTTGGTCTATTAGTTTGCAGCTGGATTAGGTACATAAGATTTTTAAGGGTCATATCACAAAAAAGGAGATTCTGTTTTTCCGAATTACACCCAAATTTAATAAGCACTAGGGTAAACCACGACTCTCTCTCTCTCTCTGACTTACCTAACAAATTTTGTTAAATTTCGTTGAATAGTTTTCGAACAAAAGTGGATGTACACGTTGCATAGACAGATAGACACACAGACTCATACACTCGCAAACATCACACTAAAAGTGCTATTTTCGTGTTCTAGAGGTCCCAAAACATGTAGATTCGTCGAAACCTAGAGTTGTAATTTTTGACACAATTCCAATACTTCCTCTTTGAAACATCGTTTTCCATCCATGTTTAATTTCAAATTATGTGGATTATCAAAAGATCAGAATTCATTTCTTTGTAGTTTGTTTCTTTATTAATTAATATTTTTGTAAAATATTGATTAGTATTTTAAGTTCAAAGTCTTCGGTAATTACGTTCCCATGTATTGCTAAAACATCATTTCCCCTCTATCTTATTCATAATAGAATTGCAAATTAGATAAATTTTACATAAAAATGGGGTTATATTTTTAAAAATATTTTCAGAATGAGTGATTACGCAATTTAATCCCATATTCTTTAGGCAATAGAGTTCCGAAATTATTATTCTATTTTTCATTATCTAATTACACTAAATTACTATTACTAAAATATTTAATAAAATAATTTTTATCTGACAGCTTATATCAGTTTTTAAAATATAATAAGATTATTAAACTTAAATAACTTTTATTATCATGTTTTACAAATTCTATACTGAATTAAAATGTGTTGGTTATAAAATTGTTTTCTGTGTTTCTATTAAAATGCTTTGTCCGCACTAGTTACATTATATTTTATTATGCTATAAGATTAAGATGTATATTATGTAGAGGCATGTGCATGGAGATATCAGGAAGATAGGAACCTGCCGCTAAGCACAGAATTTTTAAAAAGCATCCAAAATCACCGAAGCCCCTCTAAAAGTTTTCCCTTGTTAATACCATTGATACTATATAAAAATATTTTTATTATGCAGTGAGCATTGAAAATGTTATAGTTCTTTATCAATGTTTACAATGTTATAGTGTTTACAAGTTTTGTGTAATGTAAAAAAAAAATCCTATTTTTCCCCTAAGTGATATTGAACAAGTTACGAGCAGACTTGTAGAACGCCGTAATAAATGCTCATCGATAATGTCGTATTTTTGAAAGACAAGAATTGCGTTAGTGTCAAAATTCGACTCCGTCAAAAATTAAATATATTATGTCTCTTGTACAATTTCATACAATAAAATTAATTACAAAAAATATTCATTATTAGCCGTTTTCAAAAAGGCCAGAAGACTCTTAATGGACTTCTTAGAAATTTTGAATATCAAAATCGTTTCAAATTTAGGGGGGGGGGGGGGAAATGACGTACATTTTATAGTTCTATTAATGCAGAAATTGGGGTTCATAAAACACTCAGTTAATCTCATCAATCCATGCTACCGTTTCTTCACCGTTGTCTGACAAATAAATTAATTTTAACATTTTTTTTAATTCTTTGGTTAAAAGAATAGCCAACAAAAGAATTATTTATTTGATACGTAATTCGATTACCATTTGACCACACTTGCATCAAAATACTATAAATAGATTTATGGATAAAATATAAACAATTTTATCTGCTGTACATATAAATTAAATTATATGACGAACGTTCAATTTTACACCAATAGTTGATTAAGAAAATTTAGGATATTTTCTTCTGCACAAAAATGGTTCTAAAACCAAATTTGTATGCTTAACCGTCGGTGAGTTATAGCTGAAAAATGATTATCTTTTATTCCGAAAATCGGAACATTTTGGTTTGCGGCACTCCCTAAAGTAGAGAATATTGGGAAACTGAAATGAACACTTTCTTCCTTCTAAATTATCTACCCGTACACCAAATTTGAAATCTATCTCATCCCGAAGCATGTTTTTTATCATTTCATATTTAGAACGTTTTTCTTTGGAGCACCCCTTAATCGAACATTTCTGAGACACTTTATTCGTCTTGGATGTTTTCATTAAATGATTAGCCCATATGCCAAATTTCAAGCCTCTGTTCATATTTAAAGGAGGAATTTTTCGTTTGTTCGAAAAATCAAACATTTTGGTTTGCGGCACTCCCTAAATTAGGAAATATTGGAAAACTGAAATTGCACGTACTCTTCCTTTCGAACTATCTATCCGTACACTACAACTGAAGTATCTATTCCATACCGAAGCATAGTTTTTAGTCATTTCACCTCTTGAACATTTTTCTCTGGAGCACCCTCTTAAACGAACATATTTGAAACTCTTTTGGCTTGGGTGTTTTCATCAAATGATTCGCCCGTATACCAAATAGCAAGCCTCTATCACGCTTTAAAAGGGGCATTTCTCCTTTATTTCGAAAATGGAACATTTTTGTGTGCGTCACCCTCCTTAAGTAGAAAATATTGAAAAATTGAAATTGTACACTTTCTTCCTTCCAAACTATCTACCCGTGCACCAAATTTGAAATCTCTATCTTATTCCGAAGCATTTTTTTGTATCAATTCACCTTTCTGAAAAACAATATTCGTCTTGGGTAATTTCATCAAATGATTAGTCCATATACCAAATTTCAAGCCTCTGTCAAATTTTAAAGGAGCGTTTCTCATTTACTCGGAAAATTTAACATTTTAGTGTGCGGCGTGCGGCACCCCCTTAAGTAGAAAATATTGGAAATCTGAAATTGCACACTTTCTTCCTTTCAAACGGTTTACCCATACACAAAATTTGAAGGCTATCGCATCGCAAAGCATACTTTCCTATCATTTCACTTTTTGGACATTTTGGTGTGGAAAACGCCCTTTAGAGAAAGTTTTCAAAAAATTCGATTAGGGGGTTTTATCGAACGATCGAGCCGAGTACCAAATTGCAAAGCTCTATCTATTCGGGAAGTGCCTAAAAAAGCGTGACAGACAGACGGATACTTAGAAATTAATATACACTAGCCGAATACCAGTTGAAAATCAACAGTTTCACAATAAGCAACTTTCAAATAACGTAAATTTTTGAATTCGCGGTACACATTTATTAGGCAAGTCGAACGTTTGTGTTTGCGGCACCTAATAAAGTAGAAAATATCGGAAAACTTAAATTGCGCGTGCTCTTCCTTTGGAACTATCTACCCGTACACCAAATTTGAAGTCTCTATCGCATCTCAATGCATGGTTCCTCGTCATTTCACCTTTCGGACGTTTTTCTCTGGAGCACCCCTTAACGAACATTTTTGAGAAACTATATTCGTCTGGGTGTTTTCACCAAATGATTAGTCCATATACCAAATTTCGAGCCTTTCAAAATTTAAGGGGCATTTCTCAATCATCCGACAAATCGAACATTTTGGTGTGCGGCAACCCCTAGAATAGCAATTATTGAAAATCTAAAATTGCAGATTTTCTTTCTTTCGAACGATTTACCTGTACACCAAATTTAAAGTCTCTATCTCATCGCAAAGCATGCTTTTCTATCATTCTACGTTTCGAACGTTTAGGTGTGTGGCAACCTCCCTATAAAATATTTTCGAAAAATTCGATTTTTCCAGGGGATTTTATCGAACGTTTGACCCGTGTACCAAATTGCAAGTCTCTATCTACCTGGGAAGTGCCTAAAAAAAGCGCGACAGACTGACACTTATCAATTAGTATATTATATAAGATAGATACCTTTCTCTTAAGAGTTTCTGCATATTATATTTGCAAACATATGTATTACAGAGAATAAACATTTTATGAAGAATAAAAATCTGTAATAATAAAAGACGATATTTGTCAGTGTCTTCTGTAGCAGGAAATACTACCATTGGATAAAATTTGATACATGGGTACTTTAGGACACGGGATATTACACCTCAGGGAGACATTTAAAAAAAAAATTCGAAATAGGGTTTTAGTTACGTTTAGTTATATTATTTGTTTTAGCACGATTATCAGCGATTTTCACAAAATTTGGTTCCTTAGAGACCGATAATATTGTTGAATTTCCATTTTGACACCATCGAAAGATCGAAAAACCATTCTTTCCAACGATGTTTGAACTGTATTCGAAGGAAATTTCCTTCAGATTTAATTAATTTTAACCTGAAACATGCAAACATCGTTTTATTTATCTGATATTTATTTCATCGCATCCGAAAACAAAAAGGAAGATTAGCACAATTAAGTTTGTCAAAACGTTATGTGAATAACTTTGCATTCTAACAAAGACATTTTTTAATTACTTCATTCTTTTATTTTCTGTGATTTATCAAGCAAACACGTAATTATTTATATTGTACACACCGTAAATGAAGTCCAGTGCATTTTTCTTCATGGTCTACTGCACATGCCCAACTCAAGGTGCGGTTTATGCCACACCATTTCTCCTTTCCTTTTTTTTTTTTGCATTCCATATTTGAGGAGTGCATGCGTGGGGATTTAGTTTGAAACAAATTAGCAGAAAAAATAAGGGGGGGGGGTTGAAGAGGAAATTATGTATGTATTGTTTAAGTAGCGGTCGCTTTATTTAGAACCAGGGTACCACTGGGTTATTCAATCTGTATCTACAAATTTTATTTAATTTTCTCAATAACTCATGCATGACAATAGTTTTGTTTTCAAGATGCACCCCTATTAAGCGGCAACCCTCATAACATCTTTTTGTCAAAACACCGTGTTACAGATATTTTACAATTGCAAGAAATCCCCATATATGATTGAAGATTCTATATACAGTGGTGTTGGTAGTTAGCGGCCACTTATTAGCAGTCATACTCATTTTAAAAATGAAAGGAATTAAAGTCTATACTTTGTGGTGCAATTCGTGCAAAAAGATTTTTCGTTTATTGCGAATAATTAAAAATGTGTGTTTATTTTTTAATTTCTCAAATAGATTGTCTACATTCTCGTATATTTAGTTTCCATATACATGTCAAATAGTGGCATTTTGCGTAGAGAATTAACGCGTTACAAGCTTTGAAACGTAGGCAGAATTTCATGGCGTTTTGAATATAGTAACAGGAAATCTATTAATTTATTTTTATTATCGAATGTTATGTTTACATCTTGAGATTTGTATCCATTTAAGACAGAACGTGTTATTCTACGTCGATAATTCATATTTTAGATCGCAAGATATAAATACATACCCAGTTGAAATATCAGACGGGTGTTACGAACTATAGATTTCATTTAATGTATCATAAAAAAATGTTCTATTCTTTTAAAACGCACCCTACAATTTAAGAATGTTTTAGGTACTTACAAATTCATACATTTACACATAAATATTATATTACAAGAATATAAATTGAGAATTACGCGAATTTGTTGATGCATAATATGAAGTATCCTGCGTATGAGTGTTTCTTATCGTATTAAATGGTTCATAATGTGAAAAAGAAACTTTTCCCGGTTTCCTGATTTTAATGAAAATCTGATTGTTTCCAATAAGAAATGCCCTGTAAAATTTAATTTTGATTTAAATTGATAATGTAGATTATTTTATTGATTACTATTTTATGTGTGTAGATTTCTTAATAGAAATTTATCTTTCCATCCAACTTGATCCAAAATTAGACGGGTGGGAATTAAGTTTGTTTAAAAATCATTGAAATGTGAAATTTAATTTTTATCCGCTTATTTTTTCAGAAATAATTTAAAAAAATTTTCTTTAAATATCAGCTAGTTAACATTATAAATTTTGTTTCTGAGAGTTGTTTAAGATATGTATAATCGGTGGCATATGAAAGAAGGCTCAATTTTTGGCTGGTATAGTAATTTGAAAGTTTTCATCAGTCTCCTCCAAATGTTTAAAATGTCCTGGATATTTTTAGAAAGTTATATACTTTTCTGAATATTTTCTGTTACTAACTAGTTATCTTGAAATAATTATCTTTAGTCTTCCTTTTACTGGATGGTGTCTATAATTGTCACATTAAATCAGAAATTGTGTTATTATCATTACATTATTTAAATGGCTGTATAAAGCAGTCTGTAATAGATAAGAAACGTATGTTGATGCCCTAAAAATTTCCCAAAATTGGTCTTTAAAAGATTAAAAATTGCTCTCAATATTTATTGGAAATGCCCCTTAAAATAGTTTGTATTATATTTTTTTAAGATTATACATTAAATAAATTTTGCAATAGATAATTCATAGATGTGTACTCTAATTATTTGCACGTACATCAGAATTACACTGAATAATGGTGCAAGTAGGAAATAATTATACCATAAAAGTTCGAACCATAGTTGTTCTATCAGGTTGTAGAGAAAGGCTTTGGAATGCTAAAAATAATAAAAGATAAGAAGTTTTGCACAGTCCACTTCGACGATAATTGCTTACAATTTCATCTCAGTAGCTCAACGGTAGAGCGTCGGCTGACCAGTTCGGAGATCCAGGGTTCGATACCCGGTTAGAGCAAGAAGGTTCTTTACAATGGCGCAGGAAAAAACAACCCTGTAGGCTAGTGTAAAGATATCGGAGGTCTGAAAGTGACCATAAAACGACTAGTACGGATTCAGTGAACTCTGGAAGTTTGAAAGTCGATTTCAAAATTCACAGTATAAGGAACACGCAGGATACTAACCTCAGTTAAAAATAGCAGGAGATGGTCAGTGTCAGATTGTCAGTTGTCCGCAAACTGACATCAGAGGGTGGAGAATGCAGAATCCACTTCGAAAGTAAGATATTGTAAATTCATTCCAGTAGCTCAACTGTAGAGCGTTGACTGGCCAGTTCGGAGATCAAGGGTTTGATTCCCGGTTGTGGCAGCAATGTTTTTACAGATCTAAAGTCGGATTCTTTTGTTCACTACTTTCCACACGGTCTCCTAAATGCGTGGACAATACGGATTCTCTTTCTCTAAAACTGGATATTACTAAACAGTGTCTTGAACTGATTTGTCGGAATGGGAGTTTTTGACGATTTTTTACTTTGTTTGTCTGGCAATACCAGTTTTTCGTAGTGCAACATAAAAACATAATTCTTATGAAAAATTAATTTCTTATTAAAGAGCGAGATATACCAAAATTGACCTAATGCAAATAAAAAATGTTCTTAATATATAAAAAAATGGCCCCAAACTTCAAAAAATGCACCCAAACACTAAAAAATACCCTAAAAGTGGAAAAGAACTAAAAAATGTAAATGCCTTCAAATTCCGAGCCCTAGTAATCATATATAATATATGAAAAGTTGCATTTTAGTCATAATTTTAATTTAATTTTGTTTTCAGATATATGGTTAGAAACGCTAGCGATTCGACTCCTGAATTTGACACTACATCACGTTCTGAAAGCATCCCTGTTAAAAACTTTCAATCTCCACTTCCAGACTGTGATGATCATCCTTCTATTTGTATAGCTGACTTATTTACAGTTGATGTTTCAACAGAGTTGCCTGTAGTTACAAAAGGCGACTACGATGAAGAAGGTGGAAAAATGAGGAACCTGAAGATGCAAAATATCCTCGCTCAGAAAGAATTTAACTGAGACGATGTGGCTTGTGGTTCTTCCAAAAACCGTTTTGCGAATTGGAATGCCGTAGATGGTAGCCTCTCTCTCTAATAATGAATCTTCTACGACAGATATTTATCACAAGCAGTTTCATGCCATCAAGGAAGCAATACTTTAACAAATTATTTAACACCTTCTCCAGACAGTATTGATAATAAGTAGTCTATATCAACGATACTATATTTATAGAAATTGAAGATAAAGTAAGGAGCATTCCGACACCAGATTGCGATGATGCAGATTCTGCCGGATGTAAGTCCAACGTTGCATCTACGAAAGAGGATAATTCCGATGCTTTTGAAGAAAATGTGGCCTTTACACCAGAACATTATTTTTTATAACTTCACTACCACTTCCTTTTGCCATTTGAGGATGTAGATTCTGATAAAGCTCAGAAAAAATCCATCTGAGGATTCCTCAAAACATCATGAACATACTAACTTCTCGTTTGTCGTTCCAAACTTTTTAACTCCTTCTGCAGTGTATTACAATGATTCAACAGTGTGGAAGAATGATAAAGAAAATGTTGAATTTCTATACAAATTTTCAAATGCAGTACCATGTTATCCGAAACACTGTCCACGATAGTAAAAAATATCGAATACGCCTAGAAACAATTGAAGAGTACTCAAAAGAGAATTCCTCAAATTATAACCCTTCAGAAGATCAGTCCGTTGGTACATCTTCAGTAAGCTTATCTGGGTACATGGCAGAATCGTTGTTACTTGACACGTCGAACTTTACAGATTTTCCACCCTCGATAAGTAATGAAGAATTTCAAGAAAACGAAGAGAGAAATTTTAATGTTCCTGACATGATAAATTACATTAGAATTCAAGATCCTCAACAGCCTTCTATATCACGGCTTGCATACATATTTTCGCACGTGAAATATATGGATAATGCCAGGCATTTTGAAAGGTATGCACTTTGTTATTCATATTTTTGTTGTATTTGCTCGTTTCTATGAATCTTATGCACATATTTATGATGCTTATGTCTCAATCTTTCAGGGGTTATTTTAACTTAAAATAATTTTAAATTTCCCATTTTCAATGATTTTAATTTCACTCTTGGACAAGAGAAAATTTGACAGTATAAAGGTATACAATTTTCTAGCCTCATAAATCTTATTTCCAAGATCAAAACTTATGGGAAAACAATCACCATGTGATCTATTTATTAGATTTTATTTATATTAAAAGTAGATTCTGTTTAAAATAAATTTAGACCAAGCAACTTGAAAATTATCTAAATCAATAATCTAATGCAACAAATGATATACGAAGGTTACAGATTTAAATATTTACCAAAATATTGAGCCAAATTATTGCGCTTGATTGAATCTTTTAGAAAGTTAAAAAAAACTTCTAGAAAGTTAAAAAAGTCCCTTTTTACATCTTACACAATAAAAGAAGACATTTGTGTGCTTGTGCCGTATGTAGCGGGACATATAAATGCCAGGCAGCAACGAAATTTTTAACAAAAATACTTAAAGGCACAATAAAATACGCTTCGGCAAGATTTTAATTCAAATAATTTATTTTGTATTTTAGCACGATATTGCGCAATGTTCCCACAAAACTGTTCCTTATCGACCAAAACTATTTTGACAGAGATGTCATTTTAGCACCATTGGAAAGACCGAAAACCATACTTTCCAATAATGTTTGAACCGAATCCGTAAGATAATTTCTTCAAATTTAATTTTTTGATACATCGATATTTGCATTTATAGATTATCCAATACTTATTTCATCACATCTGAAAAAGGAAGATCAGCACAATTCTATATTTCGGCAAAAATTGTGTGCATGTCTTCTCATTCTAATTTTTTTTTTTTTTTTTTGAAATACTACGTTATCTATTTTTTGTTGATCCATCAACCAATTACACAACTTTAAATCGCGCTTAACTTAAATAAGTTTGGTGGATTTTTCTCTAGTTGACTATGACAGAGAACACCCAACTCATGACAGAATTTAAGTCATAACTTTTCCCTTACATAAATGATAGATTCCTTTATTTATTACTTTCCTTATGCACGTAGTATATTGTGTAAGAAGGTATTGTGACGGGATCGAAAATTCGAATTCGATCAGGGGAGCATGTTTCAAGCATCCTTGATCACGAATCGGTCATTTTTGCGGTGATGTCTGTGTGTGTGTGTGTGTCGGTGAGTCTGTGGAGACTATATCTCACGAACGAATGGAGCGATTCGAATGAAATTTGGTACAAAAATTACAATCCGTGAATACTGGAATCCTAGTGTTTTTAGGCACAATCGAATGTTCAGAACACCCCTAAATTTTCGAGTGAAATTTTGAAAAAATCATCAAAAAATCAAAACCTTTAATAAAGTTATGCAAATGGACATTTCGTATGTAATTTTTCCTTAGAAAACGATTGAATGAACTTTAGAACTCTAGCATGAACCGTTCTCGAGATATTGAACGTTTTTCAAATAAATTTATCAAAAACTCTCATAAATAAAAAAAAATATTAACTGTTGAGAAACATGTTCACTTTTCATATGTAATATCATGCGATAAATTGGGTGACATTATTCTCGTGGGTCTAGCTCATTTCATTAATGAGAGAAACTACTTTGAGTAATACTTTTGTATTTGAACGCTAATAGTCATTTATCTGCTATAAGAGTAACTTATTTCTCCGTCCATAACTCTTGCCGGCGAATTTGGTGGAACATTGCCAACTTAACAACTTCTTTAAATGTTGGCAAATTAATGAAAAACTCGCCAAATGGATAAAAATGACGACTAATTGAAGAAAATGCAATATCTTGAATAGAGTATAAGTATCTACTATAGGAATAACCTATTTCTTTTTACTGTAAAAAACTTAATTCATTGCATTTTTTAAGGAAAGTCATTTGCTGTCCACATTAGATTTTTACTTTTTTTTTCTTTTGCCAGATGCGAAGCCCATAGGAAATTAAGGCGATTGTGTAAATGTATTTTTTAAGTAGCGATGGAACCCGGGAAACGCCGGGTATTTCGTTCTAATTTTATCAATATTTACGTGTGAGACCGTGTCATTAAAATTTCTTAATACGGTAATGATTGTCCTGAAAAGAGTTAAATTTTATTGTTTAAACTTGTATACAGTTCAGAGAAAATATATATTTTAAAAGGTATTACAGTAGAAAGACAGAAAAATTAAATTTACCAAGCATATTTCAAACATTTTAGTGTTATAAAATATAGCAGAATTACTTGGTATATTTCTTTTTACAGGAAGAATATCTATCAAAATCACGATGACTCTGAGGAAGTGATGAATGCGTATGGCCACCACACTTTGTATGGGATTATATCCTTTCTCGTGCTCTTTTTCTTTCTTGTGGCAGCACTGGGATATATTATGCATTACCATCAATAATCACAAGTAACATGGGCAATATTAGTGACCACCATCATTCTGGATCATTCGTGGAGTTACAGGAAACATCAGTTAAGAAGCTAGGACGGAACCCACTCAGACTCATTCATTTAAAGTGAGAAAGCCATTTTGTTAGCAGAATTACCAATTTGTACCTGCTCTTTTATCTTAGATGACATTGTTCCTTTAAAGTCAAAAATGTGTTGGAAATTGTTTGTATGAGCGTTTTAAGTAAAATATTCATTGTAGACTTATGACCGCCCAGAATTTTTTTTATATTCGAATGGTTTAATTTTTTTCTATGCATGGAATAATGCATACTAAACGTTTTTACTTGATATCTCTGAAACAAATTATGTAATTCAAATGACATTTTGTACAATATGTGAATGCTGTGATACAATTATCTTTGAGCCAATTTGGAAAAAATTGCTCAAAATAAATCTCGTTAAAGGACAAAAGTATTAATTCAAAATATTAAAAATGCCAGAGAATAAAAAAACTGAATTAATTTTTGCTTCGATAAAAATTCTAGAAATGTTTGGAGGAACAGTAATAAACAAGTTATTTTATAATGGAAATTGTACTATTTATTTTTGGCATTTTTCAATATTTTCTGCTTATAAGAAACTTGTTGGAGAGTGGCAATATGAAGGGATGCAATATTTTAAACTGGAAAAGATAACGGTAAATTAAATTATCTCTTGAAGGCAGGAATACATTCGCTTATTGGGAACAATTTCTTTTCTCAGACAGTGGCTTCCCTGGTCAAGTATTTCTGAACAGAAAGCAGATAAGATAATAATTTTAGGGAATATTTGCTAGGAATACACCTGTTGTTTATAATACATCACCAGCTGCATCCGACACGCAAAACTCTATTGATTTTAAAAATATCACGCAATGCGTTGGCATCAGTTTTATGTATCATCGAAGAAGTTGTTTGTGATTGCATCCACCTTGCTGTAAATTACTTTGCCTACTACGTGTCAATATTGTTTGCATTTTATTTAATGTCGTAGTTCTAGTGATATGCACAGCTCCTTGGTTACAGTACATGACATTTTATGCAGCATCTTCTACGTAGTCAGGTGAGTTTCAAGTTGTGTATATTTGGTTGTTAATAATGTTAACATTAACTATTCTCAAAGAAAGATTCCCAGTAAAGTCTTAAGGACCAGACTAAATATAATCCATCTATAGGAAATTGACCTTGTCCGATCGAATAAAAACGTGATTGCTGCAGCTCAATTTTAAATTTAGGATAAAGAAATCGGTAATAAAGCAGGATAGAAAAAGTATGATAATAAATGTTGTCAAGGATTATCTAATTAGTAGAAATTGACACCAGGAATGCGCAAAACAGGTATGCTGAAGGCAATACACTTTTTAAAGGTCGCATTATCAGGAATATTATATATATTGCCATACCGGCAATGCCAGTAAAATTACTCTGTAATATTCTTTATAAAATTCAAACAAACGTGCTGGCTGACGAAGGGCAGGCATCCTGTACATTGTAAATTTTGTTTACTTTAATATTCTTGAGTATAAAACGACCAATAGCAATATGTGAAATATATGCCTTCTGCAGTAGTTTTATTGTCGATTCATACTATACAGGCAAAGCTCTATAGTTGATTTAAGTTAGTTGTTCTAATTTCTACATTCTCCGCTACGCGCTGCTGCATTCATTTTATGGGTTGCCTAAAGACTTTTTAGGAACCACGCCCACAAAAAAAATTTGAAGCCATTTTTGCTAACACTTTTAGAAAATGAACCTGGTTCCCGATGATACCCGGATATAAATTTTAATTATCTACAACATCCAGTAACGAAACAAAGCTAATTAAAGATGATTGCATATAATTCAAAAACGGTTCAACCGATTTTATATTTTTACGTTCCTTATATACATAGTTTAACGCATAGAAAGAGTATTGTGACAGGGTCGAAAATTCGAAATAGTTTTCGACGGAAGAGCACGTTTCAAGCATCTCTGAACGCAAATCAATCGGTTTTGAGGTGATGTCTGTTTGAGTGTGTGTCCGTGTGACTGGGGGGAAGATATCTCATAAATGAATTGATGGTTTCGAAAGAAATTTGACATAAAAAATTACAATCGGTGTATACTGGAAGTCTTTTGATTTTAAACGCAGTCGAATGTTTGAAAGATCCCCAAAGCTTCCAATGAAATTATTGAAAATTCTTATTTTTTTTTTGTTACTTAAATAATATTTTCTTATGTAATTTTTAATTAGACAGAGATTGACTCAAGCTTTAGAAAGCTAACATGAACCGTTTTTGAGATATTGAACTTTTTCAAATAAATTTATAAAAATAATCACATAAAATTAAAAAATCCAAAGTGGGCAGCACGTGACTTACCCTGCAAACTCATATTCACGTTATCTTCATTTCTTTAATAATTCGTTAAATTGAGTTTAATTACACACAATGACACTCATAATTATTTTAATTGCACACAAATTGTATTTTTAAATCACTTTTTGTTTTCATTTGGTAACTGGACTTATTTTCAAAGGTGTCGTGGCGAAAAACTAAAATATCTCGAGAACGGGTGATCTTATAATAATGAGGTTGCCCTTATTCCTTTTTATGCCAAGAATTACTTATAAAACAAGCATTTAATTGATATATTTGAGCATACGTAGCTTCTTATTTTAGATTTTGACGATTTATGGGGGTCATCATGCATACAGTATTGATTATGAAACTCTTTCCAACTGCAATGCTATTTTATTTAAACATCTGTAAAATGCGATACATTCAGTGGTAACATTTTAAAAATTATCGCAAAACAATTATTTATTATATTTGAAAACTTAAAACTTCATCGAAAAAAATTAATATTCAAATGACGTCATTGAACTATAAATCGTCTGGCTCTCTATGTAAAAGAATTAAATTTTTCATTCATACACTTCTATTAATTTCATTCATCATAATACTACAATAATTAATTTTAATTAAAGTAGTTTTACCTTCATGGTTTAAAGTTTACCTCTATGCTTAAATCTTCATCGAAACAATCTGCTATAAAATCGTCTGCTTCATGTAAAATCAATGAATATTTCATTCAAGTCGGCTTTATTTTAGACTCCAGAGTTAAACAATTTTGCGTTAAAAATTTCAGCAATTCTTATACATCTCATCTTACAGATTGGTGTCTCTGCATTCTTTATTTGTACAACGAAGTCTAATTTTAATCAAAGTTTGATGGTCGTTAAACTAAAATATATTGTAATTGCATTGTTTAAGAATATAGATGCACAGAAATTAAGCATAAATAAAACGGTTTTAAAACGAAGATTATAAATTAAAAATAACTTTAAAAATATCACGATTTTGACACAAGATGGATGCCATATTTTATTTAGAAGTGGTTCACGTGATCTCTTCATATCATATGGCTGCAATTAATATTTTAATTTTTATTTAAAACTACCGAATATATTTTGCTGATTTTTTTTTTATATTATATGGGATAATTTATATATTTCCTAAAACTTTCAAAGCAATTTGTGTATTTTAAATTCGCTTAAAAAATGTTTGAAACATTAGGTACATGGTTCAATGTATTTCATTTTTTCAACCCGGAATCAGTCCAAAACTAATTCGGTGATATTATTCATTTATATTGTCATAGGTCCCACAGACCGTCTGAACAACATGCTAAAATTTCATTTTGATAGTCATTTTTAAGGCAGTTATCGTTCGAACAGACAGACGGAATGAACAAAATCTTAAACACTTTTCAACTCTGTTTTAAAGTGTTAAAACAGGTTCTTTTTTTACAAATCGTATTTGATCAGCACCAGGGTCATCGGCAAGTAACTTACTAACTTACCTACCAAATTTTAGGAAATTTTGTCAATTAGTTTTTCAGTTAGATTGGATACATACATTCCACAGACTGACGCCCCTGCCCCCCGCCCCCAACACACATACAGACGTCATGCTAAAAATATATTTTTGTGTTCTAGAGGTCGCAAAAGTCACTTATAACTAAAAAAACGGTCTTTTCTTAACTTGACTGTATTACTTGGCAGTAAAATTGGCGACAAATTACTGAAATACCGACAACATGGCGTTATTTCGCCTCAAATTTAAACTGGCGTTAAAATGACGAAAATGAGGTTACATTAACGAAAATGGCGCCACATTGTGAATTATTTATTAAAATATTTTGTTACATAACATCCAAAATAAGTAATATATATTTTATCACTATTGATAATTATCAATTTAGATATGCGCAAAATATTAGTTAATTGGGAGTAGTATAGAAATGAGAGTTAAAGGGCCGCAGGTGCATCAGAGCAGCAGTGATGTCACCGAGGGATGACGTCATGCGAGGTCATCCGCTATCATCTTATCTTATCGGATGTCATCAGATAAGGTCATTTTATCGGATGACGTCACTCGATAAGATTATCTTATCGGATGACGTCATGTGTTGACATAGAGAGTGGAGTCCGATGATGAAGACCTTGGAGGACATCTTGGAAGATTTGGTGGCTCCCTCTATTGGCACGAGGGAGAACTGTGGAAGATAAAAGGGAAGAATGGTTCGGGACCGAGTTGGTATCGAACTCAAGATCCCTGTCTTCGTAAAAGAGCGCTCTAACCTGTATACAGACTGGGACTTGAAGGTTGACGGTGAATGAATGATATCTTTCCTGCGAAAGGAGCGGAAAAGATGAGTACTTAGATTATTTTGCGATCTTCGACGATTGGATTTAATGAGCGAGAATGAATTAGGTTAAGATATTAATTATTTTTTTAATGAATTAATAAAATTTATTATGAAAAATGGAATGTACTCATGATTGGATTTTAATAAGGAGGAGGATTAATGTTTCAATGATTTGAACGAGGGTAATTATTTTTTTTTATGGAATCCATTATTTTTGGAAAGTGTTTGAAGTTTGGGACGATGGTGGCTCCCTCTATTGCCACTTGAGCGCGTTAATGAAATAGATGTATGTTACTGAATTTTAATAGAATTAGGTTCTGTGTTAATGAATATTTTAAGTATCATTAGGAAGGGTAGTCGAACGGGGATTTAATACTTGGGTTTCATAATTTTTTTTAGTAAAGAATTTGTTCACGCTCATAACTGTTTTAATGATTTGTACGAAGATAATTAATTTTTTACGTTAAGATGGCCATGCCTCAAATAATTTTTATGGCGGGATGTATGGTACGGAATGGGTGTGTCATTGAATTTTAATGAAATCATTAGTTTTTGTGGTAACCCAGTGCTCATTGGATGACTTTTAAAGTAATGGGGGATTCCAGGCACTCCATAGAGAAATAGTATATCACGTTTTTAACAAGAGATGTTAAAAAGTTTACCAGAACTTGGGAACAGGATTTGATCCTTTTAAAAGAGGTGTGTGCATATCAGCCAAGATTTGACTGACATGTTTTAAAAGCATCCAATATTTTAATGCCATATTATAATACTTACTGAACACGTTTCGACATTTTTTTTTAATTTTACTGTGAAAGTTGTCAGATTTTTTAATGATATTCAAAAAATGTTATGAAACGCCTATAGTTAACGCGAAACTTTAACTATTTTAAATCACACTATATGTCTATTTTCACAACTGACATACCATGTGAGATTTTAATGCCAGGTTATAATACTCAATGAATACGACTCGACTATTTTCAAAATGATTGTGCGTGCCACGCGATTTTTTATGCCAAGTTTCAGAACCTGCTGAATCCGTATCGACTGTTTTTTAACTAAGAAAAATGTCTGTTTTGATTTCTTTTCAAATATATGGGAAATGGAGAATCCAAGACTTTGCTATACTTAAGGAAATAGTTAAAATGAATAGGTGCACTGAATCATCAATGAATGCAGTACTTGGGCGATATTTTAAAATAGGAAAATGCAAAGTACTGAAAGTCTCACAAGCTAACCACTACGTTGTGCATAGATGTGAAATACATATGTATGGAGCAAATGTGTGACATGGATGGTCTTACCAAAGTCTTCTAAAAGTCCATAGAATGGAATCCATATTATTTTTAATAGTATACTGGGTTATTTTAAAGAGTAATCTAAAATGTTATGTATTAGAAAATAGCAAGATCCATTTCTATGTAGAAATAGTGCATACATGTCCCACATTAAGAGAAATGCGTGTATGCCATTTCTAGTTTAGAAAATAGCATGTAATGTATTCGAAAATCGCACGATCCATTTCTACAAAGAAAGGGTATGTTCGATTTTCTATTTTTTTTTTAAAATGACACATGCATGTTATACATAAGAAACAAATTTGGCGCTAAGATACCATTGAGTAAGTGAATGTTAATTGAATAGAGGACTAATGAATTTTAGGGTACTTGGATAATTTCGGTGTGAATGGATCGGTTTAATTATGTTAAGTGGATTGCTAATTATTTTTTTTAACGCTAAGACACTAATGAGTGAATTTTGTGACAAATTTTCAGTGTTAGGTTTTAAATGATGTTAGCGGCAAAAATTAATGATCGTCGCTAAGTTACTGATGATTGAATGAATTTTAATTGAGTTATAAAAATGAGTTGAATTTTAAGGACGATGATCATGAATTAGGTTATGTGTGAAAATAGTGATTATTTTAAAAATTAAATAATAGGTTTTAGTATGAAAAATCGAATATTTACGGAATACACAGTATAATCATTATTTTTTGACGCTGGGATATTAATGAATTTTAATTGAGTTATAAAAATGAGGTAAATTTAACTGTAAAGAGTGAAATAGTATCTCATCTATGATTTTAACGATATTGTGCATTGTATACGATTTAACCATTTTTAAAGTGATGGATGTAATTTTAACACAGAGGTTTAGAATTTAACAAGCTAAGGAACACGAATCGAGAATTTTCAGACATGGGTGTACCCCAAAATTTTACTATTTTACCAAATTGCTTGGTTCTTAGCGAATGTTTGGTGAACTAGAAGTTTTTTTTTAATCTTAAGCGATAAAGGAGTCTTAGGCTTTGTTCAAAATTATGACATTTAAATGAAATTTAGCAAAAATTATTCGAAACATAATGCATGTTCGTAGAATTAGAAGTATGTGTTTTCGATATTCCAAGATGTCTAAGACCTTAAAATTTCACTGTTTTAGTGAATTATTTGGTTCTTAGCATATGTTTTGGGAACTAAGAGTGAATTTTTAATGCTACATAAGCCCTAAGACTCCTTTATTGCTTAAAATTATGAAATTTGCAAAAATTGCACAATACTTAGTGGATAATTAGCAAATAAGTGATATATTTTTAATGTTACAGCAACATCTAATGCCCTTAAATCGGTATATTTTTAAAACTGTCACGAAGTTTAAGGGAATAGAATAACACTTAACAATTTTTTAAGGAAGTACGATTGAAACATTAAATTTAAATGAGAGTGCTGTACATTGTAATAGCATTAAAATATGAAAGATACGCAATTACCACTTCAAAAGAAACATGTAATGAGTTTTGATATCTTACGCGACATTATTGACATACAAATAGGAATATAATGATTTCGCATCTGTTGGTGCACCATAAAACCATTCAAATCTTAATGAATGCCCACATTTGCATGTACATATTTAACAACACGTTGAAAATGACAGGACTAAACTGAGATCTACGACAAATTTTACACTTCCTACAGAATAAATCCCAACTTCGTAGACTTTTAAGAAACTAAGGTGGAAATTTCACCGATTCTTAGAGATTGAAACAACACATTCTTTATGAATCTTCATACTTTTAGAAAATTTTAACACTGAACATAAATTTTATGAATTAATCTCTGTAAAGTGTAAATATCTTTCATTACGAAACTCACACTAGACATTTGATACGATTCGAATAAATCTATTTTAAATTTTTTTTTATATTTTATTTTAAAAAGCGTTATTAGCAAACCTGTTACACTTGAATATATAGATACATAACCTACGAGCACACGGCATTTTTAAATAGATCATGTTAAAAATGAGTTGATGAACATAAATAAGGAGTTCAGTTTGAAAGATATAAATCCGTTTAATAAATCTATTCTTTATGGAATACACATTAACCATTATTTGTTGCACATTTAAACAAACAAGTTAAAATAATTTTCTTATTGCGCATTCATAGTCCTCTGATTTGAATGACTTGAAAAAATTTCAATCACACCAGTAAAAGACTTCTTCACCACGCAACAAAATTTTCTTTGCTATGTTATTAATGCCAAGATTTAGACGTACTTGTTCATGTACACTGTTGTACATTTCTAATGGAGTGCTGTAAAGACATTCGTGGTAAATTTGATCTTCAATTTCAACAACACAGACAACACATTTGAAAAGTTTTCTTACATGACACATCACACTGTCATGAATGCAAGAGATTAATTGTTCGAATGCAAATTTTTTGTCGCAAATAGCTAATGGTAGAAAGGTTATAGTGTCCTTTAATTTTTATATTTGAGCAAGAAGCCACACTAAAAATAGTTTCTTGAAGTAGAAATGGATCTTGCTATTTTCTAATACATAATATTTTAGATTACTCATTAAAATAACCCAGTATACTATTAAAAATAATATGGATTCCATTCTATGGACTTTTAGAAGACTTTGGTAAGACCATCCATGTCACACATTTGCTCCATACATAGGTATTTCACATCTATGCACAACGTAGTGGTTAGCTTGTGAGACTTTCAGTACTTTGCATTTTCCTATTTTAAAATATCGCCCAAGTACTGCATTCATTGATGATTCAGTGCACCTATTCATTTTAACCATTTCCTTAAATATAGCAAAGTTTTGGATTTTCCATTTCCCATATATTTGAAAAGAAATCAAAACAGACATTTTTCTTAGCTAAAAAACAGTCGAAACGGATTCAGCAGCTTCTGAAACTTGGAATAAAAAAATCGCGTGGCACGCACAATCATTCTGAAAATAGTCGAGTCGTATTCAGTGAGTATTATAACCTGGCATTAAAATCTCACATGGTATGTCAGTTGTGAAAAAAGACATTTAGTGTGATTTAAAACAGTTAAAGTTTCGCGTTAACTTTAGGCGTTTTATAACATTTTTATGAATATCATTAAAAAAATCTGACAACATTCGTAGTAAAATTAAAAAAATGTCAAAACGTGTTCAGTAAGTATTATAATATGCCATTAAAATCTTGGATGCTTTTAAAACATGTCGGTCAAATCTTGGCTGATATGCACACACCTCTTCTAAAAGGGTCTTCCTGTTCCCAAGTTGTGGTAAAATTTTTAACATCTCTTGTTAAAAATGCGATATGCTATTTCGCTATGGAGTGCTAGAAATCCCCATTACTTTAAAAGTCATCCAATGAGCACTGGGTTATCACAAAAATTAATGATTTCATTAAAATTATTAAAATTCAATGACACACCCATTCCCTACCATACATCCCGCCATTAAAATTCATTGATGCATGGCCAACTTAACGTAAAAATTATCGTACAAATCATTAAAACATTTATGAGCGTGAAATAATTCTTTACTAAAAAAAATATGAAACTCAAATATTAAATCCCCGTTAGACTACCTTCCTTCCTAATGAAACTTAAAATATTTATTAACACAGAACCTAATTCTATTAAAATTCAATAACATACATCTATTTCATTAACGCGTTCAGGTGGCAATAGAGGGAGCCACCACAGTCCCAAACTTCAAATACTTTCCAAAAATAATGGATTCCATAAAAAAAATAATTACCCTCGTTCAAATCATTAAAACATTAATCCTCCTCCTTATTAAAATTCTATCATGAGTACATTCCATTTTTCATAATAAATTTTATTAATTCATTAAAAAAATAATTAAAATCTGAACCTAATTCATTTGCACTCATTAAATCCAATCGTCGAAGATCGCAAAATAATCTTAAGTATTCATCTTTCCGGCTCCTTTCGAAGGAAAGATATCATTCATGCGCCGTCTACCTTCAAGTCCTAGTCTGTGTACTGGTTAGAGCGCTCTCCTACGAAGAGAGGGGTCTTGAGTTCGATACCAATTCGGTGCCGAACCATTCTTCCCTTTCATCTTCCACAGTTCTCCATCCAGCCAATAGAGGGAGCCACCAAAACTTTCAAGATGTCCGCCAAGGTCTTATCTCGTTCTCCCAACAGAGGGAGCCGCCAAAACTTCCAACATGTCTTCCAAGGTCTTCATCATCGGACTCCACTCTCTATGTTAACACATGAAGTCATCCGATAAGATAATCTTATCGAGTGACGTCATCCGATAAGATAACCTTATCGGATGACGTCACTCGATAAGATAAGGTGATAGCGGATGACCTCACATGACGTCATCTCTCTGTGACGTCACTGCTGCTCCTGCGACCCTTCAACTCTCATCTCTATACTACTATTGGGTATTTCGAAATAGTTTTACATGTTGTCATTCGGAAAAGCGCCCAATGTACAATTCAACATCAAAAACATTCTGCCATAGATCTTATACGTCGTTTTTTCACTGTGAAAGAAATGAATGCATTGCATTATATAGGGAAAGTTATGTTCTGCCCATATCACATTTTTTTAACACATCATTGCATCGTTACGCCTAATTCCATTTTTCCAAATATTAAATTTTCCCTTTGAACTAGAAGCTTAGACGGATCGAATAACACCAAAATGGAGATTCTTGCTATTGCGGAAGTGTTCGATTATTACTTTCCTTATACCTTATGGTATGTATATAAGGAAAGTATTGTGCAGAGTCGAAAATTCGAATACGAGTTTTCGACGAGAGAGCACGTTTTAAGCATCCCTGAAGAATCGAATATATTTGAGGTGATGTCTGTGTGTGTGCGTCAGTGAGTCTGTGGAGATATTTCGCAAAAGCAGCGATTCGAATGAAATTTGTTACAAAAATTACAATCCGTGAATAAAGGATGTTTTTAAACGCAATCGAATGTTCAGAACCTCTCTAAATTTTCAAGTGAAATTTTGAAAAAATTATCAAAAAATCAAAATCTTAAACAAAGTTACGCAAATAGTTATTTCTTATGCAATTATTTATTAGAAAACGATTGACATAAATTTTGAAACGCTAGAATGAACCGTTCTCGAGCGTTCTTCGTCGCCCAATTGTAAAACATAGCAAGTGTTTTTACTGTCATTGTAGGCACGGAATACTATATTCAGAAGGCTCACTCCCATGGGACCCAATGGCAACATTTTTAACATGGACGTCGCATATACACTAGCGCTCGTAAGATGGACCAAATCACGTTTGCCAGATTGGCGTGTTATTGCTCGCTTGGCGATTTCTTTCATAAGCGGACGGGGAAATAAATGTACAAAACTGTACTTTTATAATTTTTGGAACTGTAGAAATGATCAGTATTTAAAAATACATTAATCTGCAACATAAATATATTCATTAGTTTAAATAAATTTAAATAAACATAGATATATATTTAATTCAAATAATCATAAAATGGAATAAAAAATAGACCCATTGCATCATCTCACTGTAAAACATAATGCACAAAGAATTACAAGCTAACATACTCAAAAGACTGAAATACTATATAATATTTTCAGTCTGAAAGGTATATTAGCGTGTTGACTGTTAAATTACTAGATCCTTAATTTGTTCTGGGATACTGATATTAGACTTTTTATTTAAATATAAAAATAATCTTATAGTAAATATCAAATTTACATAATTGCACTATCAAAATTGTGGAACGCAATCATTAATATCCCGGGGGTGGGGTGAATTTTCCACCATAAGGCACTTAATAAAAATTTTTACAAAAATACATACACATACAATAGCAGATTCAACTTAATTAGCTCTGAATAAAAGCTATCCAAATATCAATTATTATACATTTTATAAAAATACGGAAGATATTTTTTAACTAATTATACCACCACCTCTTAGAATTTTGTCTAATAGGCAGTAATAGCAGCGCACGAAATTCGTATGATGAACATGTGTATTCTTATGAACAGGTGTATACTTATAATGAACACGTATATAGGATGGTAATAACTTATATTATTTCAATTTTAATAAAAATAAATTGAAAAATAAATAAAATAATAAACCTGTAATGCAACCAGTTTTCTTTTGGCAATCCATTTCGTGAAATGATCTAATAACTTAACAAATAATCCTTTTGCACTTTACTCAAACCACGCTACAATGCATGCTACAGGGTTATAGCATTAAAAATCGCCTTGGACCCAAACGACACCATCGCCAAGAGCTCAGACCAAACCAGACCATCGCCAAGAGCGCGCCAACCCTCATTTACATGGTAATTATATCTATATTTTGGGCATTTTGATCTAATTTTGGGCCATCTCTGAGGGCGCTGCTAAATAGAGAGTGACAGGTCTGTATATATTATTCTGTGATTGTAGGTATTGGTTAATCCATGCTGATGAGCACGTAACAAGACCGAAACCGGTTCATGGATGCTGTTATCTACGATAGAGGGCGCTGTTGACTTTGGGAACGTCCCCATTGGCGGTATCACGTACCTCAGAGGATACGCAAGTTAATACGTGGGGATACGCCAGAAAATTTCATATGTCATTATTATATTTTTTATGAAGACAAGTTTTATATCAACGAAAACAAAAAATACATTAATTAAAGAATAAAAACTATCTGTTTTTAAATCACACGACCATGAACGGTTATATGACTATTTTTTACTAGAACGCCCGTTTAGAATAAAAAATGCCGCATCTGTATTTACCACAGAGGTACGATGTGTAATAGAGGAGTTTTTAAAGGCACGCAATGTAAAAGAGTAGGCACATGATTAAAAAAAGTTAGAGACCGTTGCTATAAGGGATTCTTAGAATTGCCCTATCGGTGTGGCTATAGAAGATTGAAATATTTAATAACCTAGTTTTAATAATATGAGAAAAAATTGCTAGTAACGTAAATAGATGATTTGGACGGCTGTTCGCACCAATCCCTATATTTGTACGAATACTAGTTAGATGACCACGGTCACGAAAACTAGAAAGTATAAATATTTTGAGGAAGTACGTTATTTTTATTTAAAAAGTTTGAAGGGATTTGCAGCATTTTTAAATTTCTTATAAAAAAAATAATCACACACCACACATATAAATTTACTTCAAATGTTCTATACCCCAAAGATACGTTAAAGACTTATCAATGATCTGAGAAATGACTGTTTTTTATTTATAGATATTTCTAAGTATTATTTTAAATTATTGTTATAATTGTATCTTATATTTTGCAGGAAGAAAGAGCTTCAAAGATGAAATAATTTTCTGATGGCATGTACTTCATCCGAGTCCGGCCAGGAACAGATATGCTGAACTCAGATTCCGCAGTCAGTTTACAACCATCTTATCTTTTACCCAAACCACTTTTTAATATGTTGGCATTTTTCGGTCTACAGTTAAAAGGAAAAGAAAATTCCCCAAAAGGAATAAGTTCCTTACAGAATATACCTTTATTCACGAAGGTAAAAATAGCCATTTCGCATATCCCTGTTCTACTTTTACTAGCAGAAATTATATTTTCTGTTGAACATATAACATTTTTCATGGGTGGGTTACTCGATTACTCTGTTTGGCTAGTGGCTTACGATTTAATCTTTTACAGGAAAAAGAAACTTGTACATTGTCTAGTAAACTTATTAAGAATATCTAAGTGCCATTCACCAAAGAACCAGAAGTTTGAACAAACATCTGTACTCTTAGCCATAGTAATTACTTACGCTTCTGTGTATTTAACATACGGAATAGTTTTACTAGCCGAAGAACTGAAATATACACTGGGTGAATTCAATTGGAAACTGAGTTGGAATGTGCTACGTACAATTAACTGGGTACTTTACTGTGCTTTGACCTATGTTGGAATCCCTGTCCAAGTTACATTGTTCATTTATGTTTCTTCTGCTGTATATGGAAATCTGGTGACCATGCGAAATAAACTTGAATATGCTATTAAAACAGACGGCGTTACATCGTATGTGATTCGCCAGGAAAGAATAACATTCTGCAGTCTGCAGAAGATAACATCCATGACGGATTCGATTTTCAATGAAATAATTTTTATATGGCTACTTAGAATAATTATCCGTTGCTGTCTTGGTGCAATCGATCTTTTGACGAGATCTTGGACGGACGAATACTCAGGAACTCAAATAATTGTTCTATTTGATGCCATTTTCGATATTTCCCATTTGCTGATGCTTTGCTACTTTGGTGGAAGAGTAGTGGAAGTCAAAAAGGAAGTGTTGGAAACTGTGATGTACATGGCTGGGAAAGACGTTCCGGAGAGGGACGATGTACGGAATGAGCTGCAATTTATGGTTTCATTATTCGGACATTCAGATATGTGTTTCTCTGCAGCGAAAATATTTCCTCTCAATAGGTCAATAGCGTTGACTATTTTCGGTGCTCTAGGCTCTTATTGCGTAATAATATACCAATTAACTTCGGAACAGAATGAGTAAAAATAAGAATTTTTAACTGCAGACATGCCAACTATTCTGATTCATTCAAGAACCTCTTGATTTTCTACCTTGTTTCCTTCCTGTCTGATTAATAGTATACTTTCTATGATTTTAACTATTTTCTATTTGTTTACTCTTGTTGAAACATTACGAGTGGGATTTCATGTTTCTCTACGTTACGTGCGTTTCTGCATATGTGCTTTTGTATTCTTCTGCTTTAAAATACTATCAAAAAGAAGATATCGGACAAACTTCAAATTTATTAAACTCAATAGCAACTTCTGATCACTAGATTCCAAACCGATTGCGTTTAACTGCTTTTCATTATGACTTCTTAATTTTTCAAGAACGGTGGTGTAAAACAGTTAAATGCAAAGAAGAAAATTGAAATGTGTTGTTCAAATTGGCACTTGCAACTGCTAATATTCTACATAACAATGCACAGTATTAGAGGATTTTTGGTCTGGAGTTAAAAAAATCTGATGTGCGTAGCACAAGACTTTCCCTACATACTGAAATTTATTTTCTTTCACAATTCATTATGAGATTAATTGCATAAAATAACACGGGTAATTATTTGAAATTATACTGAATATGCAGGTTTAATTAGATTTTCGTTTACATTTGACGTTTGGAATGAGACTCATACTCTTTTTTTTATTGAAAATAACATAAAAACATGTATGTAATTAATATATTTCAACAATTTCTTCATTTATTTTAGATTTTCATGATCTTTGAGGGTCATTTCGTAAACAAGGGTTGGTTATATTTTTACGAATCATGCCAAAATCTAACCAGCATCAGGATAATACTCAAGGGACTTAACTATTATATTTTAAGAAATTTCATCAAATTGTTCTTTAACTGCAGACAAAATGTCTTCAGCTCCTCAAAATTAAAAAGAAATTAATCATCTCGAGAATTGTCCTTAGTAGTTGGGTTGGTCTTACCTATTTTTTTTTGTCGCGAAGAAATACGTATAACATCATCTTTTAATTGATACATTTGAGCAATCGTAGTCTCTTACTTTAAATTAGAACGAATTACATGTCGTTACCCGGGTCCTAAATAAATGCCCAGTAATACATAGTACAAGCCCCAAAACTCATTTATACCTCTCATGAAAGCGCGAAGAAAAAGCAACATGCATAACACGAAATCATATCTAAATGTCTAAACCTCAGCAAAGACTACACAGGAGTGAATAAAAACAGGTTGCCATGCTTGGAAATGGGCTTCAATAAATACAGTAGTTGCAAGAAAGAGCAAGTTCCTCAAGTTGCATGATAAGATGGTGTTCCGCTTGCCTGATAGCGACTATTTTTTTTCTGGAGCAGTCTGTGATATTGTACACAAGTGCTGAAAAAAAGCAACAATAGGTGGCAAGTCAATATATGTATATCGTAATACAATTTCGGAGAAGTTTAAAATGTACGAAAAGTATATTTTTTTAAATTCACTAATAATAGTATGGATTTCGTTCACATTCTGTTTCAAATAAAATTTTGTTTATCTTTCTGATGGTGTCAAAATGGAAACGCTGTGATAATATTTTAGGTCGCAAAGAAATCCACTTATTAGAATAATTTGTTAGAATAATCGTTGTGAATAGAAAGGACTAAAACGTAAAATAACTAAAACTTATTCGTAATTTAGAAAAATAACATCAAGATGTACCTATTATGGTCCTGAAGTACTTGTGTACCAAATTTCATGGCCGTACGATTCTTAGATTAAGCGCTACAGACTGAAAAGTAAGACACAGACATCCTCTTTTTAACACTTTACAACAAGGTTGAAAAGTGTTTATGACTTTGTTCATTCTGTCTGTCTGTCTGTCTGTCTGTCTGTCTGTCCGTTAGAACGATAACTACCGTAAAAATGACTCAATCAAAATGAAATTTTAGTATGTTGTTCAGACGGTCTGTAAGACCTATGGGAATATAAATGAATAAGATCACCCAATTAGTTTTGGATTAAACCCGGGTTGAAAAAATGAAATACATTGAGCCCTATGGGACCTAATTTTTCAAACATTTTTTAAGCGGATTTAAAATTCACAAATTGCTACGAAAATTTTAGGTAATATTCAAATTGTTCCATAAAATATATAAAAAAAAATTCAGCGAAATATATTCAGTAGTTCTTTAAATAAAAATTAAAATAATAATTACACCTCTTATATGAAACGATCATTTGACCATGATATGAAACGATCACTTGACCATGATATGAAACGATCACATGACCCACTTCAAATTGATATATGGCATCCATCTTGTTTTAAAATCGTGATTTATTAAAGTTCTTTTTAATTCATATTGAGTGTTGTATCGGTCCTAAAACTACTTTATTTTTGCTTAAATTCTGTGCATCTACATACTTAAACAGCGCAAATACAATTTATTTGAGTTTAAATGATTATCCAAATTTGATTATTTCTAAAACGAAGCATATTTTTCACTTATGTAAAGTGTAAACAGCAAAATATGTAGAATGAGTTGTATTAGAATTGCTGTATTTCTTTAAAACAAATCAATTTAGTCCATGGAGTCTGCATGGCTGATATGAATGAAATATTAATTGATTTTATGAAGAGAAGGACGATTTTTTAGATGAAGTTTTAAGCATAGAGTTTTATTACTTGTAGCTCCATGGTCTTAATTTTTAAATAAAAGAAATTATTATAGTATTGTGATGAATGAAATGAATGGGAGAAAGTTATGAATGAAATCCTGTTTTTATAGAGTTCCAGACGTGTTATTTTTTCTAAGACGTCATTTGAATTAATTTCAGTTGTTTTCGATGAAGTTTTCAAATGTAATAAATTATCGTAGTATTATGATAGTTTTAAAAATATTACCGTGGAATGTATCACATTTTAGAGATATTTAAACCAGGCAATTTATATTTCAATGCCGTCATTTGAATGAAGTTCATTTTTTTCAATAAAGCTATAAGTTTTCAAATATAATAAATTAATGTATTATTGTGATAAGTTTTAAAATATTACCGAGGAATGTATTGCATTTTCGACTTTTTTAAATAAAATTGCATTGAAGTTGGAAAGTGTTTCATAATCAATGCTTTAAGCATGATTGATCTTTCTTTTTTTAAGTAAGATTTTGACGATTTTTGCTGGCCATTTCGTAAAAAAGCAGATTCCTTTTTCTGAATCGTACAAAACTCTTAATCAACACCAAGTTAGTCCATAAGTGAATACAATTTCGTGAAATTTGGTTGATTAGTTATAATAGAGATGAGATTTTTCCGAAAATTTCCGCTTTTGTGTCGGTTATTTTCCTCCGAATTTTTCCGCTTTTCTTGTTTTCTGTCCTAGGAATTTTCTTTTTCCCTCGGACAAAAATATTTTCCTTGCGAATTCCAAAATTTCTCTTTCATAAGCAGGGTCAGGAAAGTCTGGAAAAAAATTATCAAATCGATTACGAATGTCTAGAATGTTTTCAAACGGAATCAACGGCAGGCAAGAATACTGATATTGGAGTTTTACTGATCTTACATCTGGAAATATGTTTTCTCACGATTGCAAATTTGATTGCATTGATTACAATTTTTATAATTATTAGGAGTTGCATACAAAAATGTCATTTTTCAAACATATTATTAATGAAATGAAATTATTTTGCTGCAGTATCGCGAAAATCTGCATTTGTTTGCGATTCTCGATATATTTCGTTTCATTGTGAAAATATTTTCCACTTATGCAATCTGTTTGCATCGATTAAAATTTTTTTAATTATTACGACTTGCACATAAAAATGTTATATTTGAAACATACTGTATTATTAATGAAGTTAAGGACTATTTTGCTGCAGTATTGCGAAAAAACGGAATTTGTATGCGATCCTAGATTCTTCGGTATATCTCGTTCAATTGAAAATATATTTATAATTATTACGAGTTGTATACAAAAAAATCCCTTTTCAAGCATATTATAAGTGAAATGCAACAGTTTCTGAAATGCGACAGTTCCATTGAAAAGAAACTTTCTACCCCAAAAGGGAAATAGAATATTCGGATATTCGTATTAGACAGCCGATGCTCTACCGTTGAGCTACTGGGAACGAATTGTAGGCTATTTTATTTCAAGGGGATTTTAAAATAGTCATAAAATAAGAATCTACAATAATGATACGTAAAGAATCATTTCTTAATTCTGTAAATTCTGCAATTTTTCATTAGAAAACGATGTATATATAATGCATATGAAAACTGTGTGAAAAGTGAACCTATTTGACGACACTTGCTACTTTTTTAAGTTTTTAGGATTTTTATGATAAATGCATTTGAAAATATACAATATTTCGTAAATGGTTCATACTGGCATTCTAAAGTTTATGTCACTGGTTTTCTAAAGAATAATTGTGTGAGAAATTATTATTTATTTAGCATTATTGAAGATCCTGAGTTTTTAGCAGATTTTCTGAGAATCATATTTGGGGCAGGGAATCTACCAAACTTTCTATAGCTTTTAAAGTTAATATTGTTCCAGTATTCACTAATTGCAGTATCACGTATCCAATTCTTTGAATTCTTTGCCAATGGCTCTATTCGTTCGGGAGATATCACTAGACAGTCATAGATATGCACACACACACACACACACAAACACACACATAAAAACACACACACACACACACATAAACACACATACAGAGAGAGAGGGGGGGAGAGAGAGAGAGAGAGAGAGAGAGATTTCTTCTAAAACGTCCTTTTGAGTTTGGAGATGCTTTAAACGTGCTCTTTGACTGACAACTTGAATTCGAATTTTCAATTACGTCACATTATAATTATTTCCCTATACATTATGCTATGTACTTATGTGGTGAAAGTAAAAATTCGTGTAATGAAGTAATTCACTTCCAGTGTTTGCTACGGCTTCATTTAATGTTTCACGTCATTCTGGAACAATGATATGGTGGGGTGGGCGAATCGTTTGCAGGACCAATAGGTAGGGACACCCTTAATTTAGTCTTAGAAAAAGGATAGAACAGAAATACTGTAATTACAAGACATCCGATATATTAGAGTAAATTGAAACTATTTAAGTGTTAATTAAGCAAATATATTTCATTCTCCACTGAGCCAAATTAATAGAAATTGAATGTCTGCAATATCGAGAGTAACAATTTCTACGAATTGAATTCTTAACCAAGTTCCTTGGGAATATTTTTGTAGTTTTTATTACAATTTTATAGAGAATAATTCAGATCTTTTAAAAATGCAATTATTTGTTCTGTTTATATATACACGGTTACAAGAAAAGTACTTTCTCGGTCAAATATCTATGGTAGCTAGGTATATACTTCTGGTACCGTTGTATAGAAAACCGAGGGGTTTGTGCCTATTGTATAGGAGGTATCACACTATTAGCCCCCCAAATAAGTCCAGGTAGACCCCATGGTCCCTATTTTCTTATGGAGGAGGAGGGGTAATAAGGGGCCGATCCGTCACCTCCGAAAGCAGAGGCCGGAGCACTAACTTTTGACGTCTCGACTTGTCACTGCGAGTAGGTCTTCCAGATCGCGATCGAAGCTTTTGCTATTTGCTTCCCTTCTGTTTCTTTGTTCGATGTAAAAGAATAATAATTTTTCAGTAAAGCAATAATATTAATTGAATTTGGAAATTCAAAATTTTCTACAAATCGTAAAACAAACAAAGTGAAACGCAAGGAAATGCTGTATTTATGCTTGTTCACAAATAATTCGATAATTTACATTTAAATGGGTAATTTAAAAGATTAATATTGCTGTAAATTTCCTTAAAATAAAATATTTATAATGACTCAGATTTACTCTGGGAGCAAAGATGAATGGATTCCATTCAGTTAGACAGTGATAGTTTAATAAAAGTTTAAAAAAGGACCCTGGGTAGTTATTGCTTAATCAGGCATTTTATTTAAACGATTTTTCAGTACATTCACTTCCAGCTAAATTATGTTGAAACTAAAATGATTACTGAATACTATCTTTTTCTTTCAATATCATAAGATAGTCATAAATAATAATCTCAGAATTTAACTTTCAATATGTTCGTTTATTTATTTATTTTTATTTTATTTATATTTTTTGTTGTTGTAAATTATAAAATGATTTAGAATTAAGATAAAAAGCTAGTTGAATGTCATTCATTAACCTATGCACTATAATTTGTGGAAGTTCAGGTTTTCTAATATAGTACATCTTATATTCCCATTTTTACTACCACACATTAACAAATAGTAAACAATTTTGCCTAATTATAGAATTTAAATACCTCAGGGTCTTTACAAATTTAATAAAGCTGTATAATAGAACTTTTTAGCATTAATATTACATTTATAATTCCATTGAATTGAAAATGTAAGAAAGATTAAATTAGCTTTGTATTATTAAAATAACATTAACTAATATAATGAAATATGCAATGGTAACTTGAAATTGTTAATTGGTTACTTTACTTTTTTCCAAGCAATTTTAACAATTTTTAATAACATAATAGCAGTTAATTCGCTACAGTAAAAAAATGTGCACAGCCTAAACACAAATGACTTCTTAACCCATTCTCCCAATTTCAGCATGGCATAACAAATAATGAAAAATACACTTGCAATATATTAAGATACTAAATCTTTTGCATGCAATTACTTGTCAAACGGTTAAAAATATGCTATTTGATGTATGAATTATTACATTTTATATTATAATTTTACTTTCATAAATTTAGTGCAGCACTTTTATTGCTACGATTTCTTACTATTGACAATATCTTGAAAAGAGAATGAAATTTTTTTATATATAAATAAAATCGAAAATACATATATCTGTCTGTCTGTGTATTTATCTATCTCATCATCACGGTAGAACAGCTGCATCGAATTTCATAAACATTTTGTGGGTAGCCTTGAAATAGCCCCTTTAAAATTTAGTCCATGTTTCTTAAAATTTATTTCAAGTTTCTGGGACCAGGGATTGTCGAGATATGAATAAAAATCCCACAATTAAACCTTCCACATAAATAGCATTATGTAGAAGATAAATTCCGCAAATTTATTAGGAAAATTATATCATGATGCTTAGCAACGCAATTAAATCAAATGTGTTTATTAGACAGACGATAATTATTAAACTTTTTCCGATTTAAATAATAAAGAAATTGATATAAAAGAAAATTTTATAAATTATCGGAATTTCATCTTTAGCTAGATTACATCAATTTCAGCTTTTGGGTTTAGATATTACGGGAATTAATAACATTTTCAATTTAATAACTAATGTTTTAATTTCGCAAAAACTCATAATGTGTTTAGTCAATTAATTCATATATTGTGTTTAGTTAATTAATTCATATATTGCGTTTAGACAATTAATTCATATATTGTACTTAGCCAAATGTTGAAAAAGAGTAAAAGTGATAATACCATTTTAGTATACATTGATTCAATTTCATATATATTTTATAATTTATTTGCAAACGAAATCAGCATATTTTATTCTTCAGATCTACTTCTGAAGATAATTTTGTATAGAAAACACAGAAAGGAGAATTAAATTTAAAATAATTAAGTGAAAGGAGAATGAAAGGAGATATTTTAATAGAATGTTTTGAGTAGCAATGTCATTTAGAATATTTCAGGAATTTGCATATATTTCAAATCATGAGCAATACCGGGTATATCTGCTATTAACAGTATTATAACGAGTGAGCTGCCAGCGCAGCGACACCTAGAAAAGAGAAAGAGAAGAAGAAGAGAGTAGGACTCACGACATCGGTTCGAAGCCCACCAGTTTTGTTATGTGAAATTTTAACTCTGTAATGTTTGTGATGTATTTGTGAAAAGTTTAATAGCGTCATTAAACTTCAAAATGTGTATCCGTGTCAATCATGTATAACTAGCGGATATAATTTGGCGCCCAACGTGGGACCGGTGTTTGTGTGTTCTCAAAACGACGGACAAAAAGAACTCTTGGGATAACCCCATCCTGATGTGTTCGTGTGAATGCGGTGTTGGAATATCCCTTCCATGCCAAGGATGTTAACAGATTAACAGATAAGTGTTCAACCTGTTTAAACTATTTTAAGTAGTTATACTTCTGTTTTCGCCATCCGGCATTGCAGTAGTGAAACCTATCGTACAAAAACATTCTTTTGTGCTTGCCGTTCTCGTCTGAGCGTCACTTTCATTTTCATTTGATCGGCGCGCGACGGAATGTCTGCGATCGGTCTAGTGGATTAAGGGATGTGCTGCAACTGTTTTCTTTATCTTTTTCGCTTTTGATCAGAATTATTTATTACGTTTCAAAGAGAAAAAAGACTGTTCTGTGTTAATTTGAAGAATTTAGAGAGTTTTTACGATAGAAATGGCTTATCTTGGTAAGGGACGTAAAGAAGATCTAAGATTACTTGTTCAAGAGTTAGGATTAAATGGAGCAGACACTCTTAAGGTGGTGGAGTTAAAAGATTTGATCACGAGTTCTGAAGGCTATAGTGAAGAGTTGACAAAATATATGTTGGACAATATTATTGAAAATCGCATAGTAAGGGAACAGGAAGTCAAATTGGAAAATGAAAGAATGTTTGAATTGGAACGTTTGAAGTTGCAACTTGAATCTCAGAGGGTCTCGCAATCCGTAACCGCAACCCCGGTTTTGGAGACGGAGCAACCCAAGTGGGACGTGAGGAGAATTCTCCCTAAATACGACCCTAAGGATGATGATATGGCATTATTTCTTAATTTATTTGAACGACAACTTAAGTTCTTAAAGATTCCAGAAGCGACTTGGGTCCCATATTTAATTGGATCTTTACCATCTGAGATCGGACAACTTTTGGCTAGAGAACCAGAGGAGGGATGTCAGGATTACAATAAAGTGAAGGCAATGCTGTTGAAAAGATATAAGCTTACTGCCGATAAATACAGACAATTGTTTTCTCTGCATCGTAAGAGCCAAAACAGTACTTGGCGTGATTTTTATTTTGAATTGACCAGTTATCTTGATGGCTGGCTTACTGAACTGAATGTCAAGACATTTGAACAATTAAAGGAACTCGTCTTGGCTGACCAAATGAAGAAACGAGTACCTCAGGAAACCAGAGACCATTTCCTTGATATTTGGCCAGAGCTAGCCAACCCGTTAGACTTGGCGGAAAGGTTGGATACGTATGACTGTTTAAGGACTAATCAGAAGAAAAGTACGATTCCGCCGTTTCCGAGGAGGACTAAAACGGTCAGAGATGAGGTTACGAAACCTGTTATGCCCAAGAGGTGCTCTCAGGAAGGTAGAACCAATCGAACAGATGATGGATCCAACCAGGAACGACCAACGTTAATCTGTTATGGCTGTGGTAAAGCCGGATTTATAAAATCAAAATGCCCAACTTGTAACCCTCGGGCAGCAGCTCGTTTTGAAAAGATCCAAATCCATAGTCCAGGAGTACAGGAGCGGGCTGCAGTCGTGAGTGTCACAATAAATGGTATCGCAGGTACAGCGTGCGCGGATAGCGGAGCGACACACTCTATTGCGGGTGAGACCCTGTACCATTTGCTGAAAGATGAAGGAGTTGAGTTTGAGAAAACATTTATTACGATGACGCTTGCTGATGGTAACCAAACTGAGAGGGACGCTTTTACCACGTGTGTGACGGTATGTCTGGAGGGACGTTCTTTCCCAGTAACTCTTTTCGTGCTACCAGAAGCCAAAGGAAATCGTACTTTATTGGGAGCAGATTTTCTGAAGAAATCCGGAGTCGTGTTGAATCTTCAAAACCATACCTGGTTCTACAGTGATAACCCAAATGAATACTTTCCATTCGTTGAAAACCCTACTGTCCAGTCCTGTGACATTAAGGAAGGTACGATAGCAGCGAATTCTTGTCTACTCCGACCCAACGAAGGTGAATATCTAACGGAGGACCAACGCCGAAGACTCAATGCGTTGCTTACCCAGTGTGAAGATACCTTTAGTCCGGGGGGAGAGCCGACGCCGTATATAGAACATCGGATCGACACGGGTGATTCTTCCCCAGTTGCCACTACTCCCTATAGGCTTTCTCCTGCCAGAAAGGAAATTTTGAAAGAACAGATCGACACCCTTCTCCAATAGGGCGTAATCGAGGAATGTGACTCTCCGTATGCTGCTCCGGTGGTATTAATACCAAAACAGAATGGGGATTTCCGCCTTTGCATCGATTATCGGAAACTGAATTCTGTAACTAAGCCTGATCCATATCCCCTACCACGTATGGATGATCTTTTGCAAAATGCTAAGCCGACTACCTACATGTCTACCATGGACTTAAAATCTGGTTACCATCAAGTCAGAATGTACCCTCCCGATAAGGAGAAGACAGCCTTTGTTTGACCTTTTGGAGTGTTCCGATTTACGCGCATGCCCTTTGGTCTAAAGACGGCCCCTGCAACCTTCCAAAGACTTATGGATCTTTTCCGAAACGGTTTGAAAGTCAACATCCTAGCCTATTTAGATGACATTATTGTGATGTCCTCTACCTTCGAAGAACATTTGGAGGACCTTCGGTTAGTTTTTGACCGGTTACATAAATTTAGATTGCATGCCAATCGTGCAAAGTGCCACTTTGCTTGCCCAAAGGTTAAGTACCTCGGTCACTACATAACGAGAGATGGAATCGAGATAGACCCCGGGAAAATAGAAGCAGTTCTACAGATACCCTCTCCAAAAAGTGTAAAGCAAGTACAAAGTTTTCTCCAGACCTGTAGTTGGTATCGACGTTTCATTCCTCAGTTTGCTGAAACCTCCAGACCGCTGAGCAACCTTACGAGGAAACGAACACCCTGGAGGTGGGGGCAAGACGAGCAAACAGCCTTTGAAACTCTGAAACAAAGTTTGGTGTCACCACCTGTGTTGAAGCAGGTCGATGAGGCCAGGCCTTTTATTCTTAGGACTGACGCTTCAAGTTACGCTCTGGGTGCGGTTCTTACTCAAGGGCAGGGCCCCGAGGAGCACCCCATCGAGTACGCTAGTCGATTGTTGACTTCCGCGGAAAGAAACTACTCAACTACCGAGCGAGAAGCTCTTGCCGTGGTCTGGGCGCTAGAAAAATTCTGCGGATACATTGAAGGAGCTGAAATAACAGTGGTTTCCGATCATCAGCCCTTAAAATGGCTGATGAGCCTGAAGTCGCCGACAGGACGACTGGCAAGGTGGTCCTTACAGATTCAATCGTATAATTTGAAGTTTGAGTATATTGCCGGTAGAGCGAATGTCATTGCCGACATGTTATCCCGCCCTGCATGTACTACACACGAGAGGCCCACCTGTGACATCTGTACTGTCATCATAGACTTACCGTCCAGGAAAGCGAGTGATATCCGGGATGAGCAGTTGAAAGATGATGACTTAAAGAAAATTATTGACTGTTTTGAAGGTGACCACAGAACTGAAAATTTCGCAAATTGGACGAGCCGTGGTTATCTTATGTCCCAAGGAATCCTGTATCGTTACTCCCCGGATACTGAATCCGAAGAGGCCCAGTTAGTGGTACCGATCCAAGAGCGCAAAAGAATCTTGCAGGAGTATCACGATGCTCCGACCAGCGGACATTATGGTGCTGAGGGTACTTACTACAAGATTGCCTCCCGCTATTACTTTCCTGGAATGAGAAAATACATTGCGGACTACGTAAAGAACTGTGTTGATTGTAATAGATATAAGCCCAGTAACCAAAAACCTGCTGGACTTTTAAGGACACCCGTGTACTCCCAACGTTTCGAAACGCTTGCGATAGACCTCTTCGGCCCGCTTCCGAAAACGCCGGACGGGAAGAAATGGATTTTCATAGTGGAAGATACCTCTACCAAGTGGGTGGAGCTCTTTTCTCTCCAACACGCCACTGCAAAAGAATGTGCGGTAATTCTACTGGAGGAGGTGTTTTTGAGATATGGATTACCTCGCCGGCTTATCAGCGACAATGGTACCCAATTTGTTAGCGCTGTCCTTCAGCAAGTGTGCAACGTGCTCGGAGTCAAACAAGTACTGACTCCTGTCTATTGGCCTCAAGCGAATCCTGTCGAACGGAAAAATAGAGATCTAAAACCAAGACTGGCCATACTCGTGGGAAAAGATCACACCTTGTGGTCCGAAAAACTTCCAGCTATACGTTTTGCCCTCAACACCGCAAGATGTGACACTACTGCTCATACTGCAGCCTTCTTACAGTTCGGACGAGAACTTAGGACTCTGGACGACGTCCAGCATGACATACGAACCGTGATCCATAATGACAACTTCGTTGCCGAAATTACGCCATATCTGCGAAGATTTGCAGATATGAGCGCCGAGATAAAGGATTTGGTAGAACAGAAACAGGATCGGAGGAAGAAATATGCTGATAAAGGTAAAAGAGGAGCTCCGTCGTATGCGCCTGGAGACGAAGTGTGGGTAACCACTCACCCGATAAGCAATAAAGCCAGCCAGAAAACCACGAAGTTTGCACCTCGGCGAGACGGGCCCTTTGTCATACTAACTCAGCGTTCTCCAACGAGTTATGAAGTGGCTGATCCAAGTTCCCCAGATATACCAGTTGGGACTTACCACACCTCTGCCCTCCGACCTTGCTCCTTGCCTCTCGACACCGTAGCCACGCCAATCACCCCCTTGCGTAAGAGGGGCCGACCCCGAAAGACTAAAATAAAGCAGAACAGCCCTAGTTCCCCATCTACCACTTCTGGCTACTCGTCGAGTCGACTTCGTGGCCAGGGGGGGAGACTATAACGAGTGAGCTGCCAGCGCAGCGACACCTAGAAAAGAGAAAGAGAAGAAGAAGAGAGTAGGACTCACGACATCGGTTCGAAGCCCACCAGTTTTGTTATGTGAAATTTTAACTCTGTAATGTTTGTGATGTATTTGTGAAAAGTTTAATAGCGTCATTAAACTTCAAAATGTGTATCCGTGTCAATCATGTATAACTAGCGGATATAGTATACATAAAATTGTAAGTTGTGCATCTATCTGTCTGTTTATTATCTCAGCTCGATAGAACTAACCTATTTTCTTTCCGTTTGAATTATTATAAAATTTCAAAAATAAAGACTCCAGATATTAAAACTTCATTACAAATTCAGAATTTTAAGTTTCTTGAATTATATAATCAGTACGAAGAACGGTAATACTGCTAGTCTATTATAAAATATCCCAAAACTAACAACTTTATTAAATATTTTAAAATATTTGCAGGAAACTGAAGAATTTATGACAACAAATTAAGTACACTATAGGTAAATGCAATGAATGACACAAGCTAACCTGATAAAATATACATTTTAAACATTGAATGATATTAAATACTTCACAATTATTTAACAAAGCTTAATTTTACAAGTACCTGGGCAGTTTTCTTAATGTTTTTTCTTTCTAATGGCCAGGCATTTGATTTTTCATTGTTCGCCTATACACCGACCAGAACCGTGAACCTTTTAGCCGTCATATGACGTTTCCCCAGTGCACCAGTGGGGGTCGGAACACACCGCGCCGAACGACACAACATCCATTCCTGAAGGTGGGACTCGAACCCACAACTCGACGGCCGAACGATCGCTAGGAAATGCTTGCCTTGACCGTTCGGCCACCGCGTCGGCTCTTAATTAATGTGACAACAATAACATTTTAAAACTAGCTAAGAAAGCTCTAAAAAAGTTTGTTGATGTTATAATTAGCAACAAAACAATTTAGAATCCAGTTAGTTTATTGAAAAGAAATTTAGACAAGAAGAAATAATATAATTTATATATTTTGAATGGAAATATTTAAAATGACATGAGAACAAACAGCAAATGGGAAACACTTACTTCTAAGGAACATCTACACTCTGTATTTCGGTATCATTTATATCCAATGCATGACAATAAAAGTAATAAGGCATTTCCCTGATTTGATACGGATTTTGCACAATAAATTATCACACAAAACACAATATTGGAATATTATCTCAAGAAAAATAATTCGTTGATTGTTAGATCCACCACGAGCCACTTGAGCTAACTATTCAATGACTTCCTTCTTTGTGTGGGCTGCTGGGGAGAGAATTTACCAGAAATGGTCAGGCGAAATTCGAAGGCCAGATTTGGGCCTACAGAGCCAGCACTACGCGGTTCATTTTGGGGGGATTGTACTTCGGCTTTTACTCTCGGAGGTGATGGCCCATCTCGGCCTCTTTTGCAGATAGGAAAATATCAATTAGATAGTATTATAGCGAGTCAAGTTTAATACAAAAATATTTTAGTTTCATGACAAAAGATGGAATAGGACCGGGAAGCCTCCCTCACTTGAAATCCAAAACATCGGGAAGCAACAACCGAGTATTCAGAAAAGGCAACAATATGTAAGTTCATAACAGATGATTTATGACCATGTACAAAATTAAAGTTGCATGGTTGTATGTTCAAAATGTTGCCTTTCAGCAGCAATGCACTCTGAAGGGCGATATTTTGTCGTGTCCGATATGAGTGCTACTTCTTTTTAGCCATGTTTCAGCATATCCGCACCCACAAGGGAACAGGCAGATGGGATACGCTGTTGCAGATCTGCCACTTTTGACGGTGGTGTTGTAATGCTCCGGCCGTAGAGGCACTACTGTTGCGGTTCCCGCAAGTCGAGGGAATCACAGCTGACGATGATCGAAATCCGTATGGTCGCTGGGTGGTAGTGAAACATGGTCGATCTTCTGTTGCGTTGTGTAATATGTTCTTGAATCGTAAACTGAAAAGAGAATTCGGTCGCTTCGGGATGGATGATCATTCTGGAGGTAGAAGTAGACGATGCGAAAGCTCATTTGATGAATACCTTGGATTGCATGGATGTGAAAGCTCACGAGGATGGCAACCGGGAAAAACGGAAGTAGCGGTGTACTGCCTTGGCGAATTTGGAGAATGAGAAGACACCAACCTCAGTTTTCAGCTTAAATATATATTTATTTGTCTCCAGCATAATTTGTTTCGAAGTCAGGATTACATTCGTTGATTACATGAGGTCAGAATATAGATCAAACGATCTGACTATTAAATCGAAACTCATTGACAAAATCTTCAATGATCAAATTACAATAAAACATTCCGAATTCATCATCTCACCACTGAAGTGACTCTGCTCGCTAAAATCTTTAATTACATATTTTAGAATATCTCCGAATCTGACTAATAGAATTTTCATTCGTTGCCCCGACAAGCAAAGCGCGACCTACCCCGTCCGCGTCGCATCGCCAATTAATTTATTTACCGAAAAAAGACTTAAGCTTCATTTGTATAATTGCGCACATTCATGACGAGATGAAAAATAACACCGGTATATTTCTATATAAAAATATTTCGCGGGAAGAGCGAAAGTACGTCATATGTATTAATGCGCGAGGGGTTATCGTTACAGACTGAACGGCTCCAGAACGGAGGAGTGAAATATTTGGCTTTTTATCAAAATGTATTAATTTATTCTTAAGAACAAAGTTCGAAATCGAAAGTAGAATTTAGAATTATCGAAACGATGGAACAAACTAGATTTTTGAAACAGCGTTTCCGAAACATGAATTTTGAAGAATTTAATTTAATAAAAGAGGGGGGGAGTATTTCACTACAAATCCCCGCCGGAAACGAGGGTTTGTTCTGGCACAGAACAAAGACTAACAAAAAAAAATAAAATATTTTGCCAAACGTGCCTAAAAGGAGTGACATAAAAAAAACCAACAATTTTTTGGATAAAAAAAATGTCACAAAAAAAATTTAATTTTTAAAATAATTTTGGATCTGATATGCAGCTACGTTCATTAAATGCATTTATGTAATTCAAATTTTCTAAACATGTGTAATTCTCAACCCAGAAAATATGAAAAAAAAATTAAGGACAGGCGTGAAAAGTTAATTCATACTTCATTGCATTTGCTTCCCATTCATACACACTTTTTCACAAAAGAAGTCCTTACATACAAGTTGAAAGATAAGGGGTTTGAGTTTTTTTAATTTTCCTCAATGTTTAAGTTTAAGATTAGAAATGTATTGACACTGCTGCATATTAGAATGCATGAATGTGGCTTTAAAAAAAATAACCTAACCTAACCTAACCTAACAGGGTGAGATGATTTCACAAAACAAATATATACATTGCACATATGAATAAAATTATTTACAATATTTTACATTCACATGTACTACTTACATCCAAAGAGCTTGTATTCTTCTTTAAACATAAGATATACTTACTCCTGAATATTAATTTTTATCTACATTTGCTATATAGGATGTATAATAACATTTATACAATATGTTTACAAACAAAAATTTCTAGATATCCCCCAAAAAAAATGACTCTTAAGTTGTGTATGCATACAAAAAAAATATAAAGAGAAAAAAATTCTGGCTTTGGCCAAAGTTCATGAAGAAAAAAAAACTGTGAATTCACAAAATACTTTCGAGTATGGAGTTTTCTTCAAGTTACTCCAACAAAAGTTTTTGACAGTGATTCGAATCTACTTAATATGAAATGAAGTGGTACCATTTAAGTCGTCAAACATGTTTACTTCAATATTATTATTGACATATAACAATAAAAAAAATATACAAAAAAAATGCAAGTGTGGAAAAGGAAAAAAAAAAGTTCAGTGCACTATTATTTTTCTTGATGAAGACAAATGCTGAGACAGCTGCGAGAATTGTGACGCCACATAGATTTCTTTTTTTTTTTTCTTTACAGACATGGTGCATGCTCCGAAATAAATTTGAAGAAAAAATTTTAATTACTGTAATTGACTCTTGTACGAGGTCTCAAAGAATATGGTTGCACTGTTGGTGTACTTTGAATACTTTGTGTACTCCTTATGTTGCTTGATGGTAGTGAAAAACTCGAATTTTGAAATTGGGGTATACCTTTCAAAAATTTGAAATTCTGACTTTTGAGAATTTCTTGTGCTCTTTTGATTTTAATTAAATCCACATACTCATCTGGACACCAATGTGGGGTGTTGGTTGGTTCATGTTGTGCAATTATAATTTCTGATGAATTTAGTCCTTCGAAAGGATCCACGGGTGGTAGTGTGTCGTCAACCTCAGGTTGGTTCCTTTCTGGTATTCCAGGGACGTGAATTAGTCTGTCCACATGTACTAGTTGAATGTCCTTGGGATTGTCAAGAGATACAATCCTATAATTGCCTGGTGAAGTCTTCTCAATTACACGATATGGTCCTTTATTTGTGTATGCCAGTTTCTTAGATAAGCCTGGCTTTATGACTGATGATGGGTAATGTAAATAAACAATCTGACCAATTTGTATGTTTTTATCTTTAGCAGTCCTTGATCTCAGGTTTTCTTGTTTTTCTGCAGCTTGGGTCAGATGCTGAGAAATGGATTTATATGTGTGTTGCATTTGAGATTCTCTGTATTGAATGAATTGGTTATAGGACTGAAATGAAGGACCAGTTTGATCTGTCATCAAGTTATGTGGTAGTAGAATGTCAAATCCATACAAAGCAAACGCAGGTGTATCTCCTGTGCTTGTATGAGGTTGAGATCTGTATGCCATGAGTGCATATGGGAGACATTCGTCCCAATTTGTATGGTTTTTGTTGACTAAATGAGAAAGTGATTGAAGGAGTGTTCTGTTATATCTCTCAACAATGGCATCTGTTTGAGGATGATATGGAGTAGTGAAGTATTTCTTGATACCAAATGATTTGTATATCTCTTGGATTGCTTTAGAAGTGAAATTTGAACCTAAGTCTGTAATGAGTGTTTTCATTACACCAAATCTGGATATATATTGTTCTAGTATGGAAATTATGGTTGATGTTTGGATGTTAGGAACTGGGAAAGCTTCACACCAACGTGTGAAGTAGTCAGTTAAAATCACAATGTAAGAGTTTCCATTTATTGTATTTGGCAACTTTCCCAAACAATCCATGCCAACTGTCTGAAATGGTCTCTCAGGTATTGGAATTCTTTGCAGTTGTGCTAATGGAGATTTCATGTGACCTCTCTTGGCTATACATTGATGACAAGTGGAAATCATTTTATTGATGCCCGCTTTCAAATTTGGGACAAAAAAGTCTTTTACAATGTTTGCCATAGTCTTGGATAGTCCGCAATGGGCTGAGTAAGCAGACGTGTGAAAAAATTGGAATAATTTTGGTATAAATATGCTCGGTACGACCAATCTGTTTTGGAGAGATGTTCTAGAATTTTGGATACTTATTTTATTTTGAGCATATAAGATATTATTATGTATGTAGAAAAACACTTTTTTGTAGGTTGTAGGTTGAGCATTATTTTCGATTAATTTCTTAATTTCAATACAATGTGGATCAATTTTTTGTTGTTCAATTATTTCTTGTATCCAGTCTGCTGGTACCACATAAATTTTTGAATTGTTGTTATTAGGAGTATTCATTTCATTGATACTAATGTCAATTGAGTTTATGGGATGATCCATTACTTCTTGCTTTGATATTTTTGTTTCTTGTTTTGACATTTCAATGACTTGTTCTTCCATAATATTTTGTAAATCATCGGCCATAGCGTTTAATTTGATGACATGGTTTCTTCTGAAATTTTTCATATCTTGATTTCCTTGCAAATCGAGAGCATCCAAATTACAAAGTAGTTGAGTTATTTCCTCTAATATATATGCTGTCAAAGCAAAATTTCGTGTTTCGTACATACTCTCAATTTTTTGATATAATGTGTCAATTTCCAGTTCAGCATCTTTGATGCGGTTCAAATTTTTTAATTGATTTTCCAGTGATAATTGTGTTTCACAAGCATCTTCATATAAATCTTCTGATTCAATGGATTCCTCTGGTTCGTTATTTTTTTCTTTCTCATTTTTATCATTACTTGTACATGTTTGTGGGATTTGTTGTTCTTTGCTAATTTCTGAATTACAATTCCTTTGTATTTCTTGAGTAGGCAATTTGAAATTTGTACTGGCTTTTAATGTGTTAGATTTACAAGTGTTTATGTTCGACTCGGGTGGTTTCTGGTTGTTTCTAGCATTAAACAGTTCTTCGAATTTTGCTCTTTCTTTTTGGTATTGCATTTCACCCGGTACTTTGAAATTCGAATATTGATGATTATCATTTAATTCGTTTGTAGGGTAGTTGTACATTTCTTGTTGGTAGTGAGGGTAGGGCTGTTCTGCCTCATATTTTGGATATTGGCTATTGTAAAAGGACTTATCTTGATTATATTGTTTCTTATTTCTCTTGTTTTGATTGGATTTTTGTTTGTTTTTTCTTTTACTGTTCCTAAATGGTTGCTCATACTCTTGGTGAAAATTGGCAAGCTCATTTTCTAAAAATTGGATATCTTGACAAGCTGCTCCTAAGTTCTTTGAAAGTTCTTCATTATCATTTTCCAATTCTTTACAATAGTTTTTCAAATCACTCAACTCTTCCTCATATGATTCAGCTTGTTTGAGCCATTGTTTGTTTCCTACGTCAATTCTTTTTCCATTTTCTATGTGTAAATCTCTTAAACTTTGAATTTTTCTTTCTCTTTGTTCAACAATTTGCTGTAATTCATGAATCTTGTCTACGCATTGGTGTTTTTCACATTGGGTATTATTTAGGTCTCTCTGGACGGTTGATGATAAATTAGACGCAATGTTCTCTCTCTGTTGAGACTCTGAGTTTTGACATAAAATTTCATTTATATTTTCTGATGTGGGATTATCTTCCGAAATCTGTCGACTCAAATAGTCTGCTACTGAATTTAATTTTCCTTTGATGTGAATTATTTTAAAGTCATATTGCTGTAAGTTAGTTACTATTCGTGCAATTCTATTGGTAGGATCTTTTACCTTGATTGCATGTGATAATGCAGATTGGTCTGACACGACCTGAAATGTTCTGCCAGCTAGATAGTGTCGAAAATAGGAAACGGCCCATGATATGGCCAAAAGTTCTCTTTCGAAGATAGAATACTTCTGTTCAGCAGCTTTCAAAACTCTACTTGCAAATTGTATAGGTTTAGGGAAATTATTTTCATCCAATTGTGATAAAACTGCTCCAAGAGCGTATCCAGATGCATCGCAAAAAACTGTAAATGGTCGGTCAAAATCAGGGAGTTGTAAACAATTTTTGGATAAAAGTTCTAATTTGAGTTTATCAAAAACAGCTTGTTCTTTATTCGTCCATACAAAAGTGTTGATATCCTTGGTTAGTGCAATTAATGGTTGTGCAGTTTTTGAAAAATCCGGGATAAATCTGCGATAAAATCCAACACATCCCAAAAAACTTCTTACATCCTTCTTAGATTGAGGAATTTTAAATTTATTTATTACTTCTAGGTTTTGTGTCATGGGTTGTACTGTACCTCTTGAAATTTTATGACCAAGGAATGCGATTGTAGTCTGTAAAAATTGGCATTTCTGAGGTTTTAACCTCAAATTGTGTTTGTCTAAACAAATAAATAATTTTTCAAGTTTCTGTAGGTTAGAATTTATGTCCAAGGATGGGACAAGTATATCATCAACATAACATAGAATATGTTCTTGCTCTAAAGGAGCTAAAACGATTGATAATAGCCTAATGAAAGCTTGGCAACTTGTATTTAAGCCAAATGGTAAACGTAAAAATTCATAATGCTTATTTTCTGTAGTGAAAGCCAACCGGTGGGTGTCATTCGGATGTATTTTTATTTGATGGAATCCTGACGATAAATCCAGAGAAGTGAAGTAGTTCGCCTTTCCCAATGTTTCAATAGCTTCTGTCATGTTTGGAAGAGGGAAAACCGTTTGGACTGCTTTAGAGTTGAGTTTTCTGAAATCGACGCAGAATCGATAAGACCCATCAGCTTTCTTAACCAATAAAACTGGTGAACTATACGGTGAGGTGGACTCTTTAACTATGTTCGCCTTGATCATTTCCTCGATTTGTTCATCTCTCTTTTGTCTTAAATGTATAGGTGTTCTGTATGGTTTGCATTTAACAGGGTTGTTATCTGTCAATGGTACTCTGTGTAGGATTGTATCTGAGCCAGGTAAGTCAGATAAACAAAATGCGAAAATGTGTTTGTATTTCCATAAGAGTTCTTTCAGTCTCTTCAAATGTACTCTCGGTACCTTCTCTAAACTGAAATATGCGAAAAAGGTATCTTGACTCATTTGCATACTTTCTTCTTCCTTGTCCATTGCTGTTATAGGCATGTCAATTTGCTCTTGCGGTATTGACTCAATATAGCCTAATTTCTGACCTTTGTTAATAATAACAGATTCTTCTGATAAATTCATTACCTGTACTGGGATACCAGACACATACAATGGATTGTATTTGTAAATTGACTTAGCAGCGACTAAAGGTTTATCACTATCAAATGTAAAAGAATGTTCGAAAATAACTAAACTAGCTGCTTTTAATTCTTCTTTAGGATTGCCAAAAATAAACTTCTGCGATAACGGTGGTATCCTCATTTTTTGAGTAGCAAATATAGGTGTAGGTTCAATATACATTAGACTATTTGGACTTATATCTTGTTCAACTTCTTGGTTGTGTTGTTCTATTATTCTTTTACTACAATTAATGACTATGTTCCTACTGGATAAAAAATCCATTCCCAAAATGCCTTTATAACACTGTGATATGGGTTGTTTTGTTAAATGAAAAGTTATTTTATGTTCAGTTCCATTTATTATGGTTGGAAGTACAACCTTTTCTGTTAGATGCATAGTGTCTCCTGTTACTAAAGATACTGTAAATTGAGCTGGGCTAATTTGTACTGTAAATGGTATCATTTGTAAAACATCTTTATGTATTAAACTAAGACACGCTCCTGTGTCGATGAGGAATGGAACACTTGTTCCAAAAATAGTAGCTTCAATTACGGGTGTTTTGCTTGGAATAATTTGTTCTTTTTGGGCAACACTAGTAGAACTTATATTGTTATCGACTGGGTCCAGTGCCACAATTCTTTCTTCAGGTACCTGTGTTATGGTGGCAGTCTGTACTCTTTTACCATCCCCATATTGATTTTTCTGATTGCCATGTGTTTTGTAATTTGCCTTTGAATTTTCGATTGCCAATTGTTTAGGATACTGGATGTATTTTTGTTTTGGCTTATCCGTTATTCTTTTTGCTTGATTGTACTGTTTGGATCCTCTATTTTGGTAATTGTTATATCTCGGTTTCTGTTTTGGGTGTCTCATTTGCTGATCACCTCTAACATTTTGTCTAAAAAAACAGTTCCGAGTAGTGTGTCCTCTTTTGCCGCATGTGTAACATGTGGGAATATTTTCATACTCATCAAATTCTTTATTTTTCATTTTCAAAGTTCTTAATTCTTTTTCCAAAAAGTCTATCTTCCCTTGCATTTGTTGCATTTCTCCCGATTGTATTGAACTTGCAATTGCTGGTGTTTCGCACGGTTTTGGATTTATTGCCAGCCAAGCATTGTGTTCAAGAATGGCGGTCTTCTTTGCCTGTTCATAGGTTTTTGGGTCGTTAGCAAGTACTGCTCTCTTGATATGTGTGGGAAGCTTATCAATCGTAATAGACAACAGAATTGTGTCGCGGATGTTTTCAATCTCCTTGGTAGGGAAACATTCACCAAATGTTATCTCCATGTTGTCAAAAAAGGTTAATATGTCATGTGTTTTGTAACTTATGTTATTTAATTTCTGCCAATGGTTGGCGATTGACACACCAGTGCTAAATCTCAAGGATAGATTTTTAACAATTTGTTCAAAGTTTTCGCCGGTATTCAGCCTAAGGGCGATCGCTGCCTGTGAAATTAGTTTGGTGTTTAGTGCAAAAATTTTTTCTTCCTCCTTCCACTGGAAGAAATTGGCAGTGTTATTAAGTTTAGTGATGAATTCAGGAAAGGATTCCCCTTCTGCTCCACCAAATGTGGGAATCAAATTTAAAGCGTAAGTTAAGTTTGATGACATACTTTCTAAATGTATACAATATCACAATCAAACATAAATACAAGATAAATGTTTCAATAATTAATAATTAAAGATAAATTATTTAAATATAGCAAGTATCATTTAAAATCTCAAATTTCACATTTAATCACTATATCATTAATTTTTCTCTCCTTTTTTTTTTTTTTTATAGACTTACCTTTCTACAGGTATTTACCACATCCTTTCGTCGGATTGCTCAAGAAATATAATCACTCTTTTCTTTTTACCACCTTAAAAAACATTTCATTCATTTTTTTTTTTCTTTTAAATCACAATTTTGTTACACTTCTGAAAAAAAAAATTATTCTGCTTTTCGAAGACTCGGGAATCGACCTCCCGATGTCAACGTATACTTAACATAAGTGATGTTGCTTTTCATATTCTGCCCCAGGAATGGCAAATATAACCTTTATTGCAGGCTTGGATGTCGACGGCACCATTTGTAATGCTCCGGCCGTAGAGGCACTACTGTTGCGGTTCCCGCAAGTCGAGGGAATCACAGCTGACGATGATCGAAATCCGTATGGTCGCTGGGTGGTAGTGAAACATGGTCGATCTTCTGTTGCGTTGTGTAATATGTTCTTGAATCGTAAACTGAAAAGAGAATTCGGTCGCTTCGGGATGGATGATCATTCTGGAGGTAGAAGTAGACGATGAGAAAGCTCATTTGATGAATACCTTGGATTGCATGGATGTGAAAGCTCACGAGGATGGCAACCGGGAAAAACGGAAGTAGCGGAGTACTGCCTTGGCGAATTTGGAGAATGAGAAGACACCAACCTCAGTTTTCAGCTTAAATATATATTTATTTGTCTCCAGCATAATTTGTTTCGAAGTCAGGATTACATTCGTTGATTACATGAGGTCAGAATATAGATCAAACGATCTGACTATTAAATCGAAACTCATTGACAAAATCTTCAATGATCAAATTACAATAAAACATTCCGAATTCATCATCTCACCACTGAAGTGACTCTGCTCGCTAAAATCTTTAATTACATATTTTAGAATATCTCCGAATCTGACTAATAGAATTTTCATTCGTTGCCCCGACAAGCAAAGCGCGACCTACCCCGTCCGCGTCGCATCGCCAATTAATTTATTTACCGAAAAAAGACTTAAGCTTCATTTGTATAATTGCGCACATTCATGACGAGATGAAAAATAACACCGGTATATTTCTATATAAAAATATTTCGCGGGAAGAGCGAAAGTACGTCATATGTATTAATGCGCGAGGGGTTATCGTTACAGACTGAACGGCTCCAGAACGGAGGAGTGAAATATTTGGCTTTTTATCAAAATGTATTAATTTATTCTTAAGAACAAAGTTCGAAATCGAAAGTAGAATTTAGAATTATCGAAACGATGGAACAAACTAGATTTTTGAAACAGCGTTTCCGAAACATGAATTTTGAAGAATTTAATTTAATAAAAGAGGGGGGGAGTATTTCACTACAGTGTTGCACAGACCTGCGATTTAAGATGATCCCACAGGAAAAAGTCCAGTGGGTTAAGGTCTGGTGAAGGTCATGTTACGGAACCTGTTCCTATCCATCTCTGGAGAAGGACATAGGCTAGCTAGGGAAAGACATCATTTTGTTATGGAACTACAACATTTTCGGTACTAAATATGACTCGCTATATAACTTTCTATTTAACTTTTCCCCCTATCTAAAAAAGGAGGCCAAGATGGGTCTTACCCCCCCCCCCCCCCCCCCAAAATGGGGACCACGGGTTCAGACTGGTCTCATTATTTAAACCATAGGCACGTTTCCTATACAACGGCACAAGGATTACATAGCTAACTGCCATAGTTTTAGAGATATTAACCTGAGGAAAAACTTTACTTGCAACCTTGTATATAGGCGTTTCAGAAGTGGTTTTGGAGTTCATTTAGAAATACCTTCATAGAATGCCTTATATAAATTTTCGTTTCTTTCACAGAAGCAAGATGTTTATGAAAGAAAATGTTTCTGTTGTACATTTTGTTTAACGACGAAAATTAATGAGATTTTCCGGTGGTAATGCTCCCGAAAATGCAGACAAACACTGTCTTTTGCCACAGCTACTTTATATTTTGCTAAATGTATGGTCTTCAGCAGAAAGCCGTGGAAAAAATCTTCAGAAAAATCAAAAAAATTATTGAGTTTCTCAACAGAATTTAAAGTATTTATTCCTCATGCTTCCTTTTCCCTTCGTCTTCTTCTCCGACCCAGACCGTCCGACCTACCCGAAGGTGTAAGGTATCTGTTTGGATGGCCGGGAAGTGCAACTCAATTTAGACCTGAACCCAGTGGGGGAGGCATCCACAGGGACCGTACCCTCCTTCCCTTACCACAAATCTCTCGGAAGGACTTACGCACCCACCTGTTTAACGTTCCCGTACTCCGCTTGAACAGGGCAACAGTTTGGGAAGAGGCGGGAATTGAACTCGGGTCGTCTGAGTGCAATCCTCGCTCGCTAACCACTGGTCTGCCGCACCCTGCCTTTAATTTTGTATTTATTGATGCCATCATAATGTAATTGTATCATAATATCATTGTGTTCATGTGTGTGATAATAACATTGTGTTTATGATGTTATAAAATTATTATGTTCATGAGACTGTAATTTAGAAATACAAGTAAATATTTGTTATTTTTTAATATTCTTTCCTTTTTCTGTTAATATACATTTTATCTTCAGAAAAAAAATATAAAAATAAAATATTAAATATTTTGGCATATCCCCACCTATCATCTTTCGTGCCCCCTGGACTACACGTGACGTACCACACGTTGGAGACCACTGAACTACATTTTCGGGTAAGCCAGATAATGTGGATTAAAAAAGAAGAAAGCGCAAATTTAATCAGAGATTTGCGTCTTTAATCTTGTGCTACGCCAAGTATTTGTGCTAGTTTGGTACAAAGGAAAAGAATGTTTGAGTGATATACGTGAGCAAAGAACAGCCACATTAATCCTGCAATAATTTGACTTCCATACCTCTAGAACTCCAATATAATTCATTGATGATTTCGAAAGTAAGCACTTCGCCTTTACTACACATTTATCTCTCGGTATTCCAATATACCTGCGCAGTCAAAGAGATGAATTCCGAATGATTTTCATAACTTTCTCGTGAAGTTAGTCCTACATCAAATGTGTTCCTCAAATCGAAGTTAGAATGCGGAAAGGAGGATGTGTGTAGTAAAAGAACTTTGAATGAACGCCAGAAATTAGTTTCGAATCAAAATTGCATATTATGTATCATTTTATTGCATATTATGTATTTTTTCTTAATAAAGTAACTGAAATGTGACTCAACTCGACTTCATATCAGAATCCATTAAGCAGCTTGATTTTTTTTATTTTCAAATTTTGCAAGAAAATTTTGAAAAATCTGTATTCTGTATTATTGGACCAAATTATCACCATTATGCCATATTACCTTTCATTTTAAAGGGCTTGAAAGTACCAAGTTTGAAAATGTACCCTCCCGGGGAATAAATGCTCTCCCCCCCCGGAGGTAGTTAATGGTCTCACGAGCACAAAGTTTGTATCGTTGCCACTTTTTGATTCAATGATTGAAATTCGATAAGAAAAATACACTTTGAAGAAAAGATAGATAAGTAAAACATGAGCAACGTGTATAAGCACAAAAAAAAATTATTTATGCTTATAAACGTTGCTCAAGTTTTTCTTAATGATTGAACCTATTAAATTTCGTGATCATAGAGCCATGAACTACCTTTCATGCATAAATATATCAAATTCTGTCATAGGCTGCTATGTTAAGTAAATATAAAATTTCGATGTTTTGCTCGATTGCTCGAATTTCAAAAAGTACTATCTAGTTATTGATTTCTCGATGACAAAATCTGATAAAAACTTTCTAGAAAATTCTTTAATATTTGTAGCAGTTGTCATGACAAAAGACATTGACTATAGACAGACACCGCTCTGAAAAAATCAAAACGTGTGCAGATGGTCTTAATATATATATATATTGGCATCAAAATCTCGAAATTGAAAAATTTCGCGAAAACAATATTTTCTCTATATACACTGGTTTCCAAAAGCTAAACATGGGCTGTAAAATCAACAGAAATGGAAAAGTAAAACTTTGATCACCTCAAAATTGTACATGAAGCTACCAAATGTGTTTATGCATTAAAAAAACAAAGATTATGTACATAGATGAAAAAATATTTACTTTTCGCAAGTTATATGATGACGTCACATTTGGGTCATTAAATAAATGATGTTTAAAGACAAACAAACCAAACAAGACTTATATTAATATGGTAGGTGACCACCCAGGACCTTCACACAAACTTTACAACGATTTTCAACGAGGTGATCAACTATCGCAGATGAAAACAATGGTCATTCCTCATATAGGGCAGTTTCCAATTCTCTGAAACTGGCTGGAGGAGGTAAACTAGCAGAGACAGCACGCCCGAGGGCATCCCAAAGGTTTTCAATGGAATTAAATTTGGGGAATACGCCAGCCACTCCATACGAGAAATGCCCTCACTTTCCAAGTATTCGTCAACGAATTTTGCTCAATGGGACATTATCGTCCATAAAGAGAGAATCAGAACCAGCTTCTGTAGAGCAGAGTCTCTAGGACTTCATCCCGATACCGCACAGCCGTCACAGAACCACCTTTAAAATTGTGCAGCTCTGTGCGATATCCCATTGAAATTCCAGCCCACACCATGACGCTGCCATCTCTGAATGCGTGATATTCGATGATGTTCTTGGCCTGATTGCGTGTGCCCCGTTCGCTCCAGATCCTTGCATGCGTATCACCTGATTCCAAGGTAAATCACGAGTCGTCCGTGAACAGGAGGTTGCACCAATCTGAGACAGTTCAATTGATATGTTGATGACACCATCAAAGTCAAACTAATGTGAGCAACACCTGAGTTTCCCTATATATTAATTTTTGTCTCTTTCTCTTTGGCTATTTATAATTATTGTATTACTATATACAGGGTGTCCCAAAAGGATTGAAACGCGTTTTAATTCTTTGCCTGTTGGAGATAAGTGGGCAATGTAAATTGCAAAAATGTTGAAAGTCAGGTAGGAAATAAGACTACGTTAATGAAATAATCCTCCCATTGATTTTGAAAAATTTACACTTTTTAAATTTTTATACGATCCCCTTAGAGAAATTTGGTCAATCAGAAAAGTTTTATTCTTAATGCAACAAGATCATTAAAAAACCCACATATCTGTATCTTTAATGCAACAAGATTATTAAAAAAGCCGCAAATCTGTAACTTTAAAATTGAGCGAGTTATATTTAATTGAAAATTGAGAATGGGGACCATATATCAAATTGGACATGCAAATTTGTGACATATCACAAAAAAGAGAAAACTTGATAATATTATACAGGAGACAGTTTTGCGAATTCTCCTTAAGCTCAAGATGCAATCATGAATTCTTAAGTACTTTTGAATAACAAAATACTTTTCAAATAATTAAGTACTTTTAATTACTATTTTTTAATCTAAACAATTTCCATCGTCAATTAGTTGATGATCCCAATTTTCACTGATGAAACAGCATTTCACATGGTACAGAAAAGTGGCATAAGTCAGATTTTTTCCTTTCTCATAATTCAGTTGATTTTAAAGATACAAATATGTGGTTTATTAACACTTTACAACAAAGTTGAAAAGTGTTTATGACTTCATTCTGTCTGTCTGTCTGTCTGTCCGTTAGCATAACTGCCGTAAAAATAACTTAATCAAAATGAAATTTTAGTATGTTGTTCAGCAATCTGTAGGACCTATGGGAATATAAATGAATAATATCACCCAATTAGTTTTGAATTGAACCCTGGTTGAAAAAATGAAATTCATTGAGCCCTGTGGGTCCTAATTTTTCAAACATTTTTTAAGCGGATTTAAAATTCACAAATTGTTTCGAAAATTTTAGGTAATATTCAAATTGTTCCATAAAATATATAAAAAAAAATTCAGCGAAATATATTCAGTAGTTTTTAAAATAAAAATTAAAATAATAATAATACTTCTTATATGAAGCGATCACGTGACCATGGTATGAAAAGATCACGTGACTCACTTCAAAATGATATATAGCATCCATCTTGTCTCAAAATCGGGATTTTTAAAGTTCTTTTTAATTCATATTGAATGTTGTATCCGTCCTAAAACCACTTTATTATTGCTTAAATTCTGTGCATCCACATACTGAAACAACGCAATTACAATATATTTGAGTTTAAATGCTCATCCAAATTTGATTATTTCTACAACGAAGCCTATTTTTCCCCCATGTAACATGTAAACAGCAAAATATGTAGAATGAGTTGTATTAGAATTGCTGTATTTCTTTAACACAAAATCATTTAGTTCATGGAGTCTGCATAGCTGATATGAATGAAATATTCACTGATTTTACAAAGAGAAGGACGAATTTTTTCGATGAAGTTTTACGCATAGAGTTTAATTACTTGTAGCTCCATGGTCTTAATTTTTAAATAAAATAAATTATTATAGTATTGTGATGAATGACATGAATGGGAAATTATTAATGAATGAAATGTTGCTTTTATAGAGAGAGCCAGACGTGTTATTTTTTCTATGACGTCATTTGCAAGAATTTCAGTTGTTTTCGATGAAGTTTTCAAATATAATAAATTATCGAAGTATTATGATAATTCTAAAATTATTACCGAGGAATGTATAACATTTTAGAGATGTTTAAACCAGGCAATTTATATTTCAATGCCGTCATTTGTATGAAGTTCATATTTTTCCATGAAGGTTTAAATTTTCAAATATAATAAATTAATGTAGTATTGTGATAAGTTTTAAAATATTACCTAGGAATGCATTGCATTTTAGACATGTTTAAATAAAATTGCATTGAAGTTGGAAAGTGCTTCATAATCAATGCTTTAAGCATGATTGATCTTTCTTGTTTAATAGCCTTGTTGTATAAAAAATAAAAATTTTCTGATAGACCAAATTTGTCTAAGGGGACCCTATAAAAATTTTAAGAAGTTTAACTTTTTGAAAATTAATGGGAGGACTATTTCATTAACGTAGTCTTATTTCCTACTTTACTTTCAACATTTTTGCAATTTACATTGCCCACTTATCTCCAACAGGTAAAGAGCTAAAGCCAGCTTCAATTTTTTTGGGACGTCCTGTATTCTCTATTTTATACAAAATAGGAGTTGACATGAAATAAAGTCAAATTTCCAGTTCTCAATTATTTAATTTTACACTTAGTAACCTGTTGCTTTCATTGACGTCAAATCGCTAAAATTCGCATAAACTGGGAACTTAGAAAAGTAAAAAAAAATTTATCTTAGCATATCGGAATTGATTAGATGAGATTTCTCATGAAAAATTTACAGGCCACATTTATCTGCTAAATATAGCACATTTTATCTTTTTTCTTCCTTTTTGGGGGGCATTGATGTAAAATATGATGTAAACATAATGCCAATTTTTGATCAGTTAGTGATTTATTGTTGACAAATACACGTAAAATACATTTCAACTGCACGGATAGGTACACCACACTATATATTTGAAAATAATTTAGTCATATTCTAACATACACAAAATGTGCTAATCTTACCAAAACTAGATTTCGAATACTTTATTTTGTTGTAATACTTTTCTATACTTATCATATTATGCGTTGTATAAGGAATGTTAAAAATGCGTTAAATATTGAAATAAATAATACACAGGAGGAATTCTGAGGACCAAACGTCATGTTAGGAAAGAATAACAGCTATTTCAAAAACTCATACCAACTATGGACAGGATAAGGCAAATAGGCCCATTGATAATTACGGATCTCCAGCATTTGCCTATTATAAAAACCGTCCTATTAAGAAAACGATATTTTTGTAAATTAGTTGAACATTTATCGTTCTCGGATTTCTTTCTCCCATGCAACGGATTATCTATTGTTAGATGTAGCTGCGAAGAAAGTATCTGCTACGAAAATCACCCCAAAAACGCAGTATTAAAAAAAATTAGCCACTATCTGTTGACACTTCAAATAGTAAATATTAAAACATGCTTTAAATATATAGATCAGAAAAGAAATTAATGAAAAAGCTGAAGTTTAAATACATTTTACGAATATTTTAAAAGTATGAATTGCATTTTAACCAACCTTACTCTGTGAATTTTTATGTTGCATCGTAATACATTTTCTTACATCCAGCCAACGTTGTCTGTAGAGGATAAGATGCGAAATTTCAAGTTACTTGTTTTACCTTTGCGTATATATGTGAGGCAGCTTTACTACATTTCATAAGTACTTCAAGTACCCTAAGCAATGATTAGGCAAATTCAATTTTTATATAAAATATTCTTTTGAAATATTAGCGGAATATATGACAGTTATGGAAGTATTCTTGACTTTTAATATTTGTCAATCTTTCCGTGACGATCGTTTGAGGGTATAAATGAAATAAAATATAATTTACACATGAAAAAGCCGAATTAGTGTCAAAATAAAATCCAAACCGAAAAGTTATTGACATTTTCTCCTTTTTACTTGACCATCAGAAGTATTGATTTGGATTGAAACAACCTACTTCAAAATATACACTTTTCTTTTAGATTTATTGCAAATAAAAGCTGTTATAATGGTCTAAGAAAACTCAGCCCCGAATGTTAAAAATGGGAGGAGGCAAAATGTGGACGTGGCCATATACAAAATGATACAAGTATATATATATATATATATATATATATATATATATATATATATATATATATATATGTATATATATATATATATATATATATATATATATATATATATATATATATATATATATATATATATATATATATATGTATATATATATATATATATATATATATATATATATATATATATATATATATATATATATATATTTAAATGCATCCAACTTATCGACTTCACTATTCATCACTGGAAAATAAAAATCCCTCAAAATTCTTAACTTGACGTAACTTGATTTATAAAATTATATATTATTTCGATTTGACAATGATTCAAATAAGTGAATCTGAACCATTTACGGAATATAAGAGTATGAGAAAATGAAGTGGTGCCTCACACTTTGAATATTTATGAACTGCAAGAACTGTAACCAATGTTTCTTTCAGGCACACATTTGAAGAGACGAAGACCCCCCCACCCCCCGAAGACGCTTTATATTAACTTAGTTTCTATTTATGTGACAGAATTTAGATATATTTATACAAGAAAAATAGAAAATCTGCCCCCCCCCCCCCGTCAAAAAGTCCTGAAAGACTGCTTGACTATAACTGTCTCTTATTCGTATTCCAACTATTCAATTCTTTCAGTATTGAAAGAAATGTAGCAGGTATTGTGTTACATAAAATTTCTCATCTCCCAAATAAGCCACAAAGGCTTAACTGAATTTCCCTATAAAGGGCAAAGCTCGGAATGGCTCATAACCATTTTTCTAAATGTCTACGCTATAAAATTTTATTACTTTTGTTCTCTCTACCAAATCTTTTCATGTACTCTTTTACATTAAATTATTATGGAAGTCTTAAGTTAAAATAAGAAAAAAATCATCCATGCATTGTAGAAGTGATTATTGTTGCTACTTCCCCTTCATGAAACAACATGATTTCGAATTCGAGTATGAGTAATTTGTGCACGTTATTATCGTTTGTCGAATGGCAACAAGCATATGCACATATTTGACGATTTCGATTTGCTTACGTTACAAGCTTTTAATAAAGTAATAAATGAAATTACTTTTAAAGTCCTTTTTGCAATAATAACACTTTATAAACAATATTTTTGCCTTTACCTGATTAGTTAAAACTTAAACCAGAGCAAAAGTTAAATATTTGTTCGCCGAATATTCACTGTACGCATACAGTTAGTCCTAACCGGCACTTAGCGCTTCTCTGGTCACTTGAGAAAGAGAATATCAAAACCGATTTAATGTGATAATTTTGAGTCGTTTTACTAAGGTAAATAATACTACATGAAAATTTATTCTAAAAATATTCTTTTTGGAGCTATCTTTAAGATAAAAGTATTCAAACTTAGAGACATTTTGCACTTATTAATTGCCAGTAAAGAAATAATGTTCCTTGATTTTTCACTGGTACTCACTAGTAAAGGATATAAAAATGAATTTTAGTCTGTAGAAAAAGTCATGTGCTGCCCACATCAGATTTATTTTATTCGAGCTTGTTTATCTTGATATCAAACCATTACCCAACGTTTCTAAAATGTTAAATAAATGTTCCATAATAAATGTTCCACTGAAGATTCTCCGTAAGAATACATGCATAACCGACGTTTAGCGCTTCCGCCATTATTCCCCGGTTAATTGAGGAAGAGAACATCAAAACTTATTTATTGAAATAACTGTGCATTTTACTAACGTACATAATGCAAAAACAATTTATTTATTAAAAATATTCTTTTTGAAGATAATTTTGACGTAAAGAAAATCAAAATCAAACTTAAAATCTAACTGTTTAAACTTTTAATCAAACTTTTAATTCTTATGGCTGTAGGAAATAAGTATGCAAAAGATAATAAAAATCTGATGTGAGTAGCACATGACTTTCCCTACAGACTTATATTCATTTTTCTTTCTTTCTTTTATAATTCATTAAATTGAGTTTAACTGCACAAAATGAGCCTTGCTTCACAACTTACTAAATTAAATTCTGGTAATAGAAAACACGGTTTTTTATAACAATTTTATAAGGTGTCTAAAATATTCAATGAGGTCATACAAAATATCTGGTAATGGAAGTCATAATAATAGCACTGAGCAAAGTTAAGAGTCAAGATGCATATAATGAGTTAATAAGAAACTTGAGTAAAAATTAAAACTGTTCAAGATAAAGTAACAATACTAAGCTTATCACCATCAAACTGGATTCAGAAAAGAATTGTAATAGAATTTGAAGTAAGCGCATATTTAGTAAAAACAACTAGTGAAGAAGTATGGAATTTTGCCAAAAATTGATGAATGAAAACGTACAAATTCAGCAGTTTTATGAAAACGATGAAAATGGCCCAGAGATGTTCTGATAAAAAGATTGGGTGTCAAGGATGATGCAGGTACCAAAACTGACAAACAAACAAAAGAAAAACTAATTTTGTGCAGCATTAAATACTTATAGACTAAATTCAAAACATCGAATCCAGATGTGAAAGTAGGGATTTAGAAATTTACCCAATTGAAACGGATTATTCCCCAAGTGTATCACTAAGTGTTACAGACAAACGGACAGAACAGCATTTCTTATATACTAAAAGTTTGCCTGTTGTATGACGGAATTCAAAATTTGGAAAACATCACCTCCCATTACCGTCATTTTTATCAATTTGGCGAAATTTTTTATGGCAACATTTTAAAATTCGCCAGCTTGGCGACTTCCGTCAAATTTTTCTCTAACGACGAAGAAATTGGTTATTCTGATAGTAGATTCGTATATTCTCTCCAAGATATAAAATTTTCATCAATTAGTCGTCATTTTCATTGATTTATCGTCATTTTTATCAATTTGATAACAATTTCATTAATTTGGCTTCATTTTCGTCAATTTCGAAACATTTAAAAAATCGTAAAGTTGACTAAATTCAGTCAATTTTGTTACCAAAATGTCGCCAAGCGCTATGGACGGAATAGGTTATTCTGATATTCTTTCCAAGATGTTGAAATTTTTTCAAATAGTCGTTATTTTTGAGCGTCATTTTTATCAATTTCGCGATGTTCTCATCAATTTAGCATGATTTAAAAAGAGTCGCCGAGATGGTGATATTTCACTAAATAAGTCGCCAAAATTTCGGTAAGCGATACGGACGGATAAATGGGCTATTCTCATCGCAGATAAATGACTATTGACGAATTATTAGGCGCCAAGATACAAAAGTATTACTTAAAGAATCTTCTCTCTTGAATGGAACAAATTAGATCCACGAGAATGATGTTAATAAAGTTATTGCATAACATTGTACGTGAAAAGTGAACATATTTCACAATAGTTAATATTTTTATAATTTTATGTGATATTCTAATAAATATAAGTATATAGAAAATGTACAATATACGTATATTTAGAAAATATACAATATCTTGTGAACGGTTTATGCTAGCGTTCTAAAGTTTTCGTCAATCGTTTTCTAATGAAACATTGTATAAGAAATAATTATTTACTTAATTCGATTCAATGTTTTGATTTTTAACATTTTATTCGTAAATTTAGGGGGTCTTAAGAACATTCGGTTGCATTTAATAACAATAACCTTCCAGTATTCACCGATTGCAATTTTCATCACAAATTTCGTTCGAATCGCTCCATTCGTTCGTGAGATATCTCCTTCATAAACTCACGCATGCACACACACACATAGGCATCACCTCAAAAACATTCTAGTCGTGTTCAAGTAAAATTGAAACGTGATTTTTCGTTGAAAACTTGTATTTGAATTTTCGAACTCATCACAATACATTCCTTATACATTATGCTATGTATATAAGTAAAGTAATAAAACTACTGTAATGAGCTTAAAAATCACAGACTTTCGAATGTTGATGTTTTGAATATCCCTGGATGCTAATTAATAACTGTTTCAATGTCTGCTGCTACGATATCTTTCGCATAAAATGAGAAAATTAAATGAAATTTTGTGCGATATCAATAAGCATCAATGGTATTCTGTTTTCTGAGTGAATGGATTGTTCTTTCTTACGAAACTTTTTATACGAAAATCTGAAGAATGTTATAAAAACATAAGTATAATTTATTTTCAAAATTATTTATTCAAAGGCAAATGGCGTACGAAACTTTTTATACGAAAATCGGAAGAATGTTATAAAAACATAAGTATAATTTATTTTCAAAATTATTTATTCAAAGGCAAATGGCGTACGAAACTTTTTATACGAAAATCGGAAGAATGTTATAAAAACATAAGTATAATTTATTTTCAAAATTATTTATTCAAAGGCAAATGGCGTACGAAACTTTTTATACGAAAATCGGAAGAATGTTATAAAAACATAAGTATAATTTATTTTCAAAATTATTTATTCAAAGGCAAATGGCGTCATTTATAAGGCCTTAACATTCCCCTTTCTTGATATGCAATGCTCTACATAGTAAATACAACAAAGTGTTGCATTTTCGATGCCGAGTGTATAATAGGTGAACGCTATTGTAATAAAGAAATTACAACAGATTTTTACAACCATGTTTCATAAACTACAATAAGGATATTGCTATAGCATTGTACTACAAGATCTTGTTACATATTTTACAGTATCAAATACAATGAAGTTTTTATTTTAAAATGGCAATACTTTTTTGTAACTTAGTTTTGATTCAAATCAGTGATTTTTCTGAGTGTTATAAAGGGAAAATAGTAGAGATAAAGTTTTCAAAATAGTACATTTAAGAAATTCATCTTATCAGTAATCATTCATTAAAACTTGCCAAATGCTTGTTTAATCAATTTTTTTAGGAGGGATATCCTATGGTTTTGTCCTCCTTTCCGCCAACTGGAAATTCTATCTGAATACTGGTGTATAATTATTTAACATTTATAAATTTTAACTACATGGAGTTTTCTAGATAAGCACTTAAAATATATTAATTTATTTCAAAGCACTTCAAAATAGTTGTCTTGATTGTGCTATTGTAGTAAATGCATTACATCTTAAACTTTCAGAACCAAAAAGGAATATTTCCAAAACAAAATATTTTAGTAAAAGAATGTTTAATAATCTTAGAAATTCCAGATTATGGTAAACTGTAATCCAGTATTACAAAAGAAAACCTCCTGATCTTAAGAACAGGTGTATTGTTCCTCCCCCTTCTCTCATATGTACAATAGTTCGCAGGTTTGTACTCCTCGAAAAGGACAAATGCCTATTGTACAGGGCATTGTGGATATCCTCAATTGTATAAAGATTTGATTGGATTTGGACTCAACAGTCAGCACGTAGAAAATTCCGTCTTCAACCATTGCCACGGATAGATATGTATCTCAAAGGTAATACTTCAACATACATGTAAGCTCAAGTTCATGCTTGTCTCCTTGTGTATACTCCCAAAATTGGATACAGAAAGATCTGAGTACCGTGAAAGAAATCAGTTTTAAAAGGTGAGCAATGTAATTGTTTTTCATTTCACTAAAGTTTTTAATGAAATATGTGTATAAATGATAACATGTGATTTAATGATGGTTGATATTTTTGCTTCGCTTAATATACGGAAAATGAAAGTTTTGAGATTGAGTGAAATTTAATTGAGTGTAAATATATTATTACAGACTAAGGGCCGGATTTTTCCCAAAGTTTTTAATTGCATCGTCCCAGAAAATCTGGGATTTTCAAATTTGTCGTCTGTCTCTAAATTTTGTTATCATATTTATTTTATTTTTTTCCATAGCACCATTCAAAAGTATTTAATTACTAATCCAGCGAAAAAGGCGGGAAATCGGTCAGAAATGTCCTGGATTTAGAAACAAAATGGCGATTCCCATTGCATCACGAGAGAAATAACTAATACTGCTTTTTGTTTCTGTATTTTCAATTCATTTGCAGCGACTAAGATATTTGTAATTATTTCATGTTACGTACTAAACAACTTTCTTCGAACTATTATTGACTAAAATTTTGATAATTATTATGTGTTATATACAAAAAACTATTTTTAAAATGTATCATTAAGGAATTGAAGGGCTATTTTGTAAGAGTATAGCAAAAAGTTGCATTTGTATACGATCCTTGGTATATTTCGTTTGATTGTGAAAATATTTTCCACTTATTCAATTTATTTGCATCAACTTGATACATCAACAATTTTGATAATTATTGCGAGTTGTATATTAAAACGCTATTTTTCGAAAGGATAATTACTAATAAGAAGGGCTATTTCGCAAGGGTATCGCGAAAAATTGCATTTGAACACTATCCTCGATATATTTCGTTTAATTGTGAAAATATTTTCCGTTCATGTAATCTATTTGAATCGACTAAAATTTGGATAATTAATACGCATTTCATGCGGAAAAATAATTTTTCAAATATTCCATTAATGAAAGACTATTTTCTGAAAAACAGTATTAAAAAAATGGTTTGAATACTTAGGAATGCAACCAATTCAAAAGGGAAATTTAGAACTTGGGTTTGATCCATACTTCTATTGCAAGTTTGTAGTCGCTTAAGATACTAATTTGTTGATTTAGTTGGTCTATTTAATTCTTTTACAGGTTTTCCTTAATCTGAACTGCAAAGTATAGGACTAAACTTAAATATGAAACATAAATTTGCAATATGGTTTTTAGGAAATATAATTGTTTAACCACTTTATAAATATACCTAAAATTTACTATAGATATCTTATAACAACATAACTCTGAAGAATGCGGTTTTCAGTTAGGTCACAAAAATGCCAGGAAAAGTTTCGAATTTACACATTAATATCCCATAGACATCGCCCCGTCCCCCATTAATTAAAGGCTAGTATAATTGTTTTGTGAACACCAGCAAATTCATATTTTTTTCTTCCACATATCTTCAAAAATAGTAAATAAAAGTGACGATATGAATACTGGATTTGTGTTTAATGTACAGCTGCGGAAAAGAGAAAGAAAAAAAGCCTTATGCCTTGCTATTTGAACATCGTTCATTGTAAAGCAAATTTAAAATTCCCATTCGATTAGGAAGTAAAACCGTCTTTTATAAATACATGTGCTTAGAATATGCATAGAGGACCGTCTTCATATCTAAATACGCATAAACTTCGAAATTTTCAATGGCAATTCCTGATTTTGACATCATAAACAAATTTTTGACCCCCAAATATGCGCAAATATAAATTCCTGTCTTTAGAACCAGCGAGATATTCAATATTCCGAAATCTGCAATTTTCAAAGGTCGGTTCCATATTGTAAACCACAATTTGAAGTGTGAGTTATCGTTGATTGACCACAACTGTTCTAATAAAGTGGGTCATTTTCTATTTCACTGGGAGACGTTACTGTATACTGTGTACTATATCTCAACTCGTGTTTGAGAATTTCAAACCTTCCTCAATAATCATCGTATGGGATTTAAATAATGTTCGAATTACGCCAATGATGTAAAAAAATTCGAATATATCAAAATCGTTAGTTTAAATTATCGAATAGATATTTTAAGTGTCTATCACGGTATTATGTTGTTGTAATAACGTCGTACCAAACCGCAAATATGTAAATTAGTCTTTTAACGTAAAACCACACCTTATGGAAATTAGAATATCATAATTTTATTATTTATTATAAATTGTTATGTATTTATTATATTTTTTATAAATATTTTTATATCATAAATTAATCATATACTTTTGTGACAGATTTCAACCCACATTAACTCCGGAACTATTATTCGTAGAGTAATTAATAATGTGTTATTAAATGGCATATGGAGCCCCTATAGGTGTCGACTCTCCACCCTGTCCGTTACCTTTCGCTACAGTTGCAGAATAACGTTGATTAGGTTACATCTATACTATACTTTTTATACAAAGTTTTATTAAAACTGAGTAAAAAGAAACTTAAAATTCCCAAGTATGTAAAATTTACTATAGTATTCTACATGATAATGTTATTCAAGACATTTAACTAAAATATTTAATTCAATTACACTAAAACGGTCATTGGAATCATTGTTCTCGCTGTGAAAATTTGTGTTCACATTAAAACCTGTAGAATAAAACACCCTTGTCCGATTTTTAAACAAATTTATAATAAGTATGAAATTGGATCATTATGTACCAAAATGAAAGCGCTAAAATGATATTGAAAGATATACCCGTATTAATTTTATTCTGTTTCAATAACCAGCTAAACGCAATATAAGTTACTTGGCTAAATTGAATATATGAGTTTAAAAACTCTTTGGAGAATAAAATAGATAACTCAATAATTCCAGTAATCTTAAAGCCTTAAAAACACACTGGAATTAATTCCGTTGCTAAGCAACATGATACAGTTTTCTTCAAATAAATTGGAGATAAAAAATATCTTCTGCTTAATGCTATATGTCTATGGGACATTCGTTATTCAATAATATCACGACAACCCCTAGTCTTAAAAATTTCAAACATGGATTAAATTTTTAGTGTCTGTATTTCATGGCGACCCACAAGATTTCATAACATTGTGTGCAGCCGTTTTACCGTGATGATGAGACAGATACACTCACTCACATGGTTTATTTCCGTTTCAACCCTTCCCATTTCAACCCTTACGCTACCCTTTATTAAAATAGTTGCATTTCATCCCTTATCTAAAATACACCTGTTCCCCAACTGAGAGGGGTGCAAATGACTCTCTAGGGGATGAGTTCCGAGGAGCTCCGTCCCTCTTGGTATCACTTTGAACATTGTATTGTGATTGCAGGTGTCTCAGAGGGAGAAAATCCAAACGACCTTTGCCAGTCGTGATATTAGTGTTAAGAACTAATTAAAAATATTACTTGTAAATATATTGTTTGGCTTTATTTAAATATATTTAAATAATGTAGATAGAGTAAATAATATCTTGTCAGATATCCCTATGAAATGGATATGTGTCAGAGGTCTGCACGAGTCAAAAATTCAGAGTTTCACTTTCAGCCCACCCGACAGAGTCTCGTGTTAAACCCGGCCCGAGCTCGAAGAACTGTACAGGTGTAGAACCCGAGCCCGGCCTAGCTGTGTTCAAAGACCATTGAATCTTGGCCCGGTCTGGCCCGAAATGATTTATATTCGAATGTGCTAAAAATCTGAATTTAAAAGGTTTGAAAAACACGGAATTTTTTTAAAAAACACAACCCACCCGAATTTTATTGGGCTTTGGTGGGTTTTAGTAGGTATTTTCCAGAAACTCTTTAACTTTGATTTTCTCATATTTGTTGTACCTAAATTGATCATTTACCAGTGAAAGCTAGGGTACATTTGTGCAAAATGTTGAGTGCAAATTTGTAAAAGTAATTAATAATGTAACTAGCTTTCAAAATGTTCTTCAAACTCAGACCAGGTTCGGGAACTGGAACTTGCGAGCCAAACCGGTAAAAATCTGAAATTATATTACATCCGATATTTTTAGCCATTTTTATACGAAATTCCATATTGAAACTTTTAAATTCAGAAAAGTAAAAAAATAAGGGAATTTAGTAGTTATGAAATAATTAAATAATTTATTAGTTATGAAAAAGAAAACATATTGATGAAATTTTAACATGAAAATGATGAGTTCATATTACTTGATAAAATAGCTTAAAAAATGACCGAAATATTGCGATCAAGATAATTTAAAAATTGCTTACAAATAATTAAACAATAAAACAGAAATTTAAATGAGTAAAAAATCACCTAAAGTTATCGCTTAAATTAAAGAAAAATTAATAGCCTGCAGGCTTCATTATAATAAAAGCAAAATTTTATATCAAGTGGTCATTCAACTTAGAAATACAAAAAAATTATGTTAATATCAGAAAATTTGAAAACAAAAAAAAAGGGCAATCAAAATCGGAAATAATTGGTGATTTCAGTAAAAAATAAAACCTAAAAAATTCAAAATGGTCAAGAAGGGAAAGGATTTTAAAATTGCCTCAAAAGTATTTAAGTGCCTCAAGGTAAGTGATATTTTTAGGATGTCCTGAGAAACAAATGAAATTTAGGATGTCATGAAAAGCCTATAATGGAAAGCAGATTCAGAAAGATTTTAAACAAAGTTAGAAAATAATGAGTCACTATAAATGTTTAAAAATATTCAGAAAATGAAATGGAAATAAAATTTGGAAAACTCAAAAAAGTTAAAAAAAACAAGAAAGATCAATCATGCATAAGCATTGATTATGAAACACTTTCCAACTGAAATGCAATTTCATTTAAAAATCTCTAAAATGTGATACATTCAGTGGTGATATCTTTTACATTATCACAGTGCTACAGTTCTCCATGCAAAATCAATGAATATTTCACTCATATAACTTTCATTCCAGACTCCAGAGCTAAATAATTTTATGTGAAAAAAAATTCAGCAATTCTTATGTAACTCACCTTACAATCGCTTGATATTTGCATTCTGCATAAGTTAAAATTAGGCTTCGTTGAAAAAACAATAAAAGTTTAGGGATCATTTAAAATCACAACTATTGTAATTGCGTAGGCACGGAATTTAGATACACAGATAATATATGTGTGTGCGTATGTATGTATTCAAAGTATTGGAATCGTGCCGAAGATCGGAACTCGCATTTTCGAAGGATCTACACGTTTTGGGACTTCCAGAACACGAAAAACTATTTTTAGGAAGACGTCTGTGTGTGTAAAGGTGTGTCTGTGAGGATATTGCATCCACTCTAACTGAAAACCTAATGGACCGAATTTAATAAAATTTGGTTAGGTAAGTTTTTTGTGGGAAACCCTGATGTTCATTTGATTATAGTACGATTCGTAATAAAAGAATCTGCTTTCTTTGCGAAATGGCCGGCAGAAATTGCCTTTATTCACTCTAGCTAAAAACTAATGGACCAAACTTAACACGATTTGGTGTATAATATTTCAATAACCTACAAGTGATTTATATACCAAATTTAACAAAATTTGTTATATAAATCACTTGTAGGTTATTCAAGTACGATTCGGGAAAAAGGAACGGGCTGTTTTTGCGAAATGGCCCGCAAAAATTGTTAAATATAAAAATAAAAGACTACGTGTGCTCAATTATATCAATTAAATTCCTATTTTATACGTGATTTTTGACAACCAAAAGATTAAGACTAACCCCATTACTCTAGGACTAGCCGTTCTTGAAATATTTTAGTTTTTTTTTTGGCGTTTTCGCTACGCCACTTTTGACAATAAGTCCATCTATCAAATGAGAACCAAATGTACGTTTAACGTGCTAATTCAATATCATTTAAAATACTTATGGATGTTATTTTGTGCAGATAAACTCAAATTATTATTGAAGAAATAAAGAGAACGTGAATATGAGTCTGCAGAGAAAGACATCTGCTGTCCACATCAGAATTTTTAACAATATTACAACAATGATTTATAGAAGTGAACGGGGATTATTTGCAGGCCATTTCGAAAAAAATATGGAATCTATATTTAAAGATCCATTAAATTGTTGTAGAATAAAATGTTCTATAAATTTAATCTGTGTACCATATTTTAATTCTCTAGGACGTAGGAAAGTGCATTAAAAACGCCATCAAATAAGTATATCATGAAAAGTTATATAAAATTTTAAAAAAATTAGAAAAATTGTTATTTTTCTAAATTTATTTTAAAATGTGAAGCCTCTCTCATATACAAAATAATTAATTTACTGGAAAGATATTTATTATATAATATATCTATTATTTCTTTCTGGAGGCTATCGCAAAAGTCAGAATTTAATTGAATTCGTTTTTCCCCCTATATTAAATAATTTTTAATTAAAAAACTACCCAACAAATTTTACTAAAAATTTTTTTGTATATTTTATGGGTTAATGTGAATGTTTCTTAAACATTTCGAAGCAATTTGTGAATTTTAAATGTGCTTAAAAAAGGTTTGAAAAATTAGGTCCCATAGGGTTTAATGTATTTCATTTTTTCAACCCGGGTTCAATATAAAACTAATTGGGTGATACGATTTACTTATATTCCCATAGGTCCCACAGACCGTCTGAAAAGCATACTAAAATTTCATTTTGATACATTTTTACGGCAGTTATCGTGCTAACGGACAGAGAGAGAGGCAGACAGAATGAACTAAGTCATAAACACTTTTCAACTATGTTGTAAAGTGTTAATAAAGGATACTGACAATGACTTAAAGAAACTTAAAATTAGAAAATGTTAAGAAAATACCTGAAATAAGAAAAACCAAATACCAGAAACTAGAAGATAGTACTATTATTAGCAACCAAAAACGAGAAGATAGTAATACTAAATGCATTAACAATATTACCTCTATAAAAAGTATAAATATTTGTGAATTTTTGCAGTATTTTCAGATGATAATTTATAGTTTTGTATTTTGTGGGCAAATCTTTTGAATCTCCACTGATAATATCTGCAAATAAGTCACCAAGTTTGCCAAATCGATCGCCAAGCGTTACACACAGACGAAGAGAGCAGCTCTTCTTATATATGAATGACTAATGGTGAATTTTCTGTCCTTAAAATACAAAACTATTAAAGAAGTATCCTCTCTCGTGAATGGAACAAATTAGATCCACAAGAATGATGTTAGCAAATTTGTCGCATAATATTGTATGAAAAGTGAACATATTTTCCGATAGTATATATATTTTTTATTTTTATGTAATATTTTTATAAATTTATTAGAGAAACGAGCAACATCCTGAGAATGGTTCATGCTAGCCTTCTAATGTTTATGTCCTTTTTAACACTTTAAAACAAAGTTGAAAAGTGTTTATGACTTTGTTCATTCTGTCTGTCTGTCCGTTAGCACGATAACTGCCGTAAAAATGACTTTATCGAAATGAAATTTTAGTATGTTGTTCAGACGGTCTGTGGGACCTATGGGAATATAAATAAATAATATCACCCAATTAGTTTTTTATTGAACCCGGGTTGAAAAAATGAAATACATTGAACCCTATGGGACCTAATTTTTCAAACATTTTTTAAGCAAATTTAAAATTCACAAATTGCTTCAAAATTTTTAGGAAATATTCACATTATCCCATAAAATATATAAAAAAAAATTCAGTAAAATATATTAAGTAGTTTTTTAATTAAAAATTATTTAATATAGGGAAAAAAACAAATTCAATTAAATTCTGACTTTTGGGATATCCTCCAGAAAGAAAAAAGAGATGTATTATATAATAAATATCTTTCCAAGAGTTTAATTATTTTGTATATGAGAAATAAAATAAATCCTGCCAATAATCCAAGTTCACTTCTATAAGTCATTGTTGCAATATTGTTAAAAATTCTGATGTGGGCAGCACATGTCTTTCCCTGCAGACTCATATTCACGTTCTCTTCATTTCTTCAATAATAATTTGAGTTTATCTGCACAAAATAACAGCCATAAGTATTTTAAATTGAATTGGACATTGAATTTGCACGTTAAACTTAAATTTGGTTCTAATTTGATAGCTGGACTTATTGCCAAAAGTGGTGTAGCGAAAGCGCGAAAAAACTAGAATATCTCAAGAACGGCTGGTCCTAGAGTAATGGGGTTAGTCTTATTCTTTTTGTTGTCAAAAATGACGTATAAAATTGGAATTTAATTGATATAATTGAGCACACGTAGTCCTTTATTTTTATATTTAACGATTTTTGTGGGCCATTTCGCAAAAATAGCCCGTTCCTTTTTACCGAATCGTAGTAGAATAACCTACAAATGATTTATATACCAAGATTTGTTAAATTTCGTATATAAATCACTTGTAGGTTATTGAAATATTATACACCAAATTTTGTTAAATATGTTTCATTAGTTTTTAGCTAGAGTGGATAAAGGCAATTTCTGCCGGCCATTTCGCAAAGAAGGCCGATTCTTTTATTACGAATCGTACTATAATCCAATGAACAACAGGATTTGCCACAAAAAACATACCTACCAAATTTTATGAAATTCGGTCTATTAGTTTTTCAATAGAGTGAATGTAATATCCTCACAGACACACAGAAATACACACAGATACACCCTTACACATACAGACGTCTTCCTAAAAATCGGTTTTTCGTGTTCTAGAAGTCCCAAAACGTGTAGATCCTTCGAAAATTCGAGTTCCGATCTTCGGTATGATTCCAATACTTTGAATACATACACACACACACATATATTTTCTGTGTATCTGTGTATTATCAGTGTATCTAAATTCCGTGCCTATGCAATTACAATAGTTGTGATTTTAAATGATCCCTAAACTTTTATTATTTCTTCAACGAAGCCTAATTTTAACTTATGCAGAATGCAAATATCAAGCGATTGTAAGGTGAGTTACATAAGAATTGCTGAATTTTTTTCACACAAAATTATTTAGCTCTGGAGTCTGGAATACAAGTTATATGAATGAAATATTCATTGATTTTGCATAGAGAATCAGATGATTTATATTTCGATACAGTTTTAAATATTTACGTATAATAAATTACTGTAGCACTGTGATAATGTAAAAGATATCATCACTGAATGTATCACATTTTAGAAATTTTCAAATGAAATTGCACTTCAGTTGGAAAGTGTTTCATAATCAATGCTTATGCATGATTGATCTTTCTTGTTTCATTTAACAGGGGAGGGGACATGCTAAAATAATATTTTTTACTTTCCCTGCGCAATATATAGTAATGTATTGGGAAAGTATTGGAATCAAGTTGAAAATCGTAACTCGAGTTTTCGACCAATCTACACAATTCAGGTACCCGATTTTTGTGGGCCATTTCGCAAAAATAGCCCGTTCCTTTTTCCCGAATCGTACTAGAATAACCTACAAATGATTTATATACCAAGATTTGTTAAATTTCGTATATAAATTACTTGTAGGTTATTGAAATATTATACACCAAATTTTGTTAAATATATTTCTTTAGTTTTTAGCTAGAGTGGATAAAGGCACTTTCTGCCGGCCATTTCGCAAAGAAGGCCGATTCTTTGCGAAATGGCCGTTCATTAGATTATAGTACGAATCGTACTATAATCTAATGAACAACAGGATTTCCCACAAAAAACATACCTATCAAATTTTATGAAATTCGGTCTTTTAACGGCGGCATTTAACAGGGGAGGGGACATGCTAAAATAATATTTTTTACTTTCCCTGCGCAATATATAGTAATGTATTGGGAAAGTATTGGAATCGGGTTGAAAATTGCAACTCGAGTTTTCGACCAATCTACACAATTCAGGTACCCTATGGAACACGAAAAACTATTTTTAGCGTTAAGTCTGTGTGTGTGTGTGAGGGGGGGGGGGTGAGAGTGTGTTAGAATGTGTGTCTGTCTGTGCAATGTATGTGTCCACTATAACTCAAAAACTACTTGATCTAATGTCAGAAAGTTTTATGGAGAAGTTACTTGTAGATTTCCCTGATACTGATTAGACTTTAGTACAATTCGGAATAAAAGAACCTGCAATTTTTTTTTCGAAATGGACCCCAAAAAATTTCATGTATCCACTGTAGCTGAAAAACTAATATACCAAATTTCACAAAATTTGATAGACTTGGTTAGATTTTAGTATGGTTCGAAAAAGGAAACCCTGCCTTTTTCCTCCACTTTAGATGAGAAACTAATTGACCAAGTTTCACGAAATTCGGTAGATAAGTTGACTGTGGGTTACCGTGGTGCTAGTTAGGCCTTGGTACTCTTTGAAAAACAAGAATCTGCTGGGGGGGGGGGGTTTAATACGAAATAGCCTGCAAAAATTGCCAAAATGTAGCATAAAATGCTACAAATGTATCAATTAAACGCATGGTTTTATAAATTTTTTAGGACAAAGGGAATAAGACCAACCCTTATTACTTGAAGACGGATCATTCTAGAAATATTTAAGTTTTTAATTTTGGGAAACTGAACACATTTTTCGCTGTAGTGAAATAACTATTTAATAAAATTTCTTAAAATTTAGTTGTTAGTCCCTCAAGGGATATTCTGATACTGATTAGATTTTGGCATGATTCTGAAACATGATTCTGGAATGCGTGATTTTTGAAGGATGTTCTGTCTATACATGCACAAACAGTTTGCAGATATTGAAAACATAATAATTCATATTCAGATAAAAAACGTGTCAAGTCATCAAATTATGCATGATGTTTACAACTATGGGCATTTTTACCAACATGATATATGCAGCAAATCTGCGTTTCATTTAACATTAAAAATCTTAAATATTCAACCAAATGTCACATTTTTTCATTTAATTAATAATAATTTTGTATTTGATTCCTTTCAGAAGCTATTGAAATACACAATTTTATTAAAAAATAATTGACATTAGCTCCATTCCGATGGAGCCAAAATGATTTCACTTGAGCAATATCTTTCTTTGTGTGTAGTTTGTCTCCTTTAAACATTGTCAAAACAGTTCAAAATAAAATATCGAACTTAGAATCCTATAGTTCTTTAATTAAGAACTCGATCCAAAATCCAATTATATATCTGTTTAGAATTTTCAAAGGGCTACACATTACTTTCTATCGGCCGTCCAAACAGTTACCTTACACCTTTCTGGTAGGTCGGACGGTCTGGGTCTCAACATTACTTTCTATAGTTTATAGCTAATATTTTTAGTTTTTGAGATATATACGCATTACAAACTCGCAAAACGGAAAAATATTAATATTCTTCTATTTGACAAGACGATTTCTCAAAAACTTAAAAAACAAATTATATATCTAGAAACTAGATTTCCTATTGAACATTTTGTCACTTACTATTTACATCTATATCTTATATTTACAAATATATTTCGAGTGAAAATAATCAAAGTGAAGCAAATCATTGCTCGGACAAAAACTTTGATCTTTTTGAAAAAATATTTAAATATTGAAATCATTTTATATATTCATAATGTGCACCCTATTTTCATTTTCAACAAAAGAAGTAAACAAAATTGTTTACATATTTAGCTAATAGGTTTGGAGATATAAACGTCCAAAGGGTTTATATTTATCGTACCGCTTCGATTAAGATAGCTAGTACTTTAAAAATAAAAACTATAATACTGTTCTGGAGTAATATAATCTCGTAAAATGTAGCTGCAAAATTTAATGTTCAAAGAAAATAATTTTGAGCTTTTCTATCACTTATCAATTATTAATGTTACATCAGTTAGCTAATACTTTAAAATAATATGTCACTCATGGCATTTTTGAAAGAACGCTTAACGTTTCTTTGAGACAGAGGCACATTTGTTTGTAATGAAAAAATAACCTAAATGTCAAAGATATTGTCGAATCTAAGGCAGATTGGAAAATTGCAAGTAAATTATTCTAAATAGAAATTAAAAATGTTCGTTCGGACAATTAGGAAAATATGTCAATGATTGTTAACCATCTTAGTGAAAAAAATTTTCAGGTCATTAATTTTTCGAGATGTTCATTCAATGTTGTCTTCATTAATAATAAAAAAAATTCTTATTATGGGACCTACTCATCAGCCATTTTAACTAGCAGTATACGTGACCTTCATTTTACAACCCTAAATATTGAGTTTTGTATAGCGAGAATAGAGAACTTCCTTTGTGGAGCTTTAATTTAATTATTTTAATAGAATGTTTTGAATAACGATATCATTTAGAATACTATAGGAATTTGCACCTGATTGTAAATTTTAAGTTTCTTTATAATGCATTTTCAGTACAAAAACGGGTATACTGCTAGTTATGTATAAAACAGATATAGACGAACATAGATCTTCCCAAAGGGAAATTATCTTTAGGCGAGGAGAAATGTGAAGAGAAGAAACTATTGAGGAACATACACAGTTTTCCCCTCTACCAACAGGTGAGGACCACAAGGTAATTAGGACGGGGTGCAGACAGGATGAAATGGGAAGGGATGGAATGCGGCATCACCACTCACATATACATACACAAATAAACAATAACAATAACAATCTAATGTTTTATCAACTCCCAGATAGCAGGACTTGTCAGAAGACTGGGGATTATTTCCGCCTCAAAAACCACAGTCATGGCAGGTGTGTGGTACTGAGGAAAGTGCAAGTTTCTTTTCTAAGAAGATTGGGCTTACAACCTGGTATATATAATATAAAGCCTTGAGTGTTGCCATTTTTCAGTTTGTTGAATACGTTCTGTTCGGTCTTCGTGTTCTACGTAGTAGCTACACAGAAGTTAGCCAAAGTCGTTAGTTTTGCTACAGTTATACCAAAAACCATCATTTTCAAGAGGTAAGCAGTATATTTAGTTTATAATTTTCAGTGATCTTGTCAGTGATGTCTATGTATAAATGAAGGTTTTAATAACTTTCTTTATACATGTATTACTGTTTCAAATAAGAGCGATTTCACGTGTGTAGATTACATTCCCTCCCACTGTTGAGACATACCTTATCACCCACGTTCAGTTTCAAACTATGTGAAATAATAAATGTACAACATTTATTTTACTGTAGCATATATCAGTACTAATTCATATTTTCTATAAAATACCGATAATTTTTAAGGAAGATTTCACCTGTGAAGATTACAACCTTGTGCAATGCTGAAACATCTTTTTCTATCTATGTTCTAGAACTTCTGAATATCAAAAACTATTTCATAACTAGGAATAAAATAGGGATAAAAATGGCGCACATTTTAGAGTTCTGTTAATACGGAAATTGCAGAATCAAAAATAATAGTTTATCTCCGATCAATGTATGTTATCATTTTTTCAACGTTTTCAGAAAACTTAATTAATTTTAATATTTTTTTCTATTCTTTGATTAAAAGAATAGCCAACAAATGATTTCCGTATTTAACGTAATTCGGTTACCATAGATGCAATAATTAAATACAAAAATATAAATAGATTCGTTAATAAAATATAAAGAAATATGGCCACTGTAAATATTAACTAAAAAATCTGAAGAACGTTTAATTGTACACCAATAGAGTTAATTAAGAAAATTTAGGATATTTTCTTTTTCGCAGAATTGTTCTGAAACAAAATTTGTGTGTTTAACCGTTCGTGAGTTATAGCTGAAAGAATGCTAGAACACAATTCCGCGATTTATAAATTTATCGAACAAATTTCCATAATTTTAGATTTTACTCATTATTTATAAGCCATATCCCATCTATTTACGAGTTTCTTCAGAAATTTTGGCAGTACAATTTAAACCTCGGCCTGTAGTTTCACTCAGCTATTATATTAAAAAAAATCCTCAATTTAGAATTTATCGAACAAAATGCCAAACTTTTAGGCTTTTCCCATTACCTAGGAGCTAACCACGTGTATGCAGTGTTTCAAGTTTGTACTTTTAGGCTTTGGGAGTGGCCCTAATCAGTCAATCAGTCTGAGCAATGTGTATATGATTACCCTTCGCTTTCTTTTTTGGAATTATTACGTAATTTATTTTATTAAGAGTCGTTTTCCTTTCGCAGAGATTCTACTAAATTTTATTACTTTTTGAGTAAATATATTTGCAAAATATACAAAACATATCTTGAGTGTTAATTTTCTTCAAATTTTCTCATACATTTATATTCCATATTTTTATTTTTACTGTTGGTATTAGAATGAAAAATAAATATGTTTAAAACGGTTTCGCTAATGAAATATCGCCATTGACATTTAAACTCGCATAAACCAAATGGTAATTGGTTATTAATGATTGCTAAATATTTTTCAAAGTTATAGGACATGTCTTATGTTGTTACTTTCCCTACAACACATGGTAATATATGGTTAAATCATTGAAAATTTGTCGAAATTTGGAAATCATGATTTCGACGGATTTGCGCGTTTTTGACATTCTAAAAGAGCGTTTTTAAATTGTGTTCCCAGAAACCCCGGATTTCTGCGACAATATACAAAGGGCTCCGTGACATGGTAGTTTGGCTTAAATTTTCTGGGGGACGCGTGAATGCATAATTTGTCCACAACGGACATTTTCTCAATTTGCGGTTCCGATATCAAATTGAATTTTTAAAGGTTCCTCTACCGGAACAGTTTGAAAAGCGCTATTCTAGGACACGAATCCACCGTTTTTAGCATATGTGGGGGGGGGGGGGGTGTCTGTTCAATATATATATCCATTCCTGTGAAAATAATAATCTGCGAAATGTTGCAAAATTATGTAGATAAGTCACGTGGGGTACCCTAATACTGATTAGATTTTAGTACGATTCGTGAAAAATATAATTTACTTCCTCCCCCTCATTTTTACTTTCCCTGCAATACATGGTAATGCATAGGGAAGGTATTGGAATCATGCCGAAAATCGCAACTCGAGTTTTCGATGGATCTACACGTTTCGAGACCTCTAGAATACGAAAAAACCATTTTTAGAGTGACGTCTGTGTGTGTGTGTGTGTGTCAGTCTGTCTGTCTGTGCAGATTTTGTATCCGCTCTAACCAAAAAATTAATCGATCGAATTTCACAAAATTTGGTAGGTAAGTCACTTGTGGGCGAGTCTGATGCTGCTTAGTTTTGGGTACAATTCGGGATAAAAGAACCCGCCTTTTTTTGCGAAATGGCCCGCAAAAGCTTCTATCCACTCTAACTGAAAAATTAATAGACTGAATTTCACAAAATTAGGTAGACGAGTCACTTGTTGGTCACCCTGGTGCTGATTAGATTTTGGTACGATTCGGAAAAAAATAACCTGCCTTTTTTTGCAAAATGGCCTGCAAAAATCGTCAAAATCTAAACTAAAGAACTACGCATGCTCAAATATATCCATTAAATGCTCGCTTAATACGTAATTTTTAACGAAGAAAATAATAAGGCCAACCCCATTACACTAGGACTAGCCGTTCTCGAGATATTTTAGTTTTTCGTATTTTCTCTAATCCACCTATGAAAATAAGTCCGGTTACCGAATGAGAAAGGAAATTGAATTAAAAGTGAAATAAATTTAATTAAAATAAAGATAATGCGGATTTAAGTCTGCAGGGAAAGTCATGTGCTGCCCACCTCAGATTTTTCTATTTTACAACAGACCCACATTAAAATACAAAATAATAGAGTAAATATTTTAAATGCATTACTTAAATTTTTGTTTTATACATAATTTTTGACGACGGAAAGGAAGATCAATCTCATCACTCCAGCACAAGTCGAAATCTTTCAGTTTGGGGCGTCTTTGGAACGCCATCATTTGAAAATACACTCAAATTACAAGTGGAAATGAAAACTGAATTAAAACTGCATATTAGGTGACGTTTCAAAGAAATATCCGCGTGTTTTTGAGAAATTAAACTCAATTTATTACGTGAAAAAAAATGTCAGATTTTTTCTGCGACTAACTATTAAATAGCATTTTATTATTTTCTCCCATTTTTATTATGGTAATAAGACATTTTTTATTAGATCTATGTTGTTTTTTCAGTCTATGTGGATTATATGTGCATTTCTATCGATATTCAATGTATTTAGCAATTATATATTACATTATTGGTATAATTTCAGTAAATGTAAATGCATATAAGGTGTTTAAAAAAATATTAAATTAAATGCATATATTTTTGCACAAATAATAGCATCCAGTTATCTATTAAATGCATAGCTAAAGTTTGAACTTCATTTTTCATTTCTGACGTTCCTATTGTAAATAATTTACGTCCATTTGTATAAACCAGTGTCTGTGTCTATTTATCAACATTCTCTATCAAGTTAGTCTTTAAAGAACGTTTATTGATTTTACTATAGAAAATGGACGAAACACATTATTCTTGCTTTTCGCGGAAGAAACGGCTATTGTTCCCTAAATATGACACTAACGTGATAAAAGTTCTGAATATCAAAATATCCGTTACAAATTCAAGCATTAGACTGTAGTATTTCATAGTTCTATAAACATGTAAATTGAGGTTTGTAAAAAAATATTTCAAGTCCGATCACTATACGGGTCTTATTTCTAACGGGCATTTTAATTTGAAAAATTTTCAGGTCATTTCGCAAAAAAAAGAAAAATACAGTCTTTTTTTTATTTCGTTTCATACCAATATATACTCAGCACCAGGGTTACTCACAAGTAACTATGCCAAATAACACAAGTAACTCTATCAAATTTTGGGAAATTTTGTCAATCAGTTTTTCAGTAAGAATGGATGTATTCATCGTAGACAGACAGAGAGGTACACAGTCGCACACACAAACTTCAAGCTACAAATCGTTTTTTGTGATTCTAAAGTGCTCGAATCCTTTAGATTCGTCGACAACTCGAGTTGCGATTTTCGATATGGTGTTAATACTTTCCCTATAGATTACAATGCCTTACTGGGAAACCACTATATATGAAAATTAAAAATTTTAAAATTCGATAAAAGTGTGTGTGAGGTGGGGACATGAAAAAGAGTAAGTTAAATGTAATAAAACATTCGATGAGTTCAACACAAGTATTTCTTCACAGGAAGATAAATTTTTATACTGTGAAAAATGCTCGACAACTGTGACGTTCTAACTACTCAATGCCGGAAAACAATACTTCGTATGAATACATGATGACTTTTGAACATATAAAAATATATGCGCACCTATGGAACAAAAAATCTTATTTTATTGAGATAAAGAATGTAACAAATTTTACTTATAATTATTTTTACGTTTGAGACTACAAAAATGTATTTAGAAATATTTTTATTTAATTTTTTGGAAGCTCTCAAATCATGTCAGACATTTTATTATAATTATGTTTTACATAAAATATTATTGAAGACAATATATCTAATATTTAAGAGATTGTATTTTATATAGTTATATACTCAATTTCTGTTTTTATGTTTTCAGATATGTTTAACAGAGCTATAAGCGTGTCATCAACTTCCGATTTTCACAATAATAATTTTGCTAGCAGCAACAGTTTGAGTGATAAATTTTCTCCGTTGGCCACAATGAGTGCATCAACAAGGATTTCACACCATGACGAAACTATCCTTCCCATCCCATCTCCAGACTATGCTAAGAATTCGCTGAATATCACGAAAAACGTAGCAACTCAGCTGCCAGATATTACAAATTCTAGTTGTGATAAAGTGAAAATAACGGAATGCCAGGCTTCAATACCCGAGCCCTCCGATGATGCTGAATACAATATCACAATTGTTATTGGAGATGAAGTGTCATTTGGTAACTCCAAAAACATTTGTCGAAATAGCACTGTCATTCTTACCAGCAACTCCATCTTCAGAGATGATGCTCCTGAAGTGCTCGCAAAGAATTCATCTGTAGAGCCTTCAAAATATAATGAAACTATCGTCTTACCAAAATCAACAACTTCTTCAGATTCTGGTGACATCCCGGTAGTTGGTGTAAGTAATTTTTTGGCAATAGAAATTCCAGCTGAATTATCTTCATCTATACCGGAAAGGGACTACGATGATGACAGAACAAGGTGCGAGAATTCGATGGCTAGTAACGAGTCTTCAGATGACGGAAATTCCGATGTTACAGCAGTCATTGGAGATGATATATCCTTGGATACTTCCCCTGTGAATATTTCCAGCCAAATGGAAAATTCTAGACCAATGGTTCTGAAAATGCAGAAGAATCACTTTCCATCTTCCTTAGGCCATCCTTTAAGGAACGAAGAAAGGAATTCTGTTGTTCCAGCCTATGGAATCAGAAATTGCTTTACTAATGTATATCCGCAACACACTTCCACAACACATCTTACAAGAAATTTTCCTCGTATGCTAGTCAGGAATTATAGAAGGTACATAACATTTATTGTTAATTCCTGTTTAAGTTTTGTAAAATCTTGTTAGAAAGTGCTTGTATTGTCCCCAAGGTAGATAACGGTAGCCATGGACCGGTTTCACGGTTCTTCAGATTGTTTACATTTTATCTATTTAATGCAGTTTAATATTTTTTACTTCAAATATTTTAAATTTAGTTCCTTAATAAATAAAAAAATTAAAATTTATATAAATTTTCGTTTAAGTCCAGATTCGAAATAATAAAATGTCAAACATTGAGCAATGAATAAGCTACTTGGAGACAATTTTGTGTTGCTTTGAGGTTTAATCAACATTTGTTCTATTTATAGAATCTTTTTTTTATTTCCTTCATATTTTATTATTTTATGGGGAATTAATTCAAATGGAACAAACTGAAAATAGACTTACAAAGAATAATTATATTAAATTTATTTTTGGTGTGAACTAGCAATTAATGCCTTTGCTCTTTAAATAATTTTTAATTAAATTAATTAGGAATAAAGATGTTTCTTATGGTCTAGTTTAATTTGAAATAGATAAATAAGTTTATTATTTTTCAAAAGGTTAACCATGTATTTAATAACACGATTTCTTTCCATCAGGATATATTAAAATAGCTTTTCCAACGAAATTTAAAATGGGTTTCTACTCATAATTGATATAAAACACTTTTAAAAACCTGCTTAAAAAATCTGCATATTTATTATTGTACTGTGTCTATTGTCACGTACTGATTTTCATTCAGTAATATGCATTTATTTTAAAACTAGAGAATATACCGGGCATTGACTGAGATTTAGAATGGAAACTCCCAGGGGCGGCATTTCAGCATTTCATTTGGGGGTGCGAGATTTGCATGAAAATCCACAATATGAAATAAATAAAATGTTTGTTAGCAGAGGGGGAAGGGGGGGGGAGAGGGGAGAGGAATCATAAAATTGAATTGATGTTGAGAAAAATAATTGTTGTTAACATAATTTGTGTACATAATTGTGTTAACATAATTTTTCTAAATACAAATATCTATATTTATTTACCTTCTATTGAAGTTTTAAACGCCGGTTCTTAGAGTCTGGATCAAAAAATTTTGTTACAATATCATCATAATCCAGTGGTATATCTTGTTCTACAGCTAATAACAGCCAAAGATGAAAGTCTTTCTTGTACCATTGTACTGCGGAAATTATTTTTCAACCTCCTGAGACACGAAAAAGACCTTTCATAATTGGCTGAGCTGATTGGCACAGTCAAAAACAATTTAACTAATAATGTTATGACAGTAAAACATTTTTTAAAATCCGCTCTTTAAAATAATCGAGGAGACTTTTAGAATTGGGAAGGCCTATATTGACCTTTTCACCATTGAATAAAACAGTCGCAATTCACATATAGTAATTCCTCTTTCCGGAAATTATATACTTCGTATCAGGTTGAAACTTTTTCTTTTCCGACATCTAATCCGGATAATACTGAACTAAAGGCAAACAAAACGGATATATTGTTCTCATTAAATCTTGTCTCAATTTCATTATATACTGAATCTATAATTTCATATTGAATATTGATTCTCTGATATGATTTAACATCATTATCGGGATTTTTTTCACCGAATTCTCTTGGAATTTTTTTACGCCTTTTCAGTTTTGGTCCAGAATGAGAAAAATTTGGGGGCGCGATTGCGCCCCCTCGCCCCCCCTATTTGCCGCCCGTGGAAACTCCTGATTAACATTAACTAGAAATGTATGTTTCGAAAAATGTATTACTAAATACGGAAATACGTCACTGCTCTCTATAGCGCCGCTCAGGTTGTGACATCACATGAATAGCAACCTGCAGCTGTAGAATGAAGTTCCATTTGCCGTCGAAATTCAAAACGTCAACTTTTATACTTTTCATTAAAAATGCATGGAAAATTCAATAGTAGAATAATAACTGTTTTAGTTGAAAGGGAATATATCAAATTATATTTCTATCAAAGTTTAGAATTGTGAACTTTTCAAATTAGCGAGAAAATTAAAATTCATAAATGATACATGATGTAAAGACTCATTTGGAATTTTTTTTTAAATATATTTTTATTTATTTATTAGATTTAAGAGAACATATCAAATCGAATTACCATAAAACACAAAAATAAGGTACGTAAAATACCAGATTTCTAAATATTACAAACAATTTCTTGTTTAAATTGGTAGGAGTCAAAATAAAAAATATCACTATCAGTACCATGTGTATTGAGGAGATCAGCTAATTTAAAGAGAGAAAAGCTTTTAACAGAAACAACAGTGTTTAATAGTACTATTGTGAAATGTTTTCCTTGACTAGCAGTAGTAACAGGTATATGGAACGCTATGCAACGAAATAAAATCGAACAATCAATCGAAATTTATACGCACTCAATAAGCACTCGATCGCCTGTGGTTATTAGAATCGTATAATGAAAATACATGAAGACGTAGAAAAGAAAATTGTTACTTTACTCCCTCTCATTCCCCTATAAAATTTAAGTAATTATTGTTATTTCGGCAAATTTTTTTCCAATTTAAATCAAATTATAGCACAATACTCTTAATTGTATTATTATACTAAATTTTAAAAGTTAGGCTAAAATCTTTAATATTCGCAAAGTTAGAAAACCCATAAATTAAATGCACTTAGGTTGCAATTAGCAGTTTCTCATCGAGATGGGACATTTGCGATTTAGACAAAATACCTGCTCTGAAAGATGGTCTGCAGCGACAAAAAAAAGTATAGATTTAATTTGCCAAAAGATGGGCGGATGAAGACTACTATTTTTACCTAAAAAACTTGCAACTTTTCAATTAATTGAAATTTTAAAAAATTACTCAGAAGTGCACATTAAGGGACGGTACTTCTCTAGTAAATTTCACAGTTGCCAGACTCTTCAATTTTTCATTACAGACGACGACACTCACACATAAGAAAAAATATATTCTTTGATTATGTAAGACATTTTTTTACAATCAGAGTCTTACGTCTTTCGCTATAAGTATCATATGCGTGTTAAACTCGCTTTTAAACTAAGTTGAAAATCTATATTTTTTTAAATTGTCGATTGGGAAAAAATAGCATAGAATTGGTCTATCGTCTCCTAATTTGATATAAATATAATAATGATACAAATATAACCTGTTGCAAAAGTGTGTATTTCTCTGCAATGTTGGTGTTATTGACGGTGGATTTTTAAAATATTGTAGCGCTAATCGTATATCTTTTCCACAGACGGAATATTCATGAAATCAACCCTGTGACGAATAGATTTGACCGGAATGGCCTGGCTGAGACTATTTCATTCATCCTGCTGCTGATACTTCTTGCTGGACTTCTTCTGTACCTTATACTTAACAATTTCGGCTCTGAAGCAGTATGGATTACATTGGCGACGCTCATCATTCTGGTCATCCGAGGATTAGTCAGCTGCATCCCATACTTGTTAAAACGATGTTGAAAAAGAACTGATTTCTTTTTCCCTGTTAAACAGCAATTTTTTAACCAGGATTGTGGAGTTAGAGTCGAAAACATCTATACCGAAGCAAAAAAAAAAGTTATTTGAATAATTATATTTCAGAATATTTAAAATTTTTATTTTTCTTAAATAGTTTCTGGATAATAAATTAAAAGTCTGATGAGGGCTGCACAAGACTTTCCTTACATAATGCAAGCACTTGCTTCTTTCAATGCGAAATAATGTTGATAAAGCTCCACGACAAAATATTTTGAACGGTTTAAGGCAGACTGACATTTATCGGTCTTCTGGGTGACAACATGGAAAATTATTTTGAAGTCCCCACTAAACTTATATTTCGCGCAAATACAACTTGACAATTGGAAATGCTGCTAACAGCTAAGCAATATATTCCATTATATTAAAATATGTTAATTATTATTATTCATTTTGTGTCATTTTTGTAACTTTAGCATCATTTTTGCCAATTTAGATACATTTAAGCCATTTGGCACCCCATTAAAAAACTCGCCAAGTTAGCGATTTTCCATCAACTGATAGTGATTTTACTGGTTATTTTTATGTGCATTTTAAATACATTTTTGGAAAATGTGTAGTATTTCGAGATGTCGTTCGTTTTATTATAAAGAATTACATATAAATTGATTATTTATTTAACGTTACCTAATCTCCTGAAATATTCAAAAATTCATGCTACAGTTTTGGGGTGTTCCGAACGTTTGAATCGTTAAAAATCACGAGGATTCCAGCATTCATGGACTGTATTGAAACTGCCAAAATGCTTTCGAAACACTCCATTCGTTCTTGAAATTTCGCATCCTCAGCCTCAAGGATACACATACATCCATAAACCTCACCTCATAAATGTTCGATTCGAGTTCAGGGATATTTGGAACGCACTCTTCTTCGAATATTCCACTCTGGCACAACGCATTCCCTACACCTTGTACTATGTATGTAGGGAAAGTAAAAACACAAAATTTAATTAAGAACTATTGATATGAAATATTAATATTTTAATGAAATATAGATAACCAAAGAAATACATTTTAGTGAAAAAAAAATATGCTTGACTGGAATTAAATATATATAGAAATGGATCTGAATTCATAATACTGTTATGGGATTCCATGCAATCTCGCCATTTAGAACACAATAATGCTTGCCATAATCATATAATATTTGCGATTATATAATATTTCGATTAAAAGCCTTGATATAAGTACTGACTCCCCAACCCTGTTTTCAACAATAGTGAAAATGTGTAAATAGTATTTTTCTTATGAACATGTTCCTTTAAATCTAAAGATTTGTTGTAACTTAAAAGTTTTGAATAACTGTTTTCAATAAAAGGATTAACATTGCAACATTGCATAAGTCTTCATTATGTATTGGATGTTTTATATTAAAATATGATTTCATTATTTATTACTTCCATATTATAATTTACTTCATCTACGAAAGATTAAATTATTCTTTAAGTACCAAATGGCTAAAGACGTTAAAGAGCTAAACGGAGATCTGCGCTTCGAATTATGGTTGGGAGCTCTTATGATTTCTTTACGATAATAGTAGAGCAACAAAGTCATAAAAGTATATATTTTTTAAGGATACTACGATATGTGATAGTTATTTTCAAATAACGAGTTTTAGGACGAACATTTGTCTTGCATTGAAATAACATGACAGATCAAGCATGCATAAAGCATTAATTATGAAACACTTTTCAACTTCCCTAAAACATCCCTAAAATGTGATACATTCCTCGGTAATATTTTTAAAATTATCATAATGCTACAATAATTTATTACATTTTAAAACTCCATCGAAAACAAATGAAATTCATTCAAATGACGTCATAAAAAGATAACACGCCTGGATCGGTCTATAAAATCAGCAATTCATTCATAACATTTCCCCATTCATTTCAAAAAAGATTTGTACTAATTTTGCAAAGCTCTGAAATTGTATAATTGACTTTTCCTCCCCTTTTCTTTGCCAGGGAATTAGATAGCTCACCGTTTGAGAAGTGTTCAACCCCGTGAAAATTGTCTCATAGTGTTGCGTCATTGGGGTTTGATATACAGCTGCATAAAAAAAAATCTGATGTGGGCAGCACATGACTTTCCCTGCAGACTTATATTCACGTTCTATTTATTTAAATTAAATTTAATTCACTTTTAATTCAATTTTCATTCTCATGTGAAAACTGGACTTATTTTCAAAAATGGTGTAGGAAAAATACGAAAAACTAAAATATCTCGAGAACGGCTAGTTCTAGTGTAATGGGGTTGATCTTATTCTTTTCTTCGCTAAGAATTACGTATTAAACAAGTATTTAATGGCTATATTTGAGCATACGTAGTTCTTAAGTTTAGTTTTTGATGATTTTTGCGGGCCATTTTGCAAAAAAAGGCAGGTTATTTTTTTCCGAATTATACCAAAATATAATCAGCACCAGGGTGGTCAACAAGCGACTTATCTACCAAATTTTGTGAAATTCGGTCCATTAGTTTTTCAATTAGAGTGGATACAAGCTTTTGCGGGCCATTTCGCAAAAAAAAGGCGGGTTCTTTTAACCCGAGTCATGCCCAAAACTAATCAGCACCAGATTCGTGCACAAGTGACTTACCTACCAAATTTTATGAAATTCGGTCAATTAGTTTTTTAGTTAGAGTGGATACAAAATCTGCACAGACAGACACACAGACAAACAGACAGACACACAGACAAACAGACAGACACACAGACACACATACAGACGTCACGCTAAAAACAGTTTTTTTTATTCTAGAGGTCTCGAAACGTGTAGATCCGTCGAAAACTCGAGTTGCGATTTTCGACATGATTCCAATACTTTCCCTATACATTACCATGTATTGCAGGGAAAGTAATATATGATTACTCTAATACTTATTGAGTTATTTGTCTGATCCATGACTTTCCTTGACACTCTCCATAGATCTTTAGCTGAACTATGATTAAATGCAAATGATAAATGTTAAAAGCAAAGCAGAATTAGAAACCAAAAATGACTTGACACTCTTATTAGCCACATGAATAAGAAAGAACAGATATAATTTTTTTCTTTTAAGACATTTGAAATCAATCTGCATGTATATGAGCGTATTCATATAATAGATACTCCAATACCAAATTTTATGAAATTCGGTCAATTAGTTTTTAGTTAGGATAGATACAAAATCTACACACACAGACGTCACGTTAAAAATAGTTTTTTCGTATTCTAGAGGTCTCGAAACGCGTTGATCCATGGAAAACTCGAGTTGCGATTTAAGGCATGATTCGGTGCAATAATCTCCCGAAGCGTTATGGAAGGGAGAAATAAGTTATACTTATAGCAGATAAATAACTATTGGCAAATACAAAAGTATTACTCAAAATATCTTTTCTCATGAATGGAACGAGCTAGATCCATGAGAATGATGTCACCCAATTTATCGCATAATATTACATATGAAAAGTGAACATGTTTCTCAAGAGTTAATATATGTTTTTAATTTATGGGATTTTTTAATAAATTTATTTTTAAAATGTGCAATATCTCGAGAACTATTTATGCTAGCGTTCTAAAGTTTATGTCAATCGTTTTCTAAGGAAAAATTACATTAGAAATGTCTATTTGCGTAACTTTATTAAATGTTTTGATTTTTTGATAATTTTTTCAAAGTTTCACTCGACAATTTAGTGGGGTTCTGTGTATTGGATTACGTTTAAAAACAATAGGCTTCCAGTATTCACGGATTGTGATTTTTGTACCAAATTTTGTCCACGTACAAGAGATGAATTCGACGATCAACATAGAGGCTCCCAAAATTGTAAAACTTAGTAAATATTTTTACTGTCATTGTAGATATCGGCTAATCCAAGCTAACGAGTTTATAACCGCGCCTTAAAACAGGCGCATGTATGTTGTAATCTACGATGAAAGTGCGATGTTAACTATAGGAATATCCCCATAGGAGGAATCTCTGAGTTTGTATTTCTATATTTTTTATTTGGATTTTATTTAGAAAATTGCAAGTTCTTCCAGAGCTCAGTTGGTAAAGAAAAGTTTCGAAACGTTGAATTTGAAGAATCTTCCAGGTTTTCAGTATAACTGAATATCTGAAAGTTGTCAATTTTGTGAACTTTGTTATTAGAAAATAATAATGAACGAGGTGAATATGTTTTGCAGTACTTGTTTACTATACAGTATGTTCTATATATTTTTCTACAAAAAATTTGTTTTTCAATTACATTAAATGCAGATGTGACTTCATGAGAAAGCAAATTTGTCATTTATGTCACTGTCCCCAAATGATGGGTTGAGTTTTCATTTCCAAATTTATTAAGTTAAAAAAATAAATAATGAAATAAAAAAATGGGTGACTCTTAAGAAATTGTAATTCTAACTTATAAAACATATGACGTGCTATTGTAGAAACGCGCTTTTATAAAAATTTTAATAATATTATTTTGCAAAATTGCTGAGTCACGTTTGTTCTTGAGAATCAACGTATGCAACATGATGATATTTTCCAAAAAAATATCCATTTTATTTTTAAGATGGTGACAGCAGTGGTTTAAGTCGGTTGAAGGACACTATATAGAGTTTTGTTCCAAATCGTTTTGAATTTGGGGAGCTTTGATATTAATAGGCAAATAGAAAACACAATTTTGGGACTCCTTTTCGATGAGTATATTTAATAATCATCTCATTAATTAATCATTTCAGACATATAATTAGTTAATTTAAAAATAAATAAAGAATTTAAAATACCATATTTTATAAGAGAGACACTCCCATTGCAGATAAAAGTACCCAAGGACCGATTTCGCGCTTATTATGAGCTGATTAGCATGGAATAACACTTACGCCCCTACCAAAAGCTGCTGCCGTGTTCTCCCGAAGTCTGATCACGTTAAACATATGGGCCGGTAAGTCCTTCCGAGAGGTCGGTGGTACAGGAAAGAGGGCACTGTCCCTGTGGACGCATCCCCCACTTGGTGCAAGTCTAAATTGGGTGGCATTTCCCGGCCGTCCAAACAGATACCTTATACCTTTCTGGTCGGTAGTATGGTCTGGGTTGAAGAAGAGAAATCACGATTTTTACTCTGAGAAAAAATATGGATGCCATGTTTTATTTTGAAATGGGTCACGTGATACCTTCATATTAAATGGGAGCAATTATTATTTTAATTTTGATTAAAAAAAACTACAGAAAATATTTTGCTGAATTTTTTACTTTCCTTATATACATATAATATTTAAGAAAAGTATGGTGAAGGGGTCGAAAATTCGAATTCCAGTTTTCGACGGAGAGCACATTTCGAGCAGCACTGAACACGAATCAGACCTTTTTCAGATAATGTCTGTGTATGAAAGTGTGTGTGTGTGTATCAGTGAGTCTGTTGAGACGATAACTCACGAACGAATGGAAAGACTTGAACAAAATTTGGTACAAAATTTACAATTCATGAATACTGGAAGCCTATTGGTTTTAAATACAATCGATGTTCAGAATCCTCCTAAATTTTCGAGTAAATGTTTGAAAAAATCATCAAAAATTCAAAACCTTTAATAAAGTTACGCAAATAGTTATTTTTTATGTAAATTTTCCTTAGAAAACGATTGACATAAACTTCAAAACGCTAGTATGAACCGTTTTTGTGATATTGCAGTTTTTTTATTAAATTTATCAAAAAAATCCATAAATAAAAAAAAATATTATTTGTTGAGAAAAATGTTCACTTTTCATATGTAATATCGCGCGATAAATTTGGTGATATCATTCTCGTGGATCTAGCTCGTTGCATTGAAGAGAAAATATAATTTGAGTAATACTTTTGTATTTGAACGCCAGTAGTCATTTAACTGCAAAAGGAATAACTTATTTCTCCCTCCATAACGCTTGTCGAGATTTGGCAATGGATTTGGCGGAATGCCGCCAACATGGCGACTTTTTAAATGTTGCCCAATTTATGAAAATTTCGCCAAATGGAAAAAAATGGCGCTAAATCAAAGAAAATGACTATTAATTGACGAAAATTTAATATCTTGAAAAGAATATACACTGCAGTACAAATGCTAAGGACAAATGACACTATCACCCATAGCAACCACAAAATGAAAGAAAGCAAAGTATGGAAAATTAGAATAAGTATGGGATACAGTAAGATGCAAATTTTTAATTTGCACGCCTGTTCGTCACAGGATAGCACTGATAATAGATTTAAAGGATTTGACGCGTGTGGACAGTTGTTGTTCCACGTGAAAGTTTCACAGGAAAGACTTAACTGACAAACTCGAAATTTTCGATATGTCTTCCCGATATCACTTATATTATTTTACGCGTGTGCCCGTAGTATTGGAAATATCGAAGAAGAGCGAAAAGTAACAGATGTTGTCAGGGATTTTGACATCGCCCACAGCTTTGTTTCACGGCTGTGGCAAGCATCTAAAACAATTGGAATGTATAGCAAGCGTCACCGGCGAGGTCTTGATAGAAGTACGACGCTTGCAAGAGACGTGTACATTGTCCTATTGGCAAAAAGGGACCGGCGCACCACAGTTCAGCATGTGGCAAATCAGTTTCTTAGTACCACAGGACAGCGGATCTCCCTAAAAACTGTAGTCAGACATTTGAGAGAAGTAGGATTATATGCCCGCAGACATGTTGTGTGTCCCATTGCCCAGAATGCACCGTACCGTCCGTTTGCAATGGTGTCATGAGAATCGCAATTGGGCCGAACACAACTCGGCTTGCGTACTATTCTCAGAAGAGAGTAGATTCACTCTGTTATCGGATTGTAAAAGCAAACTAATCTGGCGTGAGAATGGTAATGCTTATCGCCCAGAAAATATCCAGGAAAGGAACCGATATCTGACATGTAGTATCATGGTATGGGCCGCCTTACGAGATTACCCCTGCCGATCTTCTTAGTCAGCCTTAGGCCTACGGCAGACTGGCAGAGGGTCTACAGACTAATAAGATTAGGTTACTTGGCTGTGAAGGTAGAGGCCTTCAGAGCACGGGGCTTCAAAATCTGCTACCGGTGCCAACAGTTCAATCACTCCTCGGAGAACTGCAGTATGCCACCTAAGTGCCTTAAGTGTGCTGAAGAATACTTCACATGGGACTGCCAGAGACCTAGGGCTGAGAAGGCTACGTGTGCAAATTGCAATGGAGACCACCCAGCGACCTTCAGGCAATGCCCGAAGAACCCCTGGAACAGAGGAAAGGCACCGGGGTATGGCCCCCTCCCCAAAATCAGATACCCCCTTGGAGGCCAAAGGCCCTCGGATTAAACTCCCAGGCACCCCCTCAGGGCTCCTCGCACACTGTGCCACAGCAAAATAGATACCAACCTTCAGCACCCACCAGATCGGTGCAAGAGCAGGCCCCCAAACCTTCGTCTTCCAGGGAATTGACTCCGTAAGAAGTAAAACTGGCTACTATAGCCATTAAAAAGAGAAAGAAAGCCGAAAAAGCCAGACAGGCGGAACTAGAAGCTAAAATTGTAAATCAATATGCTAAATCAAAAGAAGAAATCAAAACACGTGAAGCCAAAACTAAAGGAGTCAGAGAGGAATAGCTCGCGCAAACTCAGCTGTTAGAAAAAACGGTTGAAAAAAGACAAAAACTACTGAGGTCCAAAAGGATACTCTACTGAAGATATGGAAGCTGAGACTGACCCTGCTGGTAAAACCAATGATGAAAAGATGGATGAAATCCTCAACCTCATCAGAGGGTTTATCACCATGTTCGACCTAGATGCAATAAAACACCTGTTGATGCAGTTCGCAGAGCTAATACAAAAAAAGAGTGATCCAATGCAATTGGTCTTTGAGGCTTTTAAATTAATCGCGGATTTTAAAAACAACAGTGACAATCAAACCCGCCATGACTAGGTCCCAAAAAGAAAGCTTTAAAATAATATTTTGGAATGCGAACGGCATATCTCCAAGAATAAATGAACTTAGGAGCTACGTAAATTAAAATGAGGTAGATGCCCTGTCAATACAGGAAACTAAAGTTAGAGAAAATATATAACTAAATATAGCAAACTATATTGGCTATCACAACCTAAGCTCAAATACAACTGCTAGAAACCCCCACTGGAGGAACAGCAATATATATTAAAAGAAATATTCCCCACGAGGAAATAAACAACATAAATTTTCAAGGTATAGAAAATACTAGCATAAAAATTAAAATAAATAATGTAAACCCATTTATCCTAACTTAAATATATATCAAAAACATGAGTGGTATAAATGTAGCTGCGCAGCTGGAACTGCTTTTCTCGCGATATCCAAACACAATACTCGCGGGCGACTTCAATGCACACCACCGAGCGTGGGGCAGCAGGAGAGCCAACACACGCGGTACACAGATACATAGATTGCTAAACACAACAAACACTGACATCATTGCACCGTCGAGACCAACCTGCTTCTCAGGTGCCAATGGCTCATTCATAGACTTTGTCCTAACGAGAAACATAGAATACGCTCACACTATCGATACCCTGGATGAATTCGACTCGGATCATTTACCGGTATTGGTGACATTCGGTCTGACCACTCCCCTTCCTGCCTCTCTGGGACAAGAGAGGGTGAACTGGAACGTTTTCAAAAGAGCACTTTTTGAGCCGCACTTGGCAGTACCGAACATTATGAGCACAGCGGATACTGACTCTGCCACACACACAATCACAACAGAAATCAAGAGAGCTATTGCCTCTGCCACAACGCATCATAAGTCACCAAAAACGCCCACACTTTCCCACCATGTCAAACAACTAGTTAGGCAAAGGAACAGAATGCGTAAGACATGGCAGGCTAATAGAGACCCTACCCTCAAAAGGGAGCTTAACAGACTCACGTGGAAAGTCAGGGATAAAATCGTCGCAGAAAAGCAGCAACAGTATAAAGAGTTAATTGAATCCCTTAGCCCGGAGGACGTATCGCTCTGGCAATTCGCTAAAAGACTCAGAAAACCTCAAATTAAACTCCCGCCACTAATAGATGGCGCTAAAATCGCGTACTCAGACGAAGAAAAAGCAGAGGCGCTTGCTAGGCATCACAAAAAGCAATTTGAACCAAACCACGATTTAATGTGTCAGTACACCCTAAGAATGGTTAGGCAAACTCTAAACAACTTCAGGAACTCCCCGGTCACGGCTGAGATTAACCCAGCCACCCCGCAAGAGATAATTGATATCATCAAAAACCTTAAAAGCCCAGGGCACGACAAAATCAGGAATATCGCGGTGAAAAACTTACCCCTAAATATAATATTTTACTTGACCACCCTAATAAACAAAATACTAAAACTAAATTATTTCCCCAAAGAATGGAAGGAAGCGATAATTATAGCGATCCATAAGCCTGGTGAGGATGCCACAATTCCAGCCAACTACAGACCAATCAGCTTACTACCGACACTTAGTAACATTACTGAGAAAATAATTCTTAATAGACTGAACACGCACCTTAGTGAGAATGTTATTATCATTCCGGAGCAGTTTGGATTTCGGCCAAAACACTCCACCACTCATCAATTGCTGAGAGTGGTAGAGTACATATCTTCTGTACTTAATAGTAAGACACTCACAGCTGCGATTTTTCTTGACATACAAAAGCATTTGATAAAGTGTGGCACTGTGAATTAGCATACAAATTGATCACTCTAAAAGTCCCTGACGCACTTGTCAAACTTTTAATCTCATACCTAAATAACAGACACTTCCAAGCTAGAGTAAAAGATAACTTGTCTACACCCAAGCTCATTAAAAGTAGTGTACCGCAAGGATCCATCCTGGGCCCGACACTCTTTAACATATATCTAAATGACATCCCCAGGACCCCAGACACGGAGCTGGCACTCTATGCAGACGACAGTGCGATACTTGCAAAACACCCTTACGTCTCAGTAATGCACAGACAGCTACAACAACACTTAGATATACTCCAAACATGGCTGGAAAAATGGCGAATAAAATTATACCCCAATAAATGTCATTGGATTTATTTCTCTAGAAAACGTAAACCTCCGCGCCTCTGTACATAAACAACCATGCCCTAAAAGCGGAAAAATCTACTAAATACCTAGGTATAACGATAGATTCCCACCTAACCTGGAAACAGCATGTAACGAACTTAATCAAAAAAGCGAATATGGCCACAGGAGCCTTATACCCAATGATAGGAGACGGAAATCTAAGTTATCAAAATAAACTCCTAATTTATAAATCGGTCATCCGCCCGGGAATGCTGTATGCAGCACTCGTATGGGGATATGCCTGTAAAACTACTATAGACTTACTAGAGACAAAACAAAACAAAACCCTAAGGATTATAAGGAAAGCCCCTAGATACTTAAGAAACTCGGTAATTAGGAAAGACTTCAAAATAAAAACTGTTAGAGCCCAAATTAAAAAGCTAGCGCATAAATTCTAAAAAAATCTGCCATCTGTTCCAAATGAACTACTATTCAATCTGCATGACTATGATCATCACAAGACCAAATCACGTAAGAGACCCCGCGCGGTACTTAATATTGAAAATCGGAATTAGGTAAGTCCCAACTGAAATAGTTGATATTAAATAAAAACTCGATCAATGTTTTCTAAAAAATGTTCATAAACCTTAAACTGCCAAATTGCTAGGAAATCCTTAGATCTGCACCAACTCCTCAAAATTACTCAAACTCTAAATGTGCAACAAACTGCCACACTAGGAGCTAAGTCAAATAATAAAAACAGTAAATCAAAAACCTCGAACCTCCAACTATGGGCAAATGAAATAATGTCACAGTATGAAGATAAGAGCCACGCCTAGAGATTGGAGATTAAATGCGCTTCGCGTCTGGTGCTCTTTTCTGGACGAAACCCTTTCGCTCGGTATGGGCCGGCATCAGCGTCAATAGTCGCACGCCCCTACATGTGGTTGCAACTGCGACTATGACCGGCCAACGATATATTGATTTGAGGAAGTTCTATTGACTTATGTTGGCCTCTTTGTGTTGTATGAAATTAGTAACAGGGTAGGTGGAGCTACCCATCATCATTCACAATAATGGAACTCTTGGACAGAGATAACTGATTGGCAGGTTATGATCATTTACGATTATTCTTAATTGGGCTCAATAGTGTAGGATAGGAAAGAATTCCTTCTGATACAAGGATTTCATCTCCTGAAATTGTTCATTCAATAGTAATTGATGCATTGTTGCTTTTCAGTGGAAGATTTCTCTTTACAGTCCGCGAATGATGCGCACATGTATGAGTGAGCATTAATAGAAAAAAAGAACGCGCAGAGGCCTGTCGTTACACTCATGTGTTATTGCAATTCTAAGAATATTAAGAAAGAAATCACAGATGACTTAAAGGAGCAAGAGACAAAGGGATCTCAGAAATAGGGTCTTTGAATATATTTTACCTCTTAAAAAGCAATAATAACGGATATACAAATGAAATTTTAAATATCTGATATGGGCAGCTCATGACTTTACTTATATAATGCAATGAATTTATTACTTTTACATTAAAAGAAATAGGTTATTCTTATAGTAGATACATATATTCTTTCCAAGATATTGAATTGTCGTCAATTAGTCGTCGTCATTTTCATTGACTTAGCGTCATTTTTATGAATTTGGCGAGATTTTCGTTAACTTGATAACATTTAAACATGTCGCCAAGTTGGCGACATTCCGACAAATTCGTCGCGCTCAAATCTCGCCAAGAGTTATCAACGGAGAAATAAGTTCTTCTTATTACAGATATCCAAAAACAAAAGTATTACTCAAAATATGTTTTCTCATGAATGGAGAGCTAGATCTATGAGAATGATGTCACCAGATTTATTGTATGATATTACAAATGAAAAGTGAATATGTTTTTCAGCAGTTAATATTTTTTTTAATTATTGGAATTTTTTCATAAATTTATTTGAAAAATGTTCAATATTTCGAGAATGGTTCATGCTAGGTTTCTAAAGTTTATGTCAATCGTTTTCTAAGTGAAAATTACACAAGCAATGTATATTTGTTAAACTGTATTAAAGGTTTTGATTTTTTGATGATTTTTTCAAAATTTCACTCGAAAATTTAGGACGTTCTGAACATTCGATTGTGTTTAAAAACAATAGGCTGGCACTATTAACGGATTGTAATTTTGGCACAAATTTCATTCGAATCGCTCCATTCGTTCATGAGATATCGTCTCCAGTCTCACTGATACACACATGCACACACACACACATACTTTCTCACACACAGAGACATCACCTCAAAAATGTTCGATTCTTGATCAGGGATGCTAGAAACGTGTTTTTCCATCGAAAACTCGAATTCGAATTTTCCGCGTCACAATACTTTCCTTATACATTATACAATGTATATAAGTATTGAAAGTAAAAATACAACAATAATACAGTAAGAATATTTATACATTAAAAAATGGTGGCAAAAATTTTGCCATACTAGTGTTTTTAGGAAAAATGTTACATTCAAACAGGATCTGCTAGAGGTAGAGCTCAGATGATGGCTGATATGGATTCAGCTGCAAATTCTGCAAGAAGTTGGTGTGGGGGGAGGGGAGGAATTACTAAAGATTTACACTTACAGGCTTTATTCATTTCCAGTATCAACATTTTATTGTACTTGAAAGATCAATTTCTTACGATTGGCTATCGAGAGCTTAGATTGTAATTGACAGGTATTCAATATCAAATTTTGTAAGAAGCAGGTTGATGTACTAAGGATTTTTTTTTTTTTTTTTTCGCATTTAGCTTAAAAATTTTGCTTGAAATATTTGTTTTTCAGGATTGTTTATAAATAAATTATAACTGATATTAATTCAGCTTCAAATTCTAAATGGTGTGCAGGGACTCATTAAGAATTTTTTCCTTCTATTTTTTCGATGTCAATTCCGTTTGAAAAATATACAGTTTTCTTGAAAAATCTAATCTTTGGAATCTAGTATAGATGTAGAAAATATTTAAATGATTTCTTTTTTAAAAATGACAAATGTTTCGTTATATAAATTTTTCTATATGGACAGCAATCACATATAAAATTATGTTCAAAACAATTCAAATTTGTATTGTGTTTCTTATGATAGTGATACCACATAGATTCTGTTGCTATGCAAAGAAACCGGATGTGAACAGCACATGACATTCCATATACAATGCTTATTTCTTTGATAGTAAAAATATCTGTTGTGGGCAGTACATAACGTTTTCTGCAGACTCCAAATCATCTTCTCTGTATTTCTTCTTCATTTCATTAAAGTGACTTTAATTGCACAAAATAACACTGAATAATATTAGAAATTACACTGAGGTTGTAGTTTTATTTGAATTTTCGATTGAAGTTGGTGATTGGACATATTTTCATAAATATTCGTCTTATATTTTTGGTCGTCAAAAATAACGCATAAATCACGCATTTAAGTGATACATTTTAGTATACGTAGTCCTTTATTTTAGATTTTGGCATTTTTTACAGACCATTTTGCAAAAATATCAGGTTTATTCTTTCCGAATTGAACCAAAATATTCCACAAGTGATTTATATACCAGATTTTGTGAATTTTGGTCAAAAAAAAAATTCAGCTAGAATAGATACATAATTTATTGTGGTCCATTTCGCGATGAAAAAGCAGATTATATTTTTAATTTTATCGTATTAAGATCTAAACAGCATCACGGTAACCGGCAGCTGGATTATCTACCAAATTTTGTGAAATTTAGTCTATTAGTTTTCAGCTAAATTAGATAATCAAATTCATTATTCTCTTTATTTCGTTAATTTTTTTTTTGACATTCATTGCACTAAATAACACACATACTTATTTGAAATTACACTGCATTTGCAATTTTAATTCAATTTTCTGTTTCATTTGGTAAATGGATGTATTTTCAAAGTTGGCGTAGCAAAAATGGAAATAGACTAAATTATCTCGAGAACGGCTAGTCCTAGAGTAATGGGGTTGGTTTTATTATTTTCATCATAAATTACTTATAAAACAATTATTTAAGTGATAAATTTCAGCAAACGTTTTTTTTTTATTGGATATCTTTCATTGCAGATCTTTTATTGCAGATTTTTATTGGCCATATAAAAAAAAAAGTCAGGCTCTTTTATACAGAATCGTACCAAAGTCAAATCAACACCATAGTAACCCGACAGTTTCTTTTCTGCAAAATTTTGTACATTGCACACACAAAGACATCACGATAAATTAATTTTTTTCTTGCTGTAGTCTTTCCAAAACATGTAGATCCGTCGAAAACTCGAGTTGAGATTTCCGACACGATTCCAATACTTAAACATAACAATGCATTGTAGGGAAAGTAGACATGATGTATGACATCCACGGCATAATGCTTTTAGCGTTGACCTGTACATTTAGTGCTGTTTTGGATGACAAAACATAAAATTATTTCCAAGTACTGAATTAACTTATATTTCGGCAAACTTTAAATTGAAAATCAACAATATTGATAGCATCTCCAATACGCAATATATTCCATATATTAAATTATTTTATTAATAATTTATGATTTTGTGATCATTTTCGTTAATGTATTGTAATTTATTGCTATTTTGACTGTGTTTTCATTATTCTTGGTCGATATTGCACCAAGTTTGTAATGTTTTTCATAATAAGTCGTCAAGTTCGCCAAATGTATCGCCGTTACATACAAAATTAGAGAAGAGCTTTTCTCACATATAAATTACTATAGACGAAATTCTACGAAAATTTTGCATTTTTACGACTATGGTTGAAAAAATGCGAAACTATCATACAAGTGTCTTTTCTCGTGAATGGAACTAGATACAGGAAAATAATATCAAAAATTTATTGCATAATATAGGTTGAAAAGTGGACATTTCTTAAGATAGATGAAAGATTTTTCGATTCTATGTAATATTTTTAGTTATCGATTTAGTTATTATTTTAGTTATCGATTAATTTTCGATTTTATGTATATATATATTAGTTAAACCTGCAGCATCTTTAGAATGGATCATGATGGAATTCTAAGTTTTTATTAAATTTGTTTTCTAATGAAAAATATAAGAAATGACCATTTGCGTAACATTATGAAAGGTCTTGATTTTTTAATAATACATCAATATTTCATTCAAAAAGAAGTGGGGGGGAGGTGTCCTAACATTCGCTTGCGTCCAAAATCAACAGACCCCCAGCATTTAATGATTGTAATATTTGTTCCAAATTTCGCTCGAAACGTTAAATTCGTTCGTCAGATATCGCTTCCTCAGACTCACGGAAACATACCCAGTCATCACCTCCTTTGTGGTAGGCTAGACAGACAAGAGACATCATTTCAAGAATGTTCGATTCGAGTTCAGGTATGCTTGAAACGTGATCTTCCTTTGTAAACTCAAATTCGAATTTTCGATCCGATCACAATACTTTTTCTAAACATTATACTATATATATAATTATAGTAATATTTATTGCATCTTAAACTTTCAAAGCTAAAAAGATAGGTAGTCAGGAAAATAAAGCATTGTCTATAGTCATAGCATGCTAGTTTATAACCTCGAAATAACAATCTGATGTTTTATCAGTCCCCAGATTTCAGGAAACCGGTTATACGTCAGATATAGACCGACTACTATACTCATATATTATAGTAGGATCAATTGTAGTAGGATTTGTCCGAAAACTAGGGATTATTTCCGACTCAAAAACCACAATCCTGGCAGGTGTCTAAGTGCTGAGGAAAGTACACGTGTCTTTTCTAAGAAGCTGATTGGGTCTGCAACGTGGTATATAGAATATATGCCTCCAGCTTTAATGATACCATTTTTGAGTTTGTTGAACAAATTTTTTCGTGCTTCGTGTTCTCTACAGTTTGGATACACAGTTGTTAGCATAATTTTACTAGACTGATATCATAAGTCATCATTTTCTAGAGGTAAGCAATATATTTAGTTCATATTCTTCAATAAATTGTTCAGTGATTTCTGAGTATAAATGAAAGTCGAAATAACTTTTCCTTTGCATGTATTACAGTTTGAAGTAAAAGCGGTTTCGCATGTATAGATTACTTTGAAGGACGATGTTCGCTTTCTGTGCAGCGTTGAAACATTATTTTCCATCCATTTTTAATTTCAAATTATGTGAATTTAAAATTCACATCATTCATTTCTCTTTTGTATGGTTCATTATTAATTAAAATTATCATACAATATTGACCATTTTAAGGACGATTTCACCTGTGAATATAACAACCTCGTGCACTGTTGAGATATTTTTTTTCCACCCATGTTTAACTATAAATTATGTGGATTATCCAAAGATCAACATTTCTTTGTAGTTTGTTTCTTTACTATTAATATTTTGTAAAATATTGATTAGCATTTTAAGTTTAATATCTCAGGTAATTTCATTCCTATGTAATGCTAAAACATCATTTTCCCTCTGTCTTATTCATGATAAAATGGCCAATACTAAGACTATTGTCCACACTAACGCGGCGAATTAATGTAAACACTTTTACTTCGAATTGTATAGCAAATGATACTCATACATATTGAAGTTATTCATTATACATTCAACAATGGCATATAATAATTTATTTAATTATTTTCAGTAAGATATATAACTGTGGCTGATTTAGCTTTTTTCTGAATTCTCTAATAATTATGTTACCTATATTTTCTTAAATTTTTATTAAACTCAGAACTCGTTTAAACTAAAAATATTAGGATTTCAGTTTTTATATAAACTAAACGGTATAACAAACATTAAATTTTAATTAAAATTCTAAAGATTTAAATTGAGATGCAAATGCACCAAATTTTAATTTCTGATACACATCATTATTTTAATGCCGTTATTAATAGTCATGCATAGCATTTCATTAATAATACGCTTGAAAAATGATTTTTCTATATAAAACATGAAATAATTCCATAAATTTTAGACGCTGCAAACAGATTAAAAAATCTGATGTGGGCAGCACATGACTTTCCCTGCAGACTTATATTCACGTTCTATTTATTTAAATTACATTTAATTAATTTTTAATTCAATTTTCGTTCCCATTTGAAAACTGGACTTATTTTCAAAAATGGTGTAGGAAAAATACGAAAAACTAAAATATCTCGTGAACGGCTAGTCCTAGTGTAATGGGGTTGCTTTTATTCTTTCATTGCTAAAAATTACGTATTAAACAAGCATTTAATGGCTATATTTGAGCATACGTAGTTCTTAAGTTTAGATTTTGATGATTTTTGCGGGCCATTTTGCAAAAAAAGGCAGGTTATTTTCTTCCGAATTATACCAAAATATAATCAGCACCAGGGTGGCCTACAAGCGACTTATCTACCAAATTTTGTGAAACTCGGTCCATTAGTGTTTTAGTTAGAGTGGATACAAGCTTTTGCGGGCCATTTCGCAAAAAAAGGCGGGTTCTTTTAACCCGAGTCATACCCAAAACTAATCAGCACCAGATTCGTGCACAAGTGACTTACCTACCAAATTTTATGAAATTCGGTCAATTAGTTTTTTAGTTAGAGTGGATGCAAAATCTGCACAGGCAGACAGACAGACACACATACACACACACAGACGTCACGCTAAAAATAGTTTTTTCGTATTCTAGAGGTCTCGAAACGTGTAGATCCGTCGAAAACTCGAGTTGCGATTTTCGACATGATTCCAATACTTTCCCTATACATTACCATGTATTGCAGGGAAAGTAAAAATTCTGATGTGAGCAGCACATGACTTTCCCTGCAGACTTATATTAGCGTTCTCTTTATTTTAATTAAATTTATTTCACTTTTAATTCAATTTCGTTCTCATTCGATAACCGGACTTATTTTCAAAGGTGGCGTAGGGAAAGTACGAAAAACTAAAATATCTCGAGAACGGCTAGTCCTAGTGTAATGGGGTTGGTCTTATTCTTTTCGTCGTTAAAAATTACGTATTAAATCAGCATTTAATGGATATATTTGAGTATACCCAGTTTCTTATTTTAGATTTTGGCAATTTTTGCGGGCCATTTTGCAAAAAAAGGCAGGTTATTTTTTTCTGAATCGTACCAAAATCTAATCAGCACCAGGGTGACCTATACATGACTCATCTACCGAATTTTGTGAAATTCGGTCCATTAGTTTTTCAGCTACAGTGGATACAAGCTTTTGCGGGCCATTTCACAAAAAAGGCGGGTTCTTTTATTCCGAATCGTACCCAAAACTAATCAGCACTAGCCCCGCCCACAAGTGACTTACCTACAAAATTTTATGAAATTCGGTCCATTAGTTTTTTAGTTAGAGTGGATACAAAATCTGCACAGACAGACACACAGACAGACAGACACACAGACAGACAGACACACACACAGACGTCACGCTAAAAATGGTTTTTTCGTATTCTAGAGGTCTTGAAACGTGTAGATCCGTCGAAAACTCGAGTTGCGATTTTCGACATGATTCCAATACTTTCCCTATACATTACCATGTATTGCAGGGAAAGTAAAAAGGGGAAATTATTGTTACAATTAAACGAAATATACAGAGGGTCGCTCACAAATTCCGTTGTTCGCAATACTATGCTGAAAAATAGCCATTTATTAATTCCATTGTTAATACATTTGAAAATAGTTATTTTGTATAAAACACGAAATAATACGAGTCTCGATAATCAAGTTTTGGACACCTAAGATTTTTTTTCGTTAGTAATACATTTTCAAATAATTTTCTGTCGCTCTTAGTTGAATAGGATCGATGAATAAAATTTTTCGAAAAAAGAAAGTTTGTTAATTTGTAGCAAAATTCATGTGTTCGAGTTATGTACATCTCATTTTTCAATTTTTTCTGAATATTCGTTTGTGATTTCGAGTATACTTTCCGCTATAATCTTGAAATTTGGTATCACTATTTGAATTAGAAAATCTCTTCAGACCAGTGAAAATCAATCGCTAAACGGTTCAATTTATGAAAATTTTAAAAATATTTAGGGTATGATAATATTATTATAGAAATAGCCTTTTTATGTATAATCTTTATTAGAAATTGAAACTTACCGCTGAAATGACACATTTTTCAAAATATTGTACTAAACCGTATAAATTATAAAACACACAAAATTAGTGGATGTTTTTAAAGTATAAATAAGTTAATATATTTGCTCGGGAATTATGACGAGTCATTCTCGAGATATTAGCAAATGTATTTTTTCTCTTATTGAACGCGATGTTTCATGAAAGAAAAAGCTATTTCCACAAAATTTGCTATGCTTATTTAAATTGATAAAGATATCAGATCTCTTGATTCTGCAAGGGCTCACATTTTATTGTTTTACAAGAAATCGAAATGTCTCTATAACTTAAGTATTCAGTGTGCACATCACAGATTACTTTTATCCCATTTATTTTATATATATATATATATTATTTCCATCTTTATTTTTGCACTTTTCACAGTTGTAATTTTTCTAGCAGTTTTTAATTTCCATTTGTTTTAATTTATATTATTTGCCTATTTAAGATTTTCTTATTTTTAGCATTATTATAAAACTTTGGCTTTCAATTCTTTCTATAAGGAAACTTTTTATATTATGAAATTGTATCAGGAATACTCTTTCTACTTAAAAGACATCGCTCAATCTGCGGAAAAATATGTAAAAAGTAAAATCTAAGTTAAGTTCCTCGCACACCTGCTCAAGGTTACTATATCTTACTATAGCGCCACTTCAGCTCTAGCCAATGAGAGCACGTAAAGACGCAACGTCACTTGGAGTTAAATGTCAGGAACGGCCCGGTAGACTCCAATGTTAAAGGATGCTAACAAAATTAATTTAATAATTTTTTTTAATTTAAAATATGAAATAAATACTCAAATAACATTAATTTTACTTGAACACAACTTAAATATGCTGTACAGGGTTTTTTTGGAAGGGTACATATATAATAAAACTGTATTTCCCTTTCTGAAAAATATAAATCATCTGAAAGTTTCGTTTCGCTTTTTGAAACCAATCAATGTTATTACAGGAGGCGATGTTATTTTTAATGAATTTTGTTTTAAATACACGAATTTACAGAAATATGTGCGGAAAGTTTTCTAAACAAGCAATCATTCTAAAATTTTCATTATACACAAATAAACATCGCGTAATTCCTTTCTAAATGCATATAAATAAAGTTATTTTCGATTATGTTATCTCTAATAATTGAAAATCAAAACAATAATTAAAACACTAACACTAAGAATTTTATGTCTTTTTAGGGGGGAGGGGGATGTACTTATGCCTAACTAGTAAACAATTTAAGTGATGCTTTTATAGTGAAGAACTTATTGCTAAACACTTGATTTTATTAGTTTTTTTTAGATCAAAAAGAGAATTTATATCAAATCGAAATTCAATGTAAACATATAAAAATATAGAAACTAATCGTTTAACACACACACACTATGATATGCTTTCAGAATAATAAATTTAATGTATTATAGTATATTGATTCATGATGAAAAATATACGGGCAAGCTGTTTATTTTCTTAAATCGTCCTCCCCCCCCCCCTCCATTTTTTGAATGTAATAAAATTTAATTAATAAAATGTAATGTAATAAAATTTAATTAATATAAAATATGCGAGATTAAATCAAAACAATAATTAAAACGCTAACACTAAGAGTTTTATGTCTTTTTAGGGGGGGGGGGGGGTGTACTTATGCCTAACTAGTAAACGATTTAAGTGATGCTTCTATAATTTATATGACTTTTGTTTTAAATACGCGAATTTACAAAAATATGTTCGGAAAGTTTTCTAAACAAGCCATCATTCTAAAATTTTCATTATACACAAATAAACATCGCGTAATTTATTTGTAAATGCATATAAATAAAGTTATTTTCGATTATGTTATCTCTAATAATTGAAATTCAAAACAATAATTAAAACGCTACACTAAGAATTTTATGTCTTTTTAGGGGGGGGGGGGAGGGATGTACTTATGCCTAACTAGTAAACGATTTAAGTGATGCTTCTATAATTTATATGAATTTTGTTCACAATTTTGTACACAATTTGCAGGCACATGCATGTACACAACTTTCAATCTGATTTAAAACAGCGGTTCCCAACCTTTATCCCCTTGAAAACCCGCGCCTGTTTATTTTCTTAAATCGTACCCCCCCCCCCCCCCCCCCATTTTTTGAATGTAATAAAATTTAATTAATAAAATGTAATGTAATAACATTTAACTAATAAAATGTAATGTAATAAAATTTAATTCATATAAAATGTGCGAGATTAAATCCTGTTAGATTTTTCAAAAATTACAAGAACATCATTAGAAAATATATAAAGATACAAATAACTTGCTGTAAAATAAATGAATAAAAAGTATACTGTACTTTCGTCTTTTAAGATTTAAAAATCCTACATAATGGAACTTCATGCACTAAACTAATGTTTCAAGAAAGAAGTGCATTTTCCCAAATTAATATAAATTTTAGAATGTTGACTACTTTAAAAGAAAATTTTTGATTAAAATTTGCATTATTCAACCTTAAAAAAAGGAATATAAATAAATTTTGAAAATATAAATGTACTTTTAGTCATTAATTTCTTAATAAAAAATATCTTTGGTTTAATAAACGAATTTAAATGAGTCCTATTCTTCAATACTGAAATTTTCGCATGTATATGAGGTTGGGAAACACGACTCTAAAATATACATTATATTACGAAAAGAACACATAAAAAAAGCTAGCATTGCCTGGAATTTAAGATACAAATCTTTGATTAAAATTCTAGTTGAACTTGTAAGAAGTCTTCGAAACCAATATACACTTTAAAAATACACTTGTTTCAAACAAAAAATAAAAAAAACCCGCGCGCCTGCCGCGCCATCTTGTGCCGCGCGCTGCAAGTAAACTCCAACTCCAACTGACGTCACAGTGGTGTTCGTGGCAGAAGAGTGGCACCCCCCTGCGCCTGCTTGCGCTTAAAATAATTATTCTATCTTTTTATCTTGAAGTGGCGGATTTTTAACTCCGAACCTGATTATTAATACCATTTTGTGAAATGTAGTACACTAACGCATAGATATTTTCAGGTATTTTCACCTTCTTCTTAAAATAATCTCTTAGGAATGATTTTTATTTCTGTTCTTGGCATCTTACTATCTGCTTCTCTTTATAATATCGTTGATTCATCTTCGTAATTTTTTTTTTCGGTTGATTTAAAGTAGCTCTGAATTTCTTTTCGCAAGTTTACTTCATCACTTTTTCCAAATATTTTTGACTGCACCACCTTTCCTATATATGTTGCATCGAGGGGGGGGGGGGGGGGAGGGGGGGCGTGGTACGGGTGACCCCAGTCTGTTAGTGCCCTTATGAGCACTATGTTTGCTTTCTTCCGACCGACCAAGCCGAAGGGTAAAACCCCCGTTTGGACTGGGTAGTTTCAACTTTCAACCAATTTAGAAATGAACCCAGTTGTGCGACATTCAGAGTGAGCGTACCCTTCGTGCCCAGTCAGTTAGGGACGGCGCATAGTGCGCGTAAAGCCTTTCAAATAATCTGCACTAGGCGCGGGGAAACTATGGGTGAATAAAGTACCTTGGGTGAATACACAAGATGGATGAAACAAGGGATCCGTATGTGTGTGTGTGGGGGGGGGGGTGAAGGTTAGCATATTTCTGCGCAGGTGATTGGCATCCATGTTGGGAGTCCGCAAAATGGAGCAGTGCCGATACAGTTTTGTTCTTGTACAGACTACCAAGAGTGGCCAAATTAAGGGTGATTGTGGGAAACTAGAATTATGTGCAGTAAGAATAACTTTAAAACGCGTTATTTCCACACATACACACAATATATTGCAAAGCTGGGAAGGAGGTAGATATTTTAAATAATATAAAACTTTATTGAAATCAAATGTAGGAAAAATACAAACAATACATTTATTATAAAATAAACAGGATTGTATAATTGTAATGCAAGACAGTGACTATCGCACGACATATGTACAATGCAGTGTATAAGATAGTACATTTATAAGTTTTACATAGCTATTCCAGTATTAAAAGGCGATAAAAACAGGAAAATTAACACTCTTAAAAAAATAGTTGTAACTGTTTTTAATAAAAATTAATTTTTTAACAATATATGGCGCTTAGCGTCGAAAATGATCATCTAATCCGAAATTAGTTTCAGTCTGTTTGTGCCCTGGGATCGGCTCCATATACGTATACAAAGTTTCAGCCTTCTAGGTCATTGTGAGGGGTAAAGGATATGGAAAGAATTTTCGACCTCTCAAGTTTTTGTTTGCTCTTATGCGAAACACCAAAAATCCAACTCCGTTCTGTTTTGTTCCATGCTCGCTTGATACTATAAATTGAATTCAAAAATACAAATAATTACCATTTTGCTCTTGATAAGCCGAATTTTTTGATATCCCATATTCACTGTCCGCACATCTTATTACCTCATTTTCAAGCAAATTGATAAATTCAAATTAATTTTTCTGTATTTAGGATGGATTTCTGTATATTTGCAAAGTTCTTAGAATTATTTGTTCATCGTTTTTCTCTAAAAGAGGTGAAAACAAACAGTGCATACTTTAACGCCACTCCTCGGAATGTAAAAAAATCTGGTGTGGGCAACACATGACTTTCCTTATATAATATAATGAATTTACTACTTTTACATTAAAAAGATAGGTTGTTCTTATAGTAGATACTAATATTCTTTCCAAGATATTGAATTTTCGACAATTAGTCGTCATTTTCATTGATTTAGCGTGATTTTTATCCATTTGGCGAGATTTTGGTTATTTTGGCAACATTTCAAAAACTCGCCAAGTTGGCGACATTCGCCAAATTCGTCGTCAAAATCTCGCCAAGCGTTATGGACGAAGAAATAAGTTATTCTTACAGCAGATAAATGACTATTGGCGTACAAATACAAAAGTATTACACAAAGTATCTTTTATCATGAATGGAGCGAGCTAGATCCACGAGAATGATGTCATCTAATTTATCGCATGGTATTACATATGAAAAGTCAACATGTTTCTCAATAGGAAATATTTTTTTTTTATTTTATATGACTTTTTGATGATTTCTTTATAAAATGTTCAATATCCCGAGAACAGTTCATGTTAGCGTTCTAAAATATATGTCAATCGTTTTCTAATGAAAAATTACATAAGATATGTCTATTTTTGTAACTTTATTAGTGGTTTTTAATTTTTTGACGATTTTTTCAAAATTTCACTCGAAAATTTAGGGGGGTTCTGAACATTCGATTGCGTATAAAAACAATAAGCTTCCAGTGTTTATGGATTGTGATTTTTGTACCAAATTTGGTTCGAATCGTTCCATTCTTTCGTCTGTTATCGTCTCAACAGACTCACTGACACACACACACAGACATCACTTCAAACATGTTTGATTCGTGATAAGGGATGCTTGAAACGTGCTCTCCCGTCGAAACTCGAATTCGAATTTTCCACCCCGTCACTATACTTTCCTTATACATTATGTATATAAGGAAAGTAATATATATTAGTTGTTGTAGCGACTTTTCTATTGGCACACGCACCATTTTCGTTTTGAAAGATTCCGCTTCCTCTCGGGACTTTAAATTTTAGAATTTGAATCCTTAACAATTGAAATTAAATGGGGTGTGACTTACATTTTACTTTCTCTGCAATACATGGTAATGTGTAGGGAAAGTGTTGGAATCATGCCGAAAATCGCAACTCTAGTTTTCGACGGATCTACGCGTTTCGAGACCTCTAGAACACGAAAAAACTATTTTTAGCTCGACGTCTGTGTGTGTATTTGTATGTGTGTCTCTCTGTTTGTGCAAATTTTCTATCCACTCTAACTAAAAAACTAACGGACCGAATTTCATAAAATTTGGTAGGTAAATCACTTGTGGGCGAATCTGGTACTGATTAGTTTTGGGTACGATTCGGGATAAAAGAACCCGCCTTTTTTTTTTGCGAAATGGCCCTCAAAAGACTGTATCCACTTTAGCTGAAAAACTAATGGACCGAATTTCACAAAATTCGGTAGATAAGTCTTTTGTGGGTTACCCTGCTGCTGATTAGAGTTTGGTATGATTCAGAAAAAAATAATCTGCCTTTCTTTGCAGAATGGCCAGCAAAAATTGTCAAAATCTAAACTAAAAAGCTACGTATGCTCAAATATATCCATTAAATGCTTGTTTAATACGTAATTTTAACGAAAAAAAGAATAAGACCAACCCCATTACACTAGGTCTAGCTGTTCTCGAGATATATTAGTTTTTTCGTATTTTCTCCACGCCACCTTTGAAAATAAGTCCAGTTAGCAAACGAAAAAGAAAATTGAATTAAAAGTGAATTAAATTTAATTAAAATAAAGAGAACTTGGGTATAAGTCCGCAGGGAAAGTCATTTGCTGTCCATACCAGATTTTTACTTTCCTTGCAATACATGGTAATGTATAGGGAAAGTATTGGAATCATGTCGAAAATCGCAACTCGAGTTTTCCGCGGTTCTGCACGTTTCGAGACCTCTAGAATGCGAAAAAACTATTTTTATAGTGACGTCTGTGTGTCTGTCTGTCTGTGCAATGTATGTAATTATACCAAGGATTATACCAAGGATCGTGTACAAATTCGTTCTTGGTATATTCGTATGTGCAATGTCTGTGCAAGTTTGTAGTCGCTTAAGATACTAATTTGTTGATTTAGTGGGTTCATTTAATTCTTTTACAGGTTTTCCTTAATCTGAACTGCAAAATATAGGACTAAATTTAAATATGAAACATAAATTTGCAATATGGTTTTTAGGAAATATAATTGTTTAACCACTTTATAAATATATCTAAAATTTACTATAGATATCCTATAATAACATAACTCTGAAGAATGCAGTTTTTAGTTAGGTCACAAAAATGCCAGGAAAAGTCTCGAATTTACTCATTAATATCCCATAGACTTCGCTCCGCCTACCATTAATTAAAGGCTAGTATAATTTTTTTGTGGACACCAGCTAATTCATATTTTTTTCTTCCACATATCTTCAAAAATAGTAAATGAAAGTGACGATATGAATGCTGGATTTGTGTTTAATGTACAGCTGCGGAAAAGAGAGAGAGAAAAAAAAGCCTTATGCCCTGCTATTTGAACATCGTTCATCGAAAAGCAAATTTAAAATTACCATTCGATTAGGAAATAAAGCTGTCTTTTATAAATACATGTGCGTAGAATATGCATAGAGGACCGTTTTCATGTCTAAATACGCACAAACTTCGAAATTTTCAATGGCAATGCTCAATTTTGATATCATAAACAAATTTTTGACCCCCAAATATGTACACATATAAATTCCTATATAACCAGCGAGATATTCAACATTCCGAAATCTGCAACTTTCAAGGGTCAGCTCCATATTGTAAACCGCAATTTGAAGGGCGAGTTTTCGTTGATTGACTAGAACTTTTCTAATAAAATGGGTCATTTGATATTTCACTGGAAGACGCTACTGTATACAGTGTGCTATATCTCAGCTCGTGTTTGAGAACATGAAACCTCCTTCAATAATCGTCTTAAGGGAATTTATAATGTTCGAATTACGCCAATGATGGAATCAATACATTGTAATAAAATTCAAATATGTCAAAATCGTTAGCTTAAATTATCGAATAGATATTTTAACAGTGTCTATCGCGATTTTTAGTTTGCTGTGATAACTGCCAAATCAAACCGTAAATATTCAAATTAGTCTTTTAGCGTAACACCACTTCTTATGATAATTAGAATTTCATAATTTTATTATTTATTACAAATTTTTATTTATTGTATTTTTAATAAATATTTTTATATCATAAATTCATTATATAAGTTTGTGACTGATTTCAACTCGTATTAACTTCGGAACTATTAATCGTAGAGTAATTACTAATGTTTTATTAAATGGAATGTGGAGTCCCCTATAGTTGTCGACTCTCCACCCTGTCCTTCGCTACAGTTGCAGGATAACGTTGATTAGGTTGCATCTATGCTATACTTTTTATACAAAGTTTTATTATATCTGGGTAAAAAGAAACTTAAAATTCCCAAATATGTAAAATTTATAGTATTCCACATGATAACGTTATTCAAGACATTCAACTGAATTATTTAATTTAATTCTACTAAAACTGTATAGGAATTACTATTCTCGTTGTGAAAAATTGTCTTCAAATTAAAATCTGAAGAATAAAACACCCTTGTCCGATTTGTTAACAAATTTATAATAAATATGAAATTGGATCTATGTGCACCAAACTGAAAGCACTAAAATGATATTGAAAGATATACCCATATTATTTTCATTTTGTTTCAATAACCAGCTAAACGCAAAATGAGTTAATTGGCTAAACTGAATATATGAGTTTTAAAACTCTTTGGAGAATAAAATAGATAACTCAATAATTCCAGTAATCTTAAAGGCTTAATTGATAAAATTCAGTCAAAAATACAATTCCAATAAAAACAAATTTTAAATGCGTTTCATTATTAGTTAAATCAGAAAAGATTTAATAAAACCATATGCTTTATAAACATACTGGAATTAATTCCGTTGCTAAGAAGCATGATATAATTTTCTTCAAATAAATTGGTGATAAAACTATCGTCTGCTTTATGCTATATGTGTATGGGACATTCGTTATTCAATAATATCACGACATCCCCTAGTCTTAAAAATTTCAAACATGGACAAAAGTTTTAGTGTCTCTATGCCATGGCTACCCATGAGATTTCATAACATTTTGTGCAGTCGTTTAGCCGTGATGATGAGACAGATACACACTCACATATACATACACAAATAGACATTCGTATTTTCAATTGTAATTATATAGAGAAAGATTAATTCAAAATTAATTAAATTTTTCAAATTAGTGATTTTTTTCAACTAATAAAATACTTCTAAAATCATCGTGATGGTGAATATTTAAACATATTAAAAGAACTACAGGTGGAAGGACAGCTGAAATTTTGCATACTCATATTGAAGCCTTTGAGAATCGATTTCTATCAAAACGGTCAAGGTTCATATTTATATTATATTTTTCGAATATAATGTTCATAATTCATTTTTTCATTCAGAAAATTAAAATAAAACATCAGAGTGAGAAAATAATTAAAACTAGAGTAACGTAAGCACAAATAAGACAATAATGAAATACGTATTAAGGCATATAAGGCAATAATAGTTATTATTTTATTTGTGTTTATATACGTTGCTCTCCTTTTCTTTATCCTTTGCACAAAGAATATTTTTTACTTAGTGAGGAGATAATTGTTACAGAAGATGTGAATTTTAAAAGACTGAAAATGTAATGTAACATTTGGAGTTCAGAATTTTACTAAGGAAACTATTCATTCAAATAACGTGAAAATTGGTATCGGAGGCTACATTTTGCCCTAGATTAGAAGTATGTTGTCAAATTTGAGTGCTGGCATTAGAAATTTCAAAGTTTATATGCTTATTAATATGAATACGGCCCCTTATGAAAATTTTATGCTCAATAATTTCTAAAGGACGTTATTCCAAATTGAATGGTATCTCGAAATTTGCTCTGCGATGAAAGATGCTCGAACAACAAGAGGTGGAGCTTTTTTTCTGTAGCTCTACAAGTTATATTTGTGAGAAAATAAAAAGAATCACATTGCAAGTTCAATAATCATAATTTGGAAAATTCTTTAAATCCTTCACCTTGTTGCACATTAGAAGGTTTGTCTCTTAGCCCCAATCTCACCCCCCACCCCCCACCCACACACACACACCAATTAACCCGTTATTATCAGTCTTCAATGTAAAACTTTGTTACTGCTTTTATATGGAGAAACCTTCATCTATTTAACTGTATGATATTGTAATAAAAATATTCCTCGGCATTCCCTTATAGTTTTGTTACGTAATTCAGTTTTTACTTTCTTATACAATGTAATATAGCATTGAGAAAGTACTTTTTTCATAAAAATTTTCGAATTCGAGATTTTGATGCTAATATATGTGTTAAGACCTCCTGATCACGCTTTGACTACTTTTGGAGTCTGTCTGTATGTCTGTGGTCGATTTGAGTATGCGATGGCAGTTGCAAATATTAAGGGATTTTCAAGAACCGTTTTATATTGCTTTGTTATCAAAAATGTAGAATTAGATAGATTTTCTGTGAAACTCGAGCTAAAACTTCGAAATTATATACTTTTTAACATGACAGCATAAAACAAAATTTGACATAATCATGCGCAAAAATAATTAGCGCTTTTTTGTATGGCAACATATAAAATTATTTCGCCACAACCAATTAACTTATATTTCGCGCAAATCTAAATTGACAATTAACAATACGGATAGCATTTACAATAAGCAATACAGTCCGTATATTAAAATATATTATAAACCAAACGGTAATTGGTTATTAATGCTTGCTAAATATTTTTCAAAGATATAGGATATTTCTTGTGTTGTTACTTTCCCTACAGCACACGGTAATGTAAAAAATCCTTGGAAATCCTCAAATCCTTGAAAATATGTCGAAATTTGGAAAGCGTGATTTCGACGGATCTGCGTGTTTTTGACACTTTGAAATAGCGTTTTTTAAATTGTGTTCCCAGAAACCCCGGAGTTCTGCGACAATATACAAAGGGTTCCGCGACGTGATAGTTTTGCTAAAATTTTCTGGGGGACGCGTGAATGCATAATTTGTCCACAACGGATATTTTCTCATTTTGCGGTTCCGACTTCAAATGAAATTTTTAATGGGTTTCTCTACCAGAACAGTTTGAAAAACGCTATTCTAGAACACGAATCCGCCGTGTTTAGCATATGTGTGTGTGGGAGGGGGATAGGGGAGCTTTCTGTTCCATGTATATATCCATTCTTGTGAAAATAATAATCTACGAAATGTCACAAAATTCTGTAGATAAGTAAAGTTGGGTACACTAATGCTAATTAGATTTTAGTATAATTCGGGAAAAATATAATTTGCTTCCTCCCTCTCATTTTTCTGTTTTACAAAAGACCCACAAAAATCGTTAAAATCCAAAATAATAGAGTAAATATTTTAAATGCATTAATTAAATTCTTGCTCATACATAATTTTTGACGACGAAAAGGAAGATCAATCTCATCACTCCAGCACAAATCGAAATCTCTCAGTTTGGTGCGTCTTTGTAACGCCGTCATTTGAAAGTACACCCAATTTACAAGTGGAAATGAAAACCGAATTAAAACTGCAAATTAGGTGTAGTTTCAAAGAAATATCCGCGTGTTTTTGCGATTTAAACTCAATTTATTACGTAAAAAAGAAAGATTACAGTATTTGAGTCTGTACGGCAAGCACGTGCCTGCATCAGAATTTTTCTGCGACTAACTATTTAATAGCGTTTTATTATTTTCTCCCATTTTTATTATGGTAATAAGACATTTTTTATTAGATCTATGTTGTTTTTTCAGTTTATGTGGATTATATGTGCATTTCTATCGATATTCAATGTGTTTAGCAATTACATATTATATTATTTGCATAATTTCAGTAAATATAAATGCATATAAGGTCTTCAAAAAGATTAAGTTCAATGCATATATTTTTGCACAGATAATAGCATCCAGTTATCTATTAAATGCATAGCTAAAGTTTGAACGTCCTTTTTCATTTCTGACGTTCCTATTGCATATAATTTACTTCCATTTGTATAAACCAGTGTCTGTATCTATTTATGAATATTCTCTATCGAGTTAATCTTTAAAGAATGTTTATTGATTTTACTATAGAAAATGGACGAAACACATTCTTCTTGCTTTACGCGGAAGAAACGGCTATTGTTCCCTAAATATGACACTAACGTAATAAAAGTTCTGAATACCAAAATCCGTTGCAAATTCAAGCATTAGACTGTAGTATTTCATAGTTCTGTAAACATGTAAATTGAGGTTTGTAAAAAACATTTCAAGTCCGATCACTATACGCATCTTATTTCTAACGGGCATTTTAATTTGAAAAATTTTGCAGGTCATTTCGCAAAAAAAAAAAAAAAAAAAAAAAAATGCAGTCTTTTTTATTTCGTTTCATACCAAAATATAATCATCAAAAGAGTTACACACAAGTAACCATACCAAACAGCACAAGTACCTCTACCAAATTTTGGGAAATTTTATCAATCTGTTTTTCAGTAAGAGTGAATGTATTCATCGTAGACAGACAGACAGGTACACAGTCGCACACACAAACTTCAAGCTAAAAATCGCTTTTAGGGTTCTAAAGTGCTCGAATCCTTGAGATTCGTCGACTCGAGTTGCGAATTTCGGTATTGTGTTAATACTTTCCTTATAGATTACAATGCCTTATTGGGAAACCACTATATACGAAAATTAAAACTTTTAAAATTCGATAAAAGTGTGCGTGAGGTGGGGACATGAAAAAGAGTAGGTTAAAAGTAATAAAAAATACGATGCCTTCAACACAAGAATTTCTTCACAGGAAGATAAATTTTGATACTGTGAAAAATGCTCGACAACTGTGACGTTCTAACTACTCAATGCCGGAAAACAATACTTCGTATGAATATATGATGACTTTTGAACATATATAAAATATATGCGCACCTATGAAACAAAAAATCATATTTTATTGAGATAGAGAATATAACAAATTTTACTTATAATTATTTTTACGTTTGAGACTGCAAAAATGTATTTAGAAATACTTTTATTTTATTTCCTGGAAACTCTCAAATCATGTCAGACATTTTATTATAATTATTTTATTACATAAAATATTATTAAAGACAATAGATCCAATATTTAAGAGATTGTATTTTATAGTTATATACTCAATTTCTGTTTTTATATTTTCAGATATGTTTAACAAATCTATAAGCGTGTCATCGACTTACGATTTTCACAATAATAATTCTGGTAGCAGCAACAGTTCGATAGATAAATTTTCTCCGTTGGCCACAATGAATACATCAGCAAAGATTTCACACCATGACGAAACTATCCCTCCCACCCCATCTCCAGACTATGCTGAGAATTCGCTGAATATCACGAAAAACGTAACAACTCAGCTGCCAGATATTACAAAATCCAGTTGTGATAAAGTGAAAATAACGGAATGCCTGGCTTCAATATCCGAACCCTCTTACGATAAAGAATATAATATCACAATTGTTAATAGAGACGAGGTGTCATTTGGTAACTCCAAAAATATTTGTCGAAATAGCACTGTCATTCTTAACAGCAACTTCATTTTCAGAGATGATGCTCCTGAAGTGCTCGCAAAGAATTCATCTGTAGAGCCTTCAAAATATAATGAAACTATCGTCTTACCAAAATCAACAACTTCTTCAGATTCTGGTGACATCCCAGTAGTTGGTGTAAATAATTTTGTGGCAATAGAAATTACAGCTGAATTATCATCATCTATTCCGCAAGGAAATAACGATGATGACAGAACAAGATGCGAGCATTCGATGGCTAGTAACGAATCTTCAGAAGACGGAAATTCCGATGTTACAGCAGTCATTGGAGATGATACATCCTTGGATACATCTTCTGTGAATAAAGCCAGCCAAATGGAAAATTCTAGACCAATGGTACTGAAAATGCAGAAGAATGACTTTCCACCTTCCTCAGGTCATCCTTCAAGGAACGAAGAAAGGAATTCTGTTGTTCCAGCCTATGGAATCAGAAATTGCATTACTAACGTATATCCGCAATACACTTCCACAACACATGTTACAAGAAATTTTCCTCGTATGCTAGTCAGGAATTATAGAAGGTACATAACATTAATTGTTAATTTCTGTTTCTTTAAGCTTTTGTTAAATCTTGTAGAAAGTGCTTGTATTGCCCCCAAGGCAGATAACGACAGCCATGGACCGGTTTTGCGGTTCTTCAGATTGTATACATTTTATCTATTTAATGCAGTTTAATCTTTTTTACTTCAAATATTTTAAATGTAGTTCCTTAATAAATAAAAAAATTAAAATATACATAAATTTTCGAAATCCAGATTCGAAATAATAAAATATCAAACATTGACCAATGAATAAGCTACTTGGAGACAATTTTGTGTTGCTTTGAGGTTTAATCAACATTTGTTCTATTTATAGAATCTTTTTTTTTATTTCCTTCGTATTTAATTATTTAAATGGGACATAAATTCAAATAAAACAAACTGAGAATAAACCTACAAAGAATAACTATATTAAATTTATTCTTGGTGTGAACTAGCAATTATTGCCTTTGTTCTTCAAATAATTTTTAATTAGATTAATTAGGATTAAAGATGTTTCTTATGGTTCAGTTTAATTTGAAGTAAATAAATAAGTTTATTATTTTTCAAAAGGTTAACCATATATTTAATAATACGTTTCTTTCTCATCACGATATATTAAAATAACTTTTCCAACAAAATTTAAAATGGGTTTCTACTCATAATTTATATAAAACACTTTTAAAAAGGTGCTTCAAAAAATTTGCATATTTATTAGTGTGCCCTTTCTATAGTCATGTACTGATTTTCATTCAGTAATATGCATTTATTTTAAAACTAGATAATGTACAGGGCATTGACCGAGATTTAGAATGGAAACTTCTGATTAAAATTAGCTAGAAATGTCTGTTTCGAAAAGCATGTTATTAAATACGGAAATGAATCACTGCTAACTATAGCACCACTCCGGTTGTGACATCATACGAAAAGCGACCTCCAGTTTTCATTTGCCGTCGAAATTCAAAACGTCAACTTTTATACTTTTCATTAAAAATGCATGGAAAATCCAATATAGAATAATAACTCTTTTAGTAGAAAGGGAATATATCAAATTATATTTTTGCCGAAGTTTAGAATTGTGGACATTTCAAATTAGCGAGAAAATTAAAATTCATAAATGATACATGATGTAAAGACTCATTTGGAATTTTTTTAAACATATATTATTATTTATTTATTAGATTTAAGAGAACATATAAAATCGAATTACCACAAAACACAAAAATAGGGAATATAAAATACCAGATTTCTAAATATTACATATGTCAAGTACATTATAACAATTTCTTGTTTAAATTGGTAGGAATCAAAATAAAAAATATCACTGTCATTGTCATGTGTATTAAAGAGATCAACTAATTTAAAGAGAAAAAGATTTTAACAGAAACAACAGTGTTTAATAGTAGTATTGTGAAATATTTTTCTTGCCTGGCTGTAGTAATAGATATATGGAACTATAAGCAACGAAATAAAATAGAACAATCAATGGGAATTTATACGCATTAAATAAGCACTCGATCGTCGATGGTTATTAGAATCGTATAATGAAAATACATGAAGACGGAGAAAAGAAAATTGTTGCTTTACCCCCTCCCTTTCCCCTATAAAATTCAAGTAATTATTGTTATCACGGCGAATTTTCTTCCAATTTAAATCAAATTATAGCACAATACTCATAATTGTATTATAATACCAAATTTTAAATGTTAGGCTAGAATCTTTAATATTCGTAAAGTAAGAAATTCATAAATTAAATGCACTTAGGTTGCAATTAGCAGTTTCTCGTCGAAATGAAACATTTGCGATTTAGACAAAATATCTGCTCTGAAAGATGGTCTGCAGCTACAAAGAAAGTATAGATTTAATTTGCCGAAAGATGGGCGGATACTGGTTACTATTTTTACCTTAAAATTGGTAACTTTTAAATTTATTGAAATTTTAAAAAATACTCAGAGGTGCACATTAAGGGACGGTACTTCTATAGTAAATTTCACAGTTGCCAGACTCTTCAATTTTTCATTACAGACGACGACATTCACACATAAACAAAAATATATTCTTTTATTAAGCAAGACATTTTTTTACAATTAGAGTCTTACGTCTTTCTCAATAAGTATCATGTGCTTGTTAAACTTTCTTTTAAACTAAATTAAAAATCTATATTTTTTTTCAATTGCTGATTGCAGAAAAATAGCATACAGTTGGTCTATTGTCTGCTAATTTGATACAAACATAATTATGATACAAATATAACCTGTTACAAAAGTGTGTATTTCTATGCAATGTTGGTGTTATTGACGGTGGATTTTTAAAATACAGCAGCGCTAATCTTATTTCTTTTTTACAGAAGGAATATTCATGAAATCAACCCTGTGACGAATAGATTTGGCCGGAATGGCCTGGCTGAAACTATTTTATTCATCGTGCTCTTGATAATTTTTGCTGGACTTCTTCTGTACCTCATACTTAACAATCTCGCCTCTGAAGCAATATGGATTACATTGGCGACGCTCATCATTGTGGTCATTCTAGGATTAGTCAGCTGCATTCCATATTTGTTAAAACGATGTTGAAAAAGAACTGATTTCTTTTTCTATGTTAAACTGTTATTTTTTAACCAGGATGGTGGAGTCAGAGTCGAAAAAATATATACCGAAGCAAAAGAAATTTTTTTGAATAATTATATTTTAGAATATTTAAAACTTAACATTTTCTGGATAATTAATTAAAAAACTGATGAGGGCTGCACATGACTTTCCTTACATAATGCAAGTGCTTATTTGTTTCAATGCGAAATAATGTTGATGGAGATCAACGGCAGAATGTTTTGAACGATTAAAAGTAGACTGATATTTTATGACTCTTCTGGATAACATGTTAAAATACCCAATAAATTTACATTTCGAGCAAATATAACTTGACAATTGGAAATAGTGCTAACAATCAAAGCAATATATTCTATTATATTAAAATATGTTAATTGATATTCTCATTTGGTGTCTTTTTTGTACATTTAGCATCATTTTTGCCAATTTGGGGACATTTAAGCCATTTGGCACCCCATTAAAAAACTCGCCAAGTTAGCGATATTCCACCAAATGATAGTAATTACTACTGTTTATTTTTATGTGTATTTTACATACATTTTTGGGAGATGTGTGGTATTTCAAAATGTCGTTCGTTTTATTATAAAAAATTACATGTAAATTGATTATTTATTTAACGTTACTTAATCTCCTGAAATATTCAAACATTCATGCTAAACTTTTGGGATCTTCTGAACTTTTGATTCGTTGAAAATCAACAGGATTCCAGCATTCATGGAATCGTCATTATCCTACAGAAATTCGTTTGAAACACACTATTCGGTCTTGAAATATCGCATCCTCAGCCTCACGGATGCACATACATCCACAAACATCATCTCATAAACGCTCGATTCGAGTTCAGGGATATTTGGAACGTCCTCTTCTTCGAATTTTCGACCCTGGCACAACGCTTTCCCTATACCTTATACTATGTATGTAGGGAAAGTAAAAACACAAAATTCAATTAAGAACTATTGATATGAAATATTAATACTTTAATAAAATATAGATTAACATAGAAATATATTTTAGTGAAAAAAAATGTGCTTGTCTGGACTTAAATATGGATAGAAATGGATCTGAATTCATAATACTGTTATTGGACTCCATACAAACTCGCAATTTAGCACACAATAGTGTTTGCCATAATCATATAATATTTGCGATCATGTAATAATTCCATTAAAAGGCTTGATATACGTACTGACTCCCCAACCCTAATTTTAACAGTAGTGTAAATAGTATTTTTCTGATGAACTTGTACCTTTGAAACTAAAGATTTGCTGTAATTTAAATGTGTTCAATAAAAGGATTAACATTGCATAAGTCATTATTCTGTATTGGATGTTTTATATTAAAATATGATTTCATTATTTATTACTTCCATATTATAATTTACTTCATCTACGGAAGTTAAAATTGTTGTTTAAGTGCCAAATGAATAAAGACGTTAAAGAGTTAAGTGGAGATCTGCGCTTCGAATTATGGTTGGGAGCTCTTATGATTTCTTTACAACAATAATAGAGCAACAAAGTCATAAATACATATATTTTTTTAAGGATACTACGACATGTGATAGATATTTTCAAATAACGAGTTTTAGGACGAACATTTGTCTTGCATTGAAAAAACATGAAAGATCAAGCATGCAAAAAGCATTGATTATGAAACACTTTTCAATTTCAATGCAATTTTATTTAAACATCTCTAAAATGTGATACATTCCTCGGTAATATTTTAAAAATTATCACAATAATACATTAATTTATTATATTTGAAAACTTAAAACTCCATTGAGAAAATTCAACTTCATTCAAACGACGGCATTGAAATATAATTTGCTTGGATTAAACATATCTAAAATGCGATACATTCCTCGGTATTATTTTTAAAATTATCATAATACTACAATAATTTATTACATTTTAAAACTTCATCGAAAACAAATGAAATTTATTCAAATGAAGTCATCGAAGTGCAACACGCCTGGCTAACTCTATAAAAGCATCATTTCATTCACAAATATTTTTCTATTCATTTCATTCATGTATAATAATTTATTTTATTTAAAAACTTAAGACCATGGAGGTACAAATAATTAAACTCTAAGCCTAAAACTTCATTGAAAAAATCGTCTGCTTCTCCGTGTAAAATCAATGAATGTTTCATTCATATCAGCTATATTGCAGACTCTATGAGCTAAATAATTTTGCCTTTAAAGAAATGCAGCAATTCTTATATAACTCATTCTACATCTTTTAGTATTCACATTCTCCATAAATGAAAATTAGGCTTCGTTGTAGAGATAATCAAAGTAGGATGATCATTTAAACTCAAATATATTGTAATTGCGTTGTTTTAGTATGTAGATGCACCGAATTTAAGCATTCTTAATATTTCCTTTTTAAGGATACTACGATATGTGATATACATTTGCAAATAACGACTTTTAAAACGAACGTTTGTCTTGCATTGAAATAAAAGGGCACGAGGAAATTGTTCAGATCAAAAGATTCATTTCGATTTGAAATCCAAAGGACAATTTACTGAAATCCCAAAGTGTTGTGTAATATGCACACCAGTTTTATTTAAGCAGATTATTCCATAATAGTATAGGAACTGATAATTTGTAAATATCGAGAAGTAATGGTAAATTTAATAATGCTAGTAGTTAACATAAATAATATTTTAATAAAATTTTAGTTTGAGCAAATTCATGTCTCTTTATTGTGCTAAGTGTATATAATTATGTTAATCAATTTACTTTCAGATAACACCGGACAACATGCAAAAATGGCGAGTTATCACAATGGCAATTACTATTTAAAATTCACGATCACTTTACTAGCCCTGATTCTACACATAATTTATCACCGCATTTTGCTACTTGATATTTTATAATAATAAAATCAATTTTAAACGTCGCATATAGGAAACTGTACGCTGGGAAAATTTTCGTGGACTACAGAGGACTATTTCTATTTCTATTTAAAAAGGGGGAAAAGTCAATTACAGAGTTGTACAGTATTGCAAAATTAGTGCAAAGCATATTTGTCCCTCTACAAAAATGAAAAAGTACTCTGAAAAGAAGTGTATGCAAACTCCCCCCCCCCCCCGCCGCCTCCTATGAAACTAATATTATTTTGACTATACGGCATGATAAAATTGCCTTTATTATAAACAAAATATAAATGCTTACGTTCAACAACGATTTAATAACTTGCACACGTTTTGTAAGATGTTTTCGCCTTCTTCCCAATGTATCTGCGTTTAGACTTTTACATGAAAATAAATAAAATTAGCTCTTTAATAATGTTATTTAGAGATATAGCTTCTATTTTTTTAGGGGGGGGGGTGAAGGACGAAAATGATTTGTACTAATTTTGCTACGTATTACAACTTTATATTTGATTTTTCCTCCCCTTTTCTTTGACAAGAAATTAGATAGCTCACAGTTTGAGAAGTGTTCAACCCCGTGAAAGTTGTCTCATAGTGTTGCGTCATTGGGACTTGATATACATCTGCATAAAAAATATATGATTACTCTAATATTTCTTGAGTTATTTGTCTGATCCATGACTTTCCTTGACACTCTCCATAGATTTTTAGCTGAACCATGATTTTACTTATATTTTTATGGCAGTCACTGATTTGCTCTGTCTATTGCCGGTGAACATATTTTCGTCTAAAGCTATGGAAGAAATGACAAATTTTTGTATTAAAAATGAGACAATAATCTGTGCCAAAAAAATAACCAATGAATTTACTGACACCTTTTAAAAAATCTGATGTGGGCAACACATGACTTTCCTTATATAATGCAATGAAATTACTATTTTTACAATAAAAAGAGTGTGATGTGGACAGCACATGACTTTCCCTGCAGACTTATATCCACGCTCTCTTTATTACTTTCCTTATATACACAATGTATTAGGAAAGTATTGTGACGGGGTCGAAAATTCGAATTCGAGTTTTCGACGGGAGAGCACGTTTCAAGCGTCCCCGATCACGAATCAAATATTTTTGAAGTGATGTTGGTGTGTGTGTGAAAGTATGTGTGTGTGTATGTGTGTCAGTGAGTCTGTGGAGACGATAACTGACGGACGGATGAACCGATTCGAACGAAATTTGGTACAAAAATCACAATCCGTAAACACTGAAAGCCTGTTGTTTTTATACGCAATCGAATGTTCAGAACTACCCTAAATTTTCGAGTGAAATTTTGAAAAAATCGTCAAAAAATCAAAACCAATATTAAAGTTACGCAAATAGACATTTCTTATGTAATTTTTCATTAGAAAACGATTGACATAAATTTTAGAACGCTAACATGAACCGTTCTCAAGATATTGTACATTTTTCAAAAAAATTATCAAAAAGTTATATAAAATAAAAAAACAATATTTCCTATTGTGAAACATGTTCACTTTTCATATGTAATACCATTCGATAAATTGGGTGACATCATTCTCGTGGATCTAGCTCGTTCCATTCATGAAAAAAGATACTTTGAGTAATACTTTTGTATTTGAACGCCAATAGTCATTTATCTGCAGTAGGAATAACTTATTTCTCCTTTCATAACGCTTGACGAAATTTTGGCGACGAATTTAGCGGTATGTCGCCAACTTGGCGACATTTTTAATTGTTGCCGAATTTACAAAAATCGCGCTAAATTGATAAAAATGACGCTAAATCAATGAAAATGACGACTAATTGAAGAAAATTCAATATCTTGGAAAGAATATAAGTATCTACAATAAGAAAAACATTTTTTTTTACTGTAAAAGTAGTAAATTCATTGCATTATATAAGGAAAGTCATGTGTTGCCGACATCAGATTATTTTGATTAAAATTAATTCACTTTTCGTTCGCATTTATTAAGTGGATTTATTTTCAAAGGTGGCATAGAGAAAATACGAAATCACTAAAATATCTCGAGAAAGGCTAGTCCTAGTGTAATGGGTTTGGTCTTATTCTTTCCATCGTTAAAAATTACGCATAAAACAATCATTTAATGTATATATTTGAGCATACGTATGTATTTATTTTAGATTTTGACGATTTTTGAAGACCATTTCGCAAAAAAAGGCAGGTTATTTTTTTCCAAATCATACCAAAATCTAATCAGCACCAGGATATCCTACAAATGACTTTTTAACAGATTTTTGTGGAATTCGTAACATTAGTTTTTCAGCTAGAGTGGATACAAAGTGTGCAAGCCATTTCGCAAAATAAGGCGGGTTCTTTTATCACGAATCATACCCAAAACGAATCAGCACCAGATTCGCCCGCAAGTGACTTACCTACCAAATTTTGTGATATTCGGTCCATTAGTTTTTGAGTTAGAGTGGATTAAAATCTGCACAGACAGACACAGAGACACACACACAGACGTTACGCTAAAAATAGTTTTTTCGTATTTTAGAGGCCCCGAAACGTGTAGATCCGTCGAAAACTCGAGTTGGCGATTTTCGGCATGATTTCAATACTTTCCCTATACATTACCATGTATTGCAGGGAAAGTAAAAATCTGATGTGGGCAGCACATGACTTTCCCTGCAGACTTATATACACATTCTCTTATTTTAATTTAATTTAATTCACTATTAATTCAATTTTCGTTCTTATTTTGTAACTGGACTCATTTTCAAAGGAGGCGTAGAGAAAAAACAAAAATATCTCGAGAACGGCTAGTCCTAGTATAATGGGGTTGGTCTTATTCTTTTCTACCTGAAAAATTACGTATAAAACAAATCCTTTAATGGATATATTCAAACATATAAGGAAAGTCATGTGTTGCCGACATCATATTATTTTAATTAAATTTTATTCACTTTTCTTTCTCATTTATTAAGTGGACTTATTTTCAAAGGTGGCATAGAGAAAATACGAAAACACTAAAATATCTCGAGAACGGCTAGTCCTGGAGTAATGGGATTGGTCTTATTTTTTCCATCATTAAAAATTACGTTTAAAACACGTATTTGATGTATATATTTCAGCATACGTAGTTTTTTATTTTAGATTTTGTCGATTTTTGCGGGTTACTTTGCAATAAAGGCAGGTTATTTTTTTCCGAATTGTACCAAAATATAATCAGCACCAGGGTGACCCACAAGCGACTTATCTACCAAATTTTGTGAAATTAGGTCCATTAAATTTTCAGCTAGAGTGGATACAAGCTTTTACTGGCCATTTCGCAAAAATAGGCGGGTTCTATTATCCCGATTCGTACCCAAAACTAATCAGCACCAGATTCGCCCACAAGTGACTTACCTTCCTAATTTTATGAAATTCGATCCATTAATTTTTTAGAGTGGATACAAAATCTGTACAGACAGACACATACACAGACGTCACGCTAAAAATAGTTTTTTCGTATATTAGAGGTCTCGAAACGTGTAGATCCGCCGAAAACTCGAGTTGCGATTTTCGACATGATTCCAATACTTTCCCTATACATTACCATGTATTGCAGGGAAAGTAAAAATCTGATGTGGGCAGCACATGATTTTCCCTGCAGACTCAAATTCATATTTTCTTTATTTCTTTTATAATTCGTTAGATTGAGTTTTATTGCACCAAATAACACTAAATTTGCATTTTTAATTCAATTTCTGTTTTTATTTGGTAATTGGACATTTTCCCGAAATCGGCGTAACAAAAATGGAAGAAATCTCAAATATCTTGAGAACGGTTAGCCCTAAAATATAATGGAGTGTGTTATACTCTTTTCCTCGTCAAAAATTGTGTAGAAAACAAAAATTCATTTGATATATTTGAACATATATAGTCTTTATTTTCTATTTTGGCATTTTTTACGGGCCATTTCGTAAAAAAAGGCAGATTGTTCTTTTCCGAATCGTATCAAAATTTAATAAGCACCAGGGTGGCCTACATGTGACTTATTTTATTTACCAAATTTTGTAAAATTTGATCAATTAGTTTTTCAGTTACAGTGGATACAGGCAATTTATGAGGGCCAATTCGCACAAAAAGGCGGGTTGGTTTATTCCGAATAGTACCCAAAACTAATCAGCACCAGGCTCACATACAAGTAACTAACCTACCGAATTTTATGAAATTCGGTCCATTAGTTTTTGAGTTAGAGTGGATACATACATTGCACAGACAGACACACAGACAGACAGACAGACAGACAGACAGACAGACAGACAGACACACAAGCACACAGACACACAGACAGATAGACAGACAGACACACTGACAGACAGATAGACACATACACAGACGTCAAGCTAAAAAGAGCTTTTTCGTATTCTAGAGGTATCGAAACGTGTAGATCCGTCGGAAACTCGAGTTGTGATTTTCGACATGATTCCAATACTTTCCCTATACATTACCATGTATTGCAGGAAAAGTAAAAAAAATCTGATGTGGGCAGCACATGACTTTCCCTGCGGATTGTCTATTTGGCGATTTTTATTACGGCATGATTCCAATACATTATCATGCATTGCAGGGAAAGTAAAAAACCCATTCTGTATAATTGAAAATTTTGTAAATGTTAAAAGCAAAGCAAAATTAGAAACCAAAAATGACTTGACACTCTTATTAGCCACATGAATAAGAAAGAACAGATATATTATTTTTCTTTTAAGACATTTGAAATCAATATGCATGTATATGAGCGTATTCATATAATAGAAGAAGTGAAAACGGCATAAACTTTAGAAGTCTAGAGTGAACCATTCTCTGGATATTGCACGTTTTTTTAATAAATTTATAAAAAATATTACATAAAAATAAAATAATTATAAACTATCTGGAAATATGTTCACTTTTCATACAATGTTATGCGATAAATTTGCTAACATCATTCTTGTGGATCTAATTTGTTCCATTCACGAGAGAGGATACTTGTGTAATAGTTTTGTATTTTAAGGACAGAAAATTCACCAACAGTCATTCATATATAAGAAAAGCTCCTCTCTTCGTCTGTGTGTAAGGCTTGGCGATCAGTTTGGCAAACTTGGACCCTTATTTGCAAATATTATCAGTGGAGATTCAAAACATTTGCCCACAAAATACAAAACTATAAATTTTCATCTGAAAATACTGGCAAAAATTCATAAATATTTATACTTTTTATCGAGGTAATATTGTTAATGCATTTATTAGTACTATCTTCTCCTTTTTGGTTGCATTTATTTGTACTATTTTCTAGTTTCTGGTATTTGGTTTTTCTTATTTCAGGTATTTTCTTAACATTTTCTAATTTTAAGTTTTTTTAAGTCATTGTCAGTATCCTTTATTTTTTTAACTTTTAGAGTTATCCAAATTTTATTTCCAGTTCATTTTCTGAATATTTTTAAACATATATAGTAACTAATTATTTTCTTACTTTGTTAAAAATTTACCACTGCTTTCCATTATAGGCATTTCAAGACATCCTAAATTTCATTTGTTTTTCCATTTTTTAGGACATCCTAAAAATTTCACTTACCTTGAAGCACTTAAATATTTTTAAGGCAATTTTAAATTCCTTTCCCTACTTGATCATTCTAGAATTTTTCAGGTCTTGTTTTTTACTGAAATCAGCAATTATTTCCGATTTTGCGTGTCATTCTCTTTGTTTTCAAATTTTCTGATATTGACATTTCATTTTTTTGTATTTCTGAGTTGAATGACCATTTGATATAAAATTCTGCTTTTATTATTATTAAGACTGCAGGCTACTAATTTTTCTTTAATTTAAACGATAACTTTAGGTGATTTTTTATTCATTTAAATTTCTGTTTTATTGTTTAATTATTTATAAGCAATTTCTAAATTATCTTGATCGCAATATCTCGGTCATTTTTTGAGTTATTTTATCAAGTAATATGAACTCATCATTTTCATGTTAAAATTTCATCATTATGTTTTCTTTTTCATAACTACTAAATTATTTATTTTTTTACTTTTCTGAATTTAAAAGTTTCAATATGGAATTTCGTATAAAAATGGCTAAAAAAATCGGATGTAATATTTTTTTAATTACTCGCAAGGGCCAAAATTTCAGATTTTTACTGGTTTATCTCGCAAGTTCCAGTTCCCGAATTTGGCCTGAGTTTGAAGAAAATTTTGAAAACTAGTTACATTATTAATTTTACAAATTTGCACTCAACATTTTCCACAAATGTACCCCAGCTTTCACTGGTAAATGATCAATTTAGGTACAACAAATATGAGGAAATCCAAGTTTAATCGTTTCTGGAAAATATCCGCTAAAACCCAACAAAATTCGGGTGGATTTTTTTTTTTTTAAACTCTGCGTTTTTCAAACTTTTCAAATTTAGACTTTTAGCACATATGAATATAAATCATTTCGGGCCGGACCAGGCCGATATTCAATGGTCTTTGAACACAGCTAGGCAGGGCTCGGGTTCTACACCTCTAAAGTTCTTCGAGCTCGGGCCGGGTTTAAACATTGACTCTGTCAGGTGGGGTGAAAGTGAAACTGAATTTTTGGCTCTTGCAGACCTTTGACACACATACGGCCTTTACACACACATAGACATAACCAGGATCTTGGAATGTCGAAAATACTAAGTTTCGTTTATGTAATTTTTCAAGCAAGAGGAGGTATGACTCTTAACCCCCCCCCCCCTTTGCCTATGCTACTGTACACACTTACTGATATATACACATATATGACCCAAAAACATTATATTGAAATTCAAACTTGTAAAACGGTCAAAAATAGGAATTATGATGTTTGACTAAGTTATAATACTTTTGCTACTAGAGAATACTTTACAATACTAGAGAAAGTAATACGTTAAAAAGTTTTAAATTCTGTTCGTCAATTAAGGGTTTGCACAGCAACCACTACATAAACATATATATTTATGGTACTACAAAACAATTATAAGTATCCATTTCATGGGGAACTCATCCCCTAATCTAAATAATAATATCATCATGAGGGTGACCATCTGTGGAGGGTAAAGGGGTTGGATTACCAAGAAGCCACAAAGGAAGTAAGAAGGGGGAATGGTTATATTTATGTATGAAAAATGGTAAATTTAAGGTAATATAAACGGTATTTATAACATATGATAAGTGAAAATCCATGAAAATGCCTTTGGAAAAAGGATTCGAGAACAAAGCTGAAAGGGGATTAGAGCAGGATGCTGCGGGGGTAGGGGATAAAGAAGTGAGAGATAGTTATTTTTAAATATGAAAAATGGTATTTTTAACGTAATAAAAATGGTTATTTTAATGTATGATAACAGTAATACATACGCATTAGAAACAGTATTTCTACATACGGTATGCTCGTTCACGGTAATTCATACGTATGATATTCGGTATTTTTATATTCCGTTACTCACAACGGTATTATAACCCATATATTACCGGTTTTCTAATAACACATACGAAAATATAACGTAAAAACGGTTTAGCTTCGGCTACAATACCGTATGTGTGTTACTTGGGCAGGATAAAATGAATTTAAGTTGTTGATAATTCAGAAGGTCGTTATATGCATTTTTCTGTGTGTACAAACTCGAATAAAATATTTTTTTAGCATAAGACACCTAAATTTTATAGTCTTGGCTTATTTCAACTTCTGTTGTTACACCAAATTTGTTTCATATTTTAAACTTTCAGAAGTAGATTTAAACGTTTTAGGAAAAAGTCAATTTTACTATAAATCTGCAGTCCAGCTGAAATTCCAAAAATTTGTAATTTCACTAGAAACCAGTATTGTTCCCGGTGTTTCACCATGACATGTCATGAGCATTGAGGCGTATCTATTACTTGTTGCTAATCCATTGTTAGGACTAGGGCAAGGTACTTTAAACATAAGGTAGGTCAGAGAAGGGGGGTTGCTTTTCGACCGGGAGAGAAACTTGAAGCGTGACGTCACTGACTTACAAGTCAAGAAGAGGGGACATAGAGATACGTGTATAAAGTTTAGAAAGTTCGCGTTTATCATTCGAAAAGGAGATAAGATCATTCGTAATAAAATTTTAGAAGAATGAAATTAAATGATTCTACTCATACATGCATAGGGCTATCATTAAAATATTATAATACATATATTATTTCTAATAAAAGCTGAAATAGATCGTAGAAAGTGTAGTAAATATAAAATTTACATTTCAAGTGTTTTAATACAGATATGAATAAATATTTAATCATCGGATTTTTAAAAATATAGTGTCCAATATCTTAAACATTGATAATACTTTCTACATGTAATATAAATATGTATTTCAAAAATATCTAATTGCGTAAAAAATCCCACATACATATAACGTATATTGATGACTATGAAATATCATCAATCTAGTAGTTACATAACTATATATTATATTAAGAATCGTGGATCGGATCTTAGGAAAAGGGGGGAGTTGACGGTCGAATGGATGGTCAATGGCAGTAGATTTATTTTATTTACCCAACAAAAAGACGATGCATTTTGTGAGCTAGTAGAGTATTATGACTCTTGGTTAAGCCACTGGATCTGTCAGTTTCACAAAGATATTTTAAGCATGCAAAATTGATGTTATTAAACTTTATAGCGTTTTAAATATATAAACTATGTACAGTTTTAAAATTTTAAAGCAATGTTCACGTGGATCATAAGTAATAAATCAATACATACCATTTTTATGCCACGATACTGCTCTTACACCATTTAGAGGCTTTTCTTTGCTTTTTTCTCTCTACTAATTGTTGCATGAAAGTTTTATTTAAGTGTTTAATCCGAATGAATGTTCTGGTTCGTGAAAACAAAGTTATGGCTTTTAGTGGTATAAAAGGTGAAATGTTTGCTAACTTTGACTGCAAGTTCTTAATGACGCATTTCTCTTTTGATATATATGCGTCATGCATTTCTAAGAAAGTATGCTCCCACTTTTTTATTTCTTCTGAAAAATGTGCCGCTGGCTTTTTGTTATATTGTAAATAAATTTTTTATGCATTATATTTCAACTTTGATGACTTTAGTTTTGTATTCTAAGCTTTTTACATATCAAAACGAAATGTCCCATAACTTCAGATGATGTGAATATAATGTCAATATTATGATTACTAAAGAATTGCGTTTTATTATTATGTATATTAATAACAAAGTAAAATGCTTAAGGTATTTAAAATTAACTTTAGATACATTTTGCAATAAACTAAACTGTGTAAATTAGCTTACAAAATGCTAATATCTCTCCCCCCCCTCCCCTCCAAAAAAAAAAGAAAACTCCATAATTGTTAGAGTCAGAAATATAAATTATTTTTATATATTTTAGATACTGCATATGAAGTCGTTTTTATTTTATTAATTTTGTTTTTTTGATTACTTAGAGGACCACCTATTTTACATATCAATGAAACATGTCAATCATAAGTATTTTTTATACTGCTATATTAAAAACATTTTTTTAACTGCGGTATTAATGGTATGTGAGATTTTTGTGTCGTTGGCTTCTTGTTTTAATCGTTTAACCGGCTTCAAATTCAAAATTTACCCCGAAAATGTTCTTCAAAATCTTCATCAGAAAAGTGACTCGAACAGACAGTTGCGTTAGCAATCTTTATTTTATCCTCTCTTTTGCACTTCACGATCCATAATTTTTGGAGTGTAGGATCTTTTGGAAATCTATGAAAACTGATAGATCCCATTGACTTCTTATAATAATTTGAACACAAAGCAACCGAGCATCAACCAGGCATTTTTGTGCTTACCAAAATTATACTTTATATACGTGAAAATACTAATATATATACATCTATAATACACAAATTTACACTTAAACTTCACTTTTACGATAGAATTACAAATTATATTAAAACGACTGACACAGTCTATGTTTTCCCATAGAAATGAATGCTAGTCGGAGAAACTGGCACTTCTCCTTCTAACCCAGTGACGTCACGAACGGCGATAACGTCCGCCTTCTAGAATACTGTCAACGGCGGCATTCTGGTCTTTTGATCTCAGACCCTCCCTGTATCAATTGAGCAAGGCGTGGACTCTACACACGAGGGATCAAGCCGAGCGGGAACGAATAACTTGCATTCCGTGTTGTCTGATAATCAGAATATATGCATTCATTTCGTCCGCCGAGGCGGAGATAAGTTGATTCCTATCTGGAAATGTTGCGTGACTTCACGTCCGATCACTGAAATCGAGTAGCATCGGACTTGGTTACTACTTGGGAGGGTAACCATAGACATGAGGGTGACCTTGACCACCTGTGGAGGGTAAAGGAGTTGGCGGACCAAGCTGTTAGGGGATTAGTAAGAAGCCACAAGCTACAGAAGCCACAAGATATAGTAACCTTGGCCACAAAGGAAGTAAGAAAGTGGAGTGTCGTACAGAACAGAGCACCAGGCGCGAAGCGCCTTTAATCTCCAGTTTCAATATGTGGTTCTTATCGTCAAAATGTGACATTAATTCAGTGACCATAATTGGAGGTTCGAGGTTTTTATTTACTACTTTTTTATTATTTGTCCTAGCTCCTAGTGTGGCAGTTTGTTGCACATTTAGAGTTTAAGCAGTTTGGGGGGTTGATGCAGATCTGAGGGTTACCTAGCACTTTTGCAGCTTAGAGTTTTGAACATTAGTCGCGTGTTTTATTTGATATCAGATGTTTGAGGTTGGATATTTAATTCCGATTATCGATGTTTAGGACAGCGCGGGGTCTTTTACGCGATTTTGCCTTGCGATGATCATAGTCATGCAAATTGAATAACAGTTCATTTGGAACGGATGGCAAATTTTTGTAAAATTTAAGCGCTAGCTTTTTAATTTGGGCTCTAACAGTTTTTATTTTAAAGTCATTCCTAATTACCGAGTTCCTTAAATACCTGGGAGCTTTCCTGATAATCCGTAGTATTTTGTTTTGTTTTGTCTCTAGGAGGTCTATCGTAGTTTTACAGGCATATCCCCATACGGGTGCTGCATACAGCATTCCCGGGCGGATGACCGATTTATAAATTAGCAGTTTGAGGGAAGTAAGAAGGGAGAATGGTTATATTTATGCATGAAAAATGGTAAATTTAAGGTAATATAAACGGTATTTATAACATATGATAAATGAAAATCCATGAAAATGCCTTTGGAAAAATGGATTCGAGAACAAAGCTGAAAGGGAATTAGAGCAGGATGCTGCTGAAGGGAGGCGAGGTAAAGAAGTGAGAGATAATAGTTATTTTTAACTATAAAAAATGGTATTTTTAACGTAATAGAAATGGTTATTTTAATGCATGATAACAGTAATACATACGTATTAAAAACGGTATTTCTACATACGGTATGCTCGTACACGGTAATTCATACGTATGATATTCGGTATTTTTATATACCGTTACTCATAACGGTATTATAATCTATGTATTACCGATTTTCTAATAACACATACGAAAATGAAACGTAAAAACGGTTTAGCATCGGTTACAATACCGTATATGTATTACTTGGGCAGAATAAAATGAGTTTAAGTTGTTGATAATTCAGAAGGTCGTTATATGCATTTTTCTGTGTGTACAAACTCGAATAAAATATTTTTTCAGCATAAGAAACCTAAATTTTATAGTCTTGGCTTATTTAAACTTCTGTTGTTACACCAAATTTGTTTCATATTTTAAACTTTCAGAAGTAGATTTAAACGTTTTAGGATAAAGTCAATTTTACTATACATTTCCAGTCCAGCGGAAACTCCAAAAATCTGTGATTGCACTAGACACCTGTTTTGTTCGCGGTATTTCACTATCACATGTCATGAGCATTGAGGTGTAAGTATTACTTGTTGCTAATCCATTGTTAGGACTAGGGCTATTCACCATTCAACTAATCTCACCCCTAGGAAGGAATTGGTATCCTGTGTCCATTCTTAAGCAGCTTATTGGGTGAAAATACACCACGTGATGCCTAGAACCTGCCGTATTATCATTTTCAATCTTCTTTTATACCAGATTTCATTTGGAACCTGCCTAGTAAGAATATATTTTTTTAATATTTCTTTTGTGGACCTCGTATTCAAAGTATTTTTGTGTGAGCAAAGTGTCAAGCCTGGGCACAGCATTTCGGAGTTGCAGATTACGACATCCAGCTCTACTAAAAGAGAAGTTATTTGAAAAAGGTAAGCAATACATTCAGTTTAAATTTCATTATGGTATTTTCAATAATTGCTGCGTGTAAGTGATGGCAGATGAAGGTTCATATTTTACTTTTTTATACATTGCGCAGTATACGGAAAGGTATTGTGATGGTATTATAAATACAAATTAGTAGAAGTTACAATATATTACTTTTTGAAATATTTAAAATCGTTTAATGTTTCACCATGCCTTTAATATTTCAATAATTTTGTATAAAATTATACCAAGAATATTCTTCGCTTTCTTGCAGTACTTTCACATAATTCAGTTTTTTAGCAGGTTTTGTTTTCCAATAACAATGCTAACTTATCTCATTCCCTTTTTGACTAAATTGTTCTTAAGAGGTATCTGGATAATAAAGTGAACTGTGAGTCTCCATTTGATTTTCTCATGCATTCATATATAATATTTATGCATATACTTTTACAGCGCATTTGGTATGATTGTAAAAAAATATATTTTTCAGAGTTTTTTGATTATGAAATATTATCAACTGGGTTTGGTCCGTTGTAGGTAGGTCACAGATTAGTCAAATTTGATTAACGCATTTCAAAGTTACAGGTGTAAATTCAGGATGGACGTGTCATTTGTAGTTTCTACAGTTTAATATTTAGCTTCGTTTTAGGTGTTTTTTTAATTATGAGATTTTCAAAACTTCATATCATAATAGCGATTTTTGTTTCACTTTTTACGATTTATCTTTTATTGATATTAAATGTGTTTATTATAGTAATAATGTCATTCTACATGATATAAAAGCATTTATTTTTATAATTTTGAATGCATTTCGTCGTATAAAATGCGTCTTGTATGATATATTAATGCAAATAATATTAATTTGTAGCAAATTATTAAAATTTAAATATTTTAAATCAGTATAAAATATTCATCTTCTTACTCATATTGTCATATTACATATTTTTCATGCTTATTTGCAACAAAATATTTATTCTAATTGGTATTAGTACTTTAAGAAATTGGTAATGCTTTTGTATATATTAAATTAATACCCTTTGCCCGTATAATTAATTTTAAGGAATCCAGGCCAAATGGTTTTTAAAAAATTGAATATATTTTAAATAAGAATTAAAAATTAGACTACTATTTTCTAGTATCCTGTACATGAAAAGGCAGCTCCGGTTCTGTGGAAACTTTGCACAAACCATTTTGAGATTTCATATTTGTTTGGATGGAGTTATTGTACTTAATGGGAACTATTTTACTATAAAATTATGAATTTATAATTTCTCTATTAAGAACACACAAAATGAACCTCATTGATTAAAATAGGTTCAGTAGTTTAGGCTATAGATTCATCAACACTGAAAAAATGTCTAAAAAATCATGTTTTCTCAATTCTTGAGATTCTCAATTTATCTTCAAGTTTAAGGGGAAAAAAATCTGATGTGGGCAACAGATGACTTTCCTTATATAATGAAATGAATTTACTACTTTTAGAGTAAAATAAATAGGTTTGGTACAGATTTGATATAAAGAATTTGGATTTTTCTACTTTTTTTCACGAGCCAATTGTGGCGCCAAATGGCCAAATGTGGCGCGCCTGCCTTGTGCAACATTTTGCTTTTTCTGGAAATTCTGGCAACCCCATCCCTTTTAGCTTTCTGATATAGTCGGCTGCGGCCATTTTATTTTTGTTTTGTTGTTGGTGTGTGTGTAAAAACGTGTTTGAGTGTGTTAAAAACGTAAATATCATACAGGAATTAAAGATAGCACATGTTATTAGATAAAATAATGTAGAAGCAGAAAATTTACATAGAAATAATGAGAGTTTTTTTATGACCGCAGTGTGGAAACAATTATTTGTGCAATTTGGATATTTACACGTGTTTTTCTTTGAAAAGTTTTAGATTTCATTAAACCAGGTACTGTGTTTTGATTTTGTTGTCCAAGTATCGTTTCTTTTAAATTTCTTTAAAGTACAAACTTTTTTCTAAGTATTGTTCTCTCTTAAATTTAGTTAAAGTACAAACTTTTTTCTAAGTATCGTTTTTCTTAAATTTAGTTAAAGTACAAACTTTTTTCTAAGTGTCGTTTATTCTTAAATTTAGTTAAAGTACAAACTTTTTTCTAAGTATCGTTTTTCTTAAATTTAGTTAAAGTACAAACTTTTTTCTAAGTATTGTTTCTCGTAAATTGAGTAATTTCGTATTTTTTCTAAGTACTGTTAATTATCGGCATTTTTATGCATTTTTAATTATATATGTTTATATTTCGTACGCGCAATGTTCAAGATGGCGTCCGTTAGGAATTTTCAAAACACCGTACGCGTTGGCGCCAGTCTTGGCGACAAAAAAAATGGCGGATTTAGCCAAATTCTTTCTATCAGATCTGTTCCATAGGTTTTTCTTCTAGTAGATACTAATATCCTTTCCAAGATATTGAATTTTCGGCAATTAGTCGTCATTTTCATTGATTTAGCGTCATTTTTATCCATTTGGCGAGATTTTCGTTAATTTGGCAATATTTCAAAAAGTCGCCAAGTTGGCGACATTCCGCCAATTTAGTCGCCAAAATCTCGCCAAGCGTTATGGACGAAGAAATAAGTTGTTATTACAGCAGATAAATTGGCGTTCAAATGCAAAAGTATTACTCAAAGTATCTTTTTTCATGAATGGAACGAGCTAGATCCACGAGAATGATGTCACCCAATTTATCGCATGATATTATATATGAAAAGTGAACATGTTTCTCAATAGGAAATATTTTTTTTTCTATTTTATATGACTTTTTGATAATTTTTTTGAAAAATGTGCAATATCTCGAAAACGGTTCATGTTAGCGTTCTAAAATTTATGTCAATCGTTTTCTAATGAAAAATTACATAAGAAATGTCTATTTGCGTAACTTTAATATTGGTTTTGATTTTTTGACGATTTTTTCAAAATTTCATTCGAAAATTTAGGGGGGTTCTGAACATTCGATTGCGTATAAACACAATAGGCTTCCAGTGTTTACAGATTGTAATTTTTGTACCAAATTTGGTTCGAATCGGTTCATTCGTTCGTCAGTTATCGTCTCCATAGTCCCACTGACACACACACACACACACACACAGACATCACTTCAAAAATGTTTGATTCGTGATCAGGGATGCTTGAAACGTGCTCTCCCGTCGAAAACTCGAATTCGAATTTTCGACCCCGTCACAATACTTTCCTTATACATTATGTATATAAGGAAAGTAATAAAAGCTCCCATTATTAGCATACATGAAATGACACATTATAATTAAAATCGGTTCATTAGTTTGTGCCAGATAACGAAAGCATTTTCTTAACAGATTAAGGATTAGTTAGCACAAAATTACAGAAATTGATTTTGGGATTATTTTAATTTTCCTGCCTGAAAAGCTTTCCATAGAATGTTGATCAGATTTAACATTAGAACGACGGAAACGCTCATTTTGACCGCAAAACTACTTCGAGAAACGATTCCTCCAAAACGGCTATTCTCAGCTCATTGAAATTTTATGACTTTTCTTATTTTTTCTGTGCTTTCAATAATTTTAAGAAAATAAGAAAAGTCGTAAAATTTCAATAGGTTGGGATTAGCTGTTTCAGAGGAATCGTTTCTCAAAGTAGTTATGCGGTCAAAATGACCGCTGACGCAGTTCTAGTGTTATATTAAGTCAGACAATGTTTCAGAAAATCAAGAAAGGGGTTTGGGGACTGGATGCAGATATTATAGGTGCAGATTGTGTAGCATCCTTCAGCTCTTCTGGGCTGTTCTTCTCAGTCTAGCAGTGGACTTCGCATTCTGAACGTAATTATGTTGTATTGAGAGGCTGGGAAAAATTTCCTCATCCAGGTTTCGGGTTTCAGGGAATTGCCAAATATACTAAATTTTCCAGGAAACTCCCGGTTTTTGATAATTTTTCCATGCTTTCCGATTTTAGACAAAAATTACCCGTTTCTTATGCTCTTTAAAATTCCCTAATATTAGGGTTTTCTATAAAAATTCACTGTTAAATTGTATTTCCATCTAACTTGCAGCCGTCATTTCGTCTTTTGAACCTAATACTAGAACCTAATACATGAACCTATTACTAGAATTAGACCTATTACTAGAACTAGATTGCATCATTTTTACATAGTAACAGGCATTGCTTTAAATAAGTGCAGTTTTCCGTATGAATATATACACTTATTATGCCTTTGCAATGTTGAAATATCCTTTTTCATCCATGTTTAGTTTCAAAGTATGTGAACTAAAAAAAGCACAACATTCATTTCTTTGCAGCTTATTTCTTTATTAATTAATATTTTTGCAATTTCAAGTATATAGATTACACTCCCGTATAATGTTTCAACATTCTTTTCCATCCATTTTACTTTTGAAAAAATCTCAAATTAATTAAATATCACTTTCACATTTTTGCATTTTACATAAAAATGCAGCATTATTTTTTTTTAAATATACTCTTTTTCCTTTATTTTCAAGGCAATAAAGTTCCCAAAGCATTTTTCTATCCACATTCATCTAATTAACTAAATTACAGTTGACTATCTTTGTTTTATTGAGCCCTCTTCTAAAATGTATCTCTGTTTATGCAACTGTTATTTTTTTTATACACTGACTGTGTAAAAACATTTTTCTAGGCATTTTCAATGTTATAGTGAATTATCATTTTTTAAAAGAAAAGCATATAATTTTTGTATGATGCAAAAAAAAATACCTTTTTTTTTGCCTAAGTGTTATTAAACAGGTTATACGCTGACTTGTAAAGCACCGTAAAATATGTTCACCACGATATATACTGGATTTTTATTCTCTAATGTTGGCAGGTATGATGTTGGTTTTAATGTTTTAGGTCCAGATTTTCTTCCGACGTTTTTTTTCCGTTTCATCTTTTTTTGGCTAGTTGCAAAAATTGGCCAGATAACACCCGCCGCCAACCAAAATAAACAAGTTAAAGAAATTAGACATTGGCTGCCTTTATCATACTTAACGCAGTTCGGGGAGCGGCGAAGAGTGCAATTCTCGGAGATGTGGTTAAGCAAATGTAGCATTCAGTCTCAAGACAATAAAAAACAAGAAAGATCAATCATGCATGAAACATTGATTAGTAAACACATTCTAACTGCAGTGAAATTTTATTTAAACATCTCTGAAATGCGATACTTTCAACGGTGGTAATTTTAAAATTATCACAATACTACAATAAATTATTATATTTGAAAACTTAAAACTTCATCTGAAAAAATGAACTTCATTAAAATGGCGTCACTGAAATATATATCGCCTGGCTCTATAAAAAAGCAGTAAATATTTCTTTCATACACGTTTATTCTATTCCTTTTATTCATCACAATACTACAATAGTTTATTTTACTTAAAACCAGGGAGGAAGAAATAATTCAACTCTATGCTTAAAACTTCATCGAAAAAGTCTGCTATAAAATTATCTGCTTCTGTATGTAAAATCAATCAATGCTTCATTCATATCAACTATATTGCAGATTCCAACTCATCTTATAGCCTGATGTGTTTACATTCTCCATAAGGGAAAATTAGGCTCCGTTGTAGAAATAATCAAAGTTTGATGATCATTTAATCTCAAATATATTGTAATTGCGTAGTTTCAGAATATAGATGCGCAAAAATAAAGGGGTTTTAGGACGGATACAACACTAAATATAAATTAAAATAACTTTTAAAATCACGATTTTGACACAATATGGATGCCATATTTTATTTTGAAGTGGGTCACGTGATTTTTTCGTATGATATGGGTGTAATTATTATTTTAATTTTTATTTTAAAAACTATCGAATATATATTGCTGAAATTTTTTTTATATATTTATGGGATAATTTGAATATTTCCTAAAACTTTCGACACAATTTGTGAATTTTAAATTTGCTTAAAAAAAGCTTGAAAAATTAGGTCCCATAGGCTTTAATGTATTTCATTTCTGCAACCCGGGTTCAATCCAAATCTATTTGGGTGATATTATTCATTTGTATTCCGGTAGGTCTCACAGAACGTTTGAACAACATACTAAAATTTCATTTTATTAAAGTCATTTTTACGACAATTATCGTGCGAACAGACAGATCGAACAAAGTCATAAACACTTTTTATCTATGTTGTTAAATGTTAAAAATATGAGATGCTTCCTATTTCTTTGACTTTTTAGCTGCGCTTTCCTGGTTGGCCGATATCCTTCCAAGGCAATAGCTTTCTTAAGGACTTTGTCGTCTGTATTAGTGGACAGACCTTTTTTAAATGATCGAAATGGAATTTTGCATTAGATAGGTGATCCCGAACCCTCCTGTCTACAGACCTAGGAGTGAACTCACCCATAAGCAAATCCAGCTTTTTATCTAAGATTTCATGTAGTTCGCTCATGAAGACTTCCCAATTACTTGAGGATTCAACATACAAAGACATGGGGAGGGATTAGGGAAATCGTCAGCCATCTCGACTAGGATTCCTAATCTCGATTGTGTCCAGATCTTCTGTTTCTAGGAAAGAAAAATACAAGAGGAATTTCCTACGGTCTAAGATTTGGGGAAACGGTTCCAGAATGCGTCCGTCTTAAAGTTTGGATCCTATTATCTTCATTTGGTAAATTATTCGTCATTGCAGTTTTCAAACCTTCGTAAGGGATTTCTTCATTCTGGACAAAGTGATAGCCAAAATTTTTTGCTGGATTAGGTGTATTGAGATTCTCTATAGCCATCCCATTAACAGTGTAACTGGTTATATTTTGAATAAATAATATTCAATTAATCATTTACTCAAATTGACAGGCTTTATCAAAGAAATTAAATTAATTGCAGTTTAGATTATATTTATTAAATTTTCAATAATTTGGCAACATTTTTGCAAAGTGATGATGTATATTCAATATTGGAATTCTTTGTAAATGTCGTTACATTTGTTGCAAAAATCGCAAATTTGTCTCCAAATGAGCAGACAGACTGTATTGAAATATTATTAATATATCATCCACTTAATAAATTTTTAAAATCTCAAACCATTCCTACAATTTAAAATCAATATCCGACTTAAGTTTGATTTAACATTTTATCTATTTGGCGTCCCTGTCGTAAATTGAGCGTCATTGTCATCAATTTGGCGACATTATCATCAATGTTTTAATATTTTAATAGTCGACAAGTGCACAAATTTTTTCTCCAAGAGTTCCGATCAGAAGGTTAAAGGTTTGGATAGACCTACGTTATTATAGTGTTCATTTATGAAATATAGCACGTCTAATCCCATATGAATATTGAAGAGTTTATTAATGTATTTAATTTTCGTTTTTCCCCCAGTTATGTTTCACAACGATAGTTTACATGTAGCAGCTGAAAACCTCCGTAATACTCTTGGAAGTCATAATATTTTTATGGATCTCCCGATGGTATCTCTCTTGGGATCAAAGAATGAGTCTGCAACGGCTTCACCTAATCATGAAACTGTTTTTGTTCCTCCCACTCTACCTGCAGAGTATGATGCAGACCAAACTAACTTCACAAGCGACCACACGACTATAGATGTGTCACCTCCTAGTCCTGTCCGTAAAGATAATTTATTGGCTGCTATTTATTCAATCGACATAGATGCTAATGAGGAGCAAGATTCTGAATTCGATATACTCGAGATGTTAAAAAATGTGCGTATTCCATCCCCCTCTAGAAGGAACGGAGAAATTAATTTCGTCTCTCCAGACCCAGACCTCATCAACGATTTTTATGCACAGTATCCTGAACAGAGCTCAACTTCAAGTTTCTCAGAAATATTTTCCCGGATGGTAATCAGGAACGAAGGAAGGTACTATATCAATCTTATTGTCAATTTCCAATTTTTAAATGTTTGTGAAACATTATTTATTTGATTATGACACTGTCACGTAACTAAACTATCTGTAACAAAACTGTTAACAAAAACAAAACCGTAACAAAACTATCTAATTTAGGAAAACTATTTTTAAAGTAATTGAGGTTATTTTAATTCTTAAAATTTCTTCAAAAGACTTAAATTTGATTTTTTAATTAACAATTGTTAGAGAAGATAAATTTTCATTTACAAGCTTTTATTGCTTAGATTTAAAAACATATGACACAATTTAGTTTCAGACATTTTTGCGTAGGTTTAAAATTGAAAATCAATGTGTTTTAATTCTTCTATGTATTGAGTGTAAAATTTAAGTACTTTTTTGAATGGGGATCATTTAAAATAACAATTAATTCAGCCGAAGAAAACTGGATTTAAACTTTGAAAGTATATCTATGTTAAATGCCTTTTGGATGCCTGTCATTTACCGTTATTTCCTTTTCAAAAGTAACGGCATTCACTTACTTCATCGAGGCTGAGTTGCTAATTTTTTAAAATGCCAATTGTTAATGTCATAAATTTCTTTGAATTGTTTTGAGTTTCTGTAACCAATGAAGTTACCTGAATCAAAAATCATCTCTTATACCAGCATCTCGCCGTTTTATTTTTGAATATTGATTTATTTAACAATCAGAAGATGCATTTTGAACAAGACAATGAAAATTTAGTTTTTTAAGTGAATAAAATTTGTCTTGTTGAGGACTACTGATTACTAAGTTTTTACACTGAAAAAATCTGCAGAAATTTCGCAATAATATATTAGTATATCATCATATATTGATTTTTATTTAGTCATTTTTATATATTTTAAATTATGTTTTACTGAATATTTAGTAAGAAATAAAGTTTTAAAAAATTACGTTATTTATTTACACAGTACGTAAAGAGTTTGAATAAATTTGAAAAATCCCATTATACACCATAGCCTTAGATAAATTATTTTATCTTAATTTATTGAAAATTGGTCTAAAAATTACATTTCATATATTGTATAATATACCTGTTACAATTAATCTTGTAAGCTGAAGTTTGAAGATTACGGCACTAATTTAATATCCATACTGATATTTATGGAATTTTTTAAATAGTACAGATAAGAATATTTTTTTGGAACTGAAACTTTATTTGTGAAGTTAAAGAAGGTATTGAATTTTAAAGTCAGAAAACATTCTTATACCTTTCCGCCATAAATCTAAAACGAAATAAACAAAATAAAACATATTGATATATAAGGTGTGTTCTTCTAGCATGATTTAGTATGAAGTATCGCATCACTAAATGCAACTTATTTTTTACAGTGGAGATGTCTACGGAATCAACAATTTTCAATTGAACAGATTTCCTCGGCAGAGGTCAACGAGTTGCTGTACTCAACGGCAGATGATTGACATTGTAGCCGGGTTTCTGCTCCTCTTCCTAATTGCTGGAGTTCTCGTGTATCTCAGTTTATATCAGTCTGATTCCACAGCTGTTTGGATTATCATAGGGTGTCTGATCGTCCTAATCCTACGAACTCTAGTCAGCTGTATTTCTCACACCCGGAAAAGGGTTCCTACTAGAGGAGTTACTGTTATCTAATTAGTTCCACACTCTGACTCTACAGTTGCATGGGTTGCCTTGGCTGGTTTGGTCATCCCAATCGTGTGAATCGGCTGCATTCTACATTACTTAACTATGGTAAATGTTTGGTATCAAAGGGACTAAAATATCTTTGTAGTTTGTCAAGGCAAGCCTGATCATCCCGCATCCGCACCATCCGCTGTGGAAAAGGTTTACTATATGAGGGACTGATATACATTTATTTCTACCTAGTTATCTACTTTGTTAGCAATGAAATTAATGTGGTATTAGCATGCATGTTCTTAAGAATTTATATCTATGAAACCAAAGTTTTGTTGAAAAATTATATTTTGTATTATTCAATAAAATGTTTTAACATACGATGATATATATACGCTCAATTTTTTTTTTTGGGGGGGGGGGATTATTTTAATTAGATGATTTTTTTTCTTTATTTATAAACTTCTGTATTGTAGGATTTATTTTAACAAACAAATTAAAATCTGTCATCTCAGTTTCTGATTTGTTAGTGTATCGATTGGCCTGGGAGTGATCTGAGAATTGAATCCCTGTTCGGACTTGGTACCCGATCAACTTAACCATGCAGGTTTCCAATGAATATTGAAGTCTCACACATATTTGTCTTTGCATTTATGGTTCCAAGTACCCTATGATTAGCATTAAATATTTTTAAATCACAAATTTTACTAAGACCAAGATGATATCCTTCCAAAAATTCGAGTCAGGGGAGTTTGTTCAGATTAGGAGTAACTCTTCAACTTATAATTCCAAACAGACTGACTTATGCTCAAGGGAAAAATCCTCTTGAAAATGCCGTAGATATTTAATACACATCTCGTGAAATGAGTTATTCTGTGTCTAATTTATTGGTGTTAAAATACAAAACTGGTACAGAAGGTATCTTATTTTGTGAATGGAATGACACTTACTAATTTTTAAATTTCATGTAACTTTTTTATAACATTTATTTGAAAAGCGTGCAATATCTCAGAAACGGTGTTATGTCAGTGTATTAAAAACGGACGTTGCTCTTTTTCCAATAAAAAATTATGTTGGAATTGATTATTTATTTATGGTCATTGAAATTCCGATGATATTTTCAAAAATTCATTCGAAAATTGGGGGAGGGTAATTCGAAACATTGAATTGTAGTTAAAGAATATCGCTCGAGTTTGATTGATTGTAATAATCGCACGAAAATACTTTCGAAATGCTTCGTTCTTCAGATATAGTGTCCACATACTAACACATATATCACATAAAAGACGTTTGGTTCTAGATCAGTGATGCTTGATATGTGATCTATCGTCGAAAACTCGAATTTGAATTTTCAACCCCTATCAAAATATTTTTACTATACCATTATACGATAAATGTATTGAATGTAAAAGAAACATTCATAATTTTCAAATGAGACATTTATATGATCTTCGTATTCGTATGGAATTTTCCTTTCATCCAGGCTACAAAGTTGTCACTTTGCTGCCATAAGTTATACCACTTTTTATTTCTCTTATAAAAAACTGTATATTTAAAAGGCAAATATTTCTTTAATAATAATCGAGGAAAGTAAATTACATAATCCATGAATACTAACTCCTGAGAGATTATTCCTATGAAAGGAACGGAGTAAATTAATGCATGTTAAGTGGAACATGTTAATTACAGCATATTCAAATGAAATAAATATAATTACATATAATAAATCACTTCAACATAATATTTAAAAGATAAACTCGGATAATAAAAAAAAGTACGGATGACAAATAAAGCAGGTATATAATTAGTTATCAATGTGAAAAATAATATTAACTTCATTTGAATTATAATTGAATATCCAGTCTTTAATTAACCTGGAAAAGGAAGGACGATTAAAAGATTAAAGTGGAAAATTGAGATATCTAGGAGTTAAAAAGAGATAACATTTCTGAAACATATTAGAATTGGGGGGGGGGTCTAAATATATTCCGTTTCAGAAGTTACATCGACTACTACCTACATTCCCATTTCTATTATAAAACGTATTGAGAGATTTGTAAGCATATATATGTATAAATGGAGCTGAAGAAAAATGGAAATGAAGGCGAGGATTAGATTAGATAATCCTGATGGAGATGAGTGCTAGAAAAGATAAGAGAGATAAGTGCTAGAAAAAGAAGTTATACTAAACGGAATTTGAGTGTTAATTAAGGGATAATAAAGAGACTAAAGCACATCAGGCGGCTAAAGCTGATATAAAAAATTATGGATATTTAACTTTAATTGTTAACTAACATCATTTATATGAGGATCCTAAGATAGCAAATTATCGATGGTAATACCAAGGTTTTTAAAACTACTCATCTGCCCACTAGCTTCACAATTACAAGTACTACCTTCATAACAACAACTATGATATTGTTGAGCTTTTCTGGTCCGGGCAAAACAAATAACTTTAGATTTTGGACTTTAAGAACAATATTATTAGGACAAAACCAGTGTCTAATAATAGTCAGATCGTTTTTCACAATTCTCAGTTGTTTGTATGTCTATGATATAATAACTCAATATCATATTCAAAAGCAGTCAAAGTTAAATTAAAATTAATCAAACATAGGTACTTAAAGAAAAAAAAATCAAGATCCCAGGTGCTTAAAAAAAAATCAAGATCCCAGGACCCAGAACCGACTCCTGCTTAACTAACTTTTTTTTACTTATAGCAAAACCAATCGTAACAGATTGCTCATGTCCGCTGAGATAAACACAGATCTATTCTAGCGAAACACCACGAATGCCAGTACTCTGCAACTCATACAGCAATATATCATGATCAATACTATCAAAGTGTTTTGAGGTTTCCAAAAACACACTAGCAACCACATGGCCAAAATTTAATTCCTCAATGATTCCACAAAGACATGCAATTAAAGCAACTTCGGTGCTCTTATTTTCGTGAAACACAAATTGGCAAGAATTGAAATAACTTATAAAGATAAAATTCTTCATTAAAATTTATTTAATTATTTTTTCAATAGTTTTGGAAAAATAGATAAAAGAGAAATAGGCTTGCAGTTAACTAGATTGTTTTATCCCCTTTCTTATGAACCGGAACAATATCAGAAGATTTAGGCTGGTCAGGAAAAAAGCCATTTCCAAAGCGTAAATTAATGGTGTAAGGAAAACCATCACATATAGAAGGCGCAATATTATAATAACAGTACTAATAACGCCATCAAAACCAGACGAGCTGAAAATCCCCAAAGAGAACTCAAAGCTTCATTTGGTTCAATAGGTAGAATAAGAAAAGTCACTCTTTTGCAGAATCTCACTGATTTGCCCATTTCAAATACCAATGCAATGGAAGCGGCATGATGCTTTGCAAAGTAACTGCTAAATTCCACCGCAATATCTGGATCTGTTATTAACATTTTATCTTAGGCGGTGGTAACCAAACAAATGACCGTAGCACTAGCTTAGCCTATTAAATTGTGAGCAATGGCCCATTGCATGCAAACATTTCTTTTAGTACCCATAAATAACCTTTGATAAAAGGCATTTCGACAATCTCTGATATCATTAGTTAGTTGGTTATCAAAGCGTTTGTAGGTGTTATGATGTCCAGTGCCATGGGGGCCTTTCTCATAGTTTACTAAGACGTTTATGTTTGGCTTTGATACTATGTAAAATCTCATTAGTCACGTAGCCACACTTTGAGTATCTTTAAGATAATCAACATCACGACACGACTCAAGGCCATAGACACCGAACTTTCAAAACCTCAGGGGCGGCACACTACAAAAGATCCACAAAGTCGATAAAGATATAATAAGTTCCTTGACGAAAGTAAGCATATGTCATTTAGGTGACTATAATTGTTTCAATGGCCTTATAAGCCCCTACTTCAGTCCAAAAGAACAGTATGCGCCATTAAAAACCGCCAAGAACGAACTGCTCGATGAACGGCAGTAGTGATTGTTTATGTTAAAAGCACATACTGTTATTTCGGCCTGAAAAAGAGGGCTTATAATGCCCTCGAAGCAACTGTAGTCAAGTAACTGACATATATATGCTTTCCTCAAGTATATTTTGTAAGTTTTTGTCTTACAAGCAGCAGTTTTAGATAGGGATAACACAGTGGTTAAGTCACGAGGATTGTACTCGGAGGATCCGAGTTCGATTTCCAGCTTTACCTAAAGTGTCCCGTGTACAAACACGTTAAATTTGTGGGTTTGAAAGTCTTTCCGAGCGGATGGTAGCAAGGGCAGGAAGGTCCTTGGTAGCAAATTAAGGTCTCTTTAGGTACTGTGGATGTGGCACCCACTGGCTTCCAGTCTAAATTAGATGCCACCATCCCGGCGATCTAAACAGATATCTCACACCTTCGGATAGTTAGGACTGTCGAGGACGAAAGAAAGAAATCAGCAGTATTATTTATTGTACGATAAAGATTTTTAATCTCTTTAGACCTGCGCTACTCTAGTTTACCCCTTATAAAACTTGCCATCGTCTACGCATTGCATTTTCTCCCTTCGACGAGCAGTTAGGGGATTGAGCAGTTGGACCCCTAACAATCAATCATTGATCAGGATTGATTGATTGTTAGGGGTACACATAATAAACGCACTATATATGTGTATGTAGAAAGTGAATGGTGGTGGGCTTGTAGCGTTGTCACTGATAGAGATAACGCTTGTAGTCCCCCTAGCAAGAATCCGCCACGTTATGCTCTCCATCTAATTGTTGATTACCCACACCAAATCCAGATATGGTCGGTAGGATCTCTATAGAGGTTTTCTGGTTGGTCTGGACCGTTGCATTTCATTTCTTCCTTAATGCGTATGATGGACCGAAAGGGGTGATCATGCCCGTTTTTTTAGGGCCAATCTAGGAGCTAGTATCCGAGCTTGCCCCACACCCACTAGGGTTAAAAATGATAAAGTTGCAAAACAATAAAAACAAAAACTGGAGTTATGATATATAACACGAAACCTTAAGATTTCATCACATATAAATTTATAAGAATCTGGATGTCCATGCCATTATGTGAGTAAGATATGTAAAAACAAGTTTCATTAAGAAATCATAAACGTGTAATTGGAGGGATTAAAGCACCAACATGACTAATAACAGTTTTTTGCCAAAATGGGATTTTGCCATCAAATAACACCTAACTGGTGTACAGCAATTTCTGGAAAAATTCCATTTTTGTTAAAATTATAGCATTGTCATGTTTCACCAATCCCTTTAAATGAAAGATTTAATATAATTGTATAATTTAATTAAAAAGCACCTAACAGTACAGTTTCATAGAAAGCGATCTGCAGAGTGCCATATACAGGGTGTCCCAAAAACATTGAAAGGCGCTTTAATTCTTTACCTGTTGTAGATAAGTGGGCAATGTAAATTTCAAAAATGTTAAAAGTGAGGTAGTAAATAAGACTGCGTTAATGAAATAGCCCTCTCATTAATTTTAAGAAAGTTGCACTTTTTAAATTTTTACACGACCCTATTAGACAAATTGGGTCAATCAGAAAATTTTTATTTTTAATGCAACATGATCATTAAAAAAAACCGCATAACTGCATCTTTACAATGATCTCTGTCTGTGTATGCTTTATTTAGATGCATTTGTAATAAAAAGTTGACACATATTGACGTATTTTGATCTAAATAATTTCCATCGGCAATTTATTTATGATCCCTGTTTTCACTAATGAAACAGCCTTTCATATGATATGGAAAAGTGGCATAAGTCAGATTTTTTCCTTTATCATAATTCAGTTGATTTTAAAGATACAGATATGCGGTTTTATTAATGATCTTGTTGCATTAAAAATAAAAATTTTCTGATTGACCCAATTTGTCTAAGGGGGTCCGTAAAAACTTAAAAAGTGTACCTTTTTGAAAATGAATGGGGGGAGTATTTCATTAACGTAGTCTTATTTTCTACCTTACTTTCAACGTTTTTGCAATTTACATTACCCTCTTATATCTACCAGGTAAAGAATTAAAGCGCGTTTCAATCTTTTTGGAAGACCCTGTATACCTACCAGTGTTGCGTTTATGTCAAAATCTGCCTGTTTAAAAAAATATGCAGGTCTTTCAGCAGTTTGGGAATTTCTCACGCAAAAAGAAAATTTTGCTGTTTTATTTTAAATCTATCCATGAGAAATAAGTATGATTAAATTTAATTACAAATCGAAATATAATCTTTATGAACGGCACAAAAATAATGCGTTCTTCTTTCATCACAAACCAAAATGAAACTTTTATTAATAGAGACAAAACATCACACTGCCTTCAACACCACAAACATCTATCTCTCATATGAGCCCTCACCAGTTGAACATATGCCAAAACCTCCTACAAAACGAAAACATTTTTCCACAAGGTTCTAACGAATCCGATATTTTCTATTTTCTCGTAATTCTAGACTCAAATGACTTGGTGCTGTTGACTGCCAAATGCCCGTGCACACCTGGAATAAAGCTACCCGCGTGGTTTGCAGCTTCAATTGGAATGAATGCCACCTGTAAAGACGGCACTGCTACATAGAATCGAGGAGTAATTACAGATAAAATCTCTTTAGGTAGACCAAATAAGTTATCTCTATTTTGTGGTTATTATTTATAGTTATTACTGGAGGGAGACAGCTATGTTTTGAACATACCAATCTCATGGCTCTGAATATTCCGTTTCTCTTTTAATTAGTTGGTCAGTTGAAAATGTTCTGGAAACCAGGTGTTTTGATCATTAGCGTAAACATGTTTGCTGGGAGGAAAGAGGAGCTTACGCGAGACAATTTACGGTTCTATGGCAAGGAAGACAAGACTGAACTGAAATGTGACATTTACGTTGATAGGATTTTCTATCAATTATTTTTACGTTTAAAAAAATTTCATTTTCTGGTATTTAGTAAAATATGAAATTAGAAAAAAATCTTGAAATTTCCCAGAGAGGCGAAGCCTCCTCCGAAAATGTTCAGCGGAGGCTCATATCCCTGTGCCCCCCCCCCCCCCCCCCGTAGTCGACGCTTATGCTCAAGGTAGATCTGTGAAACAGTCATGAATTTGTCAAAGACGAGGTTAACACTTTAATAAACATATACGTTTTCCCACGTGCAACCAAGAATTTTACTTTTTAGGAGATCATAATCTTTAATGTATGTTCTAGGAAATTTCAGTTCCCTATATGTCTATAGTCTTTCGAAATTTAGTCAATAGCTAGAGACAAAAGTTTCATACAATGAGTAGTAATGTCAGTATCAGACACCGAATGTCTCTGGTTGTCAAATGACACAGTACAAAATATGTGATCAATACATGTGTCATTAGTTACAGTCATAGGCGCCGACTACAGGGGGTGGGGGGCAGAGGGGCCCAAACCCCCGCTGAACTTTTCCAGAGGGGGCTTTGCCTTTTTTCCTAACTTCATATTTTACTAAATACCAAAAAATGAAATTTTTTTAAACATAAAAATAATTGAAAGTAAATCCTATCAACGTAAATGTCACATTTCAGTTCAGTCTTGTTCCCATCTTCCTACCATAGCTCCCTAAACTATCTCGCACACAAACCAAGCTCATCTTTACTCCCAGGAAACATGTTTACGCTAATGATTAAAACACCTGGTTACCAGAACTTTTTCGACTGGCCACCTAATTCAAAGGGAAATGGAATATTTACAGCCATGTTATTGACATTTCCAAAAAATAGCTGTTTCTCTCCAGTAATAACTATAAATGATTACTACGAAGTACAGATGACTTATTTTGTCTACCTAAAGAGATCTTATGTGTAATTACTCCTGGATTCTATATACCAGTGCTGTCCTTACAGGTGTCATCCATTCCGTTTGAAGCTACAAACCCCGCGGATAGCTTTATTCCTGGTGAGCACCGGACGTTTGGCACAACACCGTAGTCAGGCAAGGGCCAGAGGAACTAAGCCCCCCTACCCCCACAAACTAGGTATACTCAGCCCACCCCCTGATAAAAATATCAAAATTTTAGTTGTGATAAGAAATGTCAACTAACATGTCATCCAAATTTTGCATAAAAATATTATAAGATTTTTTTATAAATTGCTTTGTTTCAAAGATTTTTTTAATTTAGCTGAATGTGTGGTTATAGTGATGATCAATTTATTTACATATTTAATTTAAGAATATTTAAATATAGACAGTAGTATTTGGATACTTTTGTATTATTGTTGAGTTCATTGTTTTAATTTAGTCAAAATCAACAGATAGGTAGTTAAGAGTTGATATTAAGCGTTAACGTGAATTAACGTTCAGATTTTTTTTTTGATTAATTAACAGCTTTGCTACTAGTTAATTCTTATATTAAAATCCATTGTAGTTATTATATATTATAATATTGATGTATCGTAACTATATGGATAGCTCTTAGCTTACAAATATAAATAGGCCTAACAAGATTAAAAATATTTATCGTACCATAAATAAAACTGCTGATATCTTTCTCTCGACACAGCCCGTCCGACCTACCCGAAGGTTGTTGATGTTGAGACCCAGACCGTCTGACCTACCAGAAAGGTTTAAATTTGGACGGCCGGGAAGTGACACCCAATTTAGACCGGAACCCAGTGGGGGAGGCATTCACAGGGACCGTACCCTCCTTCCCCTACCACCAACCTCTCGGAAGGACATACGGACCCACATGTTTAACGTAATCGTACTCCACATGAAGACCTACCCGAAGGTGTAAAATATCTGTTTAGACCGCCGAAACAATGCCATCTAATTTAGACTGGAACCCAGTGGGGGCGACATTCACAAAAACCTGCCCTCCTTCCTTTGCTACCAACCGCTCGAAAGGACTTTCAAACCCAAAAATTTAACGTACTTGTACATGGGAACAGTTTAGGCAAAGCCGGAAATCAAACTCGGGTCCTCTGAGTACAATCCCCGTGACTTAACCACTTGGTTATCTCACTCCAAACCTGCTGCTTGTAAGACAATAACTTACAAAACTTCCTTGAGGAAAGCATATATATGTCAGTTAGATGACTACAGTTGCTTCGATGGCATTATAATCCCCCCTTTTCAGGCTTAAATAACAGTATGCGCTCTTGACAACCACTACTGCCATTCGTTGGGCAGTTCATTCTTGGCGGTTGTTAAGGGCGCATACTGTTCTTTTGGCCTGAAGAAGGGGCTTAAAATGACCTCGAACCAATTGTAGCCGCATAACTGACATATACTTGCTTTCTTCAAGTTCGCCTTGTAAGTTGTTATATCTTTATCGGCTTTGTGAATTTTTTATATGACTTTATCGGATTGTGCACCTCCCCCCCCCCCCCCCCCCCCGAGATTTTGAGAACTCGGCGCCTGTGGTTACAGTCGTGCGAGTTGAAGTATTAATCAAGGACATAAATACATTAGCAATAAGTTCTATAAGATAAAGTTTTACTAAACGGTTTGAATCATTAAGAATATCAGTTATAATACTACTAATAATAAAATCATCAATTTTAGTTATCATAAATGCACTTAATATCATCAATCAACAATTCTGCCTATGATAAAAAATTGCTACCTACAAACGGCAAAAGCAGAAAATATGTAACCACCAAAAGAGTAAATGGCAATTATCGTATTAGCCATATCAAAGTTATCGAAACAGTCAATAAATTCACAGGTAATTTCATTAGAAATAAATAATACAAGGATTCGTGAATTTAAACAAAAATATATAATTTTCGTGTCTTACAGAATCTGGACTCCAAAAGATAATGACTGATGTGGCCGTCTACATTGTAAAATTGTTCACTTTTTATTGCAGTCTATGCAATTCAGCGCATGCGTTCTTCTTCGAATGCGTATTGCAAGGGAAACTGTTGATCAACATGTTCACTTTTCATATGTAATATCATGCGATAAATGACATCATTCTCGTGGGGGTGACATCATTCTCGTGGATCCTAGCTCATTCCATTCATGAGAAAAGATACTTTGAGTAATGCTTTTGTATTTGAACGCCAATAGTCATTTATCAGCTATAAGAATAACTTATTTCTCCGTCCATGACGGTTGGCTAGATTTTGGTGACGAATTTGGCGTAATGTCGCCGACTTGGCGACTTTTTTAAATGTTTCCAAATTAAAGTGAAGAGTAACATATTATAATTCTGATCATTTGAATAAACAATACAGATTTTTCAATTTTTTTTCTTGCAAAAAAATATCACAAGCTACTTAAAATTTACATTAAGAACTCATTTCTCTATCCGTCCGTGTCTGTAACGTTGAGCGACAAATTTAGCTAGATATCGCCAACTTGGCGACTTACTTTAAATGTTGCGAAATTGATGAAAATGTGGCCAAATTGATAAAAATTTCGCCAAATCTGTAAAATATGTTGCTAAATCGATAAAAAAAATGTCACCAAATTAGTAACAATGATGCTAAATCATGTTTCGGTAGCGTTTGTCTGTCAATCCAACCGTCCGACTTGGTTACAAATTTGGCGACTGTTTAATGTCGCCAAATGGAAAAAATATCGCCAAATAAACGAAAATTACTCCAAATTGATAAAATGAATGATAAACGAAGTTGATAAGAATGGCGCATAATTGAGGAAATTCAATATTTTGCAAAATTAAGTTCAATTTCCTTGATAATCAAATTTGCTTTGTGGGAATTATTAATTTAATATTTTAGTAACATATATCCCCATCCGTCCGTCCATAACGTTTGACGAAAAATTTGGTGGGATATCACCAACTTGACGGGGTGTTTTAAGTGTTGCCAAATTGACAGAAACATCGCCAAATCGATAAAAATATGGCAAAATTGATAAACATGAAGCTCAATCGATGAAATAATTTGTGTTTTGTTTAGACATGGTATTGTAACGATGTATCGGTAGCGTTTGTCTGTCGGTCTAACCGTAACTGGAAAAATATTTATTCCAAATGAGCACAATTATAGCACTTTACCTGGTAAGGTTTTAACATTTGCAAAAATAAATCACAAAATCGATTCTGGTATGAGAAAGTCGAGTTAAACCATTGTCCAGTTAATTTAAGTTATTTTAATTCTCTTCCACGACATAGTTTCATTGTGTTTTGCCGACAAAAACATTTGCACTGCAATGAAGAATTTGCGTATTACACTGTAACAGACTTGTTAGATCTTTTAAGACTGTGTAGTAAAATTGCAACGAAATGCCAAAATATGCTAAAAATAAAACTCGTAATTAAAAATGTAAAAATAGATCAGCTCACTTTCCTTGAAAAACTCGTTTCAAAAGAATGCTATAATAATTTTAGCCAGGTAAGATTATTGTTTCTAATTTAAAAAATCTGATGTGGGCAGTGCAAGACTTTCCTTACAAACTTGAATCCATAATACGGTGAATTGAGTTTTATTGCGCAAATTGAAACGGATGCTTACTTCATATTATATCCAGTTTACAGTTTTAATACGTCATTTTTGTTTCGTTGAGCAATATAAGGTATTTTAAAACGTTGCCATCTCCTCAAAATTTCAGAAAACCTTAATATCTCGAAAACAGTTCGACCTAGAGTAGAAGAGTTGGTCTTACTTTCGTCATTAAATATTACATATAATAAGCAATTTTAGGAATACTTTCAACATAATTACTTTTTATTTCAGATTTTAATGGTTTTGCGGATCATTTCTTAAAAAAGACTAGTTCTCTTTTTTTTCGAATAGTACCGAAATCTAATCAGCACTAAGGTAATCCACAAGTGACTTACCTCCCACATTGTAAGAAATTTCATAGAATAGTTTTCATGCAAAGTCTACATTAAAAAATATCGTTAACCCCTCAACATCTCCAATTAGCCTTATTATAATCCTTAACATCTCGAGAATGGTCCAATTTAGATGAATGAGATTGGTTCTATTCGTCGTGTGGTTAAAAATTTCGTATAAAGCAAGCATTTAATTAGTACAATTCAATACGTTTAGCCTTATATTTCAGATATTGACTAATTTCGCGGTCCTTTTTGCAATAAAAGGCAGGTTCTAGTTTGGCGAATCCTGCCAAAATCTAATGAGTACCAGGGTAACCCACACACATCTACCAATTTTATAAAATTTCGTAGAATAGTTTTCAGCTAGAATGGATACATGCATTGCCCACACATAGAGACCTCTCGCTAAAAATTATTTTTTCGTGTTCTAGAGTGCATGAAATATATAAATTCGCCGAAAACTTGAATTCCGTTTATCGGCACGATCCCAATACTTTCCTTATACATCACCATGAACTGTAGAGTAAGTAACATTTTGAAGTTATATCGTTTGATTTTTTACTTTCCCTATAATACGTGGTAATGTATAGGAAAAGTGTTGGAATGATGTTGAATATCGCAGCTCGAACTTTGGACGGATCTACACGTTTCGAACACAGTGTAACACGAAATATAAATTTTTAAGGACATGTGTGTGTGTGTGTCCGTGTGTGTGTGTGCAATGTATGTATACAAACTTAAAATCAATTTATCTAAATTTCTTAAAATTTGGTAGGTCGCTTGTGGGTTATCCCTTGTGCTGATTGTAATAATCCTGTAAAATTAAATTTGAAAAGTTCCATTCATCCGTGATCTGCTTCTTACACAAACATACACACGCACGCACACATACACATGCAGACAGACATACACACACGCACACATACACACGCACACATACACACGCACACCTACACACGCACGCACACATACACACGTACTCACATATACACACGCACGCACACATTCACACTCGCGCACACATTCACACGCGCGTACATACACGCGCACACACACACACGCACATACGCATACACGCACATACGCACACACGCACACACCGTACATATACATCACCTTAATGACGTTCAATTCAAGTTCAGAAATACTTAAAACGTGCTTCTCTGTTAAAAACTCGAATTCGAATTTACGACCATCGCAATACTTTTCTTGTACATTATTCTATGTGTATAGGGAAAGTAATATTTAAACAATTTTACCCACCCCGTTTCAGAACATCACTTCTTTATAATGAACAAGCAAACAACGATTTTTTCGGAATTTAAGTTTCCAAACCACAACCTAACTAAAACATAAATTTAAATCTAATCAAATTTCGAAATAAAAATTGAAAAACCGTCTCATTATTGATTGTGTTGCACTGTACGTTATATCATTGAGGAGAATAACTAAGGAAATATTCAAAAATTACAAAAGAAAGATAGAAAATTGCTTCGAAAATCCTATTCATAATTAAAAACAAGAAATTTCTCTATCAAAGTTACTCCTACGTAATTTGAAATATGTACTGCTATCTTTCGCAGAATTTTTCATACCATAAAGAACATCTTGAATAAATATCAGCTCAAAATAGTATCCTACTGTCCAATAAATATTTTCTCCAAATCACATCTGTAAAGAGCACAGAATAAATTAATGAAATTTTCTACAATGTGAAATAAATCCCTCGTCAGTTGAAAACAGAAAAATGTTTTATTGTAACAAATGGTGGCATTTAGAATCTTTCACTATTTTCTAGATGTGAAAGGGATATCGAAATTTCCGGTTGGTATTTATCCCTTTGTGCCACATTTTTCCTTTTTTCTGATCTTCTGATGTTTCAAAAGCCTTAAAACGACAAGATGAGCTTTTTGGTACCATTCATTTCGAAATATAAAAAATAATGAAAAATAGAAATGTGCTCAGTAAAATGAAAAATAGAAAGAAGGTCAAATGGGAAACAGGAAATAATAAAAAAGAAAACAAGATAAGGCTAAATGGAAAAAAGGAAATGGTCAAATGGGAAACAGGAAATGGTTAAATAGGAAAGAAGAAAATCGCAAAATGAAAATACGAAAATGGCCAAAATTGAAACAGGAAATGATTCAATGAAATTGAGAAAAATTGTATAATGGAAAACTTAAAAGATACAAATTGAAAGCGAGTAGTCGTTAAATAGAAAACAGGTAAATATTAAGATAGTAAATATATAAGATAGTAAATAAAAATAAAAATAAATATGTGATAAACTGGGAAAATAAGAAAATGGCCAAATGGAAAACAGGAAATGGTGAAATAGAAAACAGGAAAATGGCAATATGAAAAAGAGGAATATTGTCAAAAGAGAAACAGGAAATGGTTAAATAGAAAAGAGGAAAGTGACAAAATAGAAAACATGAAAATGGTCAAATAAAAAATAGGAAACGGTTAAATGGAAAAATGAAAAGTGGCGAAATGGCAAATAGGAAATAATGCCCATTTCCACTTTTTCTTATATAATGGGATGTCATGTTTATTTCGAAATATAAGAGAAAAAAAATAGTCTTAGTAGCCTAATGAATGGTGACAGAGCATCTTCTGCCTAGTTAGCAATCGATGGTCCGTTCCGACTTGAGCTTTTCACAGTGACAAGCGAGCAACTTAACTCTGTATGTTAGATACAGTGAATGACTCCGATTCCTGATTATAGTAGAGTGCCAGTTTCCCGAACCAAACAAAATCGAAAGCAATTCATATTCACGAAAATTCGAAAAATTGGACAGACGAATAAAACTAATTTACGACCATTTTGAAGGAATAAAAGTTTTTTTATTCCTTTTTTGCGCACACATATGGAAAATTTCTTGGACACAATAAAAGTCAACGTTATCTTCCTCAAAATTAACCTTTTCCCCTTATTCTGTCATTACCATACTTCAGAATTATTTCTTGCATCCAATCGCAATTCGTAGCGTCATCGTGACTGAAATTCTAACCTCCACTTCTCATTCATTTCCAACGTATTATCCATCACAGAGTCATCATAGAGCTTCTCAAGTAGTATCCCGAAGTATAATCAAGGCTAATCCTCTTTCACCATATCCGTCTAATACATAGTCTAATATACAGCAGTATAATAAGCAGAAAATACAGGCATAGTTTATTTATACATTTCTCAGAAAAACGCAACAATAACATTGTAAAGCGATGTCCATGAGCGTATATGTTAGGTTTAGAGAAAAGTGACGGTGTCCGATCAAATAGAAAAATTGGATGTGGGCAACACATGACTTTCCTTATATAATGTAATGAATTTACTACTTTTACAGTAAAATAAATAGGTTTTTCTTATAGGTGATACTAATGTTCTTTCCAAGATATTGAATTTCCGACAATTAGTCGTCATTTCATTGATTTAGCGTCATTTTTATCCATTTGGCGAGATTTTCGTTAATTTGGCAACATTTCAAAAAGTCGCCAAGTTGGCGACATTCCGCCAAATTCGTCGTCAAAATCTCGCCAAGCATTATGGACGAAGAAATAAGTTATTCTTACAGCAGATAAAAGACTATTGGCGTTCAAATACAAAAGTATTACTCAAAGTATCTTTTTTCATGAATGGAACGATCTAGATCACGGAGAAAGATGTCATCCAATTTATCGCATGGCATTACATATGAAAAGTGAACATGTTTCTCAAGAGGAAATTTTTTTTTTTAATTTTATATGACTTTTTGATAATTTTTTTGAAAAATGCGCAATATCTCGAGAACGGTTCATGTTAGCGTTCTAAAATTTACGTCAATCGTTTTCTAATGAAAAATTGCATAAGAAATATCTATTTGCGCAACTTTATTAGTGGCTTTGATTTTTTGACGATTTTTTCAAAATTTCATTCGAAAATTTAGGGGGGTTCTGAACATTCGATTGCGTATAAAAACAATAGGCTTCCAGTGTTTACAGATTGTTATTTTTGTACCAAATTTGGTTCAAATCGGTCCATTTGTTCGCCAGTTATCGTCTCCACAGACTCACTGACACACACAAACACACACACACACACGCACACACACACGCACACACACACGCACACACACACACTTTCACACACACACACACACACACACACTTTCACACACACACACACACACTTTCACACACACGCAGACATCACTTCAAAAATGTTTGATTCGTGATCAGGGCTGCTTGAAACGTGCTCTCCCATCGAAAACTCGAATTCGAATTTTCGACTCCGTCACATTATTTTCCTTATACATTATGTATATAAGGAAAGTAAAAGTTGGATGTGGGCAGCACATGTTTTTCTCTACAGAATAAAATTCATTTTCTCTTTATGTTTTCCATAAATCATTAAATTGAGTTCAATTGCACAAAACAACATGGGTACTAACTTAAAATCACACTGCATTTGCAGTTTTAATTCAAACTTACTTACCCTACAATACACGGTAATGGATAGAGAAAGTATAGGAATCATATCGAAAATCGCAACTCGGGTTTTCGACGGATCTACATATTTCGAGCACTTTAGAACCCCAGAAAACTTTTTCTAGCGTGCGTGACGTCTACCTGTCTGTCATTACAATGTATGTGTCCACTCTAACTCAAAAACTTATTGACCAAATTTTATAAAACTTGGTAGGTCAGTCCCTTGTAGGTTATCCTTGTGCTGATTAGATTTTAGTACGATTCGAGAGAAAATAACCTGAAAATCGTATGTATCTGCTCAGCTGTCAAACTAATTGACCAAATTTTACAAAATTTCGTAAATAAGTCAATTCTGTGTTACCGTGCTGCTGAATAGATTTGGGTATGATTCGGAGACATAAACCTGCTTTTTTTTCCAAAATGGTTCACAAAAAGCGTCAAAATATAAAATAAATGACAGCATATGCTCAAATGTATCCATTAAATGCTTGCTTCACACGTAATATTTGACGACGAAAATAATAAGACCAACCCCATTACTGCAAGATAGACCATTTTGGCACACACAGACATACATGACACACACAGACGTAACACTGAAATTAATATTTTCGTGTTCTAGGGTACTCAAAATGGTCCGACGAAAAATCGAGTTACGATTTTCGACACGATTTCAATATTTTCCTGATGTATACCTGTATATTCATTTAACTTTCCAATTTCTTTCACAACAGAACGAAATATCTCGTGCTTGTGCACCAATACTTCCCCAAGGAATAAGTTGTTGTTGTTGAGATCCATACCGTCCGACCTACCAGAAAGGTGTAAGGTAACTGTTTGGACAGCCGGGAAGTGCCACCCAATTTAGACCGGAACCCTGTGGGGGAGGCATCCACAGGGACCGTACCCTCTTTCCCCTACCAACAACTTCACGGAAGGACTTACGGACCCACATGTTTACCGTGATCGTACTCCGCATGAACACAGCATCAGTTGTGGCAGCGCACAAACCATCGGGCTACCGCGCCCGAAATGTGCCAACAGCACGCGGTGTTCCCAGGCGGTCACCCACTCAAGTACTAACCGCGGCCGATGCTGCTTGACTTCAGTGATCTAACGAGAACCGGTGTTTTCAGCACGGTAGGGCCGTTGGCCCCCAAGTAATAAGTGAACAAACACATTGAGCTACAACACTGGTAACATTTTAAATATACCAGTTTCCCACCCATTGGAAAACCCAAGTTGAAATACCCAAACATCGAAATGATAACCCCTATACTTTGAAAAGTTTATTCAAAAAATAAAGTTCAAAATATTAAAATATTGAAATTATTTTTATGTATTCATATTCTGGATCCTATTTTCGAATAAATTAAAAAAATTATTTACATTTTCATAAACGGAGGTATAAGCTTCCAAAGTGTTTTATTTTATGGTAACGCTGTAATTTCTAGAAACCCCAAACATAGATGTTATTCACATCAAACTTTATTTTTTGTTAAAATGTGACGATATACATACTTTTTGTCAAAGTATGGAATCTTAGCTTTCTGGATGAGGTGAAATATGTATCAAATAACCTAAAAAAGGCACATTTCGATGCATATAAAATAATAAATAATGTGATGGAATTGTCCTACAGATTCAGTATAAGCAGCGTTCGAAAGTACGTTCTTTGATCTTTTCGATGGTATCACGATGAAAATTTAGTGATAATATTTTCAACCGCTAAGGAACCGATTTGTATGAAAATCACTCAAAATCATGCTAAAACACAAAATAACAAAAAAACTAATTCGAATTTTAAAAAAAGGATTGATTTTAAAAAACATCCTGTGTACCAAATTTCATAGCCGTAGCTTAGCTTTCCTGTTTCAGCCCGCACAAACATCTTTCTTTATTATATAAGATTTTCTTGTTCGATATAGAATGTAGCTTCAACTGTATTTCTAATTAGCCATGAAACGGCTAGTCGTCAAATGTGAGACACTTAAAAGTTCCGAATATCAGACCCATTTCAAATTTAAGCATAAAAATAGCGTACATTTTTAATTCTGTTAACATGATAATTGAGAAATGTGTGTACGTGTGGTAATGCATGTCAACAAAATTTACCGAGATACTGCAGCTCAAATTTACAGCATTTTCTTACTGAGAAAAGAGGGGGGGTGCACAATGGAATTGTCAGGTAAATGTAAATGGAATTGTCAATTTGTCAACGATTACCTCTATTAAGCACATCTGTAGTCCCCCCCCCCTTCTAAACAAACTATTAGGTGTTAACGAACTCTCTAAAACACCCTGATAAATGCTCAAGATGTGCCATCAAATGAAATGTTAAACACATTTCCTGAAATGTTTTATTTTTAATTTAAACATGGCCCTTTAACACTGGCCCAAAATGATGGATTCCGAAACGTGGGAAAGTGATTTAAGTCATAAAATTAAATTGCTTCATGTATTCATGTATTGGTAACTTTTACGCGTGGGAGAATTGAACGCTTTTGAGTTTTACACGTTAATGCATGAATACATTTTTAATAATCGGAAAATTTTGGATTGAGGGACTACATAGAAAGTTATATTTCGTATTTTTCAATCAAATACAGTTTTCAATTTAATACTGTTATGCAAAAATACCCAGATTGGAAGTATATATTGTTGAGAACGTGTAATATTCTCTCACTGGTGTCACCAGTCTTGTCTTTTGTATTTATCGAAGACAAAACGGTGCCATCGGAGTGTTTTCTCCAGAAGACATCAGTGCGAACATACTTTCCCTGACGTCACTCTATGATTTTTGGAATTTCGAGTCAGAAGAAGGGTTGCCAGATTTAGTGACTTCCGGAATGTTCCAGAAACTTCCCGAAATAAAGATTAGTCTAGGAAATATTAGATAATTCAGGAAATTTCTACAGAGAGATTTCCAGAAGTTTCTATGGAGACTATAAAAAGGACTCATCACTCCATTGGAGTTCAGTTGGGGAGTTGACGAATGTATGTGGCACGAGTTACGTTAGACTGCAATTTTTGTCAATGTTTTGAAAATAATAGCGACTGTTTTATGAAATTACTTTCGTCAACGTTTTGAGAATAATATCGCTTATTCTATGAAATCAGTGGAACATTAAAGTGCTGTTTGATTGTATACAATTCCTGTTTAATTTTTGCTTGAGAATAAACGTTATTTATCCAGAAGGGAAAATTTTTTGTTACAAAACGTATCCTCTAGAATCGTAGGTGTACACACAGGATATAGGAACAAGTCCAAGTTTATGGATAACTAGCGTTTATTCACACGCACAAAGTAAACAGGAGCAGTATGTGATCAAACAGCACTTAAATGCTCCACTGATTTCACAGAATAAGCCATATTATTCGCAAAACATTGACGAAAGTAATTTCACAAAACAGCTGCTACTACTCTCAAAACATTGACAAAAATCCCAGTCCAACGTAGCTCATGTCACGTCCTTTCTTCAACTCCCCAACTGAACTCCAACACAGTGATGAGTCCTTTTTATAGTCTCTCTATAGAAACTTCTGGAAATCTCTCTGTAGAATTTTTCAGAATTATCAAATATCTTCTAGACTAATCGTTATTTCATGAAGTTTCTGGAACATTGCGGAAGTCGCCCTGTTTGCGATAAATCGCCAAATCTGGAAACCCTTCGTCTGACCCGAAATTCCAAAAACCATAGAGTGAAGTCAGTAGAAAGAATGTTCGTACCACTGTCTTCTGGAGAAAATACTCCCATGGCACCGTTTGGTCTTCAATAAAAACGACAGTCGGAAGACAAGACGGAGGACACCAGAGAGAGAATATTACAAGTTCGAAACAATATCTACAGAGAACGGGTTCAGGAAATAAAGATCGTTGCAGGACTTTCCGGGACAATGTAAATAAATAATTTGTAAATAAATAACCTTCTATCATTTAATCCTTAAAATTTGGAACAAATAATTTTCTATTTGAATGTGTCATTTTCAAAAATACGTCCTTAAATCAGGAATTATGTTTCATCAAATATTTCCCACACAGCAAAGTCCCTGTAGCATCCATTCACATCTAGACATTATACGCATTTTCATTGGTCGATAATTCTGATGACCACGCCCTAATGCCCCTAATTCTAAAACTGGGGCATGACGTCATACCCAAAATCGCTCCGCATCAGATATGAGAAATAGCAAAATAAAAATGTACTAGCATGAATAAATCGCTTTCATTTGAAAAGAAGACAGATAGGAATTCAAGAAACTTTAAGGAGAAACTGGAGGAACAATTTTCATGTGTGTAGGGTTTTGTTTTCTCTCAATTCAATATCCATTGGATGTTGTCCAACGTTTCTTAAATCCCTTTTGTTGCAGGGTAACACGGTATGAAACTATGAGTAGTTATTCATAAGATTTTTGTGTACGGTTTAACTTTTATTTTTATTTATCGTTGCCCTTTTACTAACAAAATGTCTTGTTTTCTAACATGTTAAATTCACTACATACACGAATTCAAGTTTTGACGACAGAACTTCCCTTTTAGGCATCCATGAACTCGAATCGAAAAATTTTAAAGTAATATCTATGTGTGTGTGTTAACGTGTGCATGTATGTATTTCTAATGTGAGTCCGTGAGTGTCGAAGCGATATCTCAGGAACAAATGTAGCGTTTCGAAAAGAAATTAGTAGGAGTATTATAACCAGGGAATAGTGTAATCATCGTTATTTTAAACGCAATCGAATGTTCACCACCTCCCTTACCAATTTTCAAACATGTTTGAAATATCTTTACAAAATCAGAATTTTCAACAATAATAAATATATTATAATTTCGTAAGTAAATTTTCATTAGCAAACGTATGATACAAGCTTCAGGACTCTAGCTTGAACCGTTCTAAAGATAGTGCACATTTTTAAAAAATCTGATGTGGGCAGCATATGACTTTCCTTATATAATGCAATGAATTTACTCCTTTTACAGTAAAAATAATAATAAGATCCACTGTACTGTGTTTTTATCGTTGAATTGTACATTTGGCGATTTTCCGGAGGATAACATGTAAAACTATTTAAAAGTACCCAATTAACGTATATTTTGCGCAACTCAATAAACAATTATCAATATTCATAGCGATATAGCAATAAGCGATATAGTCCATATATTAAAATATTTTAATAATTAACTCATCAATTAAGCGTCATTTTCATTAATTTATGTCAGTTTTGCAATTTTGGTGATATTTTAGTTAATCTTTTGCGAAATATCGCCAAGTTGGCGATACTTTGCTAGATTATTTGCCAAGTTGCCAAATGCATTACCAAGTGTTACAAACAAAAGGAGAGAAGAGCATATCTTATATACCAGAAGATCTGCCAGTCATATGACAGAAATCAGAATTTCGAAACATTACTTCCCATTTGGCGTCATTTTTATCAATTTGGCAACATTTTTGTCACTTTAGTAACATTTAAAATAGTCGCTAAGTTGGCGACGTCCCGCTAAGTTACTCGCCAAACGATACGGACGGAGAAATAGTAGGTTATTCTTATAGTCTACTCTTATGTTCGTTCTAAGATATTGGACTTGCATTAATAAATCGTTATTTCATTGATTTAGAAACTGTTTCATCAATTTGTTGAATTTTTATCAATTGGGTGACAGTTTTGTCAATTTGGCAACATTAAAAATATCAGCAAAATAGAGATATCCGACAAATTCGTCACCAAAATTTTGTCAAACGTTACGGACGGAAAAATAGGTTATTCTCATAGTAGATTCTTATATTATTTCCAAGATATTAACTTATCGTCAATTAGTCATCGTCAGTTTTATTGATTTAGCGTCGTTATTATCAATTTAGCGACATTTTCATTAATTTCGCAACATTTAAAAAAAATCTCCAAGTTGGCGAGATTCCTCCAAATTCGTCGACAAAATTTCATCAAGCGTGATGGACGGAGAAATAAGTTCATATAGCAGATAAGTGAATTTTTACGTCCAAATACAAAAGTATTACCCAAAGTATCTTTTCTCATGAATGGAAAGAGCTAGATCCACGAAAGTGATGTCACCAAACTTATCGCATTATATTATATATGAAATTGAACATATTGAAATTATATAGTAAATTACTCAGCATAAAGAGCAAATTTTCCTTTATATACCTATTTATCTGTAAATCTAGTTTTATCTAGTATATGTAGTTTACATACCTAGTTGGAAATATCTTCAGTATTAAAATTAATGAAGTTAAAATTTTCAACCATGTTATGTATTTTATTAAAATTGAAATGTTTATTAATTTAAATATTAATTAAAATACATAGAAATATTTTGATTAAATCGAAAAGTTTGTTTATGAATTAGGACATCAGGATTTATTTGATCAAACAGCAAAGTTAAGTGTCCATTCGTCCCATTCAAAAAAGTGTCCATTCAAAAATTAGAGTTCGTACAATCAAGCCAAACGTTTGAGCTTAATACTGATACTCACAAACATCAAAATTAAACAAGAAATTTATGAAGTCTTCATATGTTGGTCAGTATTGTGTACACTTCATTTTCGACTAAACAATTAGGATTTTTTATACACATATTTCGTACTGTCATTCAAATTTTCAAAAAATTCAAAAGTGGCATCCTTACAACTGGTGCAGAGTCCACTTTGGAGATAAGAGCTTGCAATTTCGTCCCAGTAGCTCAACGGTAGAGGGTCGGCGATCCTGGGTTCCGTTCGGAGATCCAGGATTCCATTTCCGGTTGGGACAGCAAGATACTATACAATGGCATCCAAACAAATCAACCCTATAGGTTAATGCAAAGATGATATCAAGAATTGTTGTCAAGATCGAATGATCCAGACTTCCAATTTATGACAGTTTCCTGTTACGTCGTAGAGAGCAAATTATGCTACCGATGAGCCGACTGTACTCATTTATCCTGTTCTCAGATCTATATACAACGTACGGCACAAAGAGTTGTTAAAATATACAAAAAGCATTCTTTAATATAAATTGTCATGAAAATATGCATTTCAAAACCTTCTTGTAAGATTAAATTTATAAAGTGGAAACAGAAGATAAAAGTACAAAATTTATATTTTCTTCTATTCTACTTCAAAACATTAAATTTAATCTTACTGGATAAATTTGACTATCATGCCAAGTGTTGAAAAGAACGGTTTTAAGAATAACATGAATAAGGATAAAGAATGTCAGTTTTCAAGATTAAACTTATCTTGATTTACTGTCTCTTCATAAACAACTTAATACGGCAATAAATCCTACATTTGCCTGCTTGCTTAACGAGACAAGCATTTCTGTTAATTACACAGGATAAGAAAATGCAATATGTAAGACTGAAAATAACTAGTCTGACTTGAAATATAAAAATCTGATGTTTGCTGTACAGGACCTTCTTTACGGACTCAAATTAATTTTTAACACTTTCCAACATAGTTGAAGGTGTTTATGACTTCGTTCATTCTGTCTGTCTGTTTGTCTGTCCGTTCGCACGATAACTGCTGTCATGTCGCAATTCTGCGCCATGAGCCTTTTTGTATTTTCTGAAAGAGAAACATCCTTCTCTCCGTTCGTGCCAGTACAGTGTTTTTACTAACACTTGTTTCCATTGAAATTACATTAAAAAGCGCATCTCGTCGAGAAAGCGTTGGAATGTCTGGACTTAGTGTCTGGCCGGGATGCGTGACGTTTGCTCGCTGTTGCCGAGGAGGAGCGCGCCGTCCAATCAGGAAGAGGCGCATTTTTTGCGAAGGAGAACTTTGCGTGGGCTCAGGGGACCCATGCTCTCGCTCTTCGTGCTGGAACACTTGGACTGAAAGGTCGCATTGGAAGTTTTGTCAAAATCAGACAAAGGCTTTTAGCCGAAATGGCTAACTGGCGGAGATGGGCATTTTGGTTCTAAAGGAAACCGCCCCTGCATTTCTGGAGATGATTGAAGAAGATCCTGGATACTCACATTAATTATTCTGTACATCTTTTCTAAAATTTGTTTTTTCCATTCCAGGAATCGTATCCGACACCGACTCCGGATTCGAAGGAGTTGAGTAGATGTTGTTCGAGTCGATGCACAATAATCTGACTTAAAGATTTTGGATTCTCCCTCGGCAAATCTCCCTGAGAACTTTTATTTGAAATCCCGCCTCAAAACCGTGATTACCTGATGCGAATCTGTTACTCCAAATTTTGTAAACTAAGAGTCAAGGTAACATTTCTTTTTTTTCCGGAACCAATGTTTCCGAAGCGGCACTGGCATGATGAAACTAAATTTAATAAGTATAAGAGGCTCATATTAAAATATTTATAGTTAAGTTACAAATGATTTGAAATCATATGATTAGTAATAATTAGATTATTGGTTGCTATATGATTTTTACCAGAGCATTAATTTGAATATGTCTAATATAAGTGAAGCTCTGAAGTCATGTTTTATTATTTGAAAGATAAAATGCATATACATTGATTTCTTTGGAAAATCTAAAATAAATTCTTAATTTGTGTGAAATATGAGCCTGTTTATTTGTGTCTGCATATTTACTTTACTCACTGTACTTCATTTGGGATTAATTCTCCTAAACTGGGAACTCCTTTAGATCTTGAACCTGGTGTTTTTGCTGATAAATTTTTGAGACTAGATATGTTAAATATATGTCTCTTTGGCTTTTTGAAATTACGATCACGAAGTTGTGGGTGGTGGAGTCAGTAAGTGCTGTTTGTACTGACCCAGCTCCCACAAATTGGTGCCGTATCCCTTTCCCAGAGTATTACAGTGAGTGAGGTATAATTTTATGAAAGAGTGCAAATTTTTTATTGTGTAAAAAAATATTGCAGTACTATATGTCGAAGTAAGTTGAAAAATTCTTTTGTGGTGCAAAATATTTGAGTTAATGGGCATGAAAATTTTTGTTTATGTGTCATATTTTAAGGAAAAGTGCAAAAGCACATAAGCCCAGAAGCACCAAGAGTATTATTTACATGATTCAATTTGCATTTTACATGTTGAAATTGTGTTACATATTTTGAGGTTCTTGACATACATAAATACACAAAATTTTATATGATATATGATATATGAGTAAATTGAAATTTCCAAATACACACACATTAAAAGATAAATACATGAAGTGCATACATTTATTTTGAAAAGTGAATACAAAAGTTCTGTGCACATGCAAAAGTGATTCGAAGTTCATGATAATGAACAAAAAGTGAAAAAGTTGCACGTTGTGTTTTTCAGTGCTCTGTTTACACATAAATAAGTGATTTAAGTGAAAGTGAATTAATCAATTTTCCACAATAAACTGTGCTTCGTCTATTTGGTGAAAAACCTTGTGAAAAAATGCCTAAAACTAAAAATACGAGAGCAAGCAGGAGTAGAGACTCCTCTACACAACGGAATTCATCTAATCGTATCCCTTCGGTGTCTCCACCACGACTTTCTCCAAATTCTGGCAGATCAGCTTCCGCTGTTAGAGACTCTAACAAAATGAAAATCGGAGTTGGTTCACAGTTTCTTGGATCCATTCCGGGTTTTGCTGGCAATGCAAATGAATCTTTCCAGGTCTTTTTGGAAAAGTTTTTGTTAGTGGCTGAACACGCCGAATGGACAAATAGAGACAAAATTTTCGTTCTAAAGTTGAAATTGTCTGGTCGGGCGGAAAGACTGATAAAATCAATTCCAAAACTAAATCAAAGCACGAATTTTACTGAAGTTGTTAACGCACTCAAGAACAATTTTACTAAGAAAAAAGATATTGCCAGGAATGTTGCTAACCTGGTTAATTCTAAACAAATGGTTAACGAAGAGGTTAGAGATTATGCGAACCGCATAGAAGCTGAATCCTATGTGGCTTTCCCACAAGATACTGGGTCGGACAATGAAGATTCCCTCAGAACTGCTATTTTACTAAATGCATTCAAGAAAGGGTTGAAAATCATTATTCGAAAAGCTGTGTTATCTGCAAACCCACAGTCATTTGAAGCTGCTAAAGAGATTGCAATATTGGAAGAAGAAGTGCAAAATGAAGTGCTGGAAGAAATGACAGAGGACATAAATGCTGTGAGAATCGAAAATGACCCTAAACATGAAATTGAAGAGCTGAAGAAAGAATTGAATTCAAAGAAGAAAGAATTTGAGAAGTTAAGAAAAAAATTCAGTGAGAACTCAGAAAAAAGAAAGAAAAGACTGAATGAAATAAGAGAAGATCTGGAAAAGAGCAATTCCAGTTTTGAAGAATCTTTTATGGATACGCCCTCTACAAGCAGATACAATGAAAATGAATTGGAAGAGGAAGATTGGGAAGATATTCCAGTAAAGAAGAAACATAAACCATCAACATCTTTCAGAACTTCTACACCATCCAAGAGATCTGAAAATAGAAACCGTTTCAGTCAAAGAAGAATTCCAGTTGCCTCACAGGAAGAAGAGTGGTACGTTAAAAGTCCATATCAAAATTATTCTCCAAGAAAAAATTCCTTATTCTTTAGAAGACCTTTTCGTAACAGTTCATATAGAAATTCAAATGTCCAAAGAAGATATTTTTCAAATTTTAGAAATTCCTTTGATAATTATAAATCTCAAAACTTCAATAATTTTGGATATAGAAGAAATAACAGATATTTTAATAATAGATTTGGTAATGGAAGACAATTTGGAAGACAGAATTTCAGAAGACAAAATTTTCAATCTCCACTAGTTAATAGACGAAATTCTGAAGTTAGTTTTATGACTGAAAGCGAGACTCCTTGCCAAAACAATTTTCCTATTATTCAGGTTTTTGTTGAAGATGTCACACTAAATGCATTAATCGACACTGGAAGTTCTATAAACATTATCTATAGTGATGCTTTACACAAAATCAATCCGAGAAAAGTACAATTAAGGCATACATCCACTATTCTGAGAGGAATTGGAAGTCAAAATATTTTAGTTGAGAGAAAAGCTTCTTTTCCCATGATCATTGGAAATGAAAGAGATGTGATTGAATGCTGCATTTTAAATACACCTGCCCCAGGAAGGTACAACATGATTTTAGGAAGTACATTTTTACATGAGAAACAAGTGACAATTACTTATAGACATAAACGTGTAAATTTTTTGTACTGTAGTATTCCCTTTACTGAATTTACCGAATCACAAAGCTTTACTGTGATTTCTGATGATGTACAAATTAAACCAATCGAGAGTTATGCAATAAGCCATGATTTTGACAGAAGAAATTACAATTTTACACATGATGTAGATTATAGGTCCAAAGACACAAATTTTTCAAGAAATTATGAAAATAGATGTAATAATGGATATTTATTTGAACAAAACAATTTTCACAATGAATTTAGAGATGTTGATTTTAGAGATTTCGATGCAAATGGAAATGAAAGGTCAAATTATGAATGTGAAAATGATTTATATGAAAGACAGATGAATGACAATGTATATACAGACAGATTTTTGACAAAAGACAATACCAGTAACAATGAAATATCTCAGACAGATTGTGATAAACATGATGAAGGAAGTTCACAACAAAATCAGGCAATAGGGATTGCCAAAGCTTTCAACAAATGTGTTCTAAAACCATTTTCGGAAACTTTTATTAAATTAAAAAGAAATTACAAAATTGAAAAAGACACGACAATTTTGCTTGAACCTATCAATAATAAAGAATTTTCTGCAAACAAAATTTTTGTAGCCAGAAGTATCCACAAAATTCCTGAAAATGACTTTTTGTATGCTAAAGTTGCAAACCCATCTGAAAAAATTGTTTACATTAACAAAGGAATGAAATTGGGAACTTTCGAAAACATCCATGAATCTGATATTGACATAAATAATAGAGTTGACATTGAAAACTGTATTGAAGAAAATGAAACATTTGATGCATGGGGAGGAGATTTTGATTTGAAACATATGAACTATGCACAAAAAACCTTGCTTTTGAAATTACTAAGTAAATATAAACATGTCTTTGCTAAAAATATGAAAGAATTGTCTGGATGTGACACTATTTTGCACGAAATTAATCTTGAATCTAACATACCTGTTAGACAGAAGCCATACCGCATTCCACACAATTTACAGAAAGAACTTTCACGCCAGGTAAACGAACTCCTTGATGCAAAAATCATTCAGCGCAGTACATCACCTTACAATACTCCAGTGCTTTTTGTGAAGAAACCTGATGGAAGTTACCGTTTGGTAGCCGATTTTCGAAAGCTCAATAAGATCACTATTGTTGAGAACTTTCCGATTCCAAATATATCGGAATTAATCGATAACTTGTCTGGAGCCTTGTATTTTTCTACCCTGGATCTAACCAGTGGATTTTACCAATTGTGTTTACATCCTGATGATTACCCAAAGACTTCTTTTTCAACACCTGATGGCCACTTTGAATGGACCAGAACCCCATTTGGTCTCAAGAATGCGCCTGCATCCTTTCAGAGACTAATGTCTCTGGTGCTGGCTGGCATATCTGGAATTTATATAGATGATATAATCGTCGCTTCAAGAACATTCGAAGAACATTTGAAAAAACTAGAAGAGATTTTTGTAAGATTAAGTAAACATGGTCTTAAATTGAAACCAAGCAAATGCTATTTTTTCAGAAAAACAATTAAGTATCTTGGATTTTTGGTATCAAATGGAAAAGTACAACCTGATACTCATAATTTGGAAGTTGTAGAGAAATTCAAAATCCCTAAATCAATTAAGAATGTGAGACAATTTCTTGGACTCACTGGATTCTATAGAAAATTCATAAAAGACTATGCTGAACTGACCTTGCCATTGACAGAATTATTGAAAACTAAGAATAATGAAAGCAAAAAGAAATTTATTTGGACTAATGAAGCTCAAGAATCTTTTGAAATTTTAAAAGGAAAACTTCTATCAAAACCTATTTTGACCCTTCCAGATTTTAGAAAACCATTTATTTTACATACCGACGCATCAAATCACTCTTTAGGTAGCTATTTGTCTCAAGAAGATGAGAATAAAATTTTGCATCCAATATCTTACGCAAGCAGAAAGCTTAGCGAAGCAGAATGTAAATACAGTGTTGTCGAGAGAGAAGCATTAGCTGTTGTTTGGGCTACAAACTATTATAAACATTATTTAATTGGAAAACCTTTCACAATTTTTTGTGACCAAAAATCTCTGTCCTTTGTATTTAAATTAAAAGATCCTACATCTAGATTGGCTAGATGGATTGCATCCTTATCACAGTTTGATTATCAAATAGTACATAAACCAGGAAAAGCAAATGTAGTTGCTGATTATATGTCAAGAAATGTAGATGAATGTACAAATACTATTGACAATGTTCCACAGAGATATGTATCACAATACAAAGTGATAAACAATGTTAATCAAAATTTTCAGAATGCAAATCAGAATTTTCCAGGTTTCAATAATGAAAATCAAAGTTCTCAAAGTTCTAATAATGAAAACAATACTAATAGTAGCAATAGAAGAGAATCAGAAGTCAATTTGAATCCAGCAAATACAAATGAAGAAAATGAAATTTGTGCTGTTAATAATAATGAAAGTGAAATGCAAAATGAAAATAACATACAAATTGGTCAATTGGAACAAACATTTACTTGTCCTACTTTGCTCATAAGAATTAAGAATGCTCAAAAGTCTGATCCAAGGTGCAATAAAATTATAGATCTCTTAGATAAAAACATAAAACCTTACCCACAAACTTTGGTATTTTTTAGAAAAGATGATATCCTGTGGTGTACTCACAAACACCCAAAGCGCAGACATCAAGAACAAGAAAGAGTTGTTGTTCCGCAGGAACTTGTGTCTGAAATTTTATGGTTACATCATGACTGTCCCACTTATGCACATTGTGGATTTAGAAGAACTTTAGCTTCTGTAAGTAGAAAATATTTTTGGCAGGGAATGTATTCCCAAACAAAAAATTATGTATCCTCATGTGAAATTTGTGTGGTAAATCGTGGCTTTAGAAATAACAAAGCACCCATACAAAGATTTTCGAAGTCCACATACCCATTTGAGCGTATCGCCATGGATTGTGTCGGACCATTACCTATATCAAGATCTGGAAATAAATTCATATTGGTCATAACTGACTATTTTACAAGATGGCCTGAAGCATATCCCTTAGCTTCAATTAAAACTGAAGACATTTTAAGTTGCTTAGAGCACTACATGGCTCAGCATGGTATACCCAAATTCATCGTCTCGGATCAAGGGACGAATTTTGTTTCTAGAACAGCAAGATGCTTTTATAAGAAATTAGGAATAATAAAGAATACTACTACTGCCTACATGCCATCTGTAGATGGTTGTGTTGAAAGATTAAATGGTACTTTGATCAGATCCTTGAAAAATATTGCATATAACGATAAAGATAATTGGGACAATCTGATACATTTTGCTTTATTAGCACATAGAAATGCCATACATGCTTCTACGGGTGAATCGCCTGCTTATTTACTCTATGGTAGAGATTTAACAGTTCCAAATACTTTGATCACTGGATTTAAACCTCCGACATATGAATCAACATATGATTATGGAGAAGACATGAGATTCAGACTTAAAAGAACATATGATGTAGTAAAAAGTAACTTAGAAAAAGCTGAAAATTCACAAATTTTACAACAGCATAAGAAAGCAAAGATGCCCAATATAAAAGTTGGTGATTTAGTGTATCTTTACACTCCCTTTTTGCCTCAAGGTCAGTCAAGAAAACTGAGCTCTTTTAACAGAGGTCCTTTTAAAGTGATAAAACAAACTTCTGCTGTTAACTTTTTGATCAAACATGTGATGAATCCCAAAAATGAACAACTGGTTCATGTGAACAGACTGACTCTTTTACCTCCAAGAAGAGAGGAATTGCAAAAATTTTCAAAACAAACTCATGAAAGTCAAAAATTGAACTCTAAGCCAAATAAACTTACTCCTGTGATCACCGCTGAGAAAGACTCTGTGAAACTAAAATCGTGTTTAGCGAATCCTGCAGAAAGATCTCAAAACAAAAAAACTGTGAAACGAGTAAGATTTAATTTGCCAAATAAAAGGGTAAATGAAAATGCTGTTCATACTAGATCAAACTTTCATGCTAATAGAAGTCAACAATATGTTCAGAGAAATAATTCAAATAACTTTCATAATAGAGGAAATGGAAGAATCATTTACAACAATAACTTTAGAAATAGTTATACACCACACCAAAATCAGTATTACATGACAAACAGAAATACACGTACACCTTATAATCTGAGGAATCAAAGATTTTCACAATATTAAATTTTGGTTGAGTTCACAATTTTACAGAAATTAAATTTTGCAAGAAAAGATTTCATTTTAAGTTAAAGTTTATACTTGTTTAAGTTATATTTCAATATTGTCTTTTAAAATAGAATTTATGAAAAAATTGTTATGATTTTAAAATTTATTGGAAATCTTGCATTAAGTATTAAAAAGTAAATAAGTAATTGATTTTGTGAACTATAATTTATGAATATTTATATTATAATTTAAATAATAAGTAAATTGTTAATTGACTCTCCTTGGACTTTAAAATTTTTCGAGAGTCCTGTCTTGATTGACTTTGATTATATTGATGTGTTTTAATGTAAAAGAATGTTTGATTATTTGTTTAAGTTCATTAATGAAAATAATTAAAATGGTGTTGGTAATTTAATTGTTCCCCTAAGTAAAAGGAGGAAAATTTTTGATTTTTGGAAAATTAAATAATGGAAAGTAAATGATTTTATTAAAATAAAATTGAAATTAAAGGTGAAATTAATATAAAGTAATTGAAATAAATTAAGTAATTTGAAAGTGAAAATGAAAAGTTTGAATTTGAAAATTTTTGAAATTAAATGTTTTGAAGATCAAAAGTAAATGATCTCTTTTGAAAAATGTTTTGAAACTTTGTTGCTGAGAGAGGTGAAATTTTTGGCTGATGTGTTGTTGAAATTCTGTTCTCTTGAAATTCCATTTCACATTGTTGTTTTTTTTTAACCAGCAGTTTTCAAACATCTACACAAATTTCAGTTAGACATCATATTTTTATGCTGCAACCCCTTTTTCTGAAAGCTGGCTGGTGGACGCAAACATGGACATTTTTACATTGGATCACAGATGAAGATGCAGCTTAGCAAATTAATTGTCCGAACTTTTGTAGCAGGACTGGAGTCCTGGACGACAACTTGCTCCGAGCCTACCTAGGAGGGTTGTGATTGGCCAGGTGGGAAACTGGTGAAGCTATGAGGATGATGATGATGAAGAAGATGATGAGGATGATGATGGGATCAGCGCAAGCTGTCCGAAAATTTTGATGATATCCGTGCTTCTGAGGCGTGTCCTGGCGTCCTGTTTCTGCTGCAATCGCTTCCTGCACGCGAGTATTTTTTTTTCTTTTTTTCTACACCTCCTTTTTTTTAGTGTTGGCAACTCGTTAGTCCCCGCCGAGTTTGCTCTTTTGATGTGTTCCTGCTCTTTTACATAACTGACGTGAATTTCAGGAGAAACTTTTCTCCTTCTCTCTCTCTCAGTGAACAAATGTATATAAATGTAAATTTTTCTTTTGTGACACGAAGTAGTCACTTGTTGAGTTATTTCAGAGATTTTGTTAAAAGTAAAGTAAATTGAAATTTTAAGATAAATTAAATAATGTAAATATAAATGAATAATTTAAAGTAATTTATGAAAATTGAGTCAGAATGAGAAAATTCTGAATTGTCTTGATGACAAAAATAAGTTGAATTAAAGTTAATATTGAATATGTTGAATAATTGTTGAAAAGTTGAAATGATGATAAATTGAAAGTAAATGTAATTTAAAGTTAATATGTTGAACTTGAAAGTAATTTAAAGTGAAAGTTAAGATTTTAATGAAAGTTTTGAAATGAAAAATTGAAATTGAAAAATGGAAATATTGAAAGTGACCTTGTTCTCAAATAGTGAGACAAATTTTTGAATGAGTAAAAGAATCTCATTACTTGAATATGACAAATTTAAATTAAAATTAATTTTCAAAATATGTAATCCTTAAGAATTTTTGTGTCACTTGTGTGTTTTGAAAGTGACAAATATTTCAAATTGTTTGAAATTGTTTGAATTTTGAATTGTTATGTTGTTAAGTTTGTAAATTCATATCATATCATATTTTATTTTCGTATCATCTGGTTGATCTCAATGTAGATGATTGAGATAGTGTGTTGTCAGGCAAATTGCCTTGACAAATTTTCTTTTGAATTTTAGTGTAATAAATGTGAATTTTTGTAAAGGTTCCTTTAAGATGTGGTGACGCCTTGTCATCCTTTTGGTTTTCTTTTGGTCTTTACCTGTGGTGATGAGTGGCTTGGCCAGTCATTCAGATCTACAGTGTTGTTGCTTTTGAGAGAGGTGAACGATCGCACTTTTCTCGCCCAAAATTTTTGTTTTAAATTATTTTACACTTACAGGTTCCTAAGATTCTTTGTAAATTTTTGTAATTTTGTGTTGTGTGTTTTTGTGTGAGAGAAAAATTTTCCTCACTGTGTTCTGAAAATTTTTGCCTCCCAGAAGGGGAGAGCTGTCATGTCGCAATTCTGCGCCATGAGCCTTTTTGTATTTTCTGAAAGAGAAACATCCTTCTCTCCGTTCGTGCCAGTACAGTGTTTTTACTAACACTTGTTTCCATTGAAATTACATTAAAAAGCGCATCTCGTCGAGAAAGCGTTGGAATGTCTGGACTTAGTGTCTGGCCGGGATGCGTGACGTTTGCTCGCTGTTGCCGAGGAGGAGCGCGCCGTCCAATCAGGAAGAGGCGCATTTTTTGCGAAGGAGAACTTTGCGTGGGCTCAGGGGACCCATGCTCTCGCTCTTCGTGCTGGAACACTTGGACTGAAAGGTCGCATTGGAAGTTTTGTCAAAATCAGACAAAGGCTTTTAGCCGAAATGGCTAACTGGCGGAGATGGGCATTTTGGTTCTAAAGGAAACCGCCCCTGCATTTCTGGAGATGATTGAAGAAGATCCTGGATACTCACATTAATTATTCTGTACATCTTTTCTAAAATTTGTTTTTTCCATTCCAGGAATCGTATCCGACACCGACTCCGGATTCGAAGGAGTTGAGTAGATGTTGTTCGAGTCGATGCACAATAATCTGACTTAAAGATTTTGGATTCTCCCTCGGCAAATCTCCCTGAGAACTTTTATTTGAAATCCCGCCTCAAAACCGTGATTACCTGATGCGAATCTGTTACTCCAAATTTTGTAAACTAAGAGTCAAGGTAACATTTCTTTTTTTTCCGGAACCAATGTTTCCGAAGCGGCACTGGCATGATGAAACTAAATTTAATAAGTATAAGAGGCTCATATTAAAATATTTATAGTTAAGTTACAAATGATTTGAAATCATATGATTAGTAATAATTAGATTATTGGTTGCTATATGATTTTTACCAGAGCATTAATTTGAATATGTCTAATATAAGTGAAGCTCTGAAGTCATGTTTTATTATTTGAAAGATAAAATGCATATACATTGATTTCTTTGGAAAATCTAAAATAAATTCTTAATTTGTGTGAAATATGAGCCTGTTTATTTGTGTCTGCATATTTACTTTACTCACTGTACTTCATTTGGGATTAATTCTCCTAAACTGGGAACTCCTTTAGATCTTGAACCTGGTGTTTTTGCTGATAAATTTTTGAGACTAGATATGTTAAATATATGTCTCTTTGGCTTTTTGAAATTACGATCACGAAGTTGTGGGTGGTGGAGTCAGTAAGTGCTGTTTGTACTGACCCAGCTCCCACACTGCCGTAAAATGACTTAATCAAAATTAAATTTTAGTATGTTGTTGAGACGGTCTGTGGGACATATGGGTATGTAAATGAATAATATCACCCAATTAGTTTTGGATTGAACCCGGGTCGAAAAAGTGAAATACATTGACCCTATGGGACCAAATTTTTCAAACATTTTTTAACAGAAGTTAAAATTCACAAATTGGTTCGAAAATTTTAGGAAATATTTAAATTATCCCATGAAATGTATAAAAAAAATTTCAGTAAAATATGTTTGGTAGTTTTTTAAATAAAATTTAAAATAATAATTAAGTACATGTTATATGAATAGATCACGTGACCCACTTCAAAATAAAATATGGCGTCCATCTTTCTTTCCTAGTGTAAAAATCGTGATTTTAAAAGTTCTTTTAAATTTATATTTAGTATTGCATCCGTCCTAAAATCGCTTTATTTTTGCGTATTTTCTGCGCATCTGTATTCTGCCCTAACGCAATTACAATATTTTTGAGTTTAAATGATTATCCAACTTTTATTATTTCTACAACGAAGCTTAATTTTAATGGATGCAGAATGTAAACAAACAATTGTAAGATGAGTTGTATAAGAATTGCTGAATTTTTTTTTCTTCAATTAAAATTATTTAGCTCTACAGCCTGGAATAAAAGTGATATGAATGAAATATTCATTGCTTTTTCATAGAGAACCAACCAGACGATTTATATTTCGATGACGTAATTTGAATAAAGTTCATTTTTTTCGATAAAGTTTGAAGTTTTCAAATATAATAAATTATTGTAGTGCTGTGATAATTAAAAAAATATCACCACTGAATGTATAGCATTTTAGCGAAGTTTAAATAAAATTGCATTTCAGTTGAAAATCTTTCATAATCTATGCTTTATGCCTGATTGATCTTTCTTGCTTTTTCTTTATTTCTTTCATAATTCATTAAATTGAGTATAATTGCACAAAATAACACAGATAAATATTTGAAAATGCACCGAATTTTCAGCTTTAATTCAATTTTCGTTTTCATTTAGCGGCTGGGCGTATTTTCGAAAGCGACATTGCAAAGATTTGAATTCTAAATTATCTCGAGAACGGTTAGTCCTAGCGTTATGGGGTTGGCTTTTCTCTTTTCGTCGCAGTGCCGTATTTCCTTAGAAGCAGACGAAGCACGAGCTTCGGGCAAAAGATGTTCCAGGAGCGGCAAAATTCAATCCAAATCCAAACGCCGATTTATTTTATAGGTCATTTATTTGAACGATGTCATAGTTGTTTTTTTTATGAAGTCAGCTCACTGAGTTTCTTAAACCAATCGTTTCCTTTATCTCACCTTTATCCGATCTTCGAAGGAGACGAAATAAGAGGCGCCAGTGAGGGAAAATTACGTGTCCGTAACAATATATTATTGCGGACGCGTAATATTCTGTTCGGGGGATCATCTTTCGTCTGTTTCGAAGGCAAGGCGAAGAAAATACAGTGCTTGACGTCTGCATAACGTGAGGATGACTTGAACCCGCGATTGCCAGGATTTCCTAGTTTGAAAAAGAGTTGCTAGATTTGGCGATTTATAGCCAATTTGACGACATTTGGTGACTTCCGGAATGTTCCAGAAACTTCTCGATAGAACAATTATTCTTTGAGATATGGAGATTTCCAGAAGATTCTATGGAGAGACTATTAAAGGGACTCACCCCTCTTTTGCAGTGGAGTTGACGAATGGACGCGACGCGAGCTACATTAGACTGCGATTTTTGCCAATGTTTTTGAGAATAGTAGTAGCCGCTGTTTTGTGAAATGACTTTCGTCAACATTCTGTGAACAATATCATTTATTCTGCGAAATTAGTGGAGCATTTAAGTGCTGTTGGATTGTATACTGTTTACTTTGTGCTTGTGAATAAACGTAAGTTAACCAGAAACTTGGACTCGGTCTTGTATCCTGAGTTATACACCCACGCTTCTAAAGGATAAGACCGTAGCATGATAGATGAGGATATAATAGACCACACTTAAATGAGCAAAAATATATTGTAGAGCCTGTTTAAAATGCCCTCCGTCAGGTGCAATGCACATTCGAATGAAGTGCAACCGCGTAAAATGCAACCGCGATAAAATGCAACAGTTGAATTTGAAAAGCATAGCCGACGGCCTCGTTTCAGAAGCTCTGATGATAAAATTTTCTACAGGTATTTAATTCTATTCGTATACGCGTTTTATTCATCTTTTGTATCAACTCCTACTAATCATGTAATGCTCAACAACTTTGTAATTGACTTTTATCGTCTATCTCGCTATGTTATCGTGTTCATCATCCGAGAATTTTAAATTCTTTGCTAGAGAAGCTGCAATCCCTTTATTCGATCGGGCATGGGCTCTTACTATAAATTGACCTGACGTACACATACTTATAAACTTTTAATTATAAAGTTACCAGTGAATATCCATGAAAAATCATCGGAATTTTTTTTCTTCTGAAAATTAATGCATCTAAACGTTCTTTAAGTTTGATTTTTTTATGTCAAATATACCTTCAAAAAGAATATTTTTAGTATGCATTTTATATAATATTATTTACCGTAGTAAAACGATTCTAAATGATCTCATTAAATCGGTTATGATATTTTCTTCCTCGAGTGGCCGGAGAGTCTAAGTCTCGGTTAGGTTTAATTGTACGCTTACGGAGAATATTTGGTGAACATATAGAACTTTTGCTCTAGTTTAAGATTTAAATTACCTGAAAGTCTTAAAATAATAAAATGTTATTGCAATTTCTTACTTTATTAAAAGCAAACAGAGTAAGAAATCCAAATCGCCGAAATTGTGTTGTTTACTAATGTGCTTGCTGCCCTTTGGCAAACGATAATAACGTGCGTAAATTACTCGCATTCGAAATTATATACTTGTTTCCATTCGGCAATCGATAACAACGTGTCAAAAATAACTCACATTCGATATTATGTTATCTATATAAATAAAAATGAAAATCTGTCTGTCTGTCTGTTTGTCACACCATCACGGGAGAACGGCTGAACCGAATTTGATGAAATTTCGTGGGTAGCCCAGAAATAGCCCCACTTAAAATTATATCCGTGTTTTGAGTTTCTACGACCAGGTGGTTCTCGAGATATTAGTAAAAAACGAAATTTTCGTTTGTCTCATCATCACGGAAAAACGGCTGAACCGAATTTAATGAAATTTGGTGAATAGCCTTGAAATATCCCCCATAACTTTTGTCCAAGTTTCGAGTTTCTAAGACCTGGGGTTGTCGAGATATTAATGAAAAACGGAACTTTTTCCTAGGAGTTCTACTCCCTAACTCCGTGGTTTATCCAAACGAAAAGCTTGAAAATCGTTTGAAAGTGAATTAAAATTTAATCTCTGAGTTTGATGGGAGATTTTTTGCGTTAATTAGTCACTTTCTGAAAACATGAATTGTTTGAAACATGATTTAAAGGGGAAATCTATCTCCATGGTTCATGGTTTATTTAAAACAAGCTTTTACGGAACAATGAGAAGTATAGAGAAATCAAAATCGTTATTTAATTTCGCAGTTTATGTTATAAGACATGACATATTTAACATGTTATAAGATTCTATCTTATATCATGTTACTCAGAAACGCAATTAAATTAAATCTGTCTGTTAATTTTAATAATTATTTTTTCGATTTGAATAATAAATAAATGGATATAAAAATATATTTTAGAAAAGAACGATTTGATTTTTCTTATAGCATTTTTGACTGGATAATATCAATTACGGTCTTCAGGTTTAAAAATTATTATTATTTATATTTTCGGGGATTATTGATTCAAGGATTATTGATATTTTCAAGTTATTATGCAATTATTTTATTACGACAAAAATTGTTTAAACTCATATATTGTATGTTGTACGAATCTTCTACAAATACACGTGTATATCTTTTAATCTACGAGAATATAAGTAGTACAGGTATATTGACATATGTTTTGATATATATTGGCATATATTGGAATCAATTACGACCTTCTGGTATAAAGAGTACGGATATTATTGATGTTTTCAATTTATTACGTCATCTCTTTTATTTTGGCAAATATTTTTGAGATGCATATTGTAATACGGGTAATCTTCTACTAACACATAGGCATATTTTCTGATCTGCGACAATATAATTAGTACGGGGTTGCATATATTCATTCAATTCCTATTTTTTCTTCTGTAAATTTGCTTACAAAAGGGGGCAGGATGTTTTATTCTTCAGATCTGATCGTGAAGATAATTTTGCATAGTGAGAACATATATTCTTAAACTTCTCTTTAGGAGCAATAAATTTAATGTTTTAACAGAATTTGCACATGATTGCGAACTTTAAGTTTCTTTAAATTATACACTCCGTACGAATAACGGGTGTGCTGTTAGTGGTTAATAAATGTTAACATTTTAGGAGGATATATCATGTTGCTCGGCATCGCAATTAAATTAAATGTGTTTGTTAATGTTTTTATTATTTTTTTTCGATTTAAATAATAAATAAATGGATAAATGGATATAAAAGTATATCTTATGAATGGGCGGTTTGATTTTTCTTTTAATTATATTAATTGCTGACTGCGTACATCAATTTCATTTATTTTGGCAAAGAGTTTTCAAGCTTATATCGTATTTAGCTACTAAACTCATATATTGTGTTTAGCCAATAAATTCATATAGCCGATTGTTGAAACAGAAAAAGAGTAGAGCGGGTATATCTTCTAATACAATTGTAGTGCTTTCATTTAGTATATTGAAACGGGATAAGAATGTTTCATTCAGATCTGCAAATTCAAAGCTACGAATTTGGAGGGATATCGCTAATTTGACAACTTTTCTTAAACTTTGCCAAATTGACGGAAATGTCGCCAAATTGATATAAACGACACACAAACAGCTGCCATAAACCTTTCGGGTTGGTCGTGTGGCTTGGGTCTTCTACATATCAATGAAATTTTTTTTTGTTTTGTTAGAAGAGAGTACTGAAATGATGTTTGGTTAGCATTTCTCTGTCAGACCAACCATCCTACTTAGTAATACATTTAGCGAATTTTTAAAATGTCACCAAATTGATAAAAATGTTTTCAAATCTATAAAAATATCTTGAAATTGATAAAATTGCGCTACATAAATGATATTAATTGTTTTTTGTTAGGGGATAGTATTGTGATGATATTTCGTCAATTTGTCGCAAAGTGGAACTGTCAGTTCTACAGTCCCACTTGGCGATAAATTTGGCGATTTTTTAAAATGTCGCTAATTTGACGAAACTGTCGCCAAATGTTCCATAAAAATATAACTATTTAGACGATATTTTTTCTACCAATTTATTTGAAGCAAATGATATCATGTCGCTTAGCAACGGATTTAAATCCAATGTGAGACTCATATTGCAAAACGGGTAATCTTCTACTAATAATCGGACATTATAAGTAGTACGTGTATATCTTCCCATATAATTTTAGCACTTTAATTTTGACATATATTGGAATAAATGACTGTCTTCAGATTTAAAGATTACGGGTTTATTGGTATTTTCAATTTATACATGTAATCTACTAATACAGGTTATATTTTCTAATATTCGCGTATATAATTAGTACGGGTCCCATACAATTTTAACGCTTTTATTTTGCATATATTGATTCAATTCCATATTTTTTTTATATTTGCTTACATAAGGGGTCCAAGATGTTTTATTCTTCAGATATGTCCATGAAGATAATTTTATATAGCGAGAACAGAGATTCTTAAACTTCTTTTTAGGAGCATTATATTAAATATTTTAACAGAATATTTTGATTAAACATGTCATTTAGTATACTATAAGAATTTGGGCATGATTATGAATTTCAAGTTTCTTTATATTATATACTCCGTACGAAGAACGGATATGCTGCTAGTTTGATAATATGTTTGTTTGCATTCGACAAACGATAATAACGTGTATAAATTACTCACACTCAAAATTATGTTGTTTGATAATATGATTGTTTCCATTCTGCAAACAATAATAATGTGCATCAATTGTTCACATTCAAAATATGTCATTTGATTTTAAAAGATTTCACTAGAACCGTGTATTTTTGTTTCTATTTTACAGTATACAAACGTATGCTTAAATCACTTAGATAAACAGTATTTTAGTCAAATATCTTACAACTAACATTCCCAAACTAAATGTAATTCACGTCAAGGAGAAAATTTCCATTTTAACGACATTTTGAATAAAACAGCAATACCTTTTGCATTCATCAGAATCGTATCATATAAAACAAGAAATTTATGAAGGAACCTTCATGTGGTGGCAAATGTTGTTATTTACGACTGAATTATTGAAAGTGTTCATACATTTTTATACACTTATTTCGTACTGTCATGTGCATTTTTTGAAAACCGGAAATGACATCTCTATAACCGGATGTGAAATCTCCAAATCGGAAGTGTAATTCCTTAAAGAGACCCCAATACCCATTAAAATGTATGTTGCGTCGACATCAGTTATGATCTAAACTCTATCTATTGCCGATTCTGAAAAAAAAAATGATATTTCAAGCAATTATTTGAATCGGAAGTAGAAAATAATTGGAAGCTTAAATCCTGAATAACTCCCCTACCTTTCAACTTCATGCTGAACCAATATTAATCATCATCTAAGCTCTATCTATAGCTGATTTTGAAAAATAGATATTTGAAGAAAAATTAACATTTTTGGACCGCATATAACAAAAAATCGGAAGTGTAATTCATTAGTGAATCCCCCCATCCCCTTCGAAATTTTAATACTGAATCTATATCAATTATCGTCTAATCTTTATCTAGAGTAGATCCTGAGAAATAGGTATTTGAAAAAAAATTTGGTAAAAGCATAATTATGTAATATTGCAATTTGATTGCCACCAATAAGCTTATTCTTATTTTTCCATCATTTCTCTATCCTATTTGAAGTTGGCTTACTTTATCCAATTATGAGTCTTCTTCATAACTAAAATTCCTTTTCATGATTTCTCATTCATTTTGCCCTCCCATTGCTTATCCAAGAAGAATCATCACGAAAATGCCCAAGTGCAATCTACTGACGTAATCAAACGTAATCCACGGTAAATGACAGGAACTCGAGCGGTATCTGCCAAATACGCAGAAACAGAAATTGCATAAACAACAGTTTTGCACTTTATTGCTTTGTATGTACGAGTACAATTATAAGGATTGTGTTATGATAAATAAAATATTTTGCTATATTAACTACGCTTGGGCAGTCATTTACATTATTAACTAGAAAGAATTAATCGGCGATGCCCGAGTGGTAAATATACCCCGCTACTTAAATAAGGCATTTAAAGATAATAGTACTCAATATTCTTCAGATGCTAAACCGTCGTCAAATTCCAACACACGCTATCCGCAAAGTAAAAATACACTCTCTCCACAAAGGGAAAGCAATACCCGCTCTCCTCAATGCAATAATAATAATAATAATAAAGATTCAAAATCTCTAAGAGAGGAACATGATCTCCCCTTCTTTTATAGCCATCATAAATGGGTTAAACAACACCTCCTAGAGATCAAAACCTCAGAAAGGACTCTAGCAAATGTGGGCTTAAACCCGTAAGTTAGGAATGCGCAGTCGATAAGTTAAAACCGCTGGACATCAACGCAATGGATAAAAATGAATCAAAAATTTTAACAGAATGCTCGATTAAAAGGTGGGTAGCTTCAGACTGGTTTTACTTTCCTTATATACATAATGTATAAGAAAAGTATAGTGACGGGGTCGAAAATTCGAATTCGAGTTTTCGAAGGGAGAGCGCGTTTCAAGCTTCCCTGATCACGAATCGAACATTTTTGAGGTGATGTCTGTGTGTGTGTGTCAGTGAGCCTGTGGAGACGATATCTTAAGAACGAATGGAGCGATTTGAATGAAATTCGGTACAAAAATCACAATCCGTGAATACTAGAAGCCTATTGTTTTAAAACACAATCGAATGTTCAGAACCCCCTAAATTTTCGAGTGAAATTTTGACAAAATTATCAAAAAATCAAAAAATCAAAACCTTTAATAAAGTTACGCAAATAGACATTTCTTATGTAATTTTTCCTTAGGAAACGATTGACATAAACTTTAGAACGCTAGCTTGAATCGTTCTCGAGATATAGCACATTTTTCAAATAAATTTATCAAAAAATCCCATAAATTAAAAAAAATATTAACTGTTGAGAAACATGTTCACTTTTCATATGTAATATCATGCAATAAATTTGGTGGCATCATTCTCGTGGATCTAGCTCGTTCCATTCATCAGAAAAGATACTTTGAGTAATACTTTTGTATTTGAACGCCAATAGTCATTTATCTACTATAAGAATAACTTATTTCTCCGTCCATAACGCTTGGCGAGATTTTGGAGACGAATTTGGAGACGAATGTCGCCAACTTGGCATTTTTTTTTTAAATGTTGCTAAATTCACTAAAATCTCGCCAAATGGATTAAAATAATGCTAAATAAATGAAAATGAAGACTAATTGAAGAAAATTCAATATTTTGGAAAAAATATAAGTATCTACTATAAGAACAACATTTTTTTAACTGTAAAAGTAGTAAATTCATTGCATCATATAAGGAAAGTCATGTGCTGCCCACATCAGATTTTTTTTGTTTTAAAGTAGTGTTGTTGTTGTTGAAACCCAGACCGTCCGACCTACCAGAAAGGTTTTAAAGTAGTGTGTAATATTTAAATGAACTACTGTTCAATTGTAAAAATCGATTTACTAGCAAATTTTTAAATTGCAATTTAAAAATTGTGAGCGTTTTAAACATACGAAAAGTATATCTTTTTTTTTTTAATTCGCAAAAATTCGTCTATTACTCGTATGGATATAAAATTGGAAGATAATTTTTCGAATTTCTCGGTGGTGTCATGATGGAAACTCTGTGATAGGATTTTTTGGTCGCAAAGGAGCCGATTTGTTTGAAAATTTCTCAAAATTGTGCTAAAACATATAATAACTAAAAGACGAATTCGAATTTAAAATAAATAAGGCCGAGATGGTGGGGAAGTACACCTCCTCGGATCTTGAAATGCCCGTGCACTATATTTCATGGCCATACGATGCTTACATGTTCCTCAACAAACTGCCGTCACGCGCATACATACAGACACACGCGTAGAGAGACTTCTTCTGTTATTGCATAAGAAAATCTAATGTGGACAGCACATGGATGTCGCTATATAGCACAATAACTTTACTTCACAGTTAATAATGGTACACTTAGACACGACATAATGTTAATAATGCCACCACACAATGTTTTTGGCATTAAATCTAACATCCTGTAAATATAAATTGAGCTCTTTTGGTAACTCATAAGTCCAAAATTTATTCATTCTGTGCAAAATCTCATCAAAATGCAATTGACATTTAATTTATATACAACGAAATGAATGACTAAGTACTAATTCTTTAGTGTCAAAATACAAAACTATTACAAAAAGCATCTTTTCTCGTGAATGAAACAAACTTGATCAACGAAAATGATTTTAATGGATTTGTTGTAAAATATTACATATGGAAAATAATTATACTCACTATTTTATAATTTTTGTGATTTTTTTTAAATGTATTTTAAAAACATGCGATATCTACAGAACTGTTCATATTTGCGTTCTAAAGTTTAACATCCGCTTTCTAATTAAAATTCACGTACAAAATGATTATTTATTTATTGTTATTTAAGGTTCTGAAGTTTTTCTAAAATTCAACCGAAAATTTAGCTGTGGGTGATCTTCCTAACCTTTGACTACATTTAAAATCAACAGGGTTCCAGTATTCACTGATTATAAAAATCGTACCAAATTATTTTGCAAATGCTCCATTCGTTCATGAGATATCATCGCGTCCACAGACACTCGGACACACCCACTAACATTATAAAATCCCTAGTTTGATCTGTAAAATGAAACAGCTAAGTGCTTCGGGAACAACTCAAAAAATCTGATGTGGGCAACACATGACTTTCCTTATATAATGTAATGAATTTACTACTTTTACAGTAAAAAAATAGGTTTTTCTTATAGTAGATACTAATATTCTTTCCAAGATATTGAATTTTCGACAATTAGCCGTCATTTTCATTGATTTAGCATCATTTTTATCCATTTGGCGAGATTTTCATTAATTTGGCAACATTTCAAACAGTCGCCAAGTTGGCGACATTCCGCCAAATTCGTCGCCAAATTCTCGCCAAGCGTTATGCACAAAGAAAAAAGTTATTCTTACAGCAGATAAATTACTATTGGCGTTCAAATACAAAAGTATTATTCAAAGTATATTTTTTCATGAATGGAACGAGCTAGATCCAAGAGAATGATGTCACTCAATTTATCGCATGGTATTACATATGAAAAGCGAACATGTTTCTCAATAGGAATTTTTTTTTATGTGACTTTTTCAAAATTTTTTTGAAAAATGTACAATATCTCGAGAACGGTTCATGTTAGCGTTCTAAAATTTATGCCAATCGTTTTCTAATGAAAAATTACATAAGAAATGTCTATTTGTGTAACTTCATTAACGGTTTTGATTTTTTGACGATTTTTTCAAAATTTCATTCGAAAATTTAGGGGGGTTCTGAACATTCGATTACGTATAAAATAATAGGCTTCCAGTGTTTACGGATTGTGATTTTTGTACCAAATTTGGTTCGAATCGGTCCATTCGCTCGTCAGTTATCGTCTCCACAGACTCACTGACACACACACACACACACACACACACACACACAAACACACACACACACACACACACACACACACACACACAGACATCACTTCAAAAATGTTTGATTCGTGATCAGGGATGCTTGAAACGTGCTCTCCCGTCGAAAACTCGAATTCGAATTTTCGACCCCGTCACAATACTTTCCTTATACATTATGTATATAAGGAAAGTAAAAATATACTTTGAGTAATACTTTTGTATTTGAACTCCAATAGTCATTTATCTGCTGAAAGAATAACTTATTTCTCCGTCCATAACACTTGGCGAGATTTTGGCGACGAATTTGACGGAATGTCGCCAACTTGACGACTTTCTTAAATGTTGTAAATTAACGAAAAATTCGCCAAATGGATACAAATGACGCTAAATCACTGACAATGACGACTCATTGACGAAAATACAATATTTTGGAAAGAATATAAATATCTACTATAAAAATAATCTCGTTTTTACTTTCCTTATATACATAATGTATAAGGAAAGTATTGTAACGGGGTCGAAAATTCGAATTCGAGTTTTCGACGGGAGAGCACGTTTCAAGCATCCCTGATCACGAATCAAACATTTTTGAAGTGATGTCTCTGTGTGTGTGTGTGTGTGTGTGTGAAAGTATGTGTGTGTTGGCGTATGGTGGGAAGTGGGGACATTCATATGTTTACACACCTTCCAAGTGGGGACGCACCGGCAAGTGGGGACGTCCTCGCTTTGGATTTTTGCAGAAATGTGCTATTTAATGACAGATAATATTCTAAAAAAAGTTTGGTTGACTTTTGGCATAGGTCCCCAGTTAGGTGGTATATGTATATAGTCTGTGTATAACTGTGTATAGCTCGCGAATATCTGTGTGTGTCTTGCAAAAAAACACGTCCGCGGTTTATCAGAATTGCAACATATTGTGTGTATGCGGAACTGGTTTTCAGAGGGAAGGCGTTAACTGCCCTCTAGCTAAATCTGCGAAACACCCGTGTTGGTCTTTGAGGGAAACCGAGGACAACTCATAGAACAATTAAATTGAGGTATTAGCTTCTTGGGATACCCTAGAACCACTAGAGCCCCCCCTCCCCCCCAAAGAGATATGCATACATTATTTTAGTAGACACAATCCCCTCCGCAAATTGTTGTAATTTTGATTTGGAAATATATTTCTAACTCGCCAGAAGAGAAAAATATTGCACTTCTGAAACTATTGTATTTTTTTTTCTTTTGAGGTTCCATTTATGGTTTGGGAGATAATGTTATAAGAAACAGATTCTAGCCAGACTGTCTTTTATTATTTCCCATATGTCAAGAAATATCCCCGTCCAGGAAGCTAAAAGTGTTTAGAAATTAAGTATATAAAACCATCTTCACAGCATATTTTTGCATAGAATTTATAGAAATACAGTATGATTCAGTTTTTGAAGAGTTGTGTGTAATTGTAAAATACAGTCTTTCTCTCTGTATGTATATTCTGTATCTGTGTAAGCATTTGCCTGGTAATAAATGGGCACAGGTTCGGAATTCAAAACACGGATAAACTCAAACCGCGAAGCGCAATTTTTTTAAAATTAAATTAAAACTTATATTTCAAATACTTTTTTATTATTTTCTTTTAATCCTTAGACTCTTGACACTGCATTTTCCCTTCAGTGAGTTGGAAAAACATCTCTCCTGAGATGGTTCAACAGTTTATTTGTTGCTGCTAATGCGAGTTTTAAAAAGACTTAAAAAAATCGGGAAAATGGATGTACTTTATTTTAAATGTAAGCAGTCTGAGAGCAAAAATTTTGTTCTGACTTTAATATATACACCTTTAAACTTGCTTATACACTTTTAAACCACGGACCATGCATATACACCTTTAAAACGCGGACCATGCGAATACACCTTTAAAACGTGGACGATGCATATACACCATTAAAACGTGGGCCATGCGTATACACTTTTAAAACGCGGACAATGCATATACACCGTTAAAACGCGGACTATGCGTATACACCTTTAAAACGCGGACGATGCATATACACCGTTAAAACGCGGACGATGCATATACACCGTTAAAACGCGGACCATGCGTATACACCTTTAAAACGCGGACAATGCATATACACTTTTAAAACGCGGACCATACGTTTACACCTTTTAAATACCAATTATTTTTCAAAAAATGACAAAAAAAATATATCTTAAGTGGGGCGCATATTATCATCTAGTGTTTTTATATTTTATTTATTTCATTTTCTAAAATAAATATTCAGAACTTGATTGCTTTCTACTTGGTTCCTTTCCTCCGAAAATTAATAGGTCTTTGAGTGATGTTCATTGATTGAAAAATGCTCACCAAACTTTATTCGATTTATCCAATTTGTTCGAAAGATATGGCACTACACTAAAAAATATATAGATGAATATATGTTTCAATATCTCAAGAGCAGATCGGGATAATTTCTAAATAATGATGTCCATTCATTTCGGATTTCAGCTGTTTGTTTATAAAGCATTCACCCATTTGATAATAGGGAATTTATATTTTTTTTCCGAATTGTTCCATTTTTGACCAAAAACATAAACTATCTCAAGAACAGTGTATATAAACCTCATGTAAATGATGACATTCGTGTTAAAAAGATGACATTATAAATACATAAATATTTCTCTAACATTTTGATATGTTTAAGTTTACTTATTTTCCCGAATTTGAAAAGCATGATAAAAAAATAAGATCTATTCTTTGATCCGTTTATCCCAACAGGTAATAGGCTTCTAACATTTACCGATTTAAATAATCGTACCAAATTTTTTTCTGTATTATCAACTTATTCGATACTATTGTACCCACAAAGAAATAGACAGATGGTTAAAATTGGTTAATTCGTATTCAGGGATGCTCCAAAACGCGTATAACTTATAACCATCAAAATAAATAAAAGAATTTGATTTTTGACTCATGAAAATTGTTTTTACATATAGTCGTATACTATGTGCTGAAAGGAAAAAAAATAGTCATATGGGATTAATTGATTTTAATGAAGTAAAGGGTAGATATGGACATACTAATAAGGGAAAAATTACTTAATAAGAGAATATTCACCACGTTCATGCTCCATACTAATAAAACCACAGAAACCGAATTGGTACTGTTTTTTAATGCCATCTGAGTTGAGCCCCTTTCCACAATTTTGCATATCCGTTTAATTCGAAAATTATCTATGTTTTAACAATGGAAGCCAAAATATAGAACACTAAACGCGGACTATGCGTATACACCTTTAAAACGCGGACGATGCATATACACCGTTAAAACGCGGACCATGCATATACAATTTTAAAACGCGGACCATACGTTTACACCTTTTAAATGTGAATTATTTTTCAAAAAAAGATAAAAAAAAATATCTTAAGGGGAGCGCATATTATCATCTTGTGTTTTTATATTATTTAGTTGATTTTCTAAAATAAATATTCAGAACTTGATTGCTTTCTACTTGGTTCCTTTCCTCCGAAAATTAATAGGTCTCTGAGTGATGTTCATTGATTGAAAAATGCTCACCAAACTTTATTCGATTTATCCAATTTGTTTGATAGATATGGCACTACATTAAAAAATATATAGATGAATATATGTTTTAATATCTCGAGAGCAGATCGAGATAATTTCTAAATAATGATGTCCATTCATTTCGGATTTAAGCTGTTTGTTTATAAAGCATTCCCTCATTTGATAATAGGGAATTTATATTTTTTTTCCGAATTGTTCCATTTTTGACCAAAAACATAAACTATCTCAAGAACAGTGCATATAAACCTCATGTAAATGATGGCATTCGTGTTAAAAAGCTGACATTATAAATACATAAATATTTCTCTAACATTTTTAAGTTTACTTATGTTTCCGAATTTGAAAAGCATGATAAAGAAATAAGATCTATTCTTTGATCCGTTTATCCCAACAGGTAATAGGCTTTTAACATTTACCGATTGAAATAATCGTACCAAATTTTTTTCTGTATTATCAACTTATTCGATACTACTGTACCCACAAAGAAATAGACAGATGGTTAAAATTGGTTAATTCATATTCAGGGATGCTCCAAAACGCGTATAACCTATAACCATCAAAATAAATAAAAGAATTGGATTTTTGACTCATCAAAATTGTTTTTACATATAGTCGTATACTATGTGCTGAAAGGAAAAAAAAATAGTCATATGGGATTAATTGATTTTAATGAAAGAAAGGGTAGATACGGACATATTAATAAGGGAAAAATTACTTAATAAGAGAATATTCACCACGCTCATCCTCAATACTTATAAAACCACAGAAACCCAATGGGCAAAGTCTTTTAATGCCATCTGAGTTGAGCCCCTTTCCACAATTTTGCATATCCGTTTAATTCGAAAAGTATCTATGTTTTAACAATGGAAGCCAAAATATAGAACACTAAACGCGGACGATGCATATACAAAAACGCGGACTATGCGTATACACCTTTAAAACGCGGACGATGCATATACACCGTTAAAACGCGGACCATGCATATACACTTTTAAAACGCGGACCATACGTTTACACCTTTTTAATGTGAATTATTTTTCAAAAAAAGATAAAAAAAAATATCTTAAGTGGAGCGCATATTATCATCTTGTGTTTTTATATTATTTAGTTGATTTTCTAAAATAAATATCCAGAACTTGATTGCTTTCTACTTGGTTCCTTTCCTCCGAAAATTAATAGGTCTCTGAGTGATGTTCATTGATTGAAAAATGCTCACCAAACTTTATTCGATTTATCCAATTTGTTTGAAAGATATGGCACTACATTAAAAAATATATAGATGAATATATGTTTCAATATCTCGAGAGCAGATCGAGATAATTTCTAAATAATGATGTCCATTCATTTCGGATTTAAGCTGTTTGTTTATAAAGCATTCACTCATTTGATAATAGGGAATTTATATTTTTTTTCCGAATTGTTCCATTTTTGACCAAAAACATAAACTATCTCAGGAACAGTGCATATAAACCTCATGTAAATGATGACATTCGTGTTAAAAAGCTGACATTATAAATACATAAATATTTCTCTAACATTTTTAAGTTTATTTATGTTTCCGAATTTGAAAAGCATGATAAAGAAATAAGATCTATTCTTTGATCCGTTTATCCCAACAGGTAATAGGCTTTTAACATTTACCGATTGAAATAATCGTACCAAATTTTTTTCTGTATTATCAACTTATTCGATACTACTGTACCCACAAAGAAATAGACAGATGGTTAAAATTGGTTAATTCGTATTCAGGGATGCTCCAAAACGCGTATAACCTATAACCATCAAAATAAATAAAAGAATTGGATTTTTGACTCATCAAAATTGTTTTTACATATAGTCGTATACTATGTGCTGAAAGGAAAAAAAAATAGTCATATGGGATTAATTGATTTTAATGAAAGAAAGGGTAGATACGGACATATTAATAAGGGAAAAATTACTTAATAAGAGAATATTCACCACGCTCATCCTCAATACTTATAAAACCACAGAAACCCAATGGGCAAAGTCTTTTAATGCCATCTGAGTTGAGCCCCTTTCCACAATTTTGCATATCCGTTTAATTCGAAAAGTATCTATGTTTTAACAATGGAAGCCAAAATATAGAACACTAAACGCGGACGATGCATATACAAAAACGCGGACTATGCGTATACACCTTTAAAACGCGGACGATGCATATACACCGTTAAAACGCGGACCATGCATATACACTTTTAAAACGCGGACCATACGTTTACACCTTTTTAATGTGAATTATTTTTCAAAAAAAGATAAAAAAAAATATCTTAAGTGGAGCGCATATTATCATCTTGTGTTTTTATATTATTTAGTTGATTTTCTAAAATAAATATCCAGAACTTGGTTGCTTTCTACTTGGTTCCTTTCCTCCGAAAATTAATAGGTCTCTGAGTGATGTTCATTGATTGAAAAATGCTCACCAAACTTTATTCGATTTATCCAATTTGTTTGAAAGATATGGCACTACATTAAAAAATATATAGATGAATATATGTTTCAATATCTCGAGAGCAGATCGAGATAATTTCTAAATAATGATGTCCATTCATTTCGGATTTAAGCTGTTTGTTTATAAAGCATTCACTCATTTGATAATAGGGAATTTATATTTTTTTTCCGAATTGTTCCATTTTTGACCAAAAACATAAACTATCTCAGGAACAGTGCATATAAACCTCATGTAAATGATGACATTCGTGTTAAAAAGCTGACATTATAAATACATAAATATTTCTCTAACATTTTTAAGTTTATTTATGTTTCCGAATTTGAAAAGCATGATAAAGAAATAAGATCTATTCTTTGATCCGTTTATCCCAACAGGTAATAGGCTTTTAACATTTACCGATTGAAATAATCGTACCAAATTTTTTTCTGTATTATCAACTTATTCGATACTACTGTACCCACAAAGAAATAGACAGATGGTTAAAATTGGTTAATTCGTATTCAGGGATGCTCCAAAACGCGTATAACCTATAACCATCAAAATAAATAAAAGAATTGGATTTTTGACTCATCAAAATTGTTTTTACATATAGTCGTATACTATGTGCTGAAAGGAAAAAAAAATAGTCATATGGGATTAATTGATTTTAATGAAAGAAAGGGTAGATACGGACATATTAATAAGGGAAAAATTACTTAATAAGAGAATATTCACCACGCTCATCCTCAATACTTATAAAACCACAGAAACCCAATGGGCAAAGTCTTTTAATGCCATCTGAGTTGAGCCCCTTTCCACAATTTTGCATATCCGTTTAATTCGAAAAGTATCTATGTTTTAACAATGGAAGCCAAAATATAGAACACTAAACGCGGACGATGCATATACAAAAACGCGGACTATGCGTATACACCTTTAAAACGCGGACGATGCATATACACCGTTAAAACGCGGACCATGCATATACACTTTTAAAACGCGGACCATACGTTTACACCTTTTTAATGTGAATTATTTTTCAAAAAAAGATAAAAAAAAATATCTTAAGTGGAGCGCATATTATCATCTTGTGTTTTTATATTATTTAGTTGATTTTCTAAAATAAATATCCAGAACTTGATTGCTTTCTACTTGGTTCCTTTCCTCCGAAAATTAATAGGTCTCTGAGTGATGTTCATTGATTGAAAAATGCTCACCAAACTTTATTCGATTTATCCAATTTGTTTGAAAGATATGGCACTACATTAAAAAATATATAGATGAATATATGTTTCAATATCTCGAGAGCAGATCGAGATAATTTCTAAATAATGATGTCCATTCATTTCGGATTTAAGCTGTTTGTTTATAAAGCATTCACTCATTTGATAATAGGGAATTTATATTTTTTTTCCGAATTGTTCCATTTTTGACCAAAAACATAAACTATCTCAGGAACAGTGCATATAAACCTCATGTAAATGATGACATTCGTGTTAAAAAGCTGACATTATAAATACATAAATATTTCTCTAACATTTTTAAGTTTATTTATGTTTCCGAATTTGAAAAGCATGATAAAGAAATAAGATCTATTCTTTGATCCGTTTATCCCAACAGGTAATAGGCTTTTAACATTTACCGATTGAAATAATCGTACCAAATTTTTTTCTGTATTATCAACTTATTCGATACTACTGTACCCACAAAGAAATAGACAGATGGTTAAAATTGGTTAATTCGTATTCAGGGATGCTCCAAAACGCGTATAACCTATAACCATCAAAATAAATAAAAGAATTGGATTTTTGACTCATCAAAATTGTTTTTACATATAGTCGTATACTATGTGCTGAAAGGAAAAAAAAATAGTCATATGGGATTAATTGATTTTAATGAAAGAAAGGGTAGATACGGACATATTAATAAGGGAAAAATTACTTAATAAGAGAATATTCACCACGCTCATCCTCAATACTTATAAAACCACAGAAACCCAATGGGCAAAGTCTTTTAATGCCATCTGAGTTGAGCCCCTTTCCACAATTTTGCATATCCGTTTAATTCGAAAAGTATCTATGTTTTAACAATGGAAGCCAAAATATAGAACACTAAACGCGGACGATGCATATACAAAAACGCGGACTATGCGTATACACCTTTAAAACGCGGACGATGCATATACACCGTTAAAACGCGGACCATGCATATACACTTTTAAAACGCGGACCATACGTTTACACCTTTTTAATGTGAATTATTTTTCAAAAAAAGATAAAAAAAAATATCTTAAGTGGAGCGCATATTATCATCTTGTGTTTTTATATTATTTAGTTGATTTTCTAAAATAAATATCCAGAACTTGATTGCTTTCTACTTGGTTCCTTTCCTCCGAAAATTAATAGGTCTCTGAGTGATGTTCATTGATTGAAAAATGCTCACCAAACTTTATTCGATTTATCCAATTTGTTTGAAAGATATGGCACTACATTAAAAAATATATAGATGAATATATGTTTCAATATCTCGAGAGCAGATCGAGATAATTTCTAAATAATGATGTCCATTCATTTCGGATTTAAGCTGTTTGTTTATAAAGCATTCACTCATTTGATAATAGGGAATTTATATTTTTTTTCCGAATTGTTCCATTTTTGACCAAAAACATAAACTATCTCAGGAACAGTGCATATAAACCTCATGTAAATGATGACATTCGTGTTAAAAAGCTGACATTATAAATACATAAATATTTCTCTAACATTTTTAAGTTTATTTATGTTTCCGAATTTGAAAAGCATGATAAAGAAATAAGATCTATTCTTTGATCCGTTTATCCCAACAGGTAATAGGCTTTTAACATTTACCGATTGAAATAATCGTACCAAATTTTTTTCTGTATTATCAACTTATTCGATACTACTGTACCCACAAAGAAATAGACAGATGGTTAAAATTGGTTAATTCGTATTCAGGGATGCTCCAAAACGCGTATAACCTATAACCATCAAAATAAATAAAAGAATTGGGTTTTTGACTCATCAAAATTGTTTTTACATATAGTCGTATACTATGTGCTGAAAGGAAAAAAAAATAGTCATATGGGATTAATTGATTTTAATGAAAGAAAGGGTAGATACGGACATATTAATAAGGGAAAAATTACTTAATAAGAGAATATTCTCCACGTCCATGCTCAATACTAATAAAACCACAGAAACTCAATGGGCAAAGTCTTTTAATGCCATCTGAGTTGAGCCCCTTTCCACAATTTTGCATATCCATTTAATTCGAAAAGTATCTATGTTTTAACAATGGAAGCCAAAATATGGAACACTAACCGCAAAATACATATGTTTTAATATGCGGAAAAAGTACAAATATTGCTAAATTCCCCTGTATAGATATTTAAAGACACCATATGTACAAATTTGTTATGGCAATTCTGTCCACAATAGAACAGAATATAGAAATACGTATATAGAGCAAATAGCTGAGGTTTGAGAAGTTAGTCGGTATTAGAACTGCCTATTGCACGATAATTTATATGAGTATTCTACCAACTAACCAAAAAACTACTTTCTGACAAGTGAATAATATAAAACTGCATACATTTGACGCAAGCACATTCTCCTGATGGTTTAGAGTGCTTGTCTCGAGATCAACAGGCTAGGGTTCTAAATCTTTATAGTCGGTACAAGACTTCATACAGACTCATGTTCGGTATTGTCGACTCTGGTATATAAAATGAATATAAGTGCAAGTATGTGATAATTTTTAAAAAATTAATTCATGTGTTAAGGCCAAGAAGTATTTTCATCGAATTAGTAGGAATATATTCTGAAATGTTCGTTATGCGGTCAGGATAGCATAGGCAGAGGCATATATGAAAAATATTTTTAAAAAGACTGAGTCACATGTACGTGACCTCAATTTTTGCATAATATATCCAAATAAAACATGCTTTTCTGGAAAAGTTTGTTCCCTACTGTAAACATATAGCATATATATATGATCATTGTATAGGAGTGGAGAAAATTTTAGTCTCAAGTTCCAAACAAATATATCGATTGACTGGAGTAGCACAATGTACCCCAAGTTAATTTCCAGTTAAAAATGAGACAGGAATGTTCTAATCTCAATTCATTTTTGGTTCGAAGTACTTAAAAAGCATCGACTTATTTTATAATACCGAAAGTATTTAAAAAAACATCCATTTATTTTGTAATACTGGGCATTTAATTATATGATCTTCTCATTTTAGAACAAAAAACGTGCAATCTTTTAAAAACGGAACATCTTTACATCCTAAATGATATTCACTTATAAATGAATAATTTCAAAGAAAATGACTAATTGCAAAAAGCTTTCAATACAATTATTTTTATAATGCTATTTTAATTATCGAAGCAAAACATGTTTGAAAGATTGAGTATACCCCTTGTCTAATCTCTCTGAATGTCAACAGTCTAAATGTATCCATATCTGTTATAGATTACAGTTTTATTCAATTTATGAAAATTATAGTTTAATAGAAATATTTGATCTTGCTTACCTGATACTGGAACAAAAGATTTCACGAAAATTTTGTGAAACTAGGGTAAAATAACTTTTTCTTCCTATTTTTTTATATAAAAAGAAAAAGAAAAGTGCAAAATCATAAAAGATACAAATTATTGTGTAAAATTAGTTGATCAGTAAAATAAATAGGCCACTAAGTTTACTGATTAAAATAACAGTGCGAAACTTCGTTTGGAGCACATAATTTGTTCGAGAGATATCGTGTCTACAGGGAGACATCGTTTAAAAATGATTGATTTGTATTCAGGAAGACTCAAAATGTTTAAATTCATCCAAATCGAAGAGTCGAATTATTTACTAGTACGTTATGTATAGTAGGATAAGTGAAAACAAAGAAAATCTTGATAGATTCTGTGGAGAATCACTACCTTGAATTTTCATACATAAGCGAGAATTACTTCTCTATACAAGAAATGCTGTGTAGCCTCGATTGTACAAGTAAAACTATTTGATTCATAAAAATGCTAAATATCATTTTCATTTAAGTGTCCAAATTCAGTTTACTTATTTGACTCTAAAAATGCGCTCAATATTAATGATCAGAATTTTTTCAAAGAAGCTTTAATAGTTAGAAATGTAAAAATTTTGGGAGTTTGTTTCTTGCTAAGCCAGCGAGGTGTTTTAACTAGAAAGGGAGATAGAGTGTTCAAATTTTTGTATTGTGAACAATGAACTTAGTTTGAGGGTGATGGCCCTTTCTTCTATCCCGATTCATATGGTGCTTTAAATATGTGAAAGTTTAATTATTTTTTTCGAGCAATGTTAATTTTTATTTCTATCCTTCATTGCGCCTTAAATTGAAAGGAAAACGGTATCATTTAAATGAATCTGTTTCCTGAAATCTGGTATTAATTCTCGGTGCTTTAATTTAGGTATTGTCTTGAATCGAAGAAAAAAGCAATTTACAAAAGTTATAATTTCCTGAAGGATTACCTTTTTTATAATTATTTAATTACCTAATTCAAGTTGAATCTTAGTTGTTAGAGGAAATACTATTAAAATTATGTTTATATTTTCTTATTACTAAAGCACTGTATTTCTGTTGACGTTCCGGTTTTAGAACTGGAGAAAGTACAGTGCTTTGTTTAAAAACAATTTTTAGTTTTTTAAACTAATAATAAAAATTTCAATTTCGGCGCCACTGTGAGACGGCGCCAGAGGACGTCGCCTCGCCGTCTTATTCCTTGTCACGGCCCTGACTATTAACGCAGAAGTAGACTGAAACATCTAACTTTAAAATCAGTATAAAGCTATAAATTTCCATTATTTGTTTTTTGTCTGGGTGTGTGAGTGGGGGAGAGTTACATACAATAGCATTTTAGAGAAAGGTTCAGAAGTTCTGAGGACAGTTTGTTGCCGTAGATTTCATGTATAAGAATTTTTTCATGTAATCTAAAATATTCCATGTGTGGGAAACTTTGAGTATTACAAAAGCAAAATTTGGAAATAGGAGTATTATTTTATTATTTATTCATGGATCTACGAGAAAAATTCTGACATACAAAATAATTAATTAATAATTTTATTTTGTTTCATTTCCACTGATTAGAAATACCCATATTTCATATATTTTTATCTCATATAGTAAAATAAATTGTCTTGTCTCATGTGCGTGTCGTCTGTAACCGAAAATCGAAGTTTCGGACAACGGCGAAACTTTGTGCAGTACTAAAGTTCTCTGAATAATACGGTTCGACGAGATTTTTTTAATTCAAATTAGCTTAACATTAGGGGGCTGGACAACCCAGAGGTTAAAACTTCACTTAGAGGATCCACGTTCGATTCCTGACTCTGACCAAACTGTTCCAGTGTTCAGAGTACATATTTGTATAAGTGCTTTGTACAGTCGCGCATAAGTAACATTAAAAAATACCGCTGTTTTAAATGTCAGCAATAATCAACGGATATCCATAAAAATTCTTCTTTCAGATCCTTGTGGAAGAATTCTATGGTATGTTTAAAAGAGTGTTAATCATTTTCTAAGATATTCACAGAAGAAAATGGAATATATTTCAAAAATGGCGTCACCGCATCAAAATAAAACAAGAAAGATCAATCATGCTTAAAGCATTGATTATGAAACACTTTCCAACTTCAATGCAATTTTATTTAAAAAAGTCGAAAATGCAATACATTCCTCGGTAATATTTTAAAACTTATCACGATACTACATTGATTTATTATATTTGAAAACTTAAACCTTCATTGAAAAAAATGAACTTCATTCAAAAGACGGCATTGAAATATAAATTGCGTGGTTTAAATATCTCTAAAATGCAATACATTCCACGGTAATATTTTTAAATCTATCATAATACTACGATGATTTATTATATTTGAAAACTTCATCGAAAACAACTGAAATTAATTCAAATGACGTCATAGAAAAAATAACACGCCTGGATCTCTCTATAAAAGCAGGATTTCATTCATAACTTTCTCCATTTCATTCATCACAATATTTTTCATTCATACTATAATAATTTATTTTATTTAAAAATTAAGACCATGGAGCTACAATTAATAAACTTTATGCTTAAAACTTCATCGAAAAATATCGTCCTTCTGTTTATAAAATCAATTAATATTTCATTCATATCAGCCATGCAGACCCCATGGACTGAATTATTTTGTATTAAAGAAATACAGTAATTCTAATACAACTCATTCTACATATTTTGCTGTTTACATTTTACATAGGTGAAAAATAGGCTTAATTGTAGAAATAATCAAATTTGAATGAGAATTTAAACTCAAATATATTGTCATTGTGTTGTTTTAGTATGTAGATGCACAGAATTTAAGCAGAAATAAAGTAGTTTTAGGATGGATACAACACTCAATATGAATTAAAAAGAACTTTAAAAAATCACGAATTTGAAACAAGATGGATGCCATATCTCATTTTGAAGTGGGTCATGTGATCGTTTCATATCATGGTCACGTGATCGTTTCATATAAGATGTGTAATTATTATTTTAATTTTAATTTAAAAAACTACTGAATATATTTAGCTGAATTTTTTTTTATATATTTTATGGAACAATTTGACTATTACCTAAAATTTTCGAAGCAATTTGTGAATTTTAAATCCGCTTAAAAAATGTTAGAGAAATTAGGTCCCATAGGGCTCAATGTATTTCATTTTTTCAACCCGGGTTCAATCCAAAACTAATTGTTAGATATTATTCATTTATATTCCCATAGGTCCTACAGACCGTCTGAATAACATACTAAAATTTCATTTTGATTAAGTCATTTTTACGGCAGTTATCGTGCTAACGGACAGACAGACAGACAGACAGAATGAACAAAGTCATAAACACTTTTCAACTTTGTTGTAAAGTGTTAAAAATGACCTGATCGCATCAAAATAAAAAAAAATAATAATTAATAAAAAAAAACTGGATTATTCTATGTAACACGTGAATATTAACTTTATGCTTATTTTTATGTAAAAAAAGAATGTATTAGACGATTTTTGGAATGCTAGAATTATCTGCTTTTAAGCTGTTATATTATCGGACACTTTTATCGGACACTGTTGTTATATTATCGGAGGTTATGAATTTAGTAACCCTTTTTATTGTAAAAATTCCAATATGTTTATTTCATAACAATTAAATACATTCTTTATCCTTTTGAAGGAATTTGATTTTTCTTAATATTTCGACGTCAATGAATTTAAAAAATATAACTTTGTATCGCTGAACGCATATGACATTTTACTAATTTACTCGAATTTTACCGATCAATAAAATAGGAGAGGGGGGAGGGGGAATAAACCAATTTTGTCTGCGTATGCAGGCAAGTTGAAAATCGATCGAATTTAATTTTGAATTGCTGAAATTTCTCTGAGCAAGAAACTGTCGGACACCAAAACTTGAAAAAAAAAAAAAAAAAAAGAATGCGAAATTCTTACGATCTATAGCTTCAAGATGACTAGAAAGTATGGCTGGGCAGAATAGTAGCCTTTAAACGCGCTATTTTTACCACCATCCTTCATATTTACCGTATAGTTGTTTATGGGCAGTACATAGTAGGATAAAGTAGAACAACAATACTTCGTCACAATATCAGCAATTTGGCTCGGAAAAGTCCCCCCCCCCCTCCATTCCCAAGGTTGATGTCCTTTATTTGCTTTCTGCTCCGTCAGCTGCAGCGTATATTCAAAACTATATATAAGGTGCCTTATTTAAATACAGGAGTCTTATAACGAAACTATTGCATATAGAATAATTTTTTTTTAATTTATCGTAATGCAAAATATGTTACAATGAATGTTTAACCAATAAATAAATTTACAAGCCAAAACTAACGGGTATGAGTTTCGCAAAATATTTTGATTTTGATACACAATTTTAATTCCGATTGCACATCCGTTTTCGGAAACCCTTTAAAATTTCAGGCAGTTGTATAAACGATGAAAACCCTTAGTACAGCGTGTGAAGTTCAATAGGGCGCTGGTGGGGGTCAAAGGATAGAATTGCCACCTCCGCGCCAGGTCATGTATCAAAACACATTCTATATATCTAAGGCGTTAGACGTCTATAAAATATAAAACGGATATATTAGACGAAATATCTACGGATAGAATATCTAAGGAGTTTGGCCGGTCATTTCGTTAATCGCTAGTTTTTCAAATTGAATCGCCGACGTGGGAATTTACGACGTGGGAATACCTTAGAGCAGGAATAAGAAGTATGTCTTCGTATCTCTCCTCTAAGGGGAATACCTGGCCTGGGAAGAATGAATGCTCCACCCCAGGCACGGGAACTATGAAAACCCTTTATGATAACGGAGTGTGTCGCCTATCTTGAGTGGTCATGCTCAGAGGGTTATGATTTCACCCTGGGGGCCGTTGGAAGCCGACAAAGGGCCGTAGTTCACTCACCACTCTTTGGTTGTAAATATTGCTGGACTTTGCGTGGCTTTCAGCGATCGATAGGTATCCTTACAATTCTTTCTCCCAGATACTTCTGCAAACATTCTATTGTAAGTCTTAAAAGTGTTGATCATCTTTTAAGATGTTTACAGAAAAAAAAATTGACTAAACGACAAATGTGGTGTCCACTTTAGCCGGTTCACATCAAAACTAAAAATATCAATTATTCCTATATTTAGCTCGTGAAAATGTACTTTATGCATAATTTTATGCAAAAAAAAAAAAAAAATAAATAAATGTGTCGATTTTTAGAATGCTAGAACTGTCTATTTTGTAGGAATTCTACACTTATAGACATTTAGAAAAATAGTTAATGTGACGGGATCCTTCAAAAGCAAAATTCGGCAACTATTAATTCATTTCTGCAGTGCATATGCTTCACAAAATATGATAGTTTGAACTGCCCTGTTAAAAATTCGTTAAAAATCCATTTAAAAATTAAAAAAAAATCGTTTAAAAACAATCACAGTTAAAAAATTTTTATAAAAATATTAATTTGTAAAACTAATATATTGATTATGATTAAAACTCGAATTCTATGAAATTTCATATTTGTATATGCAATTGCATGTATGAACACTTATAGAGCATGTAAATGCATAAAAGGCCTTTAAATGCATATTTCAAGTACTTTATTTTCTTTTAGCTTGCATTTTTTTTATTTTAACTATCTTTTTATCTTCTTTGACACTTTACAACAAAGCTGAAAAGTGTTTATGACTTTGTTCATTCTGTCTATCTGTCTGTCCGTTAGCATGATAACTGCCGAAAAAATGAATTTATCAAAATGAAATTTTAATATGTTGTTCAGACAGTCAATAGGACCTATGGGAATATAAATGAATAATGTCACCCAATTAATTTTGGATATAACCGGGTTGAAATAATGAAATACATTGAACCCTATGAGGCCTAATTTTTCAAACATTTTTTAAGCGCATTTAAAATTCACAAATTGCTTCGAAAGTTTTATGAAATATTCAAATTGTCCCATAAAATAAATAATAAAAATTTCAGAAAAATATATTCAGTAGTTTTTTAAATAAAAATTTGAATAATGATTACACCTTTTATATGAAGCGATCACGTAACCATTATATGAAGAGATCACATGACCCACTTCAAAATAAACTATGACATCCATCTTGTGCCAAAATTGTGATTTTTAATGTTCTTTGTAATTCATATTTAGTGTTTAATCCGTCCTAAAACCGCTTTATTGTTGCTTAAATTCTGTGCATCTACATCCAGAAACACTGCAATTACAATATATTTGAGTTTAAATGATCATCCAACTTTGACTATTTCTACAACGAAGCCTACTTTTCATTAATGGAAAATGTAAACACCAAAATGTGTAAAATGAGTTGTATAAGAATTGTTGAAGACCCAGACCGTCCGACTCGTCCAGAGGACTAAGAGCAACTGTATAAGAATTGTTGCATTTCTTGCAACAATTCTTATACAGTTGCTCTTAGTCCTCTGGACGAGTCGGACGGTCTGGGTCTTCAATAATTCTTATACAACTCATTTTACACATTTTGGTGTTTACATTTTCCATTAATGAAAAGTAGGCTTCGTTGTAGAAATAGTCAAAGTTGGATGATCATTTAAACTCAAATATATTGTACTGTTGCATTTCTTTAACGCAGAATTATTTAGCTCATGGAGTCTGCAATATAGCTGATATGAATGAAATATTCATTGATTTTAGAGAGTAGGACGATTTTTTCGATGAAGTTTAAAACATAGAGTCTAATTACTTGTACCTCCATGGTCTTAAGTTTGAAATAAAATAAATTATTATAGTATTGTGATGAATGAAATGAATGGAAAAATGTTTATGAATGAAATGCTGGTTTTATAGAGAGAGCCATGTGTGTTATATTTCGATGGCGTCATTTGAATACATTTTATTTGTTTTTGATGAAGTTTTCAAATGTAATAAATTATTGTAGTATTATAATAATTTTAAAAATATTATATAGAAATGTATCACATTTTATAGATGTTTAAACCAGGCAATTTATATTTCAATCCCGTCATTTGAATGAAGTTCATTTTTTTCGATGAAGTTTTAAGTTTTCAAATTAATGTAGTATTGTGATAATTTTTAAAATATTACCGAGGAATGTATCGCATTTTAGAGATGTTTAAATAAAATTGCATTGAAGTTGGAAAGTGTTTCATAATCAATGCCTTAAGCATGATTCATCTTTCTTTTTAAATAGCTAGATAAGTTAACATCGGACGAAGCTAAACATATTTCTCATTCAACACCCAAATTCCGTGAGCTACTAAGGCCATGCAATTATCATAAGAAATGGTGAAATCTTTTCAGGGTAAAATATCAAGAGGTCTGGTAAAAGAGATGGAAAGTCACGTTATACGAATATCTGAAGTTTTGCATACGTCGTTTTCAAAGAGCTGTTCTGTAAAATTTTCTGTATAAGCATTGTGAGTAAACCTAAAATTAAATCTAGTAAATCAATCCGAATAAAATCATGTATTTATAATCATAGAAAAATCTGAATACAGATGGTGTTTTTAACACTTTACAACAAAGTTGAAAAGTGTTTATGACTTTGTTCATTCTGTCTGTCTGTCTGTCTGTCTGTCTGTCCGTTAGCACGATAACTGCCGTAAAAATGACTTAATCAAAATGAAATTTTAGTATGTTGTTCAGACGGTCTATAGGACCTATGGGAATATAAATGAATAATATCACCCAATTAGTTTTAGATTGAACCCGGGTTGAAAAAATGGAATACATTGAGCCCTATGGGACCTAATTTTTCAAGCATTTTTTAAGCGGATTTAAAATTCACAAATTGCTTCAAAAATTTTAGGCAATATTCAAATTGTTCCATAAAATATATAAAAAAAAAATTCAGCGAAATATATTCAGTTGTTTTTTAAATAAAAATTAAAATAATAATAACATCTCTTATATTAAGCGATCACGTGTCCATGATATGAAACGATCACATGACCCACTTCAAAATGATATATGGCATCCATCTTGTGTCAAAATCGTGATTTTAAAAGTTCTTTTTAATTCATATTGAGTGTTGTATCCGTCCTAAAATTACTTTATTTTTGCCTAAATTCTGTGCATCTACATACTAAAACAGCGCAATGACAATATATTTCAGTTTAAATGCTCTTCCAAATTTGATTATTTCTACTACTAAGCCTATTTTTCACCTATGTAAAATGTAAACAGCAAAATATGTAGAATGAGTTGTATTAGAATCGCTGTAATTCTTTAACACAAAATCATTTAGTCCATGGAGTCTGCTTAGCTGATATGAATTCATTGATTTTAGAAAGAGAAGGACGATATTTTTCGATGAAGTTTTACGCATAGAGCTTACTTACTTGCAGCTCAATGGTCTTAATTTTTAAATAAAATAAATTATTATAGTATTGTGATGAATGACATGAATGGGGGAATTATTTATGAATGAAATGTTGCTTTTATAGAGAGAGCCAGGCGTGTTATTTTTTTATGACGTCATTTGAATGGATTTCAGTTGTTTTCGATGAAGTTTTCAAATATAATAAATTATCGTAGTATTATGATAATTCTAAAATTATTACCGAGGAATGTATAACATTTAAGAGATGTTTAAACCAGGCAATTTATATTTTAATGCCGTCATTTGAATGAAGTTAATTTTTTTCGATGAAGGTTTAAGGTTTCAAATATAATAAATTAATGTAGTATTGTGATAAGTTTTAAAATATTACCGAGGAATGTATTGCATTTTAGACATGTTTAAATAAATTTGCGTTGAAGTTGGAAAGTGTTTCATAATCAATGCTTTAAGCATGATTGATCTTTCTTGTTATATTATGTAATATGCGAGAAAAAATTATTCAGAAAAATATCAGATCAACTTGAAAAACTGATATTCACATTTCAGAGAGAGAAAAAAAAAGAAGAGTAAACACGCAGTTATAACTAAGCCGTTTTCAGCATGGAATACCCAAGAACTAAATATCACTTTCAGTTCAAAAGATGACAGGTACTGTCCAATAATATCAGTTGGTATTAAAAGAACATTTTTAGCATTAAAATGTTTTTAGATGATAAACGACAAAGTCTACGTGTCAAGAACTTAGAAAAGCACATTAGTTGGTTACAGCAATAAAATTTACTCACTATATGAAAATTTTGACTATATTTGAACAATGATATAAAAACTTTTGATTTGCAATAATAGTTTGCTTGAGTTTGGTTGAAATTCCGCGTTTTTAAATGCTTTCATATGCATTAATGATATTCGAACAAAATATATAAATACATGTATTTTATGTTATAAGTAATTAATTATTAAATTTTAGGTGTATATTTGCATGCATATTTTGACAAATTTTAATGCATATATTAGTTATGATATTAATGTAGTATCAAATGAGACATATCGTGCGTCTGCAGTTACGTAGGAAACGTCATAAGCATTCATTGATAATGATTACGTTAGTTCTCCATATATAATTGCATTATATTCTTCACAGAGTATTGGTGCATTAAATTCGACACTGTAAACAACCACATTTGATCTTCGACCTCCCTTCCCTGTTCGAGATCCTGACGACACCTATATACCAATCTTGACACTTTTTAAAAAATAAAAAATTGTTGATTTTCATAAATTTCATTGTAATGTCGGCAAAAAAAAAATCAATATTTTCCCTCAAAAGGCTCTCTCTCTCCCAAGAATGCCTTATCAGCAAGCACTATTGAGAGGAAAATTATACACTCTTATTAAACATCGAATTTTTGCAATAAATTAATTTTTAGCATTTGGCAACAGAAGTTTGAATCCCTTAATTTCTATTCTTAAATTATTACAAGATATTTTGAGCTATCTATCTATCTATATATATTAATTGTCAAGTGTCCGTCTGTTCGTCTGTCTGTCACGTTTTTTTAGCCACTCTCCGGATAAATAGAGACTTGCAATTTGGTACACAGGTCGATCGTTCGATAAACCCCCCTGGAAAAATCGAATTTTTCGAAAATGTTCCGTCGAGGGTATGCTCCACACCAAAACGTTCGAAAAGTAAAATGATAGGAAAGTATACTTTGCGATGAGATAGAGATTTCAAATTTAGAGTATGTAAACCATTCTAAAGGAAGAAAGTGTGCAATTTTAGATTTCAATATTTGCTACTTTAGTGGGTGCCGCGCACCGAAATGTTCGATTTTCCGAACAAATGAGAAACGCTTGCTTTAAATTTGATAGAGGCTTGAAATTTGGTATACGGGTAAATCATTTGATGAAAACACTCAAGACAACATTGTTTTTCAAAAATGTTCGTTTAAAGAGGTTGCTCCAAAAACGAAATGATGAAAATTCATGTTTCGAGATGCAATAGAGACTACAAATTTGGTGTGCGAGTAGATAGTTCGAAAGGAAAAGCACGTACAATTTTAGTTTTCCGATATTTTCTACTTTATGGGGGTACCGCAAACCCAAATATTCGATTTTCCGAAATAAATGAGAAACGCCTCCTTTCAAAATGTAATAGAGGTTTGATATTTGGTATTTGGGACAATCATCTGATAAAAAACACAAGAATAGAGTTTTTGAAATCTGTTCATTTAAGAGGGTGCTCCACACAAGCAGAGATGTGTACATATACGGTATATGTACACATCTGATATACCCAAGTCAGGGATTAAATAATGCTCAAAATTAATGATAAAAATCACATCAATGCAAAGTTAAAATATTTTATTTTTGTATTTATATTTTTTTATAAAGCTTACAACCATGATACTGAAAATTCTTACTTAAAGGTTTTTTCTATCGCATGTAAACTTATTATCATAGGCGAATCAAGAACGTTGAAGCACAACGTTGAAGCACATCTATTGACCTAATGAGTTTACGAGTCGCATTTCATGACCAATAAAATATAGCTTACAACCCTACAAGAGCTATTTATAATTTTATAATTCGAGAATAGATCAGATTCAGAACTGTAATCCCCATTTGATCGTCTACACCCCCACACACTATTTTTGAGATCCTATGCACCGAAATTAAGTGTATGTCGGATATCCTATGCCTATGATAGGATGTTTGCATATGAAAAAAAACGCTGCAGTAAGAATATTTAGGAATCTGGTTGTAAGTATCACAAAAGAAAACAGTTTTCTTTTAAATACCAAAAGAAAATTTTTCATCTTTGCCCTGATGCAAGTTTAGGCATTAATGTTTGGCATTTTTCAATCCACGACTTGGGTATATATACCATTCTGTTTATTTTATTTGTAGATATTTTACCTTTTTGATATCAGGTTTGTTGGTTCTTTAGCACTGGTGAAGGAGATCCCGCGTATTCTCGAAACAGTTGTCAGCAACAATTTTATTTTTTTTTACTTGAATATCTTAGATTTTTTTCCTTAATCCTTTGCACAATGTGTTTTCGTTTTTTTATTGGTATAAGGAAGAACTGAGAATAAAAATTAAAAAAGTTAAAAGTTAAAAAAGAAAAGCGAAATGTTTTTTAAGGAAAGTTAAAAATAAAATGTTAAAATTATTTCCTAATTTGTTATTAAAACCATTTCATTACTCAACCGTTTATATTTGTAAAGCAAAATTTCCTATACTCCTTTGTAAGGAACTCACACATTATTGAAAAATTAACTTGTATGGAACTCGCTCGTTGTTGCAAAATTTTACTTCATATGTACGTAAATCGCAAGAAATGGCACAAAATTTCAGTTGCACGGAAGCCAGCCATTACAGTATTTAAGAGTGGTCGCACCACTCATTTTCCCAGACCGATCTCGTGCCAATTTACCTCTGTACTACTCTATGTCACTGGGAACCAATATTAAAAAATCGGTGTAGATTATGGGTGGGACAACGGTAATCTAAAAGGACGAGTCTCTCAAAAAGACAGGTGTATAATATATACTATCCCAAACATCTTGAACCCATTTCTTTCGAGACTAGCTCTTTGCCCATTACAAATGCTATTATTTTACGAATCTTGTTTGAAGTCTATCCTCTAAGTAAACCGCACAATAGATGAAAAGTAGCACCCTTTGACCGGCAGGCTGTCGGTAAGAAAAAAGAGGGGACTCCTCGGAACAGGAAAGAAAAGGCCTCAAGAAAAATTATTTTTATTTTAGACTCGTCAAACATAATAATCTTGATTCATCTAATATACTTCAGAATGTTTTTCAAATCAGGCGTTTCTTCTTTCAAATAAATAAATAAAAAAAAATAATAAAAAAAAACGTGTTTAACAAATGACTTTCTCTACAGATTAACACATCTGGATTTTGTTGGAAAAATAACACAATCTAGTGCTTGTTTACTATAAGAGCCCACCAAAATTAATAGACTTATTGCAGTTACTAATTATAAAAATATGTATAAGAAATGCTATGTAATTTGCTTTAATATTTCGTTAGATATCGTGCACTCGGTGGAAAAAAGCAAAAATACCTAATATCTCGAGAACGGCTCAAGATAACTACTGAAAAATAGTGTCCCATAATTATTAATTAACTGTATTTAAAAATCATTTTGTCATAAGATAATAGTTAAAATATTTATTGTTTGGGGGGTTTCTCCATTGTGGATCAAAAACGCGTAATATCCCAAGAACAGCTTACATTCTCGGTCCAGAAGTTGTGTTATGGGCTTCTAAATACAGAATTATATGTAAAATGGTAATTTCCCCCAAAATATAAAAATATAATTATGTTTAAATATCCTTCGAAACTTATTAATTCGTTAATTTCTTTGATCCTATAAATTTTTGATCTTGTATTCAGTTTTTTCCATTATCTTAAATACAATGGGCCAATTCTTAAAAGGTTTTTTTATGTTGAATTTATATCTTGTTTTCAATAAGTAATTTGGTTTTGACAGGTTCTAACATTATTTTTATTATTTTATTATATTAGGTGTTTCATTTCAATGATTCTGTAATATGTTCATTACATAGGTATATAGTCCATTTCTTTAAAACTATTTTACGAAGTAGACCCTATAGATTTTCATTAAATTTTTAATAAATTTTTATGTAACTTATATATTATGTGTTTTAATATTTTGAAATCCGCAAATACCGGAATCCCGGTTTTGAAAATTACAAATGTCGAGATACCTGATTATAATTTTGTCCCGAAATTAATTGCCCAACCCATTTCTATGAGTTTAGTGAAAGTTTCATTTATGGGCATATGGACATGCCGGATATTAAAAATAAAGCCAACTAGTAATTTTAATTCTTCCAAAGATATAACATAGGGAATTGTATGCTAATTTATTCCTTCGTAACATTAAGAGAAATATCCTGCTTATTTAGAAAGCAGTTAAGTTGTGAGAATTGCAAGTAGTTATTTGCCATCGTGAAAATATAAATGAATAAAATGTCCACCTCTAATCGTAAGGTAATGTTTCGTCAGCCTTCATTTTACATTAGCATTCAAATATCCTTAAACTTAACATTTGTTCTTGATATATTATTTTTTAAATATCCATTGCATTTTGTACACAAGTACTTCATGACCCGAAAAGTTGTATGAGAATTAATATCAATAAGTTAGTTGTACATATGAATCTATTGAAAATGTAAATATTAAAATAAATTACATTTTAGAGAAGATTAGAGGTATATTGATGACAAATTGGGCAGTTATGTATCAAAATTAACATATCAAGTGAAAACTAAAGTGCAATGCTGATTTAGGGCAATATAACTTTCTGAATTTTATGGAATTCTATATACAGAGAAGAAAGGATTTTTCCAGACCCCCTGAGGATGTTAATACCCTCCCAGATTTCCGAGTTACAATGTTTCGTCTACGCATCTATATATACTAATTGCCAAGTGTCCGTCTGTCTGTCCGTCTGTCTGTCTGTCCGTCTGTCTGTCTGTCTGTCACGCTTTTTTTAGGCACTTCCCGAATAGATAGAGACTTGCAATTTGGTACACGGCTCGGTCGTTCGATAAAACCCCCAGGAAAAATCGAATTTTTCGAAAACGTTCTATAGAGGGGGTGCCCCACACCAAAACGTTCGAAAAGTGAAATGACGGGAAAGCATGCTTTGCAATGAGATAGAGACTTCAAATTTGGTATATGGGTAAATCGTTCGAAAGGAAGAAAGTATGCAATTTCAGATTTCCAATATTTTCTACTTAAGGGGGGGGGGGGGGTGCAGCACACCAAAACGTTCGAAAAGTGAAATGATAGGAAAGAATGCTTTGCGATGAGGTAGAGACTTCAAATTTGGTGTATGGGTAAATCGTTTGAAAGGGAGAAAGTGTGCAATTTCAGATATCCAATATTTTCTACTTAAGGGGGGGGGGGGTGCAGCACACCAAAACGTTCGAAAAGTGAAATGATAGGAAAGAATGCTTTGCGATGAGGTAGAGACTTCAAATTTGGTGTATGGGTAAATCGTTTGAAAGGAAGAAAGTGTGCAATTTCAAATTTCCAATATTTTCTACTTAAGGGGGTGCCGTACACTAAAACGTTCTAAAAGTGAAATGATAGGAAAGCATGCTTTGCGATGAGATAGAGACTTCAAATTTGGTGTATTGGTAAACCGTTAGAAAGGAAGAAAGAGTGCAATTTCAGATTTCCAATTTTTTCTACTTAAGGGGGTGCAGCACACCAAAATATTCGATTTGCAGAATAAATGAGAAAACGCTCCTTTAAAATTTGATAGAGGCTTGAAATTCGGTATATGGGCTAAGCATTTGATGGAAACACCCAAGACAAATATAGTTTTTCAAAAATGTTCGATTAAGGGGGTGCTCCAGAGTAAAACATTCGAAAAGTGAATTGATAAAAAACCATGCTTCGGATTGAGATAGAGATATCAAATTTGGTATAAGGGTAGATAGTTTGAAAGGAAGAAATTGTAAAATTTCATTTTACCAATATTTTCTACTTAAAGGGGTGTCGCACACCAAAACGTTCGATTTACCGAATAAATGAGAAAATACGTCTTTAAAATTTGATAGAGACTTGAAATTTAGTATATGGGCTAATCATTTGACAAAAAAACCAAACATGAATATAGTTTGACAAAAATGTTCATTAAAGGGGTGCTACACAGAAAAACGTTCGAAAGTTGAAGTGATAGAAAAAACATGCTTCTCGATAGGATAGAGATTTCAAATTTGGTGTACGGGTAGATAGTTTGAAAGGAAGAAAGCGTGAAATTTTAGATTTCCAATATTTTCTGCTTAAGGGGGGGTGCAGCATACCAAAACGTTCGAAAAGTGAAATGATAGGAAAGAATGCTTTGCGATGAGGTAGAGACTTCAAATTTGGTGTATGGGTAAATCGTTCGAAAGGAAGAAAGTGTGCAATTTCAGATTTCCAATATTTTCTACTTAAGGGGAGGGGTGCAGCATACCAAAACGTTCGAAATGAGATAGAGACTTCAAGTTTGGAGTATGGGTAAATCGTTTGTAACAAAGAAAGTGCGGAATTTCAGATTTCCAATATTTTCCACTTAAGGGGGTGCCGCACACAAAAATGTTCGATTTTCCGTCTACAGGGGGTGCTCCACACCAAAACGTTCGAAAAGTTAAATGATAGGAAAGCATGCTTTGCGATGAGATAGTGACTTCAGATTTGGTGCATGGGTAAATCATTCGAAAGGCAGACAGTGTGCATTTTCAGATTTCCAATATTTTCTACTCAAGGGGGTGCCGCACACCAAAACGTTCGAAAAGTGAAATGATAGGAAAGCCTGCTTTGCGATAAGATAGGGACTTCAAATTTGGTATATAGGTAAACCGTTCGAAAGGAAGATAGTGTGTAATTTCAGATTTCCAATATTTCCTACTTAAGGGGGTGCCGCACACAAAAATGTTCGATTTTCCGAATAAATGAGAAACGGTCCCTTTAAAATTTGATAGAGGCTCAAAATTTTATATATAGACTAATCATTCGATGAAAACACCCAAAACGAATATAATTTTTCAAAAATGTTCGTTTAAGGGGGTTCTCCAGAGGAAAACGTTCGAAATGCGAATTAATAAAAAAAAACATGCTTCGAAATAAGATACAGACTTCAAATTTGGTGTACAAGTAGATAGTTCGAAAGGAAGAACATGTGCAATTTCAGTTTTCCGATATTTTGAACTTTTGGCGGTGCCTCAAAACTAAATGTTCGATTTGTCGAATAAATAAGAAACGCGAATTATTAAAAAATTTACATTATTCAGGGATTGCTTAATGTGGGGCCGTTGATTTTCAACGGGTATGCGGCTAGTTTTTTACTAAATCCTTAAAAGGAGGGTGTATGAGAGTACTATAAGTCTCCTAGAAGTGAAATAAAAAAACAAATTTTAAAATATTTCAATTTTTTTATGTAGATTGACATTCATTCATTTCCAGTGCAAAAAGCAAATAGTCCAATTTTAGGAGTGGCCATTTAAATAGGGCTGGCTTGCGGAAGTTATGTACTTAATCTCCATCCCATCTTTGCTGAAATAGAAAAGGCCAATACCGGAGCACTTTACCATCAAGTCTGAACAACAAGAAATCACTGTAAGCAAATACAATAAATTTGTCAACACCTACCTTTGTAGTTGTAGATTATATTTGAATACTACCGGCCATATGTTGGTTTTTAAAGTATAACTAATTGTTGGTACATATAGCTTAAACTGCTGCAGCTCAAACAGCTATTTATTGCACAAAATAACACATAAAAAGAAATGTGTATATATATATATATATATATATAAATTCAATTTGCTGTTAAAAATTATTATAATCGTTTTGCAATTTGGCAGTTTAACACATTTTAAAGTGACACCAAGTAGCAGAAAATATATCGGAATCCGTTTACTCTATATGGAGTTGATTTTATTCCTTTAATCATGAACAGAAATGTATAAAACAAACTCTTAATTATTATATTTAAACAAATTATTTAGTCTTTAATTTAAGATTTTATGGATTTTTGTGGAGCATTTAAATGAAATGGGCGGCTCTATTTCTAGTGCATGACTGTCCTGTGTAAGCACATCCAGAGATTTAAAGAATAATCACGAGCTGTTGACAATCTACTGGTGGAAGCAGACCTAAATGCATAAATTTATATTTAGGAGAGGTTAAAAAAGTAATTGGGCTGATATCCATAAAGGCAATAGGGTTGATACTCTCCCCAACCTCATAAAAATAATAGGGCTGGTCTCTATGAAAAATTTTATTAATAAAAGAAATATCTTGATCAAGTGGTCATTAAATAGATCAAATTTGCATTAGGCGATATTTTATTGTGTTGCATTTGTTTCAGATTCTATTCGTGTCACTTAACATGTACTTGCTTCTAGTAATATTTTGCCTGTACTGAGAATACTGGTGATTAAGTTGAATAATCAAATGTTTTGTTTGTTGCGAACTCTGCCTTCGCTGATATTGGTGATTCTAAAATTTCACATTCTTCCAAAGTAGTGTAATTTTCCAAGACATTGATGAAATATGAAGTAATTTATTAAAATAAAAATTGTTTCAAATCGCTTCTGAAAAGAAACTGATGTTATATATTATCGTTAATATTAGCATTAAACAAATTAAAGGTGTCAACCAATTTCGGAGGCAAAAAACAGCCTCCTTTCGTCAAAGCAAAGACTGAGAAGTCATACCAGCAAAATAATTGCTAAATGAAAATTATAAAAAATGAAAAGAAAAAAAACTAAGAATAATTTAAATAAACAGAAGAAAGATTAACTTGGTCATGACCAAGACTACAAATTTAAGTACGCCACGATGGAAAAAATATAAAATAATGTGTTTCGGAAAATACATCACGAGCACCATCATCAACTAATTTAAAATATATATTGGCACAAACCATTATAAAAATACTTATGAATAATCGACTAGAAAATTGTGTAGTATGTAATAAAAAGTATATGAAAGAAACAAGCTACTTCAAGATATTGAAGAATTTTATGTGCCGGTGTCAAAAAGAAAAGAAAAAAAAACAAATTTTAAAATTTTGTCCTGCTTGAAACTTGTCATTAGAAATGCAAACTAAGCGATCCATGGGGCAACCAACATATTTGCAAAACAAGATTATAGGCAATAGTATTCAGCTGAAAGTGATAGAAGATAGTACATACAAAACTCTTTGCCTTTACTCAAAATAAATAATGTAGTATACATAATATAGTTTATCAAAAGATTTGAAAATAATTGTAATTTGGGTATCTGTTTCCATTGCTCAAGCAAAAAAAAAAAAAAAAAAAAATAAACAAATAAAATAAAATACATGACTCTATAAAGGGGTGAAACTAAGGCATCTCGGGTCTCGTCTTCAAACACGCAGCTCGTATATATGTAAAAGAGTATACTTTATTTCACGTATTGTTTATTTCATAAGCATATTTGCACAAATAATATTTTAACACTGGCTTTTATCCATCAAATGAAAGTAAGATACAGATTTTTGAAAGTAAATGCAGTTGAGGTACAAGACATTTTGCGCCCCTCCTTCAACCCATAGCTTTAACAAAATATAATGTAATATACTTTATATAAATTTTATTAGAATATTTATAAAAATCTTGCAAATAATTCTAACAACAGTCTTTTTAATAGCTTAGGATACGAGACAGAAGTTAAATTGACTTCGATGTTGATTGAACACGGAAATGGATTTTATTTTCAGAAAATTGGAAGTACAAGAATGAACTATTTTATAAATTTTCGACTTTTTGTCATAATTCATTATACTGAGGTACAACTCTTTAATGATTACTATGCTACTGTCGAGTTTATTCTATATACTATTATATATTATTTCCTCTATCTCAATGAATTCAACTTATGAGAAAAATGTGATAGAAACAAGAAAGATTAATCTTGCAAAAAGCAATGATTATGAAACACTTTCCAACTGAAATGCAATGTTATTTAAACATCTCTAAAATGCGATACATACAGCGGTGATGCTTTTTTAAATTATTATAGTACAATAATTTTTTTACTTAGAAACTTAAAACTTCAATAAAAAAGGCAATGCTATAAAATCCTTTGCTTCTCTATTTAAGGAAAACCAGTAAATATTGCATTCATATCACTTATATTCTAGACTCCAGAGCTAAATAATTTTGCTTTGAAAAATTCAGCAATTCTTATACAATTCATCTTACAATCGCTTGTCTTGTTTACACTTTGCGTACGTTAAAATTAGGCTTCGTTGTAGAAATAATCAAATGTTAGTGTTCATTTAAAATTAAAAATATTGTAATTGCGTAGGCACAGAATTTAGAAACACAGATAATATACAAAATTAAAGCGGTTTTAGGACGGATGCAGCACTAAATATAACCACAAGAAAGATCAATCATGCATAAAAAATTGATTATAAAACAATTTTCAACTGTAATTTTATTTCAACACCTCTAAAATATGATACATTCAGAGGCGATATTTTTAACACTTTACAAAGTTAAAACGTGTTTATGACTTTGTTCATTCATTCATTCTGCCTGTCTGTCTGTCTGTCTGTTCATTTGCTAGATAACTGCCGGAGATATGACTTTATCAAAATGAAATTTTAGTATGTTGTTCAGACGGTCTATAAGACATATGGGAATGTAAATGAATAATATCACCCGATTAGTTTTGGATTGAAACTGGGTTGAAAAAATCAAATACATTGAACCCTATGGGACCTAATTTTTCAAACATTTTTAAGCGAATTTAAAATTCACAAATTGCTTCGAAAGTTTTAGGAAATATTTAAATTATTCCATAAAATGTATAAAACAATTTAAGCAAAATTTATTCGGTAGTTGTTTAACTAAAAATTAAAATAATAATTAGACCCATATTATATGAAGTGATCACGTGACTCACTTCAAAATAAAATACGGCATCCATCTTGGGTCAAAATCGTGACTTTTAAAATTCTTTATTTTTGCGTTTTTCTGTAGCATCTGTATTCTGCGCCAACGCAATTATAATATTTTTTAGCTTAAATGATCATCAAATTTTGATTATTTCTACAACGAAACCTAATTTTAACCTATGCAGAATGTAAACACATAAAGCTGTAAGATGAGTTGTTTAAGAATTGCTGAATTTTTTTAACGCAAAATTTAGTCCTGAAGATTGGAATAAAGCTGATATGAATGAAATATGCATTGATTTTACATGGAGATGCAGACAATTCTTAAGTATTGCTTTATTTGAAAAATTTTAAGCATTAGTTTTAAGCATAGAATTAGAAAGTACTTTTACTTCCAGGATTTTATGTTTTCAAGTAAAATATAGTAGTCTGATATTGTGATGAATGAGAAGAATGGAATAAAAGTGTTTGAATTAAATATTCACTCCATTTACTTAGAGAGTCAAGCGACTTATATTTCAGTGACGTCATTTAAATAAAGTTCATTTTTTCGATGAATTTTTAAGTTCTCAAATATAATAAATGATTGTAGTATTGTGATAATGTAAAAAATATTACAGCTGAATTATCGCATTTTAGAGATGTTTAAATAAAATTGCATTGTAGTTGGAAAGTGTTTCATAATCAATGCTTTATGTATGCTTGATCTTTCTTGTTTAATTATCACAGAACTACAATAATTTATTTAATTGGAAGATTAAACCATGGAGGTTAAAGTTTTTTCTAACTCCATGCTGAAAATATCATTGAAATTTTATTCAAACGACGTCATCGAAATATAAATAGTCTAGCTCTCTATGTAAAAACAGCGAATATTTCATTCATACATTTTTATTCCAGATTGCAGAGTTAAATAATTTTGCTTGAGAAAAATTCAGCAATTCATATACAACTCATCTTACTTGTTTGCATTTTGCATTCATTAAAGTTAGGCCGCGTTATAAAAATAATCAAAGTTTGATGATCATTTAAGATAAAACATATTGTAATTGCGTTGACTCAGAATATAGATGCACAGAAAAAACGCAAAAATAAAGCGGTTTTAGGACAGATATAACACTAAATATAAATTAAAAAGATCTTAAAAATTACGATTTTGGCACAAGATGGATGCCATATTTTATATTGAATGAGTTATGTGATCTGTTCATATAATGGTCACGTGATCTCTCCATATAAAGGGTGTAATTATTATTTTAATTTTTATTTAAAAAGCTACCGAATATATTTTGCTGAATTTTATTTTATATATTTTATGGAAAAATTTGAATATTTCCTAAAATTTTCGAAGCAATTTTTTAATTTTTATTTTGCTTAAAAAATGTTTGAAAAATTAGGTCCCATGGGGTTCAGTGTCTTTCATTTTTTCAATTCGGGTTCACACTAAAACTAATTGGGGGATATAATTTATTTACATTCCCATATATCCCACAGATCGTATGAACAGCATACTAAAATTTCATTTCGATAAAGTTATTTTTACGGCAGTTATCGTGCGAACGGACATATAGACAGAATGAACAAAGTCATAAACACTTTTCAACTATGTTGTAAAGTGTTTATAAAAAGCATTTCATCATCTGAATGTTGGATACTATTTTACGAGTATATCTACTTATAGTGCGAATGTAAAAGAAACTAGCGCAATAGAATTTTGCAGTATAGACCAGCAATTGTAGATGGTAGTTACATTTTAAGAAGGATGCATGGGTTGAAACTTTCTGTTGTCGCAGAGCGAGCAAGCAGGTTTCAGATTCCTTTGAAGTATGGGGTACAGGTGATTGCTGTGAGCTTCGAGAGCCAGATACTAGATATATTATCAGCAGTATTGTTCAGGCAGACATCTGCTACTAATGGAACTATGGCCTGAAGGCATGCTCTACCTGATGGCAGGGCTGCAGGAGTAATGGTTTAGATTTTAGCACCTTCTCCCTTGAAACCGGAAATGTTTGTGAATAACGTCACGACATTGCATGAAGAAAATTGACATTCATAGGATTTAATGGAAAGTTTACATTTCAAACTAAAAATAGGCTGATGAAGAACACTGTAAATGAAAATCAAACATTAGTAACGAGAGCTCAGATTGAATTTTATTGTTTGGGCAATATAACTTGTGTTTACTTGGCACAAAACAATATTTTTAATTGTTTCTTTTGAAACTTTTTCAAAAATTTTTTCAATCTGGTTGTTACAGTTAGAAATCAAGTTACAATCAAAAAATATCTAGAATGTGGAGATATATTGATGCAGGTAAAGAAAAACATATATATTTCAAATTTTGTATACAAGTTATTCTTCTAAAATATAATGTAGAAATGCTTTAAAAGTTATGTTTTTTTAATTAGAAACAGCTTAATCACGTCGATAAATGTACGTTTATTTGTGTAATACATAAACATATACGACATATATATTTAATATAATTTTGGAAATAAAAATTATATTCCAAACAAAATATTGCTATAAAATCTTAAAACCCTAAAAGGTTGAGTTCTTATTAGAAAAGTTAAAAAAGCATTGTATCAGATTCCACATAATAATTTGATATTAGTAGGTGCATTCCTTATTATTGTGTTCTCATATGACACATTCTATAAGCATTCGAGGTGGGCTCAAAAAGTTTTGAAACCTGCTTATTTGTTAATATCTCGAATTCGAATAATTTTGAGGGAAAGAAATTAATTTTATGCAATTAGTATGAGAAAAAATATGTTATTTAAAAGAAAAATTATTTCAAATAGAAGATTCGTTCCGTTTTTTAAATATAAAGGATATGGAGTTTAAGTGTCCACTGGACTTTTTTATAAATTCGTAATATCGCATTGGTTAAGTTTACTTCTGTCGCAATCGTCATCAGAAAACAAAAATATATTTTATTTGCACATACTATTGTATAGAATAGGTATTGTTTTCTTGAGAATTTTCGAATTCGAAATTTTGATGGAAAATATCCTGACGGAAGACAGTTATTGAATTTGATAATTTGAATACATAATTTTTGAAAATAAATAATATATTAATACTAATCGAATTGTTTCTGGGCAAAAATATAATTTTGAAAAATATATAAAATAAAAGAGGGCAAAATAAAATATTCTTTATATAAAACACAGAAAAAATCAATGTTTTAATGACATATATTAAACTAGTTTTATTATTTTTTATGCTGTTCTGTAAAAGAAACCGAAAATATACAATTGTTTAAAGAATGCGATAGCTCATATGGATGAAGCAGAGGCTATGGTATTTAAATGACGGGTGTTATAATGATTTGGAATACAAATGGAATACAGTCCCTGATTACATACGCAAGTATATAATTTTATCTGTTGCTATATTAGCTCAAATATTCACTGGGACGATCTGTTTTGACGTCAGGGATAGTGCCATCCAATTTAAACCATGATCCAGTGGGGGCGACATCCACAGGGACCGCGTCCTCCTTCCTCTAACAGCAACTTATCGGAAGAACTTTCAAATCCACATATTAAATATACTCCGCGTGAACAGAGGGTCAATTTAGGCAGAGCTAGGAATTGAACTCGGGTCCTCCGAGTGCAATCTTCGTGCCTTAACCACTGGACTATCCCACCCCGAAGTTCATCATCTATGTCCTTCAGACCGTATGCAATACTGCAAAATCCACAGGGTTCATGAATACTAATACGTATATAGAGCATTTAGCGAAAATTTTGTCGTACCAAAATAACATTTTTTAAATAAGTAAAAAAAATTTAAAACATTTTTATATAGAAGACACTTCTCATTGCAGATACTATCTTCCATGGACGGGTTTCACTCTTATTCTGCGCTCGTCAGCAGGGAACAGCAGAAATCTGTAATAATAGTAAAAGGCATGTCACAATTTTTTGCGAGCTTCTATGGGAACTGATAATTTCGGTCCTTCCACGTGGTTGGCATAACATTTACTTACAATTTAATTCAGGCCACACGGAGTTGCAAAAACAAATTTCATAAAATACAAATCCGCCTATAAGGGACGCTCCCAAAAATATGAAATACACCCCAGCCAGAATTTTTAATCAATTTTTTCAATCACTATGGAAGAATTGAAATTTTTATTTTCCATAAACGCTTGTGAAAATTGTGGATTTTAGCAAGTTTTGTACTGCCTTTGCAGCTGACGAGCTGTGTCTTCCATATTGACGACCGCATAATAAATGCGAAACAGGTTCATGGATGTTAGTATCTGCAATGGGAGAGCCATCCTTATTTTGGTGGGCGCCCGTTATAAGTCGGTTTTGTGTATAATACACTTTTATATGTTTAATCTTTTTTCTCCATTTTGCATGCATTCGGTTATGTGTTAGGGCATGTGTTACAGAATGTATAATTTCTTATGTTTCTTCTCTTCTAACTACGAAAGCATATTTTTTAAAATTAATTTTAGTTCATTTTTTAACTAGTTTCGAATGAAAGAAGTTGCAGCACATCTAGCGTACATATATAAATATTACACAGTTATCAGTTTTAAATACAGTGTCCTCAGTAAAATGTGCATTTACGATCCTTAGTTAATAAATATACGTACCCTCGTTTTCTTAGTTATTAGATATACGTACGTTTACTCTCGGTAAGAACATATATATCTAATGCCAAGCTATGCCCTCATTCTAACGGTGTATACGCATGGGCCTCAGTCTAACAGTGTATATGCATCGTCCGCATTCTAACGGTGTATACGCATGGGCCTCAGTCTAACGGTGTATATGCATCGTCCGCATTCTAACGGTGTATATGCATCGTCCGCATTCGGACGGTGTATATGCATGGTCCGCATTCTAACGGTGTATAAACATGGTCCTCGTTTACCTTGCAAAAATACATACTTGAAATAAAGCTATTTTTAAAATTTTCTTGCCACATATGTCATTAACTTCCTTCCAGGAAGCCTAAAATGTGAAAATTATATCAGAAAATAATTAATTCGGGAGGTCCTCAGTTTGGTGGGTTTCCCGCAGCGTCCTCGTTTTCCACCAAAAACCAACCTGTGTGTGTGTGTGTGTGTGTGTGTGTGTGTGTGTGAAAGTATGTGTGTGTGTGTGTGTGTGTGTGTGTGTGTGTGAAAGTATGTGTGTGTGTGTGTGTGTGTGTGTGTGTGTGTGTGTGTGTGTGTGTGTCAGTGAGTATGTGGAGACGATAACTGACGAACGAATGGACCGATTCGAACCAAATTTGGTACAAAAATCACAATCCATAAACACTGGTAGCCAATTGTTTTTATACGTAATCGAATGTTCAGAACCCCCCTAAATTTTCGAATGAAATTTGGAAAAAATCGTCAAAAAATCACAACCGATAATAAAGTTACGCAAATAGACATTTCTTATGTAATTTTTCATTAGAAAACGATTGGCATAAATTTTAGAACGCTAACATGAACCGTTCTCGAGATATTGTACATTTTTCAAAAAAATTATGAAAAAGTCACATAAAAAAAAATTCCTATTGAGAAACATGTTCACTTTTCATATGTAATACCATGCGATAAATTGGGTGACATCATTCTCGTGGATCTAGCTCGTTCCATTCATGAAAAAATATACTTTGAATAATACTTTTGTATTTGAACGCCAATAGTCTTTTATCTGCTGTAAGAATAACTTTTTTCTTAGTGCATAACGCTTGGAGAGATTTTGGCGACGAATTTGGCGGAATGTCGCCAACTTGGCGACTTTTTTTAAATGTTGCCAAATTAATGAAAATCTCGCCAAATGGATAAAAATGATGCTAAATCAATGAAAATGATGACTAATTTTCGAAAATTCAATATCTTGGAAAGAATATTAGTATCTACTATAAGAAAAACCTATTTTTTACTGTAAAAGTAGTAAATTCATTACATTATATAAGGAAAGTCATGTGTTGCCCACATCAGATTTTTAATGATGATTTCACCTTTTCCGAGTTATTATATGCCCTCCAGAATCTGGACTCCGGTAAATCACCTGGCCCAGATTGTATCCACGGACATTTTCTGACCCATCTTGGAACCTTGGGTAGGGAGAGACTCTTACATATTTTTAACTTGCCATGGAAAACTGGTAGACTTCCGAGACAGTGGAAATATGCCATTATTATTCCCATACGCAAACCCAACAAGAAAGCCAGTTCTACGGAAAGCTACCGGCCTATCTCTCTTACGTGTGTTACTTGCAAACTGATGGAGGGCATTGTACTGCGGAGATTAACTCATCATTTGCTTTCCAATGATTTACTGCCCCCCAGGAACAAATTGCTTTCCGTAAGGGTCGTAGCACTATTGATCAAATATTGTACTTCACCCAGTGTGTTAGAGATTCTCAAAATCACAAACTAACGCGACAGACTATGGCAGTATTTCTAGATTTGTCCAAGGCGTTCGACAGGGTATGGAAATATAAGCTCCTAAGTGCTTTAGTGATTTTGACATTAGAGGTAGAGAACTGCCCTGAATCTCGAACTTTCTGAAAAATCGAAATTTTTGTGACAACTTTCAAACAAATCTCTCGGGTTTTTACAAAACGTATCAGGGAATTCCCTAGGGCTCTGTTTTGAGTCTCACTCTTTTCTCATTGTTTATCTCTGGGATTGAGAAGTTTGCTAATAACCACAAACTTATTTTTAATGCCTCCAAGTCCACAGGTTGCTTTTTTACCACTAACAGACACCTATATAATTACTCTCCTGAACTTTATCTAAGAGAGGAGCGTTTAGATTGTGATAAATACCCTACTTATCTCTACTTCACTTTGGATCCTGAAGTGAACTGTAGCAAACATATTGAGAAACTAGCTGATAAAGGAAGAAAGAGACTTCGGATCTTAAAATATATTTCTGGCAGAGATTGGGGATATGACGCCTCTACTCTTAGAATAACTTATATCACTTTAGTCCGTCCTGTCCTTGAATACGGATATCAAATTTTTCAAATGGCCTCTCCAACTAACTTGAAATTGGAGAGAGTACAGCTCAATGCAGCAAGAATTATTACGGGACTTAGAAATAGCTGCCCTAACGACGTGGTTCTCCATGAGGCTGACATCCTTTGTCGATGAGATTTGAGGTCAATTTCTACAAGTACTTTAACAAACTTAAAAGTTTCGGTTCCTATAATAGAACCTCTACTTTAATTTTAAACTGGACAAGTAGCCAACGTTTAAAGTGTGACAGTTCACTTAACTATGTGTGGAAACGTGATTTTATTGGTTCTAATGTAGAGTCATCTATACTTTTTAGTTGTCTCACTCCTAGTGCTTCTTTTAAACATGTTGATTTCCGGGAGAATATATTGACTAGTATTACCAAGCATGACAATCATCTGGAACTACTCAGGCAAATGGGTCTTGAAGTTATTAATGCTATTCCTGACCGGGCCTTGGTAATATATACCGATGGTAGCCGATTGGATACGGGTAGAGTAGAGAGTGGCATCTATATTAACACTTCCGAGGGTGTTATTAGAAGCAGCGTTAGAAACGCTGACCATTGTTCCGTCTTTAAATCGGAACTTATCGCTATCTGTAACGCTCTTGATCATGCACTCTGTTCTAATAGGGGCAGTATTTGGATCCTGACGGACAGCAGAAGCACCATTCAATACTTAAAGAATTGGTCAAAGAGTGTGGAGGGGACTGGTCAGAGTATTATTTCCAAGTTGGCAAGGCTTGGTCAGAGGAAAACTGTGTGTCTCCAGTGGATACCGTCACATGTTGGTAACGAGATCGCTGATGAGCTGGCTAGAGAGGGTTGTGACTACCCTGACCCCAGTTCTTCTGTCTTGTGTCCTTTGGAAATTCATTCCCTCCATAAAATTTGAATGAAGTCTTCTTGGCATACAGCCCTGTTCACCATTGGTACGCTGCAAAGAGCCCTGGCCTCTCACTGCAGTGAAAGAGTTCAAAATCCCTCCAAACGGCCATGGCGCGATTTAGAAGCGGACACCTCCATAGTATGAAATTCGTGGAGGGGAAGAAATCTTTTTCTGCTTGTCCTTGCTCCCTTCCTGCTTCTCCTGCTCACCTCCTAGATTGTATGGGCGTCTCCTTGGGACATCTGTCGGTTGAGCAGGAATTTGTCTGTGATTCTTTTTTGCGGCAGGGTCTTTTGCACTTGGTGTAGGCTTTCCAACACCAAGGGGATTGGAAACAACAACAACAAAATAGGGAAGGCAATTAAATAAGGGTTCGCGTAGTCCAAGTTTGGCTGTATACTTTATCAAATCCATGCGAATATTTGAATGGAAAATCTGTATGAAGATTTTGATGGAAAAAATACATATTCAAAATTTTTTCGATATCGGAGAAAAATTGCAGGCAATTTAATTCCATTCAATCTGATGCAAATTTTGTTTCATTAGAATACAAATGGAGTTTATTGTATATTTATTATGTGATTGAAGTAAATGGCTTCAACGGCGGAGGCTTTCATATGATCTCCAAGATCAATATTGCTATCGATTGTTCTAACAAAATTAAATCTTTCAAAGCCCTCTTTAACAATAGCCTTGAAGGATGGGTTTTACAGCCAACAATATATCTTCAGAAATGCGGTACTACAGATTTTCAATTCTTCTACTCAATATATCTTCTTTTCTTTTTTATTAATTTTTCTTTTTTTTTACCGGCCGATTTGTTTTTGGAATAAAAAAATCTGATGTTGGCAACACATGACTTTCCTTACATAATGCAATGAATTTACTACTTTTACAGCAAAAAAGATATTGAATTTTCGACAATTAGTCGTCATTTTCGTTGATTTAGCGTCATTTTTATCCATTTGGCGAGATTTTTGTTAAATTGACAACATTTAAAAAGTCGCCAAGTTGTCGACATTCCACCAAATTCGTCGCCAAAATCTCGCCAAGCGTTATAGACGAAGAAATAGGTTATTTTTACAGCAGATAACTAGCTATTGGCGTTCAAATACAAAAGAATTACTCAAAGTATCTTGCTTCATGAATAGAACGAGCTAGATCCACGAGAATGATGTCACTCAATTTATCGCATGGTATTACATATGAAAAGTGATCATGTTTCTGAATAGGAAATATTTTTTTTTTATTTTATATGTCTTTTTGATAATTTTTTTGAAAAATGTGCAATATCTCGAGAACAGTTCATGTTAGCGTTCTAAAATTTATGTCAATCGTATTCTAGTGAAAAGTTACATAAGAAATGTCTACTTGCGTAACTTTATTAGCGGATTTGAATTTTTGACGATTTTTCTAATATTTCATTCGAAAATTTAAGGGGGTTCTGAACATTCGATTGCATATAAAAACAACAGGTTTCCAGTGTTTACGAATTGTGATTTTTGGACCAAATTTCGTTCGAATTGGTCCATTCGTTCGTCAGTTATCGTCTCCACAGTCTCACTGACACACACACATACTTTCACACTTCACACGCACACACACACACAGACATCACTTCAAAAATGTTTGATTCGTGATCAGGGATGCTTGAAACGTGCTCTTCCGACGAAAACTCGAATTCGAATTTTCGACCCCCGTTACAATACTTTCCTTATACATTATGTATATAAGGAAAGTAAAAATACATTTATTGAACAATGGATCTAATTACGGCAGACATATTTAAAATTCTAATCAGAAGGTAGAGCACAAAAAAACTAATTCGTACCTGAAATATACAGGAAATATATGGAAGTCTTTAAGCTCTCTAATAACTTTGTGAAGAAAGTTCCAAGAATGTAAACGTTAGGTCAAACTATAGTAAAATGATTATAGTCAATTGCATAAAAGTGGCTGGAACATCCCTGGCGAATAATTTAAAGTTTCGGAAACGAACGTGGCAAGAAAGCGAGATGGACGAAAAAAATCAATTACAAAATTGCAGAGATTTCTCTAATGAGTCGAAATCGACACTAGTTACGCACGAAGCACGTATATGAAAAGCATTAAAAAGTAATATAAATATAATAAAATCATACTTGCGAGATGCCCTGACACGGTAACGCCTACAATTCGTGTCAAATTAAGCGGGAATATTTTTTTTTCGAATTCAAATGTGCATTGCTGCTGACAAAGGGTATTTTGACCAGAATGCATATCAGTTTCATGTGCATTTAATTGTTCATTTTAGCATTTTATTTCAATAAATAAATAAATCGAAATAAATAAATTTTCTGCTACAGAGATATTTTTGATATAAATAACATCTATGGTTGGGGTTACTCCTAAGGAAAAACGGAGCTTTAAGAAAAATATAAACACTTTAGATGTTTATACCTCTGAACTAATAGAAAAAAAACGCAAATAATGTTTCTTGTTTTACCTGAAATAGGGTCTAGATTATGATAATGTAAAAATAATTTCAATATTTTAATATTTTATTTTTTCGAAACGAACTTTAAAAAAGTATCTCAGTAGTAGTGTTTTTTCATTTTTCTAAATTTCACGAGAAATAAATAGTAAACAGTAAAGGACAAATGTAAATTGTAAACGATAAAATTATAAACAAGAAAATTAATATTAAAATATGTATGTATCATTAAAATAGAGGAGATTGCTACTGACAGTTATCACTACATATATTCATTGTTGTAAAATGAACTGATAAGAAGAATATTCTGAATCAAAAATAATTAAATTATTTTCTACCACAATATTTTTTAAACGCGACAACTATGTTATATATTCCGACAACGATCAACTCCTATTAGAGGATGAAGCTTGAATCCAAGAATCGACTGCATAACAGGCCCCACCCCAGTTCGATAGGATGGTATTGCCCCCGCCGACATTATTCCAAGGAAATTAGGGGAAGAGTTCCCTTCAATGTGTTCCCTAAATGGAAACCATTATCAGTGTTTATAACTGACGAAGGTTCAAATAAGATTGAAATGGAGATGAAAACGCATAGAAAGATATGCAATGTGAGAATGCCATTTCAGATCTCTTCCTAGTACTAGAGGGCCTACTGGGAAGAGCTACGGATTATACTTGTATAATCCACGGATTATACTTGCATAATCCACTTGTGGCATATGCACCAGGTTGAGCCTAGGGATGCCAAACTGAATGGGGAGGAACATGCAATGTGTTAATTCTTGTAGAGGAAAGTGGAGAGCCTCTTCAAGTACTTGAGTATTCAAGTACGCAATGCATAGGCAGTGTCAGTATTGTCTATGTATTGTTATATTTTTTGCATTTTGAAATTGAGCATTTGGATGCAATAATCAATGTGAAATTTTGTGGTGTAGTATGTTATATTGATTTATTAATTTTGCGTGTAGTAGAATATCGGGCATTACGTTTTTTCAACCCTAAAACTCTCCAATTTTCTTTAGTGAGAGACTACTTCCCTTTGTTATTTGAGTATTCAAGTACGCACTGCATAGGCAGTCAGTATTATCTATATTTTTATATTTTGTGCATTTTAAAATTGAGCATTTGGAAGCAATAATCAGTGAAGTAGATTTTTTGGTGCATTAATTTTGCGTATAGTGAAATATCGGACAAATTGTAATTATAATCCTTAAACCCTCCCATTTTCTTCACTGAGTGGAGCTTCCTTCCGTATTTACACTGCTTTAGTATTCCAAGTACGCAATGCATATGCAGTCAGTATTGTCAATATACTATTATATTTTGTGCATTTTGAAATTGAGAGTTTGAGTGCAATAATCTGTGAAGTAGAATTTTTGGTGTCGTATGTTGTATTAAATTATAAGTTTTGCGTACAGTAGAATCTCGGGCATTAATTTGTTAACCCTAAACCCTGCAACTCTCTTATTTTCTTCAGTGAGAGACTGCTTACCTTTGCTGCAAAGAAAATATAATTTGTCTAGTCATTAAAGACAATCTAGTAATTTTTACACATACATTCTGTATTTAATTATATTATAATTTACTTTAGTGTTTACAAACATTACCGCTATCTAATACAAAATCATTCCATTAACTTCTAACAATGGGATATCTTCTCTTATATTTTGTGAGACCACAGCTTTATTTATTATTTCGAGACCAAAGTGGTGATCACCCTTGTTAACGTGAAACTTAAATTAATTCTATACTCGTCATATGAGCATACTGAAATCAGCACATAACTCCAACTGCATGTGACACTACACTAAATTCAATCACATAGAAATATTGCTACCAGCTACTAAGCAATGCATAGTCCATATATTAAAAAATCTGATGTGGACAACACATGACTTTCCTTATATAATGCAATGAATTTACTATTTTTACAATAAAAACGATATGTTTTTCTTATAGTAGCTATTTAAATTCTTTCCAGGAAATTTTATTTTTGTCACTTAGTCGCAATTTTCACTGATTTAGTGTCATTTTTATCCATTTGGCGACATTTCCGTTAATTTGGCAGCATTTAATAAGACTCACTGACACACACACACACACACACATACTTTCACACACACACACACACACACACACACACATACATCACTTCAAAAATGTTTGATTCGTGATCAGGGATGCTTGAAACGTGCTCTCCCGTCGAAAACTCGAATTCGAATTTTCGACCCCGTCACAATACTTTCCTTATACATTATGTATATAAGGAAAGAAAAAAGCCTTACGACCAAAGCGAGCGCACATAGACTTGGGATTTACCACTTTAACTTCTTTATTAACAGAATTGATTTATACAGAGACTAGCTGAAGAACCAAAGGGATCTGTAGAGAGAAAAAAAGACATAATATTTCATAAGCCCGTTCAGTTGAATGAATTTGTAGATTACGGGGCTTGGTGATAGTAGAGATTACGGGGCTTGGCGATAAACATTGGATTACTCGTAGTTAAATTGCTGAGTCCACTTTGACGATAAGAGCTTGCAATTTTGCCCCAGTAGCTCAACGGTAGAGCGTCGGCTGGCCAGTTCGGAGAACCAGGGTTCGATACCCGGTTGGGGCAGTAAGATTCTTTACAATGGCGCTCAAACCAATCAACCCTGTAGGTTAGTGCAAAGATGTCGGAGCTCTGAAAGTAACCCCAGTACGACTAGTACGGATTCAGTGGACTCTGGAAGATTGACCGCCGATTTCAAATTGAGAGGATAACGACCACGCTAACCTGGGTAAAAGTAGTAGTAGCAGGAGGAACCTGAGGTAAAAATAGCAGGATGTGGTCAGTCAGATTGTCGGTTGCCCGCCAATCTGACATTAGAGGGTGGAAAATGCAAAGTCCACTTCAACAATAAGAGCTTGCAATTTCGTCCCAGTAGGTCAAAAGTTTGAGCGTCTGTTGGCCAGCTCGGAGATCTAGGATTCGATTCCCGATTAGGATAGCAAAGTTCTTTACAAAATCATAACGGACGGATTCTACCAACTTACATCGGAAGACGTCAGTAGACCTCAGACGGAAGCTCTAGTTAAGGCTCCTCTATATACGAGCTGACTCATCAAGCATATTGAAGCCCACCATAGCTGGAAGCGCAATCCATTAGCATTAGCTCTATTCTTATTTTCACTTTAGGAAGTATTATTCGAATAATTATGGGTGGTTGTTCTGCACCGAACTGCTGTAATCATTTTTAAAAGGGTTTCAGGCTATTTAGTTTTCCTAGAAACGAAGAAAGAAGAAAACAATGGCTAATAAATAATTGGATACCCGGTACTGGAGCATACTTGTGCGAGCTAAGTTCTACAATATTCTAATTGAAACTTCTTTTTTTGTATAAAGTATTTATTTAAACACTCATTTTATAATTTCTGTAACTGTAGTATGGAACCCTATGGGCTTCAATATACTTGATAAGTCAGCCTGCAGTAGAGGAGCTCTAGCTCTAGTTGTCTATTCCTATGTATATCTCATCTATACACATTTCGGACGCTTGCCACACACCGATAACTTACCAGTCACACTCCCAGACAACTAATAATGGAGAAACGAATACTTACTTATCACGATCCGAAACTTTACCTTGTTCTACTACCAGGATCGCAGAAACTTGTTAATTGATTCCGGATTGGTCTGCATAATCGAACAAGTGACAAGTTATTAGTACAAAGTAAATCATAACTTATAACGTAAAGTGAAAATAAATATAACCAAAAGGTTATATAAACCTCACAGCGTATATACACAAAAACGCACTAGCATATATGCACAAACACATGATAACATGTGTGGTGATGATTTACACATAAATACAGAAATACAGAATTATAAATACACTAAATATTACTCACCACTAGTGCCTCTCAGCTCAGCCGCGTTTCGTATAGTGGGGTCCAATTGGACTTAAGTACATTGTATTCCCTAATTAAAGAGTCAATTCCTTTTGTGGCCACTTAACAATTTATTAAAAAGAGCACATGGAATATTTAAATTGACACTAATGTTAAAATACAATCACAATTTACTTCCAAAATACCCAGCTCGACCTCGAGGTGTACGGTTAATTTTACATTAATTTGTATTTTTTTAAATTTTTCAAAACTTGCATTTAATTATTTTTAAAAAAAAGTTCCTTAGGCAAATATCCCATGAAGCTTAAAGTTACCCTTAAACACTGGAGATCACATCAGACACTGTTACCACATTACTAAGAAAAACATTTAAAATCAAATATAATTCACCATACCCTCATTACAGAAGAAATGACACTCACATGACACTCACATGGGTGCCTTCCCGGTCGTCCAAATGGTTACTCAAGTCCTCTGGATGAGTCGAACGATCTGGGGTTTCCACTCACATGGGTGCTCGGGCGCGGTAGCCCATTGGTTAGCGCGCTGGAGTTGCACTCGGTAGGCTCGGGTTCGATTCCAGCCACTGCCAAAACTGCCGCCATGTTCACGCGGAGTACGATCACGTTAAACATGTAGGTCCGTAAGTCCTTCCGAGAGGTTTGTGGTAGGGGAAGGAGGGTACGGTCTCTGTGGATGCTTCCCCCACTGGGTTCCGGTCTAAATTGGGTGGCACTTCCCGGCCGTCCAAACAGTTGCCTTACACCTTTCTGGTAGGTCGGACGGTCTGGGTCTCAGCAACAACAACAACAACTCACATGGGTGCTGGTAGCAATCCCTCAGCACATTGGAAAAAGGGTGTCAACATTATTTGAATGGCTAGTTCACTTTTGGACATTTCATAAATATCACTGTCAGTCGGATCAACTCGGATGAGGTTAAACAGGTGACGATAGTTCAGACAAGGATTATTCCGGAGATGGGCACACTTTCCACTTCAATTCTCCTCCTCTTAACGTTGGCTTATGCCCAGCGGTTCATAAGAACTTGCTTACAGACGTAACCGGAAGGACAAGTGCATTTGCGTAAACTATCATCGTCAGCAGGATCAAACCGACTAAGGCTGTGACAGGGAATTCTCCACCTTCTAACGTTGGCTTAGGCCCAGCTGTTCATATGAACTTGCTTACAGACGTAACCGGAAGGTCAAGAGTATTTACGTAAACTATCATCGTCAGCAGGATCAAACCGACTAAGGCTGAGACAGGGAATTCTCCACCTTCTAACGTTGGCTTAGGCCCAGCGGTTCATAATAACTTGCGTACAGGCGTTACCGGAAGGTCAAGAGCAATCTGAGCTCAGTAGAAATCATCTGCTACAGACCTCGTCGATTCCTGTTTATGTCACCCAGTTGACGCGCGTCTGTTGCATAGGGGCCCAGGATTGACCCCCCCCCCTCCCGCAAACACTCCGCCCATGCAGTACCACAGTTGCCATGGCTTGAATGTAGCTAAGGGAGCAAAGGGTTCCACACCACGCCGTTTAGAGGCAGAGATGTGTTGCACTGCGAAACCAAAAAAAATGACGACTTTCTTTACTTCACTGGTCGCCACCGCCCGAAGAATTGCGCCCTCGCGCTGAATTAGGCTCTGGCTCGTTTGGCTACGAGTCGCCATACATCACCGGACACACGACGTCGGACCCTAGCAGAAAGCATTGGCCGCCCTAGATAGGGGCACGGATACCGTGCCTGAAATGCAACAAAGCGCATGCCGGATCGGGCTTTACAAAAAACACAAGTTCCACGTACTTGGAGTGCTATTCTCTAGAGATCAGAAGCGCATCTGAATTTTACATTTTACTAAAAAACTTCCAGAATTTTTAAAACGAGGGGAACGAAAAAATAGGGAGGAAGTCCCCCAATTCCCATTCGCTGTTTCCCAAGTGTAATAAAAAAAAAAATCTGATGTGGGCAACACATGACTTTCCTTATATAATGAAATGAATTTACTACTTTTAGAGTAAAATAAATAGGTTTTTCTTCTAGTTGATACTAATATCCTTTCCAAGATATTGAATTTTCGACAATTAGTCGTCATTTTCATTGATTTAGCGTCATTTTTACCCATTTGGCGAGATTTTCGTTAATTTGGAAATATTTCAAAAGTCGCCAAGTTGCCGACATTCCGCCAATTTCGTCGCCAAAATCTCGCCAAGCGTTATGAACGAAGAAATAAGTTATATATATATATATATATATATATATATATATATAACTTATTTGATATTGAATTTTCGACATATATTATATAACTATTATTATATATTTATATATTATATAACTTATTAGATATTGAATTTTCCACAATAAGTCTTCATTTTCATTGATTTAGCGTCATTTTTATCTATTTGGCGAGATTTTCGTTAATTTGGCAACATTTCAAAAAGTCGCCAAGTTGGCGACATTCCGCCAAATTCCTTGCCAAAATCTCGCCAAGCGTTATGGACGAAGAAATAAGCTGTTCTTACAGCAGATAAATTAGCGTTCAAATGCAAAAATATTACTAAAAGTATCTTTTTTCATGAATGGGACGAGCTAGATCCACGAGAATGATGTCACCCAATTTATCGCATGATATTATATATGAAAAGTGAACATGTTTCTCAATAGGAAATACTTTTTTTTCTATTTTATATGACTTTTTGATAATTTTTTTGAAAAATGTGCAATATCTCGAGAACGGTTCATGTTAGCGTTCTAAAATTTATGTCAATCGTTTTCTAATGAAAAATTACATAAGAAATGTCTATTTACGTAACTTTAATATTGGTTTTGATTTCTTGACGATTTTTTCAAAATTTCATTCGAAAATTTAGGGGGGGTTCTGAACATTCGATTGCGTATAAAAACAATAGGCTTCCAGTGTTTGCAGATTGTGATTTTTGTACCAAATTTGGTTCGAATCGGTCCATTCGTTCGTCAGTTATCGTCTCCACAGGCCCACTGACACTCACACACACATACTTTCACACACACACACACACACACACACAGACATCACTTCAAAAATGTTTGATTCGTGATCAGGGATGCTTGAAATGTGCTCTCCCGTCGAAAACTCGAATTCGAATTTTCGACCCCGTCACAATACTTTCCTTATACATTATGTATATAAGGAAAGTAAAAAGGCGGTTCAATTTTGCCTCGTACCATACGAGCGGATAAATAGCACCGGACCCACTCCGATTCGACCAACAAGGAAGCAGTACTGACGATGATGCGATTGACTTAGTCGATGACGTAATGTACACGTTGATTCTGGTTAGCGGAGTTTTTATTTAGCATTCGCGGCAAATGTAAGTTTCGTGAATTTTTTCGTTTTGAGAAACATGAATATTGATCGAAAGCTTAAAGATGGACCAAACACTTCACAAGCCAAAAACTCACAGAAAACGGAAAATTTTTCTAAAATGTGCAATAACAAATGTGCAAAAATAAAACAATGACATAATAAATTGAAACTATCACGAAGCCCCAAAAATATCAATAATAATAATGACCGTAATTGATATAATCCAGTCAAAAATGCAATGTCAATGAAATTTATTTCATACGTATACATATCTTTATTATTTAAATCGGAAAAGATTTAATAAAACTTTTCTGCTGCATAAACAAATTGGATTTAAATCCATTGCTAAGTGACATAACAATTTTTTTCAAATAAATTGGTGGAAGAAATATAGTCTGCATAATGCTATCTCTATGGAAGGTTTAATTGTTCGTTTTTAATTAATATCTTAATATTTAGACAACCCCTGGTCTTAGAAACTCGAAACATGTACTAAATTTTAAGTGAGGTTATTCCAATGTTACCCATAAAATTTCATTAAATTCGGCTCAGTCATTCTCCTGTGATAATAAGACAGACAGACAGATTTTCAATTTTCTTTATATAGATTATGCAATTGATATGTAAAAAATATAAAATAACATAAATATGCACATAACTGTAAAGTCTTGTGTAAATACAAATTTTAGTACATTCCTACATAAGCTGATAATAATATATAAGAAAATAACAAAAATACAAAATTGAGTAAAATTTTTGAGTGGATAACAATTTCTTCCTAGCTATTGACATATTAACATTTGTCAACTGAAACATATCATTTATGAATGACTGATTCTGGATTAAAATTATCCAAATGTAGACTTTTAATAGATATGATGCAAGTTTACTCATTTTGCTTATTTTCAATCTATTTCTCTAAATCTATATAAACAAAAAAGATCAATCATGCTTAAAGCATTGATTATGAAACACTTTCCAATTTCAATGCAATTTTATTTAAACATGTCTAAAATACAATACATTCCTCGGTAATATTTTAAAACTTATCACAACACTACATTAATTTATTATATTTGAAAATTTAAACCTTCATAAAAAAAAATGAACTTCATTCAAATGACGGCATTGAAATATAAATTGCCTGGTTTAAACATCTCTAAAATATGATACATTCCTCGGTAATAATTTTAGAATTATCATAATACTACGATAATTTATTATATTTGAAAACTTCATCGAAAATAACTGAAATTCATTCAAATGACGTCATATAAAAAATAACACGCCTGGCTTTCTCTATAAAAGCAGCATTTCATTCATAAATAATTTCCCATTCATGTCATTCATCACAATACTATAATAATTTATTTTATTTAAAAATTAAGACCATGGAACTACAAGTAATTAAACTCTATGCGTAAAACTTCATCGAAAAAAGTCGTCCATCTCTTTGTAAAATCAATGAATATTTCATTCATATCAGCTATGCAGACTCCATGGACTAAATGATTTTGTGTTAAAGAAATACAGCAATTCTAATACAACTCATTCTATATATTTTTCTGTTTACATTTTACATGGGAAAAATAGGCTTCGTTGTAAAAATAATCAAATTTGGATGAGCATTTAAACTCAAATATATTGTAATTGCGTTGTTTCAGTATGTAGATGCAGAGAATTTACGCAAAAATAAAGTGGTTTTAGGACGGATACAACACGCAATATGAATTAAAATAAATTTAAAAATCACGATTCTGACACAAGATGGATGCCATATATCATTTTGAAGTGGGTCACGTTATCTTTTCATGTAATGGTCACGTGATCGCTTCATATAAGACGTGTTATTATTATTTTAATTTTTATTTAAAAAACTACTGAATATATTTCGCTGAATTTTTTTTATATATTTTATGAAACAATTTGAATATTACCTAAAATTTTCGAAGCAATTTGTTAATTTTAAATCCGCTTAAAATATCTTTGAAAAATTAGGTCCCATAGGGCTCAGTGTATTTCATTTTTTCAACTCGGGTTCAATCCAAAACTAATTGGGTGATATTATTCATTTATATTCCCATAGGTCCTACAGACCGTCTGAACAACATACTAAAATTTCATTTTGATTAAGTTATTTTTACGGCAGTTATCGTGCTAACGGACAGACAGACAGACAGACAGACAGAATGAACAAAGTCATAAACACTTTTCAACTTTGTTGTAAAGTGTTATTAAAATTGAAAATCTGTCTGTATGTGTGTCTCATCATCATGGGAGAACAACTGAACTGAATTTAAATGAAATTTTGTAGATAGCCTTAAAATATCCTGACTTAAAATTTAGTCCATGTTTTGAGTTTCTAAGACCAGGGGTTGCCCAGATATTAATTGAAAACGAACAATTAAACCTTTCGTATAGCATTAAGCAGATGATATTTTTTCCGCCAATTTATTTGAAGAATATTTTATCATGTCGTTTAGCAACAAATTTAAATCCAATTTGTTTATACGGCAGCTGATTTTTATTAAATTTTTTCCGATTTAAATAATAAATATATATATATAAAATAAATTTCACCGATATAGCATTTTTGACTGGATTATATCAATTATGGTCTTCAGGTTTAAACATTATTATTATTGATATTTTCAGTTTATTATGTCATTGTTTTATTTTTGCAAAAATTTTTGAAACTCATATATTGTACGTAGTACCGAGTAATCTTCTACAAATGCACGGATATATCTTCTACTTAGTGGCTTATCCTGACTCTAAAAAGTGGGGGGGGGGGGGTCAACTGTTTAGCATTTGCTTATGCCAGGGTTATTTTAAATGAAAAATACGCATAACAATAAAAAGCCTTGAAAAGTAGGGGGGCCTGGCTCCCCCCCAAGCATACGCTGCTGCTTCTACTCTATGAGAATATAAGCAGTACAAGTATATTAGCAGATATTTTGGCATATATTGGAATCAATTACGGCCTTTTAGGTTTTAAGATTACGGAATTATTGATATTTTCAATTTATTACTTCATCTGTTTTATTTTGGTAATCAAATTTCGTTCGAATCGGTCCATTCGTTCGTCTCCACAGACTCACTGACACACACACACACACACACAGACATCACTTCAAAAATGTTTGATTCGTGATCAGAGATGCTTGAAACGTGCTCTCCCGTCGAAAACTCGAATTCGAATTTTCGACCCCGTCACAGTACTTTCCTTATACATTATGTATATAAGGAAAGTAATAAAGTAAATAATTTTTAAATTGCATCTATGTAGAACAATTTTTCAAATGGGGAAAATTGGTTAGGTGCCATTGACATATGGCTCTCAAAATGACTAAATTGTATCTATATATCACATTTAGCCATCAATTATAGAGTTTAATATTCTATGCTATCCAATAATACGAAGGAGATATAAATATATTTAAATCGCCTTGAATAATACCGAGATCGTAATTAAAACAAAATACTCCTTGCACAGGCGTAGTTCATTTTAAGCACCAACTCTAACTTAGAATTTAATATTCTAAACTATCTAATAATACTAGTATACGATAGTAAATTTAACAGCTGAGTGATGATGAGTTCGTATTATAAACTGCCATCTCCGTACACAGGCGCAGTTCTCTGAAGCTACTATTGGTCGTCGATATTGACGTCGGGTGACGTCACATCATGACGTCGGAGTGGGTCCGGTGCTATTTATCCGCTCGTCACACCATTGATTTGCGAAGAGACGCTCATTTTTTATGCTCTCCACTAAAATTCAAGAACCGGAGGGCTTTCTACAAACCGGGTGGTCCAAGGACCGGACCCCGACGTGAGCCACACCTGACAGGGCTATAAATTTCCAGAGATTTGTAGCTCAACTTTGACATTTTGCTGCAATTAATTCTCTGACTATTTACGACCCATGTCAACTGCGCATACAAACCAAAGGCCCCAAAATTCCCAATTTCTTCTTGTGCAGCTATATACTTAATACAAAACCATTATTACATTTCAAGTACATTACAGTTGCCCTTTTTCCTCCCAGGGTTACGTATAAAAAATATGGAAATGCTTCATAACAACATACATACGCCATACGGGCATCAACTTAGAAGCTTCGATTTGATTCCAAGTTTGCATGAGACTTGCTTTTCCATCGAAAAGTCGAGTTCTAATTTTTGACTCCCCCTTATACATTATACTATGTATAAACGCAACGTTAAAACACATTTGGCTAAATAGATACGTATACGGAAAAGGTTGTTATCCTGTACTCACAGAATCCTCCTAAAAGAAGCGTTGATAAATCTATAATTACTCTCCAATCGCAGATAACAGTATCTTTTAAACCCTATTTAAAAATGTATTGTTTATCAATATTCTTAGATATCAAAAAATCAAAGTAGAGGCAGTTTAGAGAAGAAGAGGACATAATATCATTGCTTCATCACGCTGACAGGTCGAGCTTCTGAACCTGTCTAAGATTGATGGATCTAAAAAGTTTCCAAGAATATTTTTAAGAGTTTTAATAAAATATAAGAATAAATCTTACATCAGCATAATGCATTCATAATTTAGTATAAGCTGAATTCTGCTTTAATGTATTTTTTCATCAACATTTTTGTGAGATGTAAATTTTTCTTACAAAAAGCAATTGAAGTTAAAGCATTGTAATGATAATATTTTATTTGGAAGGATAGCAGTTATGTGTATTGTAAAAATCGTTGCACCCAGAAATAAGTAACATGTAACTTTAAAACTACGCATCTGCAATGATATGCAAAGAGAAACAAAGAATAATATGCATTCTGCAAAAATATAAGAAATATAAGAATATATTTCAGAGCAGTAGCGAGATAAAATCACATGATAGTGAACCCAACTATGTTGGTGATATACGAAGATAAACAAAGCCCATGGAATAAAACATCAGCGTAATGTGAAGTAACAGATTTCGTCACAGGACAGTTCGTAATTGCTCGGCTATTACAATACATCTGATGCTCTGAAATTTTACGCAAATTTTGTGATGATTCTGATTTCTATCTCAGAATATCGTAAACATACTCAGCGAGAGGTCTACATGACTAATTGGCCATGAAAGGACATCAATACGTCTCAGGACTTTCGAGAAGCGTGCACCATGCAGACATAGAGTTTATTCTGTTGCTATCTGGTGATAGATTCTGAAAATAATTGCCTTCAGAAAGATAGAAGATACTTTTAGAAAATATGATTATATCGCGTTCGATGTAACAGCGATGTAACAGCATTTTGAACAGCAGGAATGCGAACCCAGGTCAAATGTGTGCTAAACGAATATTACCTTGACGACAGTTGAAATATTCACTAACCACTCACTAACCATTAAAGTCCGGGTAGAAAAGTAAGATTTAGATATACTTAAATTCCATACCGCAAAAATAATGCATTTATATGTCCTGTATGATGATTACAGCCAGCGTCCCCCATAGATAGCAAAAAAATGCTCTTGTTAAATAAAGAATTTGACAGAAAACTGTCTTCATTCGGTCCTCAGAACTCTGAGAACGAAACGCATTGAACTGTTCTGGCGATCTTTAGTTCATTTTGTATACTCAAGAGCTACTTCAAACGTGAACTACATCTTAAAGTTGATTGTAAATTATTATGAATATGCATACATAAATTCCTCTACAAACGTTAAGGTTTCAAATCCGTTTCCTATGGATATAAAGACCAGAGAGTAACCGTTCGATCACCACATGTGGACCTTGTACCTCACGGAAAATCTCCCATGATTAGAATGTCAACATTTGTTACTCTAGAGATTCCGCCCTTACTCGCTACACTACCCTTCCCCTTCCTCCGGAGAGCTCTCTTATAATAAATTGAACATTACCTTGGTGACAACATGAATATCAATCAAAAAATCAAAATTTTTATTGCAAATGAGCCTAGCCTGAACAATAGGTAAGGCAATAGCAAAATATGAGAATAATTATTAATCACACGATATAAAAATGCAAACATTTATCTAAGGAAACACATATTGTAAAATTTTAGTCATAATAATTATAATAATAACATAATAATTATATAGTAAAACTATTGAAAAAATGGAGATAAATATTGAAAATCGGCAAAACTATTGAAATAAATTGGAATATGGCATTCACACAGGACTTCAAAAATTCTTTCGATTGATACCAAATTTGGCAATTTACCCCGTCGGGGATGGAACTTGCCATCTACCCTTCTAGGGAGCTAATCATATTGCGAACATAAAATCTTACAGCTGCTATTTTCGACTACAATTATTGAAACTATTAAGTTTAGTTATTATTGAGCCATAAATTACCCTTTTGTGCATAATTATGCCAAATTTTGTCCTATGACGCCATGTTTAGAAAACATAAAATTTCGAATAAATGTCGAATATAAAATAATGTTTCGAATAAAGTTTTCGGATCCAGTTTAAGATTTTCTGTTAATTTTCGGGAAAATCCCTTAATTTTTGTGACAGATATCGCGTACACAAGGAAATAGACCACAGACAGACGACAGAGAGACAGACGGACATCACTCTAAAAATATACAAAGCGTGTTCAGGAGATCTTGAAACATATATTAGCATCAAAATCTCGAAATCGAAAATTTTCACTTTCTATAGTATAAGAAAATAAAAATGGAACACACAAATAGGAAGTGCAAGTTTCGATTTGTGTTCCTGGACGATCATAAACCAAAATTAAATTTGATATACAGATAGATAGATAGATAGATAGATTGATAGATAGATAGATAGAGATAAAGAGATAGATATATAGATACACAGAGAGAGGGGGTCTAAACTACTCAGCTTTACAACTTTGATATTTGCAATCCATCTATCGAATAACGAACTTCACTACAGTTATATAAGCTGCAGATGTCATGTCTGCTACATATAGTTCTAACGACCTACCATTGTAAACGTCTGTCAGCAGCTCTAAAGCGCTTTCTGTTTCCATTCCTAGTTACTTAAGATTGTTTTCACTTCAGTTTCATATTTTATTAATAAGCTAACCGAATCTTAGCTGTATTAATAACCTGGCAAACATGTAAGAAATTATTTTCTTTAATTTTTTATAAGAATCAACAAGACAACATAAGTTAACGACATTGATACTTACATTTTAATCATGATTATCCATGAACAAGCATAATGGCGAAACGCTATGTTTATAATAATCAATAATAAGGCATAATTGTTAAGTGCATTAATAATTACATTATAATCGTAATTATGACAATCATAGTTGTAATAAGATAATCAGCAATAACACATATAATTGTTTAGTCCTCTGCCATCTTTTGGACGTTTCTGTCAGCAACCAATCACCAAAAAATTGGAAGTAATATAACTAATTTAAAGTATTTTTAATTTTATACAAGGTTTAATTTTATTATTAAAGTTCCCCTATTCATAGTTGCATACATCCGTAACTATTCATTAGAAAATTGTGAAACTTTGGGTGCCCCTTAAAAAAGGGATGGGAAGTACATTTAGGGGAAAAAAATTTAGTTCCAAATATTGCCACTAGAGGGCGCATTGCTATTTTATTAAACAGTTAACGTTTAATTACATTATTGACTTGTAATTGCAGCAACTCATGTTCGATAGGCTGACCACCATTGTGAGCTATCCTCTGAAATATCAAACTGGCATGTTCGCAGAGAGTGCCTCGAAATATTGAGCACGTGGCACGAAATACTGTCTTTATGATCAGGTAAATTTTTCGAGTTGTCACGGCTGACTAGATCTTTCAAATATCCTCAGAGACAAAAAAACGCATGAATTCAGGTCTGGGGATCTGGCAGGATCCGATATCAGGAAAGTGTCGGCTTATGACCCTTTCTTCTGTAAAATGTCGTTTGAGAGCATCTTTAACACAACATACAATGTGTAGAGTAGCTCCGTCTTGCATAAAGACTGTTCGGTCAAGGTATTGACGTGCTTGCAGAGCCGGAACAATTGAGTTCTCTAACAGCGATGCATATCGCGTCTCGTTGATAGAGCATGTCACTGGACCTAATGGAATTAACTCCTCGAAGAAGTACAGACAAATCCAGAAAATTTAGACTTTTATCTTGGTTATACGGAGTTTCTGTTAACATTAAACATTTTGGATAAAATCCAAAATCCAATGAAAAATGTGCGTCATTGCAAACTAAAAGGATGTCGTCAACGTAACGGATGTACAACAATTGGTTCAAAAGGTGTGTGACTTCTTCATATTTGTTAAGGTAAATGTCGGCTAGAATTGAGGAACATCCTCCTCCCATTGGAATACCATGGAGCTGTTTATAGAAATTTGCATCATCGTACAAGACTGTTTCAAACAGTACAAGTTTAACCATAGATTTAAATTTACATCTGGTAAGATGTGTTTGCATATTATGTTTTTCGGAAATTTCCATTAGAATTATTTCGTAAATTTCCATTACATTTTTCATTGGATTTTGGGTTTTATCCAAAATGTTTAACGTTTAACAGAAACTTCGTACAACCAAGATAAAAATCTAAATTTCCTGGATTTGCCTCTGTACAAACTTCCTGATGGTTCCACTGGATTTCGACTCTACGATAAACGTAGCGATTTTAAATTTGAAATAAATTACATTGTTTCTTGGAATTCATGTTTACATCGGAATATGGACAGAAACATAATATTAAACCAACTTATACGAAGCAAAAGAATAGACGGTGACGTTAATAACGTTATAACAGCGATATTGGCTTCCTCCATGGTTCAATTGCACAAGGATTTCCGAAGCGTTTTCTGAGCAACATCATATGTAGATTTTATGGTTTAACCGTAACTGAAAGCTACAGTATATATTTAGATACAGAACCGGTAAAGGGTTGATCATGACTAAGTGTCCGAGCCTCCCTTACACAGGTATATGCCGTGTATACTTTCCTGAACTACTACTTTTTTACTACTTCCTACTACTTTTGATGAATATAAACGTGTGGATAGATTGGTGCGTAGTCGCCTTGCCTATTAAAGTATTGAAGTCATGGTACAGTATCTGATTATGTGTTTATAAACTATACTTTTTAATTCTTGTTGACTTTTAAATTGTAGAATTAAGACACTTTAATGCAGGTTTTGGATTTCGAGTCTTGTGGGTTATTCCACGATTTCATGATCTGGTACACTCTTTTTACATCTTTTTACATTTTTGATACTTCGGTATTCATATCTTATGCAATATATCGGCTTCCAGGAGTGTTGTCTAGACAAAAAGCTTGCTTAATCGGGGAGTGGGGGTCACAACCCCCCCAGTCAATCTTTGGTATATTGCTTCCATTTACTTGTCTACTTTTCTGGTGTGATATTTGAATCCTCGTTGTAGTGCAGCTTCGCGCCTTATTCGTGTGATTTCTGGTATTTTATAACTTTCACACTAAAATTACATATTTATTTATAAATATATATATATATATATATATATATATATATATATATATATATATATATATATATATATATATATATATATATATATATATATATATATATATATATATATATATATATATATATATACAGGGTGATTATAATTAAAGTTCCCGGTTTGAAAATGGTCTCAAATAAAAAGCACTGGTCAAACTGATTTGAAATTTTGCATGAACAATCTTAGAGCAAATGGAATTTTGTTTGGTGAAGAAAAAAACAGTAGTTCATAAAGTCGCCGCAAGGAGAATAATTGGCGCTTTACTACACTAGAATGCAATACAAAAGTAATAAAAGTTGACTTACTCATCGCACTCCAATTTCTGGTTCATATACAAGTGAACGATGAATGGCCCTGGACCGTTTTGTGGACTGACAAAGCACACTTCCTTCTTCACGGAACTGTTAATACGCAAAATTGCAGAATCTGAGAGACCGAAAATCCACAGGAACTACGCCAGGTGCCTCTTCATTCCCCCAAAGTCACTATCTGGTGAGGATTTACAGCAGCGTTTATTATCGGGCCTTTCTTTTTTTGAGGAAGTTGGTCCTTATGGCCCCGTCACCTGTTCTGTCAATGGCCATCGATATGAACGTCTTTTGAAAAGTCACATTATACCCACACTGCAAGAGCGTCAGTGTATCGATAACACTATTTTCATGCAGGATGGGGCTCCAACACATATCGCAAAACCAGTGAAGCGGCTACTTCGCAATCATTTTGGAGATGACAGAATCATCAGCCGCCATTTTCCTGTAAGATGGCCAGCACGTTTCCCTGACCTCAATCCATGTGATTTTTGGCTTTGGGGGCATCTGAAGAATGTGGTGTTTAATGGACACATTACAAATTTAGCGGAACTTAAAGCTAGCATCACTCATCACATCCACAACATCTCTTCAGAAACTCTCAAATCTGTTGCTGAACACGCTATTTTGCGCTTTCAGCTTGTTTCAGAATGCGAAGGACAGCATATTGAACATTTATTACGTCATTAGCCAATGAGTAAGTCAACGTTTATTATTTTTATATTGCATTCTAGTGTAGTAAAGCGCCAATTATTCTCCTAGCGGCGACTTTTTGAACTACTGTTTTTTTTTCACCAAACAAAATTTCATTGCTCCACGAGTGTTCACACAAAATTTGAAATCATTCTGACCAGCTTTTCTCATTTGAAACCATTTTCAAATCGGGAACTTTAATTATAATCACCCTGTATATATAATATATATATATATATATATATATATATATATAAACATAAATTTTCTATTTCAGTAATAGTATTTACAAAAAGTACATATCATTTGATCAATTTTTATTAAAACACACTACAAAACACCGAAATAAATGACTACACTCTAGATTTTATTATAATTTAGTGATTTGTTAAGTGAAGAATATTATTCAAAAGCTAGTCCTTAAAAGATATATATAGTGCTAGCAACTGCACTGACAGGTGAACCAGTAGACTGAGAAAAAAAAATTCTGGTATTAAATACTCTCAAAACGTGTACACCCACCAAAATTTTTAACTGTCATTTTTGAGAACATTTTCCTTTTCCATATTCTATGCTTTATTAAAAATATAGACACTTAAAAAAGTATTTTATTCAAAGATACAATTATTTTAAAAAGATTTACAAATTTACATACTACATTGACATGTATTTTAAAGAGTATGATTTAAATAACCATCTATCAAAGTGTCAACCTCTTTCAAAATAGTCCGTGTTCTAAAACTTGAACATTAAACTGTTTTAAATAGTTTTCGTGTGAGAAAACGCGTTCTAAAATCTGCAGTCATTTATCTTTCGTCCCTTTATGAAAGCCCCTCAAGCGGTTAAAAGCGAAGTATTTAAAGATATTAATTATCTATTTTGACAGAAAGACCTGAATCAACACGGCTGGATTCCAAAATGGCGGGAAATCATTTGCAATCCTTCTGTGGAAGTTAGTTCTCGGCTGGTAATCAAAACACTTCCAAGTTCTCCCAATTCAAGATACTTCAATGAAGATGGATGTTTAGAATGTGTGAATTGAATTAGCGGAATAGCACCCTGAAAGGGAAGCCACATAAATCTGCCTTTTGAAGTCTTTTGAGTTCGGGTGAAATATGAAAGCTGTGATTGTTTCAAACAGCGAAGCTGAAAGCGCAATTTAAAAAAAAATGTAGATTCCTTATGAATATATTATTGAAATATTACACGCAATTGTAAAAACTTCAGTAGAATACAATATATAGAAGGACATTTTTTAATAAACTCTTTTAATATAAATATCTTCTACCATGCAAACAACTTGAATTAATTTTATTTTAGGCAATAAAGCTGAGATCTCTTATTGTCTGTCTACCATGATGTATATTATAAGTTGAAAAAAATGAACAGATATAGAATTATAAGAAAATAAAGGACGCGAGTTCGATTCCTGGCCTTGCCTAAACTGTCCCCGTGTTCTTATAGAGTACGGACAAGTTAAATATGTGGGTCCATAAGTCCTTCCGAGATGTTGGTGGTAGAGGAAAACGAGTACGGTCCCTGTAGGTACTGTCCCACTGGATTTTGGTCTAAATGGAATAGCACTTCCTGGCTGTCCAAGCAGAAATCTTACACCTTCGGGTAGATCGGATGTTCTGGTTCGAAGAAGAAGAAGGGGATGAATCAACACTTATACTGGTTTGTCCAGCAGCTCAACTGTTAGAGCATCAGATAGCCAGTTTGAACATCCACGGTTCGATCCCAGGCTGAGACAGTGAGACGTTTATAATAGCGCCCCAACAGATTAACTTTAGGTTACATGTAATGATGATGAAAGTTGAAAAAAGGCCCAATTATGAATTTGTAGTAGCCTCTGTGAATTATGGTGCAAGCTTCCAGTTTCACCATCAAGACAGTGCCAGATGATAGCCCGTATAAAAAGAAGGAATAAAAACAAAGAATGCGAATGTGATTGTTCAGATAGGCATTTGCAATCAAATCGGACTTCATAAGGATAACATTCCAGGATTCCCTTGGACGAGAAGTTGGAATCCTGTCCCAATAACTCAGTGGTTGATTAGTGCATTGGGTAATTAGTTCGAAGATTCGTGGCCCGATATCCGGCTGGGGTAGTGAGACATTTACAGACTTTTATATATATTTGTTATGTCCAAATTTAACTTTATTTAAATAAAATACCACTGATTACATAAATAAAAATCGGATGTGGGCAACACATGACTTTCCTTATATAATGCAATGAATTTACTACTCTTACAGTAAAAAAATACGTTATTCTTATAGTAGATGCTTGTATTCTTTCCAAGATATTGAATTTTCGTCAATTAGTCGTCATTTTCATTGATTTAGCGTCATTTTTATTCATTTGGAGAGATTTTCGTTAATTTGGCAACATTTAAAAAAAGTCGCCACGTTAGCGACATTGCGCCAAATTCGTCGCCAAAATCTCGCCAAGCGTTATGGATGGAGAAATAAGTTTTTCTTATAGCAGATAATTGACTATTGGCGTTCAAATACAAAAGTATTACTCAATGTATATTTTCTCATGAATGGAACGAGTTAGATCCACGAGAATGATGTCACCAACTTTATCGTATGATATTACATATGAAAAGTGAACATGTTTCTCAACAGGAATTTTTTTTTTAATTTATTGTACTTTTTGATAAATTTATTAGGAAAATGTGCAATATCTCGAGAACGGTTCATTGCTGGCGTTCTAAAGTTTATGTCAATCGTTTTCTAAGGAAAAATTACATAATAAATGTCTATTTGCGTAACTTTATTGAAGATTTTGATTTTTTGATGATTTTTTAAAAATTTCACTCGAAAATTTAGGAGGGGTATGAACATTCGATTGTGTTTAAAAACAATAGGCTTCCAGTGTTCACGGATTGTAATTTTTGTACCATGTTTCATTTTAATCGCTCCATTCGTTCGTTAATATTCTTTTATATTAACGTGAAATATGACGGCAAGTTCTTCTAAATCAGTTTTAATACCGAATTTATTCTACGACCACCAACTTCGATTCATAAATCGACACGGAACATTTGTTGTAGGCGCATTATTAAGCACTCACTGGATGTCTGACTTAGCCATAGTCATCAGTCTGGGATTCAGATCTCTGAGTCATAGTGCAATATTGTAATTAGTGGAAAATGTCTTTTTACTTTCCTTATATATAGTATAATGTATAAGGAAAGTATTCTGATGGGGTCGAAAATTCAAATTTGAGTTTTCGACGGGCGAGCGCGTTTCAAGCATTCATAAACACGAATCGAACATTTTTGGGGTGATGTCTGTGTATGTGTGTGTGTGTGTGCGAGAGAGAACGTCTGTGAAGACGATATCTCACGAACGAATGGAGCGATTCGATCAAAATTTTGTGCAAAAGTCACAATCAGTGAATAATGAAACATATTGATTTTATACGCAATTAAATGTTCAGAACCCACCTAAATTTTGAAATGAAATTTTGAAAACTTCATCAAAAAACTGAAACAGTCAATAAAGTTACGTAAATAATCATTTCTTATGTAATTTTTCTTTAGAAAACGATTGACATAAACGTTAGAACGCTAACATGAACCGTTCTCGAGATATTGCATATTTTTCAAGTTAATTTAACCAAAAATCACATAAAATTAAAAGTATTAACTATTGTGAAATCTATTCACTTTTCATATGTAATATTATTGCGATAAATTTATTATCATCATTCTCGTGGATATAGCTCATTCCATTCACGAGAGAAGACACTTTGGGTAATAGCATTCTATTTTGACGCCATTAGAAGTTTATCTACTATAAGAGTAACCTATTTCTGCATCCAAAATTCTTGACGAAATATTGACGATGATTTTGGCGGAATATCGCCAACTTCGCGAGTTTTTTAAATGTTGCCGAATTGGTGAAAATAATGCCAAACTGATAAAATGTTCCAAAATTAATAAAAATAACACTAAATCGATTAATTGATGAAAATTTAATATCGTGCAAAGTATGCAAGAATCTACTATAAAAAAAGATATGTACTTTGGATAATAGTTTTGTATTTGGACGCCATTAGCCACCTACTATAAGAACAACCTACTTCTCCGACCATAATACTTGACGAAATTTTGGTGAAACATCGCCAACTTATCGAGTTTTAAATGTCGACAAATTGATAAAAAAAATGTCGCCAAATTGATAAGAATGACACGAAATCAATGAAAATGATAACTAATTGATGATAATTCAATATTTTGGAAATAACATAAGAATAACCAATTTCTCCGTCTGTAACGCTTAGCGGAATTCTGGTGACGAATTTTCTCGACTTTTTTTAATATTGCCAAATTGACGTAACTGTTGCCAAATTGCTAAAAATGTTATCAAATTAATAAAAATGTCGACAAATTGATAAAAATGAAGCCAAATGGGATGCAATGTTTTGCAAATTTTTAATTCCATCGTATGATGGAATGATATTGAAAAATTGTGCCATTTTGCCTCTCTGAAGTAATAAAAACACAATTTGATATCCTTTCGCTGTCAATCGGAAATATTAAACAATTAAATCGTTTTGTAGCGTGTGAAAATAAAATTCAATATTTATAAATATTTTTCAATATTTTTTTCAATATTTATTTCCAATTTAACATCTTAAGAGGACGGTGGATGTTAAAATGAGCAAAAATCGACTAGAAAAGTTTTTTCTTTTTAATATATAACATTATTTTACACGTTTAACCTTTTGCTTACGGGTGGGACAGCGTCCATCCCAAACGAAGAACCTTCCATAAAGACAGGTATTTGACATACCCTATCCTAAACAGTTCGATCCCCCTTTGCAGGCATTGGCGTCCATGGACGCTGTCCAACGCGTCCATGGACGCTGTCCCATCCGTAAGCAAAATGTTAAATACATTTTTTTTCAAAACAAAATTTTCAAAGGTTTTACATTTTTAAAATGCTCCATGCGTCTTAATTTTTGTTTGAGATGCAAGGAATTTAGCAAGAAGATACCTCTCATACTTTTTAATGAAACTGGGTATGCATTTCATAAGTGGACTTTATTAAGGCAAGTAAATAAGCACCTAATTAAATGATGAAAATTAAGTTTTAATGCAGAAAAATATTTTAAAAAAATTAACTTTCTAAGGGATGTAAAATGAATACCCAACTTTATTCATAATATGTTTCTGAGTGATCATAATGTAAAATGAATCAAAAATCTGAACAAATGGCACTCAAGGAGCATTTTCAAATTTTGGTTAAAAAAAATTAAATTAAAAAAAAATGCAAAATTATAACATAATTGAAAGAAATTAAGAAATTGAATGGTATTTTATATAGTAATGTTAAGAGGAATATTTATACAAATTTTCGTGTTTCTAAGTCAATAAATAAATAAAAATTTCAAAGTCCACCGTCCCCTTAACAGAATTCAACATATGTGGCGATATAACGCTTAAACCTGAAAGGGTTTTTGATATTTTAAAGAATTATCAACTGTTATTATGCGCGTAGATGTCACATTTAATGAAGACTATCCATTTAAACGGCTAGTCATTAATATTTACCTATTCAGGTTATGTGAATTTAATAATAACTGGAGTGTTGATGTTGTTGTTGAGACCCAGACCGTCCGACCTACCAGAAAGGTGTAAGATAACCGTTTGGACGGCCGGGAAGTGCCACCCAATTTAGATCGGAACCCAGTGGGGGAGGCATCCACAAGGACCGTACCCTCCTTCCCCTACCACCAACCTCTCGGAAGGACTTACGGACCCACATGTTTAACGTTATCGTACTCCGCGTGAACACGGCGGCAGTTTTGGCAGTGGCTGGAATCGAACCCGGGCCTACCGAGTGCAACTCCAGCGCGCTAACCAATGGGCTACCGCGCCCTAATAATAACTGGAGTGTGGCTGAACTCGACATTCTCATACCAGAATCCAATTATAAACAGCTTGTAAGTATTTTTTACTTTTTTTAATTTTATAAGATAAATTTTGAAAAATCCGTATTGTTCGTCAAGTGATTACAATTATAACTTGTTACCTTTCACTTTAAAGGGCTTGAAAACATCTTAAAATATTTCGATTGATATCATAATTGACAATGTATTCCCGGGGGGGGGGGGAGTAATATGAACACAAAAATTGTATCGCGGTTATGTTTCACAGCAGTGATTTATAGTATGAAGTCTCGTTATCATTGAGCCATAGATAGAGCCCATAGCCTTTTATCATTGAGCCATAGATAACCCCTTTCATGCATGATTATGCCAAATTTTGTCCTATACTGCCATATTAAAAATCTAATGTGGGCAGCACATGACTTTCCTTAAATAATGCAATGAATTTACTACTTTTACAGTAAAAAAAAAATAGATTATTTTTATAGTAGTTATTTATATTTTTTCCAAGATATTGAATTTTCGTCAATGAGTCGTCATTTTCCATGTCGTCATCATCAATGAGTCGTGATTTAGCGTCATTTTCACCCATTTGGCAAGTTTTTGCTAATTTAGCAACATTTAAAAAAGTCACCAAATTGGCGACATTCCATCAAATTTGTCGCCATAATCTCGGCAAATGTTATGGACGAAGAAATAATTTATTCTTACAGCAGATAAATGACTATTGGCGTTCAAATACAGAAGTATTACTTAAAGTATCTTTTTTCATGAATGGAACGAGCTAGATCCACGAGAATGATGTCACCCAATTTATCGTATGGTATTACATATGAAAAGTGAACATGTTTTTCAATAGAAAATATGTTTTTTTTATTTTATATGACTTTTTGATAATGTTTTTGAAAAATGTGCAATATCTCGAGAGCGGTTCACGTTAGCGTTCTAAAATTTATGTTAATCGCTTTCTAATGAAAAATTACATAAGAAATATCGATTTGCGTAACTTTATTAACGGTTTTGATTGTTTGACGACTTTAACAAAATTTCACTCGAAAATTTAGGGGGGGGGTTCTGTACATTCGATTACGTTTAAAAACAATAAGCTTCCAGTGGTTACGGATTTTGATTTTTGTACCAAATTTCGTTCGAATCGGTCCATTCGTTCGTCAGTCATCGTCTCCACAGACTCACTGACACACACACACACACACACACACACACACATACTTTTACATACACACACACACATCACTTCAAAAATGTTTGATTCGTGATCAGGGATGCTTGAAACGTGCTCTCCCATCGAAAACTCGAATTCAAATTTTCGACCCCGTCACAATACTTTCCTTATACATTATGTATATAAGGAAAGTAAAAATATAAAATTTCGAATACATTTCGAAATTTTCGTTCGAATATTAACACATTCTATCTAGTTCTCGATTTTTCGATAACAAAGCTGGATTTAAAGTTTCGTGAAAATCCATTAATATTTGTAACAGCTCTAGTGTGCACAAGGAATCGACCACAGACAGACAGACATCATTCCAAAAATTGTCAAAACGTATTCAGGAAGTCCTAAAACATGTATTGGTATCAAATTCTCGAATTTGTAAATTTTCACGAAAACAATAACTTTTCTATACTAATTGTATAGTATGAGAAGGTAAAAATTTATTTTGTACCACATAATTCTCTTTAGTCGAATTTGCTTCATAATGACGATAAATTTGTAGAGCCATACATCATATCTGTCAACTGATATCGAAGATGCACTTGAAAAATGTTTTTATTCAATGTTACGATTTTTGCAGATACGATTTAAAGAATTTACATACTACATTGATATATTATATCAGAAGAGTATATTTCAAAGATCATTTATCAAATCTGTCACCCGAAATCTTTCGAAATGTTCCCTATATTAAAACTTCAATATTTAACTCATGTATATAGTTCCCAAATTGTAATTTGTGTTCTCAAATCGACAGCCATTGATCTTTATGGGTTTTATTTAAATCCCTTCAAATGACTAGACATGCTTGTAAGATATTAATTTGTAAGATATTAAACTTGTAAGATATGAATTGTAAGATAGAAAACTTGTAATATATTCATTATAAGATATAGAACACTTATAAAACAAGTGAAATATTAATTGTGAGAAATATAAAACTTGCAAGATACTAATTGTATGATATATCACTTGTAAAATATTAATTTTTAGAGATAAAAACTTGTAAGATATTAATTGTAAGATATAATACCTGTAAGATATCCATTGCAAGATATTAAACACTTACAAGTGAAATATTAATTGTGAGAAATATATAACTTGTAAGATACTAATTGTATGATATAAAACGTGTAAGATATTAATTTTAAGAGATATAAAACTTGTAAGATATTATTTGTAAGATATAAAACCTGCAAGATATTCATTGTAAGATATAAAACTTGTAAGATAATTATTATGCCTTCGACAGAAGCGCATAAATGAACATGCCTGGCTTTCAAAATGGCTGAAAATCATCTGAGGTCTTTCTACAGAAACTTATTTTCATCTGTTAATCAAAACACTGTCAAGTTTTCCAAGCTGAAGATGTTTAAATGAAGATGGATGTTTGCAACGTGTGAATTTGCTGAGTAGTATCTTCAAAGGGAAGCCAAAGGGATTCGCATTTGGGATACTTTGAGTTCTGGCAGAATAATTTAGAAGCAACCCGTTGTAGTTGAAATTCTATTAAATTCGTGATTTTTGAATATCAGAGTAAATTTATTCATAGAATGTCTTCGAAATTCAAATATATCGATCTATTAAGGAATATAAAACTGTAAAACTTCTTTGTATGTAAACAATTTATATTTGTCCTTGCCACTTTATCGAACAACTTATTACTACTATGATGCATTAATGTATTACTTAAGATGCACATAGTGGTGCATTAATATATTACTTAAGATGCACATAGTGGTGCATTAATATATTACTTAAGATGCAGATACTGGTGCATTAATATATTACTTAATATGCAGATAGAGAGAAATAAAAAAAATGCAGATAGAGAAAAATAAAATAAATATTTGTTTTATTTCTCTCTATCGGTATATTAAATAATATGCAGATAGAGAGAAATAAAATAAATAATAATATAAATCACGTTTCCATGACAATGCAATTATTTATTTATTTGAAATACACTTTTAAACAGTCACAAACCCAATTATAGAGAATGGAAAACAAATTTCAGATAATATAAAAACATACCCAAAAGGACAGATAAGTCCAATAAAATAAGTACGTAAAACATGAAATTTAAAAAAATATATATTTATATATTTCCCATTATAATGCAATCATCAAAATTTCCAACATCATGAAAGTTATATCGTGAAATTTTTAAAAACATTCGGTAGATCATAAAAAATATCAAATATTAAATGCAAACTAATAAGCATCCTGACTAACTGATTCCTTAAAAATTTTTAAAGTGAAACTTCTATGGGAGTGAATGGACTTGATATTGTTACGGACATCCGCCAGATCAACCAGTCACGGAAGTGTGTAACATCATACTGTAGTGACATCATACTGTTACGAATGCGTAAAAGGAAGGCATTGTTATAATTTAACATATCTGTGTACCTCCATACAGTATCCAATATGTATTTACATTTTCTGATCTCAAATACCCTTTCAGATGTAATATAAAATATTTCAGATGGAAAAATATGTTACATAAAAATGGCGCAAAACTGATCAGATTACTTTTAAGCGTCAAGATTTGTTGAAATTAACATGTTTTACATCAGGAAAAATTATTCTAAAACATTAAAATCCCTCGGAATTTTATGTTTTTATACTAGCCGAATACCCGTTGAAAATCAGCGGTCTCGCAATAAACAACCCCTGAATAATGTAAATTTTTGAATAATTCGCGTCTCACATTTATTCGTCAAATCGAATATTTTGGTGTGCATAACCCCCTAAAGAAGAAAATGTTGGAAAACTTAAATTGTGCATTTCTTCCTTTCGAACTATCTACCTGTAAACAAATTTAAAGTCTCTATCTCATCCCGTAGAATGCTATTTTATCCTTTCCCCTTTCGAACCTTTTCTTGTGGTACGCACCCATAAATGAATATTTTTGTAGAACTTTATTCGCCTTTGTTGATTTCATTAAATGATTAGCCCATGTACCAAATTTCAAGTCTCTATCAAAATTTAAAGGAGGCGTTACTCGTTTATTTGGCAAATCGAACATTTTGATGAGCGGCACCCTCTAAAGTAGTAAACATTAGAAATCTGAAAGTGCACACTTTCTTCCTTTCAAACTGTCTACTGGTTCACCAAATTTGAAGTCTCTATCCTATCGTGAAACATGCTTTTATTAGCATTACACCTTTCGAACGTTTTATTCTGTAGCATCAACTTAAATGCATATTTTTGAAAAAATACATTCATCTTAGGGTTTTTTATCAATTTAGTCCATATACCAAATTTCAAGTCACTATCACATTTTAAAGGAGGCGTTTTTCATTTGTTTGTCAAATCGAATATTTTAGTGTGCGGCATCCCTTACAATAGCAAATGTTGGAACACTGAAATTACACACTTTCTTCCTTGGCCAACGGCCGTACCGTGCTGAAAACACCGGTTCTCGTTAGATCACCGAAGTCAAGCAGCATCGGGCGCGGTTAGTACTTGGTGGGTGACCACCTCGGAACACCGCGTGCTGTTGGCCATCTCGGGTGCGGTATCCCCGTGGTTTGCGCGCTAGATTTGCACGCTACCACAAATGCCGCCGTGTTCATGCGGAGTACGATCACGTTAAACATGTGGGTCCGTAAGTCCTTCCGAGAGGTTGGTGGTAGGGGAAGGAGGGTACGGTCCCTGTGGATGCCTCCCCCACTGGGTTCCGGTCTAAATTGGGTGGCACTTCCCGGCCGTCCATACAGTTACCTTACACCTTTCTGGTAGGTCGGACGGTCTGGGTCTCAACAACAACACTTTCTTCCTTTCCAACAATCTACCCGTATACAAAATTTGAAATCTCTATCTCATCGCAAAGCATGCTTTTTTATCATTTTATCTTAAGAATGTTTTTGTGTGGAATACCCACCCCCTTAAAAAACATTTAAAAAAAACTCCATTCCTCTTAAGTTTTCTATCAGATTTTTGGCCCAAATACTGAATATCAAGCCTCTATCTCGTTTCAATAGAGGCATTTCTCCTTTATTCCGAAAATCGAACATTTTAGTGTGCGGCGCTCCCTAAAGTGGAAAATGTAGGATAAGTGAAATTGTACATTTTCTTCCTTCCAAATTATCTACCCGTACAACAAATTTGAAATCTCTTTCTCATACGGAAGAATGCTTTATTTTATCATTTCACATTTCGAACTTTTTTCTCTGGAGCACCCCTTAATCGAACATTTCTGACAAATTCTATTCGTCTTGCGTGTTTTCATTAAATAATTAGTCCATGTAGTAAATTTCAAGCCTCTATCAAAATTTAAAGGAGACGTTACTCATTTATTCGGCAAATCGAACATTTTTGTGTGCCCCTATAGTAGAATATTTTGAAAATCTGAAATTGCGCACTTTCTACCTTTCGAACGATTTACCAATACACCAAATTTGAAGTCTCTATTTCATCGCAAAGCATAGTTTTCTGTCATTTCACCTTTCGAACGTTTTGGTGTGGGACAACACCTTTGTAGAACATTTTCAAAGAATTTGATTTTTTAAGGCGATTTCATCGAACGATCGACCCGTGTACCAAATTGCAAGCCTCTACGTATTCGGGAAGTGCATAAAAAGAGCGTAACAGACAGACGTACAGACAGACAGACAGACGGACACTTGGCAATTAGTATATATAGCCTAGCCGAATACCCGTTCAAAATTAACGGTCACCCAATAATCAACTCTTGAATAAAATAAATGTTTGAATAATTCGCGTTTTACATTTATTAAGCAAATCGAATATTTTGGTGTGCAGAACCTCCAACGAAGAAATTATTGAAAAATTGAAATAGCTCACTTTTTTTTCCTTTCGAACTATCCACTCGTACACCAAATTAAAGTCTCTATCTCATTCAGAAACATACTATTTTACCATTTCCAATTTCGAACGTTTTTCTGTGGAGCACACCCATAAATGAACATTCTTTAAAAACTCTATTCCTATTGGGTTTTTTATCAGATAATTGGACCATATACCAAATATCAAGCCTCTATCACGTTTTAAAGGGGTGTTTCTCCTTTATTCAAATATCGAACATTTTGGTATGCTGTACCCCCTAAAGTAGAAAATATTGGATAACTGAAATTGTACACTTTCTTCCTTCCAAACTATCTACCCATATACCCATAAACCAAATTTGAATTCTCTATCTCCTCCCGAAACGTTTCTCTCCGGAGCACCTCCCTTAAACGAACATTTTCGAGAAACTATATTCGTCTTTGGTGTTTTCATCAAAAGCCCATATACCGAATTTCAAACCCCTATCAAATTTTAAATGAACCGTTTCTCATTTATTCTGCAAATCGAAGGGTGTGAGGCACCCCCCTTAAGTAGAAAATATTGGAAATCTGAAATTGCACACTTTCTTCCTTTCGAATGAATTACCCATACACCACTTGTCTCTAACTTATCGCAAAGCATGCTTTTTTACCATTTAACTTATCGAACGTTTTGATGTGGAGTACACTCTCTTCAGAACATTTTCGGAAAATACGATTGATCGACCTATGTATCAGATCGAATGATCGACCTATGTATCAGATTGCAAGTCTCTATCTATTCCGGAAGTGCCTAAAAAAAGCGTGACAGACAAACAGACGAACAGGCGGACATTTGGTAATTAGCATATACTTGCCGAATACCGTTGAAAATCAACTATCTCATAATAAGCATCCCCCCCCAAAATGCAAATCTTTGAATAATTCGCGTTTCACATTTATTCGGCAAATCGAAATTTTTGGTGTGTTGAACCGCTAAAGTAGAAAATATTGGCAAACTGAAATTGCAAACTTTCTTCCTTTCAAACTATCTACCCGTACACCAAATTAAAGTCTCTTATCTTATCCCGAAGAATGCTATTTTATCATTTCACCTTTCGAACGTTTTCCTGTGGAGAATACCTTTAAATGAACATTTTGTAAAAACTCTATTCCTCTTGGGTTTTTTATCAAATGATTAGCTTATATACTAGATATCAATCACCTATCACATTCAAAAGGATGCGTGTCTCCTTTATTCATAAAATCGAACATTTTGGTGTGAGGTACTCCTTAAAGTAGCAAATATTGAAAATTTGATATGGCACAATTTCTTCCTTTCAAACTATTTACCCATACACTAAATTTGAAGTTTCTGTCCTTACGCGATGCTTTTTCTATCATTTCAATTTTCGAACATTTTTCTGTGTAGCACCCACTTAAATGAACATTTTTGAAAAACTGTATTCATCTTCGGTTTTTTATTAAATAATTAGCCCATATACCAAATTTCGGGCCTCTCTCAAATTGTAAAAGAGGTGTTTCTCATTTGTTCGTCAAATCGAACATTTACTGCTTGGCACTCCCTACAATAGCACATGTTGGAAAATTTAAATTGGGGACTTTCTTCCGTTCCATCTATCTACCTGTACACCAAATGTGAAGTCTGTATCGAAAGGTGAAATGACGTAAAACTGTGCCTCTGGACGGGATAGGGACTTCAAATCGGATTTATGGGTAGATAGTAAGAAAGGTAGTGTATCAGTAATTTAAGTTTTCCAATATTTTATACTTTATGGGTTGTCGCAAAAATATATGTTCGATTTTCAGAATAAATAAGAAACGCTTTTTTTAAAATGTGATACAGGCTTAATATTTGATATATGGGCAAATCATCTGATAGAAAATCCAAGAAGAATAGAGCTTTTAAAAAATGTTCATTTAAGGGGGTGGGTACTCCACACAAAAACATTCCAAAGGTGAAATTATATAAAACGTATCCTTAGCGATAAGATACAGACTTCAAATTTGGTGTACGGTTTGATAGTTGGAACGGAAGAAAGTGTCCAATTTAAATTTTCCAATATTTGCTATTGTAGGGAGTGCCGAACATAAAATGTTCGAGTTGGCGAATAAATGAGAAACACCTACTTTACAATTTGACAGAGGCTTAAAATTTGGTATATGGGCTAATTATTTGATGAAAAAAACCAAGAGGAATAAAGTTTTTCAAAAATGTTCATTTATGGGGTGCTATATAGAAAAAAGATCCGAAAAAAAAATTGATAGGAAAATCATGCTTTGCGATAGGATAGAGACTTCAAATTTAGTGTACGGGTAGATAGTTCGAAAGGAAGAAATTGTGCATGTTCAGATTTCCAATATTTGCTACTTTAAGGGGTGCTGCATACAAAACTGTTCGGTTTTCCGAATGAGGCACGTTTCCTTTTAAATGTGATAGAGGCTTGATATTTGATATATGGGCCAATCATCTGATAAAAACACCAAAACGAACAGAATTTTTCAAAAATATCCTATTATGGGTGTGCACCACAGAAAAACGTGCGAAAGAGGAAACTATAAAATAGCATGCCATGGGATGAAATATAGACTTCAATTTGGTGTACGGATAGATACATAGTTCTAAAAGAGGAAGTGCACAATTTAAGATTTCCAATATTTTCTTCTTTAGGGGGTACACCAAAATATTCGATTTGCCGAATAAATGTGAAACACGAATTATTCAAAAATTTACATTCAGGGGTTGTTTATTGCGAGACCATTGATTTTCAACGGGTATTCGGCTAGCATCTACTAATTGCCAAGCGTCCGTTTGTCCGTCTGTCACGATTTCTTTAGGCAATAGATAGAGACTTGCAATCTTGTACATGGGTAGACCGTTCGATAAAACTCTCTGGAAAAATCGTATTTTTCGAAAATTTTCTGAAGAGCGGGTGCTCCATGCCAAAACGTTCGAAAAGTGAAATAATAGAAAAACATATTTTGCGATAAGATAGAGTCGTCAAATTTGGTGTATGGGTACATCCTTCGAAAGGAAGAGAGTGTGTAATTTCAGATTTTCAATATTTACTAATTTCAGGTGTGTCACACACCAAAATGTTCGATTTGCTTAATAAATGAGAAACGCTAACTTTAAAATTTGACAGAGGCTTGAAATTTGGTATATAGGCATGAAAAATCCTAGACGAATTACAGTTTATGTTCATTTAAGAGGGTATTCCACATGAAAACGTTCGAAAAGTGAAATGATAAAACTGCATGCTTTAGAATGATGTAGAGAATTCAAATTTGATGTACGAGGAGATAGTTCGAAAGGAAGAAAGTGAACAATTTCAGTTTTTCAATATTTTCGTCTTTAGGGGATTCCGTACACCAAAATTTTCGATTTTTCGAATAAATGTAAAACGCGAATTATTGAAAAATGTACGTTATTCGGCGATTGCTTATTGTGGGACCATTGATTTTCAACAGGTATTCGGCTAGTTAGTGATTTATATATATATATATATATATATATGTATATATTAATTGGCAAGTGTCCGTCTGTCTATTTGTCCGTCTGTCACGCTTTTTTAGGATCTTCTCAAGTAGATAGAGACTTATAATTTGGTACATGGGTCAATCGTTCCATAAAACGCCCTGAAAAAATTGAATTTTTCAAAAAATTTCAGCACGGGGGTTATCGTGGTTCATACCAAAACGTTCGAAAAGTGAAATGATAGGAAAATATACTTTGCGCTAAGACAGAGATTTCAGAATTGGTGTATAGGTAAAAGGAAGAAAGTGTTCTATTTCGGATTATTAATATTTGCTAATTTAGGAGGTGCCACACACCAAAATGTTCGATTTGCCGAACAAATGAGAAACGCCTGCTTTAAAATTTGATAGAGGCTTGAAATTTAGTATATGGGTCAATCATTTTTTACCGCACACCAAAATGTTCAATTTACCGAATGAAAGAGAAACAGCTCATTTAAAATTTGATTGAGGCTTCAAATTTGGTATATTGGTTAATTATTTGATGAAAATACGCAAGACGAATATAGTTTTTCAAAAATGTTCGTTTAAGAGAATGCTCCAGAAAAACTCTCAAGAGATGAATTGACAAAAAAACATGCTTCGGGATCAGACAGAGATTATAAATTTGGTGTACGATTAGATAGTTTTGAAGGAAGAATGTGTATAATTTCAGGTTTCCAATATTTTCTACTTTAGGTAGTGCCGGACACCAAAATGTTCGATTTATGGCATAAAGGAGAAACGTATTTCCAAAACTTGATAGACGCTTGATATTTGGTATATGGGAGAATCATCTGATAGAAAACCCAACAAGAATAGAGTTTTTCAAAAAGATATATTTAAGAGAGTGGGTACTCCACACAAAAACATTCGAAATGTGAAATGATAGAAAAAGTATGCTTCGAGACTCGAGTTGAGATAGCGACTTAAATTTGGTGTACGAATAAATAGTTGGAAAGGAGAAAAGTGTGCATTTTCAATTTTACATCATTTGTTATTGTAGAGTGTACCACTCACTAAAATATTCGATTTGACGAACCAATGAAAAAAACCTTCTTTACAATGTGATAGAGCTCTGAAATTTAGTATATGGGCTAATCATTTGATAAAAAAACCAAAAATAAATACGGTTTTTTAAAAACGTTCCATTAAGGATTGTGTTACACAGAAAAATGTTCGAAAGGTGAAGTGATAGAAAAAACATGCTTCGCGATCGGATAGAGGCTTCAAATCTGGTGTACTGGTAAATAATTTGAAAGAAAGAAAGTGTGCAATTTCAGATTTCCAATATTTGCTACTTTTGAGGGTGAAGCACACCAATACGTTTGATTTTACGAATAAATGAGACACGCTTCCTTTCAAATGTGATAGAGGCTTTATATTTGGTACATGGACCAATATTTGATAAAAAAAAACAAGACGAACAGAGTTTTCAAAAAATGTTCATTTATATGTATGTTCCGCAGAAAAACGTTCGAAAAGAGAAATGATAGTATGCTTTGGGATCAGATAGAGACTTTAATTTGGTGTACGGGTAGATAGTTTGAAAGGAAGAAGTGCGATATTTAAGTTTTACAATATTTTCATCTTTAGCGGGTTCTGTACACCAAAGTATTCGATTTGCGAATAAATGTCAAATGCGAATTATTCAAAAATTTGCATTATTCAGGGGTTGCTTATTGAGAATCCGTTGATTTTCAACGTGTATTCAGCTAGTATATGGTAATTGCCAAGTGTTCTTCTGTCCGTCCATCAGTCAGTCACGCTTTTTTTACGCACTTCCCAAATAGATAAAGGCTTGCAAATTGGTACACGGGTCGGTTGTTCTATAACCTCCCCTGTAAAAATCGTATTTTCGGAAAATGTTTTGTAAAGTGGGTGCTCCATACCAAAATGGTCGAAAAGTGAAGTGATAAAAAAGCATGATTTGCAATAAGCTGGAGACTTCAAATTTGGTGTTCGGGAAAAATCGTTTAAAGTGTCGTGACGGAATTCGTCACTCCTTTGTAAATTACATAACTTCAGTACTTTTTAAACTTTTATTTAATTAATCTGTGTCCTGGAACCCTCATGTCATTGTATATATTTTAGCATATTTAAACGTATCAAAATCTGTTTTGATTGTGGCCATTTTTATTCCATAATAATTCTCGCACACTCGGGGAACGGCGTCCGTTAGTCTGGGTCGCGCCTGTTTGCTGGCAGAGACAAGTGTCTTCGTTCTTCTTGACTTCACGTGGCTGCTGCACGTGCCTTAAACTTTTCCGTTGTGGGGGAGGATCCCTGGATGTTTTTGAAGTGGAAGGAATTTTGGATTGGCTGAAATGAGAAGATGTGAGCCCATGTTATTTTCTATTGGACGGGTTCTGGATCCATCTGGAATGTTTATAAGCTGAGTGATTCTTGATTCGGGGCTCTCTCCCTGGAAACATCTTCGAACCCACGAACAGCTCAGGGCCCATCCCTCAGGCTGGGTTACTGTCGCTGTGGGGGTCGGGAGAGATGCCACCTCTGCCATCGTCGCCACTGCTTATCCGGATCCCTGCTGATGCCTAGTCCCGTTGTATTCCTGCCGCCGTTGACCGTCTGGGAACCTCCTGTTCCAGATGCCTGTAGACCGCTACTGATCAAGTCCTAAATGAAACCGGTGCCCTGTGTGGGCCGTTGCTCGTAACCTGCTTGCGGCGACGAGCCTGTCGCCCTTCCTGGGTCGGGGAAGATTCTCCCTGAGGGTATTCTGGTGGATGTATGACAACGACATTTCTTGTGTCCTTCTAGATATGGAGGTAAGCGACTTTTCGGTAATTGGTGGCTGCTATGCCGCGTCTGTCTTGTGTATTGATGGACTGATCCTCCTGTTGTATTCTCAAGATCTCCTGAGCTAAATAGCTATTAAATTAATCCTATTAAGTAAAACAGTTGAATTAATACTGGTTGAAAAACAGTTACTACTTAAGCCTTTATGTTCCTCGAGTGTGTGTGCTTTCTCTCATTGACCATACCTTTTTATGTAAAATTAGAATATATGAAATTTATGTGTAATTAATTGATCTATAGAATTAATATTAATTTCCGGCAAAGAGCCGATGTTTTTAGTGAAGTGTGGTCCAGTGGTTTAATAGCTGAATATGAATCAGCATTTGTATTTTCTGTGATAACTCCATAAAATTTGGCATTTAAATAAACTTAGAAGTTAAACGAAATTATGTGTTCTTATTTGTGTAGAAATTGTATTGATTTATGTGTTTTCAGCTACTGGTGAATTCTTGAAGGTAAAGGTAATTTCTTTAGTATTTGTTGGGTTTCCTTCACAGGTCATCAGTTGGAATTCTCCAACTGACGGGAGGTGTTTTTCGAACCTGGGTATGAAAAATTGGAGAAAGTTAGACTTTTCTCGGTCTGCCGTGTCGAGCGGGAATCCGTTGCGACTTCTGAAGCCCTCGGAATTCCCGTCTTGACAAAAGAGACTAAAGTGTAATATTTTAGACTTTCAATATTTTTTCAGGGGGGTGCCGCACACCAAAATGTTCAATTTGCCGAATAAATGAAAAAAAACTCCTGTAAAATTTGATAGAGGCTTAGAATTTGGTCCAGGGCAAATATTTGAAATTTGGTGTAAGGGTGAACAATTTGAAAATGACCACTGGAAAACAATATATACTACTTCAAGAATTCACTTTATTCGAGGGCTGTTTATTTTAAGACTGTTGAATTCCAACGAGTATTCATCTAGTATATAATAATTACCAAGTGCTCGTCTGTCTGTCTGTCATGTTTTTAGGCACCTCCCGAATAGATAGAGACTTGCAATTTGGTAATCGGGTCTATTGTTCGATAAAATCCCTAGGAAAATCGAATTTTTCGAAAACGTTCTGTAGATGGGGATGCTCCACAACAAGACGTTCGAAAAGTAAAATGACAGAAAAGTGTACTTTGCTATAGAAACTTCAAATTTTGGGTACAGATAATTCGTTAAGAAAGTGTACAACTTCAGTTTTCCAATATTTGATACTGAAGGATAGTTTACTATCCTACAGTATATATATATATATATATATATATATATATATATATATATATATATATATATATATATATACATATATATATACATATATATATATATATATATATATATATATACATATATATATATATATATATATATTGTACAGTGTATATATAATGAGACACGTCTTCTTTTAAATGTGATACGGGCTTGATATTTGGTATATAGGCAAATCATCCGATAAGAAACCCAAGACGAATAGACTTTATGTAAACGCTCATTTAAGTGGGTGATCTACAGAAATACGTTTGAATGGTAAAATGATAAAATATGTAACATGCTTCAGGATGAGATAGAGACTTCAAATTTCGTATACAAGTAGATAGTTCAAAAGGAATTAAAGGAGAAATTTCAGTTTTCCAATATTTTCTATTTTAGATGGTTGCGCTAAAATTTTCCATTTGCCGAATAAATATGAAATGCGAATTATTAAAAAATTTACGTTATTGGGAGGCTGCTTATTATGAGATCGTTGATTTTCAGCGTGTATTCGACTAATACTAGCCGAAAAACTAATACTAGCCGTTGAAAACCAACGGCTCGTTATAAGCAACCCCTGAAAATGTATATTTTTGAATAATTTGCGTTTCCCAATTATTCGACAAATTGAATATTTTGGTGTGCAGAACCCCCTAAAAAAGGAAATATTGGAAAACTTAAATTGCGCACTTCTTCCTTTCGAACTATCTACCCGTCCACCAAATAAAAGTATCTATCTCATTTCGAAGCTATCTCATTCGTATGCTATTTTATCATTTTCCCTTTCGAACGTTTTTCTATGGAGTACTCCCATAAATGAACACTTTTGAAAACTCTGCTCATCTTGAGTCTTTTATCAGTTGATTGGTGAATATACCAAATATCAAGCCTCTGTCACATTTAAAAGGAAGCGTGTCTCATTTATTCGGAAAATCGAACATATTGGTGTGCGGCACCCTCTAAAGTAGCAAATATTGGAAATCTGAAATTACACTCTTTCTACCTTTCAAACTATCTACCCGTACACCAAATTTGAAGTCTCTATCCTATGGCGAAACATGTTTTTTCTATTACTTCAACTTTCAAAAGTTCTTCTGTGTAGCACTCCTTAAATGAATATTTTTGAAAAATCGTATTAATATTGGTTTTTATTTTCAAATGATGAGCCCATATACTAAATTTCAAGGCTCTATCACATTGTAAAGAAGGCGTTTTTCATTTGTTCAGAAAATCGAATATTTTATTGAGCGGAACCCCTACAATAGCAAATATTGGAAAACTGAAATTGCATACTTTCTACCTTTCCAACTATGTTGTACACCAAATTTGAAGTTTCTGTCTCATCGGAAAGCATGCTTGTTCTATCATTTCACCTTTCGAATGTTTTTGTGTGCAGTACCAACCCCTTAAAAATACATTTTTAAAAACTCCATTCTGATTGAGTTTTGCTATCAGATGATTCGCCTATATACCAATTATCAAGTCTCTATAACGTTTGAAAAGGGGCGTTTCTATTTTATTCTGAAAATCGAACATTTTGGTGTGCGGAACTCCCTAAATTAGAAAATGTTGGAAAACTAAAATTGTACGTTTTCTTCTTTCCAAACCCTCTACTCGTACACGAAATTTTAAATCTCTATCTGATCCCGAAGTATGTTTTTTTTATCCATTCACCTTTCGAACGTTTTCCGCTGGAGCACCCAATTAAACGCACATTTTTGAAAAACTATGTTCGTCTTGGGTGTTTTCATCAAATAATTAACCCATATAATATATTTCAAGCCTCTATCAAAATTTAAATGCGGCGTTTCTCATTCATTCGACAAGTCGAACATTTTGGTGTGCATCACCCCTTAGAACAGCAATTATGAGAAATCTGATACAGATTTTCTTTCTTTCGAACGATTCATCCGTACACCAAATTTAAAGTCTCTATCTTATCGCAAAGCATGCTTTCCTATCATTTCACTTTTCGAACGCTTTAGTGTTGGACAACCTCTCTATAGAATATTTTCGAAAAATGCGATTTTTCCAGAGGATTTTATCGAACGGTCGACCCATGTACCAAATTGCAAGTCTCTATCTATTTAGAGAGTACCTAACAAAAGCGTGACACACAGACGGACTTGGCAATTAGTATATATAGATCCTAGTTATAAATTATTTTACTAATTAATAATGTTCGACTATTAAAACTAGTGAAACCGTATCGACTAATTTTAAATAACTTGGTCATTACTGTTAATTAGAACTTGGTAATTGAGGCTATTTGTGTTTTTCCCTAAGGATAGCAATGGCATACTCAACATACTGAATATTAAGCTTCTAACTTTATCATTTAGAGCTTAGTTCCTCTTTTAGGATTTCTCTTCTCTTTTAGGTTTAGAACTTCTAAAAACCTAAAGGGTGATTCATCGTACTAGCTGCTTTCTTTCCCACATACGTTTCATTTCTACTGCGTGATTCACAGTACACATATATATATGTACTACGTGACAGTGAAAATTAGGCACCAAGAAAGAGTGGGTAGAAAAATATGCAAATTGCAGGGTAGACGCAGCTCACCGAGTTATATAAATGGTGCCAAATGCGCAGTTGTTCCGCGGACGTTGAGTAAGATATAAGGGAAGGAACCTGCAGAATCGGCAATAGTCGCGCCGTCCGGTCTGCCAGGAAAATCATTTTGCATGATTTTTGTCCCAGAGAAAACGTGTAGTAGCAGAAAATGCCAGGGCGCCGCCCGTCGAGGCAGTTACAGCAGACAGACGATTTCACTAGGGATATGATGATCGGACTCAGGGCAGGTTGATCCATACGTCAAATCTCAGCGGACAGCCACCTAAACGCGTCCACGTTGCACCGGCTGTGGCGAAGGTGGCTGGAACAAGAGAATGTGGCACGTTTGAGCTGTCAGCACGTGTGGACCGACGCACCTGCCGGCAAGCGATGGCGGCCCCGCAGGCCACTTCCGTCGCCCTTTGACAGCATGTGCATAACACCATTGATGCTCCCATGTCGAGTAGGACCATTATCCGCCATGTGGTCGCCGACGACCTGCACTCATGTCGCCCAGTAAAAAACTGCCATTGACCCAACAGCACAAAAGCCGCCGTTTGCAATAGTGTCGGATAGAGCCACGTGGACGGCGGAATGGCACAGTCTCGTGTTCTCAGAGAAGTCACACTTCTGTTTTAGCAGTGACAGTCACTGTGTACGAGTCCGGTGCAGAAGTAGTGACAGGTCCAATCCGGTCGCATCTGTGAGACGCCACACCGCGCGACAACGCGGCATCATGGTTTGACGGCGTCATGGCCTACGATCACGCAGCATCATGGCCTACGATAGCAGACCACCTCTGGAGCGTATTGAGGACACTATGACGGCCCAACGATACGTGAATGACGTGCTGCGGCCGGTAACACTACCCTTCATAGGGTGCCCTATGCAATTTACCAGCAAGATAGCGCCAGACCACACACGGCACGCATCAGTCAACATGCCCTGAAAGATACCCATGTGCTTTCCTGGCCATCAGTCTCCCCTGATCTCTCACCAATCGAACACGTCTGGAACGTGATTAGACGTTTGTATTGGACGCTGGCGTGCGCTGCCACCGCCGCGTTTAGAAGACGAACTCTGACAAATGATTGACAGGGAATGGGCAGCCATCCCTCGGGACACCATACGCACGCTCATTGACTCTGTACTCAAACGTGTTACTGCCTGTATTGCCTCCCGAAATGGTACTTCCACCTACTGATCAGACCGTGTTATCGCTCAATGTATGGGTTTATCATGTTGCAATAAACATCACTTATTGTTCATTTCTGTCTCTCTCCGTTTGCCGATTTTCATCACTTTCTGCCTACTCTTTTTTTATGTCTCATTTTCACTGTCACATTGTGTATATATATATTTTTTTTACTGTAAAATGTTTCAATAAGTACAAGTGTATTTCTTGTATTGATAAAAAGCACACACGTTTGAACCTCACTTAGTAAGTTGGAACAGTCTATATTATTAAGTAGTAAATTATATAAAAATACTAGCCGAATACCCGTTGAAAATCAACGGTCTCGCAATAAGCAACCCTTGAATAATGTAAATTTTTTAATAATTCGCGTTTCACAATTATTCGACAAATCGAATATTTTGGTGTGCAGAACCCCCTAAAGAAGAAAATATTGAGAAACTAAATTTCCGCATTTCTTCCTTTCGAATTATTTACCCGTACACCACATTAAAGTCTATCTCATTCCGAGGCACCCCTATATTAGTTTTTCTCCTTTGGAACTTTTTTCTGTGAAGCACACCTATAAATGAACATTTTTGAAAAACTCTCTTTGTCTTGGGTTTTTTATCAGATGATTGGCTCATATACCGAATATCAAGCCTCTATCACATTTAAAAAGAAGCTTGTCTCATTTATTCGAAAAATCGAATATATTAGTGTGCGGCACCCCTTAATGTATCAAATATTGGAAATCTGAAATTTCACGCTTTCTTCCTTTAAAACTATCTACCGGTACACCACATTTGAAGTCTCTATCCTATCGAGAAGCATGTGTTTTCTATCACGTCACCTTTCGAATGTTTTTCTGTGTAGCACCCCTTTAATGAACATTTTTGTCAAAATGTATTCATGTTTGGTTTTTTTGTCAAATGGTTAGCCCATATACTAAATTTCAAGCTTCTATTACATTGTAAAGAAGACGTTTTTCATTTGTTCGGCAAATCGAACATTTTAGTGAGCGCACCCCCTACAATAGCAAATGTTGGAAGACTGAAATTACACACTTTCCTCCTTTTTAACTTTTTACCCGTACACCAAAATTTTAAGTCTCTATCGCATCGTCAAGCATGCTTTTCTAGCATTTCATCTTTCGAATGCTTTTGTGTGGAGTACCCACTCCCTTAACTATACATTTTTGAAAAATTCTATTCTTTTTGTGATTTCTATGAGATGATTCGCCCATATACCAAATATAAAGCCTCTATCACGTTTTAAAAGGAGCGTTTCTCCGTTATTCCGAAAATCGAACATTTTGGTGTGCGGCACCCCCTAAAGTAGAAAATATTGGTAAACTGAAATTGTACACTTTCTTCCTTTCAAACTATCTACCCTTACACCAAATTTGATATATCTATCTCATTCCAATGCATGGTTTTTTCATCAATTAACTTTTCGAACGTTTTACTCTGGAGCACCCCCTTAAACGAACATTTTTGAAAAACCGTATTCGTCTTGGGCGTTTTCGTCAAATTATTAGCCCATATACCAAATTTTAAGCCTCTATCAAATTCTAAAGGCGCCTTTTCTCATTTATTCGTTAAATCGAACGTTTTGGTGTGCGACACCCCCTTAAGTAGAAAATATGGGAAATCTGAAGTTGCACGTTTTCTTCTTTTCGAACGATTTACCCATACACCGAATTTGAAGTCTCTATCTCATCGCAAAGCATGCTTTCCTATCATTTCACTTTTCGAACGTTTTGGTGTGCGGCGCCCCCTTAAGTAGAAAATATTGGAAATCTGAAATTGCACACTTTCTTCCTTTCGAATGATTTACCTGTACACCAAATTTGAAGTCTCTATCTCATCGCAAAGTATGCTTTCCCATCTTTTCACTTTTCGAACGTTTTGGTGTGGGGCACCCCCTCTATAGAACGTTTTCGGAAATTCGATTTTTCCAGGGGGTTTTATCGAACTACCGAGCCGTGTACTAAATTGCCAGTCTCTATTTATTCGGGAAGTGCCTGAAAAAAGCGTGACAGACAGACAGACAGACAGACAGACAGACGGACAGACGGACACTTGGCAATTAGTATATATAGATAGATAGATATTGGAAATCTGAAATTTCACACTTTCTTCTTTCCAAACTAAAATACCAAAACCTTAACATCACCAAATTTAATATCTCTATCTTATTCCGAAGCATGGTTTTTATCAATTCACTTTTCGAACGTTTTACTCTAGAACACCCCCTTAAATGAACATTTTTGAAAAACTATATTCGTCTAGGGAGTTTTCGTCAAATCATTAGCCCATATACCAAATTTTAAGCCTCTATCAAATTTTAAAGTTGCATTTTCTCATTTATTCAGTAAATCGAACATTTTGGTGTGCGGCACTCCCTTAAGTAGAAAATATTGGAAATCTGAAATTGCACACTTTCTTCCTTTCGAACAGTTTACCCATACACCGAATTTAAAGTCTCTATCCCATCGCGAAACATGTTTTTCTATCACTTCACCTTTCGAACGTTTTTCTGTGTAGCACCCCCTTTAGTAGCACCCCAGTTTTGAGAAACCGTAATAATCTTAGGTTTTTTATCAAATAATTACCCCATATACTAAATTTCAGACTCATCACGTAAAGCAGGCGTTTTTCATTTGTTCGTCAAATCGAATATTTTAGTGTGCGACACCCCCTATAATAACAAATCTTGGAAAACTGAAATTGCATACTTTCTTCCTTTCCAACCATTTACCCATATACCAAATTTGAAATCGCCATCTCATCGCGAAACATGCTTTTTTACTATTTCACATTTCGAATGTTTTTATGTGGAGTACCTTTAAGTGTACATTTTGGAAAAACTCCATTCTTATTGTATTTTCTATCAAATGATTCACCCATATACCAAATATCAAGCCTCTATCACGTTTTAAAAAGGACGTTTCTCCTTTCTTCCGAAAATCGAACATTTTGGTGTGCGGCACCCCTTAAAGTAAAAATATTGGTAAACTGAAATTGTACACTTTCTTCCTTCCAAGCTATCTACCTTTGCACCAAATTTGATATCTCTATCTCATTCCGAAGCATGGTACTTTATCAACTCAGTTTTCGAATGTTTTACTCTGGAGCACCCCCTGAAATGAACATTTTTGGAAAACTATTTTCTTCTTGGGTGTTTTCGTCAAGTGATTAGCCCATATAACATGTTTCAAGCCGCTATCAAATTTTAAAGTAGCCTTTTCTCATTTATTCTGTAAATCGAACATTTTGGAATGCGGCACCCCCTTAAGTAGAAAATATTGGAAATCTGAAATTGTACACTTTCTTCTTTTCGAACGGTTTATCAATACATCAAATTTGAAGTCTCTATCTCATCGCAAAGCATGCTTTCCTATCATTTCACTTTTCGAACGTTTTGGTGTGCGGCACCCCCTTAAGTAGAAAATATTGAAAATCTGAATTGCACACTTTCTTCCTTTCAAACGGTTTACTTATGCACCAAATTTGAAGTTTCTAACTCATCGCAAAGCATACTTTCCTATCATCTCACTTTTCGAACGTTTTGGGTCTGCGGCACCCCCTTAAGTAGACAATATTGGAAATCTGAAATTGCATATTTTCTTCCATTCGAACGGTTTACCCATACTCCAAATTTGAAGTCTGTATCTCATCGCAAAGCATGCTTTCCTATGATTTCACTTTTCGAACGTTTTGGTATTCAGCACCCCCCCTAGAGAACATTTTCGAAAAATTCGATTTTTCCAGGGGGTTTTATCGAACGTCCGAGCCGTGTACCAAATTGCAAGTCTCTATCTATACGGAAAGTGCCTGAAAAAAGCGTGACAGACAGACAGACATACAGACAGACAGACGGACACTTGGCAATTAGTATATATATAGCCGCATACCCGTTGAAAATCAACGGCCCCACATTAAGCAATCCCTGAATAATGTAAATTTTTTAATAATTCGCGTTTCTTATTTATTCGACAAATCGAACATTTAGTTTTGAGGCACCCCCAAAAGTTCAAAATATCGGAAAACTGAAATTGCACATGTTCTTCCTTTCGAACTATCTACCTGTACACCAAATTTGAAGTCTGTATCATATTTCGAAGCATGTTTTTTTTTATCAATTCACATTTCGAACGTTTTCCTCTGGAGAACCCCCCTTTAACGAACATTTTTGAAAAATTATATTCTTTTTGGGTGTTTTCATCAAATGATTAGTCTATATATAAAATTTTGAGCCTCTACCAAATTTTAAAGGGGCCGTTTCTCATTTATTCGGAAAATCGAACATTTTTGTGTGCGGCACCCCCTTAAGTAGGAAATATTGGAAATCTGAAATTACACACCTTCTTCCTTTCGAACGGTTTACCTATATACCAAATTTGAAGTCCCTATCTTATCGCAAAGTAGGCTTTCCTATCATTTCACTTTTCGAACGTTTTGGTGTGCGGCACCCCCTTGAGTAGAAAATATTGGAAATCTGAAAATGCACACTATCTGCCTTTCGAACAATTTACCCATACACCAAATCTGAAGTCACTATATCATCGCAAAGCATGCTTTCCTATCATTTCACTTTTCGAACGTTTTGGTGTGGAGCACCCCCTGTAGATGGAAAATCGAACATTTTTGTGTGCGGCACCCCCTTAAGTAGAAAATATTGGAAATCTGAAATTCCGCACTTTCATTGTTTCAAACGATTTACTTCCAAACTTAAAGTCTCTCTCTCATCGCAAAGCATGCCCTCCTATCATATCACTTTTCGAACGTTTTGGTATGCTGCACCCCCCCTTAAGTAGAAAATATTGGAAATCTGAATCTGAAATTGCACACTTTCTTCCTTTCGAACGATTTACCCATACACCAAATTTGAAGTCTCTACCTCATCGCAAAGAATTCTTTCCTATCATTTCACTTTTCGAACGTTTTGGTATGCTGCACCGCCCCCCCCCCCTTAAGCAGAAAATATTGGAAGTCTGAAATTGCACACTTTCTTACTTTCGAGTGATTTACCCATACACCAAATTTGAGGTCTCTACCTCATCGCAAAGCATGCTCTCCTATCATTTCACTTTTCGAACGTTTTGGTATGCTGCACCGCCCCCCCTTAAGCAGAAAATATTGGAAGTCTGAAATTGCACACTTTCTTACTTTCGAGTGATTTACCCATACACCAAATTTGAAGTCTCTATCTCATCGCAAAGCATGCTTTCCTGTCATTTCACTTTTCGAACGTTTTGGTGTGGGGCACCCCCTCTATAGAACGTTTTCGAAAAATTCGATTTTTCCAGGGGGTTTTATCGAACGACCGAGCCGTGTACCAAATTGCAAGTCTCTATCTATTCGGGAAGTGCCTAAAAAAGGCGTGACAGACAGACGGACAGACAGACAGACGGACAGACAGACGGACAGACAGACGGACAGACAGACGGACACTTGGCAATTAGTATATACGGATAGATGCTTTAGCTAGTGTTGCCAGAAAAATAATCTTCGGATTGTAATAATTTCCTACGGGAGGGAAATTTTAGTAAAAAGCTTTATTAACATAGGAAAAATGGAAAATTGTTAATTTTGGTACATTATCAATTCATGAAGATCAGAAAAGCCAATATATGTTTGTCATGCTTAGCAACATATTCTCCGACCATGGTTACAAATTTGCCGCAAAGCCATGAACTTGGCACATTTTAGGAACTTTCGTCAAGTTGGCAATACTTCGATATCTCTTCATTTTTAATTTAATTGCTGATAATCCTTGTCACATTATGGAAATCATTAATATAGTATTATTGATTCAAAATATAGTGAGTTTTACTGTTCATGGGTCAGGCACGTCCACTCCCGAACATAAAATTGCCGATACCTGCAATGAGAAAAGAAAAGGTTATTAGTGTTATATAAATATTTCATCAGCAACGAGAAAATTGCGTACAATATAGAATAGTCAATAGTACAGAATACAGTTTTTTTATTATATTTTTATACATCTTTTACCTACCATAAATATAGGGACACGACAACTCAGTGATCAGTGCGCGGGGATTGCACTCTCTGTCCAAAGTGTAGCCGTGTTTACGTGGAGTACGATCACGTTAACACGTTAAACATGTGGGTCCATAAATCCTCCAGAGAGGTTGATGGTAGGGCACGGGGGGTACGGTCCCTGTGGATGCCTCCCCCCACAAGATTCCCATATTGCTGCTCCGTGTCCTATTACTGTCTCAGTCGCTCTGAGACAGATTTCTTTTAAAATAGCTAGCTTTAGCCCCCATGTGGACTTGGCCATTCTTGCTAGTTTAAAATGAAAGCCAAAAATTTTTTCTTTCACCCTAGTTAGGTGTGGAATTCAAGTTAGATTGAGATTATCCTTAAGTAATTTAGCTCCTTTGCGTACTTAATCTTCCTGCCATCCTGTTTTATTGCTGGGATATGAGTTACCTTTTCCCTTTCGATACAATATCGATACAATACTTTCCCCATATGGATACGATGTCGATACAATACTTTTCCCCATATGGATAGAAGGTTTATTGGACGATATGATTCCACTAATTGCAGTTTTCCCCCTCTTTTGGGATTAAAACAACTTTAGCTATATTCCCGGAATTTGGGTATATATCCCTTTTTAAGCAAGCATTAAAAATATTTAAAAAGCATATTTTATTTGCTTTATACATTTCTAAAATTATATTTAGGCATAGGCCCATAGGGCCTGGATCTTTATTCTGCTTTATTCCCATTATGACTAAAGCCAATTCCTCTTCAGTTAATTCTTGGGTATCAATTTGTTCCAGATCATTCCTGGTTTCACTGTTTATCACTGTTGAGAAATGATGTGACAATACCTCCTTGATCGCTTCTGAATAGGAACTGGTTTGTGTTGCATCTGTTTTAGTAATTGCAGAAGAAAAGTTGTTAAACCTATCTTTACCTTTGGCATTTTTATAATGCCTCCCAAAGGCGTTTGCAACTGCAACATTGTTTATATAATTTTTAAAAGTATTAACTTTAGCCAATGATATTTGTTTATAATAAACAGCATGTTGTCTTTTATAGACAGTTCTCCTGTTTACCCATAGAGCTTGGTCAGTGGTTGATTGAAAGAGCAGTCTTAAAGCTCTGTCTTTACTATGCATGATTTGTTTACTTGACCACCATACTGCTTTGGCCTTTACTGGGATATTGGAATAATTTCCACTACAAATCTCAAATGATTTTCAATCTCTTCCACGAAATCGTTTAAATCTGCCTAAGTTAGATCGTTTTCCTGTAGATTTTGAATCATTGATTCAATTTTTTTTAACATTTAGCCAATTTAGACTATTTAAGGACCATCTTTTACTTTTAGGTTTTATTATTTGAGTCGTTAGTATATCATAATTCATATAATTCTGATCACTGAGGTTATTAAATCTCTGATTTGCTAATCAGTAATTTTTCTAAGGTTCATATTATGGATCAAGCAAATATAAATCCAACTGGTCCTTTTGAAACTTTGACAAATGGGATGTCAATTCGTATTATTTACAATAATAAAGTTATATATACCAATAAAATCAAGAAATTGATACCCTCTTTCATCGGTCGGCCTTGGTCCCCACAGATTACTTTTAGCGTTCAAATTAATTATAAGTGGTAGCTTATGGAAACGAGCCATAATGGGTTCCAGTTGATTTTAGAAATGTACCAAGTCCACTGAGGGTGGACAATAAGCAGATATTAAAATAAAATCTCATTTCTATTTTCAATAGAGATAATCACCATATCTCTCTGGGATGTAATGATGATAAACCTAAACTTTCTATTATTAATTAGTATTTGAAACCGTGACGTGTCGTCACTCTTAGTATGTTACTCTTTACCTCAATTTTCACCGTTTCAGTTAATTCCTAATTTGGGCTGACTACTTTTTCCACAATAGCTTCACTTGTTAATCTTGCTCTACTTTACAGAGAATGATCTGCGGTTGTTTTTTAATAGATATTTCAATTTTAAAGCCTGAGCTTAATTGATCTTGTTCTGCAATTTCCTTAATTAAGGTATCAATATCTTCTTGTGTTTTGGTTTCAACCAAAATACCTCCCTTACTGATCTTTTTGACGTTTTTCACTTGAATGTTTTGTTTGAATGGGTCAACTAGCCCTTGAATTTCTACTTTGGCCTTTTCCGACGACTGTTTGGTTTTGAGCAAAATAGAAACTACATGTTTAGTACATCTCTCGCTTCTTGGGCGATTTCTGCGAGTTACTCTAGATTTCACTTCGGTATAAGACTCTAATTTGTGACTTTTTCTCCTTTTTTCTTCATTCCTAACCAGAGTAATATGTTGGTCTAGAACTATTTAAAGTAAAAAAGTAAGTTCGTTTCTCAATTCCTGTTGTTTATTTATTTATGAATTTATTTATTTATTATTAAACGTGAGGCAAAAATAGCAGAATGCGATCATCAGATTAGTAAGTTGCACGTCAATCTGACATTAGCGGGAGTAAAATATTAGAGGGACATAGAGACATTAGTGGGCGTTCATTTCGATAAGAACTTGCAGTTTCATCCCAGTAGCTCAATGGCAGAGCGTTGGATGGACATCCGTGGTTCGAGTCATGGTTAAGGCAGCAAGGTTCTTTACAATTTTTAAAAGGAACTACATGCAGACAAACTTATTTCTTTGATTCAGGTAAGGCCTGCATCATTCAATTTCTAACCAATTGGATGGAGGTTACTTATTTTAGGTTAATGGGATCTGAAGAAAACTTACAAACTGGTCTTTCTACTCCAAACTTAACAGATAATAATAGCCACCGATTCAACACTCGCAATATTAACTCAAAATATATCAAATCATCAAAAAAAGTTGACACAATGCAGGCAGTCTGCAACAAAATATATGGTATCTAACGTTTATGTCTCAAGGCAACAAAATATATCGTTGACAATTTCGCCTATCTTTATGTGCCGCCAGTCTTCCAGATGTCACCATGATGGTCAGAGCTAATGTAATGTCCATCATTGTCCCTAGTTTGAAATAAATATTTTGGTAAATATGTGTCGGATCGTAGTTCCTTTATGACTCATACGAGTTGTAAGTTGCGCGAGTGTTGGGTGTCACAAAGTTGTGGGAGTCACCCGTGAATTATATTAGAATATTGACACCTCACTGAACTTATTTGCATCATTCTTCAGGAAACAACGTGAGTGTTCCTATCCAAGGATGTTCTAAAATAAAGTACCGGAATGCAAGAATGACTCTCAGACATTTTTAGACTTAAACCATGCGAATGTTTTATTCTTTGCAATCAGTTTCCATACAATTTCAGCATCTTTGGGATGGAGCAGCATATAAGACTCAAGTATTGTTCATCAGCGTCGTCAGCAGGTCTTCTCAACGTCCAGATTTAGCGAGTTTCCCACAATGTGCAATCGTTCTGTCTCGTGTCTCATCATCCAATCTAGTTTTCACTCTCATCATTTCATATCTCTCTCTAGACCATCCTAACTTATTCAAAGTCTTAGAATTTGGTCTGGGAATTATTACACCCAGACCTTTGGTAATAATCTATTTACCGTGCGAACTTAATTCTCAAAACTATTAGTTCACTCGCCTTTTGATGACAAATCGAGTTGGTTTTTGCCTCATCGAGCTACCCTACTTCTGACGACAACCTTCATGGTTCAATTTTACTTTTCCAGTAATAAATGGTAATGTATAGGGAAAGTATTTTAATCATGCCGAAAATCACAACTCGAGTTTTCGACTAATCTATACGTTTCGAGACCTATAGAATACGAAAAAACTATTTTTAGCGTGACGTCTGTGTGTCTGTCTGTGCAATGTATGTATCCACTCTAACTAAAAAATTAGTGGACCGAATTTCATAAAATTTGGTATGTAAGTCACTTGGGTAAGACCCTGGTGCTGATTAGTTTTTAGTAGGATTCGTAGAAACAGAATCCGCTTTTTTTTTACGAAATGATCCGTAAAAATTTCATGTATCCACTTTGGCTAAAATACTGATTAGCCAAATTTCACAAAATTTAGTAGATAAGTTACTTGTAGGATACTGTGGTGCCGATTAGATTTTGGTACGATTCGGAAAAGAACAACCTGCTTTTTTTTTACGAAATGGCCCGCAAAAATCTAAAAAAAAAAAAAGACTACGTATTCTGAAATGTATCAATTAAATTCTTGTTTTATACGCAATTTTTGACGAGGAAAAGAATATAACACACTCCATTACACTTTAGGACTAACCGTTCTTAAGATATTTGAGATTTCCTGCATTTTTGTTACGTCGCTATCAGAAAAATGTTCAACTACCAAATAAAAACAAAAATTGAATTAATAATGCAAATTTATTGCAAATTTATTGTTGGTGCAATTAAACTCAATCTAATGAATTATTAAAGAAATAAAGAAAATATGAAATTGAGTCTGCAGAGGAAGTCATGTGCTGCTCACATCAGATTTTTTTTTCATTCGAGGCTGCGTCACCTCACCTTGGAGGTCTATGACTTCTGAAGAGTAAAACAATAATATATCAGATATGTCTTAGGGATTTTTGATTTTGTTACAAATATTTTTAAACTTCCATCATAATTCTAGAATTACTACTTTAAAAGAATTTTGAGTTTTTTGGTTATCTTATCACCTACTCTGGGCTGACGATCGGTAGAAAAAAAAATTAATCCATGGTTTTAGGGTGTTGAAGCGTGATGACCAAAGAAGCACTTTCTTGCTCATTTTCATCGTCTTATTAATTAGGGCGAAATATACTGTACTATTCAAGAAAATATTTTAAAAATACATTTTAAGTTACATGGATTTAGTAAAATACCATAAAAAGTAATTTTTAGCTATGATAACATTCTTGGTCATATGCAAATAAAAATAAAACAGTGTGGTGCTGCATTCTAATTGGACATTAACAGAATTTTAAGGAACAGTAGAAATAATAACATAGAAATACATATAAAACAAGAAAGATCAATCATTCATAAAGCATTGATTATGAAACACTTTCCAACTTCAATGCAATTTTATATAAACACCTCTAAAATGCAATACATTCCTTGGTAATATTTTTAAATTTTCCCAATACTACATTAACTTATTATATTTGAAAACTTAAAACTTCATCGAAAAAAATGAACTTCCTTCCAATGACGGCATTGAAATATAAATTGCCTGGTTTAAACATCTGTAAAATGCAATACATTCCTCGGTAATATTTTTAAAATTATCATAATACTACAATAAATTGTTATATTTGAAAACTTCATCGAAAACAAATGAACTTTATTCAAATGACGTCATCGAAATATAAATCGCCTCTATATAAAAGCAGCATTTCACTCATAAACATTTTTCCAGTCCTTTCATTCATCACAATACTATAATAATTTATTTTATTTAAAAATTTAAAACCATGGATGTACAAGTAATTTAATTCTATGCTTAAATCTTCATCGAAAAAATCGTCTGGTTCTCTGTGTAAAACCAATGAATGTTTCATTCATATCAGCTATATTGCAGACTCCATGAGCTAAATAATTTTGCTTTAAAGAAATGCAGCAATTCTTATACAACTCATTCCACAACTTTTGGTGTTTACATTTCCCATAAGTGAAAATTAGGCTTCGTTGTTGAAATAATCAAAGTTTGATAATCATTTAAACTCAAATATATTGTAATTGCGTTGTTTCAGTATGTAGATGCACAGAATTTAAACAAAAATAAAGCGGTTTTAGGACGGATACAACACTAAATACGAATTAAAAAGAACTTAAGAATCAGATTTTGACACTAGATGGATGCCATATTTTATTTTGAAGTGGGTCACGTGATCTCTTCATATAATGGTCCCGTAATCTCTTCATATAAAGGGTGTAATTACTATTTTAATTTTTAATTAAAAATCTACTGAATATATTTTGCTGAAATTTTTTTTATATATTTTAAGGGATAATTTAAATATTTCCTAAAACTTTCGAAGCAATTTGTCAATTTTACATTCGCTTAAAAAATGTTTGAACAATTAGGTTCCATAGGGTTCGATGTATTTCATTTTTTCAACCCGGATTCAATCCAAAACTATTTGGGTGATATTATTCATTTATATTCCCATAAGTCCGTCCCAGAGACCGTCTGAACAAAATACCAAAATTTCATTTTGATAAAGTCATTTTTACTGCAGTTATCGTGATAACGGACAGACAGACAGACAAAATGAACAAAATCATAAACACTTTTCAACTATGCTGTAAAGTGTTAAAAATGATTAATTATAATATATATTTACATTAAATTAATTTAAATTTTCGTTTGACAATGTTGATTTAGCAATCCTTCATTCATATAGTGTTCCTTAAGATGCTGTTAATATCCAAATACAATTCTTTAATGGGCGTCGCTTGCTTTTATTTCAGTCGCATATGACCAAGCATGTTTTGATAGCTAAAAACTACTATTGCCGTTTCAGTGCATTTTACTAAAACCTTGTAACTTAAAAAGCTTTTTAATAATATTTTATTTTATACTTTTTAGTCTTTTGCGATTTTGTAATCAGTTTTTCATCAGATATCCAATCAAAACTTTTTAAAATAATTTTTTTAATTCGTCATGACCGATGGTTGTCTGTCTGGATGTCTGTTTCAACTTCTTTGATGGCATTTTTAACATACTTCACTACGTCCTAAAGAAAGGAAATTTGATACACGGTATAGTCCAGTGAAATATTAACATTTGACAGATCTTTGAAAAATAGAATCGGCATTTTATTGATGAAATGACCTGCGAAAAATCTCCTTCGCTTTACATAATCCCATTTTTGTAATATAGTTAAAAGGAGTTCAATATACGGTCTCACTTCTATATACACTGCTTGGTCAAAAAAAAATCGTGCAAATTAATATTCGTTGGACCACCTTTAGCACAAATTACATCACGCATTCGTTGTGGCATTCTGTCTATGAGTTCATGTAATGTATTAATGCTTATTTGTGGCCAGATTTACCGTGACATTTTGCCAAATTCCTTGGTTGATAAAGGAAGAGTGAAATTACTCCTTAGCTGCGTATCCAGTATATCCCACATAGCTTCAATAAGGTTGAGGTCAGGTCTTGGTGGTGGCCAATTCAAGTGTGAGAATGAAACCTCGTGCTCCTCGAACCAATCTTTCATAATTTTAGCGCGATGAATCGTAGCGTTGTGATCCTGAATTATGCATTGCCCTCAGGGAAGAAAATTACCATTGATGGAATAAGATGGTCTTTCAGTATGCTCAGATATTCAGCTGAATTCATTTTATCGTTGCACAGTGTTGCTACACCTAGACCAACCGTGTCCCGGCAGTCCAAATAGCTGCTCTAGCCCTCGGATAAGTCGGATGGTCTAGGTCTTCAACCTAGATCAACCGAACAGAAGTAACCGAGATCATAACACTTCTTCCTGAGGCCTGTACAGTGGGTACAGTACAGGACAAGTCCAATGCTTCATGCGGTTACCTTCTAATCCTGATGCGTCCATCATGTTGGAAGAAAGTAAATCTAGACTCAGCAGACCACATTATTCCCCCCATTGTTCAGTAGTCCATTCTTTGGCGAATTGGAGTTTTTTTTTTATTACTGTCAGTAACCAGTGGTTTCCTTTTTGGAACACAGCTGTTTAATCTCAGTCCTTTGGGTTCTTCTCTCATTGTGCGAGTGAAAATGGTCTTGCTTCTACTATTGAATATGGTTGTGAGGTTTAGGGTTGATTTTTCGTGATTGGATTTCATTAAGCGTTTTAATGATCTTCTGTCACGATTATTTAGGGCTGCTTTTCGACCACACTTTTTCATTAAAATCGATGGTCCACCGCCATCTTTCCAAAATTTAATAATGTGCTAGACAGTTCGTAATCCAGTGACAGTGATTTCAGCAATCTCCTTGGAAGTCGTCTGGAACTGACACAGCCCAAGAATTTGGCCATTTTTAACACTTTACAACAAAGTTGAAAAGTGTTTATGACTTTGTTCATTCTGTCTGTCTGTCTGTCTGTCTGTCCGTTAGCACGATAACTGCCGTAAAAATGACTTAATTAAAATGAAATTTTAGTATGTTGTTCAGACGGCCTATAGGACCTATGGGAATATAAATGAATAATATCACCCAATTAGTTTTGGATTGAACCCGGGTTGACAAAATGGAATACATTGAGCCCTATGGGACCTAATTTTTCAAGCATTTTTTAAGCGGATTTAAAATTCACAAATTACTTCGAAAATTTTAGGCAATATTCAAATTGTTTCATAAAATATATAAAAAAAAATTCAGCGAAATATATTCAGTTGTTTTTTAAATAAAAATTAAAATAATAATAACACCTCTTATATGAAGCGATCACGTGTCCATGATATGAAACGATCACATGACCCACTTCAAAATGATATATGGCATCCATCTTGTGTCAAAATCGTGATTTTTAAAGTTCTTTTTAATTCATATTGAGTGTTGTATCCGTCCTAAAACTACTTTATTTTTGCCTAAATTATGTGCATCTACATACTGAAACAACGCAATGACAATATATTTCAGTTTAAATGCTCTTCCAAATTTCATTATTTTTACTATTAAGCCTATTTTTCACCTATGTAAAATGTAAACAGCAAAATATGTAGAATGAGTTGTATTAGAATCGCTGTAATTCTTTAACACAAAATCATTTAGTCCATGGAGTCTGCTTAGCTGATATGAATGAAATATTCATTGATTTTAGAAAGAGAAGGACGATATTTTTCGATGAAGATTTACGCATTGAGTTTACTTACTTGTAGCTCAATGGTCTTAATTTTTAAATAAAATAAATTATTATAGTATTGTGATGAATGACATGAATGGGGGAATTATTTATGAATGAAATGTTGCTTTTATAGAGAGAGCCAGGCGTGTTATTTTTTTATGACGTCATTTGAATGAATTTCAGTTGTTTTCGATGATGTTTTCAAATATAATAAATTATCGTAGTATTATGATAATTCTATAATTATTACCGAGGAATGTATCACATTTTAGAGATGTTTAAACCAGGCAATTTATACTTTAATGCCGTCATTTGAATGAAGTTACTTTTTTTCGATGAAGGTTTAAGGTGTCAAATATAATAAATTAATGTGTGATAAGTTTTAAAATATTACCGAGGAATGTATTGCATTTTAGACATGTTTAAATAAAATTGCATTGAAGTTGGAAAGTGTTTCATAATCAATGCTTTAAGCATGATTGATCTTTCTTGTTAAACTCTGACATCTTTTCCGCAACCGTGTGTGACGTATTCAGCCATGACCGCTGTGAACTGAACAGCTGCACGGTGATCCCGTTATATTTAAAGGTTGTATTGCCCGCAGAATAATGTAAAATTTTGAAATGCATCACTACATCATCCCTCCTCAATATTTTCATGTTTCAACTCACTGTGCGATCGTGTTTGGCCAATACAGGGTATCCCAAAAAGATTGAAAGCCGCTTTAATTCTGTACCTGTTACAGATAAATGGACAATGTGAATTGCAAAAATGTTGAAAGTAAAGTAGGAAATAAGACTAAGTTAATGAAATGGACCTCCTATTAATTTTCAAAAAGTTACACTTTTTAAATTTTTATACGACCCCTTTAGACAAATTTGGTCAATCAGAAAATTTTTATTATTAAGGCAACAAGATCGTTAAAAAAACCCGCATATCTGTATCTTTAAAATTGAGCGAGTTATATTTAATTGAAAATTGCACATTGTGAATGGGGACCCTATATCAAATTAGAAATGTAAATTTGTGACATATCACAAAAAAGATAAAACTGGATGATAATACATTATATGCCCCAACCGCGTAGTACCACTGCTTTATATGATCTCTGTCTGTGTAATGCTTTATTTAGATGCATTTGTGATAAAAACTTTTGACACATATTAACGTATTTTTGATCTAAACAATTTCCATCGTCAATTTGCTTATGATCCCTATTTTCACTGATGAAACAGTCTTTCACATGGTACGGAAAAGTGGCATAAGTCAGATTTTTTTAGTTTATCATAATTCAGTTGATTTTAAAGATACAGAATTGCGGGTCTTTTTAATGATTTTATTGCATTAAAAATATACATTTTCTGATTGATCAAATTTGTCTAAGGGGGTCGTATAAAAATTCAAAAAGAGTAGCCTTTTGAAAATTAATAGGATGAATATTTCATTAACTTAGTCTTATTTCCTACCCTAATTTCAATATTTTCGCAATTTACATTGCCCACTTATCTCCAACAGATAAAGAATTAAAGCGCGTTTCAATCTTTTTGGGACACCCGGTATATATAATCATTGTTATAAAAAAATTAAAAATCTGGTGTGGCCAGCTGGTACATGACTTTCCTTATAAACTGAAATTCATTTTCTCTTTATATTTTTTAATAATTCGTTAAATTGCGTGTAATTGCACATACACTAAATTTGCACTTTTATATCAATTTTCGTTTCCATTTGGTAACTGGATGAATTTTTAAAGGTGGCGTAGCAAAAATGCGAAAAAACTAAAATGTCTTGAGAACTACTAATTCTTTTTATCGTTAAAAATTACGCATAAAACAAGCATTTAATTGATACATTTGAGCATACGCAAACTTTTATTTTCGAATTTGACCATTTTTGCTGGCTATTTAGCAATAAAAGGCAGGTTCTTTTTTCCCGAATCGAACCAAAATCTAATCAGCACCAGGTTAATGTACATCATTTATCTATAAAATTATATGAAATTTGGTCAATTGGCTTTCAGGGTCACCAAGTCCGGCCTCCATTCTTCAAATAAATTTGCAGAAAAATATCGTCTGCCTAATGATATCTCTATGAAATGCTTAATTGTGGATTGTTTATAATTATTTCGACAACCGCTGACCTTCGACAACAGCTGATTGCCGCCGTGTTCATGCGGAGTCCGATCACGTTAAACATGTGGGTCCGTAAGTCCTTCCGAAAGGTTGGTGGTAGGGGGAAGAGGGTACGGTCCCTGTGGATGCCTCCCCCACTGGGTTCCAGTCTAAATTGGGTGGCACTTCCCAGCCGTCCAAACGGTTACCTTACACCTGTCTGGTAGATCGGACGGTCTGGGTCTCCACAACAACCGCTGACCTTGGAAACTCGAAACATGGACTACATTTTAAGTGGGGTTATTTCACGACTACCCACAAAATTACATGAAATGTCCAGTGATGATGAGATAAACACATATACAGACAGACAGACAGATTTTTCAATTTTATTTTTATAGATAAGATTCTCAAAAGAATATATTTAGTTATACATGACACTTAGAAAAAAATTCTGAATATACGCATATTACACATCATAGAAATACCGCTCTGATTTGACTTCAACCGCGAATTTTAGAAACACGAATTAGCTGAGAATAACTCGAAAATAATGCTATGTTCAGACTTCACACTTTTAATAGGTTAGCCAAGAATATTCTTTTGATTTAAAACGAATGTAATATGACAGTGCCGATCTCATAATTAAAAATTTATATGTTCAATGTATTTTTATTTTTTTTTCTATTGACAGTACATTGTTGTGGTTGGTCATGATGAAATGGAACTCAGAATAAATGAGGGGGAGCAAAAATATATATTGTAAATCTACAAGATATACCCACGCTCAAAGAATCCATACCAAGCTATAGGTATTATACTGCAATACCTTTTTTCCAACAGAACAAAGTGAGAAATGCATAATGTTTAAAAAGGTGCAAATAGAATACAGCGAGTTAGAGGATGGTGAAATTGGACGGGGCAAATATCATAGCAAGTTTAATTTGTTAAGCTGCGTTGTTGTGCTGTGAAAATTTCTGCCAAGCCAATATGGCTCCATAACAAAGCTGGAGACTCGTTTTATGACTATCTGTTACAATTGCTTAAAGTCCTTCGATCGCATTGCTCATTTTTTCTGTAGCCATCAATGGACAGTTTGGACAGTATTCATAATATCAGAAGATATTTTAACAGGGTAGATAGTACATCACATTCAAGGAACCAATATTAGCGAAAGACAGTCCCAAATATTGGTCTGAAGAGAAAGCATATTGTCAAACTAAAGAATATTTTGGAAGATGAGTTCTCAAAGCTAACTATAAATATTGTGTTATAAAGCTATCCTTACATATTTAAAAATTTGGAGACATTTTAAAGAAACATACAAGAAGAAAATATTTCAGAAAGGAATGGTTAAATGGTAGAAAGAGCATGGACATTTAAAAGCCGCATCTGATAAATTCTTATGGTTCAATTATTAATAAATAAATTAGAACTATATTGTTTATTAATATTTTCAGTAAGATATGATAAGATAATTTCATTATTTGCTCATTATGTTCAAAAATCCTTCTAGTATAAAATGTTCCTAGTGTAATCTGTTCAATTATGTCATACATATAATGTCATATATCCCATTTCTAAACGCATCCAATATTAAAATGTTTTATCGAAATGAAATCCTAAATTTTATTCAATGAAAATGTCATCTCCTATTTTTAGTATAATCTCCTACCCAACTTTCCCGGGGTCCGTCAAAAATGGATGGATTCGGGAAGTTCTTCGAATATTCTTCTGAGATAAAAAAACAAATCACAGAAAACGAATTTTAAAAATATAAAATTGTTCGAAACATTTAGAATTCATACTTCTGTTATAGGAAATTTATGATGCATCCCTCAACATAGATTTTATTTATTCTGATTCTCTCACTGAGTTAATTCTGATTTTTATATCGTATGGCATATTTTATAATATTACGGATTAATTTTGAACAATAATTTTTACGATTCTTCTCTCGCCAACTGAGTCCAAACTCACATATGAGATAGCTTCAAAAACTTTCCAGTATTACTCTTTTATGATGAACAATAACTATTATTTGTGCACCATATTTTCTCTCAAAAATTTGTCATAGACAGCTACACACTTTTGCCATAAACCATAAAGATGCTGGAAAAAATTTCTGGAATGCATTCTTTAAAACCTCTTCCAATCTTTGCCGCATTCAAGATGAAATCCTAAATCGGCGATAATGGTGTCAACTGAGAGGTATATGAGGGAAGAATGATTTGCTATATAATGATTGTCCAATAAGGAATGATGTGCTGCCACATTGTCATGAAAGAGAAATGAACTGCTTGTTCTCCTACTTAAGATTTCTCTATTGTAGTTCCCCATATATTTGTTCAAGCATATATTCGTCCACTGATGGAGATTTTTTAAGCCACAAAACAAAATTCAGTATTTACACCATTCTTAATTACAGATATTTCCAATTTCCTTATTACTACATACAAACTGCTGCTGTCACGCTGCAGAAAAAAATACGGGAGTGACACTTGCCATATTTATATATTTATATTTTATATTATTCTGTCACTGATACATAACGAAACAAGTACAATTGCAGTCGTCACAGTACAGCATATATCGAAACAAAATCCTCAAACAAACATTTTTAACATTTTTTAAAACATAGCAAACAAATCAATACCATTAGAGCATAAATTAAGTAAAGAAAAATTTTAAAAATAGAAAAGTTTCTCAAAAAATTTCGATTAACATTAGCTTGAATGTGAAATAAAGAATGACTCTATAAACTAGACTTGCCAGAATAAAGATTGATCACATTTAAATCACAATCAATTAATCTCAATAATCAATCTGATTATTGAGTAATTTCCTATAAAACACCATACACAACATGCTCCGCCGACATATAAATGAATTAATACCAAATGAGTCCCCCGAGATCCACAGAAAAAATGCTATCGGAATAAAAACTATTGATCTTAAAATAAAAGAGCCTCACAAACTTATTCTGAACCTTCTGAAACATATTATGACGTCATTATAATGGTATCAAATTATCAGATTGAAATTTTTCGAAAGAAATTCACAAATTCAAACAGAATGGTCCAGTGGATGGTTTACAATACAATAAGTGGTTTAAAAAATGTTAATCCAATAGATGATTATGCCATAATAGGTGAGTGTATTAAATGGATATTTCACAATCGCCAGACAAATTGTAGGTTTCTCTAATAAATATAAAGACGAAAGGCATGATTACACATTTGACTTTTGTAGATATATTTTTATTCAGTCGTATAATGGCTAAATTCTGGAATAACGTTTCCATTCTAGCTGTCCCAGAGCACGAATTGTATTTTATTTCCTCACAAAGGAAATGGATGAGATGTTAGAAGAATCTAAACAGTAGGTGAGTACAGATCGTGCGAACTTATTAACTATCACACAAACGTCAAGTCAGTTTCATGAGCCTCACCGAAGAACTCTTGGCACTAAAGAAACACCATTTTGTCTCCAAAACTCAGTCACAGATTTTAAGAGCCGCAAAAGAAAACTTTGCATAAACTGAGTGCATAGTTCTAGTAGATTTTGCAGAAAATTACAGTTTCATAATTCAAGATTACATTAAAAGTTTTAATTGGATGTGCATACAGGGCACCCTCTATCTTTTTGTATATGACTTCAAGTCAGATGATGTTTTAAAGAGTCACAGCATGTGCTCATAACTGATCACCCAGAACACAACACAGTGGCACTTCACACATTTCAGAAGTATCTTACAAGCCACGTCAAAAAAGCTCTTCTATCAGTCAAGAATTTTTTTACTTTAAAGACGGAGCTGTCAGTCAATATAAAAACAAAGGGAATTTCATCAACATGTGTCATAAGTTTGATTTCGATCTAGATGTTGATTGGAATTTTTATACTGCTCATGGGTAGAATTCCTCTGGCGGAGTAAGAGGTACTACAAAAAGGACAGCGGCGAAAGGAAGTTTGTAAAGAGCTTATGAAAATCATATCCTTATCCCAAAAGATTTATATTATTTTGCTGTAGAATAAAATCAAAAGAATATACTACATTTTTGTATCAACGGAAGAAGTTAATTTAAATGAAAAATGTCGAAATCTGGACTTAAAATTGTAAATCTGTGACTCAAACGAGAGAAAAGTACAGATTTTTACTTCTCAACAAATCCACCATAAGATTTTACCAAACACCTATATCTTTGAAATATGTAGATATCTCAGTAGTAACTTGTATTTATGATAAACAGTAGTGGCGCACTGAAATTTTAAAAAGGTGTTTTGGAAATGAAGAATCTGCAAACTTCAAGCCACCAGGTTCAAGAAATTCTTTCCAAAACACATCCAATGCATATTGGATTCCTCTATCAAAAGTATTGAGAAAGCACACGTCTCTGGAACTTCATACACCTACAGAACAGCGCTGTCAGATTACTGATAAATTCTGTAATGAAATATCACGACTGTTCAATGAATATTTTCAATAAAAGATATCAAATTTTGCGGTTAGGTAAAAATTAAAATTTGTTACTTTTAGGACATGCTCATAGCTCCATATCAATAAAACTAAAGAAGACATAAACTCCAAATTTTTACTACAATTAGTTATTATGTAGTACTTGATTCTCTGCAAATTCTAGATTTTTCAAGATTCCCCCACCATAGACATAGAGACTTAATTATTTGTAAATTTGAAAAAGTTGCCATGTTTGGAACGTAATGAAATAAAAAGAATAAAGTTTTCAGTCTTGAATTTTTTTTAGATAAAACGTTGGAAGTAGGGTAAGAATGATGAAAATTTGAAGATTTTAAATTGTTCTCTTCATTGTTTGTAGACAGCCTAAAAACTGCATTTTCAACTAAACTGCTGAATTCCAATGCTAAATTTCAGCTACCCAGGTTGCAGTTACACAAACTTTACAAAAGCATGACATGTAGACCACTTTAAAGTCAGTAAAATAGTTTTTATTCTAAATATCTAACTCTTTTGAGTTCCAAGATATTTAAATTTGCTTGAACATCACAATTCATCAAATTTGAAGTCCGCCATGTTGAAAAAATGGTTATACTAAACAAACGAGCTAGATGAAAAAATTTTAAAAATCGTTTTTCATCTGCTGAAATATATAGAAACATTCGCGCAAAATATAGACGTTTTTTAAAATGGTCATGCAACCACCACTGGGTGATTTTATATGGAATGACCCGACTGTTACAGCCGACCACCCACGGGCGTTCAAACGGCTACTCTTGTCCTAGGACGAGTCGGACGGTCTGAGTTTTCGGCAAGCCGACCACTCAAACTGCTGCTAATGCCTCAGGGGGAGTCGAGTGGTCTGGGTTTTCGACACTGCTTTAATGAAAAAATTTCATACTTATCTGTTCATTATGATTATTATGGCGCATCATCTCATAATTTTTTATGCGTGCTATAGCAAAAGAACGGAACCCCATTTTTGACTCTGAACGGGGCAGGGCGTTCCTTCTCTGTTTTTTTTTTTTTGTTTTTTTTTTGAGCGAGAAACAAATCTAAAATGCTCTCGGAAGTCGTGACATCACAACATGGTTTTTATTTTGGGCGTTCGAGAATTCGCTGTGTCTGTGAGTTCCAGTGGCCTGCAAAATTGTATTTATTTGTGTTTAAAATGTGAAATGCTATGTTCAATTTTTATTGTTTTTTTTATGTTATTACGACATTCTAAAATGCAAAAAAAATTTTAATTTGTCGGATTATTGTGTAAAATTGAAGTATTAACTTATGCGACCATCGTATTAGCTGAAGAAGGCGAGTTTAATTTATTTATCTAGGACGTATTACGCTAGCTTGATAGGGGGGTAACTGTGCAGCCTCATATATGTCCACGTAACGGGCGACTACGCTTTTTGAAAATTTGAATTATTGAATGCAATTAATGCAATAATGCAATAACTGCAATAAATTGAATGCAATAACTGCAATAAATGTAATACCGGTTACATTTTCTAGTATAGAATATATTTTATAACTACTGCCTTGTGCTGAACTCCAAACGTATTTTAATTTATATGAAATGTTTCAATTAGTTTTATCATGACTCTGAAAAAACTAAGGGACTGGAAATAAAACCTTTGAAAATGTCTAAACGCCTGTAATGAAAATAACTAAAGAATTCTCCCTTTTCAACTCTATCCATATATCATTCTTGCGTTCCTCGGAAGAAAAAAAAAGATACTGAAACTTCTGTGTCTTTTCTATTCCAAAACTACAACTACTTTTACACAGAATTTATTCTTCTCCAATGAAAACCATTTTCATAAGCCACGCCCCAAATATTTCGAATTCTCAAAAATAGGCCATGACGTAAGACTTGCTTATTACGACATCCGAGACAAGCACAAAAAGGAATAAATAAATGTTATAAATAAATGGATTTCAGCAGTAGCACATAGAATAGGTCAAGCAAATGGCAAAGAAAGACAAATGAGCGGCACGCGCTTTGAAAATGGAATTTTAGTTCTATTTTTCGTTTATGGTAAGGATCACTGGATAGTCTCCAAGTTCGCCTCAAGTTTTTTCAGCAAAGAAATGACCTAGAATTACATGTCACCACGATAAATATGGAAGAGAAAAGATGAATTCTTAGGAACATCGATATAAACATTTAATAAAGTTAAGATTAATAATATAAATTTCAGCTATTACCGCAAGACTTGTTGGGAGTGATATTAAAATGCATTAATATTAATCAGAATGCGAGTGATAAAGAAGAACAAATAGTAATTATGTAGTTTGGAAGTTGTAGTTTTGGAACGATTTATTTTTAACGAAAACTTGAAAAAGTTGTAAAAGTCTGTATCATTTCTCGAAAGCGAAGAGTGTTATACTTATTTTTTTTAATGTAGCTGCATAGAAAACCTCTATGGAGCTATATGATAAAACACCTTTGGGCGGGAGGCTATACTTCTCCCTTTAGGAGATAGGGGAAAATGTGAATTACAAAGTTTTAAAGCATTGCCAAATTAGTATAATAATTAGTGTTTGTTCGGCAAAAAAACTGAAAAGAACCCTGAAACCTTGGGAATACACTTTAAATCCCTTCAAATACATCAGCATTAATGTACTCAGATGATTAGAATGATTTACATTGGAAAACGCTATGCGTATATTCGTTCGGCTGCACTGGCATTCAGGTTACATTCTCCAAAAATAAAGATCATTTCGTAATTGTTTTCATTAGTAAACATTGTAGACCTGGATCGTAAAATCGAATAAACATATGACGAAGTGAAAACTCATAGCATAAGGGTACAATAATGCAGATGGAATGTTCTTTTAAACACAGAGTAGCTTGTATACTTGTTCCAGCTTCTACTACGATGATGCTTACCGACAAATCGTCTGTCATATAAAATAGTTAGCATTCAAACTAAATTTATTAAATCGTTTGTTATACAATTGTCGCCAGAAGATTTTGCAACTTAAGGAATCGCATGCTTTTAAAAATAATTTTTGGGCAATTATTTGCAGCTTTTCCTGTCAGACCCGCACATTGTTGTACTAATTTGGAAACGTTCTACAACTAACTAATTTTGTAATAAACTTTTTTGCTATCAATAAAACGGAGTGAGATAGTCCTCAGTTCCCCATATAAAGAGAGGTTAGACCTCACATGCTGTTTTGTCATATAGCGCCACAGGGGCTTCCTATCATAGTCATCACTCATTGTGCCTAGTGGTACATAAGGCCTTCAGCTTGCTTCACAACCCTAGTCGAACATGTGCCGCAGTCCTTGCTTCTGACCATCTCGCCCATCCAATCTAATTTTTCGTTTGTTCTATTGGTCTCCTCTAAGGAAACTTAGGTCAAATTCGAGATCTTTTTCACTCGGGCGTTCAAGTAAGTACCATAAGTAGCTAAATAACAGCGGTTCACGGGCAAATTACTGTGGGGCAGCAGCGCAGCAGCTCGAAGGCTTCATAGATCATACTCCTATCCCTCATCTTGGTGGAAGTGTTGGACCTATGGCTCATCTTTGTGGAAATGTTGGAAAAAGAGGTGACCTTTGACCAGTGAAGTAAGTCGTCAAGTGAACTTTGGATCGATGACGTCATCATGTGAACTTTGAACCGATGACGTAATGTAAACTTTGACTGTATCAATATTGGAACGGTGACATAATGCAATATTTGCCTTTCCCGACATAGTTTTAGGTGAATTTTACAGAACGTGCTGCCCCTAGCGAATGTTTGGGGAACTAGGGGTGCGTTTTCGATATTCTAAAGGGTCTAAGACCCATTTTTCCAAAAAATTATGAATTTTAAATGAAATTAGTGAATTGTATGGTACTTAGTAAATTTCCGGCGATCAAGGGCTGCATTTTTGATATTCCAAGTAGTCTAAGACCCTAAAATTTCAATATTTTAATGAATTTAGTGAATTGTCTGATACTTAGCAGATTTTCGTGGAACAAGGGGTATAAGACCACTTTAGTTTTAAATTGTGATAATGACTTAGATCTTTTTGAATAAATGGTGTCTTTTTCTACAGAATAGAACGATACTTAGCAGATTTTCAGGGAACTACGGAGACTAGGGGGACTAGGACCCCCTTTTTTGTTTAAAACTCTGATAACGACTTGTATTTCTTCAAATAAATGGTGTCTTTCTCTAGGATAATTGTATGATACTTAGCAGATCTTTGGGGAACTAAGGGTTCAGTAGGCCTAAGACGCCTTTTTGTTTCAATTTACGATACTGACTTGGATTTTTTTAAAATAAATCTTATCTTTTTCTACAGAATAGGACAACACTTATTTCAATACAAACTTCACCAATAGAACAACACGATATTTCAAGGGGTCTAAGACCTATTTTCTTTAAAAAATTACGAATTTTAAATGAATTTAGTGAATTGTATGATACTTAGTGAATTTTCGGCAAACTATAGGTGTGCGTTTTCGATATTTCAAGTGATCTAAGACCCTAAAATTTAAATATTTTAATGAATTTAGTGATTTGTGTGGTACTTAGCAGGTTTTCAGAGAACTAGGGGGATCTAGGGGCCTAAGACCCATTTTTGTTTTCAATTGTGATAACAATTTGGTTTTTTTTAATAAATTGTACCTTTTTCTACAGAACAGAATGACACTTAGCAGATTTTCGGGGAAGAGAGGGTCCAGGAAGGGCAAGAAAACCTAAGACCCCTTTTTGTTTTAAATTGCGATAATGAGTTGGATATTTTTGAATAAATGGTGTCTTTTTCTACAGAATTGTATGGTACTTAGCAAATTTTGGAAAACTAGAGGGGGGCCTAACACCTCCTTTTGTTTTAAATTACGATAACGACTTGGATTTTTTTTAAATGAATCTTATCTCTTTTTATACAGAATAGAACAATATTTAGCAGATTTTCAGAGAACTAGGGGGGTATTTTCGGAATCAGGGGAGTCTAAGAAGACCCAGTTTCTTTCATAAATTTCGATATATGAATTAATTTAATAAATTGTATGGTACTTGGCAAATTTTGGAGCTAATAGGTGGTTCAGGGCGGACCCTTTTTGGGGTGCAATGTCGGGATTCGAACCCGCATTACTTCTGTGTATAAGTTGTAAACTCATCTAGTATATTTTAAGCCATTCATTCTACTTAAAGCCATCTAACTATTTTAATTCTGTTTGAAATCCCCTCTAGTCATTCCTTTATGTATTTCATGTGTTTGTGAGCTATTTAACGTTTGAGCTATTTTATGGTTTAAAGATAAACCATAATCTGTAATTAATTGGAATTCAATCTAAAAGTATTATTTCAAGCGAGCACTCAGGGGGACATTTTCTTCCGTTGCACAAAAGGTTATCGTTAGCTGATGAATTAGTAAGTTCGAATTTCGTTTCTCATTCGATTAATATGAACCTTTACATGGTGGAATATAAATGTAAAGGTTCAACTCTGCAAGTTTTTCCCCGTTTTTGTGTCACGACAGCGAGGTGGCTGATTTTCAGAGAACTAGGGGGGCATTTTCGGAATCAGGGGAGTCTAAGACCCAGTTTCTTTCATAAATTTCGATATATGAATTAATTTAATAAATTGTATGGTACTTGGCAAATTTTGGAGCTAATAGGTGGTTCAGGGCGGACCCTTTTTGGGGTGCAATGTCGGGATTCGAACCCGCATTACTTCTGTGTATAAGTTGTAAATTCATCTAGTATATTTTAAGCCATTCATTCTACTTAAAGCCATCTAACTATTTTAATTCTGTTTGAAATCCCCTTTAGTCATTCCTTTATGTATTTCATGTGTTTCTGAGCTATTTAACGTTTGAGCTATTTTATGGTTTAAAGATAAACCATAATCTGTAATTAATTGGAATTCAATCTAAAAGTATTATTTCAAGCGAGCACTCAGGGGGACATTTTCTTCCGTTGCACAAAAGGTTATCGTTAGCTGATGAATTAGTAAGTTCGAATTTCGTTTCTCATTCGATTAATATGAACCTTTACATGGTGGAATATAAATGTAAAGGTTCAACTCTGCAAGTTTTTCCCCGTTTTTGTGTCGCGACAGTGTTTAATTGGCGTGGGAACCATTTTGACCGTTGAGGATTTTGTTCTGGATTATTCCACGTTATATAAATCCATATATAAATTATTCCACGTTATATAAAAATAGTTTTGTTGAACTTATTTTGACTACCCGATGTTGACTTCAATTAATTTGACATACTTTTGAAAGGCAACTATTTTAAAGAAATTTACAGAAATTTATTGAATTAATAAAATTTTTAAGGAATGACACTTGTATATTTACAAATATTTTGATTTTTTGGCAACATATTTGGAATTTCTTTTTCATTTAAAGATTTTAATTTTGATTTGTGGCACTGGAGAAATTGGTTTGGAGTGTCGCGGAAACTGTTTTCTCAACTTACTTCTTCGGTGGCAATGTTGACAAATTTTATTTTAAAAGTATTTGATATTTACTTACTTGAAAATGTTGAGGCGAGAGAGTCCTCTGTGCCAGTGAGCACCTGTTGAAATATCTGTGCCAAGAGAGCACTGATTTGAATTTTGTAGCACATTTGATTTACTATTTTGAAATGATGGTTGCAAAATTTTCTGGAAATATTTTTTGGTGTGGAACGAAGTTGCTCCTTTTTCATGAGGTGGTTTTGGGTTCTCAAAGATGAGAATTTGAAATAATTTACGTGTTTATTTGCATGTACATAATTTTTAATATCATCCGTAAACATTCTCCGATGACATTGATTGGTCCAGTTGAGATGACGACGACACCACGCCAGATGTGCATCCCTATGTCTAGTGCTTAATAGCATCACAGTGGTTGACCGTCGCACCCGCAACTGTACTTCATGCAACCTGTTGCGAATGATTTGGGTGCACGCAGGTGCAACCGTTGATGGTGACAGGCTGTTTCGGATGTAACTTGCCGTTGCGAACTGATCTCGACGAGCCGTTCGGCGAATCTGCCGGTCTGTGCACTCTGTCGGGGCCCTGTTTGATCCACTCCTTCTTTAGCGTGTTCTCTAATGATCCTGCATCCATCGTGTTTATATATCGCTCGATGATACTCACGTTGTGCCCAACACGCGTTGCAATTGCACGCATCGATAAACCCACGTCACGTAGCTCCAGGATACTCTCTCGCTCCCCAGCCGTTAACTGCTGATATACAGTTCGCTGACGTCTTCGAGGCATCGCTTCTTCACGTTTTCGAAAATTCGGCTGCTACAAATCGTCGTTGATAGCCTTTACTAGACTAGCCGTCTGCTAATCTTTATCACTCGAAACTGAGTGTCACGCAACCCTATACGTACGAAAACATAATCATTTGCATATGACTCTCTCTCTCTGTTACCGGTACTGTGATTTGCATATGGCTAAATTCATTACTTCATGGTGTTGCAATTTCACTTTTGATATGTGTAGCTGGTGCTCTGCCGTGCACTTTAATAAGAAATGATTATTTATTTTACGTTATCGAAGGTTTTGTTTTTCTATGACTTTTTCGAAATTTTATTTAAACATTTGGAAATCTTCCGAATATTTGAAATCAGTATATGTTTAAAATCATAATATTTAAAATGATTCAGTATTCACTGATTTTAATAACCATACCAATTTGTTTTTGTAATGCTGCATTCGTCAGTGAGCTATCACGTCCACAGACTCACTGACGCACACATACACACATTCCTCCAAAAACTTTCGCTTCTGGTTCTGGGATGCTTAAAATGTGTTCCTATACAGTATAGTTTGTATGTTGGAATGTTGGAAAAGTAATAGTTTGATCGCAAAGAAAATCATGTGCTGACCACATCAGATTTTTTACCTTTATGCCATTATATCCAACCTAAACAAAACTCTTTATAAGAAAAGACTCACTGCTTTTAAAAGTTTTTCGTTTTTTATCTTCCCTTTCTATTGTATATCTAAAAGTTACAATATCAATATTTAATGTACCCTTCCAGCCGCCGTTTAATGGAAAGCTCTTTTTTCTTTTACCTGAAAACCCATAGGGAGGTCTCGCTTTGGTGGAAAAAGAGCTGCACTTTTTGACCCAACATTGAATATTTCAATAAATTCCATTAAAAAGTTCTAAAACTTAGGGTCAAATTTAAGTTACTTGTCTTATTTGAAATTCATGACTGATCTGTTTATTTCCGTTAGAAATCTAATCATGAAAAACTGAAACAAGTTATGAGTATACAAATGAAAGTATACAAAACAATGAGAATATACAAATTTACAGTGGATGTTCAATATATATTTTTATTACTTTCCTTATATACATAGTGTAATGTATAAGGAAAGTATTGTAACGGGGTCGAAAACTCGAATTCGAGTTTTCGATGGGAGAGCACGTTTCAAGCATCCCTGATCACCAATCAAACATTTTTAAGGTGATGTCTGTTTGTGTGTGTGTGCGTATGTAATGTGTGCCTATGTGTGTAAAAGTATGTGTGTGTCAGTGAGCCTGTGGAGACGATATCTCACGAACGAATGGAGCGATTCGAATGCAATTTAGTACAAAAATTACATTCCGTGAATACTGGAAAACTATTGTTTTTAAACACATTCGAATGTTCAAAACTCCCCTAAATTTTCGAGTGAAATTTTGAAAAAATCATCAAAAAATCCAAACATTTAATAAAGTTACGCAAATAGGCATTGCTCATGTAATTCTTCCTTAGAAAACGATTGACATAAACTTTAGAACGCTAGCATGAACCGTTCTCGAGATATTTCATATTTTTCAAATAAATTTATCAAAAAATCCCATAAATTAAAAAAAAATATTAACTGTTGAGAAACATGTTCACTTTTCATATGTAATATCATGCAATAAATTGGGTGACATCAATCTCATGGATCTAGCTCGTTCCATTCATGAGAGAAGATACTTTGAGTAATACTTTTGTATTTGGACGCCAATAGTCATTTATCTGCTATATGAATAACTTATTCCTCCGTCCATAGCGCTTGGCGAGATTTTGACGACGAATTTCATATCTATGAAACGGAATGAGATAGTCCTCTGCCCACCATGGAAAGAGAAGTTAGACCTCAAATGCTGTTTCGTCGTATAACGCCACATGGCATTCTATCATAGTCATCACTCATCGTGCCAAGTGGCACATATGGCCTTCAGTTTGCGTCGCCACCCTGGTCGATCATGTGCCGCAGTCCTTGCTTCTGACCACCTCGCCCATCTCGTCTGATTTTTTTTGTTCTATTGGTCTCCTCCAAGGAAGCTTGGGTCGACTTCGAGATCTTTTTAACTCGGACGTCCAAATAAATACCACAAGTAGTTAAATAACAGCAGTTCACGAGCAAATTGATGCGGGCAGTTCGAAGACGCCATAGATCATTGACCTATGACTCATCTTGGTCTATGTGTTGGAAAAGAGGTGACCTATGACCGATGACGTCATTCTGTGAACTTTGGACCGATGACTTATTGTAAACATTAACTGTATCAATATTGGAACGGTGACGTATTGTCAATATTTGCTTTCCTGACATTGTTTTAAGTGAATTTTACAGGAGATGCTGCCTCTATAGAGGATGTTTAGGGAACGAAAGATGAGTTTTCGATATTCCAAAGGGTCTAAGATCCATTTTCCTCCGCAAATTATGAATTTTGAATGAATTAAATGAATTGTATGGAAATTTTCGGCGATCTAGGTTTGCGTTTTTTGATATTCCAAGTAGTCTATGACCCTAAAATTTCAATATTTTAATGAATTTAGTGAATTGTGTGGTACTTAGCAGATTTTTGGGGAATAAGGTCCAAAGACCACATTTTGTTTTAAATTGTGATAACGACTTCGATTTTTTTAATAAATGGCGTCTTTTTCTACAGAATAGAACGACACTTAGTATTTTTTCAGAGAACTACGGGGTCTAGGGGGCCTAGGATCTGCCTATTTGTTTTTAATTCTGATAAAGAATTATATTTTTTTAAATAAATGGTGTCTTTTTCTAGAAGAACTGTATAATGCTTAGCAGATCTTCGGGGAACTAGGGGTCCAGTGGGCCTCAGACCTCTTTTTATTTTAATTTGCGATCCTGATGTCGCATCGACATTTCATAGCTTGGCTAAAAGAGAACGGTTTTCACCCCATTTTTGCAATTAATTTCGAGTTCCCTCAGAGATACATGAGATTTTCAAGTTATGTTCGCCGACCGCTTTGATTTCTTATTTTGGTTTATTTTCTCGGCGCTGACCTTGTCTGGTTCTGACGTACGAATGTGGAGATGAAGCAAAACGTCATTTATGCGGATATTTGATGACCAATCAGATCAGATCGCTTGGACTCATATTAGCGGTTGTAACTGTAGGTGTGGGGACTTTTTCTCAAATTCTTGGGGCGGAGAAGAAGTGCTGATGGGTCTGTCACAAAAATGGACAGACAAAGGGTTAGGCGTAAAGCCAGAAAAGCCTGGATCTATTTCGATTTCACGTAATTCTTATTGACGTGAATAACATCCAGATGTGATATTCCTTCGGATCCTCATCAAATTATCCTATAATATCTTCTATCTACCTCTGAGCTATTTTATAGGTGAGACACATCTCCTGTTCTCGTTGGGTATGTCTAATTCTTCTCGGATGAAATTCCCGGGTTTATTTAGCCTAAAGAGTTCTTTCCGAATGACCGCACTCATGATGATGTTTCACTAAAGCACGGAATGACAGAATTTTCATCACCGCGATGATGAGTACTCTGGCTGATAGCTGATACCTGTAAGTCTATTTATATAATAATTACGTCGATCCTACAAGATGATCGAGAAGTAAAAGTAACTTTAACGAGCACTCTGAAGAGTTAGAATTATTTGATTTAAATTAATATTGAGGACCTTATTGTAATAATGTGTGAAATTGTCGATTTGAATATATGAACATATCAAAGGTTTATTTGTATTACTTGGAAGGTATTATAATGTATATGAAATTACTAATGATTATTATTTATGCAAATTGAGTTGTCTTATTTGTTGATATTGAGAAAAAAATATTTAAAGCCAATACTCCAAAAGTAATTGTATAAGAACGAGAGAAGTCATTTATGTCAGACTGTCTTTTTATTGATCATATTATTTACGGAATAAAATTTTATTTAAAGGAATTGACAGTGTTATATTATCCACATTGTTTTGTGTGTGCTCAATTTTTATCCTATAGCTATCTACGGCTGGCCATCCTGTGACACACAGGACTGGGAAAATTTACCTGGGTTAGTTTAGTTACACAACGCTGAGGTAAGTGACGGTAGGGTATGTCTTACTCTGTAGAAGTTTAATTTCATTTTGCTATTCCATTTGCCTGTGTGACAACGTGAGAATTTAATTTCGCCCATCACACTGACTTGGATTTTTTTAAATAAATCTTATGTTTTTATACAGAATAGAACAACACTTAACAGATTTTCAGAGAACTAGGGGTACATTTTCAGTATCAGGGGGGAAGGGTCTAAGACCCATTTTCTTTCATAAATTTCGATATATGAATTAATTTAGTAAATTGCAGGGTACTTAGTGAATTTTGGGACAACTGGGGTGTTATAAGGGCGGACCAGTTTTGGGGAGCTAACGACTTGCGTTTTTAATGAAAGTTGGCTTTTCTCACAGAATGAAACAACACTTAGTGAATTATCCCGTCACTAGGGGCTTAAGACCCTTAAATTGGTGTATTTTACAAAATTTCACGAATTTTAGTGAATCGAATGACACTAGGCGATTAATTTTAATGATATCTGATTTTTAACAATGGATTTAAATGAAAGAATGGCAGATGACCCTCTGCGGAAAGTGTATGGCAATCCAATTACATTAAAATATGAATTATAAATCTGACGAGACATGATTACTGTTTTTAAAATCGTGTCATTAATTTGATATCTAATTGCAGGAACATCGTTGACATACAAATGGAAATGTCGGGATTTCGTGGTTGTAGGTGCGTCATAAAACCATTCAATTCTTAATTAATGTAGGCAGACTACCAAAGAATAAGAATCATTAACCTACAACACCGACCTCGTGACACATGACTTAGAATTAATGTATCGAATGATATGAAAAAGAAGCTTTCTCATCATTTTAATGAACTTTTAGATAAAACCGGAAGCTATGATTTTTACTTTCCCTGCAATAGATGGTAGTGTATAGGGAAAATATTGGAATCATGCCGAAAATCGCAACTCGAGTTTTCGACGGATCTACACGTTTTGAGACCTCTAGAATACGAAAAAACTATTTTTAGCGTTACGTCTGTGTATGTGTCTGTCTGTGTATCTGTCTGTGCAGATTTTGTATTCACTCTAACTCAAAAACTAATGGACCTAATTTCATAAAATTTGGTAGGTAAGTCACTTGTGGGTGAATCTGATGCTGATTAGTTTTGGGTACGATTCGAGATAAAAAAAAATGTTTTTTTTTACGAAATGGCTCGCAAATGCTTGTATCCAGCTGAAAAACTAATGGACAGAATTTCACAAAATCAAACCCCGCGCTCAATGCAACAGAAAGGAGAACATATAAAATCAAAAAACGTATTAATTTTTCTGAAGTATGTTCGCTTTTTATAAAATATTATGCGATAAATTTGTTAAAATTATTCTTATGAATCTAGTTTGCTCCATTTTCGAGAGAAGGTACTTGTGTAACAAGTTAGTAATCGCAAGTAGCCATTTATATATAAGAACTTTTCTCATCGTATGTGTGAAGAGCTTGGCGATAAATTTGGCAAACTTGCTGACTTATTTAGCAAAATATCGCCAACTCTACGATATGTCGCAGCACTGTTCGTATCCATTCGGTACTGTAGCGGAACAAAAATGTTCCACCTCCTGTTATTCGAGCATTGTCAACGTAGAACAAATTTAAAGATACCATTTGATTAGGAACAAAGTCCTCCACAAATTCTTGTGTATAAAATTTGTGTAAGGGGCCGTCTTCATATTAAAACGCACACAATTTTTTGATGATTTTTTTAAAATTTCATTCGAAAATTTAGAGGTCTTCTGAACAGTCAAATGTGTTTAAAATTAATAAGCTTCCAGTATTCACTGATTCTTTCTTTCTCTCAATCCAGATTGTCCAATCTACCCCAAGATGTAAGGTATCTGTTTGGATGGCCGGGGCAATGCCATCTAATTTAGTATTCACTGATTGAAGAACCCTGACCTTTCAACTCACCCCAAAGTTTCAAGCAGTTAAATGAACGGCTGGAAGCATTCACTGATTGTAATTTTTGTATAAAATTTTATATGTACCAACAAACGCTCCATGTATTCGTGAGATATCGTCGTCACAGACTCAAGAATACACGCATTAACGCCCATGCACACACATACACACACACACACACGTCACGTGTCACACACATACACGTCACGTGTCACACACACACACGTCACGTGTCACACATACACACGCATAGCTGCCAACCGTTCCGGATTTTCCGGATTCGTTCCGAATGTTTACGTCTGTTCCGAAAATCCGAATTTTTTCCACAAAATCCGAATTTTTGAAAATATTCCTGTTTTACCCCATTTTTCCCCCTCTGCGACCATAAAAGTTACATATGTGTCAACTCTACTGAATTTGACAGGAGACTCCCGATTTTTGAGTGTTTCTCCCGATTTCCCGCTTTTGAAGACACATCACCCGATTTTAACTATTTTTTGAAAAAATCCCTACATTTAGGGATAATATCCCAAAAATTTTCCCTATAAAAGGGATTTTTTAGCTAAGTGAGAAATTTTTCTCTATTTGATCAAATGTACCCTCATAAGATTACAGATCAGACGTGAAAAACTCTCTGGATTTGGGCCGGAGACTCTGGATGTTTCATTACTTTTTCGGCCTCCGGATTACTGACGAAATTCTCCGGCTTTTTTTGTTTGAAATTTATCAATTAACCAGACATGGTATAATTCCTCGGAAACGCCGATTTTCCGCTTTTTTAGCAATGATTTCTACCATTCCCGAGATCGTAGCAACTCCATAATAAAATGCAGGGTAATGCCAATCAAATTAACGTAGATTTACGGCCGCGTGTAATGTAAATTAAGATCTCGATCTCTTATTTTATGAAAGTGATAAATATACTTCTTCAAAGGTTGTCTAATTCAGCATAAATCGACAAAATGTTATTTTGTTCATTAATTTTGCATAAACACTGCGATTGCGCAATTCAGTTTATTCTCATGAATCGCCGAGAGTGCAATAATATCTTTTTTCATCCATCTCAATCTTCTACATATTGCATTTTTGATTGACCAAACTAGCTTATTTTCATATTCTGATTAATTATTATGGTTAATTTCTTAATTATTTTCGCATAAACTGCGATTGCGCAATTCAGTTACATCGCGTGAAATGCCGAGAGTACGTTGGTATCTTTTCCCATCCATCTCCATCATTTAAATGTTGCATATTAGATCGACTAAATTATCGTATTTTCATATTCTGATTAATTATTATTGTTAATTTCTTAATTATTTTCGCATAAACAGTGCGATTGCGCAATTCAGTTACATCGCGTGAAATGCCGAGAGTACGTTAGCATCTTTTCCCATCCAGCTCCATCATTTAAATGTTGCATATTAGATCGACTAAATTATCTTATTTTCATATTCTGATTAATTATTATTGTTAATTTCTTAATTATTTTCGCATAAACAGTGCGATTGCGCAATTCAGTTACATCGCGTGAATTGCCGAGAGTACGTTAGTATCTTTTTCCATCCATCTCCATCATTTAAATGTTGCATATTAGATCGACTAAACTAGTTTATTTTCATATTATGGCTAATTATTAAGGTTAATTTTTTAATTATATTTGCATAATACAAATTTTTCTATTTTGAAAAATCTGTACCATGCCCTTACATGTTTTCTGAAAAATGTAATTAGTGTTTTTGAAAAATTTAATGTGAGTCTGCAATCAGAGACCCCCAGAGTCCATAAGCTAAAGTCCCAAATTCAAGTTTTTTTTATAGATATATTAGTCAGATTCATAAAGCTTGAAGTCGTGAAAGCTTCGATATCTCTTATAGTGATTCAACAAATCATAAGGATAATGAAGACATATCTGTGGGATCAGAGACGTTAGAGTGCCTGAAAAAGTTAAACTCTGATGAAACAAAGCAGTTTTTTGAGTACGTCAGAAACTACTATTGTATGACATGTAATTATATTATCAGAAACTTCCCAATCAACTCTGATGTTTTACATCATTCTGAAGTCGCAGATGTGTCTCAGCGAGAAAAAGTTTAATTTGCCTCGATAAAATTTTTTATAGACAGATTTCCCTCTATACTGCAAAAAGACTCAACAGAATCAACGTTTAATATAATTGATAGTGTAGAGACTGAGTTTTTGCATTATCAAATGGCAGCTCTGCCAGAAGAAATAATTGCTGAAGGTAGACCAGATGTTCAGTGGGCTAAGTTAGCAAAGCAAGAAGATCCTGTGTATAAACTTTTGTATGGTAAATTGAGTAGTATCATGTTGGGGATACTAAAACTCCCCCATAGTAATGCTGCACGTGAACGAATTTTTAGTCTTGTAAAAAGAAACAAAACTGATTTTAGAAGTTCCATGAGTATTGACTTTATACAGTCTACTTTAATTGCCAAATCTCAGATAAATGGTGCTTGGTATGAACAAACATGGTGCCACTTTCATGAAAAAGGCTAAATCTGCTATCTATGTATCAATAAACCAAAAAGATTCTTAATGTGTCTTTATTTTACTTACTTTGTAATAGTGTATTTAAATTGTGTAATGACATTTTTTTTTCAAATATGAAAATAGTTTAATTTTACTTTTAGTTGAATATTGATGTATGTAAGGAGAACAAATATAGTTATAATTTTATGGGTGTAAAAAAATTATGCATTTCATGTATGTTCAAAATTTTTATCTTATGAGGTCTTAATTTTTTTTTATTAAGATTAATTATATAGCATATATATATATATATGCGTTTCACCAACTTTCCTTCCAGGGGGGGGGTTGCAAATTCACTGTCAATACATAATACATTGGCTAAGAAATACTGACATGCTAATTTCAATGGGGGGGGGGAAGCAAGTACTCCCATGCTGGAGATACCCATGTATATATATTTTGTGTGCAACTATTGCGTGTCATTTTTCTCGTGTACAGTGTTCCTAATTTTTTATTCTCTGGGTTGGCAGCTATGCACACGTCACGTGTCACACACGCCACGTGTCACACACACACACGTCATGTGTCACACACACACGCGTCACGTAAGTCACACACACGCACGTCACGTACGTCACACACACACACCACATACGTCACACACACACCACACACGTCACACACACACACACACACATATACATACATAGGTCACTTCAAAAACATTCGATTATACTTTACACTACTTACGCTCTTTGTTGAAACAATCTATTTTTAGGTTAAAAGGGACAACCCTCTTCCCATTAACACGAGACCGGCCTACGACTTTTTTTCTGAAAAAGAGAAAAAAATCTTTAGTTAAATGCCCGCTAGAGTCGGAAATTAAACATTGACCATATTTCTAGAAATTACAATGGAGAAGGAAGATAAGCGGAAAACGTGTTTCATGTATAAAGACAGAGAGAAAACTTGCTTTTGTTTAGGCTGGATAAAATTGCGGAATGTTCAAAAACAACTAGATTCACGTAATTGGGTAAATTCAAACGAATATTGGTGTAACAATATACGGGTGTCCCACAAAATGTGAGGAGTGGAAGATTTTTTTTAATTTTTGGTTGTAGACTTATAGTCTCAATTGCAAAAATACTTTAAAAGGTAAGAAGTTATGAAATGGTATGTAAAATGTTGCCCTATATTTTTGTAAAATATTAAGAAAATTAGCATTTTTTACAGCCCTTATCAAAAAAACAATCTATACAAAAAAATCTGATGTGGGCAACACATGACTTTCCTTATATAATGCAATGAATTTACTATATTTACAGTAAAAAAAATAGGTTTTTCTTCTAGTAGATATTTATATTCTTTCCAAGATATTGAATTTTCGTCAATTAGTCGTCATTTTTATCCATTTGGCAAGATTTTCGTTAATTTGGCAACATTTTAAAATGTCGCCAACTTGGCGACATTCCGCCAAATTCTTCGTCAAAACCTCGCCAAGCGTTATGGACCGAGAAATAAGTTATTCTTATAGCATATAAATGATTATTGGCGTTCAAATATAAAAGTATTCCTCAAAGAATCTTTTCTCATGAAAGAACAAGATAGATCCACGAGAATGATGTCACCCAATTTATCGCATGATATTACATATGAAAAGTGAATATGTTTCTCAGCAGTTAATATATTTTATTTAATTTATGGGATTTTTTGATAAATTTATTTTTAAAATCTGCAATATCTCGAGAACGGTTCATGCTAGCGTTCTAAAGTTTATGTCAATCATTTTCTAAGGAAAAATTACATTAAAAATATCTATTTGAGTAACTTTATTAAAGGTTTTGATTTTTTGATGATTTTTTCAAAATTTCACTCGAAAAATTAGGGGGGTTCTGAGCATTCGATTACATTTAAAAACAATAGGCTTCCAGTATTTACGGATTGTGATTTTTGTACCAAATTTCATTCGAATCGCTCCATTCGTTCGTGAGATATCGTCTCCACAGGCTCACTGACACACACACACACACACACAGAGACATCACCTCAAAACTATTCGATTCGTTATCAGGGATACTTGAAACGTGCTCTCCCGTCGAAAACTCGAATTCGAATTTTTGACCCCGTCACAATACTTTCCTTATACATTATGTATATAAGGAAAGTAAAAATCAAATTATAAAAATGTTATCCATACCGTATTTAGTAAAATTGAAAAAATTAGATATAATACTATCTAATTTGACATAGTTATCATTTATTAAAATTTTCAATGAGAAATAAGGGGGTATCCGCAAACTGACTTCGATTGCACATAGTTACTAAAACTTTTACCACTTATTGAAACTTACTTTGTGCAAATATTTCCTTAACGTCACCATTATTACTCTTACGTCAACATTATTAGTCTTATGTCACCATTATTACTCTTGCGTCACCATCATGCTGATTCACAGTTAGCATTTAATTTTCCAAATAACTCTGCTATTCAACTAGAGTTTGAATTACGGCACTGTTCAGCAATGCCGATCTCTGTGAGATTATTTTGATTTACGTCGATTCAACCGATTTCATAGTGATACAATGTGGGAATAATGTGGTCGTTTCCCATACAGCCAGCATAGATCTAGAGTTTTAATTATGCTGATACGTCGACAGTCATATCAACAGTTCGTTTCATTGTCGATATGACTCAGGGAAGAAAACTTCCCTACAACTCCAGTCTTTATGCTGCCAAGACCCAAGAAACTTAAGAAGCGAAATTTTTCAGTTTTGGAATTTGGATCACGATCCCTAAGCAACGGAGGAAGCTTCATCTGGTGTGAAAGACTGCTGTGGTTCGATTTTCTGTTGAAACACGAGTTCTTATGCAAACTATTTTGAGCAATGTGCATAAAAGGTTCATCAAGAAAAAAGTAACACAAATTTAGTAAATAGTTTTACTGCAAATATTATCTATACAAACAAAATTGAAAATGCATCTGCATGTGTGTGCGTGTGTGTGTGCATGTGGCTAATACCATTTTAGCGCTTTCATTTAGGTATATGTTAATCCAATTTCACAGCGCTTTCATGTTGATATAAATTGATTCAATTCCATACATTTTGTAATTTTGTTCACAAACGGGACCCAAATGTTTTATTCTTTAGATCTGCTTCTGAAAATAATTTTGTGTAGCGAGAACAGAGGTTCTAATATTTAATTTTAAGAGAATTAAATTAATTATTTAAATAGAATGTTTAGAATAACAATGTCATATAGCATACTATAGGAATGTGCGCATAATTGCAAATTAAAGGCTTTTTTAAATTAAATATTCCATACGAAGAACGGGTATATTGCTAGTTAAAAAAATAATTACGCTTTCTAAAATGTTTTTAAAACCTTTCTTTTGTTTAATCCAAAAGCTGACAAAAGAGTTGTTTTTAAAATAATTCAATAAATTTCTGTCCCATGAAATATCAGTAAGTTGGTGTTTTCCTTTAGAGAAAAATATTCGGCAGCAAATGCATTAAAAAATATATTATTGAAAACATTCACTACCTTTGGATGGTAAAAATTTTATACGGTATACTAGTAGTTAAGCCTATGAAAGATAGGGAAGTTAACACGCTTAAAAAATGAAACTGGAACTTTTTTTTTACATAAGTTTTATTTTCTTTAACAATGTTTGGTACTTAGCTTCGAAAATAGTTGTCTCGATTGAAAATTGGCACTGTTAGATTCTGGCCCGTGGTTGAGTTTCAGTCCTCTACGTCCCATATATCTTCCGGAGGGGTTGAAAATTTTCTCCCCCCCCCCCTTCCCATTTTGTTCACTCCAGGGGAAACATCTAAATGTGGCTTCGTTAGATTCAGTTTAATGGTCGATACTATATAGATGTAATGATTGAGCTTCTAAGCTGTCAGAGGCCTGTTTAAGGATTTACAAATTTTCTCAAGAAGACTCATACTTTCAGCCGAAGGGATATCGAAAATCAGGGGGAATTTCAGGGGGTCGAAAATCCAACTATGTTAGGTTCTATCCGATGGTCGATAGTATAAATATGCAAAGATTTAGAGTCTGGGTCACCGAGGAAAATTTCTAGAGGGTCTTAGACTTCGCGTTAAAAATATTTTCTCCATCTCTTGGGGGGGGGGGGGGTAATCTAAAATCCGGCTGTCTTAAATTCTGTTCGATAATTAATACTATGTGCAAAGATTAGGCCTACTAGATGTACAGGAGGGGCTTTTGGGGAGAGGGGTCAAGAAAAAATTTTGCAACCCCATTTTTCCTCCCACAGAGAGGAATAACAGTTTCGGCTTTGTTCGGTTCTGTACCGTAGTCGATACTATAAGTGTGCAAAATTTCAGCTTTATAGGTAACGAGAAAGGGGTTTCTGGAATATCTTGAAAAACAAATACACATTTGATACGTTAAGCAATTATACACAGGGTTACAAGGAAAGTCCTTCCCTTGGTAAACAGTGATGGGAATCGAACGCTTTGCTACGTATGCAAGTCCATTACATTTGCATACAGGTTTCCTATTGGATGACTGCATCCGCACTTTGTTCGAATCCTCTATTCTGTCAGTGTATTTAAAGAAGGAAAATTATCTGTTATGCAGTAAATTGTCTGTTATGCATTCACATATTGTTGCTTAGTCTAAATATTTGGTTGTTGCTTCCGATGTTTTGATTTTCTGTGGGGAGTCTATCCGGTTCATTTCTATCTTTTGTTATGAAACTAAAACATTTTTGTACTAAATTTTATTCACTCTGCAAATCTTTAATTGACTTTTCCCCCTTGTCTGCGAAAGGGGCAGAGATGGGCTCCCAATCCCTCCAGAAACGGGGCCCATAGGAAGTTTCCTATACAACACGAAGTACACAGCTAATCGCTATGGTTCGTCAGATGTTGTCTTGAGAAAGGACTTTTTTTGTAACCCTGTATAGTTATTGCCTAAATTAAACACATACCACCAGTCATCTTCTCGCGTACCACCAGTGTTGTAAGTTCTACTGGTCGAAAATCTCTACTTTAGGGGACATTTTAAGATACTTTAGGAGATACTTTAATTCTGGGGATACTTTAATTATTAAGAAGTTTTAGTAGAGATACGTTATGCAGTGGTCTCCAAAGAAGGGTTCATGTATCCCATGAAGTACGCAAGTCTATGCGTGTGGTGTTCGTCCAGAAAATTTTATGGTTTTATTACTTTCCTTATATACATAATGTATAAGGAAAATATTGTGACGGGGTTGAAAATTTGAATTCAAGTTTTCGACGGGAGAGCACGTTTCAAGCATCCCTGATCTTCAAAAATGTTTGATTCGTGATATTATTAGCAGTTTTGATTTTTTGACGATGTTTTCAAAATTTCATTCGAATATTCAGAACCCCCCCCCCCCCAAATTTTTGAATGAAATTTTGAAAACATCGTCAAAAAATCAAAACTGCTAATAATATAACGAATCAAACATTTTTGAAGTGATGTCTGTGTGTGTGTGTCAGTGAGTCTGTGGAGACGATAACTGACGAACAAATGGACCGATTTGAACAAAATTTGGTACAAAAATCACAATCCGTAAACACTGAAAGCCTATTGTTTTTATACGCAATCGAATATTCAGAACCCCCCAAATTTTCGAATGAAATTTTGAAAACATCGTCAAAAAATCAAAACTGGTAATAAAGTTACGCAAATAGACATTTCTTATGTAATTTTTTATTAGAAAACGATTGACATAAAATTTAGAACGCTAACTTGAACCGTTCTCGAGATATTGTGCATTTTTAAAAAAAATTATCAAAAAGTCATATAAAATAAAAATAAAATATTTCCTATTGAGAAACATGTTCACTTTTCATATGTAATACCATGTGATAAATTGAGTAACATCATTCTCGCGGATCTAGCTCGTTCCATTCATGAAAAAAGATACTTTAAGTAATACTTTTGTATTTGAACGCTAATAGTCATTTATTGCTGTAAGAATAACTTATTTCTTCGTCCATAACGCTTAGCGAGATTTTGGCGACGAATTTGACGAAATGTCGCCAACTTGGCGACTTTTTGAAATGTTGCCAAATTAACGAAAATCTCGCCAAATGGATAAAAATGACGCTAAATCAATGAAAATGACGACTAATTGTCGAAAATTCAATATCTTGGAAAGAATATTAGTATCTACTCTAAGAAAAACCTATTTTTTTTACTGTAAAAGTAGTAAATTCATTACATTATATAAGAAAAGTCATGTGCTGCCCACATCAGATTTTTTTTATTCATTTATGCTTCCTAAGACAAGTTTAATATTGACAGAAAAAACGAAAATTCATTTAAGAATCACTCCTATTAATTTGATTTTTTAAATTATACGATTATGAACACAATATTATGAATATGAATAGTGCTTTAGCGCCCGTTCAGAACAAAACATAAAGAAAATCCCGCTTCTGTATTTACCATAAGGGTACGTTATGACCGTTGCTTTAGGAGATACTTTAATAATGCATTAATTTAGAGGATATTTTAATTACGATCACACGGCATATTAAATATCTAAGCCCTCTGGTTTCAAAACACATCTAATACATTTGAAACTAAACAAATTTTTATATTCTTTACATTATTTTGTATTATAAAGGCTTGGAATTCCGTTTATTTTAAATGCATTGAACTCATTTTCTTCTTTCTTAAAAGCATCAATTTCTCTTTTTTTTTATTCGATTCCGTGCTTCCGGCAGAGTTTGCCATAAATAAAAGCTATAAAAGGTTTTTCTCTTAATACCCGCTGTGCGAAGTTATTAACTTCAGACGCCGACGAAAATGATACATAATAGAAATTGAAATAAATCTATTTTTAACTGAATTTGTGTAATTCACAAAATGGTTTTTGCGTCAAATTTTCACATTTTCCTAGCGTAATGAAAAATCGATTTATAGCTTAATAAACTTGCAGCCTTTATACTTTGTATAGTTTCATGTATAGTTCATATACTTTTTATAGTTTTTGTATGTATATTATGATAGCTATCAAGAACCTTACTCCCCATTACAGACAGCTGATTGCCGTGAAACTTTCAGTAGCTTGTAAATGTTTTACAGTGTGTGGAACAAGTATCGTATCCTCGAGTTATCAGCTGAAGGAGTTGAAATCTCATTTGAAATATCATAACATAATCAGGAACCGAGAATATTAGAAATTAAAAATATTCTTATTTTGTGTTAGAAGATAAAGCGCATCACAAAATTAAGAGAGGAAAAAAGTCATATTTGCAATCATTGGAGGACAAGGCGGTTAAAAACGCAATATTATTTTAATTTTGGAAAAAATAATAAAAAAAATCGTCTGAAAAGAATTTAGGGATACATAGGCTCAACAGAAATACCATGAATGCTTCCAAATGCTTCCAAATTCATTAAAAAGTGGGGGAGGGGTTAGAAATTAAAAATATGACTTTCGAGTGGGGTAATAAAAATAGGGCGTATTAGAAATTTAAAAAATTCCATTTGTTGGAGAAAAAAGAACGTCTTTTATCGTCAATCCTTCAGATAGCTTCTTATAGACGGCGAAGGCTGGATGATTTGAGCTTCTAAAGTATTAAAATACGCGTTTTAATGGGAAAAATACTTTGAAACGTGTCAAAAATTTTCTAAATAGTATATATATATATATTCGAATGTTATTTAAAAATTATAATAAATAGAAGTATGTTTAAATAATTCCTTAAACTAGATTTTAAGCTGGGGCAGTTCAGCTTTTTAGCTTCAATAGACGCTACGCCACTGGGTGGAAGTGAGAGGAATTGATTTTACCAATAGGGCCCCTATATGAAAAATGTAATTGTTGGTCAATGGGGGAGGGGGCGTACTGAATGTACTAAAGGCAGTTATATGACTACGAATAAGTTGCTTCAGATTATTCAACTAAACATGCTATCATAAACGATTTATCACAAAATGGTCGTGTACACAAGGTCATAGACTTACACTTTCTGCATTACATATTCTATATACATCTCTCCCCCCATTGGCTAAAATACTAAATTACTTTTCTTTAGAAGATATATTAGAAAACGAAAACCCGCTCTATTAGCTCAATCCATTCGATTGTCGAGTTATTGGCTTAATTTTTAATAAATCTTTCGTTTGGAATAGGTACAGAATAGCACAAATAGAAATATACAAATTGAAATCATTGTTACATTAACCTAATTACGTTATTTCCACTTAAATATTTCAACAAAATATTAAGACAAGAAGCGATTTAGTTCAGTGAGAGAACTTTGTTGAAATAATTACAGATTAAAATATTTCATCAAAATCGAAACTAAAAATTCTGCCATCACATATAATATCATTTCCTAATGCTGAAATGCGCAATTTATTTCATTTGCAATCTCTCTATATTAAAAAAAAAAGTAACTGACGCCTCCACTGCTTGACAAATTTCTCATTTCTCGAGATTCTTTGCTTCGTATCACAAAAACTACTACATATCAAAATATGAAATTTGGTACACTTGTAGAAAAAGCTTTTGGAAATAAGCTGAAATAAACCGTTTCTTGATATAGATTGTAGTTTAAGGAAATATTTAATGTAAAAAAAAGACAAAATATTTGAGCTTCGAGTTTGTTTCCTGAATAGACTAATAATAGCAAGACCACGAATTTTTACAGACAAGTACCTACATGGGTGAATTTTTTCAGAACGGAGCTCCTTCTTTTAATTTCTATGTAGCTTTTGAGATATTTTATTTTTTATGCACTTCTGAAGTGAATCTTTTTTTTTTCGTATCAGCACGTCTAGGGATTTTTCTGTCTTGTACCGCAAAAATTGTAACATACAAAAATATGAAATTTGGCATATTTATAGAGAAATAATAGGGTAATATGAAGAAACGATGAAATAAACCGTTTATTGATCTAAACTTCAGTTTGACATGAAATAGCTCGCGAAGCGAGCTCTGAATCAAGAAATTCAGTTTTGGGACGCCCTAGACTAAGAAAAATCCCTGCTTTTACCTCCTGCGTAAAATAGGTAGAGATAGAAAAAGAGATTTTCGAAAGTAGAATTTTTAGGAGAGGTAGGTAGGAAACGAGCTCTGCTAGCGCAGCGAGTGGGAGGCGAAGACTCACGAAGAGGGTTGGCGAAGTGTAGCGAGCAGGGGGCAGAGCCCCCTAGTGTTCCTTAAAAATCTATGCTGGATTCCAATTTCATACTGTTTATTTTTATAAACATGAATGTATGATAACTTTTTAACCTAAAATCAGCAATAAGCATCCTTTCTGGGGCAATGGCAAATTTTAGATTTTACTTTTCTTAGAATACTAAATATATGTAGAGGGAAAGGAATGTCAAAGGATCAAAAATTTCCCCCTCGGACTTGGATGAATCTACACAATTGTGGCTTCGATTCAACCCAAAGTCAACCTTGATCAATCATTTATTTTTTTTATTATGCGGAGTGTGTCCAAGACGCTGTCCCTCATGATAACTCGAAAAATTGATAAAATCAAATTAAATTTTTGTATTTTTTCAAGCAATGGATGAACGTAAAAACTCTGTAATTTTCATTTTTTTATAAAAATAAAAAAATAAATAAAAGTAAAATATGTTGAGCAATTTTAAGAAAATAATCAAAACTTTAACGTATGCTGTTCTTGGGGATATTTCGCGTTTCTCTACTAAAATAAAAAGAATCATAAAAATATATACGCTTACTATTATCGAATGTGTAAACACTTTGTAAGTATTTATAACCAGAAATATATGGACACCATTACTTAGGAGTCATAATAACGAACCATTTTCGAGATAATTCAAAATTTACTTTTCCACATAAAACAATATATCTCTCCTGACTCTGCAACAAATTGGACATCTCAAATAATATTTTGCACTATTATTTCAGTTCATGAATGTTAGAGGTCAATTGATTTTGAAAGAGCTTGGAGTAAAGGAAGTCCTTAATTTTCTACATGTTTTTTTCTAAAATAGTAATACATTTACTAACTACATTTACTTAAAAAATAAATAGATATGTTTGAATCTGTTTCAAAAAACATTTTATAAGTAATTTCTTTATTTATAAGTATATGTGATAATTTACAGAGCGATATCATAGCATTATGCGAAATACTACAAATATTTGATCAAAACTGGAAAAAAAACTTTAAACTATTAAATGTTCAAAAGTATTAAATGACTGTGGTTTCAAAGCCCGACTAAGCATTTTCGGAACCCCCTACTCATAGTAGAGGATTAGGAATTAGTGAAACTTTCACACCCAACTCAAATCAAAATTCTCATGATGGGAAATTACCAGAATTTTCTATTTATATATAGTGCATTTTAGTTATTAAAAGTTAATTAATTTAATTAGTAGCACTTTTTAATTACTTTGTTTTCAAGTATATATATATATACGAGGGTCACACTGAAATTTTTGCAATACGTTTAAGTGATACAAGTTACCAACTCTTATGTGTGTTCAAAGTACTCCCCTCCAACATCAATGCACAAATAGGCAAATGCCAACACATGTAGTCAAATTTCCCAAAGATTAAATACTTCAAGCCATCCATTTCTTGGAGTCGATGAAAAATATGTTTTTATAGCCTCATCAATCTCATCTTCGGAATGGAAACGACGCCCACGTAATTTTTTTTATAGATTAAAAAGTAGCCAAAAGTCACACATATTAAGATCAGGAGAATAGGGTGGATGTTCTATCACTTTGATGTTTTTGTTCAAGAAATTTGACTGTCATTCTTGTTGAATGAGAAAAGATGCATTGTCATGGTGAAGCATGAGTCTCCTAACATTCATTTCCTAAAAACTTTCTGGAAGACACTTAGTGGTGTACCAATTAGCTGTAACTGTCTTATGTCCCTCTAGTTTTGTGGCTTTGGCCAGACGTCTGATAACTGTACTTCTGATGAATACGGCATACATTACTTTTATCACTGTCCGTTGTCTTTTCACCATTGTTAGTTTGGGGTCATTTTCAAAGACCCACACTTTACTTTCTTAACAGGTTTGAACGTCAAAAAACGGTATGTACTTTTCATCACCAGTTATTATTTTAGAAATAATACGGTGTTCACCATTACTAAGTAATTTTAGGGTTTCTTTACTGATTCTGACACGCTCCACTTTTTGGTGTTCTGTTAAATTATGGGGGACCCAACGACAAACTAATTTTTTCATATGCAGTTCTTCATAAATAGTTTTATGTATGCTGCAGATCCAATGTTAAGTTCCATCTGTATCATTTGGTAGGTACAGCGAATTTCACTGATTAACATTTTTCGAATGGCCGACACATTTTCTGGGACTACAGCTGACAACGGTCTTCCTATGTGTTTTTCATTCAGGCGAAAATTTCAACCTCTTCTAAACTCTGAAAACCATATGTGCTACGAGACAGTGCTACGAGATAGAGCATCATTTTCATATGCTAATTGTAGACGTTGAACACATTCGTTTTGATTTATCCCAACTTTAAAATCATAGAAAATCATAGCTCAATAATGCTCTGGCGTCAACTCCATTTTCTTTTCTTTCAAAATTTATTATATGATAGCTAAATTGTAATTGTTGCCACAAGTTATCGTCTGCGGACATAAGAGTTCAAATTTAAATATTCGACCAATAATTTTTTTTAGCGCATATCGTCTGCTCCTATCTCAAAAATGTCAGTGTGACCCTCGTATATATGTGTGTGTGTGTGTGTGTGTGTGTATAAAAGTGCACTCTTCATAAATTCTAAAATTTCCTTCGATAGATCTTGTTTGGTGTCACGAGATGGCGCTTCTCAAAATGAGCCGCGCTACATCGGGTTTTTTATTCTTGAGGATCTGGGTTGGAGAGTAGCGTCTTTTTTAGTATGTGCATACGTGAGTGTATTATCTTTGTGCTTTTGTTTTCCATTTGTGTATTATTACTACAGTTCATTAATAAATCGACACTTGAGTGAGTGAAATATATTTTTGAGTTGTGCATGCTTCTACTTTCATTCATTCAACATTTTATTTGGTCCGTCGAGCCGGAGTTTGTTTACATCAGCGGAGTGAGTATAATCGTTCTTTTTCTTTTGAAAATGGATCTCAAAGCATTGAAGACTAGAAAGAAAGTTGTTAAAGCTAATTTAACGAAATTGAGAGATAAAGTGGCGTCTTGTGTTGATAGTGCTGATTTGGCAGAACTTGAACTTTTTAAATCAAAACTTACGAATATTAGTGACGAATTAACTAATGTGTTTAACAATATTTTCGATTCATGTGAGGAATCGGAACTTGATTCCTTTATTACGGAGCAGCAAAATTTGTGTGATACAATCGATGAGTTGGTTCTTAAAGTTTCTAGAGCTAATTCTAAAAATAATATTCTTGTTAACCCCAACGAAACCAGATGTTCTGAGTCAGCAGATATCAAGCTACCTAAGTTAACACTTCCTAGTTTTGGCGGTAGTATTGATGAATGGTTATCTTTCAGTGACCTTTTTCAAGCTGCGATTTCGAATAATGAAAAGTTGTCTGGTGGACAGAAATTGCAGTATCTAAAGTGCTCTTTAAAAGGTGAAGCTCTAAAAATTGTGCAATCGCTACCGATTTCGGATACGAACTTCGACATTGCGTGGGAGTTACTTTCACAGAGATTTTCGCATAAAAGAGAACTTATGTGTGCTTTAATAAGAAAACTTTTGTATTTACCTTCATTACAATCAGAAAATCCTTCACAAATATTGAGTCTAGTGGATACTACGAGAGAATGCATTCGGTCTTTCGAGACTTTACAATATAAAGTAGAGAATTTTTCGGATACTATTTTAATGTTTATTGTGCAATTCAAATTAGATGTATCGACAAGAGGTTGGTGGGAACGTTCACTGAAAGGAGATAACATTCCAAAACTTGAAGAATTGTTAGAGTTTTTAAAATCTCATTTAAGAACTCTTCAAACTAGTAAACAACTGGTTATTAGGAAACAAAACATTCCTCAAAGGGTTTCAACATTTGCTTCGGAGATTCATGTTCAATGTGTTTATTGCAAAGCTAATCATTCTTTAATGAAGTGTAATAAATTTTTGAGCTTAAGCATTCAAAATCGTGTAAATTTTGTGAAGAAACATAATGTGTGCTTCAATTGTTTACTTCCAAATCATAGAGTATCTCAATGTAAAAGTGTTTACAAGTGTAAAAAATGTGCTAAAAATCATCATACTTTGCTGCATTATAGTCAACCTGAGAATAACATTGAAGTGATTAATCAAGGTGCGAATAGTTCTAATTCTTTATCAGCAAATGCTAAGGTATTTTGTCCACAATCAGCACCTGTTTTAAATAGTGATACTGATAATTATAGAGATTCATCAATAGCTGAAGGTGTTCCTACACGTATAAATTCTTGTGTTTCAGATTTTAATTGTCAAAAACAAGTATTGTTGTGTACTGCCCTTATCAGAGTAGTGGATTTTTCTGGCAAGTTACAACTTTGTCGAGCATTGCTCGATCCTGGAAGTCAAGCTAGTTTCATAACTGAGGATTGTTTGCAGAGGTTAGGTCTATCTAAAAAAAGAGCTAAATTTCTCATTTCATGTCTAGGATCAGCAGATGCTAAAACTAATGGAATTTCAGAAATTAACTTTGTGCCACATTTTTCAAATAAGTTATCATTTAAAACCCCAGTGTTTGTAATTAATAAAATTATAGGAGAATTGCCCCATTTAAATCTAGATAAGGAGTTTATTGAGCTATTTAATGATCTCACTTTAGCAGATCCAACGTTTTTTAGAAGTGGATCTCACTTTAGCAGATCCAACGTTTTTTAGAAGTGGACCGATTGACATTTTATTGGGGGTAGACATTTCTTTGCCAATGTTTAAAGGAGAAACCATTAAGGGAAAAGAGAATATGCCAACTGCATCTCGTTCTGATCTAGGTTGGATTATTTCAGGTAGTGTTACTATTCCTTCTGAGTTAAAACCTGCTATTCATGTGAATAATATTCAATTAGAAACACAAGAGTTACTAACTAATTTTTGGAAGCTAGACTCTGTACCTGAATATTCTAATTTTACAAAACTAGAGCAAGCCTGTGAAGATCATTTTAAATCTACCTTTTCGAGAGATGAAAATGGACTTTATGTAGTCAAATTGCCTTTCCATTCGTCCCCAAGCTTACTTGGTGATTCAAGGCAATCAGCAATTCGTAGATTCAAATCATTGGAAAATTCGTTTGCTATCCAACCCCGAGGCGTATGAGCAGTACAAGTCTTTCATGAGTGAGTATTATAACTTAGGACATATGGAAAAGGTTCCTGACAATGAGGTGTCTTTTGATTCTACTTTCTATTTGCCCCATCATGGTGTAGTGAAAGAATCCAGTACTACTACCAAGTTAAGAGTCGTTTTTGATGCTTCAGCGAAATCAGCTTCAGGTCTGTCTTTAAATGATCTTTTGATGACAGGTTCAAGAATTCAACAAGAGTTGTTTCCCATTCTCCTTAGGTTTAGAACATATCAGATTGCATTTTACACGGATGTGGAAAAAATGTTTAGGCAAATCAGAGTTCATCCTGAAGATATAAATTGGCAAAGAATTTTGTGGCGAGAAAATACAAACGAACCGTTGAATACTTATAGATTAGTAACAGTTACTTATGGAACTGCTTGCGCGCCCTTTTTGTCTACAAGAGCCATGAAACAACTAGCATTGGATGAGCAAGACAATTTTCCTTTGGCAGCTGATGTAGCTATTCGTGATTTCTACGTTGATGATTTGCTTTCAGGCGCACAGAGTGAAGAGGTTGCTAAAATTTTAGCTAAACAAATGTTTGAAATGATGAAAAGAGGAAACTTTACATTACTGAAATGGATTTCAAATGTGCCAAGAGTCTTGGAAGATATTCCTGAAGAATTTAGAGATAACGATACTTCCATAGAAATTAATAGTGACAAAAAGGTCAAGGTCTTGGGAATTAACTGGAAACCAACTACAGATACATTTCATTTTACTGAATCCACTAGCATTCAAAAAGCATGCACGAAGAGAACTATTCTCTCAGAAATTGCAAAGATTTTTGATCCAATGGGATGGTTGGCACCTGTAATTGTGTACGCTAAAATTTTAATACAAGAATTGTGGAGTTATGACATTGGTTGGGATGAACCTGTTAATGAGAAAATCCACAAAAGGTGGAGAAGATTTTATTCGGAGTTGCCGCAGTTATCAGAATTTCAAATTCCACGTTATGTTTTGTGTTGCAATCCCATTGTCATAGATATTCATGGCTTTTCTGATGCTTCGGAGAAAGCTTATTGTGCTGTCATATATGTAAAATCTGCAAGTTCTAAGCATTCAGTGCATGTGAATATGTTAACTGCAAAAATCAGAGTTGCACCTTTAAAAATACAGTCTCTTCCAAGACTAGAGCTGTGTGCAGCTTTGTTGCTATCAAATCTTTTGAAGGTTGTCCTCTCATACATTGAATTATCTATCAATTGTGTCTATGCTTGGACAGACTCACGTGTCACATTAGCGTGGATTTCTTCTGAGCCACGTCGTTGGCAGCCTTTTGTTGCAAATCGTGTGTCCAAAATTCAAGAAGCTATTCCTAATGTCAAATGGAACTTTGTACATGGGGTAGAGAATCCCGCAGATTGCGGAACTAGGGGTTATCTTCCATCAGAACTTTTGGAGAGCACATTATGGTTGCAAGGACCGCAATGGCTAAAACAACCCCTTGAAATGACAGAACAAAAAATTGATATCGACGCTGAGTACAGTGAAATTGTGTTTAAGGAAGAGAAAAGGAGTTATAATTCTCATGTCTCAAAGGTTCAAGAACCAACTTTAATTTCAAAATTTTCTTCGTGGATAAAGCTATGCAGAATATTAGCATGGTGTATGAGGTTTAGAAATAATTGTTTTAAACAACCGGAAAATCGTTTAAAGAGTCACTTATCAACAGAAGAACTTTTTACCGCAACATCCTTAATTGTAAAGATTGTACAGCAATCTGCATTTTCCGAGGAACTTACTAGCCTAAAATCTGCTAAACCTTTGAAATCAAGCAGCAAGCTTTTATCTTTGACTCCGTTTTTAGATTCTTCAGGAGTCATGCGTGTTGGCGGAAGACTTACAAATGCGAACTTATCAAACAACAGAAAACACCCGATGATTTTACCTAAGAATCATCATATTACAAATTTGATAATCAGTTACTATCATCGAGTTTATCTTCATGCTGGCCCACAATTACTTCTGTCTGTTTTACTCCAAAGGTTTTGGATTATCAGCGCTAGAGATGCCGTTCGTAGATGCTTACATCGATGTGTCATCTGTTGCAGAATACGAGCCCAAAATGCAACACAGTTGATGGCTGATCTTCCTGCTTCAAGAGTTACCCAAAGCAGAGCATTTTCTCGTGTGGGTGTAGACTTTGCTGGACCTTTTAACATCAAGAATCGTTCTGGTAGAGGAGTCAAAATTACTAAATGTTATGTTTGTCTTTTTGTTTGCTTCTCTACTAGGGCAGTTCACTTAGAAATAGTTGGAGACCTTTCAACAAAATCCTTTATCTCGACATTAAAAAGGTTTATAGCTCGTAGAGGTAGACCTGTTGAAATACATAGTGATTGTGCAACGAATTTTAAAGGAGCTAGTAGGGAGTTGAGAAGAGCTATAAATATTGAACGGAATGATCGACTTCATAGTTTTTTGTCTTCCGAAAACATCAAGTGGATTTTCAACCCTCCTTCTGCGCCTCACTTTGGAGGTCTTTGGGAGGCTGGAGTTAAATCACTAAAATACCATCTAAAGAGATGTCTTGGGAATGTCGTACCAACATTTGAAGAGTTTTTGACGCTAATCACACAAATCGAGTCCTGCTTAAATTCAAGACCCTTGACTCCAGCTTCTTCGGATCCCAATGACTTGGAAGTCCTGACTCCTGGACACTTTTTGATTGGAGCATCAATGAGTGCCCTTCCAGAATCAGACTTAACCCTAGAGAAAATAAGTCACATTGATCGGTGGCGAAATATGCAAAAGCTATTCCAGCATTTTTGGAAACGTTGGAGTAACGAATATTTATCTAGATTGCAGCAAAGGCCTAAGTGGTGTAAACTACAACGTGATTTTCAACCGGGTGACTTAGTGCTAGTGAAAAATGAGAATCTTCCTCCTTTACGTTGGAAGTTAGGTAGGATTGTTAATGTTTGTCCAGGCAAGGATAATAAGGTGCGCGTTGTAGAATTACGTACTGCTAACGGTGAACTGAAAAGACCTATTTCTAAACTGTGTGCTTTGCCACTGAACTGACTATTCGTGAACTGAATTTAGTGACATTTTTTATTTAACTTTACTTTATGTTGTATTTATGTTTCCTTCTCCTTCAGTAAAATCAGTTTAATTAAAAGTGTTGAACCCCCTGAGGCTTCAAGGCTGGGGGTATGTTTGGTGTCACGAGATGGCGCTTCTCAAAATGAGCCGCGCTACATCGGGTTTTTTATTCTTGAGGATCTGGGTTGGAGAGTAGCGTCTTTTTCAGTATGTGCATACGTGAGTGTATTATCTTTGTGCTTTTGTTTTCCATTTGTGTATTATTACTACAGTTCATTAATAAATCGACACTTGAGTGAGTGAAATATATTTTTGAGTTGTGCATGCTTCTACTTTCATTCATTCAACAGATCTGCTATTTTTAACATAATACGATTTTGGAGGGGCCCTCATATAGTGCCCCGGGAGCTCTGCATTAATATGACCCTGTGCGGTTTATAAAGTACTTTTAAAAATAATAAATAGACATCATTGTTTGTAGTTAGGATTCGTTATCGAGATATTAGAACCCGTACGTTTCCACATCGAGCTATTGAAATATTGAAATGAGCTTCAGAAATTTCTTCTTATTTTAATTGGTAAAATCAAAATCTCTGTTGATTTTTATAAAGTTAAATCTAGGTTCTAATTTTTTCTTTGTTTTTTTCAAATCATAACATCAAAGTTTACTAATCTGTAGGAGAAGGCTACATCAGATTTTTTTACTTTGCCTACATATATAGTATAATGCATAGAAAAAAAAGTGTGTAAAGAACCTTGCTGCTCAAACCGGGAATCGAACCCTGGATATCCGAACTGGCCAGTCGACGCTCTACCGTTGAGCTGCTGGGACAAAATTGCATGCTCTTATTGTTGCAGTGAACTCTGCATTCTCCACCCTCTAATGTCAGATTGATGGGAAACTGACAATCTGACTGACCACCTTCTGCTGTTTTTACCCCAGGTTAGCCTCCTGCTACTACGACTTTTATCCATGTCAGTATCCTGCGTGGTCGTTATCCTCTCAATTTGAAATCGGGCGTCCAATCTTCCAGAGTCCACTGAATCCGTACTCGTCATACTAGGGTTACTTTCAAACCTCCTTCATCTCTGCATTAACCTATACAGTTCATTTGTTCGGGCACCATTGTAAAGAACCTTTCTACCCCAAGGAAATCAAACCCTGAATCTCCAAACTGGTCAGCAACCGTTGAGTTACTGGAGCGAAATTGTCTTTTCGTCGAACTGGACTCTGTAAGTGACGGGGGGGAAAATTCGAATTCGAGTTTTCGACGGAAGATCCCATATCAAGCACCATTAAAAAATCCTAAAAATATCTGGACCTTCAATAATAATAAATAAATAATCATTCCATGCGTAATTTTCAATAAAAAACGAATAATACAAATTTTAGAAAGCTGAAATATACTGTTCTCAAGATATTGTTCGATTTCCAAGTAAAGTTTTAAAAAAAAATATTAAAAATCAGAAGCGTGTATGCTGTTAAATAGATAATAATTTCATACGTATTTTTTGATTTGAAAACAAATGACACAAACTTTAGAAGTCTAATATACACCGTTCTCCAAATAGTGCAAGTTTTTCAAATACATTTAGAAAAACAAAAAAGTAGTAAGCAATAGCAGTATCTCATTGCTATTGCTTACTATTTTGTAACTTTGCAACTTATATTTGCAACTTTTTATTTTCTATTTACTACGTTTTGCTTTTATGATACTTACTACCTTTTATGTACTTCATTGCTATTGTATGATACTTACTGCTTTCCATATGCAATATTATGCATCAAATCTCTTACCATTATTTTAGCTGATTCAGTTCGTTAGGTTCATAAGAGGGAATACATTTTATAATAGTTTTGTATTTTGACATCCAAGACATTAAAGCAATAAGCATTCATAGACATTAATTTAATGTGGATTGTATTTTGATGAAGATTTTGCACGTGATTCATTCTGTTTGCACTAATAAGTTGTCAAAAGCACGAAATTTCAAATCACGTGATGCAGATTCAATTCCCAGAACATTGTGCAGCGGATTTTTAACACCAATATTTCGTTGTGAGAGAAGTAAAATAATTCAATTACGTAGGGAAAATGGCCATGGATATGACTGATCAACATAAGGCTGTAAGCTCTGACTCCAAACGTAGGATGAATGTCTCTATTAGTGTGTTATTTCACAATGAAAACACTCAGGGGATCCCCTTTATTTGTAACTAGAAAATACACCCAACGTTGACCGGTATTTAAAATAAGCGGTCGTGGCGCAGTCGTATATCGAAAGCCCAGAGCGTCCGACTCGTCCTTGGGCATGAGCAGCAATTTTGACGACCGAGGCGTAGTCATATGTATACCCACGCAATATTTTAAATTTTATTTTTGTTATAAGAGAGGGTATTATTAAAACGCTATTTAGTTGTCAGTAATTTGTTGTGAGTTCCTATATGTAGTATTTGCTAGTTTACATTTTAAAACCCGGGCAACGTCGGGTACATTTTCTAATGGCTATATAAATACCTCACTGTTTGTTGAAAAACTCCTGTGCTCCGTATTTAAAATATCAGGTAACATATGATGATACCAAATGGCGCCATCAGCAACCGTACAATAAGATCTGCCGTTCACGGCACAAATCTGCCATGTACAGGAAGTTTTTCGACTTAATATAACTAAAAAACTAATTCGAATTTAAAAAAATCTCACCGAGACATATCGTCCCGGGTCTTGGAGTACTCGTGCACCAAATTGCATAGCCGTACGACATTTAGATTTTTTATTACAGACAAATAGGCTCCCTTTAATATAATAGATAATAGTTGCAATAAAACTTCTTACGTAATTTGTGTTATTACTTTCTTATTGAACCTCGTATACGCACAAACAAAGTTTGCAAAAGAACTCATGTCTCAATAGAAAATCGAACCACCGCTATCTTACGTACCCGGCGACGTTTTATCCGTTAAGCAACTGCAATTATTACATTTTCTTCTATATTAATAAGTTGTTAAACGCACCCAATGTCAATTTATATGGTATTAATTCAATCTCGAAAATATTGTTCCATTGATCTTGCATTACGTAGAGAAAGTCATGTGCTGCCCACATCAGATATTTTAAATTAAGATTTTATACACCTGATATAATTGAACCAGCAATTGAATTTAGTTTATGTAAACATTTATGTAAAACACAACTTCATCAGGAAAAGTTGGATACTTAAAGATTTTGCTGAGTTGCGCATAAAGTAACTAACTTTAAAAGCGTGATCTTAAAAAGGAAATATCTGTGTATTTTATAAATGTTTTCTTATTTCGAAAATACTTTGAAAAGTTGTTGAAAGCAAACGGATTGAAATTTGTCATGAAAAGATGAAATTTTGATGGCTCCGCAAAACATTTGAGAAAGTCAGCATATCTCGGCAGTGCGAGTTAGGAATTGAAAAGAACGAAATTTTGACACTTCTTTATGTTTGTTAAAAATCTGATGTGCGCAGCATATGACTTTCCCGTCATATTGCAATGGCTTTACATCTTTCACAGAGAAATAATAGTGTAGGATAGAGCGAAGCTAGATATCTCGGTTTTTACATTTCCATTTTATCACATTTTTCTTATAAACAGAAATCAAGTTGAATCTTAACCTTTCATGACCTTCATCTTTTGATTAACTATAGAAAAATTACGGCAGATTTATATAAATGGCAATTAATGAATTTTAATTTCCAAGGGCAGCAAGAAAAATGTGAAAAATTTCCCTGGCTGAGTATCACTTATCTCGTGTATTTCTTATGAGGGGTTGATTCTATGCTATTATTTGTTTTGTATAAGTCTTATTTGCTAAGTGTATAAATTTCGAAACTTGTAGATAATAGATCTGCTTTTTATTTCAGCAGAATTTCATTCTATGCGTCTGAAATAAGAAGTAGACGATCGTTTTGGGAATATTTGGATTTTCTTCTTCAATGTGAAAAAGTCTAAAGCTGAACGCTAAATAAGAGCTTAATCGTGTCATGCTAGCGAAACCAAGACACTCAAAAATGGTATTTTAAAAGCAAAATATGATTATTAAAATATATAATTATTAGCAATATTTATATCTTTCTAAAATTTTCATAAAACCCTATAAAATAGTTATAAAAATAAATTAATAAACAAAAGAAACACTAAAACAGGCGTTCTTAATCTATGTGATTCGCCTCCCCAAGGCAAGTATAGACAGATTCTAGAGGAGGTCTTCTATCTCAACTGAATTTTTTCCGTATTTTACATACAAATTGTACGTACACAAAATTGTAGAAAACGTAGAGACGATAATCTTGATATTTCATACCATTGGGTTACCGCCCCTTGCTTGCTGTCGCTCACCAACCCCTTCCCAGTGCTCGGCTCGAAAGCATGAGGTTGCACCCTTTGATCGTAATCGGCGGCCATTGCTTCAAAATAATTTTAATAGACGAATGCATCTTCCAGCAATGACGCAATGACGGTACATGTTCAGCAAAACAGATTGGTCTGTCTAATGACCTGCGTGAAAGAAAAACTGTTAAAAGGGATTCAAGAAGTCATTGATCGTAATCGGCGGCCATTGCTTCAAAATAATTTTAATAGACGAATGCATCTTCCAGCAATGACGCAATGACGGTACATGTTCAGCAAAACAGATTGGTCTGTCTAATGACCTGCGTGAAAGAAAAACTGTTAAAAGGGATTCAAGAAGTCATTGATCGTAATCGGCGGCCATTGCTTCAAAATAATTTTAATAGACGAATGCATCTTCCAGCAATGACGCAATGACGGTACATGTTCAGCAAAACAGATTGGTCTGTCTAATGACCTGCGTGAAAGAAAAACTGTTAAAAGGGATTCAAGAAGTCATTGATCGTAATCGGCGGCCATTGCTTCAAAATAATTTTAATAGACGAATGCATCTTCCAGCAATGACGCAATGACGGTACATGTTCAGCAAAACAGATTGGTCTGTCTAATGACCTGCGTGAAAGAAAAACTGTTAAAAGGGATTCAAGAAGTCATTGATCGTAATCGGCGGCCATTGCTTCAAAATAATTTTAATAGACGAATGCATCTTCCAGCAATGACGCAATGACGGTACATGTTCAGCAAAACAGATTGGTCTGTCTAATGACCTGCGTGAAAGAAAAACTGTTAAAAGGGATTCAAGAAGTCATTGATCGTAATCGGCGGCCATTGCTTCAAAATAATTTTAATAGACGAATGCATCTTCCAGCAATGACGCAATGACGGTACATGTTCAGCAAAACAGATTGGTCTGTCTAATGACCTGCGTGAAAGAAAAACTGTTAAAAGGGATTCAAGAAGTCATTGATCGTAATCGGCGGCCATTGCTTCAAAATAATTTTAATAGACGAATGCATCTTCCAGCAATGACGCAATGACGGTACATGTTCAGCAAAACAGAATGGTCTGTCTAATGACCTGCGTGAAAGAAAAACTGTTAAAAGGGATTCAAGAAGTCATTGATCGTAATCGGCGGCCATTGCTTCAAAATAATTTTAATAGACGAATGCATCTTCCAGCAATGACGCAATGACGGTACATGTTCAGCAAAACAGATTGGTCTGTCTAATGACCTGCGTGGAAGAAAAACTGTTAAAAGGGATTCAAGAAGTATTAAAATATTTTTATCCGTCAAGATCTCGAAATATAAAATATTCCGGAAAACAATACTTTCTCTATACACTAGTATGTGAAAGTAATAATAATTAACTAGAGCGTGGCTCAGATCGAATTTCTCATACCGGAATTTATTTATTTATTTTTTTTTTTTCAAATTTTACAAGAAAAATTTTGAAAAATCGGTCTCATAGATTCAAATAATTGCAACTATAGTGTGTTACCCTTCACTTTAAAAGGCTTAAAAAATCTTTTGATTGATACCATTCTTGACAATGTACCCCCTGGGGACAACTGCTTCCCCCCCCCCCCTAGAGAGGCTAATGATGTCACGAACAAAAAAAAATTGTTGTCGCTGCTATTTTTTACAACAATGATTGAAGCTATTAAATCTTGCGATCATTGAGCCATAAATAAGCCTTTTTATGCATGATTATGTCAAATTTTATCCTAATTTAGTAACTTAATGTAAAATTTAGAATAAAATTAAGTTTTCGTTCGAACTAAAAAAATATTATTTCTAATTTTAGATTTTTAATTAACAAAGCCGGAAATAAAGTTTCGTGAAAATCCAATAATATTGTTCGCTGCTATTCTTTACACAAGAAATCGGCAGATATCAGACAGGCGGACATCACTCCGAAAATATTCAAAACGTGTTCATAAGGTCTTAAAACATATATCAGCATCAACATATCGAAATTGAAAATTTTCGGGAAACAATACATTCTCAATACTACGTATGCGAAAGTAAAAATGATCCAAAGAAGCTAATGTAATCAATGACAGTCTCTTTCTCTAAAAGTCCTTCCTTTCAAAATACCTTTGGCAGTAGCAAGTGCATCACGTGTGCCTGCAGTGCAAATAAAAATTCAAACTTGTCCTGGTTATTCTAGTTTGCCCATGGATAAATGAGCGGAATAACAGGATATCCTTTATCTTGAAATTCAAATTTTTATTAAACAATGCAAAATTGATTTCAAGATAAATTAGTTCGAGCTAAAATGTATGACCCATAAAATTAGCGAGAGAGTTAGTCCCTTTTATCTCCATGGTATGACCAGTCACAGAAAACTTGAAATAAAATATTTGAGGCATTAAACTTGATAATTTCGTTGTTAGCGGGTCCGGGGGAGTGTCGATTAATTGCGTTACGTTGATGGATGATATAGAAGGCAGGATCAAAAAGTTCGGAGACTGCGCTGATACCTCCAACCCTGATTGGAGGAGAGGGGAACTATTTTACCGTGGCGTAGAGGCAATGTGAAGCAGGTGTTTTTCCAGACAATGCGCGTCAGTGAACTGTAGTCGTTCGCGTTCGTCGAAAACGGAAATGACTTTTTAAGAACAACGTGCGAATATCAAATTCTGCCAGCGTTTGACGAAATAGCCGACAGAAACATTGCACTTGCTGCAGCAGGTGCAATGTTTTGATCTTACCCACTTTTTGATCCTACCTAGTATGTGTGTTTTGGTAGGAAGTCGTATGATAAATAATAATATTAAATGGGAGGGGTTTATAGCTCACACGTTTAAGCGCGAAGTAGATGGGAGAAAATCTTTTGCAATTTTAGAAATAATGAACCTGAGACAATCTTTTATAACTTTGTCCTGTCTTATGATGGGCTTATCCTTCTAATATGAAATATTATGCGATACATTTGTTTACATCATTCTTGTGGATCTAGTTCATTCTATCCATGGGAAAAGATACTTTAGGTAATAGTTTCCCCAATAACAATTCGCCAATAGTCATTTATATATAAGTAAAGCTCTTCTCTCCATTTATCTGTGAATCTTGGCTATACATTTGGCGGACTTCGAGACTGATTTGGCGAAATATTACCAACTTGGCGATATTTCACTCCCAATTGACGAAAATGTGGTTAAAAAAGGTTAACAATGACGCCGAATGTTCATAAATGATGTCGTCAAATTGATGTATTATTTATTAAAATATTTTAATATATAGTCTCTATTACTTATTGCCAATACTATCAATATTGATAGTGGTCAATTTACAGTTGTGCGAAATATTAGTTAATTAAATCCTTCTAGATGTAGTTTAATATGCTGTGTGAGAAACCTTGCAATCCCAACCAAGAATCGAACCAACCCTAGATCTTTAAACTGGCCAACCGGCGCTCTACCGTTGAGTTACTGGGAAGAAATGACAAGCTCTGGGACTCTGAAGCTGGCATGTGAAAAATCACAACATGTACAATTCAAAAATAAAAACATTATGCCGTGCATCTTATACATAATTTTTAACACTTTACAGCAAAGTCGAAAAGTGTTTATGACTTTGTTCATTCTGTCTGTCTGTCTGTCTGTCCGTTAGCACGATAACTGCCGTAAAAATGACTTAATCAAAATGAAATTTTAGTATGTTGTTCAGACGGTCTGTAGGACCTATGGGAATATAAATGAATAATATCACCCAATTAGTTTTGGATTGAACCCGGGTTTAAAAAATGAAATACATTGAGCCCTATGGGACCTAATTTTTCAAACATTTTTTAAGCGGCTTTAAAATTCACAAATTGCTTCGAAAATTTTAGGTAATAGTCAAATTGTTCCATAAAATATATAAAAAAAATCCAGCGAAATATATTCAGTAGTTTTTTAAATAAAAATTAAAATAATAATGACACATCTTATATGAAACGATCACGTGGCCATGATATGAAACGATCACATGACCCACATCAAAATGATATATGGCATCCATCTTGTTTCAAAATCGTGATTTTTTAAAGTTCTTTTTAATTCATATTGAGTGTTGTATCCGTCCTAAAACTACTTTATTTTTGATTAAATTCTGTGCATCTACATACTAAAACAACACAATGACAATATATTTGAGTTTAAATTCTCATTCAAATTTGATTATTTCTACAACTAAGCCTATTTTTCACCTATGTAAAATGTAAACAGCAAAATATGTAGAATGAGTTGTATTAGAATTACAGTATTTCTTTAACACAAAATAATTCAGTCCTTGGAGTCTGCATGGCTGATATGAATGAAATATTAATTGATTTTATAAACAGGACGATTTTTTTTCGATGACGTTTTAAGCATAAAGTTATGAAGCTCCATGGTCTTAATTTTTAAATAAAATAAATTATTATAGTATTGTGATGAATGAAATGAATGGAATCCTGCTTTTATAGAGAGGTCCAGCCGTGTTATTTTTTCTATGACATCATTTGAATTTATTTCAGTTGTTTTCGATGAAGTTTTCAAATATAATAAATTATCGTAGTATTATGATAGTTTTAAAAATATTACCGTGGAATGTATTGCACTTTAGAGATATTTAAATCAGGCAATTTATATTTCAATGCCGTCATTTGAATGAAGTTCATTTTTTTCAATGAAGGTTTAAGTTTTCAAATATAATAAATCAATGTAGTATTGTGATAAGTTTTAAAATATTACCGAGGAATGTATTGCATTTTCGACTTTTTTAATTAAAATTGCATTGAAGTTGGAAAGTGTTTCATAATCAATGCTTTAAGCATGATTGATCTTTCTTGTTTCATTGTGAAAGTGTACATTTTTTAATGCATTATAGAGCCAGTCATGTGCTGTCCACACCACTTTTTTTTAAATATGCACTTATTGATACTCCTTTATCCATTTTTCTAAAGCAACTATTTTTGTTACAGTAACAACGGAAATCAAAAGAACGTGATACTACTTCCAATACATTAAATATTCAGATCGTCTTTTCCAAAATAAAAAGCCTTCTTAAAGCCGGTCAGTTTCATCTGGAGAATTCTATAAAGAACGTACTCTCGTATGATTTCTGGGAGCCATAAAAATAAGTAATTTTTATGAAATATCGTACCCACGTGGTTTATGGTTTACAACAAATAGAACCCGTGGTTTCGGAGTACACAAAATAAGATAAACGTCGCTTTCATTTCGCGTAAAAATATTTCAAATATTCCGAACGTTCCTCTTTGTTTTATAGCTTGAAATATGTCTGTTCTTAATACAAAGCTGCACTTTTGGAAATTTTTATTCTTACGAATTCGTTTCGGGAAATATGCTTTTTTTTATGCCCGAGAAAAATGCAGTTATTTGTTCGATGTGTACGTGATAGATGATATATGAATTATTTATAGTCATAATGCATTTTGTTCCCAAAACTTGGAATTATAATCTGAGTGTAGCAGCCAGAATTGGGGATAACCGGTTTCGCGCTTGATTGCATTCTTCAGCACAGCACCGAATAGCAGTTTACTACAGTGTGAACTAGAAAGTTTACAATATGCCACATACCGATATTATAGTCGATGCATTCGGAGAATTATCTACACTATTAATATGAGTCCGATCATGTTAATATTTATGTATATATATACATCAAATAAAAACGCTAATTCTTGTTTTAGAAACTCGCGGTTTTTAAAAGGGGGTATAAATTGGTATGTGTCCAAAACCTTCAATAATACCAAAAAAATAATAAAATTTAGTTATTTACAAAAAACCAGACATTATCGCCAAAATTTCTATATATACACCGTTTTATTAAGTCAATGTTTGTAGACCAAATTTAATATACTATGTGCCGGACTTTAAGATAAAAAATTTTCTTATACACTCTTTTGCCGCGCTTTCGTTTGAAGAACGTTAGTTGAGGAGGTGCACACTGAGGTAGTTAATTGCATTTTGTCTATACTGGGGAGCAGCACCGCACGGTCGTGCATCATGACACGTAAATATATGTATTTTCGAATGCACACATTTGCCGCGATTTCGGTTTGCGAAAAGTGAGTTAAAGAAAGGAGCGCTCTGAGGCAGTTGATTAAATTTTGGACTTTATCACCTGCGGTTATGTACAGGGAGTGTATCGACATTTTCGATTCTCTCCGTGCCTGTCGTTATGGCTATCATTATCGCTATCTCTCATTGTGGCTGCTAAAAAGTACCTAGATATGAAGAAAAGTCATCGCTAAATTGGCGACAGCTGTAAAGGGTAGTTGATAGTTAGCTGATATAGTCACCCTGTGGTAACTGGTGCTCTGATGATTCTGCAAACATGACATTTTCAGCAAACCGAAATTTTGGACATAGTTTTAGTCCAGTCAATAATGCTGTGAGCCATGACCCGATTTCTGGGCACCCTGGTGAATTTATTTGAATGTTTCAACGTTATTTCAACGTTCACCGTCCCCCAGTTTAAGGGGACGGTGAACGTTGAAATGAGCAAAAAAAGTTTTAATATAAAACATTATTTTACATATTTAGCATTTACTTACGGGTGGGACAGCGTCCATCCCAAACGAAGAACCTCTCAAAAAGACAGGTATTTGACATACCCTATCCCAAACAGTTCGATCCCCCTTTGCAGGCATTGGCGTCCATGGAAATCGCCGACAGAAACATTGCACCTGCTTCAGCAGGTACAATATTTGCACCAGAATGTTTGAAAGAAACATTGCACCTGCTGAAGCAGGTGCAATGTTTCTGTCGGCGATTTCCATGGACGCCAATGCCTGCAAACGGGGATCGAACTGTTTGGGATAGGGTATGTCAAATACCTGTCTTTTTGAGAGGCTCTTCGTATGGGATTGATGCTGTCCCAGCCGTAAGCAAAAGGTTGAATGCATTTTTTTCGAAACGGAATTTTCAAAGGATTTACATTTTTAAAATGCTCCTTGCGTCTTTATTTTTGTCTGAAATGTATGGAATTTGGCAAGAAGACACTTCTTATACTTTTTAATGAAACTGGGTATGCATTTTCTAATTGGACTTTATTAAGGTAATTAAAAGTGAATAAGAAACTAATTAAATGATGAAAATTAAGTTTTAATGCAGAGAAATATTTTTAAAAAATCAACTTTCTAAGGGATTTAAAAATGAATACCCGAATTTGTTCATAATGTGTTTTTGAGTGATCATAATGTAAAATAAATCAAAAATGTGAACAAATGGCACGGAAGGAGCATTTTCAAATTTTTTTTTAAAAAAATTAAATGAAAAAAAAAATACAAAATTATAGCAAAATCAAAAAAAATTAATGGTATTGTATATAGTAAAGTTAAGAGGAATATTTATGCAAATTTTCAAGTTTCTAAGTCAATAAATAAATAAAAAAAGTTCAGCGTCCACCGTCCCCTTAATCATATCCTCATTGTCCATTAGCAACATAATATATATATAGGTGAAAATCGGAGTAGGGTAAAACATATGTAATCTATTTAAGGCATAACATTTACAACTCTTAATAGTCAATTTTTGCAAACAAATTAAGGAGGTAATTTCAAAAAGCAGTTGTACAGGACAGTTACAATTTAGTAACAGTTAATTGTAAGTATAATTAGTTTTAGTTAGGATTACTAAAATCTAAATATTTGTACATTAGTGCATGCATCCTTTAAAATATCTGAAGTATAAATTTTGGGATGGACTGGGAATCATGTGTTACTTTGAACCACGCACATGACGTGTACGTATTTCAGGGAAATAATTTAGGTGTAACATTAATAAAATCTGATATGGGCAGCACATGACTTTCCTTATATAACGCAATGAATTTACTACTTTTACAGCACAAAAATAGGTTATTCTAATAGTAGATACTTATACTCTTTCCAAAATATTTCCTTATACATTATGTATATAAGGAAAGTAAAAATAGGTTTCTCTTATAATAGACACTTATATTCTTTCCAAGATATTGAATTTTCATCAATGAGTCGTCATTTTCGTTGATTTAGCGTTATTTTTTATCAATTTTGCGAGTTTTTCGTAAATTTCGCAACATTTAAAAAAGTCGCCAAGTTGGCTACATTCCACCAAATTCGTCGCCAAAATATCGCCAAGCGTTATGGATGGAAATATAAGTTATTCAAACAACAGATAAATGACTATTGGCGTTCAAATACAAAAGTATTACTCAAAGTATCTTTTTTCATAAATGAAACGAGCTAGGTCCACGAGAATGATGTCCCCAAATTTATCGCATGATATTATTTATGAAAGTGAACATATTTCTCAATAGGAAATATTTTTTTTTATTTTACATGCTTTCTTGATAACTTTTTGAAAAATGTGCAATATCTCGAGAACGGTTGAAGTTAGCGTTCTAAAATTTATGTTAATCGTTTACTAATGAAAATTTACATATGAAATGTCTATTTGCGTAACTTTATTAGAGCTTTTGATTTTTTGACGATTTTTTCAAAATTTCACTTGAAAATTTTGGGGGGTTCTGAACATTCGATTGCTTATAAAAACAATAGGCTTCCAATGTTTACGGATTGTAATTTTTGTACCAAATTTTGTTCGAATCGGTCTATTCGTTCGTCAGTTATCTTCTCCACAGACTCACTGACACATACACACACATACTTTCACACACACACACACACAGACATCACTTTAAAAGTGTTCAATTCGTGATCAGGGATGCTTGAAACGTGCTCTCCCGTCAAAAACTCGAATTCGAATTTTTGACCCCCGTCGCAATACGTTCCTTGTACATTATTGTATATATGGAATGTAATAATTGCTAAAGCAATTACAGTTAGCAATTAATATTTGCCATTTACTTGCGTAATAAGCAACTACATGCTATTGTCATTAACTTTTTGTTACAGTTACATTTTAATTTCAATGTTTGACTGATTACTGCAATCAATTACATTTTTACTTTCCTTATAAACATAGTATAATGTGTAAGGAATGTATTGTGACGGGATCGAAAATTCGAATTCATGTTTTCGGCGGGAGAGCACGTTTAAAGCATCCCTGAACACGAATCAAACGTTTCTGAGGTGATGTCTGTCTTTGTGTGTGTGTATGTAAGTGTGTAAGTGTATATAAGTGTGTGTGTGTGTGTCTGTGTGTGTGTCAGTGAGACTGTGGAGACGATATCTCACGAACGAATAGAGCGATTTGAACGAAATTTGGCACAAAAATTACAATCTGTGAATACTGGAAGCTATTTGTTTTTAAATACAGTCGAATGTTCAGAACCGCCTTAAATTTCTGAGTGAAATGTTGAAAAAATCATCAAAAAATCAAAACCTTTAAAAAAATTACACAAATAGTCACTTCTTATGTAATTTTCCATTTGAAAACGATTGACATAAACTTTAAAATGCTAGCATGAACCGTTCTCGAAATATTGCACATTTTTCAAATAAATTTATTAAAAAATCACATAAAATAAAAACAAAATATTAACTATTGTAGCATATGGTCACTTTTCATATATAATATCACAGGATAAATTTTGTGACATCATCCTCATGGATCTAGCTCGTTCCATTCATGAGAAATGATAATTTGGGAAATACTTTTGTATTTGAACAGCAATATTCATTCATCTGCTATAAGAACAACTTATTTCTCTATCCATAATGCTTGGCAAAATTTTGGCGACAAATTTGGCGGAATTTCACCAACTTGGCGACTTTTTTAAATGTTGCCAAATTAACGAAAATATCGCCAAATTGATATAAATGACTTTTAATCAATGCAATTGACGACTAATTGATAAAAATTAAATATCTTTGAAAGAATATAATATGAGTATCTACTATAAGAATAACCTATTTTTCCGTCTGTAACGTTTGGCAAAATTTTGGTGGCGAATTTGTCGAAATATCTCCAACTTGATGACTTTTTAAATATTGCCACATTGGCGAAAATGTCACCCAATTGACAAAAATTCGCCAAATTGATGAAACCGACGTTAAATCAATAAAATGACGACTAATTGATGAAAGTTCATTATCTTGGAAGTAACATAAGACTAGACTATAAGAATAAACTATTTCTCCGTCAGTAACGCTTGGCGAGAAATTTACCTAGACGTAGCCAACATGACGACTATTTTAAATGTTGCCAAAGTGACAAAAATGCCACCAAATTGACAAAAATGACGACAAATGAGATAAAATGTTTCACATATTATGATTTCCGTCATATGACAGGCATAACGTCTAGTTTATAAGAAATAAGCTTCTCTCCGTCTGTCTGTAACACTTGGTGATGTATTTTGGATAACGTGGCAAATACTCCAGCAAATAATCTCCAACTTGGCGATAATTCACCCCAGATTGACGAAAATACCTTCAAAATTGCAAAAATGACGCTAAATTAATGAAAACGACTCCTAATTGATGAATTTATTATTAAAATATTTTAATATTTGAACTGTATTGCTTATTGGGGATGCTATCAATATTGATAATTGTTTATTAAGAGTTGCGCGAAACATAAATTAATTGGGTACTTTAAAGTAGTTTTACATATTGTCATCCGGAAAATCGCCAAATATACAATTTAACGTTAAAAACACAGTACCGTTGATCTTATACATTATTTTTTTTACTGCAAAATTTATTGCATTATATAAGGAAAGTAATGTGTTGCCCACATCAGATTTTTATTGATTAATGCGTGACTCTGACGACAGCTAACATCATATATACGCTCGTGGCTAATTATCAGTGCAGGTTTAGATACAACAAACAACAAAATGACAGCAAACACGCTTGAAAAAACACCATTTTGATACCCATCAGATCACACACAAGTCACGGAATAAAAGACAATTCACTGTTTGTTAATGCAAAGCGTCTCTTCGAAAGGTCGGGCCCTTGTGTAACTTAGGTGCGTGCTCGTAAAATGCAGAGATTCTGATTGTGTGTTGGAAGAAGCTGCACGCAAAGACCCTGGTATCTCTTGGCAACAAGTACTAGGTGTCTGATATGGAATTCCTTTACACCACTGCAAGAATTACTCTGATGAACAATGTGGTGGTTCCTGTAGTGTCCAACGGATTCAAGTCGACTGAAATTATTGTTCTATAAAATTGAAGAAAAGGTATGGTTAGAAAAAATTTAATGCTTTTTTTATTAGTTTAATAAGGTAGAACTCATATAACAACCATTTTCCCAATTGAATAAAACCTGTAAAGAACTTTCCTGTCCCAGACGAGGCTCGAACCGCGAATCTTCCTATTGACCAGTCGACGATCTCCCAATTGAGCTTCTGAGACGTAATTGAATGCTCTTATCGTTGAAATGGACTCTGCATTCTCCTTCCTCTAATATCAGATTGTCACATGCATCTTGTCTAACTGATCAATCACTTCCTACTATTTTTATCTCAATTTAGCATCCTAATGCTATTTTTATCCTCCAAGTTAGTTTCTTCTGTAGATGTCAGCCTCCTGAATAGAAATCGGTGCTCAATATCCCAGAGTTCACTGTATTCGGTCTATTCGTACTAGAGTCCCTTTCATATTCCCGAGATCTTTACATTAACTTGCGGTGTAAATTGTTCGTTATCGTAGTCTAATATTCATGGATTATGTGAATTGTGAATTGTAAATTTATTCGAGTGCCATTATAAAAAAAACCTTGCTGTTCCAACCTGTGCATAGAGCCACGGATCTTCGTACTGACCAACTACTGGGGCGGAATTACAAGCTCTTGTTGTCGAAGTGAACTCTGTAAAGCATCCTATGAAATTTGAAAGACTTTGATATTCTATAAAATTTCGTGTAACCATCCCTCTCTCTTTCTCCTTTACATTTTATCAAATTTTATGTTGTCACCAGACTTATCAGAGCGCATTCTATAATATCCGTTTTGTAGCTAAAAAATTTCTAGGTCGCACTTTTTAGTTTATGAAACGTGGCTTTCTTAATCCATGAAAGAATATGTGAAAGTATCATGCTGATTTACTTTTTCTTACCCAGACTTGCAAATCAGTATTACAACAGTGAAAGTTCAGTTCGTTTTTGAAGTTAATTATTATTTTTTTAGCAGTTCATAGATTGTAAATTGTATTTTTCAAAACCTGTAATTTGCTGAAACACTGTCTTTTATTCAAAAATTCTACTGTAAACCTACCCTTTTGCTTACATTCGAAAATTCGAATTAGAATCCATCATTTTTTTTTTCAAAAATCCGAATATAATTCTCTGTACTTTTCATATATTTTTTTCTTTTTTGTGTTTCTCGTATCTATGAAATTGCTACAAAAATAGTCACAGTTGTCAAAACTTGAAACACTTTCTTCGTTTAAATACAGCAATGGTCATTTTAATGTGTGGAATTTCTTTGAAAGAGGTTACATTGTACAATGCACAGGTGGTCACGTTAGAGAAAATTGTTACGATTAGCAGGATATTAGTGTGGCTCTTACAAAAATGTACACTCTTTATTCAAGTGATCAGAAACGCCAAATAGATCACCAGGTTTTTATTGTATTACATATTTTGAGAAACAAAAAATTAAGAATCAAATTTATTTTATTTTATGTATAGAAAGAAATTACTGGTAATTATATATATATCAATCAATAATGCTCTTTTTAAGTATTTGAGAATCACACCTTTATATGGGGTGAGACCGGAGTTTATTGATTAGCATTTGATATTTTTCTAATTTTACTCTTCATGAGGTTTTGAACAATTTTAGTTTAAATGATACACAGACTCTTCTGAAATGTAGCTAAAAGTACTACTAATATTACAGAAAACCAATGTAATTACTAAAGATATACTTATCGTGCGAATGAGTCAACTAACCCTAGGTTCGAGGTACGTTGACTAACAATTTTGTTTTGGTATATATCCATTTAAAGACAAAATACACAAAAGTTTTAATTATTTAGAAACATTCTAAATATTAAAAAATCTGATGTGAGCAGCACATGACTTTCCTTATATAATGCAATGTATTTACTACTTTTGAAGTGAAAACAAAATAGGTTATTATTATAGTAGATACTTCTATTTTGTCCAAGATGTTGCATTTTTGTCAATTAGTCGTTATTTTCTTTCATTTAGCATAATTTCATTCATTTGGCAAGATTTTCTTCAATTTGATAACATTTAAAAAAATCGCCAAGTTGGCGACATTCCGTCAAATTCGTCTGCAAGCGTTATGGACCGAGAAATAATTTATTTTTATTGCAGATAAATGACTATTGGCGCTCAAATACAAAAGCATTACTCAAAGTATATTTTTTCACGAATGGAATGAGCAAAATCTACGAGAATGATGTCACCAAATTTATCGCATGATATTACGCATGAAAAGTGAACATGTTTTGCAATAGGAAATATTTTTTTTTATTTTATATAATTTTTTGATAAGATTTTTGAAAAATGCGAAATATCTCGAGAACGGTTTATGCTAGCGTTCTAAAATTTATGTTAATCATTTTCTTATGAAAAATTACATAAGAAATGTCTTGTTACGTAACTTTATTAGAGATTTCGATTTTTTAATGATTTTTTCAAAATTTCATTCGAAAATTTAGGGGGGTTCTGAACATTCGATTGCGCATAAAAACAATAGGCTTCCAGTATTCACGGATTGTAATTTCTGTATCAAATTCCGTTCGAATTGATCCATTCGTTCGTCAGTTATCGTCTCCACAGACTCACTGACACACACACACACACATACTTTCACGCACACATACATACTTTCACACACACACACACATACTTTCACACACACACACACACGCGCAGACATCACCTCAAAAATGTTCGATTCGTGATCAGGGATGCTTGAAACGTGCTCTCCCGTCAAAAACTCGAATTCGAATTTTCGACCCCGTCACAATACTTTCTTTATACATTATTGTATATAAGGAAAATAAAATGATAAAACTCTTCTTTCAAATCATTTTCTCGGATACACTTCATGCATTGCACCGAGACCCTAAAACCATACTGCTCATGGCGGAAAAAGCAATCCATATCTTCTTCAAATCCAGTGATGTATTTCTATCAAATTGAAAAGTAGAGGCAATTGGTTCTTCATCTAAGAAAAATTGTCTACCACCCATTTTCTTCATTTGTATGCTGTATGTATCTTTTATCCATAGTATTTCACTTGTGAGTCTGCTTTCTTGCTGTAGTAATAGCCTTTCCTTCTGTATTACTTGTTTTAGTGATGAATCTGACAAGATAATAGTTGAACTCCTTTTTTCTGCCTTCTTTAGTATATTCTCTCTCGGTCATGGATTTTGAAATGATATTGTATTTTTAGGCAAAATTAAGACTAAAACGTAGTTCTCTGGATTATTTAAAATTTATTGTATTGTCATATCGTCAACTGATCCCATACGAGAATACATATTTGTTTGTGTTACTCACCGATGACTCGAAACCCATATGTCCGTATTTGGGAAGTGTCCTTTGGATGCAACTGGTGCAGAAGTAATTCTCCCTGCGCCCTAATACGTATATATCTAGCAACAAGAATTTCTAGACTTTTTGAAATTCTATGCGTGTCTGGTGGAATATTGGCAAAAATGCAAATACGTAATAAGTTTTAAAACATGGACAACTAAACACACTTTGACGTAACACATATTAATGTACAGGATGATCCAAAAGTCAAGAAAAATTTTAAAAATTAATAATTTATGAACTAATAAAGATAAATAAATGCCATTTGCATTGAAAGAATGGAAATGAAGCCGGATTTTTTGTCAAGAAAAAGAAAAAATTGTTAGTATAATTTATATTTCTACCAACAGATGGCAGTGTATTAGGTACCTAGTCTACATTACATAGGATAAGATACATTACATAGGACAGATCGACTACCACTACTATATGCTTCAAGAATGGCGTTATCAGTTGCAGTTGCGCTTTTTATACCTTCTGATAATTTGCATAATTTGATATCTGTACCTAATACAGCGCCATCTGTTAGTAGAAATGTAAATTATACTAACAATATTTTTTTTCTTGACAAAAAATCTGGCTTCATTTCCATTCTTTCTGTGCAAACGGCATCTATTTATCTTCATTAGTTCATGAATTATTAATTTTTAAAGTTTTTCCTGACTTTTGGATCACCCTGTATATAAAATATAGGCGGCCGACTATATGAAAACAAAAACTACTACCCGAAAACAAAAGTTGCGTTTTTAATTTTGTTGCTCCGTTTCTAGCAAAATGATAACGTTTGTGACTGCGACTTGCTGCACTGAAACAAAGAAGGAGTGCACGCATTTCATTCGATAAACAAACGCCTTTTTATTTTAAGATAAGGTAGTTATTCGCTGTTACCATTGAACAAGAATCTCCAATCTCCCCAATAAAGTCCTAAAAAAATACACATTTGTGTTTGTTACCTATCGATGGCCCGAAAACAGTATGCCCGTATTTGGAGTGTCCTTTGCGTGCAACTGATACAGATATAATTCTTCTTGCGCCCAAATAGTTCATTGCGTCAGTAGTTCAAACATGAAGGGGGACATGAGTTCAAAATTAAAATCATTAGGTTACTTCAAGACTAAAGAAAGAGACTCACCACTTGCTGAAATTGCTTTAGAAAAGTAAGCTCAAATTGCAGATGGTAATCCGAATTCATGTAAAATAACCGATTTTCTGAATCACTGACTACCGAAATTCTCAAATGTTCAGATCATCACAATATTAGTCCACACAATTTTCACAAATTTGGATTCTTGTTGTTTCAATGTTTATCAATTTTGACAGTTTTCCGACATTAACTAAAATGTTTAAAAGATGAATTTTATAATTTCCTATAATTTACCTATTTATGCATTTACGTTTAACTCACCAGATACGACAAAATTTAGATTCAATATTTTAAACCTTAAAGGAAATATTTTACTGGAGTTTTCTATTTCGATGCTTAACATTAAAATGATGAAATAAAAGTTTACATTAATTTAACAAAAAGTAAATACAAAAGGAAAAATCTGATGTGGGCAGCACATGACTTTCCCTGCAGACTTTCTCTGTATTTCTTCAATAATTTATTAAATTGATTTTAATTGGACAAAGTAACACCCATAATTATTTTAAACTACACTGAATTTGCACTTTTAATTCAATTTTCGTTTTCATTTGCTAACTAGACTTATTTTCAAAGGTGGCGTAGTGAAAATGCAAAAAAAAATAAAATAACTCAAAAATGACTAGTCCTAGAGTAATGGCATTAGTCTTATTCTTTTCATCGTCAAAAATTATGTATTAAACAAGCATTTAATTGATATATTTGAGCATACGTAGTCTTCTATTTTAGATTTTGAAGATTTTTGTGGGCCATTTCACAAAAAAAGATTGATTATTTTTTCCGAATCGTACCAAAATCTAATCAGCATTAGGGAAACCCAAAAGTGACTTATATGCCAAATTTTGTGTAGTATTTCGCCAATCAGTCTTTTAGCTAGAGTGGATACCGTCAATTTTTTCGGGCCATTTTGCAAAAAAAAAGGCATGTTCTTTTAGCTCCGAATTGTACCAAAATCTAATCAGCACCAGGATCACCAACAAGGGACTTACCTATCAAGTTTTATGATATTCGGTGAATTAGTTTTTCAGTTAGAGTGGATACATACATTGCACAGACAAACAGACATACAGACACACAGACACTCGTGCAGACGTCACAGCAAAAATAGATTTTTCGTGCTCTAGAAGTCCCAAAACGTGTAGATCCATCGAAAAGGCGAGTTTCGATATGACTCCAATATTTTCTCTATACATCACTATGTATTGGAAGGAAAATAAAAATCTGATATAGGCAGCACATGACTTTCTCTGCAGACTTATATTCAAATTCTCTGCGGCGGCAGCTCCCCACTGCTGGGGGATAGGTTCGAACTCGGAATCTATAGATTGCTGATCCCGCGGTATGTCATCAGGCCTAAAAGAATTCTCCAAGGCTGAAGGAATAACCGGAAATGTATTTCGTAGCAGTGAGTGGCGCACTGCTGCCCCCATAAACATATCACACCTTGAACTTAGGGTCATTTCACCTGCCATCTTTCTCCTCTCCCCCACCCCGTTATAATTCCATTTATTTACCATCTGGTTTAACCCATTGCTCAAGATCCACGCAACATTTTAACGCACTCCCACATCAAATTTTAATTATGTACACTCCATTTGGAACCCCTAGCATTACTATATCTCTATCTCCTTCCCAAAGCCTGACAGAATCTGACCCTGTCAAGCACCCTTTATGCTACGCGCTTTCTCATTGTCGTAGTACTCATGTCTGTCGATTCGACTCACTTCTTCGATTGGAGAGAAAGTCTAGAAATTTTCCAGATCAAGCACCCCGTCAAATTCAATATACCTTGCACCTGGTGCAGTGATTTCGTAAAAATTAAACTATAGCACTTATAACAATGTATGGTGCTTAGCGTCCAAAATAACTGTTTCAATTGAGAATTGGCGTAGTTCGGTTCTGCATATTGGTCGAGTTTTAGATTATTATGTCCCCGGTTTAGGCTTCAGAAGAGTTCTGAAAACTTTAATCCCGTCTCCTCATTTTGTCAACTTCAAGAGAAAACCGAAAGTCTGGCTCCGATAGGTTCGAACTAGTGATCCATGCTATAAGTATGCAAAGATTCAGCCTCGTAAATGTTCAAGAGAGCTGCTTGAGAGTAAAAAAAAACATAATCAACGCTCCAAGGGGTTATTTTAAATCCGACAACGTTATATTCCGTTCGATGATCGATATAAGTGTGCAAAGGTTCTGTCTCTAGGTCATCAGGAAGAGTTTCTGTAGCGTCTAATAAGAATGTTCAAACCCCTTAATTTTCTCAACCCCCAGGGGTTAAACCAGGATGTAAATTGGCGAAAATTCGATCCCGCTAGGTTCTATACCATAATCGATACTATAAGTGTTGTTGTTGTTGTTAAGACCCAGACCATCCGACCTACCACAAAGGTGTAAGGTATCTGTTTGGACGGCCGGGAAGTGCCACCCAATTTAGACCGGAACCCAGTGGGGGAGGCATCCACAGGGACCGTACCCTCCTTCCCCTACCACCAACCTCTCGGAAGGACTTACGGACCCACATGTTTAACGTGATCGTACTCCGCGTGAACACGGCGGCAGTTTGCGCAGTGGCTGGAATCGAACCCGGACCTACCGAGTGCTGGTTGGAATACCAGCGAATGATCAGTGTTGTACGAACCTTCTTCTTCTTCTTCTTCGACCCAGACCATCCGACCTACCAGAAAGGTGTAAGGTATCTGTTTGGACGGCCGGGAAGTGCCACCCAATTTAGACCGGAACCCAATGGGGGAGGCATCCACAGGGACCGTACCCTCCTTCCCCTACCACCAACCTCTCGGAAGGACTTACGGACCCACATGTTTAACGTGATCGTACTCCGCGTGAACACGGCGGCAGTTTGCGCAGTGGCTGGAATCGAACCCGGACCTACCGAGTGCTGGTTGGAATACCAGCGAATGATCAGTGTTGTACGAACCTTCTTCTTCTTCTTCTTCGACCCAGACCATCCGACCTACCAGAAAGGTGTAAGGTATCTGTTTGGACGGCCGGGAAGTGCCACCCAATTTAGACCGGAACCCAATGGGGGAGGCATCCACAGGGACCGTACCCTCCTTCCCCTACCACCAACCTCTCGGAAGGACTTACGGACCCACATGTTTAACGTGATCGTACTCCGCGTGAACACGGCGGCAGTTTGCGCAGTGGCTGGAATCGAACCCGGACCTACCGAGTGCTGGTTGGAATACCAGCGAATGATCAGTGTTGTACGAACCTTCTTCTTCTTCTTCTTCGACCCAGACCATCCGACCTACCAGAAAGGTGTAAGGTATCTGTTTGGACGGCCGGGAAGTGCCACCCAATTTAGACCGGAACCCAATGGGGGAGGCATCCACAGGGACCGTACCCTCCTTCCCCTACCACCAACCTCTCGGAAGGACTTACGGACCCACATGTTTAACGTGATCGTACTCCGCGTGAACACGGCGGCAGTTTGCGCAGTGGCTGGAATCGAACCCGGACCTACCGAGTGCTGGTTGGAATACCAGCGAATGATCAGTGTTGTACGAACCTTCTTCTTCTTCTTCTTCGACCCAGACCATCCGACCTACCAGAAAGGTGTAAGGTATCTGTTTGGACGGCCGGGAAGTGCCACCCAATTTAGACCGGAACCCAATGGGGGAGGCATCCACAGGGACCGTACCCTCCTTCCCCTACCACCAACCTCTCGGAAGGACTTACGGACCCACATGTTTAACGTGATCGTACTCCGCGTGAACACGGCGGCAGTTTGCGCAGTGGCTGGAATCGAACCCGGACCTACCGAGTGCTGGTTGGAATACCAGCGAATGATCAGTGTTGTACGAACCTTCTTCTTCTTCTTCTTCGACCCAGACCATCCGACCTACCAGAAAGGTGTAAGGTATCTGTTTGGACGGCCGGGAAGTGCCACCCAATTTAGACCGGAACCCAATGGGGGAGGCATCCACAGGGACCGTACCCTCCTTCCCCTACCACCAACCTCTCGGAAGGACTTACGGACCCACATGTTTAACGTGATCGTACTCCGCGTGAACACGGCGGCAGTTTGCGCAGTGGCTGGAATCGAACCCGGACCTACCGAGTGCTGGTTGGAATACCAGCGAATGATCAGTGTTGTACGAACCTTCTTCTTCTTCTTCTTCGACCCAGACCATCCGACCTACCAGAAAGGTGTAAGGTATCTGTTTGGACGGCCGGGAAGTGCCACCCAATTTAGACCGGAACCCAATGGGGGAGGCATCCACAGGGACCGTACCCTCCTTCCCCTACCACCAACCTCTCGGAAGGACTTACGGACCCACATGTTTAACGTGATCGTACTCCGCGTGAACACGGCGGCAGTTTGCGCAGTGGCTGGAATCGAACCCGGACCTACCGAGTGCTGGTTGGAATACCAGCGAATGATCAGTGTTGTACGAACCTTCTTCTTCTTCTTCTTCGACCCAGACCATCCGACCTACCAGAAAGGTGTAAGGTATCTGTTTGGACGGCCGGGAAGTGCCACCCAATTTAGACCGGAACCCAATGGGGGAGGCATCCACAGGGACCGTACCCTCCTTCCCCTACCACCAACCTCTCGGAAGGACTTACGGACCCACATGTTTAACGTGATCGTACTCCGCGTGAACACGGCGGCAGTTTGCGCAGTGGCTGGAATCGAACCCGGACCTACCGAGTGCTGGTTGGAATACCAGCGAATGATCAGTGTTGTACGAACCTTCTTCTTCTTCTTCTTCGACCCAGACCATCCGACCTACCAGAAAGGTGTAAGGTATCTGTTTGGACGGCCGGGAAGTGCCACCCAATTTAGACCGGAACCCAATGGGGGAGGCATCCACAGGGACCGTACCCTCCTTCTCCTACCACCAACCTCTCGGAAGGACTTACGGACCCACATGTTTAACGTGATCGTACTCCGCGTGAACACGGCGGCAGTTTGCGCAGTGGCTGGAATCGAACCCGGACCTACCGAGTGCTGGTTGGAATACCAGCGAATGATCAGTGTTGTACGAACCTTCTTCTTCTTCTTCTTCGACCCAGACCATCCGACCTACCAGAAAGGTGTAAGGTATCTGTTTGGACGGCCGGGAAGTGCCACCCAATTTAGACCGGAACCCAATGGGGGAGGCATCCACAGGGACCGTACCCTCCTTCTCCTACCACCAACCTCTCGGAAGGACTTACGGACCCACATGTTTAACGTGATCGTACTCCGCGTGAACACGGCGGCAGTTTGCGCAGTGGCTGGAATCGAACCCGGACCTACCGAGTGCTGGTTGGAATACCAGCGAATGATCAGTGTTGTACGAACCTTCTTCTTCTTCTTCTTCGACCCAGACCATCCGACCTACCAGAAAGGTGTAAGGTATCTGTTTGGACGGCCGGGAAGTGCCACCCAATTTAGACCGGAACCCAATGGGGGAGGCATCCACAGGGACCGTACCCTCCTTCTCCTACCACCAACCTCTCGGAAGGACTTACGGACCCACATGTTTAACGTGATCGTACTCCGCGTGAACACGGCGGCAGTTTGCGCAGTGGCTGGAATCGAACCCGGACCTACCGAGTGCTGGTTGGAATACCAGCGAATGATCAGTGTTGTACGAACCTTCTTCTTCTTCTTCTTCGACCCAGACCATCCGACCTACCAGAAAGGTGTAAGGTATCTGTTTGGACGGCCGGGAAGTGCCACCCAATTTAGACCGGAACCCAATGGGGGAGGCATCCACAGGGACCGTACCCTCCTTCTCCTACCACCAACCTCTCGGAAGGACTTGCGGACCCACATGTTTAACGTGATCGTACTCCGCGTGAACACGGCGGCAGTTTGCGCAGTGGCTGGAATCGAACCCGGACCTACCGAGTGCTGGTTGGAATACCAGCGAATGATCAGTGTTGTACGAACCTTCTTCTTCTTCTTCTTCGACCCAGACCATCCGACCTACCAGAAAGGTGTAAGGTATCTGTTTGGACGGCCGGGAAGTGCCACCCAATTTAGACCGGAACCCAGTGGGGGAGGCATCCACAGGGACCGTACCCTCCTTCCCCTACCACCAACCTCTCGGAAGGACTTACGGACCCACATGTTTAACGTGATCGTACTCCGCGTGAACACGGCGGCAGTTTGCGCAGTGGCTGGAATCGAACCCGGACCTACCGAGTGCTGGTTGGAATACCAGCGAATGATCAGTGTTGTACGAACCTTCTTCTTCTTCTTCTTCGACCCAGACCATCCGACCTACCAGAAAGGTGTAAGGTATCTGTTTGGACGGCCGGGAAGTGCCACCCAATTTAGACCGGAACCCAATGGGGGAGGCATCCACAGGGACCGTACCCTCCTTCTCCTACCACCAACCTCTCGGAAGGACTTACGGACCCACATGTTTAACGTGATCGTACTCCGCGTGAACACGGCGGCAGTTTGCGCAGTGGCTGGAATCGAACCCGGACCTACCGAGTGCTGGTTGGAATACCAGCGAATGATCAGTGTTGTACGAACCTTCTTCTTCTTCTTCTTCGACCCAGACCATCCGACCTACCAGAAAGGTGTAAGGTATCTGTTTGGACGGCCGGGAAGTGCCACCCAATTTAGACCGGAACCCAATGGGGGAGGCATCCACAGGGACCGTACCCTCCTTCTCCTACCACCAACCTCTCGGAAGGACTTACGGACCCACATGTTTAACGTGATCGTACTCCGCGTGAACACGGCGGCAGTTTGCGCAGTGGCTGGAATCGAACCCGGACCTACCGAGTGCTGGTTGGAATACCAGCGAATGATCAGTGTTGTACGAACCTTCTTCTTCTTCTTCTTCGACCCAGACCATCCGACCTACCAGAAAGGTGTAAGGTATCTGTTTGGACGGCCGGGAAGTGCCACCCAATTTAGACCGGAACCCAATGGGGGAGGCATCCACAGGGACCGTACCCTCCTTCTCCTACCACCAACCTCTCGGAAGGACTTACGGACCCACATGTTTAACGTGATCGTACTCCGCGTGAACACGGCGGCAGTTTGCGCAGTGGCTGGAATCGAACCCGGACCTACCGAGTGCTGGTTGGAATACCAGCGAATGATCAGTGTTGTACGAACCTTCTTCTTCTTCTTCTTCGACCCAGACCATCCGACCTACCAGAAAGGTGTAAGGTATCTGTTTGGACGGCCGGGAAGTGCCACCCAATTTAGACCGGAACCCAATGGGGGAGGCATCCACAGGGACCGTACCCTCCTTCTCCTACCACCAACCTCTCGGAAGGACTTACGGACCCACATGTTTAACGTGATCGTACTCCGCGTGAACACGGCGGCAGTTTGCGCAGTGGCTGGAATCGAACCCGGACCTACCGAGTGCTGGTTGGAATACCAGCGAATGATCAGTGTTGTACGAACCTTCTTCTTCTTCTTCTTCGACCCAGACCATCCGACCTACCAGAAAGGTGTAAGGTATCTGTTTGGACGGCCGGGAAGTGCCACCCAATTTAGACCGGAACCCAATGGGGGAGGCATCCACAGGGACCGTACCCTCCTTCTCCTACCACCAACCTCTCGGAAGGACTTACGGACCCACATGTTTAACGTGATCGTACTCCGCGTGAACACGGCGGCAGTTTGCGCAGTGGCTGGAATCGAACCCGGACCTACCGAGTGCTGGTTGGAATACCAGCGAATGATCAGTGTTGTACGAACCTTCTTCTTCTTCTTCTTCGACCCAGACCATCCGACCTACCAGAAAGGTGTAAGGTATCTGTTTGGACGGCCGGGAAGTGCCACCCAATTTAGACCGGAACCCAATGGGGGAGGCATCCACAGGGACCGTACCCTCCTTCTCCTACCACCAACCTCTCGGAAGGACTTACGGACCCACATGTTTAACGTGATCGTACTCCGCGTGAACACGGCGGCAGTTTGCGCAGTGGCTGGAATCGAACCCGGACCTACCGAGTGCTGGTTGGAATACCAGCGAATGATCAGTGTTGTACGAACCTTCTTCTTCTTCTTCTTCGACCCAGACCATCCGACCTACCAGAAAGGTGTAAGGTATCTGTTTGGACGGCCGGGAAGTGCCACCCAATTTAGACCGGAACCCAATGGGGGAGGCATCCACAGGGACCGTACCCTCCTTCTCCTACCACCAACCTCTCGGAAGGACTTACGGACCCACATGTTTAACGTGATCGTACTCCGCGTGAACACGGCGGCAGTTTGCGCAGTGGCTGGAATCGAACCCGGACCTACCGAGTGCTGGTTGGAATACCAGCGAATGATCAGTGTTGTACGAACCTTCTTCTTCTTCTTCTTCGACCCAGACCATCCGACCTACCAGAAAGGTGTAAGGTATCTGTTTGGACGGCCGGGAAGTGCCACCCAATTTAGACCGGAACCCAATGGGGGAGGCATCCACAGGGACCGTACCCTCCTTCTCCTACCACCAACCTCTCGGAAGGACTTACGGACCCACATGTTTAACGTGATCGTACTCCGCGTGAACACGGCGGCAGTTTGCGCAGTGGCTGGAATCGAACCCGGACCTACCGAGTGCTGGTTGGAATACCAGCGAATGATCAGTGTTGTACGAACCTTCTTCTTCTTCTTCTTCGACCCAGACCATCCGACCTACCAGAAAGGTGTAAGGTATCTGTTTGGACGGCCGGGAAGTGCCACCCAATTTAGACCGGAACCCAATGGGGGAGGCATCCACAGGGACCGTACCCTCCTTCTCCTACCACCAACCTCTCGGAAGGACTTACGGACCCACATGTTTAACGTGATCGTACTCCGCGTGAACACGGCGGCAGTTTGCGCAGTGGCTGGAATCGAACCCGGACCTACCGAGTGCTGGTTGGAATACCAGCGAATGATCAGTGTTGTACGAACCTTCTTCTTCTTCTTCTTCGACCCAGACCATCCGACCTACCAGAAAGGTGTAAGGTATCTGTTTGGACGGCCGGGAAGTGCCACCCAATTTAGACCGGAACCCAATGGGGGAGGCATCCACAGGGACCGTACCCTCCTTCCCCTACCACCAACCTCTCGGAAGAACTTACGGACCCACATGTTTAAAGTGATCGTACTCCGCATGAACACGGCGGCAGTTGTGGCAGCGTGCAAATCCAGCGCGCAAACCACCGGGCTACCGCGCCCAAAAAGTGCCAACAGCACGCGGTGTTCCCAGGTGGTCACCCACCCAAGTACTAACCGCGCTCGATGCAGTCTGACTTCGATGATCTAACGAGAACCGGTGTTTTCATCACGGTACGGCCATTGACTGATACTATAAATGTGGAAGACCCAGACCACACGACCAACCCAAAGGTTTATATGGTAGCTTATTGTGTGGCCGGGATACTATAAGTGTGCAAAAATTCATCACTCTAGATGACCAATGGGCTTCTGATGGGGGGGGGGGGGGTCTGGAAAGGTAAAAATATATTAAACACGTTAGTCAATTATATGTAGGAATAATAATTAAAGAATTTTGTTTTGCTTATGACAACTTTCTTACCCTCATAATTTTAGTGTATTTCAAGTCATATCTATAACTGAATTCAATCAATAGTGGGAGCATAAATGTATATTTATGCAAGCATGCTGTATTCATGAAAATAAAGAATACATTTTTAGATTAATTTTTTCTTAAAAGAGTGAGCATACAGTTTAGATAAATGCGTATTTTTATTCTTATTGGGTACTAGCAGCATACCCGTTCTTCGTACGGAGTATATAATATAAAGAAACTTGAAATTCATAATCATGCCCAAATTCTTATAGTATACTAAATGACATGTTTAATCAAAATATTCTGTTAAAATATTTAATATAATGCTCCTAAAAAGAAGTTTAAGAATCTCTGTTCTCGCTATATAAAATTATCTTCATGGACATATCTGAAGAATAAAACATCTTGGACCCCTTATGTAAGCAAATATAAAAAAAAATATGGAATTGAATCAATATATGCAAAATAAAAGCGTTAAAATTGTATGGAACCCGTACTAATTATATACGCGAATATTAGAAAATATAACCTGTATTAGTAGATTACATGTATAAATTGAAAATACCAATAAACCCGTAATCTTTAAATCTGAAGACAGTCATTTATTCCAATATATGTCAAAATTAAAGTGCTAAAATTCTATGGGGAGATATACACGTACTACTTATAATGTCCGATTATTAGTAGAAGATTACCCGTTTTGAAATATGAGTCACAAATGTTTTTTGGTAAAATACAACAGACGACGTAATAAATTGAATATATAATTAATCCCCTTAATCTTCATACCAGAAGACTGTACTTGATTCCAATATATATGCCAATATATGTCAAAATATATGCCAATATACCTGTACTACTTATATTCTCGTAGGTTAGAAGATATACCCGTGCATTCCTAGAAGATTACTCGTACAACGTACAATATGCGTGTATCAGCAATTTTTGCCGCAATAAAACAATGGCGTAATAACTTAAAAATATCAATAATCCCTGAATCAATAATTCCGGAAAATATCAATAATAATAATGTTTAAACCTGAAGAGTATAATTGATATTATCCAGTCCAAAATGAAATGGCAATGAAATTTATTTTATATACATATCTTCATTATTCAAATCGGAAAGGATTTAATAAAAATCGTCTGCCGCATAAACACATTGGATTTAAATCCGTTGCTAAGCGACATGATATCATTTGCTTCAAATAAATTGGTAGAAAAAATATCGTCTAAATAGTTATATTTCTATGGAACATTTGGCGAAATATCATCACAATACTATCCCCTAACAAAAAACAATTAATATCATTTATGTAGCGCAATTTTATCAATTTCAAGATATTTTTATAGATTTGAAAACATTTTAATCAATTTGGTGACATTTTAAAAATTCGCTAAATCTATATAAATAAAAATGAAAATCTGTCTGTCTGTCTGTCTGTCTGTCTGTCTGTCTCTCTGTCTGTCTGTCTGTCTGTTTGTCACACCATCACGAGAGAACGGCTGAACCGAATTTGATGAAATTTTGTGGGTAGCCCAGAAATAGCCCCACTTAAAATTATATCCGTGTTTTGAGTTTCTACGACCAGTGATTCTCGAGATATTAGTAAAAAACGAAATTTTCGTTTGTCTCATCATCACGGAAAAACGGCTGAACCGAATTTAATTAAATTTGGTGAATAGCCTTGAAATATCCCCCCATAAATTTTGTCCAAGTTTCGAGTTTCTAAGACCTGGGGTTGTCGAGATATTAATGAAAAACGGAACTTTTTCCTAGGAGTTCTACTCCCTAACTCCGTGGTTTATCCAAACAAAAAGCTTGAAAATCGTTTGAAAGTGAATTAAAATTTAATCTCTGAGTTTGATGGGAGATTTTTTGCGTTAATTAGTCACTTTCTGAAAACATGAAATGTTTGAAACATGATTTAAAGGGGAAATCTATCTCCATGGTTCATGGTTTATTTAAAACAAGCTTTTACGGAACAATGAGAAGTATAGAGAAATCAAAATCGTTATTTAATTTCGCAGTTTATGTTATAAGACATGACATATTTAGCATGTTATAAGATTCTATCTTATATCATGTTACTCAGAAACGCAATTAAATTAAATCTGTCTGTTGATTTTAATAATTATTTTTTCGATTTGAATAATAAATAAATGGATATAAAAATATATTTTGGAAAAGAACGATTTGATTTTTCTTATAGCATTTTTGACTGGATAATATCAATTACGGTCTTCAGGTTTAAAAATTATTATTATTTATATTTTCGGGGATTATTGATTCAAGGATTATTGATATTTTCAAGTTATTATGCAATTATTTTGTTATGACAAAAATTGTTTAAACTCATATATTGTATGTTGTACGAATCTTCTACAAATACACGTGTATATCTCTTAATCTACGAGAATATAAGTAGTACAGGTATATTGACATATGTTTTGATATATATTGGCATATATTGGAATCAATTACGACCTTCTGGTATAAAGAGTACGGATATTATTGATGTTTTCAATTTATTACGTCATCTCTTTTATTTTGGCAAATATTTTTGAGACGCATATTGTAATACGGGTAATCTTCTACTAACACATTGGCATATTTTCTGATCTGCGACAATATAATTAGTACGGGGTTGCATATATTCATTCAATTCCTATTTTTTCTTCTGTAAATTTGCTTACAAAAGGGGGCAGGATGTTTTATTCTTCAGATCTGATCGTGAAGATAATTTTGCATAGTGAGAACATATATTCTTAAACTTCTCTTTAGGAGCAATAAATTTAATATTTTAACAGAATTTGCACATGATTGCGAACTTTAAGTTTCTTTAAATTATACACTCCGTACGAATAACGGGTGTGCTGTTAGTGGTTAAGAAATTTTAACATTTTAGGAGGATATATCATGTTGCTCGGCATCACAATTAAATTAAATGTGTTTGTTAATGTTTTTATTATTTTTTTTCGATTTAAATAATAAATAAATGTATAAATGGATATAAAAGTATATCTTATGAATGGACGGTTTGATTTTTCTTTTAATTATATTAATTGCTGACTGCGTACATCAATTTCATTTATTTTGGCAAAGAGTTTTCAAGCTTATATCGTGTTTAGCTACTAAACTCATATATTATGTTTAGCCAATAAATTCATATAGCCGATTGTTGAAACAGAAAAAGAGTAGAGCGGGTATATCTTCTAATACAATTGTTGTGTTTTCATTTAGTATATTGAAACGGGATAAGAATGTTTCATTCAGATCTGCAAATTCAAAGCTACGAATTTGGAGGGATATCGCTAATTTCACAACTTTTCTTAAACTTTGCCAAATTGACGGAAATGCCGCCAAATTGATATAAACGACACACAAACAGCTGCCATAAACCTTCGGGTTGGTCGTGTGGCTTGGGTCTTCTACATATCAATGAATTTTTTTTTTGTTTTGTTAGAAGAGAGTACTGAAATGATGTTTGGTTAGCATTTATCTGTCAGACCAACCATCCTACTTAGTAATACATTTAGCGAATTTTTAAAATGTCACCAAATTGATAAAAATGTTTTCAAATCTATAAAAATATCTTGAAATTGATAAAATTGCGCTACATAAATGATATTAATTGTTTTTTGTTAGGGGATAGTATTGTGATGATATTTCGTCAATTTGTCGCAAAGTGGAACTGTCAGTTCTACAGTCCCACTTGGCGATAAATTTGGCGATTTTTTAAAATGTCGCTAATTTGACGGAACTGTCGCCAAATGTTCCATAGAAATATAACTATTTAGACGATATTTTTTCTACCAATTTATTTGAAGCAAATGATATCATGTCTCTTAGCAACGGATTTAAATCCAATGTGTTTATGCGGCAGACGATTTTTATTAAATCCTTTCCGATTTGATTAATGAAGATATGTATATAAAATAAATTTCATTGCCATTTCATTTTGGACTGGATAATATCAATTATACTCTTCAGGTTTAAACATTATTATTATTGATATTTTCCGGAATTATTGATTCAGGGATTATTGATATTTTTAAGTTATTACGCCATTGTTTTATTGCGGCAAAAATTGCTGACACACGCATATTGAACGTTGTACGAGTAGTCTTCTAGGAATGCACGGGTATATCTTCTAACCTACGAGAATATAAGTAGTACAGGTATATTGGCATATATTTTGACATATATTGGCATATATATTGGAATCAAGTACAGTCTTCTGGTATGAAGATTAAGGGGATTAATTATATATTCAATTTATTACGTCGTCTGTTGTATTTTACCAAAAAACATTTGTGACTCATATTGCAAAACGGGTGATCTTCTACTAATAATCGGACATTATAAGTAGTACGTGTATATCTTCCCATATAATTTTAGCACTTTAATTTTGACATATATTGGAATAAATGACTGTCTTCAGATTTAAAGATTACGGGTTTATTTGTATTTTCAATTTATACATGTAATCTACTAATACAGGTTATATTGTCTAATATTCGCGTATATAATTCGTACGGGTCCCATACAATTTTAACGCTTTTATTTTGCATATATTGATTCAATTCCATATTTTTTTTTATATTTGCTTACATAAGGGGTCCAAGATGTTTTATTCTTCAGATATGTCCATGAAGATAATTTTATATAGCGAGAACAGAGATTCTTAAACTTCTTTTTAGGAGCATTATATTAAATATTTTAACAGAATATTTTGATTAAACATGTCATTTAGTATACTATAGGAATTTGCACATGATTATGAATTTCAAGTTTCTTTATATTATATACTCCGTACGAAGAACGGGTATGCTGCTAGTCTATATAAATAAAAATGAAAATCTGTCTGTCTGTCTGTCTGTCTGTCTGTCTGTCTGTCTGTTTGTCACACCATCACGGGAGAACGGCTGAACCGAATTTGATGAAATTTTGTGGGTAGCCCAGAAATAGCCCACTTAAAATTATATCCGTGTTTTGAATTTCTACGACCAGTGGTTCTCGAGATATTAGTAAAAAACAAAATTTTCGTTTGTCTCATCATCACGGAAAAACGGCTGAACCGAATTTAATGAAATTTGGTGAATAGCCTTGAAATATCCCCCCATAAATTTTGTCCAAGTTTCGAGTTTCTAAGACCTGGGGTTGTCGAGATATTAATGAAAAACGGAACTTTTTCCTAGGAGTTCTACTCCCTAACTCCGTGGTTTATCCAAACGAAAAGCTTGAAAATCGTTTAAAAGTGAATTAAAATTTAATCTCTGAGTTTGATGGGAGATTTTTTGCGTTAATTAGTCACTTTCTGAAAACATGAATTGTTTGAAAGATGATTTAAAGGGGAAATCTATCTCCATGGTTCATGGTTTATTTAAAACAAGCTTTTACGGAACAATGAGAAGTATAGAGAAATCAAAATCGTTATTTAATTTCGCAGTTTATGTTATAAGACATGACATATTTAACATGTTATAAGATTCTATCTTATATCATGTTACTCAGAAACGCAATTAAATTAAATCTGTCTGTTAATTTTAATAATTATTTTTTCGATTTGAATAATAAATAAATGGATATAAAAATATATTTTAGAAAAGAACGATTTGATTTTTCTTATAGCATTTTTGACTGGATAATATCAATTACGGTCTTCAGGTTTAAAAATTATTATTATTTATATTTTCGGGGATTATTGATTCAAGGATTATTGATATTTTCAAGTTATTATGCAATTATTTTATTATGACAAAAATTGTTTAAACTCATATATTGTATGTTGTACGAATCTTCTACAAATACACGTGTATATCTTTTAATCTACGAGAATATAAGTAGTACAGGTATATTGACATATGTTTTGATATATATTGGCATATATTGGAATCAATTACGACCTTCTGGTATAAAGAGTACGGATATTATTGATGTTTTCAATTTATTACGTCATCTCTTTTATTTTGGCAAATATTTTTTAGACGCATATTGTAATACGGGTAATCTTCTACTAACACATTGGCATATTTTCTGATCTGCGACAATATAATTAGTACGGGGTTGCATATATTCATGCAATTCCTATTTTTTCTTCTGTAAATTTGCTTACAAAAGGGGGCAGGATGTTTTATTCTTCAGATCTGATCGTGAAGATAATTTTGCATAGGAGAACATATATTCTTAAACTTCTCTTTAGGAGCAATAAATTTAATATTTTAACAGAATTTGCACATGATTGCGAACTTTAAGTTTCTTTAAATTATACACTCCGTACGAATAACGGGTGTGCTGTTAGTGGTTAATAAATTTTAACATTTTAGGAGGATATATCATGTTGCTCGGCATCGCAATTAAATTAAATGTGTTTGTTAATGTTTTTATTATTTTTTTCGATTTAAATAATAAATAAATGGATAAATGGATATAAAAGTATATCTTATGAATGGACGGTTTGATTTTTCTTTTAATTATATTAATTACTGACTGCGTACATCAATTTCATTTATTTTGGCAAATTAGTTTTCAAGCTTATATCGTATTTAGCTACTAAACTCATATATTGTGTTTAGCCAATAAATTCATATAGCCGATTGTTGAAACAGAAAAAGAGTAGAGCGGGTATATCTTCTAATACAATTGTAGTGTTTTCATTTAGTATATTGAAACGGGATAAGGATGTTTCATTCAGATCTGCAAATTCAAAGCTACGAATTTGGAGGGATATCGCTAATTTGACAACTTTTCTTAAACTTTGCCAAATTGACGGAAATGTCGCCAAATTGATATAAACGACACACAAACAGCTGCCATAAACCTTCGGGTTGGTCGTGTGGCTTGGGTCTTCTACATATCAATGAAATTTTTTTTTGTTTTGTTAGAAGAGAGTACTGAAATGATGTTTGGTTAGCATTTATCTGTCAGACCAACCATCCTACTTAGTAATACATTTAGCGAATTTTTAAAATGTCACCAAATTGATAAAAATGTTTTCAAATCTATAAAAATATCTTCAAATTGATAAAATTGCGCTACATAAATGATAATTATTGTTTTTTGTTAGGGGATAGTATTGTGATGATATTTCGTCAATTTGTCGCAAAGTGGAACTGTCAGTTCTACAGTCCCACTTGGCGATAAATTTGGCGATTTTTTTAAATGTCGCTAATTTGACGAAACTGTCGCCAAATGTTCCATAGAAATATAACTATTTAGACGATATTTTTTCTACCAATTTATTTGAAGCAAATGATATCATGTCGCTTAGCAACGGATTTAAATCCAATGTGTTTATGCGGCAGACGATTTTTATTAAATCCTTTCCGATTTGAATAATGAAGATATGTATATAAAATAAATTTCATTGCCTCATTCATCATCATTTTGGACTGGATAATATCAATTATACTCTTCAGGTTTAAACATTATTATTATTGATATTTTCCGGAATTATTGATTCAGGGATTATTGATATTTTTAAGTTATTACGCCATTGTTTTATTGCGGCAAAAATTGCTGACACACGCATATTGTACGTTGTACGAGTAATCTTCTAGGAATGCATGGGTATATCTTCTAACCTACGAGAATATAAGTAGTACAGGTATATTGGCATATATTTTGACATATATTGGCATATATATTGGAATCAAATACAGTCTTCTGGTATGAAGATTAAGGGGATTAATTATATATTCAATTTATTACGTCGTCTGTTGTATTTTACCAAAAAACATCTGTGACTCATATTGCAAAACGGGTAATCTTCTACTAATAATCGGACATTATAAGTAGTACGTGTATATCTTCCCATATAATTTTAGCACTTTAATTTTGACATATATTGGAATAAATGACTGTCTTCAGATTTAAAGATTACGGGTATATTGGTATTTTCAATTTATACATGTAATCTACTAATACAGGTTATATTTTCTAATATTCGCGTATATAATTAGTACGGGTCCCATACAATTTTAACGCTTTTATTTTGCATATATTGATTCAATTCCAAATTTTTTTTTTGTATTTGCTTACATAAGGGGTCGAAGATATTTTATTCTTCAGATATGTCCATGAAGATAATTTTATATAGCGAGAACAGAGATTCTTAAACTTCTTTTTAGGAGCATTATATTAAATATTTTAACAGAATATTTTGATTAAACATGTCATTTAGTATACTATAAGAATTTGGGCATGATTATGAATTTCAAGTTTCTTTATATTATATACTCCGTACGAAGAACGGGTATGCTGCTAGTGTATTAATAAGTAGGATGGTTGGTCTGACAGATAAATGCTAACCAAACATCATTTCAGTACTCTCTTCTAACAAAACAAAAAAAAATTTCATTGGTATGTAGAAGACCCAAGCCACACGACCAACCCGAAGGTTTATGGCAGCTGTTTGTGTGTCGTTTATATCAATTTGGCGACATTTCCGCCAATTTGGCAAAGTTTAAGAAAAGTTGTCAAATTAGCGATATTCCTCCAAATTCGTAGCTTTGAATTTGCAGATCTGAATGAAACATTCTTATCCCGTTTCAATATACTAAATGAAAACACTACAATTGTATTAGAAGATATACCCGCTCTACTCTTTTTCTGTTTCAACAATCGGCTATATGAATTTATTGGCTAAACACAATATATGAGTTTAGTAGCTAAATCTATATAAATAAAAATGAAAATCTGTCTGTCTGTCTGTCTGTCTGTCTGTCTGTCTGTCTGTCTGTTTGTCCCATCATCACGGGAGAACGGCTGAACCGAATTTGATGAAATTTTGTGGGTAGCCCAGAAATAGCCCCACTTAAAATTATATCCGTGTTTTGAGTTTCTACGACCAGTGGTTCTCGAGATATTAATAAAAAACGAAATTTTCGTTTGTCTCATCATCACGGAAAAACGGCTGAACCGAATTTAATGAAATTTGGTGAATAGCCTTGAAATATCCCCCCATAAATTTTATCCAAGTTTCGAGTTTCTAAAACCTGGGGTTGTTGAGATATTAATGAAAAACGGAACTTTTTCCTAGGAGTTCTACTCCCTAACTCCGTGGTTTATCCAAACGAAAAGCTTGAAAATCGTTTGAAAGTGAATTAAAATTTAATCTCTGAGTGTGATGGGAGATTTTTTGCGTTACTTAGTCACTTTCTGAAAAAATGAATCGTTTGAAACATGATTTAAAGGGGAAATCTATCTCCATGGTTCATGGTTTAATTAAAACAAGCTTTTACGGAACAATGAGAAGTATAGAGAAATCAAAATCGTTATTTAATTTCGCAGTTTATGTTATAAGACATGACATACTTAACATGTTATAAGATTCTATCTTATATCATGTTACTCAGAAACGCAATTAAATTAAATCTGTCTGTTAATTTTAATAATTATTTTTTCGATTTGAATAATAAATAAATGGATATAAAAATATATTTTAGAAAAGAACGATTTGATTTTTCTTATAGCATTTTTGACTGGATAATATCAATTACGGTCTTCAGGTTTAAAAATTATTATTTATATTTTCGGGGATTATTGATTCAAGGATTATTGATATTTTCAAGTTATTATGCAATTATTTTATTATGACAAAAATTGTTTAAACTCATATATTGTATGTTGTACGAATCTTCTACAAATACACGTGTATATCTTTTAATCTACGAGAATATAAGTAGTACAGGTATATTGACATATGTTTTGATATATATTGGCATATATTGGAATCAATTACGACCTTCTGGTATAAAGAGTACGGATATTATTGATGTTTTCAATTTAATACGTCATCTCTTTTATTTTGGCAAATATTTTTGAGACGCATATTGTAATACGGGTAATCTTCTACTAACACATTGGCATATTTTCTGATCTGCGACAATATAATTAGTACGGGGTTGCATATATTCATTCAATTCCTATTTTTTCTTCTGTAAATTTGCTTACAAAAGGGGGCAGGATGTTTTATTCTTCAGATCTGATCGTGAAGATAATTTTGCATAGTGAGAACATATATTCTTAAACTTCTCTTTAGGAGCAATAAATTTAATATTTTAACAGAATTTGCACATGATTGCGAACTATAAGTTTCTTTAAATTATACACTCCGTACGAATAACGGGTGTGCTGTTAGTGGTTAATAAATTTTAACATTTTAGGAGGATATATCATGTTGCTCGGTATCGCAATTAAATTAAATGTGTTTGTTAATGTTTTTATTATTTTTTTTCGATTTAAATAATAAATAATAGGATAAATGGATATAAAAGTATATCTTATGAATGGACGGTTTGATTTTTCTTTTAATTATATTAATTGCAGACTGCGTACATCAATTTCATTTATTTTGGCAAAGAGTTTTCAAGCTTATATCGTATTTAGCTACTAAACTTATATATTATGTTTAGCCAATAAATTCATATAGCCGATTGTTGAAACAGAAAAAGAGTAGAGCGGGTATATCTTCTAATACAATTGTAGTGTTTTCATTTAGTATATTGAAACGGGATAAGAATGTTTCATTCAGATCTGCAAATTCAAAGCTACGAATTTGGAGGGATATCGCTAATTTGACAACTTTTCTTAAACTTTGCCAAATTGGAAATGTCGACAAATTGATATAAACGACACACAAACAGCTGCCATAAACCTTCGGGTTGGTCGTGTGGCTTGGGTCTTCTACATATCAATGAAATTTTTTTTTGTTTTGTTAGAAGAGAGTACTGAAATGATGTTTGGTTAGCATTTATCTGTCAGACCAACCATCCTACTTAGTAATACATTTAGCGAATTTTTAAAATGTCACCAAATTGATAAAAATGTTTTCAAATCTATAAAAATATCTTGAAATTGATAAAATTGCGCTACATAAATGATATTAATTATTTTTTGTTAGGGGATAGTATTGTGATGATATTTCGTCAATTTGTCGCAAAGTGGAACTGTCAGTTCTACAGTCCCACTTGGCGATAAATTTGGCGATTTTTTAAAATGTCGCTAATTTGACGAAACTGTCGCCAAATGTTACATAGAAATATAACTATTTAGACGATATTTTTTCTACCAATTTATTTGAAGCAAATGATATCATGTCGCTTAGCAACGGATTTAAATCCAATGTGTTTATGCGGCAGACGATTTTTATTAAATCCTTTCCGATTTGAATAATGAAGATATGTATATAAAATACATTTCATTGCCATTTCATTTTGGACTGGATAATATCAATTATACTCTTCAAGTTTAAACATTATTATTATTGATATTTTCCGGAATTATTGATTCAGTGATTATTGATATTTTTAAGTTATTACGCCATTGTTTTATTGCGGCAAAAATTGCTGACACACGCATATTGTACGTTGTACGAGTAATCTTCTAGGAATGCACGGGTATATCTTCTAACCTACGAGAATATAAGTAGTACAGGTATATTGGCATATATTTTGACATATATTGGCATATATATTGGAATCAAGTACAGTCTTCTGATATGAAGATTACGGGGATTAATTATATATTCAATTTATTACGTCGTCTGTTGTATTTTACCAAAAAACATTTGTGACTCATATTGCAAAACGGGTAATCTTCTACTAATAATCGGACATTATAAGTAGTACGTGTATATCTTCCCATATAATTTTAGCACTTTAATTTTGACATATATTGGAATAAATGACTGTCTTCAGATTTAAAGATTACGGGTTTATTGGTATTTTCAATTTATACATGTAATCTACTAATACAGGTTATATTTTCTAATATTCGCGTATATAATTAGTACGGGTCCCATACAATTTTAACGCTTTTATTTTGCATATATTGATTCAATTCCATATTTTTTTTTATATTTGCTTACATAAGGGGTCCAAGATGTTTCATTCTTCAGATATGTCCATGAAGATAATTTTATATAGCGAGAACAGAGATTCTTAAACTTATTTTTAGGAGCATTATATTAAATATTTTAACAGAATATTTTGATTAAACATGTCATTTAGTATACTATAAGAATTTGGGCATGATTATGAATTTCAAGTTTCTTTATATTATATACTCCGTACGAAGAACGGGTATGCTGCTAGTCTATATAAATAAAAATGAAAATCTGTCTGTCTGTCTGTCTGTCTGTCTGTCTGTCTGTCTGTTTGTCACACCATCACGGGAGAACGGCTGAACCGAATTTGATGAAATTTTGTGGGTAGCCCAGAAATAGCCCCACTTAAAATTATATCCGTGTTTTGAGTTTCTACGACCAGTGGTTCTCGAGATATTAGTAAAAAACGAAATTTTCGTTTGTCTCATCATCACGGAAAAACGGCTGAACCGAATTTAATGAAATTTGGTGAATAGCCTTGAAATATCACCCCATAAATTTTGTCAAAGTTTCGAGTTTCTAAGACCTGGGGTTGTCGAGATATTAATGAAAAACGGAACTTTTTCCTAGGAGTTCTACTCCCTAACTCCGTGGTTTATCCAAACGAAAAGCTTGAAAATCGTTTGAAAGTGAATTAAAATTTAATCTCTGAGTTTGATGGGAGATTTTTTGCGTTAATTAGTCACTTTCTGAAAACATGAATTGTTTGAAACATGATTTAAAGGGGAAATCTATCTCCATGGTTCATGGTTTATTTAAAACAAGCTTTTACGGAACAATGAGAAGTATAGAGAAATCAAAATCGTTATTTAATTTCGCAGTTTATGTTATAAGACATGACATATTTAACATGTTATAAGATTCTATCTTATATCATGTTACTCAGAAACGCAATTAAATTAAATCTGTCTGTTAATTTTAATAATTATTTTTTCGATTTGAATAATAAATAAATGGATATAAAAATATATTTTAGAAAAGAACGATTTGATTTTTCTTATAGCATTTTTGACTGGATAATATCAATAACGGTCTTCAGGTTTAAAAATTATTATTATTTATATTTTCGGGGATTATTGATTCAAGGATTATTGATATTTTCAAGTTATTATGCAATTATTTTATTATGACAAAAATTGTTTAAACTCATATATTGTATGTTGTACGAATCTTCTACAAATACACGTGTATATCGTTTAATCTACGAGAATATAAGTAGTACAGGTATATTGACATATGTTTTGATATATATTGACATATATTGGAATCAATTACGACCTTCTGGTATAAAGAGTACGGATATTATTGATGTTTTCAATTTATTACGTCATCTCTTTTATTTTGGCAAATATTTTTGAGACGCATATTGTAATACGGGTAATCTTCTACTAACACATTGGCATATTTTCTGATCTGCGACAATATAATTAGTACGGGGTTGCATATATTCATTCAATTCCTATTTTTTCTTCTGTAAATTTGCTTACAAAAGGGGGCAGGATGTTTTATTCTTCAGATCTGATCGTGAAGATAATTTTGCATAGTGAGATGAGATATTCTTAAACTTCTCTTTAGGAGCAATAAATTTAATATTTTAACAGAATTTGCACATGATTGCGAACTATAAGTTTCTTTAAATTATACACTCCGTACGAATAACGGGTGTGTTGTTAGTGGTTAATAAATTTTAACATTTTAGGAGGATATATCATGTTGCTCGGCATCGCAATTAAATTAAATGTGTTTGTTAATGTTTTTATTATTTTTTTCGATTTAAATAATAAATAAATGGATAAATGGATATAAAAGTATATCTTATGAATGGACGGTTTGATTTTTCTTTTAATTATATTAATTGCTGACTGCGTACATCAATTTCATTTATTTTGGCAAAGAGTTTTCAAGCTTATATCGTATTTAGCTACTAAACTCATATATTGTGTTTACCCAATAAATTCATATAGCCGATTGTTGAAAGAGAAAAAGAGTAGAGCGGGTATATCTTCTAATACAATTGTAGTGTTTTCATTTAGTATATTGAAACGGGATAAGAATGTTTCATTCAGATCTGCAAATTCAAAGCTACGAATTTGGAGGGATATCGCTAATTTGACAACTTTTCTTAAACTTTGCCAAATTGACGGAAATGTCGCCAAATTGATATAAACGACACACAAACAGCTGCCATAAACTTTCGGGTTGGTCGTGTGGCTTGGGTCTTCTACATATCAATGAAATTTTTTTTTGTTTTGTTAGAAGAGAGTACTGAAATGATGTTTGGTTAGCATTTCTCTGTCAGACCAACCATCCTACTTAGTAATACATTTAGCAAATTTTTAAAATGTCACCAAATTGATAAAAATGTTTTCAAATCTATAAAAATATCTTGAAATTGATAAAATTGCGCTACATAAATGATATTAATTGTTTTTTGTTAGGGGATAGTCTTGTGATGATATTTCGTCAATTTGTCGCAAAGTGGAACTGTCAGTTCTACAGTCCCACTTGGCGATAAATTTGGCGATTTTTTAAAATGTCGCTTATTTGACGAAACTGTCGCCAAATGTTCCATAGAAATATAACTATTTAGACGATATTTTTTCTACCAATTTATTTGAAGCAAATGATATCATGTCGCTTAGCAACGGATTTAAATCCAATGTGTTTATGCGGCAGACGATTTTTATTAAATCCTTTCCGATTTGAATAATGAAGATATGTATATAAAATAAATTTCATTGCCATTTCATTTTGGACTGGATAATATCAATTATACTCTTCAGGTTTAAACATTATTATTATTGATATTTTCCGGAATTATTGATTCAGTGATTATTGATATTTTTAAGTTATTACGCCATTGTTTTATTGCGGCAAAAATTGCTGACACACGCATATTGTACGTTGTACGAGTAATCTTCTAGGAATGCACGGGTATATCTTCTAACCTACGAGAATATAAGTAGTACAGGTATATTGGCATATATTTTGACATATATTGGCATACATATTGGAATCAAGTACAGTCTTCTGGTCTTGCGGGGATTAATTATATATTCAATTTATTACGTCGTCTGTTGTATTTTACCAAAAAACATTTGTGACTCATATTGCAAAACGGGTAATCTTCTACTAATAATCGGACATTATAAGTAGTACGTGTATATCTTCCCATATAATTTTAGCACTTTAATTTTGACATATATTGGAATAAATGACTGTCTTCAGATTTAAAGATTACGGGTTTATTGGTATTTTCAATTTATACATGTAATCTACTAATACAGGTTATATTTTCTAATATTCGCGTATATAATTAGTACGGGTCCCATACAATTTTAACGCTTTTATTTTGCATATATTGATTCAATTCCATATTTTTTTTTTATATTTGCTTACATAAGGGGTCCAAGATGTTTCATTCTTCGGATATGTCCATGAAGATAATTTTATATAGCGAGAACAGAGATTCTTAAACTTCTTTTTAGGAGCATTATATTAAATATTTTAACAGAATATTTTGATTAAACATGTCATTTAGTATACTATAAGAATTTGGGCATGATTATGAATTTCAAGTTTCTTTATATTATATACTCCGTACGAAGAACGGGTATGCTGCTAGTACGATATAAGTTTGAAAACTCTGCCAAAATAAATGAAATTGATGTACGCAGTCAGCAATTAATATAATTAACAGAAAAATCAAACCGTCCATTCATAAGATATACTTTTATATCCATTTATACATTTATTTATTATTTAAATCGAAAAAAAAACAATAAAAACCTTAACAAACACATTTAATTTAATTGCGATGCCGAGCAACATGATATATCCTCCTAAAATGTTAAAATTTATTAACCACTAACAGCACACCCGCTATTCGTACGGAGTGTATAATTTAAAGAAACTTAAAGTTCGCAATCATGTGCAAATTCTGTTAAAATATTAAATTTATTGCTCCTAAAGAGAAGTTTAAGAATATCTCATCTCACTATGCAAAATTATCTTCACGATCAGATCTGAAGAATAAAACATCCTGCCCCCTTTTGTAAGCAAATTTACAGAAGATAAAAATAGGAATTGAATGAATATATGCAACCCCGTACTAATTATATTGTCGCAGATCAGAAAATATGCCAATGTGTTAGTAAAAGATTACCCGTATTACAATATGCGTCTCAAAAATATTTGCCAAAATAAAAGAGATGACGTAATAAATTGAAAACATCAATAATATCCGTACTCTTTATACCAGAAGGTCGTAATTGATTCCAATATATGCCAATATATATCAAAACATATGTCAATATACCTGTACTACTTATATTCTCGTAGATTAAAAGATATACACGTGTATTTGTAGAAGATTCGTACAACATACAATATATGAGTTTAAACAATTTTTGTCATAATAAAATAATTGCATAATAACTTGAAAATATCAATAATCCTTGAATCAATAATCCCCGAAAATATAAATAATAATAATTTTTAAACCTGAAGACCGTAATTGATATTATCCAGTCAAAAATGCTATAAGAAAAAACAAATCGTTCTTTTCTAAAATATATTTTTATATCCATTTATTTATTATTCAAATCGAAAAAATAATTATTAAAATTAACAGACAGATTTAATTTAATTACGTTTCTGAGTAACATGATATAAGATAGAATCTTATAACATGTTAAATATGTCATGTCTTATAACATAAACTGCGAAATTAAATAACGATTTTGATTTCTCTATACTTCTCATTGTTCCGTAAAAGCTTGTTTTAAATAAACCATGAACCATTTAGATAGATTTCCCCTTTAAATCATGTTTCAAACAATTCATGTTTTCAGAAAGTGACTAATTAACGCAAAAAATCTCCCATCAAACTCAGAGATTAAATTTTAATTCACTTTCAAACGATTTTCAAGCTTTTCGTTTGGATAAACCACGGAGTTAGGGAGTAGAACTCCTAGGAAAAAGTTCCGTTTTTCATTAATATCTCGACAACCCCAGATCTTAGAAACTCGAAACTTGGATAAAATTTATGGGGAGATATTTCAAGGCTATTCACCAAATTTCATTAAATTCGGTTCAGCCGTTTTTCCGTTATGATGACACAAACGAAAATTTCGTTTTTTACTAATATCTCGAGAACCACTGGTCGTAGAAACTCAAAACACGGATATAATTTTAAGTGGGGCTATTTCTGGGCTACCCACAAAATTTCATCAAATTCGGTTCAGCCGTTCTCCCGTGATGGTGTGACAAACAGACAGACAGACAGACAGACAGACAGACAGACAGACAGATTTTCATTTTTATTTATATAGATATTGCATACAATTAAATGAATAAAAACTGAATAAATTATCGAATACACTAGTATAATATTAAATGCAGACATATTTTTCGAAACAATTGATTTAATGCGAAATTATGTAACTTGAAACATATTTTTTCTTCCATTTTACGAATACCCTAGTATAACTAAGTTTAAATTTGCTTATTATTAATTGTTAAATGTTTTCAAAAACATCCAATAATAAACGAAATTTATGCTGAATTTAGAAACAACAAATAAAGCCTTACGATTCCAATTAAACTAACGTCGATATGTAAATGGGGAATTTGATATTAAACGAGTACAAAGAATTTTGAAATAGAAATATAATAATTGTTATTCTTTGTGCGAAACAGAAAAATATTTTTTAATATGCAAACCTATTATACATATGGCATTGTTTGGAAATCTAGCATTTTTCTATGCGAGCCTTAATGAGTGCTACACACTGTTCTAAAAATCCAATAGTCATTTCCCAGAAGTCGTATAACTGCTAAAAAGAGAAACAAGTTCTTTATTCTCGGAAAGTAATTTTAAATCAAATAGGACTGTAGTCCCTTTTGTCTCATTTTCGAGGATTTCATTAGGAAATACTGATTAAATTCGGTAGTGTGGTATTTATCTTAACATAATAAAGATGTAGTGTGCGCAGCACAATGACATAATTATTGTTGCAAGGATGGTAAAAAAAAACCGGTTTATTCCCGGGAATAAACTGGGATTTTTAGGAAGGGAATTTGGAAAAAAACTGGGAATTTTGAGAATTTCCCAAAATTGGGAATTTTCGGTCATTGCATTTTGCATTGCAAAAGTAATGTATATGACCCAAAACTAATATTTATTTTTGCATTCGGAATTGTAAATAGCTGAGTCATGAAAAATTGAGAGGAATTTGTTAGATCCAAGAAAAATGTGTAAGTGATGTGACTTTCTTATTATATAAAAAAATTAAAATTAATTCCACAAATAAATTGCAATTTAATTTGTAAATATTTTAAAAGCAAAAACAAGCCGAACGATGAAATACTTATTGCAGAGTGATTCATTCATTCATTCCTATTCATTTAATACTAAGCGATTATAAGAAATATATTTAAAAATTCAATAATATTTTAATAATTTCATAAATAATAAAATGTATATAGTTTAAGCTCAATTTTTGTAATTTCAAATTCTCAAAAGTTGTATTTCAGTAGATTTTACCTTTGAAATATTACAAAAATTTAGAAAATTTACCTAACATCATTCAGATTTAAACTCCGTAATGTGCTGGAGTAGCCAGAGTATATAAGAAGCTCGTCAATTAGTTTCTTTCTGTGCAAGTTTTAAATGCTTCTAATATTCCCAGTTTATTCCCCAACATCCCCGGGATTTTTGCAACTCTAG